>CM054380.1:58858346-60108346 GCA_028858755.1 Ara ararauna | reverse complement strand
AATGGGGATCTACAGCTTGAGGGCCTCTCTTCACTGCCCAAACACTGTCAGAAAAGTGAATAAGGCCAGTTTTATGTGACAGCCCAAATAATTTACTTGCGCAGAAAGCAGGAAGTTCAGGTTTGTCTCCTGTCTTGGCTTGGCTGGGCTTGCGCTTCCAGGAGGCTCTTCCCTGAGTATATTTTACTCTGAGAGCAAGAGGAGAGTGTTCAACTACTGTTTTCACTGAAGATGAAAGACAATAAATCAAAATTGGGGGACTCCAGGATATATGGACATTTGATAGTTTGCAACTTTCTTTCCAAGAGTCTTCTTTTGCAAGAATTACCAGCTCACTGTCCAAATGGCTTACTTCCCAATGAATGCACAGGTCTTCTGTGCCCTGGGCTCAGACCACTGCTCTCACCAGCATTTTATTCAGTGTCAAACCCAGTAGCAGTAGTGAGCAGCAGCATATGCTAGAGTCAATTGGAGTCTGTGAGTGCAGGTCCCTGCAGAAGCTGATAATATCAATGCATCTGAGGTATGCAGTGACAGAATAGCCCAGCTCAAGACACTCAGGAATTAGGGACCTAATTGTCACAGTAAATGCCTAAATGCTTTCTTGGTAGCAGACACTAACCTCTGACTAACCATTCTGAAGGTGCTCTCTCCGTGACAATTTTCAAATATATGTATATCCACTCCAGGATTATTAATTTTTCTCTTCAGGAAGAAATATAGAATTCAAAACCAGTTAATAATGAAAATCACTAACATTGCATTCTGGTTATTCCATTTTTATTTTAATGCCTTACTTTTTGTTACACATCCCATTATAAAATCTAAATGTTTTTTAAAGCAGAAATTTCTGCTTGGAACCAGTCACCATAAGCAATGATTGGTTAACAAAACCAGTAGATTATTGTTCTACTTCAAAACAAACAAACAAACAAAAAACCAAGAAATGCTTCATATGAGTGAAACAGGCCCAATCGTATAGAAGTTATCCAGAATTTGCATATATCTTCTTCCTTAAAATACGGAAGGCTTTTATTTTTTCAACAGATACAGGAGAATGTTTTGCCTGGATTTCAGCCTGTGAAGAGGGATTACAATATTAATTTGCTGGTGGACATTGTCTTTACTGCCATATGCCACTTCTTCATGCTTCTAGTTTCTGAAAATCACCATTCTTACCCTGAGCTCAACCCATTTTCCCTCCTCCCACAGATGCTTCTTTCCAACTCTCAAGTAAGGATCAGATGATAATATCATACCTTCACTATGCATTCCATCAACACTTGCAGTGGACATAAACATTTTCCCCAAACAATTCAGTGTCCAGCTCCTGTGGTGAACATCCTGTATCCCTAGCTTTCACCATTTGCTGAGATATGATAGCATTTCTGGTCTTGGGGAGGTAGGGAGTGAAGGGGTAGTGTAATCCATTTGAATCACTCCTGTCCTCTATCCCTTTGCTGGGATAAATTGCTATTTAATGGATTTTCTCCCCAACAGGAGTGCTTTAGGGATGAAAAAAAGGAAAAGGTTGGGTGTGCAAAACCATGGACCATGGTCAAGGACTGCTGAGGCAGAGAACTGCAATTATTGGAAGGCTGCTGTCTGCAGAAGCCACTCTGCCACTTCTACAGATTTTGCCATCAAAACTCCATCATGATGTTGCCCTAGGCAACTTCTTGCTTTGCCTAAGGATATTCTTGGTGCCTAACAGCACAAAAAACAGATTTCAAACTGGCTCTCTTCTCATTTCTGACACCTCTGTTGCATCCCAGTGTCAGCATCACTTTGATATTGTTCAGAAATCATAACAGGAAACATTGTAGTGACTGGGTCTCAGCTAAAAATATGGCCTACAGAAGTTATTGTCCCCTAGCCATTTAGGAAAATAAGTTTCATTCCATTTTGTCAATCCATGTTAGCTGAATCTGACCTAAACTTCTGCTTACTGTAATCAAGACATAGCAGGAGATGAGAGTGCTAGTCTTTAGATTTTTTAGCACAAGAAATATTTTCAATTAAGTAGCATTTACCTCAGGAAAATCTAAAACATTTCTGCTTGCCCCTTTGTGTTACTATTGTTTGGTGAAGGCAGTTTTTGAAGACTGTGCAAAATGCATATTTGGTTGGCTATTGGTGCAATGTAACAAGTCGGAAATGTTATGTCTTTGATAATGAAAGAACAAACTCCTGAGCAGAGAAAAAAAATTGTCCAAAGAGCTTGAAACACATTGTCTCTTTTTCTTTTTTTTTTTTTAGCCTGCGTTTTTCTCTTGTGCCTACTCCTAAAGCAATTTCTGAAGTACTTTATGGTGTTTTAGAGAGGCTGTTACAATCTGCATCATGTAAATTGTCCAAACAGACATTTAAAAGCAACACTTTTTGTGCCTGTCAGACTGAAGGGCAGAGAAAATGAGCATTTTACTCATGCCATGGGCAATACCGAAAGTGGTGGGGAATTCACCCAGCTGTTAAAATCTAGGCAGATTCCATCTGAGTAATATTTCTCCTTATTTATTTATTTATTTATTTATTTATTTATTTATTTATTATTCTAGAATTCCTTTGTTCCAGGTCTCTAATGATGACCATGCTTGCTGCAGTCATGGTTAACAACAACAAAAAAAGAATTCCATATTTGTTTTCTCTTTTAATGCAGAAGCTGGTATTTGTCACTGCTTCTGAACTCTATAGGGGTTTAACAAAATTTTCTTTTCACTTTATGTTTCCTGTTTTTCACTGATAACTCAGAAATGGTATTGTTAAAATTGTATTGGAACTTGAGGTAACTTCTCAGAGCTGCGCTGAGGAGATCACCTTCAAAATAGAAGTGTTTTCCCTGAAAATATTTTACACTTGGAGTGTCATCAAAACAAATATTTTGTGCTTTTTTCAGAAACTATGGTAAAACTTTACCATTGTCACCAAAAAGAAGACTGGTACCACCTTGTGAAATAAATTGATCATGGCGTTTTCCTGGGTTTGGAATATAGTATTGCTAAAAGTAAAGTGCAAGCTAAAGCTAAAAGCAAAGTCCTTCCTGCATTCGCCCCAGTCTGAAATAAAAGCCACATGGCAAAAATAATTTCTTTCTGAAAAAAATGTTTGTGCTAACATTCCTTTTTGCTGGCATGGGACTAGTAATGTAAGCACAGGTACAAAAGGGAGGTTCCTCGAGTGATTTGTTGCCTCAAAACATCATGTGCTCTGGGATTTTCTGTCTCATAAGGCATGCCTCAACTGCAGACATAGGGATGGTTGCTATGCTGTAGGTATATCAAAGTGAGCTTTAACCTAACTCCTTCTGGTATTGAATGCAGAGTGGAACTCTGTTGAAGAAGCACAAGATTTGATAAAGATGAATTTTTCAGGCTGTGTTGAACTTCCTGCTAGCTATGTTGAAGCTGGCAATATAACCCTTGCCCACGAGTTTCTTTTAACTGAAGTGTAGTCACATTGACATCTATTTATTTCTACTCAAAGACTCTATTCTCATCAATTGCTCCCTGTTAGACTGAACTGTAGGATAAGAATTGCACAGGCTGTGGCTCAGTTAATCAATAATTTTGACTCTCCTGTTTTTAACTTGAGGTTTTTGTAAAAATTTGTGCTGGGAGGTGAATTTCTCACTTCTCAAAGGAGATAGCCAAATGACATGAAAGTTAGCCTAATTAGTTGAAGTCCAATAGCAATACTGTGGGACACCATACAAAAAATAGCTTGAAATATCACACTTACAGAAAATATAATGGCTTTATTCTCTTATTTCAAACTTTTCTCCTCAGACATTTTAAAGCAAGGGAGTCCACTTGATAGAATTGATTTTATTTATTTTTTTTTAATGCAGCATGAGGCATAAGTAACTGACTTTAAAAAAGAAATTGAACATGGTGACTGGAAGGATGAGATACCAAAATTACCAGAGCCCTTTCCATACAGGTACTTAGTACACACAGCCCATAGAGTACAAACAAGAAGCTGCAATTTAAGAAAAATGAATGTCAGGAGTTTAGAAATTAAAATAAATCTCTTGTTGGGAGGAAGATAAATCGAAAGAGCACTTTGATTTCTTTTATTTAAAAATATAATAAAAATTGCAATCAAAAAATACGGCAATAGCAGTTGATATACTGAATATGTTAGTTGAGGAGCTAAAATCCCAAGTGTGTTCTTTTATTTTTATTCTTAATTTATTATACTACATGGTTCACTACAAACAAGACGACCAATTTTTATTATTTTTTACATATCTACCCAGGTACATAGCAATATAAATTAATATTCTACCTGCCAATTTACCTCATTCCTGAGCTGCAACACCCCTGTATTATTTTGGTTTTCCTAACCAGGGCAGAGACTGTTAATCTTTTGCTCTCATTCATGCAGCTGTTTCTTGAGGTAGACATATGAGGCAGGTAAAGTGAGGGTCCAAGCTACTAGAGCCATATTAATTCTTTTCTTGACCAAATATATCATTCTGAAGACAAGATCGCTCCAATAACTCCTCGCAGTATATCTTTGTTTTCTGTAAAACCCCCACTAGAACAGAGCTCTGTAAATTATGTTTGCATATTTTCCTAAGGATACCACATATTAATCCGTCATAGCAGCGAGAGGATCACAGAGAATGTGACTTATTCAAGTTTTTTTTGAAGACGAGTGAAATTCAGCAATTTGACAGTGGAAGTGTATTGCATAGCTCACACATGGTAAATATGCACTGAATCGAAAGCAAATACTTTTTGTTTGTTGTAATACTATATTATGCATGAAGGGAACTGACTTATGAAAAGCATAGCAATAAGTATTGGGAGGTGGAATAGAAAGCAAAAGTAGCTGAGACACAGGAAGCTGAATTAATGAAAGAATATATTTGTTGAGATGGGAACAGATGTAACCATCAACACACAAATAGATAAGGCATTGTTTTATTTCTGTATTATAGTCAAAGCCTACATAAAATATGCTTATACTTGCATGCAAATTGAAAGGGTAGGTTACTTTAAAATTTTACCTTTTTCTTTTTTTTTTTTTTTTTTTCTGGGGTATCAAAGTTCTTGTTTCCTTCCTCTCTTCTTTTCCCGATTTCAATTCTTCATTTTTCAGAAAAATGAAAATCTTCACATTAAGAATGTGAATTAAATATAAACTGATTATTTAGACCTCTAATGACATCATGACATACATCTTAAATAAAAAAAAAAAATCAAGAGTGATCAGAAATTTAAAATTAGGATAAATAATGGCCTTTTGTCTTTCATTGTTACAATTTGTGGTAATTAGGTCTGGTTGTGACCTTTAGCTATTGAAATCAGTGGTCGTATACTTTGGTCCTTGTTAATACCTTTGAAAAAGAAAAAGTTAAAACAAAGAAAAAAACTTAAAGAAGTAGTTTTGTGTTATCAAAGTGCTGTAGAGCAGTCTGGGACTTTGTATTACCCAGTTTGTTCAGTTTAAGTGAAGTAAGTAAACTTACCATATAGGGTTTACTGACTAGGCTTTGATAGTGGGAGCTTACAGGGGCAGCTTCTGTGAGAAGCTGCTGGAAGCTTCCCTTGTGTCAGACAGAGGCAAAGCCAGACAGCTCAAAGACAAACTTGCCCGCTGGCCAAGGCCAAGCCTGGCAACAATGGTGGTAGCACCTCTGGAATAGCATGTTTAAGAATGGGGGGAAAGTGACTGTGCAGAAGCAACTATAGCTGGAGAGAGGACTGAGAATATGTGAGAGCAATAACTCTGCTCAGTGAAAAAGAAGGCGAAGGAGGTGCGCCAGACACCAGAGCAGAGATTCTGCAGGCCTGGAGAGGCCCAACAAGGAAGGCTCTCCAGCTACAGCCCATGGAGCAGAGATCCATCTGCAGACCATGAAGGACAGCACACCAGAGGCTGTGACCCCTTGAGAAGCTCACACTGAATTAGGAACCTAACAGGACTTGCATAGAGAGGAGCCCACTCTGGAGCAATTTTTCTGGCTGGACTTTTTGACCCCGTGGGGGACCCACACTGGAGCAGTCTGTGCCTGAAACACTGCACCCATAGAAGGGACTCTCACTGGAGCAGTTCATGAAAAACTGCAACCCATGGGAAGGAGCCAAGTTAGAGAAATTCATGAAGAACTGTCTCCCATGGGAGGGACCCCACCCCTGAGGAAGAGGAAGCAGCAGAGACAGAGTGTGTTGAACTGGCTGAAACCCCCATTTCTCATCCCTCTGTGCTGCTGGTAGGAGGAGGCAGAGAAATTAGGAGTAAAGTTAAGCCCAGAAAGAAGGGAGGGGTGGGTTAAGCTGTTTCAGGGTTCAGTTTTATTTCTCATTATCATATTCTGATTTGATTGGTAATAAATTAAATTCATTTTACCCAAATTAAGTCTGTTTTGCCTGTGGCCATAACTGGTGAATGATCTCTCCCTGCCCTTATCTTGACCTATAAGTCTTATACTTTCTCTTCCCTGTCCCATTGAGGAGCAGAGTGACAGAGCAGATTTGGTAGACAACTGGAATTCAACCACAATCCACCAACCACAAGGATTCAGGATGGCACATGGCTACTCATTTTGTGCTGGAAGAGTTATAGGGAATCTTTTGGCAACACGGTACAAAAGTTTCCCCAGCTTCAAGCCATTTTGACTGCCTGCCATGCTATGTTTTCAGAGGCATAATTTATCTGGCCACCTATACACATCTGGTCCCATATTTCTGTGACTTTTTTTGAGCATTCAGGGATACTTAAAATGGGATATACGCTGGCTGTGTCTCTCTTAATGTACTGAGATAATGGTTTATCTACCTTGCTGAATGCTGAAACAGAGACTGTTTCCTATTATATTTTCAAGACTTTTGGTGGTAGCAAGTGATGAATAATGAAAGAGTCTTTCCTTCAGTAATGGCTTTATATAAGAAAATCACTTAATAAAGCAAGGAATTTCAAGAGGTGAGTGGAGCTCTTAGATATAAAACTAAATCTCCAGACATGATTATCTCAAGTGCACAAATGCTTCATTGCTCTGACAGGAGAGAATGGCTAGTAATTGACTGTCTTAGTAGGACTCAGTATTGAAAGATCATTACATAAGCAGAAAAAGCCATTTGGAGTAAGTCTGTATGCTGTAATCACAGAATAAGAGCTTCTAAAGAGATGGTTGCTGGAGTGTTAGTAAAGATGAAAAGCTGGTGATTCTTCCATGCATGCAAATCACTGAAATCTCCACATGTGCATGAAAGTCAGAGAACTGTACGAGATAAACCTATTTCAGAATCTTCTATAGACTTGGGACTGCACCAAAGTTCTGGATTGCAAATAATGTCTCAGTTACGTTTTAAATGTAAAAAAATCTTCATACTCTTGGAAAATCTCCATCTATGTGTTTTTCTTTGTTCCACTCCATTTCATTCTATGGAGAAAAGGTGTTTTGAATGAATTTTTACAGAACTTTCAGAAAAAAGTTTTAGCCTTGGAGCAAATCCTGATGAATGATTCAAATACAAAACCAATCTGATACTTGCATTTGAACTGCTAATATTAAAAAAAAATTGCTGCTCATGCTACCACTGCTGCTGTTCACTCCTGCTAAGCCAGACTTCTGCTAAGACAGATGTGCTACCCACCCTTCTTGTATGCAAATAAAAAATGCTATCTTTTAGAAAGACTTTCTCTCTTGTACCACAGTGGTTTTTAACATTCAGGGCTAAACTCACATCTGGTATAAGCTCTGCTGAAGACATTAGGCTTTTTACTTGGAATGATTTTGACTTGCACCATGAAGACAGATTTTATCACTATCTGATTTAACATGATCAGACTTGATTCTAAAACTGCCTTGTGTTTTGCCTTTAGCCACTTTTGGGTGCTTAAAAATGTAATGCCAAAGGTCGTGTGAATTAGCAAGTCACTTTTGAATCCTTTCCCTGCCCTTTATGTTCTTATGCTCAGTAGTGGGATCCTTCTCAGCAACAGAATTGTGCTTCATTACTGTAGTTGAGCTTTTAAGCTCTCTCTTATGTCTATCTACCTGAGATTTCTCTGACAGTGTCTGTCATTATGTTACATATGGAATGTTAGTTTGAAAATTAAAGATTACAACATTTTTACTGCTTAATGGAACATACATAAGATGTTATAGTGATAATAAAAGCATATAATTGCAGTTACAGGTATTTTCTCCAGAAATCTCACAGAACATTAAAAACACTAGTTTTATTAAGACAAAAAAAAGCTTTTAATTATGATATTATTTTACTTGATAATGGACAAACAATAGCTCTGCGGAATTAAGATATTCACCCAAGCTTCACAATACACAGGTAACATAGTTGAGAATAAATTCTTTGCCCTATTGTAGTTATTGCCAAATAAATCAGAACAAAGCAAAATCCTCTTCATTTTAAAGAGATTAGGATTGCACATCAGAGTTTAGGACTGATTTATCTGCCTGCATTTCAAACTGTAAACTAAATGTAGTAACCATGACATGGTGGATGTCTAAGTATTTTGGCATACCTGAAATGCAGCTGTATTTTTAAAGAGGTAGAAAAATCCATAAATTGAAAGAAAGTGAAAGAAAGTAATGTGAGATTATGTGACTCTGAGTCTCCTCAGAGATCAAAATTTTGCTGTTGCTGGTAGTGGATTACACAGTGCTACAAGACACCAGTGCCTTCTACTATGGTTACGTGGAAGGCTGAGAATGTGGTATGAATTTCTGCTTTTTACTCAAAGATAGGTCTTGTTTCTCTCTCTGAGGCTTGTAAGCACATTCCCAGTACAAGGACCAGATGGATGATGAAGATTATGACAATTATTCCTAGTGAAGGAACTGGGGTAAATCAGTATAATATTCTTAGTTATTCCTCCCAGCACAGTGGCAACAAAGAAAGGTAAAGTAAGGGCAGAGGTGACCTACAATTTAAATCTACTTAATTGAAATAGTAGTCTTGTAGTTTACTCTCCTTCAGAAAAAAAAAAAAAAAGATACATGCTTTGTTTTGATTTAGTCATGTTTCACAGGGGAATATCCTGCCTTACTGCAGTGATTCTCAGTGTATGGCAGGTGTGATTAGTGGAAAAAGGCTTGGCTATTGCCACAGACTGCTCTTGGAAAAGTCTGAAAAACAGCATGTGGACAGTACTTGAATCAGTGAATTTACTACAAGGGAACACTTCAAGGGGAGTGCATGAATCAGAAAACCCCTTCTGTGCTTGTCAAAACATCTCATAATGTGAGTTGTTGAGTCCACTGAAAATATGACATCAGCACAAAATTTAAATGATACATGATATTGTCATTCACAAGAACTCTAGGACAACATAACCTCTCCTCAGCATAGCAAACCTTTGGAATAAGATTTTTATGTGCTTCTTTGTACCAGCTCTAGAGAATACTACTGTCAAAAATTAAAATAGTATCAGATAATGTTTCTTGGATCACATAGCTACAGCTTTTCTGGAAGTTCCAAAGGATTTAAATAACTTTATTATATGTCTAATCAATTCTAGGTAAAGCCTTATACTACTCATATACTTCCTGGCCATTAAAAACATCATTTGATGGGGCACAGGTTTTTGTCTTTGTCACTTTGAATTTCATTAGATTGTAAATTGGCATGCTGGTTGACAGTCCTTATGTGATTTTTCTTCTTTTCACAAAGAATATTTTACAGTCATTAATATATTTTACCCAGCTCAGGTTGCATCTCTTCTTTAGGAGAATGATTATTTTATTCACTCAGAAGTGATGTTAGAATGTCTGGCATAATATCTGGCAGTCATGGACCTGATGCTAGTTTTCTAAACACAGAAATGTTGTCAATATTTATGGAACTGAGGAGTAGGAAGGGTCATGTCCTGCATTTTAGAGCAGTGAATCATGGAACATCCTCCTAAATCTGAGTTTTTGTTAAGGTAGGATTTTAACTATGGTTTGGATTCAGCTGTATTAGCAGAAGTATAAGAATCCATACTAAGTAACTATTTTGGGAGCTCTGAAGTACGTAGCTGTCATCAGCTTCTGCATGTACCAACACAGATCAGTAAGACATTATGAGAAACAATGCATAATGTATCATGGTGCTGTGCTTTCTTTACGTGCAACATGTAATAAAACAAGCCTTCCTTTCTGCAGTGCCCAAGATTAACTCACCACTTACTAAAGAACAAATCCTGCAAAGCAAACAATAGAATGTCAAAGAAGAGCTAAACCACTGTAAAATTCTTTACACTTTTATTATCAAGCAGACATAGTTGGAAGCAAAAATAATGTATCACAATAATGTCTTTTACAAGCTCACTCATTTGAGCTGAGGTTACAGTCAGCTTCAAGATATTGATAGAACAGTGTAAATTTATGATGCCACTTCAAAAACTAACTTATTTTTTTAAACTGGAATCAAGTGTTGCCATGGCTCATTGCTTCTAGGGAGACCATAGCTTAATGCAATGAAGTAAATGCAAAAACTCCCCCTGACATTGTTAGGGTTCATATCATTCACTAAAGAGAGAAGCTCAATCTAAATTTCTGTCTTGCAGTAAGTCTTATTTAACATTTAAAAAAAACCCTTAAACTTAAAATAAAATTATAAGCATACTTTTGATCAGACAATTCTGTGTCAATTATTTCTAATTAAGAGGAATTACTCTTTCCCAAATAAATAGCTTTTTGTTTACATGTATATGAACTTAAAAAGAATTAATTATCAACCTGGGCACTTATGCAGAAACAGAGGTTAGGTGACACCTCAAATTACTCGTTACATTTCATCATTTTATCATAGTCTCATTAGGAATGGGTCAGCTTTATAAAACTTAGACTACATTCATAACCAAAACACTGGATACTTACCTACATTTTCTGCCACCTCCAATTCTGAAAATGGGCTTAATCGTAAGGTCTCTGCTGCTTTACCACTTCTAATGGCTTAAGGAGAAAGCTACTTTCCCTGTAACTTTTCAGGAGCAAAGCAAAAGATAGATTGAGGTGAATAAAATATATCAAATCCACTTACAATAATCGGTTATGTTGGACTTCTTTTTTGTTTCCTCCCTGATTTTCTGATAAAGAGATCAGTTTTAGAAAAAAACCAGCAACCAAAAAAAAAAAAGTAAAAAATTATTTATTTTAAAAAAGAGTTAATTGCATTAAGTGTACATGGTTTATTACTAGATTTTTCTAAAGGTGGTATTTTTTATGGGAATATGTCTCATACTCTTATTTCTGTATGTTCTGGATCCAGAGTCATTGCATTATTACATATCCATAAAAATATATGTTGAGAATGAAGCTCAATGTTATATTGTCACCCATGAGATAGGTAGCAAATAAATTTTCTCAAGAACACTTAGGGTTTTTTTCAGGTTATATCTGGAAATGACTGGTGAGTAAAGGATCATAATGCTAGTGTGCTGCATGCACATATGTCATGCAGCTGATCTGCAGGTACACAGAAAGTCCAGCACCTGAAAGCTATTCTGCACTCGTAGAGTGACTTTATGTTACATTAACTGTGAAATCAGATATACCAGACCTGTTTTGCCAGTCTTTGCAGTCCCCAGGAGACTTGTAACGCTGTGCTGTGCAAATGCAGAATCCTTGTGTTTTGCAAATATGACACAGACGTGTCACATTGGAATTCTTCAGAAAATTCTTCAGAAAATCCAGTAGTTGAACTTCAAACTTTAGACTAATTTTGCAGTCCATAATCATAGGATTGTCAAGGATAGAACTGAATTCTTTTTCTTAGAAATGGTGCATATATACAGAAACTTTGGGCTTAAACATGTGTGTCTGGAAAATTACTTTTTTTCTTCCAGTTTGCAAAAACACCATGAAGATTAACCTGTGAAATTTTCATACTTGCTGCTTTCCAATATGAAGGTATACTGCTGCAATTCTACTGATGCATTTTAGTTCTGAAGTTCAGCACACTGCTATTTTGCAGTATTCCTTCCGTTTGAAGCAAGAATTGCTAATATGCTGTGGTATTTTTCTAACATGAACTAAGGATTAAGTTGAGGTATTTAGTTATGAGATAAAACAGACTTTAAATCCAGTTCTTTGGGCTACTTCACTAAGCCATTGTTCCATTTACCTCCCTTCAGTAGGAGCAAATAGTTCTCTAAAATAAACCCTTTCTGTTAAATGTCTATGACAGTCTGCTTGGCAGCTGTAGACACAATTTGGGTCACTGTGTTGGAATTTGAGCATATATGTATATATTCTGTGCCACCTCTGACACTATTATGTCATGAATTGAATGCACAAGTGAATAGATGATGATGGTGATTTATTCTGATAAGAGACAGAATGACCTGAAGGTAATTCTTTACACTAAGGAGACTATATATAATTAAGAACATTTATGAGCTTAGGACCTTTTCCTACACTGCTTTCTGTATTTTCTCAAAACTCTACCCTTAATGACCTCTCTCCTAATTGAGAAAATCAAAAGTCCCCATAGATACTGGTTAAACTAACTCCCCTGTGCAGAAGGCATACAGGCAGCATATAACAGAAAGAGAATGGAATTACTCTGCAATAGTCTCAGATGGTATAAATCAGTGTTACTATAATGATTTATACCATCAGAGACTTTGGACCAGCATTATTTTTATTTCTGTTAAGGAATACCAAAATGTAAGAAGCAAAGCTCAATAATCCAGATTCTTGTTCAGAATTTTAAAAAACTTACATACAGCATAGTTGTTAAAGCTGATAGAGCTTTATGTCTCAATACACTGTTTTCATAAACTCCATTAATTGTAACTCTTCTCAACTTTCTGTGTAATAATGGTAACTATAATTTTACACAGCTAAAATTAGAACTATTAAAGGAATAGTGTTACACTAGCAGCTAGATCTTGGATCATTTGAAGCGCGTTTTGTTATTTCAGAGTGGTTCTCGAGTATCTTGTCCCCTTCTGGCACCATCAGTGTGGCAAGGTGTTCTGAGTCCAAAAGCAGTGCAATAACCCTGTTGAAATGAGATTAAGCTAAGTGGATGGCATGCTGGAATAAGGACGGTCTGGAGACGGAGCATGACATATTTCATTAAAGGCCATAGCAACTTGGACTGTAAAGTTCAATATAAGTAAATACTCATTTTTCTTCATTCTTCCCTTGTCCACAGAAATTCTATCTTTATAACTAGGACTAGCTGGTCTATAACCAATTCATCTGATTAGGCAGCATTGCCAAAACAATTGTGGATCTTGCAAAGACTTATGGGAAAATCACACATGGCGGGTCACATATACTCCTATAGTATCTGGATTCCTGCTACACCTTATTGTGTCTGTCCTTCACCTGTTTTTGACACTAAATTAACAGTGCTTAAAGCTTCTCTGGGAAGAATCATAAAATGCAAATCTCTTTGCACAATGAAACCCCCAAGAAGAAATGTCTGTGTCAAAATTAAATTCTTTATTGTTGTCAGACATAGACAATGTCTTGTTTAGCCATTGGCATTACCTGATCTAGTGAAATGACAGGGGAGATCGGACTAGATGATCTTTAAAAAATTCCTTCCCAGCCAAACAGCTCTGTGCTATAGGTTGAGAGGATTAAGAACAGTAAGAACCTGAGATTCTTTGAGATTTCAGTACAGATGTAGTTGTACAAATCTTATTTGTGTTCTTATCAATGACAGCTTTTAGTTTAGTTTCTTGACCAACTCGGGTTTGAGCTGCTTTTAATAACCAGATCTTTCATGTTTTGAGATTTTGATGATCGTTTTTCAGATTTATATTTTGCTAGTACTATCGTAGGGTCTAATAAGAAAAAATTGTTCAAAGGAAATGAAATTAAACTATTATGTTCTTGAAAGTGAATAGTTAGAAGAAAATTTAAACACAATATCAAGGGCTTCCATTTCTTTTATATTTCCAAAATACATAGATTATAAATTCATGAACAGTTTTTAATTCATCAGGCTCAATGACTTTTTAACTTTGAGAAAGATGCAGATACAATGCAGATTTCCTTCTCTGGCCTTTTACAACCTATCACTGAACTTGGGTGAACTGCTCTGAGGTGAAAAGACAGAACAGAGTTCATTTAGGGCTTCATCTGATGAAAGGCAGAAGATTGTGATCAAGAGCATATGGTATTGGAGTTGGAGGAGAGGTTGACATTTTTATGGAATAATGATGATTAGTAAAACTGGGTTTTTCAAAGTTGTCTATGAACAGCTCTGTAGCTAAGACTTCTTGTTCTTCACAGATTTATAATCTATTGACAGAAAAAGAGCAGAAACTTTCATCACTAAGGTATTTTATTTCAAGAAAACTTTGCCATACAGTTGAAAAACCTGCACATCCTGAGAGCAGAAGTGAAAGGAGCATCACAGTCATTTTTAGTCTTACGCAGTTCCCTGAAGAACCTGAAGGCTCAAGTGGTCACATATTAGAAGAACAGCTACAATAGCAAAATAATGTCTATAGTTTATTCAGACAATACAAGAAGAACCCCCTAAATTGACCAGATATAGAAGGAACCAAAGACGTGTACATTTTTATTTCATCATATTTCTTACAGCGCACTTCTGTGACTTGCTGTTGCAGAATTAGAAATATTCAGAGAATTGCATCAAACTCTGAAGCTAAAAACGCTGACAAACTGTTTAAAAAGGCTTTCCCAAAAGTTACACAAAGTAACTTACAGAGTGAAGAAACTAGGTAAGACTCTATAGTGGAGCCTTTCTCTGAAATGTCTTTATCAAATGTACAATTTAGAGGAAAAAGAAAATAATATCAGCCTATGAGTGAAGAAAATTATATGTCCACATTAGCAAGACACAAAATAAGAGGACAGAGTGTAGAACCAGAGCTGAGAACCCCATCTGTCAGTCACATAAACTGAATGCTTATTTGTAGCTGGAATGAAATGCACCCCTAGTTCACATCTAGGAATCCAGTTCCCTGAGTCTGGCATCATTCCGCTATGTGAAACAAATGCAAGTAGAGGAGAGAACTGTGAGATTTACTTTAAAAGTGCACTTCTGAGGACATTAATGTGTATACACTTTATGTCTCTTGAAATTTGCCCATACAAATAGATGGTTGCACCTATTGAAAGAGAGGAAAGCTGAAGAGAGGAACATGAGTGATAACTGAATGGAAATGTCACAGTAAAGCTAAAATGGCTAAACTTAAAGGAAAACAAATCACAGAGATATAGTCTGGAATCCAATGAGATCATGTTAAAGTGATTGTAGTCAGAGACTTTTTTATTGATTAATATTTTTTCAATCAATTTAAAAGTGCAAATACACACAGACACACACATATATATGTACATATGTGACTCCTTTATGGTCGGACAAATACTTTCTCTCAGATTCCTACACTGTATGGCCTAGGATGAATTTCCTTTTTCCATACCTTTTTCATGCATGTTCTTTTCTTCTACTCCTTTCTACAGAGTACCTTATATACAGTTACTCTATCATGATCCCAGCTGTTTTTTTTTAATTCAAAGTGATTCAGCAGCTGAATCTGAAATATTCTCCAATCCATATGTGTTTATTATACCCTGCTTTTAAACAAACAAAATCCATACTGGGAGAATTGCAGGACAGATGATGATTTTTTTTTTGGGGAGTGTTTGTTAGTGACTTTTTAAAACAGCTGTTTGTGGCACATTCCAAGAATAGTTTTCATTAGTGATGTTTATCACTTTTCTACTCAGTTCTCAGGAGAATGTGCTGGCATTGGTTTAAACAAGCAGTGTCAACATTTCTGAGTTTATGACAAAATGCTATATAAGCCTCTCCCTTCCCTCTGCTTTGTTCTTATCTCACTTTCAAAGAATAATCTTAAAGGAGGACATTAGAGACTGAATCATTGTTCAGCATCTAAAACATAAGGGAGAGAAATGAAGATAATGATATGCATTTGGACAGTTCAGAAGGTTTCAATTCTTTATGCAGGCTTCCCACACATAGTCATAAAATGTTATCTAGCTATCTTATTACTGATTTGGTGACCTTCTTTATTATCACTGCAGTGACACCATTTCTATTGGAATACTTATTTAATACTACTACTTATCCTTTTTTTACAAAACTTGCAATAATTTCAGGCTCCCTCTATGGTTCTTCCATTCCTGCATTTTAGATAGGAACAATCATAATAACGTAGTTTGAGGGCACCTTGATTTCTGCTTCCCTTAAATCTTGGAGGCAGAGAATATCCAAAGTAGATATTTTTTCCTTTTCCACACCTCCTGTGTCTTCTTCAGACATTCTAAAACTGCCTTCTAGGACATAGTGTGAAGAGGCAGCCCCTTCATATCACTTTAGGGACTCTGAACAAAAGGGGTGTGAAATAGTAATTAATGAAATTGAAACAGGGTCAGGAAAATAAGCTCTGACTCTGGAGAAAATTGCTACAGGATCTTTGAAATCCATATGTGTTGAGGATAAATATATAAAAAAAAAATCAGACCAGAATGGCATTATTTGTCCATTCCCCAAATGAACGTCGCTTTTATTAACCTTTAGAAGAAAACACAGAAAACAAAGCTTGGGGAAAAAATTCCTCTCTTTCAGTTTTAAGAAAATCTATTACATCATATTTTTAAATTAAATGAAAGATAAATTAATTAATTAAAAATATTAAAAGTTTTACAAGTTTCATTTCTATTCTAAGGTTTCATATGTCTTTTTAATGCAATATAATGAATGGGTAACTCTATGAACTAAAATATTTTACAGTAATTTGTGAAGGAGTTCTGACATTCTGGCTCAGATTTGAAATGCTGAAAGAACACATCTATGAAGGGACATGTAATGCTATCATAAAAGTGAGAGCACAACCATACAACATCACCACTCTGGTCATTCCTTTTGAAAATTACACCATTGTTTACAAGGAAATATCTGAGTCTTTTCCAAAATATCTCTTTCACTATCTTAGCATGCTAAATTCATTCACCAACACTCTGTAATGCTGGTATTGACACCTGGTAGGTAAAGAACATGAAGAATTCTGAGGAACCTCTTTATTTATGCTAGTGATATTAAAGAACCAAGGCATGATTTCATTTTGCATTGTGACTTTTCTTTGCAAACCATTAAAAGTTATGGAGGGTCACTGGAAAGATGGTCTTTTGATGGCCTGAAGTCTGATGTAATATTTACTGTCTGACTTAGGTACCTGAGAGTTCTTTTTTTACCACAGTTTAGCTGTGTTCCTTGTATTAAATGTCTTTTCCTTCCCATTGTACTCACTGAGTGGGAAAGTGCTATTGTATACACTTTACAAGCAAGAAGCAAAGGCACAAGAAGGGTACGACTACAGAGGATTTAGGTGCCTTAGTTGTGACATATCAGTGTCCAGTTTATTTACAGTTGTCTATAAAGATAATCCACTGGCTGGACTCCCTCTGCACTGAATGGATTGACAAAATGGTGGGAAATGTAGAAGTCAGGGTGCTAAAAGGCAACAAAGGAAAACCAGCAAATAGGAAACATGAGGAAACACGGGAGACAGCTTTGGATATGTATATGGTCCGTTCCTGTTTGCCAAAAATGTTTTCCTTTCAAGACAGTTCTAATGTATTTTGGTACTCGGAGAAAGAAGAGACAGCAGAAGTACCCATTTCTAGACTGTTTCTACATCAGTTAAGTCTAGGATATCAGTTTTCTTGAATTTGGATTTGATAACTTTTCTCACAGACAAGAAGTTCATTTTCCTAAATCTATGCCTTTCAGTTCCTCTCCCAGCATCAACTGCTAGAAAGTTTTATGACAAGGACGTAGAGTGCCCATGTCTCTTATGATCTACTTCTAGATGCCTAAAATAGTAACTGTCATTCCCAAATTCTGTTGTCCTAACTGATAGACCTGAATTAATTAGAAATGGACTTGGATTTGTAGTTTGATTTCCTATGTCTTGGATTCAGCAGTAGCAGTCATTTTTCTCTTTCTTAGTAGCTGGTGCAGTGCTCTGAACCCAGGACATTCTAAGATCTAGCTCTACCTGCAGAACCATCTTTTCTTTACATTTTTTAAAAAAGTAAAAAAGAAAGAAAAAGTATATGCTAATTCCTGATGAATAAAATTACCTTGAAACCTGGTTTATTGCAAAGATTTCATAATATATGTTGCCCTATATATTCCTCTTCCGCTCTTCTGATTGTTGCCTTTTCTATCCTTGTTCTTATACTGAATTTTGACACTTAATGTTTTGTGCTTTAGACTGATCATGACTGCACTGGACAAGCACACTCGATCTTCCACTCCTTATCATTTCCAGAAGCTGAAATAAATGAAAAGACAGAAAATATGGACAACTGAGCAGAGTCACATAAAACCAGAATAAAATCAGCTTTAGCACTAAGGCTATAACACATTGCTGATGCCCTCTCTTTCTGTCATAGCAGTCCACTCTTGTCACTGTCTTATCAGACAATAGCTAATGCCTATCACACACCCTGTATAAGCACAGTTTTAAGCCATTATTCCCCTCCTAATATTTTATTTATGATATTGTACAACTGTGTTCACTTTATCTTGATACTAAAAGTAATGTTCTGCATGGGAGCCAACACCAGTGCATTTTTATATGTCAAAAGACTGAAGTTCAAAAATGATTCTGCCATTGAGTCAGCGCTTGAGTGTGGCATTGTCATTTCCTCTCCTTTACCTTGAAGTGCTTATCTGGTCAGCAAGCAATGGGTGTAAAGCTGCTGTGTGTGTGGAAAGTAATATTATTTATTGTCTGTGACAAGGGGACAACAGATGTGTGCAAAGCATTTACATACCATGAGTCAGAAATTGTTATGTATGCATAAATAGTTCTAGCAACTTCCTACCTAGTAGCATTTTCAGGTCCCTGAAGGTCAAGAGCACACATTCCGTAAGACCTTCTGTAGGCACATTGGATAAGTAAAAGAACACCAGTTAATTATAAATAGTAATATATTTTTTTAAATTTTATTTTTTAAAATGACCCTTTGGCTCACTCCTGCTGTTTTAATACTTGCAATAAATATATGTATTAAATCAAGTTAATAGTAACTTCCATAAAATTGATATGTAAACCACAAATTTTCTTTTTTTGGTATCTCAGTCTAGCCATTGAAGTTTAATCAAATCTTAAAAAGAAAGATGGACTAAGAAGTTTATCTCCTTAATAAAAGAGCATTAAAAATATAAAAAAATACATATACATATGGAAACAGTAAAATGAAAAAATATATAGAAATAAATGTTGTGGAATAGAATATACACGGGAAAATAATTTCAAATCTTCTTTTACAATTTCTGCAAACAGATTGCTTAAACATGCTTTGTGACATGTATATGCATTTATAAACTTCTTTCTTTAAATCCCTATTTTGGATGAAACATTTAAGAAAGGATTTATAGGAAGTTTTTGGGAAGCAACCTGTTCTGAGACAATGTGTAGGCAGAACAGAAAATTGGAAATATATAAATAGATCATTTGCTTCTACAGGTTTTTCAAAATCTATTTTTAGATTATTGTAACTGTTATAATGACATTTAACAAGACAGGATGTATCTTCTCATGACATAAGAATTATACATTAATAGTTTGTTTCCCTTTCTTCTAATCAGCCTTGAAGAAATTTTCTTGAATGCCAAAAAACAAACAACCCAAACCTTCTGTTTTTCTAAGTATGATTTGCCATCTGTTGTGGGATAGAGCTACAGAAGAGTTATATTATTCCTATATATTTAACAGCTTGACCTTTTCAAATTAATGTCAGAGGTACTGGCATAAATTTTTGATAGCATAGAGAAGATATTGGTGCACCAGTGGCAATGTTGTGTCTACGTGCTTTCCAGTACCATGCACAATCAAACATGTGAGGAATGTGTAGAAGCAAATGGAATTTTCACCTATTTTCCTTAGGAAAAACAGTCAGCCTGGCTTTTACTTTTTAAACAGAATGCTGTTATGACCTTAAAAGACAATAATGTAAGAAAAACTGCATCAAAGGGAAACAAATCTTGTTTGTACTCTTTAAAAATGTGATGAAAAACTAATAGAATATTGCGTAACACTGTCAAGAGACAAAAAATCATTCTGCATTTAGTTTTAAAGCAATTCAGATGTAAAATGACATATCTTTAAAAGGGGGAAAATACTGTTAATAACATATACTCTTAACTATCCATTGCATTGTAAAAGATGAATGGCATTTTTTTATTTTCAATAGCCGGAAAGTCTTAATTTTATCTACCCTGAAAACATGTCCAGAACAAATTATTTGAAAGCCAGGGAACACCTGCAAGTCAAGCAAGCATAAAACAGAGTATGCTAAATGCTGTAATTTTTCTTATGTGGTTCTTTACTGTGAAATGCATCAGGGTCATTATCAGATCATTCACTAACATCAAAAAAGCATACTCACAGGTCTGACTGTCACAAACATAGTTTATAAACCTAAATCTACTGTGACCAAGAGAAAAAGCCTAATTTACCTCAGTAGAAAATTATTTGAAAGCTAAAAATGTTATTAAATTCACTATAATTACATCAGCGTGTTCAAACAAAAAATTTAAATTGTTATTTACATAAAAAAGCACATGATGTGAACTTAAACGTATTTACACCTGCCTATTTTATTTAATGGCAAGTTTTAAGCACTGCATTTTTTCAGCTTCAGAAGAAAACTCCATAACTGTGCTCTTTAAAACTATTATCAAAATTACTACTGTCAGGAAATTATTTTTTTTTAAATACAGAAACCCAAATGATTTGCAATTTAAATTTCTGCTGCTTCATTTTTTCATTGCATCCATTCAGAAATGACAACCGGTCTTGCTCAACATCTTTGTTGGTGACTTGGACAGTGGGATTGGGCATGCCCTCAGCAAGTTTGCCAATGACACCAAGCTGTGTAGTTTGGTTGATACGTTGGAGGGAAGGAATGCAAACCAGAGGGACCTGGACACTCTTGTGAGGTGGGCTGATGCCAACCTGACGAACTTTAACCATGCAAAGTGCAAGGTCCTCCACCCGGGTCAGAGCAATCCCAGGCACAGCTACAGATTGGGCACAGAAGAGATTCAGAGCAGCCCTGTGGAGAAGGACTTGGGGGTGTTGGTCGATTTAAAAATGAACATGAGCCGGCAGTCTGAGCTTGCAGCCCAGAAAGCCAACTGCATCCTGGGCTTCATCAAGAGGAGCGTGACCAGCAGGTCAAAGGAGGTGATCCTGCCCCTCTACTCTGCTCTTGTGAGACCTCACTTGGAGTATTGAGTACTGTTCTGGTCTCCTCAACATAAAAAGGATATGGAACTGCTGGAACAAGTCCAAAGGAGGGCCATGAGGATGATCAGGGGACTGGAGCACCTCCCATATGAAGATAGGCTGAGAAAGTTGGGGCTGTTCAGCCTGGAGAAGAGAAGGCTGTGTGGAGATCTCATAGCAGCCTTCCAGTATCTGAAGGGGGCCTATGGGGATGCTGGGGAGGGACTCTTCATGAGGGACTGTAGTGACAGGACAAGGGGTAATGGGATTAAAACTTAAACAGGGGAAGTTTAGATCAGATATAAGGAAGAAGTTCTTTACTGTGAGGGTGGTGAGGCACTGGCATGGGTTGCCCAGGGAATTTGTGAATGCTCCATCGCTGGCGGTGTTCAAGGCCAGGTTGGAGAGAGCCTTGGGTGGCATGGTTTAGTGAAAGGTGCTCCTGCCCATGGCAGGGGGTTTGGAACTGGATGATCTTAAGGTCCTTTCCAACCCTAACTATTCTATGATTCTATGATTACATTCAGTGTGATAATGTAAATTTTATACACTTTCTAATTGAAAAAATCAAGTGAAAACCAGGGGTTCAATGACTTCTGCTGATTTGGATGAAAGAACCTCTGTTTTACTGGTGCTGAAAATACTCTGTCCAGGTGTAATCATGTTGACTTGATAGGGATGTAGTTAAAGCAATGCAAGTGTAATGTTTCTATATCTCTCTATGGTTGGATAAATTAAACACAGGGAAAGTAATTTTTTATGCTTGGTTGTTTGTTTTTTGGTTTTGTTTTTTTTTTTATAGTCACAATTTATGCTACACAGGGCTCAATTTTCAATCTGCCTGACAGTCATGATTGCCCATTAATTTTTCAGTAAATTCCATAAATTAGACACTTAATGGCTTTCATATTTTTCTCACTTTGTACTTGCAAGTTTGAAGGAACAGATATCAGTATCTTAGATTTCATATACAGAGGAATATCTCAGTAATATTTTTTTTGATCTTAATAAGTATTTCTGGAATTTGGGAAAACTAAAGTGATTGTACAAACTATGCTAAAAAGAGGAAATTATGTGGATATCCAGAAAGTCACTTTACTCTGGAAAACCTGTTTTTTGTTGGATGCCTTCAGTTAATGGAGGAGAAAATGTTGTGCCAGGAATATTCTGAATACCCAAGTCTATATTATGAAGCATCTTGTAGAGTAGCCTCTCTGTTTCTGTTGAAACAGATAGATATTAGCAAACCACAGCCACAGCTGACCTTCCTAAATTATTAAGTACTCTCCTTACTGATTTGCCAGAATGTTGCTTTGAAAATCTGAAGCTAAAGTCCAAATTGCATATGATATATGTTATATTATTTGTATGAGTAGAATATAATAACATGAATATGACATAACACATCATAAGGTATATTATGTCACACTATATTATAAATTACAGTATATATAAATTGTATATCATAATATAGCAATAGAAAATAAAGTTATATTTACCTGTACACCCTGATTGTATACACACAACAGCTGTATAGTAAATATTTTAATATTTTTTATTAAAATATTTTATAATGCTTTTTATATATGTATATATGCATGTATATATATGTACTCACAACAGGCTTTTTTTCCAGAATTTCTGACTTAGATATAGTGGTAATTACAAAAACTCAATAAACACATAGTCTAGGGTGCTGTGATATTTATTCACAACCAGCAAGGTGCAGTTTGTTAAGAAGGCCCAGCTTGATAGCGCTGAAAAGAGGTATTTAACTTGGAAGCATGCCTTAGATAATTTCCAGCCTTTACAATAATTTATTTTTCTTTATTAGGTTCCTCAGCCTAGAATGACAGAAAGCATCCAATAGGGATCAGGTATGCTTCACATACATACACACACATGAACACGTGTGTGCACAATGTGCGGACCTACACACAAATAGAGAATGGGATTCCCTCAAAGAGATAAGGCACAAACAAGCTAAAAAGGAACTAAGTTGAACTATTTTACTAACACGAAAACTCCAAAAGGGTATAAACTTGAGAGAATCCTGGTGAGACACAGCAATGAATTTCAGCTGAAAGTTTACAATGACACACATCAGTGGGAAAGAGTGATGTAATTTTAGTAATGCAATGCAAGGAAAATAAGCTAAGGCAACACGTGACCGAAAACAAAGCTTTTGCCAGGTATCTGATTTACTTTTGTCTGAAGTGTGATTAAGCCTGGCTCCTCCATTACCTAACCACCATATGTTTCTTTGGAAACTGAAAATCTGGAAGAACTGACTACAGGTATTTTATGAGGTGTTTTATTTCTCAGAGCAATTAGTGCAAGAGAAAAACCTAATTTTTGGTGAATCTCATGTGGAGTGGTCTCTTTAAGCTAAAGTAATGGCTTCAATGGTATTCTAGTAGCAAAAGAGATTTATGTATTTACTTATTTACTCTGGGCAAAATTACACTTTTTTTGATGCTAATTTTCTTGGCCTACTGAAGGCTTCTCTAATGGAGGGAAAATTGTGTCTGTCTGGGGATCTTTCTGTAGTTACAGTATCGTCATTTTTCATCCATTAGGGTTGACAGTGATGATTTCTTCATTGTAGTATAATATTTCTTCCCCCTTTGCTTTTCCTGAGTGTATGATAACATAGAAACAGACTTATATGAAAAATAGACACTGTTGTATGTTCCTGTATTTTTCAGTCACGACCATCTACTCCAAGTGCTTTTCCACAGATCTGGATGACTGCCATGCAGACTGCAGCAAGGGGCACGTGACATCCTGTGTGTTTCAGCACGTCCCGCTCAACAGAAGTTGCACCTTTGTGAGGGGGTTTCAGATACTTCTTGACTGCATTACAGGCATTTTAAGTTACATAAGTACCTTTTTTTATTCTGTTCCATGCTAACTTTCTCATGACTGTTGAGCACAATGCTCAGAAATAATATTCCTAACTGTTAGCATTAACTACATTTTTATAATTAAAATGTTAACATCAGCATTACAAAGGGTGTTGAAACTGTCCAAGTATAACAAACACACAATATAATCTCTTTGTTGAAGAACCTGGTGATTACTGTGCTAATAAAAGAGCACCTTAGCCTCCTGCCATCCACATACTGTGTTCTGTAGAGTGTGCCTAGATCATATTGTACAGTTTCTTAATGCTCCTGCTGAGTGAGTTTTGAGATGAGAAGCCATGGGTGGGAGATGTGCTTTTCAGAGAGACACCTTTTGAGATGCTCTTTATTTGAAACCAACTGTCTTGTCATTTGTATTTGGTGTAGACCTATGCTGTTTTGAAGAAGCAAGCAAGAAATCTTTGTTATCTGTCTAGTATTATGCTCCAGGGTTGTGATTCTTTAGATGAAGTTCCAGTTGTGGAAGATGATTATGCCTGTGCTGAATTCAGTTCTGGCCTCTGCTGATAGAGGAATGAGGGTGACAAATGTCTTAGATCTGGAAAGCTGTTTCTAAGGCTATCAGCTCTCCTCATAATATGAATGATATGAAAATCATAAAAATCCTCCTCTCTTGTGATAACCTGATCTATCTTGCACCACTGCCTAAGGTACACATGTAGCTAGATAAATCTATGATTTACAGACCACTGGAAATTTTATGTTAGGCTTGCAGAACTGGTGCTTTCTGAAAAAGAAATCACTGAATTACCCAAATTTATGATTTATCTTAGCAATTACTGATGTTTTCAGAATTGCCATCTTTTTTTTTTTTTTTTTTTTTTTTTTTTTGTCTTATCAGAATGGGAGGCAGTAGGAGCATGTGCTGGTTTTGGCTGGGGTAGAGTTAATTTTCTTCATAATAGCACAGGATTATTATTTGGAATCGTGCTGGAAACAGAGATGATAACACAGGGATGGTTTTGTAATCGCTGAGCCCTGCTTACACAGAGTCAAGGCCTTTTCTGCTCTTCAAATAACCTCACGAGCAAGCATTCTGTGAGTGCCCAAGAAGCTGGGAGGAAACACAGCTGGGACAGATGACTCCAACTGACCAAAGGGGTATCCCACACTATATGGCATTATGCTAAGCATCTCAAACTGGGGGAAGAAGAAGGATGGGGGGGATGTTAGGAGTGATGGCATTTGTAGTCCCAAGTAACCATTATGCGTGATGTAGCTCTGCTGTCCTGGAGATGTCTGAACACCTGCCTGCCAAAGGGAAGTACTGAATTAATTCTTTGTCCTGCTTTGCTTGTTAGAGTAGCTTTTGCTTTACCTATTAAACTGTCTTGATCTCAAACTGTGAGTTTTCTCAATCTTTCTTCCAATTCTCTACCCCATCCCACCAGGGGGAGCAAGCAATTGGCTGTGTGGGACTTAGTTGCTGACTGGGGATAAACCACGACAGACCATAAATGCTCTTCAGAAAGAGCTACCTACTGTCCTTCAAGGGCATGCACAAGTTTGTCAAGGACTTACTGCTTTCCACAAGGGTTTTTCCTAGCTTGGACAAAAGTATCGTAATGTATCCCTGGCTGGATTTGTGATATTCCTCAAAAGCTTACCAATCCAGAAGTGGATTCATCACTGGTTTGATGTGAAGAGGACTCTTGCTGGCTTAAAGCCTTGCCTGTTAGGATTGTTCTTTTTCCAAATATGTTAGTAGTGTTGTCATCAGAGATTTTTCACAGTATTTCTGTCTAGGTTTTGAGGTATATTATATATATATATGTATATATTTGAAAGCAATCACAGTTTTGCACGCTAAGGCAGAAATAGCAGGCTGTAGGGGCTTGGTGAAAAAGGTAACTTTTGAAGCATATTTTTCTTTTCCCTTCTCTAGGCAGGTGTGAGTCATGACACAAGCTGGCATCAACTGTCCTCTCATGAGAATCAAATGCTGTGCCTTATATGCTCAGGTGGTATAAATAACATAAGTCAATTTAGCAGTGCCAATTTACATAAATTTCTACATAGAATTTGGTTAAATGACAACTCATAAGGATATGATAACATTCTCAGGTATTTGAAGGCCATAAACACCAAGCAGGGGGAGAAATTATTTAGGGTGGCATTCTATGATTCTATAATTCTAAGGAGACATAATTAGGAGCAATGGGAGGAAATTAAGGGAGGAAAAAAATTAGGCTGAATATCAGAAAGAATTTTCTGACAGTGAGATGTATTGGATTGTGGAAAATAAGTCTCCCAAAGGACATTCCATTGCTCAAGATGTTTAGACTGGACAAAGTACTCATACATGTACAACGGGGACTCATTTTGCCATGTCTGTTGCATAGTCTAGAAACCAGAGACCTTTAAAGGGGTAAAAAGAATTCTGCATTAAGAAAAACAAACAAAAAAATTCTTTTTTTTTAATCATTTTCAGCAAATTCAGGGCTATGTCTGTATCTTTCATGTATGTGCAATTATATATGCATACATATGTATAAAGACATTATTTGCCTTTAATTTCTGAAAATTAAAAAATGGATTTTTTTGTAAAATCTAATTTTCTTTAAAATAGTATAACTACAATTTGGTGATAGTGGCAAATTTTTTTCGTCATCTAGCCATTAAATTTGAAAGAACTACATCTGTTAGGTTTTTGGTTTTTTTTTTTTTTCCGAAACTCAGATTCACACTTTTGATTAACTCAGGGAAAAAATATCATCCAACATTTTTTTTATTATTATTATTATTGAAAGGTTTCATTTTCCTGTCTGCTACAGAACTAGTAGACTTTTGGAACTTTATGGATATTTATGTGGAAGTTGACTTCAGTATATTTCTTATTCTAAAAATAGATGAAAAAAAGTTCTCAATCATTGGTCGTTGGGAGGTGAGTACGTTGTTTCTTCATCTTGCTTCATCTTTCTTGCCTCTATTTTGCTTTTCCTCTTGCGTGCAGGGGCCACCTATATTGGTAGGAGTTGGTCCTCTGGTTTAGCTGCAGTGATTATCACTGTGGTTTGGGTAGCTGCTGTACCTGTCACTTGGGTTTGAGTAGCAGCTGTACTTTTGTGGGGGTGATGTAAGCTGCTGGGCTTGGAGCTGCAGTAGCTACACTTCATTTATGGTGGAAGTTTGAGTAGCTACTGTACTTGTCACTGGAGGCGGTGTAGCTGCTGTGCTTGAAGCTGGAGTAGCTGCGCTGTTTGTTGCTTTGACCTCAGATCCAGGGACATTTTTTTTCCTTTGAAGGTGCTGGATATTGTTGAACAGGGCTCTGTAAGCACAGGCCAAGCCCCAGCATGTTGTCACGATTTGTCTGCCTCTGGTGTGACCAGAATGGCAACACACCTCCTTTAAGTGTTTTGCTAACTTTTCTGGATTTTGCACTCGTTCAGTGGTGAAGTTCCAAAGCACTGGAGCTGCCCACTGGCCTAGATACTTGCCCATACTATCCCACACACCCTGCCACTCATGACTGTCCAGCCTCGGGGAAAATCTCTTGGATCTCCTATATCGTCGTTTAACCCTGGACAAGGCCCAAACCTGACTCTGCATAACTCTCGGGACCAGACAAAATGATCGTGGGCAAAACACACTCTGTATGCGTGCCAACATGGTGATCCCCATCACAATCAGCAAGCAGGTCTCAAGGGTAGCTAAAGGCCATTCAAAATTGTCAGAACTCTCAAACGATGCTGTAAACAGTCTGGTGGGGGGGCTGGGAGCATAAAAGAATGTCTCCTTCAGAGTTTGACCACCTGAGGAGGGGAAAAGAAATGTGCAATTGCTAAGCACTTCTATTATATGACTCCCAAAGTATAGAGGTGGTGACCACACTGGGAACGCAAGCCAGATCAGTTTCATGGTCAATGATTCTATTGTATTACAAGTCATTACCATAAAGTACAATGAGACAAGAACCTTAGCCCAAACCCCCCATCTGGTAAACACTAAGACAGCAAATACCGTCTGTAAGTAAGGTACCACACGCTGAACCTGTGAGATCAAGAGCAACAACTTTGAGAACCAATAAATCAGCATTGTGATGAGTGACTATTAATCCTGTCATTATCTTCACCCTTTGTGCCCCACCTTGGGCGCCAAAAAGAACTGTCATGGTTTAAGCCCAGCTGTAACTCAGAAAAACCACACAGTTTCTGGAGTCTCCCCTCCCCTTCCTTCCCCCCACTCCTGAAGGGGTGGGGAGGAGAATTGAAAGAATGCAACTCCCATGGGTTGAGATCTGAACAGTCCAGTAACTAAGGTATAACACAAACCACTGCGTCTACCACCAGTAATAATAATGACAAGGGAAATACAAGGGAAGAGAATACAACCGGTCACCACCCAATGACCAAGCCATGAACTCAGTCTTCCGGGTTCCTGCCCCCAGTTTTCACATCCTGGGCATGACGTGCTGTGGTAGGTAATACCCCTTTGGGTAGTTTGGGTCAGGTGTCCTGTCTCTGGTTCCTCCCAGCTTCCCCTCCTCCCTGGCAGAGCATGAGACTCAGTCCTTGGTCAGACTAAACATTTGAGCAGTAACTAAAAACATCGGTGTTATCAGCACTGTTCCCAGGCCAAAAGTCAAAAACACAGCGCTGCACTACCTACCAAGAAGGAGAAAAAAAAAATGACTGCTACTGCTGAATCGAGGACAATGTCCCATTAAAAAAAAAAAAAAAACAAACAAAAGAATGGTTAAGATAAGTTACTGCCCTTCGTGCATTTAATTGGTCTTTAATCTCTGGAAGAAATGTTTCCAAGCTCAATATTTGCAAGACTGATTGCCGAAAAACATTTCAAAGCCTACTTTTCCAATTTTCTTTTTTAATACAAATCAGGAATGAAGATTGGAATATTTCTTATATTACCTTAGACTGATGTCAGCTGAGTAAATAAAATGTGCTCTCAGAGCAGCTTCTTTCCTTTTCTTTTACTGGAAATTGTGATTCCACAACGAACAGTATGCTCTGAAAGCTGAGACAGTGTATTCTGTTGCTGAGTTTCTACAATGTAAACTACAAAAGAAAAATATGTAAACCAGCTACATCTAACAAAGAAATCCCTGAGATGTCATTAACTAAACAACTCCAGGACCACACATATATACAGCTTGTTTTACTGGGCGCTGTATTGATACAAGTGGCAGAAAGGAGGAATTTTTATGGATTAAGCTCATAAAAGAGAAATGAAATTTCCTAAGTCAGAAAGGGGTAAAACTACAAAAAGATGTTGGGAATACTCTAATAACAATTTCTTCATTTTTTAATGTGGAGCACATATAACCATAAGTGCCTTCAAAGATGTCAATCACCTGTTTTTTATTATATACATGTTTCCAAATATATTTCCTTGGCAAATCCTGCTACGCATATTCAGATCTGCAGATCATTTCAGTAGCTGAAATGAAGATATTTTTGATCATTTTTCAGTGTTCTTCTAGTCTGAAAGTAGACCTATATAGCTGACATGCCAATTCAGCTTATAGAGAACATATAGTCTTTTAATTCACTTGTCCTGTCTATGACTGCTGTACTTTTTCTGCAAAAAAAAACATTAAAAAATATAGGTAATAGCATTATTTACAGGGTAAAAAGATCAGTCCACACATTGTAACAGTCCTAATTTCACCAAAATCCACCATCATTAAAATTATAAGTACCTGAATAACTCCGGAAAGTTTGCAGTTGGGAATTGCTATAATGATCAGCCTAAATTCTTGAGATGCAGATACAACAACTATCCAACTTTCAAAGGAAATGAAATTGATGTTTTATGCTTTTCAACAGCATCTTGACAACACTGTGGAGAGCTTAGATCTTTGTGGATTTGCCTGAGTGACTTGAAATGTTCAAGCTGTCATTACTAGACATTAGTAGAAACAAAACATATTATACCTCAAGTATTGTAACATAAAGAATCTGATTTTACATCATTGGAATGATAGACATTCTTGGTCATGTTAGCACTAGTTCTCAAGTGATGACAACTTCAAGTTTATATCTTGTAATCTTTATTTAAGTAAGTCAAATAACTATACTGAGAAAAGAGAGGATCATGCCCATACTTTTGTTATTTTAACACCACTTAGGGTTCAAAGCTCTGTGATTTTTTATAGTATAATTACTTTTCTAGGTAGAAACACTATTTATTTGTATTTAGAGAACACTCAATATAGAGTGGATGAAGAATCCTGGATTTAATTAAAAGCCAGCTAGAGAAACATGCCTTTTACTAGTGTGACACAACATAAATGATCAAATCTTACAGGTGTTAAAATTTTCTCTAAATCTTGTCAATTCAAAACCAAATTTATTATTTTACTCTCTTTAGTGCTTACTATCTGCCAAAAAAAAAAAAAAGAGTAAAAAATTATAAATATATTTCTGGATAAGAGTGTGGTACAGATATCATTTCAATTGTGTGTTCCATTAAGATATGGCCAAAACTGGTTTTTCACTGACCCGGTGATCTGTCTTCAACTTCCTGCTTTGAGAATTTTCTGTAAAAAAGACTATTGGTCTTTGAAGATATCTCAATATCTGTCATGCAGGATATATTTTACAGGTTTTTTACACATATTCTTCTCAAAATTAGTCTCTTGAGTATTTCATTTTCCCTGATTTTGCTGACATTACCTCAGGAAATTAACATAATTAAAAAAAATGTTTTAAACCAGTAAAGAATGATTAAAAATAAAATCAGATTTTCACCTCTTCCCATGCTACATTGTAACTTTCTATTTTTAAAAATCAATAATTATTTACTAATGAAAACACTTCATATCAAATTAATATAAGACTTGTTAGTTATCCTTTGATTTCGATTTATTGAAGTATATAATCTGAAACATCTTACATGAAAAAAGTTTGGATGACAGCTAATAAACAACAGACCTTCACTGTATTCAGAACCCACTGATGGGATATATGATATAAATCCATATTGTCATATTGTCATGGTTGATGTGATGCAACCTGATTAACCAAAATTAACTTTTGGATATGTTTTGTCTAGAGCAAATCGATGTACTTTCTTCAATTTAATTTCTGACCTTGTTCAGACCTCCTAGAATTCGGAAGCATTATTTCCAGAATAGGTGATGTAACTGAAGAGCACTTTCTGGTGAAAACACATAATGCCTGTAAGGCTTGTAAGAGTCCCTTACTCTTGATAACTGTAGGCTAACAAAGTCCTTGGGTCTGGCACAGGTTTTCAGTCATCATAACAGGAATCTCAGTAACCATTTGTGGCATTCCTACAGTAAGGACTGGTGTATGCTGTTGATTTCCATTTCCATAGATGGACCTCCTGGATCTATGGTCATCCTCCAAAATGTGTTCAGTAGAGACGAAGTGGACAAAATTTCTTCACCCTGAAAAGGCACTTCTTGACTTAGATGTGCTTGTCTGAGATAATTTTAAGTTAACACAGCAGTAAACCCAGCAATTTTAACTGCTGCAGCTGAGCTACAGACTCCCTTTGAACTTAAACTGGTAAAGCAAGCAAGCTGCTTCACAGACATCCATCACATTGAGTACTGTTCATTTTGTCATTGCAGGTGTTGGAGAGATTCAAGAGTTTGGCCCAATCAAGAGTTGAGATAACTTGTCTGACTGCAACATCAGACTGAGTTTATTTATTTGTATTAATGAGGCTGACTTAGAAGCACACTCTTTTTTTTCCCTACAGGCGTGCCCTTTCTTCATTTTCCTAAATGGAGCTATATTCAAAGGTTTATGGAGTTTGGAAAAAAAAGTTTGATTGTGCAAACAACAAAACCTTTTAAAAAAGACAGTGAAAAATAAAACCCTATAACTGCTGCACTGCAGGATATTATAAATTCAATGACCCTGAATGGGTTATTTCTTGAAAAGCTGCAGTCTATCATGCAGTTTTTCAGGCACACCTGGTGGCTGACATTTTGGCAGAACTTGAGCTGTGGTTCAGTGACAACAAATGGTTTGTCTTAATAACCAAATGACAATGAAAATCTCTGGATTTTCTTTTCATTATAATTTTGAAATGTCTCATAAGGAGTTTCCGAATTGTGAGTTCTATAATCAAGCTCAACTTCTCAGAGAACATTCAATAAACATCATATAATATCAATTTAGCACTGAAAATATCCTGTTTACATGCTACAAAGGATCAAGGGTTTGGAATCTTTTTATGTTGAGACAGTATCTGTAGAGAAGGTACTGCATAAAGGTACTGTGAATTTTATGGTTTCAAACATAACACAGCACACAATAACCAAAGAACTCATACATATTTTGCCATGGATAAAAGCAGTTATATTACCTAATCTCTTCTTTCACTTCTACTGTGAGTTTTATGATGCTGTACATTCTTGAGCTGTTATAGAATTTTCTGCAGAAGTTATACCTTCAAGTAATATTGCTATACAGCACTTGTAATTGTGAGGTTTTGTTTTTTTTTTACTTTTTTACTTTTCCTTTTCTTTATCCATTGACACTTTATCTAAAACTCATGGACCCAGTGTGAGGGAGTGCAATCGCTCTGAATTTCCAGACAGGCTGTAAGAATAGTTTTAAGAGACATGACTTTCCAAGATCATGTCACTCAAAATGCCACAAACTGTAATACCATACTCACAGAATTTGGCATCTTTCCAATGCATTATAAAATTCAACACTTTAAAGACGGAAATAACCATTCTGCAGCAGCAAAGCATCTCACACTAAATATTTTCCTTGTCTACTGAGAGATTCTGTAGATGTTTTTTTCGTTACATATGCTTACAGTATCAACAAGGAAGTGACAGTTACAAATGTTGTAGTATCCCACTGGGGGAGACAAGAAATTTCTATCTTAACAGCACACACTCCTGAAGCAATCAAATGTCTTCCTGTGCAATCTGAAATAGTTGTACCTGCCACCTCATGGTGGGGTTGCTTCTCCCAAGGGCACACACAACCCTGGGAGCTACTGCTGTCATCTTAGTGGAGACTGTGAAAGAGGGGCAGCGGTCTGTCTTGTGCCTGACTGAATTCACTAGCACTAATCCTACACTTTGTTATCATATCAAGCTTGCATTCCATAAATCTAAAAAATTACAGATGATACTGCCCTGTGTTTTCCAACAAGGCTTTCTCCTATTTGCTCTTTCAATATGACAACTTTACTGCAGAGACCTAGTTTTTAACTTTCTTCTTTTAGATATTTTCTTCTTTATCTTTCTTCTGGAGATATCTAGGGGAACCTATGAATTATTAAACTTTATATGCTTTTTCCTCTTGAGCTGTTGGTGAGCTCTGTACCTCCTACAAACCAACACAGAGTGAGAACCTGTAATATTTATTTTCCCCAGGATTCTCTTTCAAAGACAAAGGGGCAGACTTTCTCTCTCTTTTCTGCTGAACTGAAATAAACTTGGTGGCAGAGGTGAGGAAGGCAAGTGAGTTAATGAAATAAACCTCTGTTTATTTCTGGGTTACTAGAAGTGTTGATTTATTACTTACTAATTCTGTATGAATTTGGAATAACTCCATATCATAACTAATGGAGCTGAATTATTATTAAAAGAAACCTTAAATGCTTTCACCCTGTCATGGTTTAAACCTCTGTAACTCATGCAGTTTTGTTCACTCACTCCCCCCTCTTTCTTCCGCCTGCTCCCGGAGGGATGGGGAGGAGAATCCAAAGAATGCAACTCTCACAGGTTGAGATAAGAACAGTTTAGTAACTAAAGTATAACATAAGAACACTACTGCTACCACCAATAATAATAATGACAAGGCAAATACAAGGAAAGAATACAGTCACTCACCACCTATACCCAGCCCGACCAAGCAGTGCACCTCCACCCTTCCAGGTCTCTGCTCTCTGTTTTACATCCTGGGCATGACGTGCTGTGGCATGGAATACCTCTTTGGTCAGTTTGGGTCAGGTGCCCTGTCTCTGCCTCCTCCTGGCTTCCCCTCCTCCCTGGCAGAGCATGAAACTCAGAAAGTCCTTGGCCAGACCAAAATATTACCAAGCAGTAACTGAAAACACTGGTGTTATCAGCGCTGTTCCCAGGCCCAAAATCAAAAACACAGTGCTGCACCAGCTACCAGGAAGGAGAAAAATGACTGCTACTGCTGAACCCAGGACACACCCCATCTAATTTGTACAATGGATAATTACTTACTGTTCATAGATACTACAGGTCAGTTTCATTGCACCTTTCCTAACACACAAAAAATTACGTCAGTGATGTCTTTCTTGTGCCACTTCTGTAGTCTGAGGACACCAGAGCTCTTGACTGTATTTGAGTTCACTTAAGATCTTTACTGACATGCTGGATCTGCCTTTTTCCATGTATGGTGCCAAACTAATACGTGATAAATCTAAATACGTCACTTCGCTGCATATGTATCCTTTTTATTCCCATTATTATCAACCTTTTATATGTGTGCACATAGCAGCAGAGGGCTGTGACTCATATGTGAATGCACTTAGATTAGCCAAGAGTCTGGAGTTTCTTCTGCTCTTGCCATGAATGATGGCATATCTTTGAACCTCTACTCTGTCTCTTTTCATTTTGCAGCCCAGGGCATAGCTCTATAGCTACACATACGAAACAGAGGACACTTTGCTTTCAGTATTAGGTTGAAATCTTGAAACCTTGTGATTTTTTTTAGGTGAGTTCAAGTTCTTGAGGGTTTGTTCAAATGTAGTCAGACTCAGAGATATAAAATTGCAAGGGGGGAGGGGAAGGGGAGTAAGGAGGGGAAATAAAGCTTGTGAACTGAACCTACTGAATTCTATGTCTTTTATGTCTTAAAAGGAAAAAGATGATAGTATAGTTTATTATAGAAAGTGTCATGGGTTCAGCAGCAGCAGTCATTTTTCTCCTCCTTGGTAGCGGGTACAGCGCTGTGTTTTTGATTTTGGGCCTGGGAGCAGCGCTGATAACACCAGTGTTTCGGTTACTGCTTAGTGATGTTTTGGTCTGGCCAAGGACTTTCTGAGTTTCATGCTCTGCCAGGGAGGAGGGGAGCCGGGAGGAAGCAGAGACAGGACACCTGACCCAAACTGACCAAAGAGGTTATTCCATACCACAGCACGTCATGCCCAAGATGGAGGACAGAGAGGAGAGACTCAGAAGGGTGGGGGGTGCACTGCGTGGTCGGGCTTGGTTTTAGGTGGTGAGAAATTGTATTCCTTCCTTGTATTTGCCTTGTCATTATTATTATTGGTGGTAGCAGTAGTGGTTTGTGTTATACTTTAGTTACTAAACTGTTCTTATCTCAACCGGTGGGAGTTGCATTCTTTTCTATTCTCCTTCCCATCTCTCCGGGAGTGGGGGGCAAGAAAGAGGGGGGAGTGATTGAGAGAGAGTCTGCGTGAGTTAGGCTTAAACCACGACAGAAAGAAAATAAGGTCATTAGGAACTGGTAAAAATGTCTTTGATATGTAAAATGATGTGGTTACCTGTGATATAAGAATAGTAATTTCAGATGTGGGAAACCTTTACTTTGGTTTCACTCTTCATATATTTGCTGCAACTAGAAGAGTTAAACATAGTAAAAGCTATATTCTCCAGTATTGAAAGGTCTCATGTTTTTTTGGAAACTGAGAAACTTGAAAGGTAGGAAGGCCAAAAATCTGTCAAATTCCCTGCTCAGAAATCTGCAAAATAATGGAGTAATACTTCATTTGATTAATTTACTAGACACATAGGAAATTTCTTTTTTTTTTTTTTTTTAATTTTTAGATTTTGAAAGGGCCATATGACCTTTTCTTAATTTCCTTATCTGCAAATCTAGGCTCTTTATGGTAATGTGTGAATGAAATTGAGCAGAAAGGGGTGAAAACAGAACACTGGAACTTGAGAAGACCTCAGCCTCTGAAGTGTGACTATTACTTCTATATGAAAAAGCATTTTTTATAATTCTACTGTACCAAATTATTCCCTATCCAAGCAACAGAGGATGGTTATGGCCGCAATGAAAAAAAAAGAACCTTTTGATCTATTGGCAGCTGGTAAGACAGGTAGTATTGAAGACAAATGAACTTAAACACAAGGAACTAATATTTCACCTTCTACAGAACTAATATTCTTCATTTATTATTAATTTAATTCAGCATAAACAAATAATTTATTTGCATTTCTCGTACTATGTAGTCTAAATATTTAAGTGGAACATACACAGTACTGTGGCACTTCAACGTTGGTGAATGTTATATTCTTTTCTATAAAGCTAACAAAGTTTGGCATTAAAAGCATTCAAACTGATTTAGGCATGCATCCTTAATTTTTAATATAATCAATTTTTTAAGTTGGGTACAACAAAAAACCTCAGAAGACTAACAAGTGATTTCAGATTTGAAATACATATGTGCATTTTCATACATACTATTGGGCTTGCAATGTGAATAATTTTATCTTCCCTACAGGACTTTGACCTGTGAAGCCTTGTCTACCTCTTATTTTGTAGCAGTCTTTGATGCTCTCTTCAGGGTGCACGGCTTTTCAAGTGAATAATTTGTAAAAGTATGATTCTGTTTGCTTCATCTACAGTGAAAAGATACCATAAAATCCCAGAACTTTCTAGGACATACCAGTTGCTTACAAATGAAATATACAGTATATTAAAAAAGCTGGTTCAGCTTTCTATTTCATTTAAATGGGATGTTATCTATCAATTTGCAGTACAGTGTCTTTGAAACCACTCAAACCAGAAAGAAACTGCGCAAATTCCATATTCATTTAAAGGAGGTATATTTGCAATGTCTGAATTTTTCTCTAGATGCCTACTAGACTTGTGTAAATTAAGGAATTATATATATTTAGAGAAGTGGAATCAAATTTATGTACTTCCTTTATAATAAGGACAACACATATCAGAGCTCTTAAAACTCCTTAGATAAATTCAAGTTTTAAAGGACTGTACTAGTTTCTTCATTCTATACAAAACATTTAATCTCTTCTAATTTGCCTCCTATTCTCAGTCAATGTGAATTCATTAGCCTGAGTTGTTTAGTCAAATTTCTTCCCTAATCACTGAATGTAGATTGTGACAGACGTAGGAACACAGGATTTGCCAGCCCCAGGCTGCAATGGGATTCATCTTCATAACTGGTAACTCCAGCGAGACTACTTAATGTTATTAGAAATTGTGCTCCAACACCACTGAGTTATGAAACAAGTGGAAAAGTTCTGGTGTATATGTGCACACAAACCTCTCTTACCCATACAGTGGTATTTATTTCATTACTTTTATGCTGCTGTCTAGCAGGTAGTGTTCCAGTGCAGCAGGGCTTTCCATTATGTTAAATTCTGCACAAAGGCAGAAGAATAGTCACCTCCAAAACAAAGGGGATCAGAAGGAACAAACAGAATATTAGAAAGCAGAATGCCTTTGGTTAGCTGGAAATGTAGTGCCCTCCATGAAGTAGCTCATTAGTTTTGTTTAAAGCATCGCAGGAGAAAAACTTCTAAAGAAGAGATTTGAAGAAGTAGCCTTTTCAGAGTATTTGCAGCATGAGAGATACCACAATACATGTTCTGTTGGTAAGTATCCTGCTTTGGCCTAGAAGTAGCCTGGGTAATCCAGTAAATCTTTATAAAGTTATCTTTTACTTTCTTCTAATGTTCGTTTGCATTTTTATTGTGCTAAATGACTTTCCAGCAGAATACTGATGAGACTTTTTGAACAATTTAATTAACAGTAATAAAGTAAGATTACCACAATTAATATATTTTCATAACTTAGTTCAGTACTCAACATATTTTGAAATGTACAAAGATTTAATTTCTTGAATATTTTTTTTCCAGAATGTTAGCAGAACCTAAGTAAAAGCACACCCCACAAGTTCTGAAGAGGAAAACCAAAAGCCAAAACATCTAGTGAGGCCTTTAAGTCATGGAGAGATGTCATTATTGGCATTCATGTACTGAGTACACGTATTGACATTTGTGTACTGAGTTTTTATTTGCCAGACTTAATTCTAAAATGTGAAACTTCAGTAGTTTCTTGTAGATGAGGTCTGTTTTTTGAGAACACCACTACACTATTGATGAACTATGCTTTTTGCTTAATGAAGGATGAGAAATTCAAAGCAGGCATACAACAACATTCTTCTGTCTTTTATCAAGGTGGATGTCCGTGGCTCTTTGAACTTTGAGCTTTCAGAAATAACAATACCAGGAAGGCAATTGTAATGTGCAGCTTTTCGTGAGATTTCAGTTCCAATTCTGTAAAGTTATCAAGAAGAAAGCAGTAAAAAAACAGTTTGAAAACCAAACAAAGCTCTAATGTTAGAATACTTGCTATTTATTATCTCCCTTGTAGACAAAGACATAGAACTGAGCTTCTTGCAGTGTAAAAACATAAATACTAGCCTGTTAAGTCTTTAAATTGCTGATGAAGCAGATGCTTCACTCACAGCAGTGTATCAAATCACATGAGCAGAATTTCATTAGCAGTTGATAACAATTTGACATTTTTGATCTGCTTTGGGTTCTGTGTCTCCATGAATAAAGTGGATACGGTGATCTATTAGTGACACAACTAGAAACATGCAGTCCTTTTGCTCAACCTCAGCTTTTGTTTTAAACTGGAATCAAATGTGACCTGAAGTTATCTTGGAAGCTGTTGGTTATTTTTAAATAATCTGTTCCAATTTTTTTTAGGATAAGAGCTCGACTTGTGAATAGGAGTAGAAATCCCATGAAAAATACAATTATCAAGGATGTGTGCTCCAAGTTTGAAGACACTGAAGAAACTAATGTGTATCTAAAACAGATGAAAATGCTTTCTCCCTTTAGACTTATTCACTGCTAGTAAGAAATTAGCTTTAATTTCTCATGTCCACTCCTGGGCAAAGATTACTGGGAAAGAGGATAAAAATACTTACCTTTTAAGTTCATAAATCTATTTCTTATAAAGACTAATTTCAGCAGCCATAACCTATGGTCCAAGAAACCTTGAAATAAAAAACAATGAAAACACTAGCCCTTAAGAAAATATTTCCTTCATGTAACTAATTAAAGATCAGCTTTTTATGATCTTTTCCAAAGTTTTACTGTTCAACATTTTGCCATAACTTCATTGTTGGATTGACAATAGCTTTTTTAGATTAAAAAGGTAAAGAAGAACACAGGCTTTTGCATCATAAGAATTGTTGCAATATTTTGCACCATGACATATTTCACATGTGAAGATAGTGACAATAAGTTCATCTTTCTGATAGACAAAGTTCTCACCAGAAAAAAAACCCTGCAAAAATCTTCTGAAATGATGCGTTCTGTTTGGCAACATATTCTGTTTCATGACTTTTTTCCTAAATACCTGTAAATTTTGCAGGCAAAATCTGTCATTATTTGCCCAAATATAGGCAATTATTGGACAGTTATCCAACTGGCAGAGTAGTCACCGACTCCTTGATCAACTATAGCTGAGTTTTAAGGAGATAATTCATAAAACTCAAATAGACTTTTTTTTAGCATTAGTATAACATTTTTTATCAGAAATAAAGGTTTACGATGAAATACAGTATATAAGGTCTATTTTTTTAATCAAAACTTTGTTACATTTTCCCTTAAAACAGAGTAGTGTGCAGCAAATTCCCTTTTCTTAACAATTTTAACTTCTCATTTGTACATGCATATTTTTCTTCAACTTGTTTCTATTTCCCTCACAATGAACTCTTGAAATAAAGCTATTTTGTAATACTTACCTTAGGCCTTGGGATCCCTGACCAATCTGTATTTTTCCATACTAATAACATTAGGCTTTCCTGCTTTGGTTCTGACTATAAACAAGCATGTCAGTTAATCAAGGCTCCAGTCAAAAGTTCATTAAAAAGTCTGCTGTGACTATACCAAGAAAAATAGTGATTTATGGGAAATTTTAGGCATAGATGTAAAATATTCCTAATCTAATACAGTGCAAGCCAAGAATAAAACATGTCACAAATAGATCTGTAATTTTGTGATGCATAGGAATAGAGTGGAGTTGAAAATTAAACAAAATACATAAAATTCCCAATTTATTGTTCATTGATAAGATATCAGGACTTCGTATTGATAAGTTTTAGGGCCAGATTTGCAAAAGTGAAACCCTATTGAATTAACCTCCTGGACTCTGTGCAAATCATTTGTGATGCCTGCATTTTCCCCTTCAGATGAGAAATGTCATTGCAGACATTTCAGGCCAGATCTTTTCTGCTGGTTCAAATTAGTATTGAATCATCCAAGTTATATTGTTTATGTAAACTGAAGACCTGATATTAAATTTTAGCTCCAGAATTGAACACAAATTTGGCATGTGCAGATGAAAATGAATGATAAAAAAGGGAACATTTTCTTGCTTCCCGTCTTACGCTGTATTGCACAAATCAATATAAAATTTTCTTTCATTTAAAGTTCAACTTCAATAAATAAATTACAAAGAAAAATCACAAAAAAACACAAGCCTCTGAAATATAACTCTCATGAATGGCTTTAAAAAAAAATAACATGAAGGCTTCTTGCAGAACTGTGGACCTATCCTTTTTTAATGTATATATGACAATATAATTATATGATTTTTATATTTTCCTGGTTGTTTTGTTGTTGTTGCTGTTGTTTATTGGGCTTTATCAGTTTTTTCTTGTTTTGGTGTGTTTTTTTTTTTTTTTTTTTTTGGTTGGTTTGGTGTGTTTTTTTTGTTTTCCTCAGTCTGGACAAAGAGGACCAAACGACAACTTATTTTCTTTAGCTGCAGGAGCTCTTTTGCAAATGCCACATATGAGACTGCAGGGTAATCACATAGTCACCTTGGTGACAAGTACTCAGCAATGTACAATTAATTCCTTCTTGTTTTCCTTTTACTTTTGGAGTTTGAAAAAAAAAAACCTCACACAATAGTAAGAAGGATTCATTTAAAAGGGAACTCTAATACTTCCTGTCACACATTTCTGATTCTTTCCTGGTAAAATGGAGTAATGAAAGCCAAAGATCAGCCTCTACTTAATCATTCTCAACCATTTCTATTCCCTGATATTTCCTGGACAATTAGAATGGCCAGAGTGTTTGCACAGAAGGATCTGCAGTTCAGATTGCCCAGAACCACATGATTCAGGTCTGCTCATGTCAATGTCTTCTCTATTGTCATATCATAGAATCATAGAATCAGGTTCAAATGAATTACTGGATTTATGCCAAAAAAATTGAGGCCCACACTAACTTATTGAACAATTTTTTAGCCCGTTTAAGATTGGAGACATCCAGTAATCAAAAGAAAGCAAACAAGCAAGCAAACACACTTATTTCTGATTAGGCTTATATTTAAAAAAAAAAAGGAATTGTTTGTTACAGGAAAAACAATAATTCACAATAATTCATAACTAAGAAAAGAACATGGGCTATTCCATTTCTTGTTATTAATAATGCTTATTAGGAAAGCACATAAAGGCAAAAGAAGAATGGAACCGCATTATACTAGCAAGAGATAATAAATTGCTTTCATACAGTATTTATTACAAATTAACAAGAAGTTAACTTGGGACAGCATGTGGGACAATCTTAATAGAACCAAAATAGAACAATGGCAGAAAGAAAGACGTATTCTCTGTTGTTTGGGGTTTTTGGGGGTTTTTTGGGGGTTTTTTTTGTTTGTTTGTGTGTGTGTGTTTGTTTTGTTTTTTTAAGATGTACTTGTTAATGAAAGCTAAAGTTCATGGAAAGAGGAGGGAAGATGAAGAGTTTGAGAAGGTTATGGGTATGAAATAGATAAAAAGGAGGTCCGGTGGAGTTAAAGAGATATTAAGATATTGCAGATGGAGAATTTGTACCAATCAGCTCCAAGCCTTGATAAGAGAATGCCTTTTAGAACTGCAGGGACTGGGAGTTCTCTGACTACCCAGCCAGCATTAGAGTTGCTCCTTATGCAGCAGCTCCTCACACAGGCCTAAGACGAGTCCATACCAACATCCACTGTAACAACATAGTGCTGAAAAATGCCAGCTATGTGAAGTGATATCATCGATGTATTTGTGGCTTTATAAAGAACCAAGCTGTATCAGTAAATAACATGTCATTTATATCCTTTATGCTGGGTAGGCACTTTCAGGTTTGGGTTTTTTTTTGGTTATTTTTTTATGTGTTTTGTTTTTTGTTGCTTGTGGGCCTTTTTTATTGTTTGTTTTATTCCTTTGGCATTTTAATGAACCAATGCTATTTTGCCATAGAACTATCTCAAGGTGGTGTATGTATATATTGTTATCTATATGAATGTATGACAGCAAGAAAAATGGCACTTCTAGTGTTTGCCTTTTCTTAGAAAAACTCCTTGTTTCTTGTTCATCTGAGTTTGTGAGAAAAAAGTGTCCTAATGTTTTGCATGTAAAAAGAACAAAAAAAACCAAACCCAAAACACTACACTTCTATTCAGCTCCAAGACATGATCAGGCAATCTTTCTTTATGAACATTCTCCTTTCTTTTTCTTTCTAATTGCTAGCATAAAACTATGTCTTCATTTGTGTTTCACTGCTAGATAACACTAGAAATGCAATCAAATTGAGGATTCAATTAAAGAAATCCCACAAGTAAAATCTTTAAATCAGGCTTTAAATTCATAAAGTCAGAGATAATTCAGGAAATCTTTGATATAAGTTTTATGTACTAAAGGCTGTTTTCAAGGTTCAGTTGTTTTCTCTTTTTAGAGAGAAAAAGAATGTTGAAATTACTGTATCGTGGTACAGGATTTAAAACTGAGTATTATGTGCTAAATTCATGCAATGTTTTACCTAATAAATACAGATTAGAAATAGACTCTTCATAGTAAATCTAATAAATCACCTGAATGGCATCACCACTGACATATCTTAGCATTATTATGTGTAATTGGCTAATGGTGCATTTATTCTTGTGCTATTGGATCACCCTCAGGGATAATTCCAGCAAGTTTTGAATCTCCAGAAAGATTTCTTTGCATTAGATTTTAAAGAACACCAACTAATTGCTTTCATTTAAATTAATTTTTAAAGCAATCAGTCTTTGTTGAGGTTTCATTGCATTTTCAAGAAGTGATGAATTTGATGCTCTTTGATGCCTTGAGTTCCCCCTTGAGCAAAGAAAGGTGATGAGAAAAGGAAATGAACCCCCAAAATCCAGAGTTCGTGAAACATGCAGTATTAAAAACATATGTGGCGTATACAAAGAGGATCGCGGCCCGTGCCCTCTGGTTGTACATGACTTTATATGACTAAAATTCTTGCTCTTTGGGAAAAGAATCAACTTAACATACTCAAAGCACAGGAAACTTCTCTGTAAGTGTTGTAGATAGTAGATTCTGTAATTCTATTGCCTGACATAGTGATTCTCAGAAAGAGTGTAGAAGCAGAGTAAAAGTATAATCTCCTAACCACCATCTTGTAACAAGTTAAGAGTTCAGTACATACTCCAAAGGACATTTTCTTCCCACCCTCCAAATAGCTCTGTGTTTTACCTACGGATTTGCAGAGGTACTTTTAAATATATTTTTCTCATTGCTTATCCAAAATTTCTGAATTTTCTAAAAGTAACTGATCAACTTGTCAATTTATGAACTCATGTTTACTGGGCAATAGACAAACAAACAATCAATAAAACACCAGCAACAAAAAACCCCAAAACAAACCTTTTTTATTTTAAAGCAAAAAGAAATGCCTTTTGAAGACATTTCACAAAAGTAGTTGCTCCAGAATTAATCTGTATTTAGTTTCAAAGTAATGATTAATAAGATAGAGGAAAATATCTTTAGAATTAATATTTAGGAAAAAAAAAAATCTTTTGGATTATGACATTAATCTCCAGAATTACTGATTTCTATTAATTAACCTCCTTCAGTTGCTGGCTTCAGAGCGCGGCATTGGAAATGTGTAATCCTTAATTAAGACATGATGCTTTTCTGTAGAATTTATTTGTAGGTAAACAGCAAAATTCTTAGTAAGTAGACCACATGTTCTAAATTGATTTGAAAATCTCTCTACCATTGAAAGTTATTTTCCTTCGTCTTCATAAAGGTTAACAAATTCATCTTGGAATTAAATGATCATGAGAAGGAAACAGTGTCATAAAATAGGCTGCTGTAACGTTGTTGCCATAAAAATTTTATTCCATAATGTATGGGATTTATTCTAAAAAGCCTATTGATTCCTATTCAGTTCCACATGGACAAGATTCCACCTTCTCTATCTTGTCTCTGTCTTTTTAGGTAGTTTGAACAGTGTGATGTAAAAGCCTGAGTTATTGGAATGTCACTTGTCTTCAGTAGAGTTGGTAGACCTTTTGTTTATGAGTTTTCATGTGAGGGCTGGAATGTAATGAAAAACTGGAAAAACATAAATGCAAAAGGTAAAATAGCATTTTCCATTTTCTGGAATAAAAAGACAAGGAAGCAAGGTACTAATATGAACAAAAGTCTTCCAACTTAGATTGCAAAGATGAAACAAAGCCTTTAAAGTTTAAAAGAAAAAAAGTGTCTATGTGACCTGGAAAACAAGGCTGATGAGAACAAGATTAGAATTAGTTTTTTTTAAGGGTACTGTTTTTTGGACTTTATAAGGTGAACAGCGTGATTATTAGAAACCATACGAAAGTGTCAAGGTGTTCAATGCAACAAGAAAAAGTACTTACCATGAATTTTCCTGACTCCTCTTTGATGGTAAGTTGTCGTGGTTTAAGCCTAACTCACGCAGCCCGTTCTCTCCCTCACTTCCCCCTCTTTCTTCCCCCTGCTCCCAGAGGGATGGGATGGAGAATCGAAAAGAATGCAACTCCCACAGGTTGAGATAAGAACAGTTTAGTAACTAAGGTATAACACAAACCACTACTGCTACCATCAATAATAATAATGACAAGGCAAATACAAGGAAAGAATACAATTTCTCACCACCTAATACACAGCCTGACCACGCAGTGCACCCCCACCCTTCCGGATCTCTGCTCTCCATCCTGGGTATGACGTGCTGTGGTATGGAATAACCTCTTTGGTCAGTTTGGGTCAGGTGTCCTGTCTCTGCTTCCTCCCGGCTCCCCTCCTCCCTGGCAGAGCATGAAACTCAGAAAGTCCTTGGTCAGACCAAAATATCACTAAGCAGTAACCAAAACACTGGTGTTATTAACGCTGTTTCCAGGCCCAAAATCAAAAACACAGTGCTGCACCAGCTACCAAGGAGGAGAAAAATGACTGCTGCCAATGAACCCATGACAGTATCCACTCCTTATTCCATACCATTCACATCATGCTCAGATCCCACATTTTCAATATACCATCACATGTATATGTATACATCCACATACACATACAGAAGGAGAGAGATCATCCCTTAGTGCATAAACCAATCCCTACAAAGCTGCTGAGTCCATCCAGTCCATGATATCAGGCTCCATCTCTTGTAACAGCCTTTCAGAGCAGGAGAGGCTGTGTGCAGTGTTCACACTCGTCAATAACCTGGGCAATAGTGTCCATTGCTAAGTCCACCCCTCAATCATGAGTCCATCTGTATGTTGTATCTCTGCCCTGATGGCCTGAGGTGTCATGGGCCCACCAGGCTCAAAATAATTCATCCACCCCTCCAGCAGTTTCTGCAGCTTGTCAATGGGGACTCCATACAGCTGCCTTCCATCTCCAATGCTTCCAAAGCACTGGAGGGGCCCAATGGACTAGATACTTGCCCATACAGTCCCACACACCCTGCCACTCATGACTGTCCAGCTGCAGGGAAAATCTCTTGGTCATCCTAGATTGCAGACTAACCCCAGACAAGGCCCACACCCCACTCTGCTTAACTTTTGGGACCAGACAAAATGGTTGTGGGTAAAACACTCTGTATGCATGCCAACATGGTGATCCCCATCACAATCAGCAGGCAGGTCTCAAGGGTACCCAAAGGCCATTCAAACCCTTCAGAACCCTCAAATAAGGCTGCTGTACTTGTCACTGGGGCTGGTGCAGCTGCTGTGCTTGCCGGCTCTCTCACCACCAGCTGCTCTTTGTCTGGGTCCAGATCTTCCTCCTCTGCCTTGCTGGGAAGTGCTGCGTGGTCTCCTGCATCCTTCTGGGGCTCGGGCTCGTGGGGCTCTGCGGGCAGCTGCTAGGGAGTGCTCTCGGCCGCCGCGGTGCTGGGCTTGGCTACGGGGCTCGGCTCCTCCACCGTCGTCTCCTCCCGCTGCTCAGCAGCTGCCGGGCTGGGCTCAGCCGGGGGGCTCACCCCTTCTGCTACCTGCTTCCTCTGCTCCGCAGCCGCGGGGCTCAGCTCCTGGTCGCCGGGTCCGCTCCCCCGGGCCGTTTCGGCCGCCGGCGGCTCCCGGGGCAGCCTCCCCTCAGCTCCCCACAACCTTGCAAAGACGGAAGCGAGGACGAGGGCCAGGATGGTGAAGAACAGCCGAACTGCCAGGTACACATCCGCCCCCCCCTGCTTCCGGAGCCCACCTGTATTACGATCCATTCCAACAAAGTACAATGAAACAAGAACCTTAACCCAAGACCCATATCTGAAAAATGCTAAGATAACAAATACCGGCTGCAAGTAAGGTACAACAGGCTGAAACCATGAACTCAGGAGAATCAAAAGCAACAACTTTGAGAGCCAATAAATCAGCATTGCGACGAGTGGCTATCAATCCTCTCGTTATCTCAACCCTTCGAGCCCCACGTTGGGCGCCAAAAAGAACTGTCGTGGTTTAAGCCTAACTCACGCAGCCCGTTCTCTCCCTCACTTCCCCCTCTTTCTTCCCCCCGCTCCTGGAGGGATAGGAAGGAGAATCGAAAAGAATGCAACTCCCACAGGTTGAGATAAGAACAGTTTAGTAACTAAAGTATAACACAAATCACTACTGCTACCACCAATAATAATAATGACAAGGCAAATACAAGGAAAGAATACAATTTCTCACCACCTAATACACAGCCTGACCACGCAGTGCACCCCCACCCTTCCGGATCTCTGTTCTCCATCCCGGGTATGACGTGCTGTGGTATGGAATAACCTCTTTGGTCAGTTTGGGTCAGGTGTCCTGTCTCTGCTTCCTCCCGGCTCCCCTCCTCCCTGGCAGAGCATGAAACTCAGAAAGTCCTTGGTCAGACCAAAACATCACTAAGCAGTAACCAAAACACTGGTGTTATCAGCGCTGTTCCCAGGCCCAAAATCAAAAACACAGTGCTACACCAGCTACCAAGGAGGAGAAAAATGACTGCTGCTGCTGAACCCATGACATAAGTGCACAAAACAATATTTTATAACAATAGTTTTGGAATCTTTATATTATTGGCATTTAGAGAATTAAGTAGGCAAAAATTAAACATTAAACCTGCATGTAGTCCTCAAGTTCTGACCACCTTCTTGAGTAACAGTGCTTGATGACTGCAGGGCTGGATAAATAAGAACTAATTATTGATAATATGAGTAAGAAATTCTTTACTGTAAGGGTGGTGAGGCACTGGGATGGGTTGTCCAGGGAAATTGTGAATGCTCCATCGCTGGCGGTGTTTAAGGCCAGGTTGGAGAGAGCCTTGGGTGTCATGGTTTAGTGTGAGGTGTCTCTGCCCATGGCAGGGGGGTTGGACCTAAATGATCTTAAGGTCCTTTCCAACCCTAACTATTCTATGATTCTATGATAATAATGTCGAGCCAGACGGTGTCTTGAGAAAGTTATGCTAGTAGAGAGTCTGGCCCACTAGTTTGGTTTTGCTGTTGTCGATGCATGGAATTATCCTGTTTCTGAAATACAACTTTGTGACTCTCACAGTGCTAGACTTTCAATACTCTGTTTTCAGCAGGCTGAAAATTTGATACTCAATGGTGACAACTGGGATTTTTAAAACTGAAAGGAGCTGGTTGCTTATTTAAAGCCAGTGGTACTTAGACAAATGCCTTTCTTAGGCTTCTACTGTCATGCAATGAAACGCTGGGTCAAGATTCCTTATGTCGTCTGATCCAAAAAGGACAGATTTATGTTAGATTAATATACTAACTGGGCTGGGATGATGGCAATTAATGGAACTGCACTTTCACTGTTGCATTCAGCTTACATGCCACTTCATCAGATGTCATTAGGACAAACTTACAGAGCTGTTGAGAACTTTGCCTTAAGGTATTAAGCCTTTTCTGCTAATTGACATTTTGAATAATTTGCCTATGTTTTTGAGTAATACTACATATTATAATATATGGATGGATTCAGAACTGTTTTGAAGCTGATTCCAGAAATTAAAAGTACAGTGAAGAAGCAACTGATACATTGCACTTTGGTTGGGATAGAAAACATCAGATACCATGAATTTCCTGTAGCCCAAACTTAATGTTGATTTTCAAAAAAGGTCCAAACGAAGTACATTTCAGTAGTTTGTTAGGGTTTCTTTTTTTTTTTTTTATCTCTGCCAATAGAAATTTCTGACTTTTTCCTATGTTGGACAGAACAGCCTTGTCTATTGGAGGATCAGATAATTGCAGTGTATAAAGCATATTTCTACACAAACTAGTAAAGATATTTGAACCTTTATTAGTACATTAAGAGCAGCAAAAATATCCCAGGCTAATTACTGCTGTACTACCCTGTATGTCTTTAGATTTTTGTTCACATTTGTGATGAAGAGCTGTGGAGGTGAATTCTTATTCTGCTATACCTCACAACTTGCCTCTGCAACTGGAGAAAGGTAATTGAAGATTATCTAATGCAAAATCACTGTGCATTTTGACTATCTAGCTCTCATATCTAGGAGTTGAGGAAATCATTACTGAAAGCAACCTTCAACAAATGTGACATGATAGAGAAGATCTACATATTTGAAACACTTCTTTTGTTCTTTCTTTATAGTCTTCCTTGAACACACTAGAACAATATTAATACAATATATCTTAAGTGTCTAAATAACTATTTTTCTATTTCCAATATACATCCCTGTAGTACCAGCTACCAACCAAAACATTAGAAGCATGATTCACTGGTTTGTAGGTGATCTATGATGCAATTTATAAGTCTTTACAAATTTTTTTTCAACAAGCACTGTAAGCAACTGAATTTTCTTAATAAACTTCACAAATAATATATTCATGTTTGATTTATTCTATAAACATTTTACTGAAACAAAATATGTCTAGGGGTAGAAGTAACAGGAGGAACCGAAGAAATTTAAGACTCTTGAGAGGGAAAAGAAAAGGAAAAGGGAAAGGTGAAGAGAAAGTGGAAGGTGAAAGGAAAATAGAAGGGGAAAGGGAAAGGGAAGGTGAAGGGAAAAGGAAAGACTGTAAATTCACAAAGTCATATCCGGAACGACTGAGAGATAATAAGGACTGAAAACATCAAAGTGCATTTTTTTCAGTCCTGTTCTAATTTACACTGAATTCAGTGATATCAGGTGCTAGACAGATGCACTTGTCTATTTGGCTATGAAGTTGTAATCAGTGTACTGACTGAGATTCTACTTATCCTCTCTTTCAAACACTGTCATCAAATTTTCTAAGCTCAAAGATGCTGTGTAATTCTACTAAGCATAGAAAGACGACATTTGTAAGAGGGCAGCTTGTAAATTCCCAAGGAATTAACAGGAATCATAATATTATTAGGGAATTGGTGTAAGTTCACTTTGGCACCCAATCAGATGCTTTTTACTTTGAGAGCTGGCTTCATATGAGCCTTGGGGAATCACAAACGTCAGGGCTGTGCTCCAGTATAGCTTTCCTGCCTTCCCAAGTATTGTCCTGTGTTAATCTGTCTGGCACATCTGGTAACAGAAAAAAAGCAGAAGCTTTTGAAAGCAGAAGCAAAAAGGCAATTCTATGTAGGAAAAAATGTGAGAAAGAAATTCAGAAGCACCATCTTTCTTTTTACAGAGAAAATTACTACAGCACAGTTGGTATTTTTCATTATTGGGAACACACAGCAGCTTAGTTTCACCAAGGCTAATTGATTTCCACAACTGGTGTATGAAAAGCTAGAGATGATATGGAACTTGAAAAGGACCCTTGTTTAGCCCCTGAAGCTTCTCGTATCTGTGGAGACAAAAGAAAATCATTGGATCTGGAGATACTAATTCATCCAAGAAAAATTTCAGGTCTCTGGGATGGTTAAAACACTTATTGATCTGTCCATGTTGCAGGTAGTTAGAAGAAACCACAACCTTTCTCTTAAGAGAATTTCACATATATCTATCTCACACATTTACTTTTCTTGTGATACCAAACAGGTGAATAGGTTTGTGTCACATGTAACATAATTGTCTACAGAATGAAATATCTTATGGAATAAACATGTTTTTTTATTCATCACAGGCAAAGCAGATCATATAGCTGAGACAAGTCTGCTATAGATGATCCATCATCAACAAGAGGGTTTAAAAAACAAAAGACCTTTCCACTGTGGAAGGGATTAATCAAGCACTGCTGTAAAAGCCATTCTTTCATGACCCTTAATCTTGTTCAGTATATCAGATTTCTTCATGTGTGGTCAAACTTCATTACCACTGATAAACAAATCAGTGGAATACATACATTAAGACTGTTGGGGTTTAAGCATATAACCCAATCTCTTAGTGAATATTAAGAGGGGGTTTTATTTCCCTTACTTACTTAAAATTAATTCTCTCTTGATCCATGTGGAATTAACTTTCTATTTGATATACATATAATGGGAATAAAGATGTTTTGCCTGCACATTTATAAAAAAAGAAGGGTACATCTCAAACTTGCACAATGTCTCCAGCTTGTAGTATGCAATGGTTTTGCATGAAGAGTACACATACTTCATGCAAACATCTAAGTTAAATAAGGGCATATAGGTGCTATAGGCTGCTTATGGGAACCAAGCATAATGGTAATCAGTGATTTTGGGTGGCAATAGATTTTGAAAGACTGACTAAGAAGACTTTTCTCTGAAATACACTGGTATAAAAAAATAAATGCACTAGCACCATATGCTTATTTTCAAAGGCCATGAGAGTGCTATATTTTGGATTTTTGCATTTTTAAATGGCAGAGGTACAAGCTGTCCTGTGAGTCCAGGAGCTGCTTAGAATGCAAAATGCTTAAAACCCCAAACTATAATGGATTAAGTAAATGAGATCTGAAAAAAAAAAAATCACATTTTGACACACAAAAAATCCCTACCAAGAGATAAACTACAGGAAGCATGTCAACATTTAGACAACAGTTTATAAAGCATCTAGTAATCAAAATGTACCCGTTATTTTGTCATAGAAATATAACATGAATTTGCCATATGTGCTGATCATCTATCCAGATGTTTTCCTTAAGAGAGGCATAAATTCAGATACTCCTTTACGAACCACTGTTGTTTGTTGATTTTCTTTTTTTTTTCAAACTGTAGGCAAATATGTCTGAACCTCTACTGTAAGGTCCTCCGTGGCTGGCTTCTTTTTCTTTCCAACAGAAAAATCAGGTGTAGTCTGATGGTGTCTGTGTCAGGACTTTTGAGCAAAACATTAAAATTTAGCCTGGATTACACCTCCAGGGACACAGCCTGAGTGTGTGCGAGATACTAGTTCTGTGCCACTTGGGAAGTCAGTAAAGGGTGTTCCAGATGAAATCAAGAAGGCTAATGGTAATACCTAAGTTATAATTTACAATAAAAATGACTTGAGGAAATTTGAGCTGATCATTCAGTTGGCACTTTTGTAATAATGAATCATGTATTCAGTTGGTGCTGCCCCAAGTTCACCTCACATAAAGTTCAATCCCTAGCAAAGACCAGTAACATAATGCTGCATCATATCAGGGATCACAAAAATTTTATATCCTGTTGCTATGGGGGGTGAGAGGAAAGTCTTAGTCACTCATGTAGGTTAAAGGGAAGAGAATGGAGAGGGAGGAATCTCGTTACTAGGGAAATAGTTTTTGTATTGGCAGATAACCAAAATGGTTTCCTTTTTCTCTGAGGTAGTAGCAGGGAGAGAGGCTGGGAAAATATCAGTATGCAAAACAGCAGTGAAGTAACATTATTTTTAAAAAGGTTGAATTGGGTGGGAAAGGAGAATCTGAGATTGAAAACATTTTGAGACTATAAGGCTTGGAATAATAAATGACTGACTTCCTCTTCTCAACAAAGCCGTGCTTTTCTCTCACGCTCCATTTCCTTGCAGCTAATAAACTCTAATGAAATATCAGTGCCTTTATATTTCTCTGTTGTACAGATGTCCTTTCTCACTTTTACTCCTCTTATGGCTAATTTGTCTCTCTGATTAAATGATTATAGAAACCTTACACTTGCAATTGTTTCATCATTTTCATTTCTCCTTTCCTCTCTATGATGAGAACATTTTTTTTAATTGACACCTAAGAAAAAATATCTTAGACAATATGAAAGAGAGTTAGAGGGTTTAGACTTTATCTCAATTAAAATGTCAGACAGACAAGCTAATTGCAAGTACACAAAATGATGGACTATTGACCCTTTGAAGCCTAATAAATATTTTCACAATTTTGATTCTTTCCTTCCTCCCTCTTTCTTCTAGAATGTCTGCAGTTCAAGGCACTTCCTTGAAAGCAGATGATGACAGTCTAATGAGACAATTTCTCCTGTTGGGCTAATACATGTACACCAAGTAGATACAGAAGGATAATAAAGCCTGCTGAAAAAAAAATCCATTTAGCATCATTTTAAAATATGGAGAGCGAGAATACCTTCCATCATTAGAGTCAATCCTACCAATACTGACAGTCTTGCAGCTACAGCTGTAAGCTGTAAGGCAGCTAAGTTTGGCTATACATAATCTCAAATGAACGTAAACATCTACGTAGAAATGTGAATGTTGATAGTTCAAATGTGTTTGGGGTAGAAGACAACTGAATATCATCAGTATAACTGAGACCTCTTTGACACTATAAACCTGAAATGCACTGCTTTGTGAATGATCTTATCACAAGTTGTACATATTGAGCAACATGGCTTACTGAAAGGTGTCCCTGCCCACAGCAGATGGTCTGGAACTAGATGACTTTTAAAGTCCCTTCCAACCCAAATCATTCTGTTATTCTGTGGTTCTATGATTCTCTACAGGAAGACTAAACGTCTGAGTGTATCATGGAAGTGACACTGACAGGCCCAAATGGAAACCAGTGTAAAGGTAGCTGAATGCAAATTTAAGTTTGAATACATGTGGATAATTTTCATTTTAAGCCATTCTTACTTGACTTGGAATCATAATTCCATAATTAAGTCATTATGGAAACCAGGTTTTCAAGGGAAAAAAAAAAAGGAAATATCCATTTTGTGTACCAGCACTGCCACATGGCAGATATGGCACAGTAGGAAGTGAAGAAGAATGGTCAGAAAGTTCTTATGACATATTTTCTAAACTGGGGATTAGCGCTTCTTGAATCTCTTACTGTGTTTAAAAGCACAGAATAGGCTTATAACAAAGATAAAAAACCCATTAGAAATAGGAAGCCTTACCTCACTTCCAAAGGAAGTGAAATTATTGCAGCATGCCTTCTTCAACTTCGTATATGCTAAATGTTATATAAGTACTTCTCTTCCGCTAGTGTCAGCTAGTGCATCTGACTGATCAGTGGAATGATTAATCTTCACTAAATCCAAACCACCTATTTTTCATGCAAGGAAGAGAAACATTATTGGTCTCATATGCCTGTAGCTCACATGTAGACATCCATATAGTAGATTTCCAGTCACCCTAACGTCCCTTTATAACTATAGAAAATCTGAAGACAAGCTGACAGTCTAGGGGATACCACCCATATGAATTACATAATAAAAGTGCAAAATCCTCCTATGGATTACAGGAGTGGTCTTGATGCTTCATTCAAATGTTAAAATTGTTGTTAAAATTGTGTTTCTTTGCAGTTCATTTTCTTCTTTCACCAGTGACCTGGGCATACTAAACATCCTCAGTTGTTCTTTCACATTTTAATCTAAAGATAATTCACTAACTCAGGTGGACCGGGAAGTCAAAGAAAACAGCTTAATTCACAGTTTCAAAAGTATATTTCCCCTACACGCAACGTGTTTAAAACAGAGTTCAGGACAGTAAAGATTCTCAGGTTTACCCTTTTATTAGGGAAGGAAGAGAATCACCTCCATTCTGGTGTGCAGTTATGCAAGAAATGAAAATTTAGACTTCCTTTAAAACTGTATTGGAATTTGGATTGATCTAACAGAATCTAATGGGATATAATTTATATGCTGAAGGAGTAGGTAAGAAGACTACAGCAAGCAAAGCAAACAGCATAAGAGCATAAAGAGAGCGAATCACTCCTGCTGCAATTAAGATAGTGATCTATTATAATCATAAACATCTCTTTAAACAGTTATGTCAGGTCATTAAGAGAGCACCTGAGTTTGTTTCAACATATCCTCAGAAAGCAGATGGGACTCTCTCATTTTGGCAATAGCCCAATGAAATCTGCTGGTAGGCATTATTGTAGGCTCCATGTTACTATTCTTAGTTCACCTTCATCTAGAAAGATAGCATGAAACAGATGGTAATTAATTTTGGACAGGTCAAAAGGAACCACTGTGAAAAGAAGGGAGAAGTGGTCTGGACATCAGAGCTCCTGGTTTAAGTTTCTCAGTGCCGTTGAACTGTAGAAGAGAAAAGTCAAAGAATACATATATGCCTTTGTTTAGCAATACATAACTCAATTGATACAACCTACCTTGCAGTGCTATACTCTCACAGTACACATAACTGCAGATACAGTAATAGTCCCATTTATTAAAGATAATAATGCTTTAAAATTTTTGAAATGCAAATAACTTTTCTTAAAAAATACACTACTTAATACTTGTCATGGTTTAAGACTAATTCACACAGCCTCTCTCTCACTCACTTCCCCCTCTTTCTTCCCCCCGCTCCTGGAGGGATAGGAAGGAGAATCGAAAAGAATGCAACTCCCACAGGTTGAGATAAGAACAGTTTAGTAACTAAAGTATAACACAAATCACTACTGCTACCACCAATAATAATAATGACAAGGCAAATACAAGGAAAGAATACAATTCTCACCTAATATAATACAATTCATCCTAATACCAAGCCCGACCACGCAGTGCACCACCCCCCACCCTTCCGGGTCTCTGCTCTCTGCTCTCCATCCTGGACATGATGTGCTGTGGTATGGAATAACTTCTTTGGTCAGTTTGGGTCAGGTGTCCTGTCTCTGCTTCCTCCCGGCTTCCCCTCCTCCCTGGCAGAGCATGAAACTCAGAAAGTCCTTGGCCAGACCAAAACATCACTAAGCAGTAACCGTAACACTGGTGTTATCAACGCTGTTCCCAGCCCCAAAATCAGAAACACAGTGCTGCACCAGCTACCAAGGAGGAGAAAAATGACTGCTGCTGCCGCCGAACCCATGACAATACTTGATAGCACAAGGTTGTTTTTTGTTTGCTTTTTTTTTTTTTTTTTTAAACTTTTTAGGGTTTGCTTTCTCTCTTGTTTAGTTGTAAAGCTTATCTAAGCTTCTTCCTGAAGCCTATTGTTCTCCATATCTCCTTATGACATTATCTCTGTTTCACTATAGCTATCACTGGAACAATGGGAAATGGACCAGGTATGTCAGCTATGAACCTTAAGTGTTAGTATCTTCTCATTATAATACAAAGTTTTCTTACCCACCTTCTTGCTGACATCTAGCCAACTCACTTATTTGGCCATCACTTTTAAATAGCAAGATAAGATTCTATATAACTACATGTGTGCTTATATGTAAGCAAGAAAAATACCAAAGTGTATCTTCCAGATGGTGCATCTAAAGTAATTTCCAACTTTTTTTTAGTAATATGTGACTATTGACGTGGTACAAATAATTACCCAAAGTGTCACCATACTTCTCAGTTCTTCATTAAATAACATGTTTTTTTGCACTCAGATGCATTCTTGGACTGCAGCAGAAAATTAAGTAGGGATATATTTTAAAACTTGCCCTTTTTAGAATGGTTTTATCCTCACAAATATGTGAGCTCGTGTTTTTATTGGCAAAGGAAATCACAGAAGGCTTAGAAAACAGAACCTAAGGAGAAGATCTAATGTGAATTGAAAAGCTCCTCTTACCTACCTTCTTGCTAAATAGAGGTCTGACTTACACGTCGTTAAACACGACAAAACATATTTGTGCAACTCTCTGATTTGTAGATTACCAGGTTGTCACTCTCTTAGTCACTTGGAGCACCTCTAGAGACCGATACTGAATTGCTTCTTGCAGCTTTGTCTTTTTGATAAAGAATCCTTTAGTCTACATTCAAAGCCTTACACCCTGATACCCTAAAATGACTCAGCAAGACCCACAAGCAACTGTCTATGCTAATGGACCATTCTTAGGCTTGAAAAGTCAAGTGTTTGTTAGCAGATTTTCTATTCTGTACCAGAATATTGTTGGGGCTTTGTTTGCTTGTTTGGTTTTTAATTTTCTGTTTTCCCTCTAAATAAACTCACATCAAATTCTATTAGTGCAATGACTAGCTCAAAAAATGCCTCAGACTATATAAATACACCACTGTATGTCAGACCGATTTTGCCACAGAGAAAATAAATTGAGAAGGGAAACCCTGTGGGGGAAAAAAATAAAATTAAAAAACGCATACCAAGCACTAAGAAAAAAAAAAATTACAATATAAAGAAAGTAATAAAGAAAGTAAAACAATGGAAAATTTTGGGAAAGAAAAAATATTTAATTGTGTTCATGCACAATGCATTACTGTTAATCTGTGGATTCAAATTTCATTCCTTTGAATGAAAAAAACCACCTTCAAAAAATAACTTTAAAAATAAAGCAAATCCCTATTCAGATCAAAGTCTCACAGGTTTTAGAATAAAAATTTACCTAATTATTAAAAGAAAAAATTTAATCTGAAAACACTTCTTGTGAAACTGAAAGTTTTTTTTGGAAGAATTTGGCAAATAATCTCCAGCAAATCCATGAATCACCATATATAAAAAGCCAAGTTACCGGGAAAAGAAAAGTCAGTTCCATCGTGTTCTGTCACAAATTGCAAGCAAGTTTGTCCTAGTGTATATTATCTTGACTGAAACTAGCTTCTTGATAAGTAAATTAAAAAATGCACTGGTTCATTTTTAATAGAGCAGTAGAAAACAGTGCTATAAAGGTTGTAATCAAACCATTATCCATAAAAGTTGATGCTTTATCTAACACATTTTTGGTAGAGTATTAAGCGTACATTTTTTTGACAACTATGAGGATGTCTATTTAACTGATCTTCTAAAACATTCCTGCCTAAAATCTGAGGTGAATATTTCAAGTAATTGCATGCCAACATTTTTTGTTTGCTTTTTTACTTGTGGACTCAGTTATGAAACAGACTAAGAAAATTATCAAAACTGAAGAATTGTTTACAAATGTCAGAAAAAAAGCTCTGTGCAAAATTTTGAAATTTAATAATTACTATAAGAGACTGGCAGATTACAAAGTTAGATAATTGCTCAAGAAGAAATTTGTTATGCCCAAACAACAGAAGTAATATTCATAAACCATCCCTGACAGTCTTAAATAACAGGACTAAAAAAAAATTCCATAACATTCTGAGACAATTTATATCAGTTCTTTTCTATCCTCTGTATTTTAAAAATCGAGTCGGGGTTTTTTTTCTTTTTTATTTTTCTGATTGTGCTCCCTCTCAACAAGGGACCTTGAAACATCTGACAACAAAATATTACTAAAAATATCCTACAGATTTAAGTCCTTCATGTATTTTCAATAATTTCTAATGAAAGTTCATGCCCCTGTGATTACAATTAAGCTTTTCCTGATGCCATGTAGAAGCTGAGTTCCCACAAGCATCTGCAAGAAAAGAAGGAAGAAAAAAGTTGATTAGTGTTGTTGGGAAACGAGCAGATCAGAAGTAAAGGTTTCTCTCTTCAAAATGGATCTGGAAAAATCAAGGACTTTTTCTTATAAGAGAACAAAATTTAATTTTGTTGTAATGTACAGGTATATTTTACATAGGCATGTATGTATCTATACATTTGTAGGGAGCCACATTTTCTTCTCAGATCAAGATTCATCCTGTTCAAAGTTCCTCTCTTTTCTTTTCATTCTTACTCATCTTCCATAATAGAAGATTTCAGCAAAGCATGTTTGACAGCTGTAGTTACAATTCTATTATATTTATTTTTATAATTTTAAACAGAATATGAAACTTACCTTTATAAAGATGATTGAAGATTGCTACAGCTGTTAGAGATAAGAATATATTTTAGCTTTCTCTCTAATCCTGAAAATAACTCTAAAACTGTCACAAGGCCTGAACACCTTTGCTCTTTTACTACTAAACACAAACTCAACATCATCATTCAGTTATTTGGCAAGATCCGCTGTTCCAGCTTTTTAGCTCTTACAGTCTTTCTCAACATTCCTTAATCCTGACCTCAAACATTCTATTCCACTTATTGCACTCTTTTGAACAGAAAACAGAAATCACAGCAAATTGCCTGCTAGCTTTACAGTACTAACAACTTTCCAGAAGATAAGAACAGGACTATCAAATTACTACAGTTTATAATTTGCACTATGACTTGAACTGTGAAAAGGGACATACATGGATTTTTCTTAATTTGAGAAGTTTATCTTTAAATCTATCCAGTTGTGTTGTCCTGTGGGAAAGGAAAAAGTGTATTCTCAACAGGAGTTATTCACAATGTCACATTTGACTGAAGGCTAGGCAAAATATAATTCTTACATGATTCATATGCTCGGTTAAAGACCACAGGGAAATTTTCAAATTTTTTTTGACCGGTTCACATGTTTGCAGTGAAGATTATAAACTGCTTTGGTTGCACTGGGATTTTATTTCAAGATAACTAACTCAAAAATATATATTTTTATAAGGAATAGCAATGCTTTTGATGCTACGAACTACAAGGAAGCATTGAAAATGGTTCCAACAAGAAGGTAATTTTCAGAGTCCGGTCTTTGGCACACCAATAGTCCATAAAGCCACAGTAAAAGTTCTGCAGATAGATCATGGTATTATATTCACATAGCAAATCATACAACATTTTCAATTACAGTTACACACTAAAGCACAAGTTGAAATTAAATTTGACACTCATTCATGAAATTATAAGATAAAACAATGGTCTCATCTGGCACTGCAATTTCTAATAAAAGTCTTTATGTTGAACATATGCATATGCTGGATAGGTGATAAAATAATCAATTCTTGCAATTGTATTGTTCTATTAGCTACTATGGGACTGGACTGATTAGATCTAAAGATAATACTACTACTCATTTAGAGAAATAAAAGCATAATTTGAAGCTAGTTGGGAAAACAGGAAAGCAAGTCAGAGAAGGAAAACTCAGATCAGAGTAGACAAGAATGTAATTTCAAAGTTTAATTAATTAGAACATTGTATTATTAAAAATCACACAGGTTATATGACTGTTAACAGCAGGCATGCAGACTATCTTTGACACAGACTTTTGGGGTTAGTCAGCCTATGAAACTTCAAATCCCAGCAAAGCTGTGCATTCAAGGCATAGAAAAAAGCCCTTCTTCCCTTGAGAGATCAACTTTTGGCCCTCTGGCAAGAATGGCAAAAGCTTGATGAGTTCATCTGTGACAACTGTGAGACAAAAGTGATCATAATTGGCAGTTTGAAGTAGGAACATATTAGTTATTTCAACTGTTAGCAGTATTTCAAGCAAATTACAACAGGCGGCTTTAGACGAAAAAAGTAAATTGCTCAGGAAAAATAGGAGTCTCTTCCCACTCCCTCCACTGTTCCTAAAACAATTATATTCCTTTCCTACCACTTCACAAAGTCAGATAATGAAAAATAAAAATCCAAAACCACTCTCAGTAATCTATAGGTATTCTTTTCTGACAACAAGCTGAACCTATTTATGTTACCAAGGAATACTACATAACAGTTGGCTGTTCAGTGGGCATTTAAGTTGGTATCTGTCAACTTATAATTCATCCTTCAAGGCTGGATAAGAGAAAAAATTATGCTATTTCTGAGCACTATTAAGTTTCTCATTGTCTAAGTATGTTCAGCAAATTATATTCATGCTAGATGCATTAAGATATGATAAAGTCATCTGAAATTACACTACAGTCTCAATTTCTCATTCACTTTCTGGATATACTTGAGTGATTGCATTTAATAGGCTAAGTCTAAAAAAATCACATTTAGACTTACACATGTAACCAATTTCTGTTACATTTTTCAATACTACAGTAGCACATGGAAATTTCAGATAAAATTCATATTAAGGGATCTTAAAAGGTCTCCATCCAGGTAACATTTTCCTCACAATGAGAGTAAATAGATTATACTTCGTCTGTGTGTGTAATACTGAGTTGCAGAGACATTAAAAGAATTGTCTGAGATTGATGCACATGTGATACAGGGATGTTGTCCAGGAAACTAGGGATCAGGTTAGGAAAGAAAAGACCCAGTTAGAATTAAACTTGACCAGGGATGTTAAAGATAACAGGAAGGGATTCTACAGGTACGTTGCAAACAAAAGACAGGCTAGGGACAACGTGGGCCCTCTCCAGAAGCTATCAGGAGAACTGGCTACTCTGGATTCGGAGAAGGCTGAGGTTCTTAATGACTTCTTTGCCTCAGTCTTCGCTGGAAAATGATCTGACCATACCACACAAGTCTTGGAAGGCAGTTACGCAGGGACAGTGAGAATGAAGACCCTGGGCCCACTGTAGGAGGGGATCGGTTCGAGACCATCTTAAGAACCTGATGAAATCCATCCGCGGGTCCTTCAGGAGCTGGCAAGTAAAGTTGCTAAGACACTCTCCATCATATTTGAAAAATCATGGCAGTCAGGTGAAGTTCCCAACGACTGGAAAAAGGGGACTATAACCCCCATTTTCAAGAAGGGGAAAATGGATGATCCAGGGAATTACAGACCAGTCAGCCTCACCTCCGTGCCTGGCAAAATCTTGGAGCAGATTCTCCTGGAAGGCATGTTTCATGGGTTCAGCAGTAGCAGTCATTTTTTTCTCTTCTTGGTAACTGGTGCAGCACTGTGTTTTTGACTTTTGGCCTGGGAACAACGCTGATAACACCAGTGTTTTCAGTTACTGCTTGGTAATGTTTTGGTCTGACCAAGGACTTTCTGAGTCTCGTTCTCTGCCAGGGAAGAGGGGAAGCCAGCAGGAAGCAAAGACAGGGCACCTCACCCAAACTAGCCAAAGAGATATTCCATACCATAGCACGTCATGACCAGGATGTAAAAAGTAAGGGCAGAGACCCGGAAGGGTGGGGTTGCACTACTTGGTCGGGCTGGCCATAGATGGTGAGCGATTGTATTCTTTCCTTTGTCATTATAATTACTGGTGGCAGCAGTAGTGATGTGTGTTATATCTTAGTTACTAAACTGTTCTTATCTCAACCTGTGGGAGTTGCATGCTTTTCGATTCTCCTTCCCATCCCCCTGGGAGTGGGGGGAAGAAAAAGGGCAGAGTGAATGCGTGAAACTGTGTGGCTGACTGGACTTAAACCATGACAAGACCTCATAGCAGCATTCCAGTATCTGAAGAGGGCTATAGGGACACTGGGGAGGGACTCTTCATGAGGGACTGTAGTGATAGGACAAAGGGCAACGGATTCAAACTTAAAGAGGGGAAGTTTAGACTGGATTTGAGGAAGGAATTCTTTACTGTAAGGGTGGTGAAGCACTGGAATGGGTTGTCCAGGGAAGCTGTGAATGCTCCATCGCTGGTAGTGTTAAAGGCCAGGTTGGACAGAGCCTTGGGTGTCATGGTTTAGTGGGAGGTGTCCCTGCCCATGGCAGGGGGTTTGGAACTAGATGATCTTAAGGTCCTTTCCAACTCTAACTATTCTATGATTCTATGATATGCACCAGCTGATTTAGTCATGTAATTTAAGATTATTTGACTTTTCACCAAGCAGTCAGAAAACACATGTATATCCAGTAGAGAGATGAGAAAAAGGGAAGATGCAGGACTGATTGTGCCTATGGACTAAACTGTAGCTCAGTTGAGTGAATCTTACATACATATCATTTAAAACTATTTCAATTATCAATCTTCGGTTTAAAAAGACATTTTCTTTAAGCTGAATCGTTTACATTATTGTTTCTTCTTTAGTTTTCATACTGAAGATCAAAATCATCTAACAATTTCCCCAAATAAAATTAGGCAATTTTATTCATAGGCAATTTTATTCCTCAAATAAAATTGCCTATTCTGGAATTTAGGAATGACATTATAATGTTAGTTAATAAATGATAAAATATCTTTATTTCTTCATAATTTCATAACAATATAGTCATGGGATTTTATCTTTTATTATCTATATGAAGTTCTTAAAAGTGTTCTGGATAATGTATTCTTTTGCATGTGATGCGTAGTGACATGAAATGCATGTCATGTAGACTGTTCTGCATTAACTCATTATTACAGCTATGGGAAACAGGACAGACTGACCTTGGTTGTCCCGTAGAGAATTGTATTCTTGATTTGACCTGTGTTTTATTTCAGCGAACTCATCTGTTCCTCACATTTATTTCAAGTCATAAAAGCTATGCTTCTCCATTTTGTACCATATTCTTCTATAAGAATGGAATAACATTAATTGCATACACATCTCAACATGTCTGGAGAGACCAAAGTGTCATCAAGGTTTTCCAGTGTAAGTACTGTCACTTTCTAGTACAACGATGACTCTGAATGTGGTGCTTCCAAGAGTGTCTGTGACATTTTTGGAAGAGAAATATGATGTTGTCAGTATATGAGAGTGTTCAAACTAAGAAACCATGGGGGAATCAAAAGAGACAAGTCTTTATTGCTGTTGGGGGTTTAGAGAACTCTATGCAGCATTTTGCTGCAGATTAACATGAGCCAGCAGGTTTCTTTGCATGCTGTCAGCAATGTTTTCCTTTCAGATGTTTCTTTGTAGAAGCTACTGTGGAGAAGATAAACCTACAATTTCTTTTATTTCTGTAAGCTCTCTGTCTTCCTACTTTCTTGAATCCACTTTCCTTTCTTTCTTGCTTAACTCTTCTTGAAATAGCTTCCACAAAGTATTTGTCAAGACCCCATTCATTAAGAGCTATCAAGTTAAAAGTCCATTAAGGTGTATCTGAAACTTGTAGTACAATTATAGTGAGGCAGAGCTGGCCTCATGGATCAGCAGAAGAGGATGGCTCTACTGATGAAACATTAAGAGAGACCATGTGATAAAACTGATAGAAGAATTTTTGGTATAAGCAAGACTGATCATATCCAGCTAAGTTAGCAGAAAAAAAAAAAAAAAAAAAAAAAAAAAAAGATTGCAGCTATCAATTTTTTCTGTTGTGTTTTTTTTTTTTTTTTTTCCTGTTCCTGAGTTTTACTTTTGCCCTGCTGAAAACCTGAAACTGATTTCAACATATCTTCTCCTAGAACTTTTGCAAATGTGCTTCTGAGTAGAAATGTGTATCTTTGAAGTGGGAATGTTCCTACAGTTAAACTTCAGACATTGAATAGAAGTTGCTTAGGCATTTGTGCATCATCAATTTGAAAAGCATATCTGATGAACAAGATGGGGTAAAATTGGGGGTATTTTGGGTACTGCTCTTGAATCAATGCATTATTAGCTAGTCTGATATTTTACTGCTAAACCATCTATGCTGTTTAACAGGCATTATTCAGAGCTCTGGATTTATGCTCCCCTTTAAATACACTGAACTACAGTAAAATTCAGTTAATAGGTTAAGTCATGAAAATTTCCAAATGCACATAATTTTGCTTGTGCAGCAGGGATGGAAGAATAAAATGAATCAAGTCACCTCAGCATTTCTCAGATGTAATGCTCCCACCAAAGCTATAGAGATTCTACGAGGGTTCCCTTCCCAAGAGAAAAGCCAACAGCTTTCAGATAACAAAGGAAGCCATCAAAGTTCAAGGCATTGCATCATATTTAACCAAAAAAAGATGCTATGATTTATAATCTGTTCTCCACTTTTTGAGCTGAACCTCTTTTACAATCTGAAAGCATGAAATAGTCGTAGGATTAGTCTTCTCCTCCCCCAACCAACAGTCAAATCTATGAATTTTCCAAGCTGAAGGAAACCTAGTAAATAAATGTGGGCTTAATTATATCAGAAAATTTCCTTATGGTGGAGTCTATTACATTGTGGAATATTTTCTCAAGGGAAACTGTGGAATCCTAATAGCTGGAGATAGTTTAAGCTGTGGGGAAGGAAACTTTCACTGGTTAATAAGTCTAGAAAATGAGTTTATACATTGGTTTTGGACTAATTTATATGTAGTAAGGAGGGGGAGATTCTCTGTCCTACAGCTGTGACAAATTGCTTTATACACTTCAAAATTCATTGGGCAGAAAAGTGAGTAAACAGCAGTAAAGGCAGATCTGAATCTTTTATAGTGGGTATTTGTTTAACATAAAAATTTAATAGCAGATAGCTAGAAACAGACAAAAAATGAGATTTCATTTTAGGTAAAACACTAAGGGTGCAAAATCTTCTGAAGCAGAACAACAGTAATGATCTTTAGCTGACAATCCTACTTCATTTAACAAAATATTTAGTGTTCTTCTCTTTCTCCTTCTCCCTTTTTCCCCCTCCTTTATATTGCCTGGATATTTAATGCCTTACATAGTGGCCTGGTGAGCATATGTTCTTGGTTAGGGACTGTCGTTTATGAAATTGCTACAGGTTTCAGATTTCTATGTGGCAAGCAGAACCCCCAGGTCCCTGGCTGGTAGCAATTGGAGCCTTTCAGAGGTATGTAAACATTAGAGTGAGGAATTTATGAGTCCACATTTCTGCTGCATGGAACATTTCTCAACTTCGATTTTTTTTCTTTTTCTCTTTTTTATGTGTGAATAGATTGCTTGACTTCAAACACAGCTGAGCAGTACCTGGGTGTAGACAGACAGGAACAACATCTGGAAACAATAACTGCTTAGCCATTAGTCTAATGCCTGTAGTAAGGGTTAAAAGAATATTCAAGTTTAGACTGAGAAAGTTGTTCTAACTGAATCATTCAGATGATCTTGGCCTAAATAAACAACTAGGACAAAATGTGGAAGTAGATATCATTAAAGGACTGCAGCAAGGCATTCCAGTTGCTGACTGACTATGTAAAAAGGAAAGAAAATGACGATTTCTGATCAGTGAAAAATTCTCTGGAAATTAAGACTGGTAGTTGGAATTATTTTATAATTAAAAAAATGACACAGAGGAAATATCTTTCCTTTGCCATGCAGTGTATCCTCTAGTATTGCAAAAGAATGTGGGGAATTTTTCCATGACAACAAGGTCTTTGTCATTAATTTCTGAAAAATGTCTTACTCTTGCTGATGGGGAAAAAATGCACATGTTCTAAGTTCCTTTCAGCCTCCCCTATCACTTTCTCCTTCCTGAATGTACTGTACATTTTAAAGTTTATCCAACTGACTTAAGGAGACAGAAAAATAGGACTAGCTTTTGTGAGCATGCATAAGTATGGGCTAGCAGATAGATGTTTCATCAGCATCACTCAGTGAAAAATAATTCTCAAAGCTGCATACATATAAATGAATGGTGACTCCAAAGGATGATTAAATTATCCTTATCAGTGACGATAAGAATATGCAAATTATAAAAAAGGGTCAATCACTGATTTCAGTGGCTTTAGTCTCAATACTAAAAGTACACAGCAGTACTTTGAGTAACATGTGTTTGGACCCTTAGAATTTAGTTATAACGTTTAGGATAAGGTATCTGCTGCATCTAAAAGATCTCAGTAGAGTTTTCATCTGGAAAGCTCTCGTATGCTATTTTATTAAGTGTGCTTAAAGCTGTCATTCTTTACATCCTGCTCTTTCCTGTAGACTCAATATTTTCCTGTTCTTCAATTTGTTTCCTGGAATATATACTGAGAAATGGAGAGAAAAAAAAAAAAGCATTGTCTGTACTTACTGCATATTCCTCAATGCCACTGAGGAATATGTCCAAGGTGTTATCACATGTTGCTTCATTTTACTCTCTTTCTTAGATAGCCTGTCTTACTGTAGTACACAGAAATACTCCATAAATTTACTGAAGAACATGAATAGTGATGTATGCCAAACATGTATGTATCAGGGAAGTACTACTAATATCTCTGAAATTGAGCTCTGTAAAAATATTTAGAAACAAATAAAGAAACCAATTAATGTGAGTATATTTTGGGCTGGAGAAGGAGGAATTTCTATGCTACTCATAGGATGATGAAAAGAAGATAATCAAAATCAAACTATGCCAGAAGAATGTCCATGATTTTAAAATTCCTTTTCATTCAAATAGCAGTATCATCAACCTTTCTGTTTTATCAGAAAAAATAAGGAAACAATATATACTATTTAATTCTTATGTTTCTCGTTGCCTCCAAACTAAGACTAACAGTACGTTAAACTCAAATAAGCTATTGACATTGCATATACCCGAAAAAAGTAAATTATATTTGTCTCGATTAAATAAGGAGAAATTATGTAATTGTCACAATTTGTAAATGGAAATGAGAACTGAAATGATATTTCTTTGTAACTACAGACTGATGTGCACTTACGTGTGCCTTTATAAGTCCCCAAGGTATAATTATTGTAAGTTTATTACCTGTCTTTATAAATAGCTAAGAGATCACAGTACTATTAACTTCCTTCTTCTCAAAACTTCAACCTAATGGACCAGAAAAGTACCTGACCTAAAGCGCTATTTATTGGGCACATCCTTTCTCTCTGAGGCTGCCCCTGAGCTCTTGAGGACAAAGCAAAAGCTCCTTGTTGCATTTTCATTTGCCCCTTATGCAGAGACAACTTTCATTTACTTTAATGGGACTTTTGATTGATCTGATTCCCCGACACTTATGTGATGCAGAGGAGTACATTGCAGAGGAGGTGTTAGTAATGGCCTTTAAAGGTGTCAAGATCCCAAAAGACAGTGGTGTTATATCAGGAACAACTTTTGTGCAGGAGTAATTTTATTTAGTGTTCTGTGTGTCTGTGTGTGAGCTCTCTCCAGTACACACGAAACTCCTCACTATGGTCTGTATTTTCTTCCCTTCTGCTGTGGTGTATTCATCTGTGTTCTCACTTTGTATTTCTGTTCGGGACAAGACAAAGTGATGTTGCTGTCAGATGATTCAAAATGCCTCACCACAACAGTATCCTTTGTGCTAGATTGTACAACCAGCCTGTCAGCCTTAAGTGAGGATCTTTTAACATGCAGTCCCATAACGCTGACCACACGCTCAGCTTACAATTCAGTGGAAAATAATATTCAAAGCTATTCAATGATTACAATTCTTCTTGTCCTCAAGCACGAATTGTAAAGTCAAATCAAAGGACAGACACACTCCTATGACAACCCATGGAATAGAAAACACAGTATCACTCCAGAAAATCACTCCAGCACAATTAACACACTGTTACTGATTTATTCTGAAGACAGACAAATCTACAATGACTAAATTACAGAATAACCTACTGAAGATCTAATATATTCTGTTTAGTCTTCGAAAGGAATGAATATTTTGCATACTAGTGTACTATTCATGTTTTCAGGTACTTGCTCTGTATGATAATCATATGAACCCTTCAGGAATTTATGTTTTTCACAGTCAACATGCAGCCCAATCAGACCCTCTGTCTAAGAAAATGTATTTATTTTTAATGAAATCTTTCTTGAAAACACAACTTACACCCCTAAATCTCCACCCAAAGCTGAATAAAAAAATCCATCCCTTAACAGAACATGGAAAGAGAAACAAATCTAAATTCTTCTCCTCTCCACAAATTATCTAACTTTTTTTCCTAATATTTAGCCTGAAAGAACTGAAATACATTGGGATTTTTTTTCCATCCAAATTTTGATTTGTGTGGCATATGAGGCGCAAACTCCAGATGTGGTTAACTAGAGACATTTATTGAGTAAGGTTACAGGCTTTTATAGTATTCTGCCTAACGGTTAGTAGCGGTTAGTGCCTTCGGTACTTTTCCATCATGAAAAAATGTCCTTTCTTCACTCGCACACCATGCACTTCCCCAGCCGATGGCTTTACTGATCACTTGCCTTTTCAACCAATCATACTACTGTTCATGCTGTTTTGCTCAAGTAACTGTTTTTTCCAGATAAGGCAGGTGCCTGCACAAGCATGTTCTAAATAAGGCAAGTGTTTGCACAAACACGTTCTTTCTGCAGCTACAAACATTGTTACTTCCCATTTTCCTTGACCTACTAACTGCTCTCCTTGGCCACACATTCTTTGCTCCCTCGGCCCACAGAAATGATGGCAAAGAAAATAATTGAAATAGTGGAAAATGTCTAGCATTTTATTTCAGTGTTTTACATAACCTAATGGAAATTGGGAATGCTGAAGAATGCAGGAAGGTAATTTCTGAAATCTCTACTGCTTTGTTTGATGGAAAACTAAATAAAGCCTCAACATTCCTTCTGCTATAGAAGAAAAGTTGCACGGTCTTTTCCCATATATATTGTATATGGTCCTGTGATGCTAGTCTGCATGCAGTTCTTGGACATTAATACACAATTACATCTTGCCAACTAGTTTTCCTGGGCTACCAGGAATGTAGAAGACAAAGAAGCTGTAAGTTGTGGATGAAATCTGATCCTTGCGTTCAAACTTCTCAGCTTTTTCAACTTTGTGTCCTAAACCTCAGAATCTTTTAAACTTACTGTTTTGATTGGTATGTCAAATAATAGATAGCCAATGTTGCACTTCTAAATGTGACTGTAATTTTATCATGGAGTTCTGGTGACAATGCCAAACCTTGCAGGCTTCACTTTTGAAGCTGATGGAGTCAGGAAAGCCTTGAGATAAGATTATTGCTTTCCAGTGTAAACTTCAGGTTTAAGTATGTGTGTTGTCATAATAGATGAAGAAAACATTTCAAAGGAGGGGAAACTCAGCAATCTGATTTCTTTTGCCACACAGCTTTTCAAAAACAGTACTCTATAATCAAACTCTACAGGAGACTAGAATAGCATTGCAAAGGGAATACATTTGGACAGAAATTCTTTTGTGACACTAGATCAATGAATTTCAATATTTTCAGCATATGACATTACTGAATCAAAAATTGTGAAACTTTCTCTTCATTTTTTTTAAATGTAATTGTGTCTGTAAACTCAACGACTTGCTATATATGACAGAATTTACTGAAAACCTCAAAATTTTGTCCCAATTGCCTTCAGTAGTAATTGACAATATCAAAATGTGGTGCAACTGCAGAATGATGTCAAATGCTGAATATTTTGACTCATCCACCATTTCATAGCAAATGCCAAACTTCAGAATATTTTGAAATAAGTAGAAACAGCAACACACACTGAAAGGGATTTTTAAAGTTTCTAAGGTATTCTACAGCTTTATAAACTGATTTACAAATTACACTGTTGGTAAAATTCAAAATTTATGGGTAATAATTCATTAAAAACTAAGTCAAAAGCACAAGAAATTGTTTTTGTTTAGATATTTTTCAGCCTTTCCGCAGACACAGGCATATCTGGCATGATAGGCAAATGCCAAAAAATCTATGCATTTGGTTTTCAATTGTTATGCCAGAGAATATTTTCAATAGCAGAACAGAACTTATGCTGGAAACGCTTCATAAATCTAGAATTAAATAAAATTTTATAACTAAATGATCCAGCAGTCTTGCAAACTCATTTATTTCAATTTCAATAACAGGAATTTGGACTACAAAATCAAAATGTGCACTAACCATGGGAGGATTTTTTCATCACGTATAGAAAATTGTCTCTTTATGCTGGTGTCTGGTCTGCATCTGATTAATTCTGCTGATTACCCATTTCCTAGCTTTGGACAGCTGGAGATTCAGTTATTAGTAGTAAAGAAACAATCTTCTTTGTATAGCACAGCTACTAGAACATGATATCTGTGACCAAATAGCCTGTGTGATTAGCATGAAAATCAAAATAATCTAATTTTGTCAAAGTATTATTTAGTTGCAATTTATGTTTTATAGTTAAAAAAAATCAAAAGATGGCAAGATCTGGTACAAGACTATAGATCAGGATCTGGTCCATGCATGTAGATGAACATTACAGAGTTGCCAAGCTAAACTAAGCAGCCTGGTAGAAGAAAAACTACTAAAGAAGGAAAAAAAACCCACCCTTTCTTTATCCATGTCATAAGCAGAAACAACTGAGAACACTGCGAATATCATCTGTGGCCAGGAAAAGAAAACAACTAATAATTAAGAGAAACAAAATTTATGAATGTTGATGCTACTTATTACTGTAAAGAGGAATTTTTAAAACATAGACATTTCCTCTACTGTACTTGTAAAGATCCACTTGTGGCGTTGGTGCGGCACATGCATGGTCACTCCCCAGGGAGGAACTTTTCAGAGGTTCTGTTCCACAGTTAGACATCACTAATAAACAACAAGTGACTAGGTCATTTTGTGTTGGGTTTATTTTCCATCTGTAAGCACATACCAAAAAAAAAGAAGAAGGTAAAATGAAGATGGAAGAAAACAAAGTTATACTTTGTTACAAATGAGGACTATTCACACACAAGGACAACATGGAATCCAATGGGCCTACTAGAACTCTTGACCTAGAACTCAGTGTTTAATGCTTATAGAAGCTGTACACCCAATCCTCATCAAATCTATTTTCTCCTATAAAATTGGACCAGATGAAGTTGAAGGAGTTTGGAATTTTCTGCGATTACTGGACTACTGTCACCCTAATTGAAGCTACTTGTCTGTGTGTTTTACCAGGCTTCAGAAAGCCTGGACAAGGGTGCATTGTTTCCTCAGTAAATGCACATTAAATTCAGGTTTCCTGGAAATGCCAATCTAACTTGCAAATACAAGGCAAAACATAGCCATGTAGTATTCTGCAAAAAATCACGAGGAGAAAAATAGAAATCCTATCAGTAGTCAAGAGCTTCAAAATGTTTAGAGATTTGATTTCTAGCAGCACTTGATTCTGGAAAATATTTTAGACAGCTGGAATTATGAAATTAGGACATAGGAAAATGTATTCAGTCATTCAGTTTCCTTGTGTTGATGCAAGATTGCTGTCTATGGCTTTTTAATTTTTTTTTTTTAGAGGGAAGGGTGGGATGGGTTTAGCCACACTAGCTTGAATTTCTTGGTGCTGAAAAACTATACTGAAGTTCTAGATTAGACTCTTTTCTTTTTCTAGTGCTTCCATGCCTCTTTGCATGTAGGCTTTCTGAGAGGATTTATTTGTTGATGGAAGTAAAAAGCAGATGTAGCAATGAGCACAGAAGAGATAAAGATAGAAGCCAGCACTTGACAAAGATCCAGAAAAGAATTATTTGGAGACTTTTTTGAGTAAACTAAAAGACCAACACCTTCTGTACTTTATATACTCTCTGTGGGTTCTAAGACTTTTGTTCTAGAAATAAACAATTCATCATAGCAAAAAACCATTATATTTCTTCCCATTCAAGTACTTATCATATCTCTAGATAGGAAATCAGAATCTCTCACACTTAGCACTTCTCCCAGATTTAGAACTTCTTTCAACTCACTCAGCATTTCCTGATCTCTACTATTGTTCTGATAAGAAAGTTGTCCGATGCTGGTCCAACATTTTTATTAATAAAATGAGCTTTCCATCCAAATGGAATAATGCTTTTCCTTTTTTATCATAACACTTTAATGTTGTTTAAGTTTCATATCACCCTTCATACAGAATGTTAGTCTAGCATTTCTATGAAGCTGGAAGCCTGACAACACAGCATCCCATGATTTATCCTCCTTCTACCAAGTCTCTGATGTACCTGAGATGTCAGGGTTGTTGTTTTGATTCCAAGCACTGTGATAATTTCATATCATAGTTTCCAGACTCCTAGCATAGGTAAGGAAGCACTAATACATTCTGCACCCATTTAGCTGATTGACGTTGCATGTCCTATGCATAAAGTATTATGCTTACATTTCCTCTGAGGGGTACAGTTAGCATAAGCTTTAGTATCACTTTTGCAGATTGTGTCAGGGTATCTGTTCTTGTGCAAGAGCTCTCTTTATTTTAAGTTCTGGTTTTAATAATCTTTTAGGAGCTTTTTAGATTTGGTTTAGCTTTTTACCAGCATGAGTAAGGTGCAGCTGGTTTCTTTCCACTCCAGTTCTTTCTGCACAAAAAGTTCTACAGTTCCTCACAAATCTAAAACCTACTGTTTACTCAAGCCTCCTGTTGACTCCTCCACACATCAAAATTCTAGGCTTCCATCTGTATGTAGAACTAAATAGAATTTCAGAGTTCAAGAAGACATTTCCAGCGAAAAATAAGCATGGAAAAAGAATGAAAATAGTTGAGATTAAAAGTGGACAAAGCAAAAGATTGTCATCTTAGGAGAAGTGGAATTTTCTTGAGGCACTGAACTCTCAGAGTGACCTTCAATGCAGTACACATGAGTCTGAGAAATACCCATGACAAGCTGATGTTATACCTAGCATGACAGACCTAACTAGATTATTATAAACCCAGGAGTCTTGAGAATATTTAGAATGAGAACAATGGTTATATAACTTTTCAATAGACAATTCCTTGCTCTTTTCTTTTTTTTTTTTCAGAAAACGTTCTTTTGAAGCGTGTGTTTACAGTCCTTGTTTAACAGTGCCCTCATTTCCTAAACTACGCAATGTAGAAAACATTCTTCTGAAAATGTTAAAAACTATTCTTCAAAATTCTTGCCTTTTACAGTCATCAGTACATTTTTTTTTCTCCCAGTTTTATGGAACAAGTTTACTTCAAACCATTCACTGTTTCAAAACTCATTTTCAAAACCCATGTTAAATAGTAGGCTAAAAACCAACAGATGAAAGCCATAAAGAGTTCTCATTTGTTCTGTGCAAAGATGAAAAGACAGCCAACTTCTCAATATTGCATGGGAGAAGGTAGGAAGGGGAGAAAAAATGTATTTTTAAACTTGGGAAAGATTTTATTTGATTGACATGTAAAATACAGTCTAAGTTCCAAAGAACTTAATAGGCTACAAGTACAAGAAGAAATTCAATAAATTTCTGAGTTCTGTCACACCTATAGCAAAAAATCATGTGTTCCTTTTTATATAAGCAGGAAGCTGAAGAAAGCACTTTTCTAAGGAAGTTGGAAATAATTGTTACAGCTTTGTTTATTGTTGTTATAAATAGTAGTAAGTACAAAGAGAACTCATCATCACATTGTCCTCATATTAAAGTATATGTAGCAGTTGCTCTTGAGACAGTCAATATAAATATTACAGGTGCTTATCAGCCCCCCCTAAAACTGGGTCAATGTACTTCTACTTTCTGAGTTATTATTAGTTGCAAATTTGCAATTTGTTTCTTCTCTTTCAAGAAAAAAACATTTGAATGTACTACGAATCTTATAGGACCACACCTTCTGCTAACTATTTTGTAGGTCTAGATTAAGCACTGATCCTCTTTGTGTTTGTTTCTTTTGAGCCATCTTTGTCCAGCTTACCTTAGGGGAAATATTAGGTTCCTAAGTAGTAAAATAGAACATGTTTTGATGCTGTATGATTTCTTAAAATTATCAGTATGTTATTTTTAATGAGACAGTCAATGGAGCTGCGCCCACAGTCATTTTAGTCCTGTTCAGTAAAGCAATCATCACTGCAATATTTGCAATTTTCTGTGAAAGCAGTGAATTCTGCATACTTGGATACACCATTAGGTAAGTCATCATATCAATCCAAATTGCATGTGTCTGAGATTTGCAGTGATGGAGACCAACCTTTAAAACCCATTAATATGAAGATGATGGTATTTCTCTGGCTTTCTCTGACTTAAGTAAATGGTTTCATACCATGAACCAAACTGAACCTAAAATCTTATGTGAAGATTGAACTGTTCAGAAAGTGTTTCCTTTGTTTTCTAGATAGCATCACAGTGGAAAGTACATCAGATTAAAAGCCAATATAGTCCTATCTAAACACTCTGGTTTGCTGATGGATTTGAGAATGCTAAACAGAGTAAGCTTAATAGGGTACAATTCTATGCTGGTGACTGTGAATGGTGGCCCAGACAAGATATTCTGTCACTGATATCAACCTTTTACTTTTGCAGGCAGTTTGGACAGGCTGTCCTGATGCGGAAAACTGCCATGCTAACTATATTCACCCGCTTTTAGACATTTTGAAACTATTGATTTTTTGACCAACTAAATCAGTGTGGACTCGTCAAAAGTTAATATGGTTTTCTTTGACATTATAAATACTGATTTAGTTTAGGGTAATGTTCATTACACTATGCTGTTGCCACCCTGGGCAGTGAAACATTCATGACAGTCCTCACAGTAGCACTCAAAGGCCTTAGTAAGTCCAATCAGCCCAATTGAGACATGAGCTGCAAAAATACATAGACACATATTGAGCCATGGCTGAGAAGTCTTGAGAGAAGCCGCATTTCATTTATGAAATCTACATTTAATGGAGTTACTTCCTTGAAAGGTATTGGGGTCAAAATTCATGACAGTAACATTTAGGGAAAGAGATTTGGATTTCACTGTTAGTTTTTGAAGCTGAGCTTTACAAGGCAACACAAGATGCCTTTCAACCTTGCCTCAGTGGTCTGTCTCCTTTAGAACTGCTGAGAGCTGGCAGCATTGAAAAAGATATTATTTCCTTCCAGTCATCCAGGTGAGTGAGAAAGAACATGAATGAGACATGTACAATGACCCACTGATGCAACTCCTATTGCATATTCTCAGTGCTTTCAATCTACTTCCTTGTAGACAGGAGGGATGCTGAGAAGGTGTAAGTGTTCCCCTGATAATGACTCCAGATTCTCCCACAGAGATGTTCAGGATGATCAGTATTTTATTATGGGAAATATGATTGTTAATCAACAGGGTAATTCAGAGACAACAATCCACTGATTTTAGCTTTCTTACTACTTAACTCATATTCACATAACTTAATTTCCAGTTCTGACAGGTTGTAAGCTGGGACCAATGTGTCTGCATGTCACTCAGGTGTAAAGAAAGCTAATCAAAGTGGCTATATTATTATTATTATTATTAATAATAATAATAATAGTAGTAAAAAAACTATTGCAAAGACTCAAATAAGCCCTGACTGAATGCTCCCATGATTCATTCTTCTTGAGCAATAAAAGTAAAAAAGATTTCATTTCATGGTGTCCTTATTTTGCAGGGTGGTGTGTCCAAATTCTGCAATTTGTTGATTCAAATGCTGTTTCCTTGGAAACAGCAGCCCACATACTTCACACAGTTTAATGCCTGTTCTACCAATTGAAAAAAAAAAAAGTAAACATGCATTATTTAATACTTCATTAACGTTTAAATATATTGAGTAGTTTTTTCTTACTTCTGTCCCATAATCTTCATGTGGAGGAACTATTTAAAAGAAAAGTATCAAAGAAGTGATATAATCACAAATCAGGTCAGCTAGATTTGTTCGCAGAAAATGTACCCATGAAATCGATATTACAAGATTCAAATTTACTGCTGAGATCCTCAAGATTGCTTAACATCGAGATAGTCTGTGGGAGTTCAGGGAACATGAGATGAAGAGAAGTTTCAGAGCTGTTATACATTGCTTTGCTCCTAGAAGAGAATTTTTGTCCCAGATTGTTTGTATTTAATTTAACTCTTAAATCAACATGTAGGGCATCCTGCATTTTGTGAATGTCACAAAATAGGTGCAAGTAGTAGGAGCACCAAAATACATTTTATCTTTTATTGTCAGGCAAACATCAACTATGCTGTTGGATATTTTAGTGTTTCTTTTTTTTTTCTTTCTGCACAAGAAATTTTAAAAAGTACATGCACATTAACAATAAATATTAATTCACTCTCTGATGTTTCTACTGTGTTAGGGGGGTGAGGCACTGGAATGAGTTGCCAAGGGAAGTTGTGAATGCTCCATCGCTGGCGGTGTTCAAGGCCAAGTTGGACAGAGCCTTGGGCGACATGGTCAGGTGTGAGGCATCGCTGCCCATGGCAGGGGGGTTGGAACTAGATGATCTTAAGGTCCTTTCCAACACTAACTGTTCTATGATTCTATGACTCGAAGTCTGAATCCAGATGTGGAGGGGTAATTCTACATCACACATGCAACATGTCTGGACTAAGTGAACAAAAGGTAGATTTGCTTTATATTTATAAAGGGTGTTTGATCAATAGACATGATTTTTAAGTATAATATCAAGCTTTTTCATCTTGTTTATAGAGCCCTTCTCTCATATGTCTTATTCTACCTACCCTGAATACTTCTTACAGGTTTTGGAGTAGAACTATATGACCTCCCCACCAAAAGTAGCCTAGTAAAAAAACACTGGTGTCAATCAAAACATCCTCTGCCAAATCTTAAATTGAAGCCTAGAAAGACAGCACAAATCCTTTGAGTGTTTGCATAAATTCGATTTATTTCTTGTTTGGTTTTTTTTTTTCCAAAATTGAGGTTACCTTATATCTTTCCTCTAACAGTAGACAGTGTCAGTCCAGCAGTAAAACAGACTCAGAAAGGAATCATGCTGTAAATTTTAGAAATTTGGTGACAGCTAAAAAAAGAGAGTTGGAGTAAAGATAAAAGTAACTCGCCCTGGTAACAATAGAATATAGAGCTTTTTATTATCTATCACAGGTGACTGCTCCACTTTCAGTCCAGGGTAATAGTGACCTCAGACTGTTACTTTCTTACAGCTGTTTAATGATCTATGTGAAATGAGTTGCTAAGATCACTGCATTTTCCAGTTCCCAAGTATATGAACAAACACTTTGATATAATCTGGCATCATTTTGACAATTCTTACCTTAGAAGCCAAGAAATGAACGTGACAGATCTTGACCTAAGAATGTGTCTTCCAGATTAGGGTTGAGGCAAATAGGTGGAAAAACTTGAATTAGGGGACCGCTTATTGATTTTTTTCAGTGATGACTTTACTCTCTAGAACTCTGGCCATCAAATTTCTGACCAACTTTAATTTAATCTAAAAGTCACTTTCAGAAATAGATTTTTTTCTTGGTAAGAGATTTTATTTTACTGTTTTGGAAGAGGGAAGGCTGGTGTGGGAGATATTGTTAGTTGTCTTTTAAAACAGAGACTTCTGTCCAGGTGACGGATCAGGCACCTACATTACACCTATTTTGTTAGGGTGAAAATTAATTATTAGCCAGAAGCAAAAAGCTGAATGTTTCTGCACCTTCAACTCTCAAAAATGAAAATTCTCTTTTAAGTACAGATTTTGCCTTTTACACCTTTTTGAAAAGGTGGTCAAACAATTGGACAAGTCAGCAAGAGAGGTTATAGAATCTCTGTCCACGGAAATATTAAAAATCCAAGGGAACATGGCTCTGAACAATGTTTTGTTGCTGACCCTTCCTTGAGTAGGTTGGGTTTGACTAGACAATCTCCAGAGAATCACAAACTTCAGTTTGTGATTCTGTGAATTTTTGTGTGGCATTTCTAATCACTGCACTAACATACTAAAGCAATAAGAGAAGGAAAGGGAAAGTAGTATATTTTTTCCAGCAGTGGTGAACGTAATTATTCTGTAAAAATTGATATTCTGTGAATTGATCAGCCTTGCTCTAGCCTTGCCTCAAATGTCAAAAAACCTAATTTGACCATGCTGAGGTCTGAGTTTGGGAAGTAGCCTAGTTCTGTTCCAAAGGAGGCACTTATTCATAAAAACAAAAGTACTTTAGACACCTGGATTGATTCTGTCAAAAACTAGGTATCCATAGGTTTAGAATTAGTGAGTGCATATGTGAGAGGAAGTTCAGAATCCTGCTAAATCCTGCTGTTATGTTGTTAATGCATAAGCATTGAAATTCTGCCTATTTTCTCAGTTCTTTTAAGGAATCTGATCTTAAGTTACTTGAACCCATGATACTTTCAATGTTTTGACCATTGGGTGTCCGTCATCTACATAGTCTCTCTTCTTATGGATAGCTGCAAAGAAAGGCTTTGGCTGGTTGTGTGTCCTACAAAACGGGTAGTTCCTATGCAGATCAAGTTCCAGCTCTCATTATCCTGCTCAAGCCCATAAGTAAAAGCTCATAATCTTGCCCTAACTATAGTACACATGTGTGACATCAAAACTGTGCTTGAATATATGCATGTATGCATGTTCACAGTGTGAATTTAGAATAGTGGTAGTAGTTACAGGACAGAAAAAAAAATCTTGTGTAGGTGTGTGCATGCAAATGTAATTTCTCAGTCACATTTGATAACAGGCTTATATGCCCAGAAAAAAAAAATTAAAAGTGGAAAAAATCCACAAAGCCCTCATTTGTTTACCAAATATTGTGAAATGGCGGGTTCTTTTAATGATTACTGCATGCCAAACTGAGCTAGCCAGCATAAATGGAAAACAAGATTATATTATTTCCTCACAGTCCTGCCAAGGTCTGACACTGCAGGAATGCTTTCACATTTTACGAACATTGGTTCTGCTATTGTTAGATGTGACTAACCTTTAGATGGTGGTCTAACTTAAATGCAAATATTTTCATTTTTCTTTTTTAATGCTCTGTCATTCTTCAGCTCTGCTCTCATATCTGAAGTCTGAGCAGGTACATAAATATTAACCTGCTAATGCTCTGTCCAGCATTTTGGATTAGTTTTTTGATTTGGTTGTTTGGTTTTGAAAGACAAATAACAACAACAAAAAAAAAGTAAAAAAAAAGAAGTAAAATATTTTTTTAGAAACATTACTCAGAAAGAAAAAGAATGAATGATCAAAAGGATAGGGGAAGAAATCTCCCAATGGTGCCATTCGTGGCCTAATGACAAATGTCTTTAAGTTGCAGAATTTCTGTATGAAATTACCAGCTAAAATTCTCTGAAGAGAAATGAAAGCTGTGGCAAGCTGGCCAGACACATAGGAAAGAGACACATTGATTTGCCTTTTGGAAACAAAACATAAAACCCCAAACAAACAGGAGGGAAATCACTTCAATATTTTGTCCTTCAAAAGAAAAAAGGGGATATGAACATTTCAATAAAATGACACGGCTGCCACAAATGTAATGTCATCAACCTCTTTAAGTTATAGGATAATGAAAAGTACTGGAGCACGGAAAGGAGAGGAAAGAACAGTTGAAATCCACAATGCCTTTACTAGAAGCTATTTTGATCTGTGATTAGTGGCAGTATGTTCTCAAAAGTGTGCGGGTTTTTTTCTTCTTATTTTTCTGCTGCATCTGAATACTCAGAAACTTGCATGCCACCCATATGGCAATCACAAACTGCTGAAGCAGCTGGAGAAAGACCAGTGCTAAGCTTACAGGACTGGTGCAGTTTCAGTTTGGTTTCAAGTTCTATCAATCCATCTGTAAGAAACTGAAGGAAATAATTAAAACACCTCCTGTTGGACTATCGAAACAGTTCACAGAAAACCAGTTGTGGATAATACGATAGCGTCCAGCCTAATTCAGGTGAAGAGCTCGTAACTCTAACAAGTCCCTTTCTACCTTGTCTCTTATTTCACTCTTCTTTTCACACTTGTTTGCTGTGGCAAACTCATGAAATCACTTGGAATCCAGGCTTTGTGATTTGAAAGCAAATTTTCACCCTATTTAAGAGTTTAAAGGTATGTTGTTCAAACATGCGATTATACTAACACGTGCGTTTGCCAGTCTGTGTATCCAGCAGAAGCAATGAACATTACTGCTGATATTCATTTTTTTTGAAGTAATTTGAAGTGTCTGCCTCTGGCTCCAGGCATTTGCAGAGTAACTAAAATGTGCAATCATAAACATGGAAATACACACAAAATACAGAGATAGACAAAGCTATCCAGTTAAAATAAAACTGACTATTTCTGCATATTGATACTTCCTAACTTAGTATTTAAGACACTCACTGCCACATAACCTGGCTAATTTTTCTGGGAAATAAAATTATCCAACTAATTTCACAAGGCTTTGACTTGGATTCCACATTAGTGTGTAAAAATGACTTTTATGTGTCCTGCAATATAATATAAACATACTGGGATGAATCATACCAAGAGGAGAACTGAAAGCAGTAATTACAATATGCACCATCAAAACAGCTTAATTTTAACCTTAGTGGTTTTTATTCAAAACATTTCAAATGATGATAGCTGCATTTGTGTTATGCACAGATGCTGATCTACAGAATTTTGTCCCAAGATTTTAGAAGTTTACATATTGAAACAATGTTCTTCAGAAGATGAATGATTATAGCTGTGTGATGAACCTTCCCTAACTAAAATTTTGTCAAGTTTTTCAAGAGCTGGTGTGTTGCAGAAACCTGTGTGTTATGAGGGTGTTTGGACAGGTTGCTCTTGTAAGCACAATGGTCTGGATTCAACTGCACATTTGTTAGCATTTAAGTGGCATCTCAGATGCCTCAGGATCTGTAACATGTTTATGTGGACTGGCTGATATATATACATATATTTATCAATATATATGTGTCCCAAGGTTTTCCCTGGTGGCCAATGGGGTTTGGGCAGGGTACTCCTCAAATTATGTCCAATAGATCTCAGAAACTGGATGTTCAGGAAATTCATTTGGGCTGAATTTAGCTCAAATTATGAATGGAGAGTTTATCTTGGCTGTATTTACATAACTTAAGTGTGATTCGAACTTTCTCGGACCTGAGATTACAAAGAGACCATGCTGAGCTAGTATGAATTTTGTTATCTACTCTCACACCTCAGAAAAAGGTAGAAATATGCAAACTGTCTGCTGGGAATGGCTTACATCCAGAGTATGTCTGGAACAGTGCTAGCTACCTTGGGCTAAAACTTTGAGCCTAACGATTCACAGGTATAATCAGCTGACTTCCAGTGTTGGAGTTTACTGCCTTGGCCTTTTCTCAATTGCCAACCTCATGAAGTTAAACCAGGCCAAGTGCAAGGCAGGGGCAATCCCAGGCACAGCTACAGGTTGGGCAGAGAAGAGATTCAGAGCAGTCCTGCAGAGAAGGACTTGGGGTTTTGGTTGATGAGAAAATGAACATGAGCCGGCAGTGTGCGCTCGCAGCCCAGAAAGCCAACCGTATCCTGAGCTACATCAAAAGGAGCATGACCAGCAGGTCTAAGGAGGTGATCCTGCCCCTCTACTCTGCTCTTGTGAGACCTCACTTGGAGTATTGTGTACAGTTCTGGTGTCCTCAGCATAAGAAGAACGTGGAGCAGTTGGAGCAATCCAGAGGAGGGACATGAGGATGATCAGGGGACTGGAGCACCTCCCGTATGAAGATAGGCTGAGAAAGTTGGGGCTGTTCAGCCTGGAGAAGAGAAGGCTGTGTAGAGACCTTATAGCAGCCTTCCAGTATCTGAAGGTGGCCTACAAGGATCCAGAGATGGACTTTCCATCAGGGACTGTAGTGAGAGGACAAGGGGTAATGGGATTAAAACTTAAACAGGGGAAGTTTAGATCAGATATAAGGAAGAAGTTTTTTACTGCGAGGGTGGTGAGTCAGTGGAATGGGTTGCCCAAGGAAGTTGTGAATGCTCCATCGCTGGTGGTGTTCAAGGCCAGGCTGGACAGAGCCTTGGGCGACATGGTCAAGTGTGAGACATCGCTGCCCATGCAGGGGGGTTGGAACTAGATGATCTTAAGGTCCTTTCCAGCCCTAACTTTTTTATGATTCTATGAATTCTCTCAGAGATGTTGACCAAGTGTTCAGAACACTGCTAGGGCACTAGGCTGCTTTCTCTGGGCCTCCATAACGATTCCTCCCAAGGTGGCAGGCAGGGACTGATAGCCAGGGTCCGTCCTACTGCCACAGCTAGGATCAGGGCAGCTGGGAGCACTGAAGGCAGCCCCAGCACCAAGCACCAGGCACCTCTCTGGGGACAGAAATGGTCCAGGACCATATGGGTTTTTAGCCTGTGGGTGAGCCTTGCTTGGTAGGGACCACAACAGGGCTGTTGGGAGATGGAGACCAGCCCTACTACAGTGTTGCTGGAACAGGGACTGATGGCCCTGAGAAGCTGACATGCGCTGTGGACCTGGGCTGTGGGCTGGGTGGCAAAGCCACAGAAGAGGTCAGGGAGGGGAAGCCAGGCCTACCAGGGCCCTGAAAGCAACCTCTTCATATTTACAGACTTTAATATGGAGGCCTCATACAAGGGCTACTGACTTCACAGGAGCAATACCAGCTCTTAGCTGTAGGAAATTGCTGAACAGCTCCTAATAAAGAGGAATAGTAAGTTTATCTAGATCAAACAGGAGTACATAAAGTCAAGTCTTTAAAATAAATGGGTCTGTAGAGGGTTTCTGCAAGGGTATTATAGGAGCAGTTAAATGGTTGAGAATGAGAAAGTTGAGAATTAAGGTGATCTGACTTCAGCTCAGGACTAGACAGTACTGGAGGTGAGGACTGATGGCAATCAGCAGAGCCCTTTTAACATCCCCAAATTTGAACAGAACCTTGCCTTTATGCAGTCAGCACTAATTTGCTGCCATTGTCAAAGCCAGGAATACCTGATATCCCAATATTAAAAAAGAGCATTCCACCACACCAGAAAATCATTTGCTTTCAGGGTTAACACTGACAAATTTACTGTGAAATGTACACAGAGCACAGAGTAGTGTGCTGTACAGTGTGTTGCCTGGTTTCCAAAGGCCTGGCTAATGGGGAAGGGTGCCCCAACTTGCTACACCCAGCTGCACAGAGGCAGAAATTTAAAATTAAAAATAACCTTTCAGCTGATTTCTTGCATAATTGCTATCTTGTTTTGTTAATACTGTGGCTGAATTATAGCTTGCTGAAGCCCTGGAGATTTTCATGCGTGTGTATCAGCCTGAATTTGCATTGACATGCTTTTCAGTCAAGTGAGTAACTAAATCCTTTGGCCTTGAGTAAACCTGGCAGTATTTGCATAGGAAATCACAGGAAGATTAGGAAGAATGACTATATGTTGTCTCCATAAATAGATTTAATTATGGAAATTTTGTACTTCTCAAAATACTACTGTATTCCATTGACTGACTGTGGCTGACATACCAACAATGCTTTGAAAAAACAATGCAATAAATATAGGTGCAAGCTGACCACATCTCTACTGAAATACTAGGCAGCCTTTCATCCTGGTTCTCAGAAATGCCCATGTCTCACTTGACTAGCATACACGAATAAACATGAATAGACTAAAGTAGCCACTTGTCCTGGGTTCAGCAGCAGCAGTCATTTTTCTCCTTTGTAGTAGCTGGTGCAGCACTGTGTTTTTGATTTTGGGCCTGGAAACACCGCTGATAACACCAGTGTTTTGGTTACTGCTTAGCGATGTTTTGGTCTGGCCAAGGACTTTCTGAGTTTCATGCTCTGCCAGGGAGGAGGGGAGCCGGGAGGAAGCAGAGACAGGACCCCTGACCCAAACTGACCAAAGAGGTTATTCCATACCACAGCACGTCATACCCAGGATGGAAAGCAGAGAGCAGAGACCCGGAAGGGTGGAGGGTAGACTGCGTGGTCGGGCTGGGTGTCGGGTGGTGAGCTATTGTATTCTTTCCTTGTATTTGCCTTGTCATTATTATTATTGGTGGTAGCAGTAGTGATTTGTGTTATACTTTAGTTACTAAACTGTTTTTATCTCAACCTGTGGGAGTTGCATTCTTTTCGATTCTCCTTCCCATCCCTCTGGGAGCGGGGAGAAGAAAGAGGGAGGAAGTGAGTGAGAGAATGGGCTGCGTGAGTTATAGAGGCTTAAAACCACGACACCACTTCACCTGAAATGTTGCTCATCATTTTACTTTCACACCCCAGTGAAAATATAACTTTACATTACTGTGAAGTAGATCTCTACATTGAGTAAACTCCTCCATTTCCCCAAGCTGTCGAGTTCTCTACTTTTTTTAATTTTTTTATCTTTAAGAGAACAGTTAAATTTGTAAAGGTTTCATCCTGTTTATCACAAAGTCTGATGCTGCCAAAATATCCTGCTAAGTTTTTTCTCCTGGCTATTATGAAAGATTGAGAAAAGCTTCAAGTTAAGGATGCATTTATTAATTTCATTGTTAACAATCTTCTGAATGAAGCTTGTCATCACTAGACAGAAAAAGGACATGTTGCATACATTTCAGCCAGCATTAGAAGCCTTTAAAGAACCTGGAAGAACCTCATAAAGAACTACTGAATTAGTTCCTGTTAAGGTAAGCATCTGGTGACAGTTTTAGCTTTTTTTCCCTTACACTCCAATCCATCAAGTGTTATTGAATCCCTAATTTTGCTTAATGTAACTGAGGATATTTTGAAGTCTGAGCATCAGTTAAGTAAGTTATATCCATAAATCTGAAACTCCACAGTAAGAATATTGTCTTTGGATCCCTTTGAGTGTTTTTACAAGGATATTTCTGCTTGAGTGTAAGTTCTGATTAAAACAACTTTTCATGCTCCTTGAGCTTCTGAGAGCTTTTCTGACTTGACAGCAGAGAGTAGAAGCAGATGGGTTTCATTAGATGGCCCAGGACTTTATCTTTTAATCACCTGCCTCACCCAATCTGAATTGGAAAAGGGCAGACATATGAGAAATCTCCTCCTTTCTGTTTCTCTCTCTTGCCAGTTCTCTGCAAGGCATCTGCTAAGACCCCATTCATCACTGTGAAAGCTGCAAATGGATAGCTGTGTAATACCCCAAGGTCTTGTCTGCTGTGGTGGTGTAGTGCCTAACCTCTCCCCTGTAAAACGAAAGGCTACATGTACTTTTGTCAACCTGTCAGCAAGCACTTCTCTCTCAATACTGTTTGCTCAACCCTCACCCCCCATCCCAATGATGTCAGCTTTCTGAAAATGTTTCATGGTGAAGGAAGAACTAGATATAGTTCTCATAAGCATGTAGTCTTTATTTCAGTCCTCAGTGCACAGTCATATGTGGAATATATATTTGTGTGCATGTGTGTTTGCGTGTACATATCTGTGTTTCTCAAAAGTGGGAAAAAGTAGTGGATCTTTTGTGCCCTTTGTGTCCTTTTTAGGCCACAGGTTTAAGTGAGTCTGCAGTAAAACCTTCCTTCTCTATTTTTGATCAATCAGAAGTAATTCACAGAATTCTCCTTGTGCTGCTGAAGAGTGGCAAGTTAATTCTTTCCAGAATAGTCTTCCCATATTCTACTACTGTTTCCTGCTGAATGCTAATTTAGGATTCTCATACTAACTCACATTCAACATTAATCACAGTTTTCTAGGCAAAAAACCACTAAGACTGATGGCTGATTAAAATAGATATCTGGAAGTTTCTTTGATTTGAGGCCAAATATATTACAGCTCCCTTACTTTTTAGTCATTTTCTAACCAGAAAAGTTTCTGTTTGAGCTAAACTTTTTTAACTTTTTTTTTTTTTAAATTCTGCCTGAGCCAGCAGTATTCTCACCAGAATTCAGACCAACTGTGAGAGAATCAAATCATGCAAATTTTTAATATTTCCATAAAGAATGTTATAAATAAAAAACAATTTATATATACATACAATATGCTCAATTTTTGTGACATCAAACAGTAATTTGAATATAAATAGCATTTAAGAATTAATAACTGACTTAAACAGTGCTTAAGCTTTGCTCAGATATCTAGCTCTATTGGCTGTAAAGATTATATTCAACTTATACTGAAGTTACATGAAGACGTGCTCTGTCTTTTAAAAGATTTTGTATAAAAAATGGTAAGGAGATATCTAAAACGAATCCCAAATGCTTCTTAATTTCATGGAAATATGTGTACTGAAACTGCGAATCAAATTTTCTCTCTGTGTTGTACTGACTTGATCCAGAATTAGTCAGTCAGTAAACTTGGGGAGGAGAACATTTAAATCCACTTTTTTTCCTCCCTGAAATACTTAGAATGTCTTTAAAGGGAAGAAAATAGTGTGAATGCATGACAAAAAAGATGTTTAATAACAAAAGTATACATGTAATAACTGATTCATACCATGACAAAGGATACTTTCCTTCAAGATGCAGTATACTCCTCAAGCTATCAATGAGCCATGATTTATGATATAGTTGCCAGACTAGCTCAGCTTCACAATCTCTTTCTAGGCATGATCACAAAATGACATATTTATATGCCACAGGTATTGCTGGTGGTATATATTAATACACTGCAGAAATTCAAAGGTTTTTATAAAGAACTTCACTAAACTTGGCTGAGAGTTCATAGCCCACAGTGGCTGTGATACCTTGTGACTGGCAGCCAAGAAGAAAAGAACCATGAGGCCAAAGTGGAAAGTGAAGACCTGTAAAAGAGAAGGTGATTCAATACTGATATAAAATTAAATGGACCAATTTTTGTTTGGTTTTTTTTTAAGATATAGTAATTAGTCTTCTTACATAGCCTTTGAAAAGTGTGAAGAAGTTTGATATTAGGTTGATGAAGCAAACTAAGTATCTCTAATATATATTTAATTTCTATTTTATAAGACAGCTATTGTATGCTAAATAAAACTGGAAGATTATATAAAACCCAGAAATAATAGTTATGTACGGGCTATCTGACAGATTTCCTACAAAGCAAAATTTCATTAAGTATCTTTTTTTTTTTTTACTGTTAGCGTAGCATCAACATCTAACTACAGGAGAACAATGCTATAAATTTAGTCAGACAGGCTTGACAAATATGAGCCCTTCTATTTGCTAGAATTCCTAGTAATATTTTATTGGTATACAGTCATGCATAGTAAGCAAGACTATGTCTCATTAATTTCAATATACTGAAAAGGGAACATATATAGCCATATTGTACTCCTTGTGTTATCTGGACCCTTTAAATTCTCTCTACCTCATGGTCTCTTTACTGAGATTATTTCTGACACTTCAGATAGTAGAATGCATTCAAAACATCTTGGCAAAGGTCTCCATTTCTTCTCCTTCCAATCTTATAAAATTTTGGACAAAATTGAATTCAATTCCTTTAAACTCAAACTAATTCTTTATCTGCCTACAGTACCTATTTTGCTGGTTTTGAAAAAGTTGTGACAAAAGCTCAGGAAAGTTCTCCTCAATGAAAGAACTCCCTGGTCAGAGTTCAATGAACTAAATGTAAACCTTTTCTCTTTGTAGTTCAGCATGTTTGCTGCCCTTGTTGGCTAATTTAAAGTCTATTAAAAGACATATTACTCATTGACCATATGGACCAAGTTTATCTGGTGAAAATTTAAGAAGTGAGAGCTCAGAGCTGTGGATATAACTGTGTAAGGGTTGTTAGAATACAAAATTAATCCTTACTTATTATGACCCTCTAAGGTGCTTGCATATTGTACTTCAGTTATTTTCCATACAGAAAATGCAAGGGTAACATCTCCCAGATGAAGGAGCAACCTAGCAAAATATTCTCAGGCAAAGCAGAGTCACTGCATATACTTTCATCGTTACCCTCCCTTTGAGGGTACTGCATTTTGGTTTAAAACTCTTTTTCTGCTTCTACTGCAAACAACCCCACGTGCCCCCAACTCTGTCCTCAGAGCACTTGTGTTTCTGTAATGATTTTCCTTTTACAAGAATTGTATTTTCAAGATGTGGTGCAAGATGAATACGTTGAAATAAACTCTGGGGTTTGTTTCTGAGTGTCCTGTGCACTCTGTTCAAACAGCTATCAGTGCTTAACATAATTGATGAAAAGGATGGTCAAATTGTTGAGAAGAAGTTGAACTGCAAGGTTGAACAGGTGATGAAAATATAATCAGTCAAATTTTGGGGTTTCAAACAGTTTAGCAGTGTTTTGAAAGAAGAAGGGGAAAAGTTATCTTTCTTAATGGATTGAGAAAGGATTCAAAAGGACTTGCCTTTTTCCTACAGCTTCCATCAGGTTGCTAAGCAGCTGGGGCAAGTGATTTTAATAATTTTTGCTTAGTTTCTCACTCTAAAATAGACATTTGCATTCTAGCAATCCTGGAGCAATTCATAATTAGCTAAAGATAACAAATGCTTTTATTTTTATTATAAAGTTAGTAACTATTTTTCATGTTTTTTAATATTTATACTTATTATAATATCTCCAAGAAAAAAAATTAAACAAAAGAATATACTTTGCCAAAACTTAGCTTTACACCATACCCATCTTCACTTGTTCTCCACTGAATAGCATGCAGCAAGATCACTGCCTTGGACTTCAAGAGAGCAGACTTTGGCCTCTTCAGGAACCTGCTCAGTAAGACTCCATGGGATATAGACCGAGAGGGCAGGGGAGCCCAAGACTCTTAGTTGATATTCAAGGATCACCTGCTGCAAGCTCAGGAACAACACATCCCTATAAGAAGGAAGTGCTGCAGAAGGGCCAGGAGACCTCCTTGGATGGATAAGGAGCTGTTGAGGAAAATTCAAAGGAAAAAACAGACTTATAAAAGGTGGAAGCAAGGACAGGCAGCCTGGGAAGAATACAGGGATGTTGTCCGGGAAGCTAGGGGGAAGGTTAGGAAAGCTAAGGCCCACTTAGAATTAAACTTGGCTAGGGATGTGAAAGATAACAGGAAGGGATTCTATAGGTACAATGTAAATAAAAGGCAGACTAGGGACAAGATGAGCCCTCTCCTGAAGCTATAGGGAGAACTGACTACCCTGGATTTGGAGAAGGCTGAGGTTCATAATGACTTCTTTGCCTCAGTCTTTACCGGCAAATGCTCTGACCATACCACCCAAGTCTTGGAAGGCAGACGCAGGGACAGTGAAAATGAAGACCCTGTGTCCACTGTAGGAGAGGATCTGGTTCGAGACCATCTTAGGAACCTGAACTTATACAAGCCTATGGGACCTGATGAAATCCATCCGCGGGTCCTGAAGGAGATGGCAAATGAAGTTGCTAAGCCACTGTCCATCATATTTAAAAAATCATGGCAGTCAGATGAAGTTCCCGATGACTGGAAAAAAGGGAATATAACCCCCATTTTCAAGAAGGAGAAAATGGATGAGCCGGGGAACTACAGACCAGTCAGTCTCACCTCTGTGCCTGGCAAAATCTTGAAGCGGATACTCCTGGAAGACATGCTGAGGTGCATGAATAACAAGGTGTCGTGGTTTAAGCTGTAAATCACGCAGTCGCTCTCTCACTCACTCCCCTCTCTTTCTTCCCCCTGCTCCCGGGTAGATGGGAAGGAGAATCGAAAAGAATGCAACTCCCACAGGTTGAGATAAGAACAGTTTAGTAATTAAAGTATAACACAAATCACTACTGCTACCACCAATAACAATAATGACAAGGCAAATACAAGGGAAGAATACAATAGCTCACCCCTTCTAATACAAAGCCCGACTACTCACTTCTCCCTCCTTCTTCCCACCCACTCCGAGGGGGGGGGGGGGGGGGAATTGGGAGAAGAATCAAAAGAATGCAACTCCCACTGGTTGAGATAAGAACAGTCCAGTAACTAAGGTATAACACAAACCACCACTGCCACCACCACCCACAACAATGACCAGGGAAATACAAGGAAAGAGGATACAATTGCTCACCACTCGATGACCGAGCTGTGAACTGAACTCTTCCGGGTTCCTGCCCCCGGTTTTACATCCTGGGCATGACGTGCTGTGGCATGGAATAGCTCTTTGGTCAGTTTGGGTCAGGTGTCCTGTCTCTGCTTCCTCCCGGCTTCCCCTCCTCCCTGGCAGAGCATGAGACTAAGAAAGTCCTTGGTCAAGCCAAAACATTCTAAGCCACAACTATAAACATCAGTGTTATCAGCGCTCTTCCCAGACTAAAAATCGAAAACGCAGCACTGCACCAGCTACTACGAAGGAGAAAAAATGACTGCTGCTGCTGAACCCATGACACAAGGTGCTTGGTGACAGCCAGCATGGCTTCACTAAGGGGAAATCCTGCCTGACCAATTTGGTGGCCTTCTATGATAGGGATACGGAACTGATTGACAGTGGTAGAGCAGTTGATGTCATCTACCTGGACTTGTGCAAAGCGTTTGACACTGTCTCCCATGACATCCTTGCCTCTAAGTTGGAGAGACATCAATTTGATAGGTGGACCACTCAATGGATAATGAACCACCTTGATGGCCACACGCAAAGAGTTGTGGTCAAGGGCTCAATGTCCAGCTGGAGACCAGTAATGAGTGGTGTCCCTCAGGGATCGGTGTTGGAACCAGTCTTGTTCAACATCTTTGTCGGTGACATGGACAGTGGGATTGAGTGTGCCCTCAGCAAGTTTGTCCATGACACCAAGCTGTGTGGTTCGATTGATATGCTGGAGGGAAGGAATGTCATCCAGAGGGACCTTGACACGCTTGTGAGGTGGGCTGATGACAACCTGATGAAGTTCAACCATGCCAAGTGCAAGGTCCTCCACCTGGGTCGGAGTAATCCCAGGCACAGCTACAGGTTGGGCAGAGAAGAGATTCAGAGCAGCCCTGCGGAGAAGGATTTGGGGTGTTGGTCAATGACAAATTGAGCACAGGCCAGCAGTGTGTGCTTGCAGCCCAGTGTCATGGGTTCAGCAGCAGCAGTCATTTTTCTCCTCCTTGGTAGCTGGTGCAGCACTGTGTTTTTGATTTTAGGCCTGGGAACAACGCTGATAACACCAGTGTTTCGGTTACTGCTTAGTGATGTTTTGGTCTGGCCAAGGACTTTCTGAGTTTCATGCTCTGCCAGGGAGGAGGGGAGCCGGGAGGAAGCAGAGACAGGACACCTGACCCAAACTGACCAAAGAGGTTATTCCATACCACAGCACGTCATGCCCAAGATGGAGGATGGAGAGGAGAGACCCAGAAGGGTGGGGGGTGCACTGCGTGGTCGGGCTTGGTTTTAGGTGGTGAGAAATTGTATTCTTTCCTTGTATTTGCCTTATCATTATTATTATTGGTGGTAGCAGTAGTGATCTGTGTTATACTTTAGTTACTAAACTGTTCTTATCTCAACCGGTGGGAGTTGCATTCTTTTCTATTCTCCTTCCCATCCCTCCAGGAGTGGGGGGCAAGAAAGAGGGGGGAGTGATTGAGAGAGAGTCTGCGTGAGTTAGGCTTAAACCACGACAGTTCTTTTTGGCGCCCAACGTGGGGCTCTAAGGGTTGAGATAACGACAGGATTAATAGCCACTCGTCACAATGCTGATTTATTGGCTCTTAAAGTTGTTGCTTTTGGTTCTCTTGCGTTCATGGTTTCAGCCTGTTGTGCCTTACTTACAGCCGGTATTTGTTATCTTAGCATTTTTCAGACATGGGTTTTGGTTTAAGGTTCTTGTTTCATTGTACTTTATTGGAATGGCTTGTGATACGGGCGGGCTCCAGAAGCCGTGGGGGGCGAATGTGTACCCGGCAGTTCGGCTGCTCTTCACCGTCCTGGCGAGGCTGTGGAGAGCCGAGGGGGGGCTGCCTCGGGAGCCGCCGGCTGCCGAAACGGCCCGGGGGAGCGGACCCGGGGAGCAGGAGCCGAGCCCCCCCACCGAGCCCAGCCCGGCGGCTGCCGAGCAGAGGAAGGAGGTAGCAAAAGGGGTGAGCCCCCCGACTGAGCCCAGCCCGGCGGCTGCCGAGCCGCGGGAGGGGGAGGCTACCGAGCGGCAGGAGGAGACGGCAGAGAAGCCGGGCCCCGAGGCTGAGCAGAGCCCCGTGAGCCCGAGCCCCAGCAGGAGAATGCAGGAGACCCCGCAGCACTTCCCAGCAAGGCAGAGGAGGAAGATCTGGACTCAGACAAAGAGCAGCTGGTGGTGAGAGAGCCGGCAAGCACAGCAGCTACACCAGCCCCAGTGACAAGCACAGCAGCCTCATTTGAGAACTCTGACGGTTTTGAATGGCCTTTGGGTACCCTTGAGACCTGCCTGCTGATTGTGATGGGGATCAGCATGGTGGCATGCATACACAGTGTGTTTTACCCACAACCATTTGGTCTGGTCCCAAGAGTTAAGCAGAGTGGGGTGTGGGCCTTGTCTGGGGTTAGTCTGCAATGCAGGATGACCCAGGGATTTTCCCTGCAGCTGGACAGTCATGATTGGCAGAATGTGTGGGACAATATGGGCGAGTACCTAGTCCACTGGGCCCCTCCAGTGCTTTGGAAGCATCACAGATGGAAGGCAGCTGTATGGACTCCCCATTGACAAGCTGCAGAAACTGCTGGAGGGGAGAGTGAATTATTTTGAGCCTGGTGGGCCCATGACACCTCAGGCCATCAGGGCAGAGATGCAGCATACAGATGGACTCATGATCGAGGGGTGGACTTAGCAATGGACACTGTGGCCCAGGTTATTGACGAGTGTGAACTCTGTACACAGCCTCTCCTGCTCTGAAAGGCTGTTACAAGAGATGGAGCTTGACATCATGGACTGGATGGACTCAGCAGCTTTGTAGGGATTGGACTATGCACTGAGGGATGATCTCTCTCCCTCTCTCTGTGTGTGTGTGGATGTATATATATACATGTGATGGTATATTGAAAATGTGGGATCTGAGCATGACGTGAATGGTATGGAATAAGGGGTGGATAATGTCATGGGTTCAGCAGCAGCAGTCATTTTTCTCCTCCTTGGTAGCTGGTGCAGCACTGTGTTTTTGATTTTGGGCCTGGGAACAACGCTGATAACACCAGTGTTTCGGTTACTGCTTAGTGATGTTTTGGTCTGGCCAAGGACTTTCTGAGTTTCATGCTCTGCCAGGGAGGAGGGGAGCCGGGAGGAAGCAGAGACAGGACACCTGACCCAAACTGGCCAAAGAGGTTATTCCATACCACAGCACGTCATGCCCAAGATGGAGGATGGAGAGGAGAGACCCAGAAGGGTGGGGGGTGCACTGCGTGGTCGGGCTTGGTTTTAGGTGGTGAGAAATTGTATTCTTTCCTTGTATTTGCCTTGTCATTATTATTATTGGTGGTAGCAGTAGTGATCTGTGTTATACTTTAGTTACTAAACTGTTCTTATCTCAACCTGTGGGAGTTACATTCTTTTCTATTCTCCTTCCCATCCCTCCAGGAGTGGGGGGCAAGAAAGAGGGGGGAGTGATTGAGAGAGAGTCTGCGTGAGTTAGGCTTAAACCACGACACCCAGAAAGCCAACCGTATGCTGGGCTGCATCAAAAGGAGCGTGACCAGCAGGTCAAAGGAGGTGATCCTGTCCCTCTACTCTGGTCTCATGAGACCTCACTTGGAGTACTGTGTGCAGCTCTGGTGTCCTCCACAAAAAAATGACATGGAACTGTTGGAACAAGTCCAGAGGAGGGCCACAAGGATGATCAGGGGGCTGGAGCACCTCCCATATGAAGATAGGCTGAGAAAGTTGGGGCTGTTCAGCCTGGAGAAGAGAAGGCTGCGTGGAGACCTCTTAGCAGCCTTCTAATATCTGAAGGGGGCTTATAGGGATGCTGGGGAGGAACGCTTCATTAGGGACTGTAGTGATAGGACAAGGGGTAATGGGATTAAAACTTCAACAGGGAAAGTTTAGATTGGATATAAGGAAGAAATTCCTTACTGTAAGCGTGGTAAGGCACTGGAACGGGTTGCCCAGGGAAGCTGTGAATGCTCCATCACTGGTGGTGTTCAAGGCTGGGTTGGACATAGCTTTGTGTGACGTGGTTTAGTGGGAGGCATCGCTGCCCCTGGCAGGGGTGTTGGAACTAGGTGATCTCAAGGTCCTTTCCAACTCTAACTATTCTATGATTCTATGAATAAGTGAGAAATGTGACCTAAATTTACATGAACATGAAATCCTTAAGAGGCTGTATAGGAAAGGAATCGTTCTGGCTGCTTCAACTTCTGATGTGTAGTACCTATAAAGAGACAAGAAGACGCTCCAAACAATCATTATACAAATATGGAAAGTAAGCATATGTCAGATTTTTTTTTTTTGCAATTTTCTGTTCTAACTTACAAGTGAAGGTGTGACAGCATCCTCCCTGCAGGATAGCTGAAGACAGCTAGTAAGGTAATAGTACTACCATGGATTAGCATCTTTCCAAACAACTTAGGCAGACAGATGGCCCTATGTTTACCTTTTGTATGAGACATCAGATCTGCGCCTACTCAAAATTGTATTTCTGATAATGTATGTAATAGCTGGGGTGTACCTAGACTCTAAGCTACTTTCTGGAATGCTAGATTTTTCCCACAAGCAAGTTTCTCTCTTAGCTTTCACTCAGCAGGATGGCTCACAAAGAATGCTGCGCTCTGGATTTGTGCTGTAGTGACAGAATCCAACTTTTGCTCATATGCATCTGCAGGGTTGTATGCAGACAGGACTTTTACCATTTACATACAGACCTCATCTTTTACAAATAGGCTTTGTACTTTGCAGCTAACCTGACTTCTGTGTTTTTCTGCAGCACTAAGAAATATACAGTCTTGTAAATGCAAATGAAAACTGCTAACTATTTCACATCCTCCCTAATTCAAGGCAAGAAAAGCAGTGTTGAAAATGACAATACAAATGCTGTGACTGCTTGAATTTTCAACAGCCTGTGCTTATTTCTACATAATTGGTACCTGCTTAAGATAGAAGCTTGCAAGTATTCTTTATGAGACACAGAAGCAGATAAAGAGCTAGTGTAATAAACAGAAAGCAGATAATGCTAGTAAGAGAAACCATGTCCACTCTAGGGGAAACATTAAGTGTGTCCCACATGGATTAAAACAGATCTCTACTGCCTTTTATCCAGATAACTGATCTGGACAGCAGGATGAAGTTTAAGTGATTACATTTGCTGATGCTGATTGGAGAGCAGCAAATGTAGATAGCTGCCAGAGATACCCAGGCGGTAGAAAAGTGCTTTAGCTCTGGGCTACAGACAGACATACTCTATTTACTTGTTTCAAACAGCCTTATACTGGAATCACTCTCATTTCACTTTGATAAAATGCCACATACTCATCAGAATCACTTCTAAGTTAGTGACTTCTTTTTCTCATACTGAAAATAGAGGCTTGTAAGTGTAGCATAAATTTACATTTTTGTGGAAGAGAGGGAGAAAGACAAACAGACCTTCAAATCAAAAATTAACAATCTAGTTCACAGTTCATCAAAGTTAAGAATATCTTAAATGGGGCTTAAAGAAACAGTAATATGCAAAACTGAAAAAATGTGCTGCCATGCTTTTATTTCCCTATTTCCTCCATATCTGTCCAGTCATAGGATCACTAAGTCTCAGGAGAACAATAGTTTAAGATATTATCTGGTACCCCCTGATAAATTGTTCCACCAAGTATGACCTCTGCATATATATGGTATCTTATACTTAGGCATAGAGATCAAAATAAAATAGAAAAAGTAGTAGAGCTGGCTATTTTGGTGACCCTTGACACTGAATTCCCCCATACTGTATGCTGTAGTGAGATTTCCAAAACTGTTATGCCACTGGAGCCCCAGAAATAAAATCAATTGCATCAGGACATTAGAAAAAAAAAAAAAAAAGAAAAGAAAAAAATTCCTAAAAGAAAGAATTTCCCAAAAGAGAAATCCCCAAAGCAAAAAAAAACACCCCAAAACAAACAGTTCAATTATAAATATTTTTTTCGAATAGCAATTATACCAAAATTTAAATAATCTCAAAGTAGGTACCGTACTTACAAGAGTTAGTGTTTATAATAGTGGAAGTTTCAGAACAACAGTTAAATTGAGATTTTCAGGGTGCCACGGAACAGGAAAGTTTTTAAGAGATGTGGAAAAGAAATAACATTTAGGGTTTGCAAAATACTTCTCCTCAATAACGGATGTTGAGTAACTTCCCTAATGTTCCTAAAAAAAAAAAAAAAAAAGGAATTAGCAGAATACCATTAATTCATCCTATGAGAAAGCATATAATTATATGCATTTCATCATTACTCTATAAGCTAGTAAAGAACAACAGTTATCATTATAAATCTAAGCTGGCATTCCTTTGGCTTACTTAAAAATTGCAGCTGTAAGTGACAAAATATCAAGAAAGACTTTCTAAAAATAAAAAAACAAAACAAAAACAAATTGAACATTAATATAGAAATTGACAAAAATAATAACAATATATAATAATAATAATGAAGCAGCAGTAGTTTTACAGGAATAATTATGACACACCGAATGGAAAGAAAGCAAACCTTAACAATCTACCTTTTTATTCTGATCTGTGCAGGTTAGGCAATCTAAAATAGCAATTTTGTATTTCTACTATTTGAGATGAATAACTGTCTGTAAAGTATGTTTGCAACCATAATTAAGATCCTGAAGACTTTGAGCTAAAGAAGCTTTTTCTAGATGGCTAGTTAGATTGAACGAGGATTTTTTCCACAATATTCTTATCTGTTTTGTAAATTTTCTCTTAATTTTTCGATGAAGTAGTTATTTTATATTACATCCATACATATTGCTTTCTGGGTTTTTTGTTTTTGTTGTTGTTGTTGTTTGAAATAGTTAATTTAACTTTTTTTTTTCTTAAATTTTTAAGAATGTATGAGAATATATGTGTCAGACCTGGATAGTGTATCTCTCCATGTGTGAGAAACTCAAAACAAATTAGTTAATACTCTTGCTTTGATCACTTGATTTATATAATTGCCGTGGTTTAAGCCTCTCAGCCACTCAGTTTTCTTGCTCACTCATTTCCCCCTTTTTCTTCCCCACGCTCCTGGAGGGATGGGAAGGAGAATCAAAAGAATGCAACTCCCACAGGTTGAGATAAGAACAGTTTAGTAACTAGGGTATAACAGAAGACCACTACTGCTACCACCAATAATAATAATGACAAGGGAAAGAATACAATAGCTCACCAGCCAATACCAAGCCCGACCACGCAGTGCACCCCCCACCCTTCCGGGTCTCTCCTCTCTGTTTTACATCCTGGGCACGACATGCTGTGGCATGGAATACTTCTTTGGTTAGTTTGGGTCAGGTGTCCTGTCTCTGCTTCCTCCCGGCTTCCCCTCCTCCCTGGCAGAGCATGAAACTCAGAAAGTCCTTGGCCAGACCAAAACATTACCAAGCAGTAACTGAAAACACTGGTGTTATCAGTGCTGTTCCCAGGCCCAAAATCAAAAACACAGTGCTGCACCAGCTACCAAGAAGCAGAAAAATGACTGCTAGTGCTGAACCCATGACAATGATACTGAGATTCGTGTTCTTGCCCTTCTGAATATCACACATCTGTGTCATTACCATGAAGCTATTACTTTATCTAGTGGGCAGCGCACAGCATTGCTTCATTAAAATAGAATTTCTTGGTTCAATGGTCAAGGTGCAAATCCTGAAAATCCCTCAATCTCTTTAGACATAACTGCACACATTGCTTTGTTTTCACTCTGCCACACAGTTTTCTGGTAAAAAAAGTCTCCAAAGAATTTTACCAGTTGATTTCTTCAAGTTGTTTATTTCCCATGCTAAACCTACAGATAGAGTGTTCTATCCTATTGCAAACCTTATGCCCCAACCCTGAATACCCCAAAACTCCCCACCTAGTGCAAGAACTGGTCCAAAAAATTCTAGATATGCCTTTAGATAAGATAGGAAATTCATCACTTTCACATAAAAATTATACATTTCTTTAATTAGTTGCCTTTTCTTAGTAAACAATCTTTGGGGAAGGACCTTTTTTTTTTTTTTTTTTTAGACTTTATAAATCTATTTGGTTTTGTAAACATAGCAGTAGATCACTGTTGATTTTCCTGTCCATGTTTGAGCAATTACATTCAGCTGTCTTACTAGCCTTTAAGCACTTTGCCCTGTTCATTTTCAAATTTGTGAGGACCTAGGGGAAATTTGCAGTGTTGATTGCTCAAGTAGTAAACTGGTTATATTCCACTGAAATTTGCACTGGATCTATACATAACTCTCCTAGGCTTGATTCCAGAGTCTCTGTAGGAAATGTGTTTATAAGTAGGTATGGATAACTTTCATGCAATAATGCTGCCACTGCAGCCTTCTCAGACCTCTTAGACTACAGTAATAACTTTGTGTTCATATAAAAAAAGTGTTTGCAAAGCTATCTAATCACAATTGTGACTTTAAAGTTTTTTAAATAAATATAAATTTGAAGCCAAATCATTTAGTCTTCTGTTCACTATGTTGACAAGTTACTTTTGAAAAATTAAGGTTTGTTGGGTTTTTTTGAGATTTTGTATATTGGAAGTTGATCTAGAATAGATCACTCAAGAATTGTTCTGTGCTGTTAAAATTATTTATAATATAGAAATACACTAAATATTTTGTTATTTTCTTGATTTGGAAGCAAAAATAATTGTGATCATTTCCACTGAGAGGAAAATTGCTTTTTGTTTTCTGAGACATTCCTGTGCATCTTTCTTGGGAGCATAATTCTCTCAAAGATTAATGCATTCTTTGGTTATCTGATTCACAGACGCCAAAGACAAGATGACGGACGAAATTTCTCTGTTACCCAGAATAAAATAAATTGTGAGTTACATACATAACAGTTTCATAAGTATATGACAGAGAAGCAATTATTGGCTGAACAAATGAAAGCATTTTTTGGCATGGCCTCAGTGGAAAGGAACACAGTAAACTTGCATAGGTATATAGCATAGCATGTATGTCAAAGGGAGTTAGTTTATCACATTCTCATAGTCAATTTTCAGCGCACTTAACAGTGAAAGTGAACTGTAAACAGATGAGAACATTCCCACTTCCAGCTGCAGTGAGCACACCACAGAGAAGGGATGTCATGCCACATCTCTTCCAATATCTGACACTCGCTTGAACTGTAGCCTGATGCAGACAATGAATAATTTCCGTGTTTCCTTAGAAGGTTTCTTTATTCCCTGATTGATACTTTATTTACAGCCAAAGTGGAACACAGCTCTAGTTTTGGTGTTTGCCCTTCTTTTCCTAACTGAAAGAGAAGTGAAAATCGTCCACTTCTTTTTAACCCTCTAAGCAGTGAAGAAATAAAATAAGTCTTTACATGAACAGTTTAACAGATTGGTCTCTAAAAAGGAAAGAACAGCAGAGAACATGGTAATCAGGGCATGCATTATGGCATATATACTCCATTGGAAAGTACCACTTCATATGCGCTTGAGAAGTCTGATTTATTTTCGCAGTTGGTTATGAAAACTGTCACTCATTGTTAGTATTATTACTACTTTTGCATTCGTTGCATTTGGGAGTATTATACCTTATGAGAAGCAGGAAAATATGACTTAAAAAATAAAAATCTCCTGCTATTTATATTGGGAAAACACAGAATAATGGAATGTGTATGCTCAACAGTTACAAGACCATCAGAAACCAGAAGTTATTTGACTCAATTATCATAAAATGGTCAAGATTTGAAGGGACCTTAGAGATCACCTAGTTCCATCCCCCAGCCATGGGCAGGGACACCTCCCACTAGAGCAGGCTGCTCAAAGCACTGTGCAGCCTAGCCTTGAGCACTTCCAATGACGGGGCTGTCACAGCTTCTCTGGGCAACCTGTGCCAGTGTCTCACCACCCTCAGAGTAAAGAACTTCTTCCTAATGTCTAATCTAAATCTACCCTCTTTCAGTTTAAAACCATTTCCCCTTGTCCTTTCACTACATGACCCTGTAAGAAGTCTCTCTCCAGATTTCTCATGGGCCCCTTTTACATACTGGAACACTGCTATAAGGTCTCCTGACACCTTCTCTTCTCCAGGCTCAACAAACCCAACTCTCTCAGCCTGTCTTCATAGGAGAGGTTCTCCAGCCCTCTGGTCATCTCTGTGGCCCTCTGAACTCACTCAAGCAGCTAAAAGTCCTTCTTGTGATGGGGCTGCAGAGCTGAACATAGTTCTCCAGGTGGGGTCTCACCAAAGCAGAGTAGAGGGGAAGAATCACCTCAGTCAACCAACTGGTCATGCTTCTTTTGATGCAGCCCAACATAGAGTTGGCAAGTGCACAGATCACTAGGTCATGTTGAGCTTCTTGTCAGCAAACACCCCTAAGACCTGTTATCCATGCATTCTCCTCTCAGCCTCTATTTGTGCTTGGAATTGCCCCAACCCAAGTGCAGGACCTTGCACTTGTCCTTGCACTAGGCCTTGCACTATTCCTCCCAAGAGAGGAGAAATTACCATGTTTATATGATTTTCCACTATTTTACATTTTTCCTCATTAATTTTTCCATATTATATTTCTTTATTATATTTTCTGGGTTATATTACCCAGGAGAAATGTCTCAATGTAGACTCCAACAAGACTTCTGTGTTGGAAGGCTGGCAGAGAATATATACACACATACATACACATATGGCTCTGGAGGTTCAAACATCTTCTTGTCTTACCAGACTAATACACTCTGACCTGTCTCTGATTCTGTAGTCTGTCCAGGAATGTACCACCCAAAAAAAAAAAAAAAAAAAAAAAACACCAAAACCAACCAAACAACAACAACAACAACAAAAAAAAAACCACATATGTTGTTTGTTATCATCTAGTACACTCAATTTTCAAAAATAAGTATTTTATTTTCATGAAGGCAGAAGGTATTCAACTGTTCGGTTGAATTCTTTTGTTGGATTCTTTGCTTGCCATGTTGCAATTGCTGGTTAAACTGGTACATTGCATTTGGCCACAGAAATGTTTTTTGATCACAGAGCCATGTTGAACAATGCACTTTAATGAAAGTACATAATTATATGTGTTTGACCCACAGAGGCTAAGGACAAGCTTCTGTTTTCATCTCAATAGCTCATTTGTACTGATTGGGCTTGCCTGTATAGCAGGGGTAGGTATCGCTGGCCTTGTTTCTGAAGAAAATATACTTCTGGATTGGAATTAGGTCTTTGTGATTTTACTTAGCACTCTAATATATTTTAAAGGGAGTTCTAAGCCACATATTCTAGTGTGTTCAAAAGCCACAGCTGGCTTCAAAAGATTAGTTTCCATTCATTTATATAATAGTAACTACAGTTTCAAAAGTATACAGTTCTCAGCAGCTACTATCAGGAATAGGCTAGGTGAGACCACATAAAATGTAGAATTCTTTTGAAAATCTGTTTATGGGTGAGATTAATTTTGAAAATAACCAAGCTCTATATGCTTTGGTTTTCTGCCACTTGGGACTACAAATAAACTGACATTGCTTACCTAAGTTGCAGAAGTTGTGTTTAGGAATATTTGCAAAGTGTTTTTAGATGTAACAATCAGATGGTACTATAAACACCAAGTATTATTATTTTTCTGGCCAAGAAGAAGCAGACACCAACATGTAGAATCCATTAAACAAGTACGAATTTCCTTTACACTTCATTAGAAAGTCGAGCATATTTAGACATACAAAGCAACAGAATAGACCATATCACGTAACTGGAGAACAGAGAACCTATTTTTAAAACAAAATTCATAACCAAGCATTTTCAACTTCCAAAACAAGCTGACACAATTCCTTTTTTAGATCCACTACTGAATTTGACTTGTTTGAAAATCTTTAGAATTTTGTATTGTGCTCACAGTAAGATCCTTGCTATAAGAGATAGCTTTGCTTTTCCCTCATTTTAACTTGAAATTAGATGCAAAAATCTATTTCAAATGCTTGTCTTATGGAAAAGGATGGAAAACTTCAAAAATATATCTACAATTTGAGAACTATTAGAGTTTCCAAAATTTTATTCAAATAAGCAACAGAATAAGTAAGAGAAGGAAAATATCAAATTTTCGAAAGTTCTAAAAGTGAGGGGGCAGAAGAGGTTATACAAAAAGTTATATATAAAAAGGCCAGTGGTAAGGCACTGGAACAGGTTGCCCAAGGAAGCTGTGAATGCTCCATCCCTGGCAGTGTTCAAGGCTGGGTTGGACAGAGCCTTGGGTGACATGGTTAATTGTGAGGTGTCCCTGCCTATAGTATGGGGATTGAAAATGGATGACTTTAAGGTCCTTTCCAACCCAAACTATTCTATTTTTCTATAATTCTATGCTTCTTGAACTCTGACAAGATTGGTGCTGTGACTAATTCCCTGGGAAGTTGTTCCAGGAACTGACTACCCTCACAGTGAAGAGCTTTCTGAATCAATCTGAATCTTCTGTCCAACCCGAACTTCTCCTGACATGACTTGATTCCACTTCTTCATGTCCTATTGCTCGTCACCAGCACCTGTACCTCCACTGCTCCCTTGAGGAAGTTGTAGACTGCCATGAGGTCACTCCTCAGCCTGCTCTTCTCCACAAATAAGTGACCTCAGCTGCTCCTTGTAGATCTTGCCCTTGAAGCTTTTCACCGTCTTGATTGTCCTCCTCTGGACATGCTCTAATGTGTCTGATGTCCTTATGTCGAGACACTCAAAACTGCAGACAGCACTTGAGGTGCCGCCACATCAGTGCAGTTCAGGCTGGAACAATCAGCTCCCTCAATCTCAGCTAGTAATGCTGTGCTTGATGCACCCCAAGACACGAAGTTCAACAAAGTGAGATACAAGGTTCTACATCTGGGTTGGAGCAATCCCAGGCACAGCTACAAGCTGGACAGAGAAGAGATTCAGAGCAGCCCTGCAGAGAATGACTTGTGTGTATTGGTCAGTGAGAAACTGAACATGAGCCAACAGTGTGTGCTTGCAGCCCAGAAAGCCAACCGTATCCTGGGCTGCATCAAAAGGAGTGTGACCAGCAGGTCGAAGGAGGTAATCCTGTTCCTCTATACTGCTGTCATGAGAACCCATCTGGAGTACTGCGTGAAGTTCTGGTGTCCTCAAAATAAAAAGGACATGGAACTGTTGGAACAAGTCCAGAGGAGGGCCACAAGGACAACCAGGGGGCTGGAGCACCTTCCGTATGAAGATAGGCTGAGAAAGTTGGGGCTGTTCAGCCTGGAGAAGAGAAGGCTGTGTGGAGACCTCACAGCAGCCTTCCTGTATCTGAAGGGGGTCTACAAAAGACAAAAGTCCCAGAGAGAGACTTTCCATCAGGGACTGTAGTGATAGGACAAGGGGTAATGGGTTCAAACTAAAACAGGAGAATTTCAGGTCAGATATAAGAAAGAAATTCTTAACTGTTGCCTCACGGAGGCGTGGCGACCTGGTTCAGGAACGGCACGGCGACCAACCCCTGGCCGCTCGGTCCATCAGCTCATACACACCAATATGGTGAACAGCAAAATGGTGTTTATTACAGGAAAACACAACATTATATATCCACGGTTTACAACGTCACTTCCGTCTGCTTACATCATAACGTAAACACTGTTGGCTATTAGGGGAGGAGTCCTGTCTTTCCGTACAGCACGACATCTTCCGGCCGCCAGACCTTAGCTTGTGCCACAACATTTCCCCCCTCCCTATGCTTAACCAAGTTAGCTACAATATACTTAATCAAAATCTTATTTATATCTTATAAAATCTTATTCAATACCTTATAACAACCGTACAAAATATATATAATAAACTTGAGTAAAACACATAAGACACCTTAGACAAGATCGATCTTACAAAAGACTACATACAAATATAAGAATCAAAACACAAAATGTTACTGAAATACAGTGCAACGACCCTACTAAAAATCAAAAAACCAGCTCCAAACAGCGTCAGTACAACGTAAGGTGCATGCCTCCCTTACACTGTCAGAGGCTTGGGCTTCTAAACTGACCAAAATGCACACTCGTTCCGATGTAGGTGGCCAGCCTGCATCGGAAGAAGTGGCCGGTAATATTCATACCAATTTACAAGGGTCGACAAAAACCTAAACATCATAACTTAAGGCAGCTTAAAAGTAACCTGAGATATAACACTGAGGTAACACTAAGTAAACATAGCACCGAGTAGATACATTCTTAAAGCAGTTGTTGGTGTTCTAATAGCTTACAAGGCCCAAAGATCAGTACCATGATGATTGTTGCGATCGGCCCTGTTCAAGCACCCATTTGTAGGGCTGGTGACCTGATTCTCACGAAAGCATCACCACCCCTCCCAACGATGGTCATTTTGTCATGGTCTGGATTCTGCCAATGTGGAACTCCCAAGCTTGAATGGGACGCATGATGCTGGGGTATACGGGTTACGGGGGCGTCCGATGATCTAATCCTGTGAACAAGACTCACAATTTTCATTAGATTTATTCTGGAGATCTGGTTTAATACACTTAAGCGGACACCACTTAACTACCATCTTTTTTGACGGCAGCGTACCCTCGCCCCGTCAAAACCCACCGCCACCCCTGCTCCCATTGCCCCAGCTCATTTTTCATTCCTTGGGGCAACACTTTCCACTGGAAGCGTAGATTAGGGCATTGGCTGTTTGGAAACACAACTGAAAAAGCAAACCGCTCCTTGTCTTCCTCATGCAGTGGTATCGAAAAGAAACAGTCCTTGATATCAAGGACAGCACAAGGTTGTCCTTCTGGTATCATAGAGTTCATAGGTAACAGCGTTTGAACAGGACCCATTGGTTGAATTGTCTTGTTTACTTCCCGCAGATCATGAAGGAGACGAAACCCTTCGCCAGTTCGTTTGGGTATTACAAAAACTGGAGTATTCCATGGACTAGTGGAGGGCTCTATATGACCACGTTGTAGTTCTCGGTCAACCAGCTCAAGAAGGGCATCCATTTGAGGCTTTGATAGGGGCCACTGCTCAACCCACACTGGGTCAAACGATTTCCATGTCAGTTTAATTGGTAGAGGTGGGTATACGGCAGTGGCCCTTCGATTAAATTTGTCACCCTGGCTTCTAATAGGACTAAAGTGTCCCTTCCTAACAGGGGTGGGACTTCTGTCATGACATAAGGGAAAAAGGTGATAGTTTTTTCTGGTCCCTTTTCAGTATGAATTGTGATTGCTATTAATTGAACAATCTTCCAAGCTCAGGTTAGTCCCCCGACTCCACCCACCATAGGGGCTTTTGTCAATTTCCAGTGTGGGGGCCAATTCGTTTTAGGAATAACTGTAACGTCTGCTCCGGTGTCAATCAAAAAGGGGACACTAATAGTAGTGTCATCTGGACTATTATAAAGGGAGCAGATTCCCCACACCACTGGTGGGTTGTCACACTTTATTGCCAGGGCCACCCTGGGGTCTCGCCCCCACGAGGTTGTCCTTGCTGTCCCTGAGATAGGGACGGATTCGGCTGAACTGACGGTTGGGCCGTGAAATTGGTCACTTCTCGGAGGGGCAGTGGGTTCGAGAGCGCTTTGCCCCACGCGGGTTTGGCATAATTGGGCCGCCTCATATCCCAAGCGGGAGAGGGCCGAGTGCGGCCCAGACGCCCTCTCCCCCTCCTGTTTCCCGGGATTTTAGATCTACATTCCTTAGCAACATGGCCTTTCTTTCCACAAGTCCAACACGGCCCTCTAGATTGATTATGATGCGAGGGGGATGCCATTGATGAGTTCCCCTGCTGGGGGCAGTTTTCCTCCACATGGCCCACCTGACCACATTTAAAACACCCCCTCATATTGGCCATTGCTGTAACAGCTGCTTGAAGCGGGGTTAACTGCTCCTCATTTGAAACATGTTTAATCATGTCCGCGGCACTTGATCCCATCGGCATCGACCGTAAGATTTCTTTGGTTTTTGCATTACATTGCTGGCGTATACAATCTGCAATGACCGGACCTTTTGCTTCCGCGGGCAAGGCCGAAGAATCGACCGCCATTTGAAGGCGATCCACAAACTGTGTAAAGCTCTCACTTTCAGTTTGCTTTACTGTTGCCCATGGCGAAGGCTTAGCAATAACTTGAGAAACTGTATGAATAGCATCTCTAGCTGCACGAGTAGTTATCATGACTTCATGGGCCCGCAAACCTTGGACTTGTGTCTGGGGAGTGAGCATTGTTGGATCAGTGCCCATTAAACGTGGCAGGCTGGAACCATGTAACGGATGGCGTTTCCCAGTTGTTAGGGCTAGCTGTTTCATACAATTATCTTGCCATTCTTGGTTGAAAACAATCATCCCTGCCCCTCCAAAAATCATTCTGCAAACATGTTGTATATCAAATGGGAGCATATCATCTCCCCCAAAAACCCCATCTATAAGGGTGGAAACCATAGCAGAATTAAGCCCCTTATCTGCAATTGCTTTAACAATTGCCTGTATATCTTTAGGGTTTGCAAGGGAAAAAGTCCTCTGTCCGCCATCTGTTACTCGGACCGGGAATGCTAATGGGGCCGGTGGAACCCACTCGGCACACGTAGTCTTTGTTTCAGGCTTCCCTTTATTACAGGAGGGGGTAATTTGGCTTTTGATTTTATCTACCCCTAGTTCTTCTTTATCTGAATCAGAATTGGTTAAGAGCCTCTCATCCCCGTCAGTGTCTGATTCCGGATCAGAGCTCGACTGACTAGTTACCTCCGGGTTCCGATACTTTGTTGCTGGGCTCCGGGCCCGCCCGGCTCCCTTGCATGCCCCACAAGTGGGCCGTTCTCTTCCTCTGCTCCGGTCCCGCCCACGTCCCTTGCAGGCGGGCCGCTCCCCCCCTCCTGACTCACCCCGCCTTCCACTCAGAGGGGTGTTTACCTTATAAGGGCATTTGTTCAAATGACCGCTCTGATTGGCTCCCCGCGCCTCACACGCGCTCCACCCCTCTTCCCGTTTGTGTGCGCATGTCAATTCTAACACTTCCCCCCTGTGCCCGACAGGGACTTTCTCGCTCCGCCCTTCCCCCCGGCTCCCGACAGGGACGTCCTCACTCCGCTCTTCCCCACGCGGTTCGGCGCCATCTTGGGGCGCATAGGGCGGCGGTCTAACCCAGTCCATTAATCCACCCCAAAAGGATTTCGCTTCCGGGGATTCGTAGGGCGCATCACCCTCCCGCGAGTCGTCAGACTCAGCAAAGGTGCCCCCGTCCGATGGGTACGGAGTCTGTACGGCTGCCCCATACATGCAGGATTCCTGCTCCTGCCGAGCCTTTCGCAGAGCCTGTTCAACTTTCCCCCACGACTTAAGATATTTCCCACAACCTGGGGACTTCATCTCCTCGGCTAACGCTATAGTACATTTAACCCACACTTCTGGGTGGAGAATATCTGCCGGCTGATCAATAGCCCCAATCTGTAACAGCCTCACAACGGCTAACATAAAATCTTTGGATTTACAATCAACACCCCACTTCTTATATAATTGCAATACGACCTTCACAGGAGCTTCCATCCTCCTTACTAATCCGGGAGCGTCCTCCCCGCCGGGCCGGTCCCGCCGCTCCGGCCGCCGTTCACCTGACCCCAGGCGAATTTCCCGGGTTTCAGCACCACTTGTTGCCTCACGGAGGCGTGGCGACCTGGTTCAGGAACGGCACGGCGACCAACCCCTGGCCGCTCGGTCCATCAGCTCATACACACCAATATGGTGAACAGCAAAATGGCGTTTATTACAGGAAAACACAACATTATATATCCACGGTTTACAACATCACTTCCGTCTGCTTACATCATAACGTAAACACTGTTGGCTATTAGGGGAGGAGTCCTGTCTTTCCGTACAGCACGACATCTTCCGGCCGCCAGACCTTAGCTTGTGCCACAACACTTAACTGTGGGGGTGGTGGAACACTGTAAGAGGTTGCCCAAAGAAGTGGTAAATGCTCCATCCCTGTCAGCATTAAAGGCCAGATCGGACAGAGCCTTGAGTGACATGGTCTAGTGTAAGGTGTCCCGGCACATGGTGGAAGGTTTGGAACTAGATAATCTTGGGGTCCTTTTCAGCTCTAAATATTCTATGATTCTAGGACACAGTTGGCCTTTTTAGCTGCCAGGGCATTCTGCTGACTCATATTCAACTTCTCATTAACACAGTTCAATGTGAAGTAGTTCATTCTGTCACAGTTACACTTGATGTGGCCTCAAACAAGGAGAAAAAAATTAGGATAAAAAAAAGATATTCCTGTATCTGTCGTGGTTTAAGCCTCTTTAACTCACGCAGCCTTTTCTCTCACTCACTTCCCCCTCTTTCTTCTCCCCGCTCCCGGAGGGATGGGAAGGAGAATCGAAGAGAATGCAACTCCCACAGGTTGAGATAAGAACAGTTTAGTAACTAAAGTATAACACAAATCACTACTGCTACCACCAATAATAATAATGACAAGGCAAATACAAGGAAAGAATACAATAGCTCACCACCTGACACCCAGCCCGACCACGCAGTCTACCCTCCACCCTTCCAGGTCTCTGCTTTCTGCTTTCCATCCTGGGCATGATGTGCTGTGGTATGGAATAACCTCTTTGGTCAGTTTGGGTCAGGGGTCCTGTCTCTGCTTCCTCCCGGCTTCCCCTCCTCCCTGGCAGAGCATGAGACTCAGAAAGTCCTTGGTCAGACCAAAACATCACTAAGCAGTAACCGAAACACTGGTGTTATCAGCGTTGTTCCCAGGCCCAAAATCAAAAACACAGTGCTGCACCAGCTACCAAGGAGGAGAAAAATGACTGCTGCCAATGAACCTATGGCAGTATCCACCCCTTATTCCATACCATTCACGTCATGCTCAGATCCCACATTTTCAATATACCATCATATGTATATATACACATCCACACACACATACAGAGGGAGAGAGATCATTCCTTAGTGCATAAACCAATCCCTATAAAACTGCTGAGTCCATTCGGTCTGTGATGTCAGGCTCCATCTTTTGCAACAGCCTTTCAGAGCAGGAGAGGCTGTGTGCAGAGTTCACACTCGTCAATAACCTGGGCAATAGTGTCCATTGCTATGTCCACCCCTCGATCATGAGTCCATCTGTGTGTTGCATCTCTGCCCTGATGGCCTGAGGTGTCATGGGCCCACCAGGCTCAAAGTAATTCACCCTCCCCTCCAGCAGTTTCTGCAGCTTGTCTTTGGAGACTCCATACAGCTGCGTTCCATCTCCGACGCTTCCAAAGCACTGGAGGGGCCCAGTGGACTAGGTACTCTCTCATACTGTCCCACACACCCTGCCACTCATGACTGTCCAGCCTCGGGGAAAAACTCTTGGTCATCCTAGATCGCAGCCTAACCCCAGACAAGGCCCACACCCCACTCCGCTTAACTCTCGGGACCAGACAAAATGGTTGTGGGTAAAACACACTCTGTATGCCTGCCAACATGCTGATCCCCATCACAATCAGCAAGCAGGTCTCAAGGGTACCCAAAGGCCATTCAAAACCTTCAGAGCTCTCAAATGACGCTGCTGTACTTGTCACTGGGGCTGGTGTAGCTGCTGTTTTTGCCAGCTCTCTCACCACCAGCTGCTCTTTTTCTGAGTCCAGATCTTCCTCCTCTGCCTTGCTGGAAACTGCTGCGTGGTCTCCTGCATCCTCCTGGGGCTCGGGCTCGTGGGGCTCTGCTGGGGACTGCTCTTGGCCACCGCAGTGCTGGGCTTGGCTGCAGGGCTCGGCTCCTCTGTCATCTCCTCCCGCTGCTCGGCAGCTGTGGTGCTGGGCTTGGTGGGGGGCTCACCTCCTCTGACACCTGCTTCCACTGCTCGGCAGCTGCGGGGCTCAGCTCCTGGTGCCTGGATCCGCTCCCCTGGGCCATTTCAGCTGCTGGCGGCCCCCGGGGCGGCCCTCCTTCGGCTCCCCACAGCCTCACACAGACGGAGGCAAGGATGAGGGCCAGGACGGTGAAGAGAAGCCGAACTGCCAGGTACAAGTACACGTCCACGTTCACATCCACCCCCCCTGCTTCTGGAGCCCGCCTGTATTACAAGCCATTCCAATAAAGTACAATGAAACAAGAACCTTAACCCAGAACCCACATCCGAAAAATGCTAAGATAACAAATACCTGCTGTAAGTAAGGTACAACAGGCTGAAACCATGAACTCAAGAGAATCAAAAGCAACAACTTTGAGAGCCAATAAATCAGCATTGTGATGAGTGGCTATTAATCCTGTCATTATCTCAACCCTTCGTGCCCCACGTTGGGTGCCAAAAAGAACTGTCGTGGTTTAAGCCTCAATAACTCACACAGCCCTTTCTCTCACTCACTTCCCCCTCTTTCTTCCCCCCGCTCCTGGAGGGATGGGAAGGAGAATCGAAAAGAATGTAACTCCCACAGGTTGAGATAAGAGCGGTTTAGTAACTAAAGTATAACACAAATCACTACTGCTACCACCAATAATAATAATGACAAGGCAAATACAAGGAAAGAATACAATTCTCACCACCTAATACCAAGCCCGACCATGCAGTGCACCCCCACCCTTCCGGCTCTCTCCTCTCAGTTTTTCACATCCTGGGCATGACATGATGTGGTATGGAATACATCTTTGGTCAGTTTGGGTCAGGTGTCCTGTCTCTGCTTATTCCCGGCTTCCCCTCCTCCCTGGCAGAGCATGAGACTCAGAAAGTCCTGGGCCAAACCAAAACATCACCAAGCAGTAACCGAAACACTGGTGTTATCAGTGCTGTTCCCAGGCCCAAAATCAAAAACACAGTGCTGCACCAGCTACCAAGAAGCAGAAAAATAACTGCTGTTGGTGAACCCATGACAGTATCCTATGAAAGAAATCAGCGATGTGGCTAGGCTAGTGGAAGAATAAGGGTTTATCTTATGCTCCTGTTGTTCTGTAGAGAGACAAAAAAAACGTGACAATATTTCAAAGGAGCTATGATCGTATTTCCATTTTCTGTAGGGGTGTGTGATTTGCAGTGTAAAGCACATTTTAACTCAATACAAGAAAAACTGTGTAGTCTTTGTTTTACAGAAGGTCAAATCAGATGATCCATGTTGAATTTCTGGTGCATACACATTGTTATGCATGTTTTTTATTCACGAATATCAGGGAAGCAAATATCACTGAAGTATACTGAACTGAAGCCTAACAAGTCAACCTTAAGTGAAATTACCTTTCCTAAATTCAATATCAGTTGGGCTCTTCTACTTCCCTTCTAAAAATGTTCAAAGCCCAGCTGCAGAATGTGATCTCTGAGCTTTATATCTAACCAGTAGTCAGGGAGGTGGGTGGAAGAATGGTCATTTAAACTTCAGATAAAAATTGTGCCAGATTTTGTTCTACCAGTTGTGCAAAAAAGTATATAAATGCCCCTTTCTGTTATATAATTGTATAAATGATCCCCTCAGCTAACTCACAGTGTATTAGTTATTAACTTTTAAAGTCAGATCCACCATTCATAAAAATGGAGAAGCAAGAAAAGAAAGGAAAGGAAGGGGTAAGGAGGAAAGGAGGAGAAGGGAGGGGAGGGGAGGGGAGAGGAGGGGAGAGGAGAGGAGAGGAGAGGAGAGGAGGGGAGGGGAGGGGAGGGGAGGGGAGGGGAAGGGAGGGGAGGGGAGGGGAAGGGAGGAAGGGAGGAGAGAGGAGGGGAAGGGAAGGGAAGGGAAGGGAAGGGAAGGGAAGGGAAGGGAAGGGAAGGGAAGGGAAGGGAAGGGAAGGGAAGGGAAGGGAAGGGAAGGGAAGGGAAGGGAAGGGAAGGGAAGGGAAGGGAAGGGAAGGGAAAGGAAAGGAAGGGAAGGGAAGGGAAGGGAAGGGAAGGGAGAGAGGAGGGGAAGGGAGAGGGGGGGAAGAGAGGGGATGGGAGAGGGGGGGAAGCAAGGGGAGGGGAGTGGATGGGAAGGGAAGAGAAGGGAAGGGAAGGGAAGGGAAGGGAAGGGAAGGGAAGGGAAGGGAAGGGAAGGGAAGGGAAGGGAGAGAGGAGGGGAAGGGGGAGGGGGGGGAAGGGAGGGGAGGGGAGAGGGGGGGAAGCAAGGGGAGGGGAGTGGAATGGATGGGAAGGGAAGGGATGGGAGAGGAGGGGAAGGGAGGCGAGGAGAGAGGGGAAAGGAGGGAAAGGGAGGCGATGGGAGAAGAATCTACTTTAATGAAAACAATTTTTTTCTCCATCTTGAGTCCACTAATGAGAAAAGACCCCAAACTAACTTTTAAAGATAATCCTAGAAACAAGCTTGTTGCTTTTCTTATTATTACTGTTAATATTTTCCCCTCAATGCAGTATGGTTCAAGTTAGTTCTCTGAATTTTTTCACAGAAAAAAAATGGAAAAAAATTAATCAAAATTATACAATCATAGAACATAGAATCATAGACTGCTTAGGGTTGGAAAGGACCTTAAGATCATCTAGTTCCAATCCCCCTGCTATCAGCAGGGACACTTCACACTAAAACATGTCACCCAAGACTTTGTCCAACCCGGCCTTGAACACTGGCAGGGATGGAGCCTTCACAGCTTCCTTGGTCAACATGTTCCAGTGCCTCACCACCCTCACAGTCAAGAATTTATTCCTTATATCTAACCTGAACTTCCCCTGTTTAAGTTTGAACCCATCACCCCTTCCTCTATCACTACAGTCCCTGATGAAGAGTCTCTCTCTGGGATCCTTGCAGGCCCCCTTCAGATACTGGAAGGCTGCTATGAGGTTTCCACGCAGCCTTCTATTCTCTGTACTGAAGTGTCAAAGTGTTCACAGTACAAAATTTTGACTTCACTTGACTTCATTTTTCTTTTAGTATTTTTAAATAGATTTTTTTTCCTGGAGTTTTGTTTGTTTATTTTGACTTATTTCCTTTTCTTCCAGAAAGATGTTGGGTATCTTAGCCCTTAATTCCATATATACAAAATGTAAAAATTATCCAAATGCTCAAATTATATTTTCTAAACAGCTTAGTTTCAATTATGAACCATAGAACTTAATGTGATTAAAAGGTCAACTCCAGTGTATTGTGCCGTCCAATCCAACCTTGAACACCGCCAGCGATGGAGCATTCACAACTTCCTTGGGTAACCCATTCCAATGCCTCACCACCCTTACAGGAAAGAATTTCTTCCTCATATCCAGTCTAAACTTCCCCTATTTAAGTTTGAACCCATTACCCCTTGTCCTCTCACTACAGTTCCTCATGAAGAGTCCCTCCCCAGCATCCCTATAGGCCCCCTTCAGATACTGGAAGGCTGCATGAGGTCTCCACGCAGCCTTCTCTTCTCCAGGCTGAACAGCCCCAACTTTCTCATCCTATCTTCATATGGGAGGTGCTCCAGGCCCCTGATCATCCTCGTGGCCCTCCTCTGGACTTGTTCCAACAGTTCCATGTCCTTTTTATGTTGAGGACACCAGAACTGCACACAACACTCCAAGTGAGGTCTCACAAGTGCAGAGCCGAGGGACAGAGCCTTTGGTGGCATGGTTTAGTGGGAGGTGTCCCTGCCTCTGGCACGGGGGTTGGAACTAAATGATCTTAAGGTCCTTTCCAACCCTAACTATTCTATGATTCTATGCTGGAAATGCAGAATATTCCCATGTTATAGAAACTATTTCTTTCCAGGATATCAAAATATAAACCTTTAAAGTGGTGCTGGCTTTACCCACTGAAAAGTCCTTATGGGAGGAATCTCTTGTTCTTTTTGCTTGTTTTGGTTTGGTTTGTTTGTGGTTTTTTTTCTTGAACCACAATCTGTTGTAATTTGGGCAATAATTCTATCCACATTAAAGGAGAATTTTGGTACAGACTCCTTAAATGTATCAGTCCAGGGTTGCAACATCTTAGTGTATATAAAGAACACCTCACATAAGCTTTCTGTGAACAAAGGAGCAAGAAAAGGGTATTATTACACACATATACAATATATGATTTGCCTGAATTTACTAAAAAATCAGGCTGTCCTAGGACCCTAAAGGAGTTAGTATAGATATTCTTATATAGTGAGTGTAGGTGCTCATATATATATTTGCAGGCTGCCTTATGAAAAGTCTTGCATAATTCTGGCATTGTATATCATAAACGAGCAAACAGAATAAAAAAGGTTATTCCTTTTTAAATAAAGTTGAAAGACAAATCGTAGAGGGATCGCCAAGAAAAAAGGAACCCTGAGTATTGACATAATGTGAACTGTGTGAGCTCAAAAGCAAGGGAATAAAAGCCACTATTGCCATTTAAGCAATGACATATTGGGGCTCTAAAGGAATATGGGAAGTCAGAATTAGTCTGGAGAATAACAGCCAAATCTCGGTGGTGGGTGCTATGCAGAGGGTCCACGCAGAGATATACATCAAGAAATTGTGAGACGGAAAACTCTGAATTCTGACCAAACTAAACGGCTAAAGATCCTGGGGATAAGGTGGCTGGAACATCTGACAGCACTCTGGTGAAAGGCCAAGGGGGCATTAGGCCAGATGCTAAGTTCACCACCTAAGGAGACAGAAATCCTTCCCTGCCTATCATCGGAGAACTGCATCTCTTTCTCCAAGTGATATACAAGACCTTATGTGTGTAGCAGGAACCTCTGCCTCAGAAGCTGAATGTAGCATGAGGGAATTGGGGAGAACAAGCTGTCCCCAAGGAGCAAACCTTGCCAGATGGGCACAGAGACAGCACATGTGATTGACAGGAGCAGTTCCATCTGGAGAGAGATATATCTCAGAGTGCTTTTCAATTGTTATTTTAATGTTCTGTGTTCGTAAATCTTTTTATGTTTGATTTCAGTCACATCAGCACAAAGGATTTTCTTTCAACCTGATTTATTCCCTGGCCAGGGTGTGTCTGATTCTAAACAGAGTCAAGAAAGTGGATGAACAAGCATGGGTAAGTCCTTTCCTATCTCATTTAGCAAACATGTATACTGGCTTTCAAATACACTCTTTAAAGCAAACAAACCTCTCAAGAAAGTGAAAATAACCCAAACAAACCAACAAACACACTCATAAAAATACCTCCAACTTTCTAATTTCTTTCTAGGGCAGGAAGTGAAATTAAGGTAGATTATGTACCCTTCATTCCAGTGACGATCCCATCTGTGTTTCTCAGCCATTGATGTAAGGCTGGCATGTTTAAGGATAGGAATGATGGGTCTAAATAGTTCTCCCTGTCTTGGAGAATGACTAATCATTAATCGTTTTGCCCAGAATGAAGCTATGCAGCTGTTCCCAACTTTCTTGGGAATATCTACAGTGAAGATACTCATCAGCAGTCCATGCTGATGATGACTCATTTCCCCATCACTTCTGAACTATTCCCTCCCTCTGTGGAAGCATTCACTCCTAAAACCCAATGGTTTATAACTGAATTTGTCTGGATTTTCAAATCAGGTCATGACTAATATATTCAATATAGCCACAGAAAAGAGAAGCATATGACGGTGAACCTAGATAACTTATAGCCACACCTCATATTATATAACATTTCATGTTGTTCTGTGCTATGAGGTGCACAGCCAAACTCCAGTGTGATTCAGTAATCATTTATTTACATCAACTATTCTAAAATGGAAAATTTAAAATTAAAAATTCCCACTATTTTAGCTTGTTTTCTATGGCTACAAATGCATTTCACATTAGAGGGACAGACAGGTCTTAAAAATGTCTGAAAGTAATTCAGTGTCTGCTGTTTAAAACCCACGTAACCTTACCATATTTTGGGTGCTATGGACTGATTATACACACGCCGTTGATCCTCAGCATGCAAGAAGGCATACTGAGCCACAAAGACATGTTAGATCAAGTAAATAATTTCAATTGAATTGCAGGACTTTCAATTTTTTTTCTTTCCACATCTGTTAGAACATCTTAGAGATGCTTCTGCAGTTTGCAGTATTTCAAGTTTTCCATGCATAAACATCTTACATTTAAAACAATCTTTGTGTACTTTATATTTTTTCCAGAATTCAGCTATTTAATGAAGTGGGGTTTTTTTTTCACATTGAACTTAAACAGTATTTATAGCCTTTTGGATGTCCTCAATACATATTTTAATGTAACATTACTTTATTATTTAATCTGCACTTGAACAAAATGCTCTCTGTAACCTCACTCCCTATCTCAAACAAGCACATTGTTATATTAAAATCTTTATAAAGCATTTTGAAAGTCCCAAATGAAAAGAGGTATAAGTATGCATATTTTTAGCAAGGTATTATATTAAAAAAATAATAAAAATCATCTTTCCAAAATAACAACTAGTAACAATCTATCTTTGAGCACAGGATTGTATCTGGTTTCTTTTTTATCACTTTGCTATCCCCATAAACAGAATCCTGTGCATCCCATTGTCCCTCCTAATTGGCTTGACTAGATAATACCTTTAATGAGTGAATTAAAATCTGTCGTGGGACAGCAAAAAACATAGTGTTCTTGTGCACAGATGAAATATTTTATTCTTACTAGGCACTGGGTATATGTCCATACTGTCTTTGCATATTTTTATTGCAGCTAAACAGCAATGAAACAACCCTGACAGTATTTATTAGCTCATACCCTGCTACAAGAGGTCAGAACCTTTCCCAGGCAGACCCCAGCCTGTTGCAATATGTAATAAATGTGCAATGTGGGAAAAAATAAAAAAGTCAGATCATGGCTGAATTTTGGCAACATACTACCTGCACAACAAAAACTTCTAACACTCAACAAGTGCTTTGCTGGACATGACTCTGGTAAACATCAACACAACTCTGTCTATGGAAAACAGAAATGCTTTAATCATCAGCAGGGACTTTAAAAGTTTTCAAAATACCTGTGTGCAAGCGTGAATACATAATTCCACTGAAAAAGCTGCTTACTTCAACACTGAGGTTTGGTGGATCCTGCACTGTTTAACTGAGTGTCATACCAGAGCAACCAAATAATTCTATCAGTGTGTGAGGATCCACAAGCTTGATAATACTCTTATTTATCATAAAAAGGATGCATCAGATTGCAATGGTGATAATGGTACTTCCCATTTATAAGTCATAAACAGCAAGCAAACTCTACCGCCCTAACTGGAATAAGTGTGTTGCCTATTTGGGTACTTGAAATTTCATATGAAATATACCTTTACTCATGAATGAAACCAAGTGGTTGTTAGTGGGAGAGGCTGGTAGCACAGAGAATATGCTTTGCAAGAAGCACAAGGACTAATTCCTTGATTTAATTTATTTCATGAAAAAAAATAAAAATTTGAAATGTAACCAGTCAGAAATCAAATTAGATAGGAGTAAGTTTGATACCTAATGTCTCAAAAATGCTTATATCCCAAAAATATGATGTCTTTTATGTTCATGTAAGATACTCTGTTTTAGTATGCTACATCCTCATGTAATATTGTGCAAGAATTTGCAATTTTACTGCAGTTTTAGTATAGAGCATTCAATATTCAATATACATAAAGAAAATTGATTTGGAAGTTCTAAGTGTTTAAAGATTGTAGTAAAAATATTTTCCCATAAGTTTCTAAATCATCTTAAATTGGGCTGGTTTTATTTAGCTGTAAAGCATACAGATTACAACAATAATATCAATGGACTGGAAATCAGGTACAATTTACAATTTCATGTGAATAAATATTTATTGAAATTCTAGGAACTTCAACATTCAAAATTTTGAAAGGAAACTGGGTACTTTCAGTTCCTTGAACTGCTGGCAGATGCATTTATGGACATTATTTTCACTTGATAATGTTCCTGCATCTTGGTGTGTTAAAAGGTTGTACTTAGAAAGGCAAATAATTAGCCTGAGCAGGCCACATTGTGTCATTGACTTTGAACAGCCATATGAATTTCACAGAATGTTATGCTTTTAGTAATGTTCATGGGGTTTGTGTCATTTTAAATAGCATACAGATGTGCAAATACACAGACACATGCAAGCCTTCTTTCTGAATCTCCTGGTTCTTTCAGTCATTTACTTTTATTTATGATCTCTGTGATAAAGCTAGAGAAACAAATAATATGAATGAATTATATAACAGTACTTTGGTAAAGACTACAGGAGTATAAAAGGAAGCTATAAAGAAAAAAGAGATTGATTATACTTCATTGTCAAGGAAGACAGAACAAGGAATAATTGCCTCAAGTTTCAGTGGGAAAAATGTAGGACAAATATTAGGACAAAAGATTTAGTGCTCAAAGAACAGTTAAACAATAGAATAAGCTGTCAGGGAAAGTTTTGTAACTGCCATAATTCGGATTATTAATGGCTAGAACAGATGCCAAACTAGAAAAGATAACAACATCCAGTTCTGTCATGATGTAGCTAGATCTTAGTGTCTAATTAATAGATTGTGCAGCTGATATGTTGGCCCTCACTGAGTGAAGCAGATCTTTTCTATCCAAGAGTTTTCTGAAATTGTTAAATTTCACCCAGAACAGCTCAATACATGAATAAAAGAATTACTCAGCTAGTTAAAGGTTTGTTAACCTAAGGTCCTGACAGTGTTCTCTAAATAGCAAAAATTTCTTTATTAAGTGATGCATAGTTGTACCATTTTCCTGAGATATTATCTATATGGCAATAGATATATCTATTATATCAAATATATCATGCTTGTTGTGAAAACTTATGAGAGTTAATTACATAATTCTGTAGCCATTAAACATAACACAAAATGTCTCCAAAAACTGTATGGACTCAGCCCAAATAATTTTATTCCATTTGTACAGCAATTTTTTTTTTTTAATTTATGAGGAAATCATAGAATCATAGAATTAAATAGGTTGGAAAAGACCTTAAGACCATCAAGCTCATCCATTAAAAGAATGAGACAAAATACTTAAAGCATTTTTCAAAATGTTTGCACTTTTGGGTCTTTTTACAAAATCTTTGGAAACAAAACCTAAGTTAGGAATTTACTGGTTAAAAATTCAGGAATTCATTTTATATCTTACATGCCCTGCAGAATAGTACAAAGGAATAAATTAATGGTACTGAATTTATTAGAAGATTGTTTACAGGCACAGAATACCAAGTGTAATATCAAATCACCAATTACATGTTCAAACCATTGTCAATAATGTCACTTAATTGCACGCTGGGGTATTAAATTTAATCCAAATGGAAAAATGTGCATTTGATATTGATTAGTTAATTATATAAATGCATTAGCTGGTTACTTAAAATTGATTAGCGAGGTTTCAGTTCAGTGCAAGAAATTGCTGTCAATCCCAGCACTTGTCTCTTTATTCCTAACTATTTTATGATTCTGTGATTCTATTCTGCAATTACATAAAATACACTACATGCATTGCAACTGCATAAAAAAAATTAATTGATCTTCTTCAGAAATTCTACCCACAAATTTCAAGAGGCCAAAGATATGGTGTTTCATGAAGAAAAATTTTGCTCTTTGGTTTACAGCACAAAAGCATGCCGGGAACTCATAACAGAAAGCTCATCATTTGTAGCCCTTCTTTTTTCCTAGGAGAATTAAGTTTTTTCTGAAGAACTTAAGTGAAACTGAATTTTAGGTGTCCACCTTGAAAAATATTATCCTGATAAAAGGCCCTGTTTGGTATACATTTTCTCTTGGAAAGTAGTTGAATGCTATAGGCTTTCTATTTTATGTTTCCAAGGTGTTCGTTGCTGTGTATTTCAGCATGCATGAAAGCACTTCTGATTTGATAGGCTGAGCAAACTCAGGCTGATCGAGGTCCAGAAACCAGGAACAGTTTTAGTAGAGACTCTGCAATCTGGTGGATCTTAGCATATGCTCTTAGTGTCAGGCTCTCCATAAATTAACAATGTTATCTGGTATTTCCCCTTAAAACATGACTGAGCTGACTGCTGGTGCTTGTGCACACATTTTAATGAAATAATTTGAGGTGCTTGATGAAATTCTCTGAAGTTCAAAAGTCTGTGATCTCCTCAGCCTGATCTGATCAAATTTCAGCCCAAGGAGAGGTAAAAAAGGAAATAGGAGATGCTCTGCAAACTAGCAATCATTTACCATGATGAAGACCTTCATTTTTCATGCCTATTCCTAGATCTCTGTTATTGTTATTGCTGTATATTCAGCAATCGCTACAAGAAATATGTGCTGCTACCAATTAATACTCTTTCTGTAATCATATTCTAAGAAACAGGAATGAACTTTGCTTCAGTCTTTAAAAATTCAGATAGATCTTTACCTTTAGGAGAGAATTCTGGAACTCAAACAGGATGTAAAATTAAGATTCACAATGTTTCAGGTGTACCTTTGTCTTCACTCTATTATTATATTTTTAAATAGCTTATTGTTCACCATCGAGTTTTAGATCCCATTTGAGGTGCCAAACACTCCCACATACTTTCTAGTGAATGTGTTGTTCTTTATTCCTCTTTGGATGTCAAATGCATTATATCAATTAATATTTGAACATCAAAATTCTTTTAAAATGCTTAACTAATTAATTTACCCCAGCACTTTGAACTGGTTTTAAATCCCAAAATAATTTTTCAGTGGAGATAAGGACAGACTCTTTCGGCAATTTCACGTAAGTACATCGATATAGGAAATAGTTGAACTTAACTGGTTTTAAGTGATTTCCAAAATTCCTCGTAGAAATTGCCCACGGACTACAGGCATTCACTTACCGCATCACAGATGTGTTGAGGTTAGTCACTCAAAACAAGATTATGGCATCCCCACTTCCTGTTTGTTTCCTGGTGTACACCTAGTCATTTTGCTAGATGTATGAACACTTACAACAACAAGAAAAATGTCTGGAAATATCTTTGGAAAATAGGCAGCTATTAATAATCCCATTAAGGATCTACAATTCTCCTGGCATTTGTTTACCTTGCCATTCTCGTATCAAACAGATAAAAATGCAGATCTCTTTAGCCTTAGTTTACCCTGACAATCTTCACCTTCCATGGCGAAAAACGGAGACATTATCCTATTAAAGAACAAAGGCAGTAAGGACATTTTTATGGAAGAAAGAGCAGTCCTAAGAATACAGGCATCTCTGAAATCCTATCACACATATAAAAGCATAGTATCCACTTTCCTTGATGCTCAGATGCTTGTGGAATATTACTATCAGAAGTGCCTTGAATAAATGCTTGAAAATCCAAACAAAGGTACTGGATCAGTTTCCATTTGAGCTGGTTAGGATTTCTTTTTAAGATTTAAGTCAGACAAAAAGACCTGGACAAGAGCTGGTTCTTCTTTTTTGAAGAACAACTAATTTGAAAACTAAACCTAAGAAGTAATCATTTAAGATCCAAATCAGTTGGTTTAATTGTCTTTACCTATGAATATTCCATAAAATGAGTCCCTGGAATATTTTAGGAAATGTATCTTTGGAATGAATGCTGCAGAGTAATAAAGGAAAAAAAATTTGGATTAATTTAGATCATGGTCAGCACAAGTATTTATCAATAATCTGTTCCAGTAGTCCTACTCATTTAACAAAGGCCAAGAGATAATAACATATACCTTATTCTGCTACTACAGTAGTTTTAATATTGAACACCTGTATTTAATATTACAACATTCAGAAACTTGCAATTAACAATTCACTGATCCAATCTAGGAAATATTATTTTGATTGGTAACAAACAATTAAATCAAATTAAATCAAATCAACAAAAAATAAGACAACATTAGTTGAATAAATATTAGGTATAAGCCACTGAACATCAGCAGGTCAGTGTCCATTAATCTCTGCAGGATAAGAGGAAAAAAAGTGTAGCAGGCTAAACCATGTGGATTTGTTGAATATTTTTAGTAGAAAAAGTTTTGAGAGCACTTGGGTAAGTATTCTCATGTGAACCCCTAGGGAATGCTGAGCTTTTAGGCTTTATTTAATTTTTAAATGAAAAGAAAAATCATCTAGCTTTGATGTAAGATGCAAATGCTTACAATCAACAGCTTTATCTGTATGGCTGTAAAACATATTGATATATTGATTTATCCTGCCTTCCAAAACCCTGACTTCTCCTTCAGTTCTTTTAACAGTGCTTTGTTGCTTAAAGATATGTGAAGATGTGTGAAAAGGGAATTTATTTCTATATCATTATGTTGTTCTAGTAAATTATTTAAAGTATGGTACTTTGTATTTGGTGTATGTTACAGCACCTGCTCTATTCCTCAAGGAGTTATCACTGTCTGTTCATCACTGCATATTCAGTTCTTCTGACTGCACATCCACCAGGTTTCAATAGATTCCAGTAGTGAATGATGGAAAATAAGCACACGTAAAACTTTCTGGGAGTTTAAAATGTAAAATTTTACTGTCACTATGATCCTTGTAAAATATGGAAATATCACAAAAAAATTATCAGTAACTTTTCCACAAAAGACTAAAATCAAGGATTTAGTGCTTCATATATTTGGTTACATAATTATTGCTCTTTCTTTACTAAGATAACCACTTTTATTTTGTAGGAGCATAACTGATGAACCAGCTGATTCAAACTGACTTAGAAATTCTTTATTGTCTATAAGTGCTTGCAAGTTAATGTAGATTAATAATTTCTATTCCATTGACTTAAAAAGTTGTCATCTTGAGTCTTCATTATGAGTCCAAATTCTGTAACCTGTTAGTGGTATACTCCTAATATAATATATGCCTGTTAGGTATACTTCTAAACATTGGTGATTGCTTATCTTGCAGTATACACAGAAGAATGCCAGCTGTGTCAACTCATGAGCATAAAGGAGGTAGTCGAGATCCCATTCAAACCTGTTTTTGCTTCTATCTGTAGATTGCATACTGGTAGTGCACTGCACAATTCAGCATATTCTCTGACTTTTATAAGATCATATTTGACCAAGCACAGAAAACTATTGTATAAATATTCTGCTATTGAGAAGGATAGAAGCAATTAATAAACATAAATGTAAGTCACCATTCATTCAGAATGAACCCTTGAAGAACTTATTATTTGTGTTATAATTCATTTATACTTTGGAATTAAATTATTTCAATGATCCAGATCTTGCCTGAATACTTGTGAGTGGTAAATAATGTAACCTAATGATCATAGTTAGCACTAGCTTGGCACTACTATATGCTAACATGTGCATGTATAAATACAAATATAAGTACATATAAATATTTCATATATTTATACAAATAAATATATGGATTAGGATTTTTTTAAGTTCTGTTTGGTTTCTTCTTGCTTTTATCATGTTATGTACATTATTTAATTTCTTAGCTAGCCAAATGTGTTAGCAAAACGTGTCTCTTGGATTCTATATAACATGCTGGTAAAAATCTTATATTGAGCTGGTCAGATAAAGTTGACAAGATAAAAATCTTATACAGAGTGTTACAAAGAATTTTTGTAGGCTCATTGATGGCAATGTGTAACGTAAGATGAATCCATTTTATCCTTCATTTTTCACTGTGCCATCTAAGAATTCCCTCTGAAAATTTTCCATGAACTGGATTGCTTTCACATTTATTTGAGCAAGATTCAAGTTTTTCCTTCTTCATTTTTTGTTTCACAACCATATGTTTAATTTAGAGAGCCATAATCAATATACTACAAAAAAAAGAAGGTTAAATCAGCCTTAATGGAGTTCCATGAAACTGCATTTATACTGCTTTCCAGACCCATCCTAGCTGATTTAGTTCAAAGACAACTAACTCGGTGTCATGGGTTCAGCAGCAGCAGTCATTTTTCTGCTCTTGGTAGCTGGTGCAGTGCTGTGTTTTTGATTTTGGGCCTGGGAACAGCGCTGATAACACCAGTGTTTCGGTTACTGCTTAGTGATGTTTTGGTCTGACCAAGGACTTTCTGAGTCTCATGCTCTGCCAGGGAGGAGGGGAAGCCGGGAGGAAGCAGGGACAGGACACCTGACCCAAACTGACCAAAGAGGTTATTCCATACCACAGCACATCATGTCCAGGATGGAAAGCAGAGAGCAGAGACCTGGAAGGGTGGAGAGTGCACTGCGTGGTCAGGCTGTGTATTAGGTGGTGAGCAATTGTATTCTTTCCTTGTATTTTCTCTCATATGATTATTGGTGGTAGCAGTAGTGATTTGTATTATACTTTAGTTACTAAACTGTTCTTATCTCAACCTGTGGGAGTTGCATTCTTTTTGATTCTCCTTCCCATCCCTCCTGGAGCGGGGGGGAGAAAGAGGGGGAAGTGAGTGAGAGAACGGGCTGCGTGGCTGACTGGACTTAAACCACGACACTCGGGTATCTACACTGCATGATGCTGGATTATTTTGATCATATAACCTGATCTCCCACATAGCACAAAGCAAAGAGCTGATTTAAAAGTATCTTTTAGAAAGAAAGATATAAAAACAATTTAATTTCGGTATTAATTCCTGGAAAGCTATTCCAGTGCTTTACCTTCTTCAGTTTGGGGGAAAAAGACAAGGATCTAACAGCTCAGTCTCAACTTTCGTATGCTGAAGACTGGGTTAATAGACAATATATACAATTATCGTGGTTTAAGCCCAGTCGGCAACCTAGAACCATGCAGCTGCTCACTCACTTCCCCCCCCTTCCCCCCTGCTCCCAGAGGGATGGGGAGGAGAATCAAAAGAATGTAACTCCCACAGGCTGAGACAAGAACAGTCCAGTAACTAAGGTAGAGCACAAAACCACTACTGCTACCACCAATAATAATACTGATAAGGGAAATAACAAGGGAAGAGAATACAACTGCTCACCACCCTCCAAACGATGCCCAGCCTGACCTGAGCAGTGATCTAGCCCTTCATGGTAAGTGCCCTCAGTTTCCATACTGGACATGACGTACTGTGGTATGGAATACCTCTTTGGTCAGTTTGGGTCAGGTGTCCTGACTCTGCTTCCTCCCGGCTTCCCCTCCTCTCTGGCAGAGCATGAAGCTCAGAAAGTCATTGGTCAGAGTAAACTTTACTGAGCAGCAACTAAAAACATCGGTGTTATCAGTGTTGGTCTCAGGCTGAAAGTGAAAACCTGCACTGCACCAGCTACTAAGAAGGAGAAAAATGACTGCTACTGCTGAACACAGGACAACAATTAAATATCTAAATATGCAATCTATAGAATTATAGAATCATAGAATAGTTAGGGTTGGAAAGGACCTTAAGATCATTGAGTTCCAACCACCCTGCCAGGGGCAGGGACACCTCCCACTAAACCATGACACCCAAGTCTCTGTCCAACCTGGCCTTGAACACCACCAGAGATGAAGCATTCACAACTTCTCTGGGCAGCTCATTTCAGTGCCTCACCACCCTTACAGTAAAGAATTTCTTCCTTATATCCAATCTAAACTACATAATTAAAATCTCTTTTTCCATCAAAATGTATTTCAGTTATAAATCCCAGTAAAATTTCTTACTTTGCACAAACATCCAAATCTTCCAAAATTGACTGAAAATAATCATTAAAGCCAAGTTCTTCTTGGACAGAAGTTATAAAGTCCTGCTGATTTAAGATCAGTACATAAGCCAATGTAAACTTGATTCATTTTTTACTGCAAAGCTATACAAGAATTAATACTCATCATAAGGATGGGAATGTATCCTCCCAAACACAGAATAATAGCTCACTAAATATTTAGCTCTTACGACTGATAATAGTTGTATCATTTTCAACGGGTATGTGACTAAAATAATCATAGGAATCTTTGGTTTGTTTTGTGATCTTAAACTGATTTTTAAATTAACTCTACTGATCATGTATAGAATCACAGACAGGCTGAGGTTGGCAGGGGCTTCCTGAGACTATCCAATTCAACTTTCCTACCCAAAGCAGGGTCAGTTACAGCTGGTTGCTCACAGATGTGTCAAGTTTTAAATATCACACAGATAGACACCCCAAAAATTTTCCAGGTAACGGGTTCCAGTGTAAAGTACTCACAGTAAAAAGAAAGAAAAGAAAATTTCCCACATTTCCTGCCTTTTGTCACTCAATGGCAGTGAAAAGAGTCTGGCTCTATAGTCTTACTTCTGTAGTATTACTCTATCCCACATCAGTTATTCACACATACCTTTCCTGATGTTTTATTACTTACCTTCTCTACAGTCTCCAGCATTCAATCTGTGCATTTCTTTATTAACTGTTGTCAGGTCCCACTGCCTTCTGTTACTCTGTGTGTTTGTCTGTATCTGCATTATGACTACATGTAACTGAGTCTAGTGCTCTGTTTTAAACTAGCTGAGATTTTATTGTCACTTCTTTTCTTCCTTTCTCTATTCACCCCTCCAAGTGCAACAAGGCAGTCTGTCTGTCTTTATGTGTGTTTTGTCCATAATAAGATAGTGGCTTCTTGATCACCTACATGAAACATGTTTGTGTTCCACTTAGCTTTTCTATGTTAAAAACATTTCTTCAATGATTTGTTTGGTTTTTCCCACTGCTTTCAGCACCTGAATTTGGCTCCTCTAAAACATGCAACTACAAACATTCCACACTTCATACTAGCGTCCTATGAGATGGTATTTTTTTGCTGTTCATCAATCACTACCATTTGGTTAGCGTTTGGAACTGATATGAACACACCTGGTTAGCCTTAAGAAAATCTGCTCTGACCTTGGACGTGTTAGGAATTTTAAACTCTCTTTGAAAGATAAGCATCAAACAATTGGGAGAGGAAAATATTCCCTAAATACTTTTGGGGAGGTCAATTTCTAAACATCCCTAAATCACCCTGATCTCTTGAGGTTTTTTTGTGTGCTTTTTTTTGTTTTGGTTTAATTTTATTTGGTTTGGTTTGGTTTTTTTTTGTTTTCATGGGTTTTTTTTTTGTTGTTGATGTGCCTTGCACAATCACCATAGTCAGTTTGGAAAAGAGGAGCAATTCTAGGAGATGATGAAAAGAATGACTCTAAGTTTATAACAGGATAAAAAAATTGAAAGCCAAGACACAGTAGCCTTAAATCAGAGTAAAAGGAGGTTAGAATAAAGAATCCTATAGAGTATATCAATTTCACAGCCTCAGTTTAAGTAAATAAATGAGAGACTTCTTTCTAAACTGTGGTAGATGTGGATATTTTAAATAAACACATGAATTTAATACTGTTAAGAAGAAGGAAAGGCAGTTTGCCAAGAAAATGAAAAGTTTAAACTACTCACTGTACAAAAGCAATGTGGGTTTTAATTCATTTATTTTTGAATTAAGAAAGACATATGCTGTCCCTTTTAACTCACACTATACCTGTTGAAGGCATTCTTTATCTGGCTGCTTTTTCAAGTGCTATGCGGTCTTGGACAAGCTCTAATTATACCTTTACAGCACAAGAAAGCATTATAGATGGCCAAAAAAACCAAAACCCCAAGAGTTTATTTTATTCTCTGACGAAATCTGTTTGCTGCTATTCAATCTGACTAGTCCATTATGCTGAAATCAGTTCCACTGGAATCCCAGGATGAAATCTTGCCTTCTTTGAAATCAGTGATAAAACTTCTGAATTTTAATAAAAGCTGAATTCCATGAGCATAAGCTATTTGCAGCAAAAAAAAAAAAAAAAAAAGAGAAGGCTTAAAATGATAATGAATAATGTTTGTTTCATGGTAATTCAAGTGAACTTTTGATTGCTAGTTTTTCAGTCTGCCCAATCATTTTGCATTTTAAAATGTTATTTTTAAAATTTGTACCCTTGCATTTTTAGATAGATAATATCTGAAGGACTCTCAGCTGCATGCTCAAAATGGCATTGGTAGAGGCAAAATAAGATGCCTATTTCTGTTAATCTTTCCATAACCCATTGCAACCTTTGCTGACTTCAACTTTGAACATTTACCAAGATGCATCAACAATGTGACCTTAACATCTTTTCTTACTATTTTCTGCAGAAAGCACAGAGGGACAAATACGAAGAATTCTAAATCTGTAGTGGAACACCGATACTTTCTCTAAGGGAAGCATGCTCTCTAGACACTTCTACAGCAGGAGAAATTATCTTCCAAAGACAGTAAAAGAAAGCTTGGTTTTTTTCTTCCTCGTTTTTTTGGGGGGATTTTTTTTTTTTTTTTGGGGGGGGGGTTTGTTTTGTTTCTTCTTGCTTATTTTTAATTAGAAAATGCTCCACACAACAGGTCTTAGATTGTGAATTACATCCACATGATTTCACCTTCTTGCCAGGAAGGAAATTTCTTTTAGGGAAAACAGTGACAGTTGAACTCTGAGTTTATGTGGCTGTTCACACATGGTAAAATAACATGGCTCACCCTGTCGCCATTATGAAATTTAACATGGTTTACCACAATAGAGTCAGATTTAGCAAACTACACTAATGAACTTTTGTCTGTATTCTTAGCAAATGCTGAGGTATCATTAGAACAAAGTAGATCTGGAATGTTGTTTACAGAAGGAGGTTTCTCCAAATTTGAGCTGTTGTTGAAGGAAAACAGGCTGTGCCAACACAGCTTCCTCAGAACAATGAATTTAACTGTTATTTCAGAAATCCTTAACAGTAAGACACTGGAGCATGGTAGCGACAGAATTGGCTTATTTGAGAACTTAAATGTTGCAGAACGGGTAGTGTGCCTTTGCTTCTGCAGTTTAGCTGTACACAGGTATTTGAATTGAGGCATCTGTCACAAAAGCCTTCTGAACTCAAATACAGAAACAAGACTGCAGATAATCACATAAAGAATTGGTACTTTCCAAATACAAAATCAATTGGAGAGAAAAAATAAAGAAAGGAAGAACAGTGTGAACTGTGGAGAGAGTAATGATATATTTACTTTATAGTCAGTACTGGTTAAAGACTAAAATAACATCCTGTTTTCACATAAGGAATTAAACCATACAGTTTACAGTTCTGTAAACATCCAGCACACAATTTTCTACTAAAAACTGAACTTAAACTACAGTTGTACAGGACAGAGTATGTCCCAGAACTCATTTAGCTCTAGTCCTCTTTGCTGAACCAGCAGATAATTGTGCTATCAGAAGCAAGCAGTAAGCTTCTGTCTCCAGAGCCATAAAAGTAAAGCAGGGTATTTAATAAGAAACAAATATAATTACATCAACATTTGAGATCATGATAATAAGAAAGAACTTGAGACACACAATGTAGAAAGGTGCCAGTTTTATCAAGGTTGCCCATAAAAAAATATTTTAAAAAAGTTTATTTCTTTTGTCTGCCTGATCATGTTCCCATTAAGATAGCAGGAAAATCCTTCTTAATTCAAGTAAATTATGAAGCAAGAATAATATCTGTCTTCAGAAAACTAGTAGAATCCATGCAGCTGCAAAACAAAATCCCCAGATATCAGTGGAGTTAGTGGATTATAATTACCCAAAAGTATTTGTCACTTTTTTTTTTTAACTGGTGTGTAAAAGATTTGAAATACAATCATCTTTGAAATACCATGCCTGAGCATCTAGTATCATGCATTCTATGTTCCATTAGCTTCCTTCTTGAATCTCTCCCTATGTATGGAATCTTAAGTCGTGGTGCAATGATGTAATGTATTAGTTGTAGAGTCATGAATCACTAACTGTGATAACGTATGTGTAGACACAATAGCACGGTATCTCAAGCTATATCATCACAAGCTTGGCTTCTAATACTATATATGTGTATTACAGTGGGTATGTTTTATACTTAAGTACTTTGTACTTAAATGAGATATGTTCGATGACTTCTAAACACTTTATGAGTTCACACCTCAATCTAGAGATAATAAATGTGAATGAATAAATAAATAAATAAAGCAGTATAAAATCATCATTCCAAAAAGTGATCTGATGGTAAAGTCAACTAAGATTTGTATTCTTAATGGTAGAAATTTTCTGTAGCCTAAATCACATCCCTATATGTTGCTTTCTACAGAGATAAGAAAGTACTGTAACACACAGCCCAAAGGATTTCTAAGTTTTACGGGATGGGCTGATGTACACTCAGGGTTCTCTTCACCTCAGAGATGATTTAAGAAACAGGCTACTTTGTAATGTATCTGAACAATCTGTTTAAAACAGACAGCAAAGTAATGATCATAAACATATCAACACCATAGCCTAATAGTCATGACTACAAATATCTTAGTTGTGACATTGCTATGACTATATATTGGTATTTTCTATGACAAAACTTTGTTCATTAAAAAAAAACTGCACAACATCACAGAAAGATAAAAATACAATACTTCCATGCCAAAAACATGTATTTGCCAGGCTAGGTAAAACCTATTTACTATTTTTTATATTAGCAACTCAGATGCTATCTTAACCATGTTTACCATGTATTCACAGGAAGAGAGATTCAATTATCTGTTTCCAATTAGATAAAATCTGTCTTTTAGAAATACGGGTGCCCTCATCTTAGCAAATTCTGTAATAACAGGAATATCCATTCTGAATGGATATGATCTATACACACAAGCTTTTGGTAAGCTTTTCTTTGACCTTACTGGCTTTTTAGCATGTCAGTAACAGGACAAAATAATAGTCTCTAACTAAAGGAATTTCTGTTCCTTTCTGCTATAGCACCACTTCAGATCAGCTTTAGCCTTTCTTCATATCAGCCTCATTAGATAGAATCATTATCTGTGTTCAGAATCCTGGAAGCAGAACATTTAATGACCCAAATAAGCCAAAAAAAGTATTACATACATTTGCACTAGGGAACCAGGTGGTGCTAAAGAGCAGTATGATGAGCTAGAGGAAATAATATTTGAAATACAATACTGTTTTCCCAGGCTCCTGTAACATGACTATCATCTTGCACCACACAAAATATGCTTTACTGAGGTGAAGTCAATGAACTCAATGGACCAGGATGGAGTCTATTTCTCACTATCTTTCCACTTTCCTTTACCTTATTCCCCTTCATTTTAAAGGAAAGTCCCACCACCACACAAATAAAGATTAATGTAGTGTAGTTCTATAGGAATGACTACACAAATCTATAAATTCTGAATCTAATAGGAAAATAGATTTTATTCTCTAAATTTTTAAATTCCCATCCTATTTTGTAACACTGTAAAAGGAGTATTGTTTTTTTGTTTGTTTAAATGCTGTAAAATTATCTCCAGAGCTTCTGCGACAAGAGGGTATTGGTAAGGGGTGGAGTCAGGACAACAGGTAACACTACAAAAACTGGAAACCTTCCACTTGACATTAGTCTCTGCTATGCTTCCAGAGACAAATGGATATTGGACAGTGAGTGAGCTATCTTCAGTTCCTTTTCTGATGCTACCACAAGGTACTGTGGAGCAGATTTTTTCTTTTCTTTTTTTTTCTTTTTTTTTTTTTTTTTTCCTAATGAAACTTCCCTGGAAGAATTAAAAGGACAACAGACTATCTGGGAGCTAAATGACCTTTATGAGTTTTTAAGATAAGCCTTTGAGAAACAGATGAAAATATAACAAAACAAAAAACTCAAGCAAAAACATTTCCCAGATGATTAAAAAAATGAACATAGCTACCACATTGATGGTGTTATGAGAAAGAGCATCTAGATATAAAGAAGACAGATGGGCCTGAAACATGCAATATGAAACAGATGGAGATAAGGATTTGCACATGTAAGTGAAAAAGACTTTTCTTACTTTAATGTTTAGTCAGAATAAAGGTCTCATTTCAGAAATCTTTTATGGGGTGAGAGGACAGAGAGATCCAAAAAAAAAAAAAAAATAGTGAGAAAGAGAATGTCCAGCTTTGTGTCTCTTAGTGACATAAACCACAGTGTCTTAAAAGTTAATGACTTTCTGATGTTTGTTTCCTACAATCAGTGAACTTAAAGATGGGAACTGATAGTCTCAGATATTGAAACCTTTTATTCAGACTCTGAAGAAAGGGTGGGCAAAGACAGTGTGGGTATCCGCTGACTTTTGCTGTGAGTTTTTACTAACCCTGACAGGAAATTAAGTCGTAAAACAATGAGTAGGGATTTTGGTTTTCATGGGCCTGAGGCTCTCTTAGGAGATTGTTAGATGGCTCCCATTGTGCAGGTAATCTTTAAGATCCAAGCACTGCCTTATACCTGTCTTCTAAACACTGGCATTGAGCTATATGACAGAATTACTACTACAGTAGCCCTTGGCAGGGCTGAAGACTCAGACACACTTAAGTAAGTGATGTGTTTACAGCAGATACTTCAGATGACAGCTTGTTTCCTAACTCAAGCATGTCCTTCCACAGGCCTTCATCTCCCTGAACCTCACTGCAGATCTTGCAGAGCTCTGTTGCTTGATTTCTAGCCCACACTGAATATTAACGGTTTCTGATAGGCAAATCAGGATGGTTAACAGCTGCTATTTTTTTCCCCCTTTTTTTATTTGGCTTTCCTTTTTTACTTTTTTTTTGTTTAATCACATTATGAGGTCAAAATATGCTGGAGATTTCCAGGGTCCTCACTTCTGAATGTTGGTTTGCTCTTCCTAGGGAACCTCTCAGCATGCCTTCATACAGGTGGGGACCCTGCCAGGTGACCCTAGCTGACAGTCACAGCTGGACACCCTGTCCCACATCAAAGACGACTAACAGAATCTATCATTAGGCTGGAAATCTAAGCAGCTTTCTTCATATCTCCTGTGTGTTTTCTGGATTCTATAATGCAAAGAAAAAAATGGAGATGACTAAGATTGCACTTGTTCGGATTATTATCTGAGATGTTAATAAATGGAGGGCTGACACCAAGGTACATTCTGCTTTTCGGTCCCAGGAATCCCACAATGGTATCTGAACTTTTATTCTACCCTTGCTTCCAACTCACTTCAGAAATTTTCTTCAAATAAGGGAACGTAGGCAACTTAACAAGGGAATAATGATAGCCCCTCAGATATCTGCCACCATTTCCAGGGATGAATTTAAAGTTTAGGACAGATTTTTCAATTGTGAGAAGTCAGTGCTGAGTGAAGGTTTTGGATACTGATGAATAGGAAAGCACATCAACGTTCTACAACACTTGAATGAAAATCAAGATAGTACTGTAAATCTTGCTTTTCAAACAAAAGGAGATACAAAAATCTGTTTGTTCACTTCATCCATGTAATAGTTGTGAACAGTAGTTATCTGAAATTGCAAATAACACACTGGCTCACCACTAGGAGGTGGAGGATAGTTACTGGTGCCACCAAGTCTGCAACAGGCACTGATATGATGAAGCTGTAACACTTGATCCTTCCCTCTGAGTTCCCTTGGCAGTCAAGAAAACCTCCCCAGTCCTCAAGAGCATGGAAGCAGGCTTGATTTGTGTTGCATGATCAGAACAGTAGGTTTGTTTTATTGCCCTTATCCTGAATGCTTAACCTCAAACCAGGATCTAGCTAGCAGCCTGGTCCGTTCGTCTACAGTCCTAGAAATTTCTAAGGTTTTTATTAGTATTTCTTACCTATTAAAAATATGGAGGGTAGGAGTAATAAAACACATCCCACCATGCACTAAAAGCATATTTTATTTGAGTATTATGTCTTTACTTTTGCTCAGTTTTCTTAGTTCTACTACAGGGTTTGAAATTACGCAGCATGGCAAGGTGAAACTCCATTTAACGCAATCTTCAACCACAGGCATACTTTTGAATAAAACCTAAACAAATAGAAAATGGATAGTCGTAAGTCAATATAAATAATACCTTTACCAATAGGGATTAACAATCTCACTGTTACAGATTAAGCAATAGAAAGGAATCACTGGACCTCACCTTCCTATGGCTGCCACTTCTGGGATAAGTTATAACTCATGTTACAAATTAGAAACAGAGAACATAATTTCAATTTATTTTCAAATAAAAGAATTATGTTTCTTATGATGTAATTAGTAACACTGGAATTTTAGCACTTTTTCTCACAAAAAAAATTGGCTGTTATGATTAGCACAATGGAATGAATACACTGGGTTATCTTGAATTGGAAATATTCTTCAAAAAATGTTTGTAAACAACTACAGAAATCTTTGACAATCAACTTGCTAGGAACTCACGAAGTTAATGACAAGGACAGGTCATGCATGTTGAGGTAATTTCATTTTACAATTAGAAGCTCAGTTTTCCTTCTTTTCTTCATGTACTTCAACCAAAAATAATAAGTAACCGGGAGCTTTTGTATCCCAGTTTTGTCCCTCCCAATTTTTGCAACAGGATGTGTTTGTCTCACTCTTCACTAGTGTGACTCTGAGATATCAAACAAAAGGGCCAAAAGGAACTCTGCTTAGAATGAGTGCTGCCATCTCACTCGACAGCGGCTGTAAATTTAGGAGTTTGTCTTCCAAGTGAAGCTAGAATCTCATATTCTAATGTGCATGCAATCGTTCCAAGATTCCCCCCCCCAAAAAAAACCAACAATGAAACATTTCACATTGAAATGCTTTCCAGTAAGTTCTTATTAATCATCTGCTATCAGCCAGCTGAGCTCCACATTAATCAAACATTACCAAAGGAATGGCAATCACTACTCACACTTTGTAACTGAAAACAACTCAACTGGGTATGGGAAATGGATAATTACTCCAAATACTTCCAGGCATAGAAAAGCCTCTAGAAGTCTTTTCCAGAGGGGGAAAGTGCTCGGGGAAAGTGCTCAGGGAAAGTGCTCAGGGAACGTGCTATCATAAATATCCTTAATTAGTGATTCTCTGAAATGTAATAGCTTTTTTTCTGTTGGCTGTATCTGTAGCTAAGGTAGCTTTAGGTGTCACTTATCTGACACATTATTTCCAAATTCTGAGAGTATGAAATAACTCAATAGCAGTAATATAATCCTGGTTTATGTCATGTGCTGGATGAAATATATGCCTTGTTGTGAAGACACTTCCGATAGAAATGAAGAGGTGAAAGACTTCGTCTAAAGTGCAGGGTTTATAAGCTCTCAGAGACACTGGCATTGCTTATGTTGAATTTCATGTACTAAAAGATTTTCTTATGCAGAAGAATGAACACATAACCATGTTCTACAACACATAGTAAAAGAAACCTGTTTTAAGCTTCTGAGGTCTCCAGATGGTTGATGACTTCCAAACAGGCTTCTGAAAATGTAAATTGATTTGGAAACCATAAATGCATTCTTATTTCTATAAAACAGAAATGATGATGTATGATTGTGGTAGCAAGAATAAGTGTACTACTGTAGATAACAAAAGCTAATAGATTAATCTATTCTTTATAGACACTTTTGAATGAGTTAACATACCTATTACTGAAGCAATCAAAGGGGATTTTTCTAGATGCCTCTAGGTACAATGGCCTACTGGCTGCCATTTCAGAATGTGCAGGATTCCAGAGGCATATCTACCACTCATAAAGCTAAATCTTGGGCACGCCATGCCAAATAAAACAGACATACATGCAAATGTTTAAGCAACAGAATAACTTCTCAACATCACAGGATTTCACTGGTCCTAATCTGGAGCTTACATTAAGTTTCAGAAAACATACGGGGATGTACACTACCCTCATTGTACCTTCTGCAGTGTAGGATTTTCCAAGTCACCATAATAAAAAATATAATCTTGCCATTTGTATCTTTAATTTTATATATATATTACTGACTTACTTGGCTAGACTAAGCATACCTATGGAAACATGTTTTTGAATGTGATATTTCACTTGTAACTGATGATAAACAAAAAAAATCAAAACAACGGACATTGGTAAGGAGACCAATGTAATTCTTTTCTGAATTATTTGAGTACACCCCTTAAAATTGCAGATACAATTCTTCATAAAGAAGTTAAGTAGACAAAAGCATTTGTGAAAATAAATTTCATTTTCTCATTAGTCTTGTACTAATCTGGCATGCAAAAATCTTTGATTTTAAAGGTTGTTCAGGAATGCTGATAAGGCAAACTTTTGTATTACGTTTGCAAGTAATGGGATTGGGGTATGTGATTTAATACAATAATATTTACAAAGTTTTAGTTGCTTGTATGCTCAGCTACATTTGAAGATATCTAAGTAACCTTTTGGTGCATGAAAGATAACCAGTGATGATGATGATGGTGATTAGTGTGTGCTACTGCTATGAAACATTTTCAATCCTAGATGATAAAAGCCTTAGAAAGGTATTTTGTGTTGCAACTCTTGAGAATCAGGAGGAAAAACATAAACTGATATATATTTGCATGTACCTATGAAGGAGACTGTTTCTGACACAGAAATATTTTATCTAAAAGATTAATGGCTTATTTAATCTTCAGCACACCTTCTTTAGTGCAACTTTTTGCATATAAACTTTCTGAGTTCAAAGTAAATCTTTGCATAGGAGATGGTATGCCTGATAATCTTGAGGTGACATATATTCAAAGGAGAGAACAGTTTTTCTACATTCAAAATAAGTGCTTGCATTAAAAAAATCACATAGAAGAGGGTCTTGATTTCTTTCTAAACTGCTCCTGTAACAATAATATCTCTGAGGGACAAGATCAAACTATCAAGAGATAAGATAAAAGAGAGGATCAATGAATATGGGCAGAGATACATACACACACTGAAGAAAACATGGATGAGGTGTTTATCTTCCCAAAGACATCACTCAAGGTAGGGAAAAAGAAACTTAGTTTCTAAAACTGGACTATATAAAAAAGTGTGTTAGAATGTGGCTTTTTTTTTTTATTATTATTCTTTTTCCTAGCTTAGGAGCTTTTGCAGTACCCAAGGAAATTAAGTCTTCAGCTCCCACGTGCTACTGTGAAATCATACCAATATACTAGTAAACACTGCAGATGATTTTACTGGACTTATTCCAGCAGATACCTCTTTAAGCACATATCAGTATAGCCAACTGACGATTTGTATTCATTACAATTTTTTTTTTATACAGGTAAGTTAGTGATCATAGCAGGGAAATAACAAGCAAAATCAAACTTTGACTCCAGGAGTTAAAGTTTCAAAATAAATGGAATCATCAATTAATTTTCTTAGGAAGGCAGCAAAACAAATGGACTTTTCTTTTGAAACAAACAAATGAAGCAAACAAAAAAAACCCCAAACAAACAAAAAAAACCCACCATTTTGTCTTGGGAGTGACAGACTTTCAAACAGGGTTCATGCCATTTTGAAAGGAGAAAAATCATATTTCCCGAAAAATGAACAACAACAACAACAACAAAAACCCCTAAACCAACATTCAGAATCTGGATTCCCTTCTGTCAGAAAAAGACTTAATTTTCTAATACATAATGATGTAATTTCAGTTCTCATACTGGTTTTTCAATTTCAACAACAAAAAAAAAAGTTTCAGCATGATCATTTTAATATATGTTCGTAGTCAGGACAAAGGAAAAAGAACCAATGATGCCTCTAGTATATGCACCTTCATTCCCTAACAAAAGACAAGACACACCAAGGGCAAGCAATGGTAGAATCAGGCAAACAGAATACTCTCGGAAGAAAAGGATGCAGTTTTTGATATAAATATTATGATGCATAAATTAATAAATTAAATAGGCAATACTTAACATTTTTATCCATAAAGATCTTTTCTTATTTTCCAGCTCCGAGAGAGGGTGGCTAAAGTGATCATCACATCTAAAAAAAAGACTATTAACTTTGTAAAATGCAGTAATTTAATTCCTTCCAACTATTTTCATACATAGAAAATTATGATTTTGAGATCACCTTCAGATAACAAGCCTTATAAGCTACTGTCGTGGTTTAAGCCTAGTCAGCCGTGCAGCCTCTCTCTCACTCCCCCCGTCCTCCCCCCCACTCCCAGAGGGATAGGCAGAAGAATCAAAAGAATGTAACTCCCATGGGCTGAGATAAGAACAGTCCAGTAACTCAGGTAGAACACAAATCACTACTGCTACCACCAATAATAATAATGATAAGGGAAGTAACAAGGGAAGAACATGCAACCACTCACTACATGCTGACTGATACCTAGCCCAACTGAGGAGTGATCTCCCCCTTCTGGGTGACCACCCCAAGTATGTATATACTGGGCATGACGTGCTGTGGTATGGAATACCTCTTTGGTCAGTTTGGGTCAGGTGTTCTGTCTCTGCTTCCTCCCAGCTTCCCCTCCTCCCTGGCAGAGCATGAGGCTCAGAAAGTCATTGGTCAGAGTAAACATTACTGAGCAGCAACTAAAAACATCGGTGTTATCAGCGCTGTTCCCAGGCAGAAAGTCAAAAACACAACACTGCACCAGCTACTGAGAAGCAGAAAAATGACTGCTACTGCTGAACGCAGGACAGTATCCACCCCTTATTCCACACCATCCACATCATGCTCAGATCCCACATTTTCAATATACCATCACTCTTATTACATATATATATATATATATATATACACATATATATATATACACAGAGAGAGATCATTCTTTAATGCATGGACCAATCCCCATAAAGCTGCAAAGTCCATCCAGTCGATGATTCAGGCTCCATCTCTTGTAAGTCTTTCAGAGCAGGGGAGGCTGTGTGCAGTGTTGGATCATTGCCTGCTGCTGCTGGTAGCTGCTTTACCACAGAACTCTTCCGGTTTCAATAAAGTTCATTCTTTGTTGGGATGATGGTCTGAGGGAAGTCAAGGCCAGTCACTGGTGGCCTGAAGACATCTAGTTGGTGGGCTATAAAAGTTCTGCATAGCAGGCAACAGCATACAATTGAGTTCATTGGCTGTTTTCCCCTAAAATCAAATCTCAAGGTACACATCGGAGTTCCCCATCTTCCCGCATTACCCACCAAGTATATCTCGGTCCCTGAGCAAATGAAATCCCACAAGTGGGTTTGCCTTTACCTGAAGCAGGAATAACCCAGACTGTCTTCCCCAGCAAATTCTTTATGTGCACCATAGGAACTTTGTCCCCCTCTACAGTATGCAAAAGTTCTGTCTGGGCTGGGCCAGCCCTGTTGGCAGATCCTCTGCTGTTGACCAACCAGGTGGCCTTTGGTAAGTGTGAATCCCAATGCTTGAATGTCCCACCACCCATTGTACCGCTGGATTTTCCCAGAGGCTGGTGCATGGTAGGGGATGTGATATACCCATTCAGTGCCATGCTCTTTTGCCCAAATGTCTATCAGGCTGTTCCGGAAATGAGTCCCATTGTCTGACTCAGTTCTCTCTGGGGTGCTGTGTCTCCACAAAATCTGTTTCTCAAGACCCAGGATAGCGTTCCGGGCAGTGGCGTGGGGCACAGCGTATGTTTCCAGACATCCGGTGGTTACTTCCGACATGGTAAGCACATGGCGCTTGCCTTGGCGGGTTGGTGGGAGTGTGATATAATCAATCTGCCAGGCCTCCCCATATTTGTACTTCAGCCATCGCCCTCCATACGAAAGAGGCTTTAACCGTTTAGCTTGCTTAATTGCAGCACATGTTTCACAGTCATGAATAACCTGGGCAATAGTGTCCATTGTTAAGTCCACCCCTCGATCACGAGCCCATCTGTATGTTGCATCTCTACCCTGATGGCTGAAGTGTCATGGGCCCACCAGACCAAAAATAATTCACCCTTATGTTGCCAATCTAAGTCCATCTGAGCCACTTCAATCTTAGCAGCTTTATCCACTTGTTGGTTGTTCTGGTGTTCCTCAGTGGCTTGACTCTTGGATACATGCGCATCTACGTGGCGTACCTTGACCACTAGGTTTCGCAGCCGGGCAGCGATATCTTGCCACAGTGCAGCAGCCCAGATGGGTTTACCTCTGTGTTGCCAGTTGCTCTGCTTCCCTTGCTGCAACCACCCCCACAGGGCATTTGCCACCATCCATGAGTCAGTATAGAGATAAAGTACTGGCCACTTTTCTCGTTCAGCAATGTCCAAGGCCGGCTGAATGGCTTTCACCTCAGCAAACTGATTCGATTCACCCTCTCCTACAACAGTTTCTGCAACTTGTCGTCGAGGACTCCATAAGGCTGCCCTCCACCCACGATGCTTTCCCACAATGCGACAAGACCCATCATTAAACAAGGCATATTGATTTTCACTTTCCAACAGTTCATTATATGGTGGGGCCTCTTCAGCATGCATCACCTCCTCCTCCTCTGGTGACATTCCAAAATCTTTGCCGTCTGGCCAGTACATGATGACTTCTGGAATTCCTGGAGGACTGGGATTTCTAATTTGAGCTCGTTGTGTAATTAGTGCAACCCACTTACTCCAGGCTGTCTGATCCACACTGTCCAGTAAATCCAATTGCCCCTTACCTCCAACTGGCTGGAGGCAGGGCCCCTCTAATAGTCATCACAACATTGGACACTTAAGTCTTGTAGAAAGGGATTAGTCCTCTTTGTCACAAGAGCTGGAATAAAATCAGCTCTTCCACTCCATCTGGGAACCTGCTCATCAGAGACTCAAGCCGCAGCCTTCATGGGATGATCATCCTTGACCTTTGTTCTCCAATTCAAGCACCCATTCCTCCAGTGCTGAGGTAGGTGTTCCATCTCACTTCCTCATGTCTCCTCTGTGATCCCACAGGTAAAACCGTAGGGTGGCCCGGGGCATATACTTTCTATATCTTCTCTCTCGAGCAGTAGGATGCCTTTTGTTAATAGCTGAGATGTGTGTTGGTACATGTGAGGAGCTGGATAAATCAGATAGATCTCCTCTCAATTGTTTGAACTCCTGTGACAGTTTTTCCACTGCTGAAATGATGGAAGGGGCGAGATTATCTTTGAACTCTTGGAGTTTAAGAATCATTTCATCCACTGTTGGTGGTACTATGTCATTCCAGGTTACTGTTGCCAATGAGTGGGCATATGATAGGGGTGCATTCCGTGGAAATTTCCACCACATGGGTCGTGTACATTCAACTTCATCTGGATCTATCGGTACATCCTCATTATTTGGCTTGGTGTGATAGATCATCTGTACAGTGGCTGATTCCCTCAGAGACTGGATGCCTTTCTCTAGAGTAGTCCACTTGGCCAAACGACTCATAACATCATCCTTGTACAGAAACCTTTCACAGGTGCCAAGAGCCGCTTCCAAAGTCTGAGGGACTCTTTCTCTCTTGCAATTGCTTTGTCAGTTCCCCCCTCCGGGGCAAGTGATCCCAGCTGCTTGGCTTTCCTACCTTCTAGTTTGTGACCATCGGCCCCATTGTTGAAGCATCAGAGCAACCGGGTGATGATGTGCTCCCCTGGCTGACGGGTAAAATATTTTCGCATATTCCGTAGCTTGGTTGAGGTCTGAGATAGAGAAGTCACCTTTTTCCCTTCTTCTTCGTCATGTGATGATGACTCCTGATCAGATGCTGTCCCTGGTAGTAAGTGCATTGGTATTGCTTCTTCATCTTGTTTCTTCATCTTTCTTGCATTTGTTTTGCTTTTACTTTTGCGTACAGGGACAACCGGTATTGGTACGAGTTGGTCCTCTGGTTTAGTTGCGGTGATTACCACTTTGGTTTGGGTAGCTGCTGTACTTGTCACTGGGGTTCGAGTAGCTACTGTACTTGTCACTGGGGGTGGTGTAGATGCTGTGCTTGGAGCTGGAGTAGCTGCGCTGTCTGTTGCTTTGCCCTCAGATCCAGGGACGTTTTTTTTCCTTTGAAGGTACTAGATGGTGTTGAACAGAGCTCTGTAAGCATAAGCCAGGCCCCAGCATGTTGCTATGATTTGTCCGTCTCTGGTATGACCAGAATGGCCACACACCACCTTTAAGTGTTTTACTAATTTTTCTGGATTTTGCACTCGTTCAGTGGTGAAGTTCCAAAGCACTGGAGGGGCCCACTGGCCTAGATACTTGCCCATACTATCCCACACACCCTGCCACTCGTGACTGTCCAGCCTCGGGGAAAATATCTTGGATCTCCTACATCATCATTTAACCCTAGACAAGGTCCAAACCTGACTCTGCATAACTCTCGGGACCAGACAAAATGATCGTGGGCAAAACACACTCTGTATGCGTGCCAACATGGTGATCCCCATCACAATCAGCAGGCAGGTCTCAAGGGTACCTAAAGGCCATTCAAAATCATCAGAACTCTCAAATGATGCTGTAAACGGTCTGATGGGGGGGCTGGGAAGGTAAGGGAATGTCTCCTTCATGGGTTGATCACCCAAGGAGGAGAAAAAAGATATGTAATTGCTCATCATCTTCTATTATATGACTCCCAAAGTATAGAGGTGGTGACCACACTGGGAACATAAGCCAGATCAGTTTCATGATCAATGATTCTATTATACTACAAGTCATTACCATAAAGTACAATGAGACAAGAACCTTAGCCCAAGGCCCCCAGCCAATAAACACTAACACAGAAAATACTGCCTGTAAGTAAATATGACATGCTGAACCTGTGAGATCAAGAGCAACAACTTTGAGAGCCAATAAATCAAAATTATGAGGAATGACTATTAATCTGAAACAGTGAATGCTTATCACAAATACGAGACAGACTCCAGTCAGATCTGTCATTATCTTAACCCTTTGTGCCCCAAATTGGGCGCTAAAAAGGATTGTCTTGGTTTAAGCCTAGTCAGCCATGCAGTCTCTCTCTCACTTCTCCTCCTTTTCCTCCCCCCACCCTCAGCTCCCGGAGGGATGGGGAGGTGAATCGAAAGAATGTAACTTTCACTGGATGAGATAAGAACAGTCCAGTAACTAAGGTAGAACACAAATCACTACTGCTACCACTAAAAATAATAATGATAAGGGAAGTAACAAGGGAAGAAAAAACAACAGCTCACCACATGCTGACACCCAGCCAGACTGAGCAGTGATCTCCCCCTTTCGGGTGTCCGCCCCCAGTATAGATACTGGGCATCATGTGCTGTGATATGAAATACCTGTTTGGTTCGTTTGGGTCAGGTGTCCTGTCTCTGCTTCCCCCTGGCTTCCCCTCCTCCCTGGCAGAGCATGAGGCGCAGAAAGTCCTTGATCAGACTAATCATTACTAAGCGGCAGCTAAAAACATCGGTGTTATCAGCGCTATTCCCAGGCTGAAAGTCAAAACCACAGCACTGCGCCAGCTACAAAGAAGGAGAAAAATAACTGCTACTGCTGAACGCAGGACAGCTACCTTTCCGCTGACTACATTGCTAATTGGTAACCAAAATCAAACCCATAAATATGTGATACTAGAATACCTGGATCTCTAACATTTTGTGAAGTTGCAAATCTTTAGCAATAAGCTTAAGAACAGTGGGACACTGTCAGTGAATTTATTTGCTTAAGGTACAGCATAAAAAAAAATGCAGAAATAATGTGTGAGTATCAAAGAATGTCTTCTAGGCTTGTGACACTCCAGGGCAGCCTTGATTTGCAGCTATCATGAGATGGTCGAATTCGAGATCCTCAGGACAGTGAAAAGAACGTGCAGCAAGCCCACTGCCCTGGACTTCAAGAGAGCAGACTTAGGCCTCTTCAGGAACCCGCTCAGTAAGACTCCATGGGATATAGACCGAGAGGGCAGGCGGGCCCAAGACTGTTGCTTGATATTCAAGAATCGCCTGCTGCAAGCTCAGGAGCAGTACATCCCTACTAGAAGGAAGTGCTGCAGAAGGGCCAGGAGACCTCCTTGGATAGAAAAGGAGCTGCTGAGGAAAATATGAAGGGAAAAAGAGGCTTGTAAAAGGTGGAAGAAAGGACAGGCAGCCTGGGAAGAATACAGGGATGTTGTCCGGGAAGCTAGGGGCCAGGTTAGGAAAGCTAAGGCCCACTTAGAATTAAACTTGGCTAGGGATGTGAAAGATAACAGGAAGGGATTCTATAGGTACATTGCAAATAAAAGGCAGACTAGGGACAACGTGGGCCCTCTCCAGAAGCTATCGGGAGAACTGGCTACCCTGGATTTGGAGAAGGCTGAGGTTCTTAATGACTTCTTTGCCTCAGTCTTCACCAGAAAATGCTCTGACCATACCACCCAAGTCTTGGAAGGCAGATGCAGGGACTGTGAGAATGAAGACCCTGTGTCCACTGTAGGAGAGGATCTGGTTCGAGATCATCTTAAGAACCTGAACTTATACAAGTCCATGGGACCTGATGAAATCCATCCACGGGTACTGAAGGAGCTGGCAAATGAAGTTGCTAAGCCACCGTACATCATATTTGAAAACTCATGGCAGTCAGGTGAAGTTCCCGATGACTGGAAAAAAGGAAATATATATAATTTTCAAGAAGGGAAAAATGGATGAGCCGGGGAACTACAGACCAGTCAGTCTCACCTCTGTGCCTGGCAAAATCTTGAAGCGGATTCTCCTGGAAGGCATGTTGAGGCACATGAAAAGAGACAAGGTGGTTGGTGACAGCCAGCATGGCTTCACTAAGGGGAAATCTTGCCTGACCAATCTGGTGGCCTTCTATGATGGAGCTACAGAACTGATGGACAGTTGGACAGGGGTAGAGCAGTTGATGTCACCTACTTGGAATTGTGCAAAGCGTTTGACACTGTCTCACATGACAACCTTGTCTCTAAGTTAGAGAGACATCAATTTGATAGGTGGACCACCCGGTGGATAAAGAGCTGGCTGGATGGGTGCACGCAAAGAGTTGTGCTCAATGGCTCAATGTCCAGCTGAAGACCAGTAATGAGTGGTGTCCCTCAGGGATCGGTGTTTGGACCGGTCTTGTTCAACATCTTTGTCAGTGACATGAAGAGTGGGATTGAGTGCGCCCTCAGCAAGTTTGATAATGACACCAAGCTGTGTGGTTGGGTCGATACGCTGGAGGGAAGGGATGCCATCCAGAGGGACCTTGACACACTTGTGAGGTGGGCTGATGCCAACCTGATGAAGTTTAACCATGCAAAGTGCAAGGTCCTACACCTAGGTTGGAGCAATCCCAGGCACAGCTACAGGTTGGGCAGAGAAGAGATTCAGAGCTGCCCTGTGGAGGAGGACTTGGGGGTGTTTGTTGATGAGAAAATGAACATGAGCCGGCAGTGTGTGCTTGCAGCCCAGAAAGCCAACCATATCCTGGGATGCATCAAGAGGAGTGTGACCAGCAGGTCGAGGGAGGTGATCCTGCCCCTCTACTCTGCTCTTGTGAGACCTCACTTGGAGTATTGTGTGCAGTTCTGGTGTCCTCAACATCAAAAGGATATGGAACTGTTGGAACAAGTCCAGAGGAGGGCCACGAGAATGATCAGGGGACTGGAGCACCTCCCATATGAAAATAGGCTGAGAAAGTTGGGGCTGTTCAGCCTAGAGAAGAGAAGGCTGTGTGGAGACCTCATAGCAGCCTTCTAATATCTGAAGGGGGCCTATAAGGATTCTGAGGAGGGACTCTTCATTAGGGACTGTAGCGATAGGACAAGGGGTAATGGGCTCAAACTTCAACAGGGGAAGTTTGGACTGGATATGAGGAAGAAATTCATTACTTTGAGGGTGGTGAGGCACTGGAAAGGGTTGCCCAGGGAAGTTATGAATGCTTCATCGCTGGCGGTGTTCAAGGCTGGATTGGACATAGCCTTGGGTGGGATAGTTTAGTGGGAAGTGTCCCTGCCCCTGGCAGGGGTTTTGGAACTGGATGATCTTAATGTCCTTTCCAACCCTAACTATTCTATGATTCTATGTTTTCAAGATGCTCCTACTTACGAGATTGTTACATACTTGAGTTTTGTAATATTAAGGTCAATCTAAGCATAGATATAGTCAAAAAGCTTCAGAATCAATCTGTTTTCAGTATTTGGAGGCATCAGTGACAGTATTTCCTCATTCCCATAGCATATGGAGAGGCTGAGAATCATTCAGGAAGCTCTATTACTGGCTATTACTGGTGTGCATCATTATTTGTGCAAAGAATCAGGGCTATCAGGTGAGCCACTGAGACATCAGCCATAGAAGATGTTACATATTTATCATTTACAGTTACTACATTTGCTCTGATTTCAGGAGTTAGAGAGGACTCTTCTAATTACAGAGGTTATTGGCTATTGGAGATTGAGGGTTTTTTTAAATACATATAATTAATACATAGAATAAAAAGCAAATATAATGGAGGGAACCACACATTCCTCTGAAAATAATGCCGGTGATTTTATTGCGTGAAAAAGCCACAAAAGCTGTGTTAGGGTGACAGTATATATTATTTTTTTTTTCTTTCTTTCAAAAAAAATCGTTATTCTCTCAGATGCAGACTTAACCTCTAAGGAATTACTTCATAAACTTAATTAAACACATTAATCCTTTAAGAGACAAATTAATGTTCTAAGTGACTGGTACAGCCAAGAGAGTTAAACAATAAATTCTGCTAAGCAGGTGTATTCCATCTTTTTTCTTTTCTTTTTTTTTTTCCTTTCTTCTTTCTCCCTTTTTAATTATCTTTCTTTGATTCATGTTTTCTATATAATTTAAAATACCAGAAATGTTGATAAATTGGCAAAACTAGCTTTGATTATAATTTCTGGTATTTAAAAAAAACCAAATGCAACCAACTTTTTTTGGTGGGGACAACGGCGATTATTCAATGTATTTGAAATATTAGTTGCTTAATTTAGTCATCTTTTTATTACAAAATGGGATAGACACCTGAAAGTTCAGAACATTTCCATTTTAATAAGGTGTGTCTGAAAAATCTCAGATGGGATTCAGTTTTATTCTATCTTTAATATAGTGAGAAAGAGAAAGAGAGAAGGGAAGAGATAGAGAAGAAGGAACAAAGGAAGGAAGGAAAAGAAAGAAAAGAAAGCAAGCTGAAGAAAGCAGGAAAGCAAGCAAGCAAGCAAACAAGAAAATAAACAGAAAATTCTGTAGAAAAGTATATAACAGGTCTATGTCAATCAGGAAGAATAATGTGGGAAAGGAACAATGCACAATTTTACGGCATTACAGGAAATCAGGATTTCCAGCAGGGTTGCACGCTTAGATGAGTATGTACCTTTTAGGTTCTAAGCATCCTTTATAGTGATGCCTACTGTCCTGGGTTCAGCAGTAGCAGTCATTTTTCTCCTTCTTGGTAGCTGGTGCAGTGTTGTGTTTTTGACTTTTGACCTGGGAACAGCGCTGATAACACCAATGTTTTTAGTTATGGCTTAGAATGTTTAGGCTGGCCAAGGACTTTCTGAGTTTCATGCTCTGCCAGGGAGGAGGGGAAGCCAGGAGGAAGCAGATACAGGACACCTGACCCAAACTGACCAAAGAGGTATTCCATGCCACAGCACGTCATGCCCAGGTTGTAAAACGGAGGGCAGAGACCCGGAAGGGTGGTGGTGCACTGCTTGTTCGGGCTGGGTATAAGTGGTGAGCGGTTGTATTTTTTCCTTGTATTTGCCTTGCCATTATTATTATTGGTGGCAGCAGTAGTGGTTTGTGTTATACTTTAGTTACTAAACTGTTCTTATCTCAACCTGTGGGAGTTGCATTCTTTTGATTCTCCTTCCCGTCCCTCCAGGAGCGGGGGGAAGAAAGACGGGGGAGTGAGTGAGCGAAACTGTGTGAGTTATAGAGGCTTAAACCACGACACCTACCTTAATCAAATTATTTTTATTTTTCAAGATCAAATTCATCCAGTTAAGCACTAAAAAGACTGTATAAAAATCTACAGACTGAAGAGATTTTGAAGTATTGCCTTCCTCCTTTGCTAGAGCAAATCAAAAGTTACTGTTGGCTGCAACAGCATGCTTCATTATCTGTTTAGCCTGATGATCCATCTGGGATTACTGAAATTCCATTACTATATGTGACATTCAGTTTCAGCTATTCTTCTGTATGGATTTAAACAATTTTTCAGCTAATAATGAGAGAATAATTTTAATATCTTTATCAACTACATTTTTTTTAGAAATAACATGTAGCAGCATATAATCTGCTTTTGTCCCAATCAAAATTGGCACAATTGTTGAGAAGTAAGGTACTTTTTGGGGAACAGATGATTATCCATGTATATAAATCTGTGTTAGTGCAGGCCACATAGTAAAAGGAAATTATGTTGCAATTTTTTTTATAAATTTTCAACTTCAGCTGAAATTTCTAACATTTACTATTTAATGTTATAGAAAACTTAAAAAATATGAGGAGGAGGAGGAGGATTACAAGAATTGTTTTTCATTTGTAGTTAATTTCCAAACTCAGACACTAAAAAAACTCCAAAAAAGAAACAGGCCTTGAAAATTGTGATATTAAACAATAGCATATATATTAAAAATCGTTACATTTTCCTCCTCAGGTAAATGCTTCACAATGTCCTTTTCCATTTTTTTTCCCTGAAACCATGAAGAATATAAACTAGCATTTAAAAGCAAAATTAAAGGGTCTGAAAGTTTCTCAGATTCTTTGCATTTACCTGGAAAATGCCCCACTCCTCATTTAGCAAACACTGGCAAAAAGAAAACTGGCAGATTATGTCACTCATTTTTTATATCCTGGACTAGTGGTCAGAGTACTGATTCAGATTCTGAGACTTCTGTCATCTTATATCTCCTTGAAGTAGCCTAAAGGAAAGGCTGCAGGGAACCTCTCACTCCTTTTGAAAGGTTCCCATTAGATAAGATTCATACAACTGAAGTGAGAATAAAAGAAAGCACAATTCTGTAACTATCCAGTGAATCTGCTCCACAGAAAATGGTGGGTATGAAATTTTATCTTATTAACCACTTCTCATGCCTGTTTATGACAATTTATACGCAGAAAAATGCACATGCCTATGTAATGTAGAAGTTCATACTTCTACAACTTTAGATGGAGAAAGACTAATAAGAAACCTTAAAAAATCCCCAAACTGCCTTTGAAAATGTTATACTGCTTATAAGATACTTTCATTTTCCATGAAGGTATAGATTTAAGGAAGTTTGCCTTTACCCCTCAGCCTCCATCAATAAACATAGTACAAATGCTTTAACATCTTAATAATTGCCAGGCTAAATTAACAGGCTGATAGTGTTTTGATTTATGATTTGGAGGCCCCTTCTCTGTGCTGGCCTTCAGGAAGATTGAGCTGTCTCCCATGTTCCCTGAAAGTGAGTCAATGATTGTTTATTCATTCCGTTGATTAGAAGGCTTCCCTGAAGCCAAACACAAGAGACTGCTGTAATAAATGCAAGACTCATATGCTTTGTTTTGCTTTCTGGATTTAGTGCTAAACATTAAAAGGAATTGGAGATTGATTTTTGTGCAGGGAGCAGTGCCAGATAAAACAACAAGCAAGTAAACGGCCTTCTTCGTAGAAACAAGGTCTGTTAGTACAAGATGCCAGAGACATAGCTGAGGTTTAACATTGCTGCTATTTTGCTGCTTGGAGAGGTTTTTTGAATATCTCATCAACTGTGGGGTTGACACCTGAGATATCTTTTTATTTTACTCATAGAGTAGTCATTTTGGTACAAAATAATGAGTGGTAAACCTTTCTGCAGATAATAATCAATCACAATCACTTTTTCAAACTCTGAGGGAGGAACACTTAACCATCCATTTTTATTTTGCTCCTCTGGCACTAGGGCTGAAAGGACATGCATGCACATATACACACACAAGTGGGTGGGAGAATGAAAGATAATTAACTTTTTAATACATTAATTAACTAATATTCCTTTCTCTCTGTTCCTTCTTTCACAACCTGATGATGTAAAGGTACATCACAAACTATTTCTCACAGCTTATCTTCTTCCTTCACTCCTGTTGTGGGATGCTTTTTTCATCTGGTAGAGCAAGCAAGTGGTTTCAATATGAACTGACAAATTGGCCAATAATGTGGGTAATAAATGCAGTCAGTAGTCATTTCTCTATTCTGCAATTTACATGTCAAGCTTGAAAAGATCTTTCTCCTGCGTTCTGGGACTTAGAAGCGCATCAAGTAACATTTGCTAATGGAGTCTTTGCTAAAACGAAGCCAAAATGGACAGATTGATAAGCAAAACTATTGTCTTCTGGATATTAGTTTGAAGCGGATGTTTATAGAATATGAACCTGGATAAATGAATTGTTTATAATAATAAAGGACTGGACCCTCAACAAAACTTCTCTAGCACGGTATACTCATGAGAGCTTATTCTACTAACGTGACTAGGGTACCTGTAAGCTTAGTGATAGAGTGGCTTTGAGACTTACAAGCCTCCAAAACTTGCAAAATAAGGACAGATAATAGTCAGCTAAAAAGATTTAAAAATAATTAAAAAAACCCCAAAGAAATCCCAACAAAAATAGCCCCACAAAAAATTAATGAAAGCCAATTTATGGAATGTCAGTGTTTTTGCTTTGAGGAAGAGAAAAACAGTACTGACTTGCACTGAGCTTTGAAAAGTAAGCACGTGTCTTTTGTGAACTGCCAATATACAGATACAAATCAGGACTGTATTCCCTATATAGCTATATGCTTGCAGAGATCCTAACCAGGCCTTGGTATCTACACGGTAAGCAGAGAAAAACTGGGTATAACTCATCTGTTTGATCAGCCCTCTAGCAAGACATAAAACATTCTGAAGTCAGTTTTCCCCAACCATATTTACTCTTTTACTTATTGATAAGGCAATGTTTGAAGGAGCTGTCAACCACTGTCTTTGAACATTCCTCATTCAACAAGAAAGCTTTCCCAGATTCTTCCTGACTTTCTCAGATTTTCCAGCTTGAACAGCCTTTTCATTTATTTATTTTTAAATATATAAATACACTAGTTGCCATTGATGGAAAGATAGCATTTAGCACAAAATCTTAGGTGATTATTTCAAACATACTAAGGCTTGCTGTCTTTTTTCTTTCTTCTTTGACTGCAAGCACAGCATTTCTTACAAAATGATGGATCTAAAAAGAACTCATCAGATCCATTATATCGTGTATATGTAAATTCTAGAAATTAGGACTTTGAAGTAATATTTTACATAAGTTATTCTAATGGAGGATTTGGGGAAATATATTTCCATATTTGACTATAAAAATATATCCCCTTTAAAAAAAAAATTATAAAATTAAAGATTTTCTGTGCACCACGAAATCAACCAGTGCAAATTATGATTGTCTGCAATGAAGGCTATTAGGTTTTTCAATGAAGTTAATTCCCCTCTTTGTTTAGACAGAGATATCCATCAGTTTAGATCATACTTTCTTTAACTCTTTGCAATGATTTTGGTCTAATGTCACTGTTAATATGTTCCTGGATCAATTAGAACTCCTGACTAATAAGTTTTGAGCAACTGTTCAATCATAGCATAGAAAGGACTGAATGAGCATGTATTAATTTGAAAGTTTTTGGTATTTGCACCCATCATTGTACCTACAGTACATGGGCATCTTGTTTAAAAAGTAGAACTATAAACATTGTACTGCAAGGATAAGTTATATGAATGCTGGACATATTTCTTACCAGTTTCTAGAAACCACTACCTTCAATGAAAGCACACATTCTTTGAACTATCCCTCTAATCTTTCATTTTCTTTTAATTTCTCAGAGAAGACCTACTTCAGGGGACCTAGGACACAAGTTAAAGAGAGATTAAAGAGCTGATGCTGGACCCCAGTTGTGGGGTTCCTCATGGAAGGAAATGGTATGGAGCGTAAAAATAAGGAAGTAGAAGAGAGTATGGTTTTGGGAAAGTTTTAGAAGGTGAGCAACTACCTATGTGCTGGGACTTAGTACTTCTCTTATTAGTGACATCATCTAACAAAAATACATAGAAAATGTGGAAAATGCCACTTTTGGGCTACTGTTTCTGATAACGAAATAAAGGTGTATTAATATTTTGTAGTATACATGACAATTTATTCAATTAATTATTACAAAATCCCAGGTTTAGTTCTAATCTACAATGATTTAATTCATTGCAGTGTTAAAGCATAAGCTTATGTAAATCAGGTCTTTTCCCTCATTAACTTAGAGCAGTTTATCTTGACCTGTTCTCTAGCTAACCAGGACCATGCCTTTCTGGAGTGTTTTCATTTTTTCTTGCCTGGAAAAATATATTTCTTTAAAACTCCAAAATTTCTGTAAAGTCCTTTCCTATCACAGAAAAACTATGAACCTTGTTTGAGGCAATGAGATTATCACTACTCTTTTTAAGAAAAACAACTTCCAAATTCATGAGATATTGCTGATGAGTCTGCTGTTTCATTGAGCTCTTGACCTCTAAGTTATAAATTTCACTAACAATTAAAAACTATTTATAATTTATTTTCAGCACTAATATCTTTCCCACATGCACAAACACTGTATTTCAGCAAAGGAAAAAAATATCAATTGTTTTCAACTTAAACAAGAGTAACTTTAGAAAACACCAAACCCCAAAGAATGCATCATAAATGTTTACTGGTGTTGTCAGACAGACTTCAGAGATTGTTTTTTCCTGACTCTATAGTAAATTGATGATAAAATTAAGTTGCATGAACTGAGCAGTATCAGATAATTATTTTTTTGCTTTTATTCATTAAATAAATGGAAGTGAATTTGTTCCCAAGGTTGATTTAACACCCTTCATGCTCATTAAATACAACTATATATTCAAGAATTCATCATTCTCTTAATCACTATTAAGTGCAAGCTGATAATAAAACTCACAAGACTTTTGCTATCTTTTCAAACCCATCTTTAAGAAAATACCATCTCATAATACTTCTTGTTGATTCTTTCAAAGGAAATAAACGTGTTTTCCTGACTTTGTTTAAACAGCTGCTGCTAACAAGATAAAATTCTGGTAAGCTGCTAAAGAGAGTGGAAAAGGAAATACGAGTCAAAACCTTTGACCCTTAGGATGCTGCTTCAAATTCAGGCTCAGATAGTAGTGACTGAAAGTTATTATCTCCTAAAGGCTGTTTGGCTTATGTAAACTTGGTTGTATACATCTCAGTTTGAGATTCTGGTAAATAAACACCCACAGCAGAATTAAACCCCTATGTGTCTAGTAGAAAGGTCAAATGCATAACAAATCATGGAGATAAAAATCCACTCTCAGCCATAAAAACACTTCTTTTAGGCAATAATTTGGAGCAATGATGAAGAAAATAGGGTGAAACTGCACAGGAAGGATAAAACATGGCTTGTAGTAAAACAGCCTGGAGTAAAAACAACACTGTAATAATTCAGTGCCCAGATTGCCAGTGCAGTTATCTTATATTAAGATAATTAAGCTTTTTTATATTTGAAAGAATTAATGAGTTATCTAACTCAGCTTCTTTTCTCTATGTTTGCATTAGCTTAATCACTTTATATATTATGTATGATGTGACTGTTTTTTCAAAAGTACTACTAAACAATGTTCAAAATACTCTTCTGTATCTCTGACAGAATTTTTTTTAACCTACTTTATTCCTGTTCAGGAAAGGACAGCTTTTCTCATTAAGTTAATGTGGGTCATCATTCCCACTAAAATCAGAGTAACCCACTCTTAACAAACACTTAATCATGGTATTCAAACCACATAATGACAAATACGAAATTTTAGATGGATATATCTTTAAAAAAAATCAAACTGTTCACTCAAGATGAGAGGGACCAATTCTCTAGTAATATCCCTGCTTTCATGAACTGCACATCTGGACTTGAGAACCACAAACAACTATTTGGGTGTTTGAAGAAATTTGAAGGTAACCATTACACAGCCAAAATGCTGATGTTGTGTTTTTTCCCACAATGATGGGTTTATTGTTCTATGTGTATCTAAAAAATATGCTGAACAGTGGGGAATATATCCATAAACTCATTCATGCTAAATCTCACAGTTCTTCCCCAAACCCAAAAGTGCAAATTCTAGTCCTGCACTTTAAAAACTCTACACAGTAAATACCTTTTACAATTTTGATGATCACCAGTGAAAGCTACTGCATGATTTCCTGAATGTTCTTTCATTTCCTTTGTTTTGTTCCTTAATGATTATTTGCAACTCTTGTCTAGGTACATCTTAACTTAGTTACTATGCTATTTTCTGTGAATAAGATGACTTTTTTTTTATTTTATTTTATTTTCTGTGAATAAGATGACTTTTTTTTTATTTTATTTTATTTTCTGGATTTTTTTTTTTTTTCCTTACTTTTTTATGGGGAGGTTTTTTTACTATATAGTGTTAAATAGAGAGTAATTCTGTTCCATGACTGATTGCACTGGGGACACCTCAACAGTTTCATCAATATTCCATGATGCTTCTCTCTTCCCTAAATACTCACATATTGCTTGCTCTTGTTTCTTCCCTACCTCCTTTCTGCATCCTTTGGAAATAACTGTTAATACATATGAAAGATTTTTTTTTTTTTTTCTGCAGGGTATCACACTGTCTCCTTAAGCATTTGGGCTATGGATGACAAAAATTAGGAAAAACTATGTACATTCTAGTTTCAGAGGTAGTTCAGGGGTTTTACCAACTCAGGAGAAGAGTGAGATGAACTAACACTCTGTCGTGGTTTAAGCCCAGCCTGTAACCCAGAACCACGGAGCCACTCACTCACTCTCGCACTTCTTCCTCCCCCTGCTCCTGGAGGGATGGGGAGGAGAATCGAAAGAACGTAACTCCCATGGGTTGAGTTAAGACCAGTCCAGTAACTAAGGTAGAACACAAAACCACTACTGCTGTCACTAATAATAATAATGATAAGGGAAACAACAAGAGAAGAGAATACAACCACTCTCTACTCACCAATCAACACTCAGGGTGACCTGAGCAGCTATCTAGCCCTTTCAGGTAAATCCCCCCAGTTTCTATACTGGGCATGATGTGCTGTGGTTTGGAATACTCCTTTGGCTAGTCTGGGTCAGGTGTCCTGTCTCTGCTTCCTCCCGGCTTCCCCTGCTCCCTGGCAGAACAGGAGGCTCAGAAAGTCCTTGGTCAGAGTAAACATCACTGAGCAGCAACTAAAAACATCGGTGTTATCAACACTGTTCCCAGGCAGAAAGTCAAAAACACAGCATTAAACCAGCTACTAAGAAGGAGAAAAATAACTGCTACTGCTGAACCCAAGACACATTTCTGTCCCTAGATTTCCTCTTGATATTACTACTAATGCTGGCAAGTTCAGCAATACAGGAGTTGAGGATCTCTGCTGAATGTCAGGAAGGAATCCACAGGAGAAAGATGTGCTGGCTAAGCAGTTTGACCTTCAGAAACAGAACAAAATGATTCATGATTTAGAATCAATGGGTCAAAGCCAGAAGGTATTTGACACCAGAATTCATTTCAGAGATTAATACCAGGGATATCAGGGATAAATATCAAGGATGGTTTTGTGCCCTTGCACTATTTTTTTCCACAAAACATATATTTTATGAACAAAAATATGTTCAGAACTATTACAAGAAGTTCATGCGACAAGAAGCTGTTTGATGATGATCAATAGGAAGATGAGATCTCACATATTGAAGAAGAGGCAAAAACTGGATTTGGAAGAGTAAAATGTTCTCTCTCTTGCAGAATTCCGTGTTTCTGGTTTCTGTTACATTTTTATTATAACAATTTTTGCATGACTGTAGCTGGACCTCTCATAACCTTCCCATTTTGAAAACTGAAGGAAAAGTTGCTGACTGCAGTGAGACAGGAAACCTTCCACCCCCACGCTCAACAGTGCCTCATAAAAATATCAGGTCACAGATTAAAACAGAATGACTTGAAAAGTTCAAAAATAACAAGTCTTCCCTCAGTATGTCTGCAAGTAAAAACAGCTTTTAACGCATTAAAAATGTAATGGAGAGACACCAAGGTAATATTATTCCTACTCTCAGGTTCTCACTCTTTCTCTTTTTGATCTTAAGGGGAAAATTGACTTAAGTATTTATTAAAGACAATCACTTCATGTCTAATGGAGTTTTGTGGCTAGCCATACTAATTTGTAATAATTTCTATAAGAATGACAAATAGTCCACAAAGTAATTCACAATTTAATTCTAATTGGTGACATATTCAATAGTTCTCATTTTGTAATCAGATGCTAGTCTGCCTTCTCACAAATTCAAGATGCAATCTCATATCTCCAACCAAGTCTCCAGCTAGGCTGCACTTGAACAAGGTTTACAAGACTACTTCGAGGCTGTGCATGTGGTTGAACACAGACTGCAACTTTTACAGAAAAAAGAAACATAATTTTCATGGAAAAAGCCATCCCAAAACAAACTCAATTTCAGATTTTTAACTGAAAATTTTTATCTAATCGAGCAGGTGAAACACTGACACATTAAATATATTTCCAACATATTTCCAACATATTTCCAATATATTTCCAGTATATTTAATCTTCCTTTGCAGACTGCCCATTTTCACAAATGTGTCCATGGAGCAAGGATGTTTCCTATAATCCCCCTTTCAAATTGCAACAGTTACAGTACAGAATCTGTGCACTGTAACTGGCCCTCACAGTCTCATGATCTATTTTTGGATTCCTGATCCAAAAATGATAGCCTTCCTGCCTGAAACCAGATTTTATTCTATTATAAGGATATACTTCATAGAATCTTTCTTTTCTGAGATAGATTTTTATTGTTGTTGTAGTGTATGAATATGTGCAAAGCAGATGTAGCTCCAGTGGAATCTGAGCATTGAGGCAGCCACCTATCTCTTTTTGTCTTCATTTCTGCGCATGTCAAAAGTGTAGGGCGGTCCCAGAAACCCTGATATCTAAGTAACATGATAGTCACCTAACCTGTTGCTGGTACTTCGTCCCTAAGTATGAGATATGGCAAAGGTGCATTCTGGCATTAGTCTTCTCTTGCCTCAGAAAGTGGGGTCTTTTTTTGTCCTTCTCGTCTATTCATTTTCAGTGCACCTACACTACTGCTAAAACTACTCAGTGTCCCAGTGCAAATCCATGACACCTCTAAAAAGATCAGAAAAAAATTATGACTCTGCAATAAGATCCTGAGAATGGCTAGAGCTACAACACGTTGTAGAGACCCTCTGAACTTCCATCCCTCCTGATGTAGGAGTGTGGCTTTGCTCATCTGACCTATCAATTCGATAAGACTGAAAAAACATCTGGTTGAAAGGTTTCAAAATCTCCCAAACAATAAGACCTTAACCCTGACTCTTCTTCCTGTTGCTGAATGCTATCAGCACAGATATATATTTCATGTACTGGAAAAATAAATATTTCAGATTACCAACAGAAATTCCAGTTCTCTCTTATGCTAAAGAACTGCTCAATATACTGCTTTCAAATGGTTGAGGGAGGGAGACAGAATTTCAGTTATTCATTCTAGGTAGTGTATGATATGTACAGTGACAAGGACACGTTAAGTAGGAGACAATTCTTACAAATGTGCCACTCCAAAGAGGTGACTCAGAGACAAAGTTTGGCTGCTCTGTAACTTCCTTGCTAAGCTGCAGTCTAAAACCACAGCATGCACAGTTACAATCTTTTCACCTTTACATAATGGCATAATCCTGACCGCTTCCTTTTTGAACAGTTTAACATTTTTTCCACCCCCCAGTAAAAAAGTTATAATGGGAAAGAGACTAAAAGGATGCAGAAATATTAGAAACTTCACTTGAGTAAGACTATGGGCTACATCAGATTTTCTTAATAGAATAACATACATATTTTTCACAGGAAATAGTATTTCTCATTTTGTTCAACTACTGATTAATCAATCTGCCTTCTTCCATAATTTTTTTTTTTTTTTTTTTTTTTTTGTCAAAAAGAACTGCCTTCAGTAGGATCTGGTTTATTTTTACCTTAAAAAAGGGAAAAGGATGTTTTCCACGTGCAGTTCATCCTAGCACAAGCCAGTGATAACCAGTTAAATTAACTGAGACTGCCTCCACAGCTCTGTGGAATCATAGAATATCTCAAGTTAGAAGGGACCCTTAAGGATCAAGTCCAACTCCCAGCTCCTTTAGATTTACCTAAAAATAAATCATAAGACTAAGAGCATCATCCGAATGTTGGTGCCCTGACAACTTCCCTGGGAAGTCTCTTCCAGTAGCTGACCACCCTCTCAGTGAAGAACCTTCTCCTAATGTCTCATTGGAACTTCCCCGGCCATGGCTCCATTCCATTTCCTTGTGTCCGATTGCTGGACACTAGAGAGAGGAGATCAGCGCCTCACTCTCTGCTGCCCTTCTTAAGGAAGTTGCAGACTGCCATGAGGTCACTCAGCCTTCTTCAATAAAATAAGTGACCTCAGCTGCTCCTTGAAGATCTTGCCCTCTAGGCCTTTCACCATCCTGGTCACCCTCCTCTAGACACATTCTAATGTGCTTGATGTTCTTATATCAAGGCACCCAAAACTGCATACAGCGCTTGAGGTGCTGCCACACCAGTGCAGTGCAGGGTGGGACAATCAGCTTCCTTGACCTACTAGCAATGCTGTGTTTGATGCACCCCAGGACACAGTTGGCCCTTTTGGCAGGCAGGGCACACCGTTGACTCATATTCAATTTGCCATCAACCCAAACCTCCAGATCTCTTTCCGCAGGGCTGTGTCTCCAGCCTCTTGTTCCCAGTTTGCAAACGTTCAGAGGGAGGTAGAGATATTCCAGCTGCTCCAGCCAATGAGACGGCTTCAACTGGAGCTCATCTCATATGTCTCTATACAAATGCCTGTAGCATGGGTAACAAACAAGAGGAATTAGAGATGTGTGCATGTCTACAGGGGTATGATATAATAGGCATCACAGAAACATGGTGGGATGGCTCCTATGACTGGTGTGTTGGAATGGAAGGTCACAGGCTCTTTAGGAAAGACAGGCCCGGTAGGCGGGGAGGGGGAGTTGCTATTTATGTTAGGGATAGGCTGAAGATTATGGAACTCTGCCTAGGGACAGGTGAGCAGTCGACAGAGAGTTTGTGGGTGAGGCTTAAAGGGGGAACAGCAATGGGAGACATTATTGTGGGGATCTGTTACAGACTGCCTGACCAAGAGGACTCGGTGGATGAAGTGCTCTATAGACAGATAAGAGCAGCCTCACGCTCGCAGGCCCCTGTTCTCATGGGGGACTTCAACCAACCTGAAATCTGTTGGAGGGATGGTATGGCCCAGCACAAGCAATCTAGGAAGTTCCTCAATTGTGTGGAAGACAGCTTCCTTCTGCAAGTATTAGAGGAGCCGACAAGGAGAGGTGCCATACTTGACCTTGTTCTCACCAACAGGGAAGGGCTGGTTGGAAATGTGACTCTCCAGGGCAGCCTTGATTGCAGTGATCTTGAGATGGTCGAATTCGAGATCCTTAGGACAGTGAGAAGAATGTGCAGCAAGTTCACTGCCCTGGACTTCAAGAGAGCAGACTTTGGCCTCTTCAGGAACCTGCTAAGTAAGATTCCATGGGATATAGACCGAGAGGGCAGGCGGGCCCAAGGCTGTTGCTTGATATTCAAGGATCACCTGCTGCAAGCTCAGGAACAATACATCCCTATTAGAAGGAAGTGCTGCAGAAGGGCCAGGAGACCTCCTTGGATGGATAAGGAACTGCTGAGGAAAATTCAAAGGGAAAAAGAGGCTTATAAAAGGTGGAAGCAAGGACAGGCAGCCTGGGAAGAATACAGGAATGTTGTCCGGGAACCTAGGGACCAGGTTACGAAAGCTAAGGCCCACTTAGAATTAAACTTGGCTAGGGATGTGAAAGATAACAGGAAGGGATTCTATAGGTACATTGCAAATAAAAGACAGGCTAAGGACAAGGTGGGCCCTCTCCAGAAGCTATCGGGAGAACTGGCTACCCTGGATTTGGAGAAAGCTGAGGTTCTTAATGACTTCTTTGCCTCAGTCTTCACCAGAAAATGCTCTGACCATACCACCCAAGTCTTGGAAGGCAGACGCAGGGACTGTGAGAATGAAGACCCTGTGTCCACTGTAGGAGAGGATCTGGTTCGAGACCATCTCTCTGGAACTGTTGGAACAAGTCCAAAGGAGGGCCACGAGGATGATCAGGGGACTGGAGCACCTACCGTATGAAGATAGGATGAGAAAGTTGGGGCTGTTCAGCCTGGAGAAGAGAAGGCTGTGTGGAGACCTCATAGCAGCCTTCCAGTATCTGAGGGGAGCCTATAGGGATGCTGGGGAGGGACTCCTCATGAGGAACTGTAGTGAGAGGACAAGGGGTAACGGGTTCAAACTTAAACAGGGGAAGTTTAGACTGGATATGAGGAAGAAATTCTTTACTGTGAGGGTGGTGAGGCACTGGAATGGGTTGCCCAGGGAAGTTGTGAATGCTCCATCGCTGGCGGTGTTCAAGGCTGGATTGGACATAGCCTTGGGTGGCATGGTTTAGTGGGAGGTGTCTCAGGGGGGTTGGAACTAGATGATCTTCAGGTCCTTTCCAACCCTAACTATTCTATGGTTCTATGATTCTACGTATGAGTCAGCTTACCCCAACCCAGGTGCTGAATATGGCTAAATTCCATATGTTTGGTGATGGCCCAGCTCTCTAGTCTTTCCGTATCTCTCTGTAAGGGCTCTCTACCATCACGGGAGTCCACAGCTTGTCCTAATTTAGGATCATCATTCAATAAAGTTTACTTCTAAATCCCCTCAACTAAGCCCTCCCCTCTCCTTGTTATTAGCAAGATATTATTTTGCAGTTGCAGTCCACCTGTCCACAAAATGTCAAAAAAAAAAAAAAAAAAAAAAAGGGATTGCAGTCCAACTGCTCCATCTCTTGGTATATTCACGAGATGGACAATTAATGAATATTTAGTAAAATTGTATTTCCATTACTAACACTAGTCTTTCTCACCCTTTCTAATAGAATAGAAGGATTTAGTATAATATGTTGAATCACACAGTGCTGTAAAATTTCATTTCAGCAAGAGAACTCAGAATGCTTGCTCTCCATTATTTATGAGTCTTAATAAACATGCTTGACAACGTGTCATGAGGCAGGAACATAACCTTTACATCACAGGCTACATTACCTTCTACTTTAGCTTGATCACAACGTTCCTTTCAGTACTGTAGGAGATGCAGCACAGTTATGCTTTCTACCACATGACTCTCTATCTTTGACCTGTAAATCAAGGTACATCTCTGAACAGAACTTTAAAACCTCAGCACAACACAGGTTCTTCAGTAGCACAGAGAAATGTACAGGATCTGGCCATCAAAGCTCTATGCTTCCATTTCCCTTTCTTGTAAAATATACCCAAAGTAGATGGTTGCAGTAAATCTGAAATTGTTAAATATTTCTAGCATGCTTAAATCTGGGAAAGTTTTTACCCTGTTATTTATTTATTATCCTTGCCAGCCACCAGTATGTTGTTTTCTGGTAGACATGCCTATATGCTCTGTGTAGACACACATACAGGAAAAAGAAAACAGCTGTGCTTAATCCACTTGGAATCACCTTGATGGAGAAATCATCAGTAAGATCACTGTAATGAACCTTCTTCCATTTCTCTGCCAGTGAGAATTTAAGGTTTACTTGGGAGAGGAATGATATTTGTCTTTCATGTATCCAGAACATGCTTACTTATCTTTTGTAAATCAAATAACTCTCCTTTTAACCTTGAACATTCACAGGTCCTGACCCAGATAGTCTTGCAAAACAGGCCAGTCAATCATATTCTCCTTCTTATTGCACAGGGTGGTAGTGGGAGAATAGAAAAACCTTCTGTCACTAAATCCTTTCCACCCACAGGCGAAAAATCTTCACCCAATTAACTAACACCAGGTGCACACTTGAATGCATCTGAGGTATGTGGTATACTTACTGACTCTGTTCCTAACTTGGCAGACAGACATGAAACCTGCCCTTGATTAGCCTATTTTGCTGGAGCTGCAGTGATGGGTGTTTCCCCCTCAAGAAAAAGTCTGGGGTGTTTCTGTGTAAACAATGAGTGCCATGATCATGCAAGACCCAGGAGTCTGTGCATTAAAATACTATCTTTTTTATGAATCAATTTGTCAAGATGCACAAGTGGCAGCAGCTCACTGCAAAACAAAAAATATTAACAGTGCCTGACCAGCATTTTGTGCAAATCTAGAGAGCATCACAGACCTTCTCCATAGTGGATTTCATACCTTTAAGGGTAGGGATACTTAAGACCCTGTGGCTCCTTCCAAGTTTGCCTTCTCCAATTTATATTTTTGTTCTGCTACTTTACATAGCAGAGAAAATATTTTTAAATATCTATGGCCAAAATCAGTCCAGGTGCATACACATTTCAACCTCTGAATACAACAAAGGTGGCTTACAGAGAGCCTGAAGCTCCATCAATTCCATTTTTGAGAGGATTTCAAAGCACCAAGCATCCCTGAAAATCAGGTGGTATCATTTGTAAACTCAGGTTAAGTACAGAAAAACTGAGATCCAGGATCAGAAAAAAACCTTGAATTATTTTTTCCCTGAATGTTCTTGTTCTTTATTAATATTCCATAAAGAAGGTGAAAACTGACTAAATTCGTGAAGTTGTTGCCACATCTGTGTGATGGGGAAATTCTTTTAAGCAAATCTATTGGTTTATTTTCCTGTAGCAAAGCAGCTTAACCTATAACTACTGCAACAAGCCATATTCAAGACTTTAATTCCTAATTATGACTAATCCTCTTAAACAGCTAAAATCTTGTAATTCAGGATTTCTACCTAATATTGTTAACATGCACTTTTTCATTCTTTAAGGTACCTATTGAACATAGATGATCAATACATAGACTAGACAATGAATTATAGCCACTGAATATAGTCAACAGAATCAGATTAAGTGATAAAATTGTAACAGCTGTGAAAGTTGCACTGTTATGACATTACATTATAAAAAAATATTAAGTTATTATTAAGCTATTCTTGGAACTATTTACTACTTTATGGTACCTCAGAACATTTAAGCCAAAATACAAGTCAAAATCCTTGTTCTTGGATTTGGCTACTTGAGAGGGATATGAATCTGTACTTGCAGGCAACTTGAACTTGGCCTTCCTATCTATCACTTCCCTTAAACCATCAGCCTCCCCTTTTTTCTCTCTAAGATACTGGGGAATGTGCTTTAAAATCTGAGATACTGAGATACTTAATTTCACATTTAACCACCTTTTTTAAAAAAAAAAGTGTTGTTCAGACAAATTGAGTCCAGTACAATCTAGTCTACTGTGCTGTCTGAAATTAAAATGCAAAACACATTGCATGCATATCCATCCCCTTGAAGATTATCCTAAAGAGCGGAAATTCAGATTTTGGTCTGTAGAAGAACAGGAAAACACAGGATCAGAGCAAAGATCCATTAGAACTAAAACACCATTGTCAGCTGGAGCTAAGCAGGTAACCATGGGAAAGATATTACAAATAGGGTAAATATAGAGTAATCCTTCCCTGGTGTTGTGGTTTAACAGGGTAAACGTTGGGCAAACTCCCACTCTGTAGAGATAATACTTTTAGAGAGTTACTGTACAGAAAAGTTGCAACAGGCTCATTCTATTTAATATAACCAAAGCTGTGTCTGTTTTTCATTAATTTACCTTTTTTTTTCCCCTGGACTATAAGGATTAAACAGTATACTCATAATGAGTTCTACAGTTGACTTATATATTTATGTGAAGAAAACTTCTTCCTTTGTTTTATCTTACATTTTCTGTCATACAAAACCAGTTTGTGCTCTGTACTTTTCTTACTGTAAAAGTGAATAATTTCCCTTGATCATCTTTTCTACACCTTCCTCTTTTTATATGTCTCTATCACATCATTCTTCACCTTCTTCTATTCCAGGGTGATAAAACTTAATGAGTTTAGTCTCCTTGTCTTTAGTGTTGCCCTTGTTGCCTTGTTGCTTGTTGCTGTTCACTGTGTCTCTACTAAGTCTTCCATAGCTGTCATGGGTTCAGCAGCAGCAGTCATTTTTCTCCTTCTGGGTAGCTGAGGCAGTGCTGTGTTTTTGATTTTGGGCCTGGGAGCAGCGCTGATAACACCAGTGTTTTCAGTTACTCCTTGGTAATGTTTTGGTCTGGCCAAGGACTTTCTGAGCCTCATGCTATGCCAGGGAGGAGGGGAGCCGGGAGGAAGCAGAGACAGAACACCTGACCCAAACTAGCCAAAGAGGTATTCCATGCCATAGCATGCCATGCCCAGGAGGTAAAAGCGGAGAACAGAGACCCGGAAGGGTGGGGGTGCACTGCGTGGTCGGGCTGGGTATTGGGTGGTGAGAATTGTATTCTTTCCTTGTATTTGCCTTGTCATTATTATTATTGGTGGTAGCAGTAGTGATTTGTGTTATACTTTAGTTACTAAACTGTTCTTATCTCAACCTGTGAGAGTTGCATTCTTTTCGATTCTCCTTCCCATCCCTCCGGGAGCAGGGGGAAGAAAGAGGGGGAAGTGAGTGAGAGAGAGACTGTGTGAGTTATAGAGGCTTAAACCACGACAATAGCAATTTTATGATCCAGTTGAATTTGGCTTATTTTCTTGAGAAATGAGCAGACAAATATATAATATCATATGTACTAAATTTGTTGTTTATCAACTAGAATGTTTCAATGCATTAAGAGAGTTCCAGGTATTGTCTGCCTAGGACAGACATAAATAAACACTCCTGCACAGCCATAGACTAACTAGGTAACTTTTAATGTCACCAAAGTGTTCACCAAGACTGAGACATTTAAGTGATATATTCCCTGTTCCTTAGTATTTGGAAGTTTAACTGTTCTTTTTAATCTTTATCTATCTCCCATACCCTAATCCTATATTAGGATTTGTCCCAAAATTAGTATGAAATTTTGGCCTACAATCAATATTTGAATCACCACTGGTCATTTCTAAAAATTTTCAATGATGTCAGACTTTCTAATACATGTCTCCTTATTTTGCCTAAAAAAGGGATTGTTATGGGTAACTAGCTGTTACCTATGAATAGAGGTTAGGAAAATCCAGAGAACACATTTTTCCTGAGGTACAGTTGACATAATTACCGTCTTTATATCAACATTCTGCAATTTTCTAGTTTTTCCTTTTCAGTGACAGTCTAAGAGCCATTAACACAGCTAAGGGCAACAAGCAAGTTCAGAGAATGAACACTCTGATTCAGTTTACGATCCAGGGCAGCAAGAGCTATATCCCTCAATAATGATTTAAGAATTTTACACCAGGATTAATTATTCAGGAGCTGAAGAACACGTTATAAAATAAAAGCCACCCTGTAGTTATTTCTGGTGGTGGATGAAATGATCATACAGATCAGACAAATACCAAGTAAAAAACAGTAATTAAATTTTGGGCCACATAACTACTGGTGCACATTGTCTAATTTCAGTAGATCCAGGCTAGTTTATACTGAAAGCCATTAGGAATTCAAATGGATAGCAAACTCTTCCACCTCTCCTTACAATAGCATCCATATGGCTTTCTACATATTGTTGCAAATTCAAATCATTGAGGAATTCCATAGAGTGCTTTTATCCTCTCACCTAACAAATCATTTATAAAGCTAAGTACCCTTCATATGGTATTTGTATTAAGGGGTCATCTACTGTTTTCACAGACAGCTATTTGTTATTGGCATGTTTAGGTTCTGCATATATATAACACAGATTTATAATCAAATATTTTTTTGCAAAGTCAAAACATTTAGAGGAACTGGATGAAAAAGTGACTGGAGGCAAGTCTTTGCCATCTACTTTCCCACTTCTCCATAGCCTCTTCTTAATAGTAGCAGGCCATTTATAGATTTCTAGGAATTAAATACACATCTCCCCTGCCTACAGTGCTGATAAATCAGAGTTTATGTAGTGTTGTTTGAAGATTTTTTTATATGCTTATTAGTAGAGGTAGAGGGAACAGAGTGGGAGGGAAGGGATAAATGCCTGCTGACTGCTGGATCCATCCCATCAGCTCAGGCAGTTTGCATGACCTGCTCACCCATCTCCTCCACCACTGCATGTCAAAGATGACATCTTTGCAGTAGTTAAGAATACTTTTTTTTTCTGCGCCTTGTAAAAAACATCAGGGCAGATGAATAAGTGAACTGGTCAGGGAAAAGATAATTCTAGATCTGTCTCTTAAAATGAACAATAGGAGATATTTTTGTAAGCCAAAAAAAAGAGGACAAGCATGTGCCGGTATTTCCTACAGTGCTACACCAGATGCCAGCAATCTGTGATTCAAGGAAGGACTCTCAGAGCAAGATATTGTTTCATTTTTAATTCAGTTGCTCTCCTTTGAATTCTATCACTTTAACCAATGATGTTTAGGACCCTTATAAACTTTTCCCCAAACACCTCCTAAGGCATGATGCCCCACTTTTAACCATATGATGTATGAAGGAATATCTCCTTTGGTTAGTTTCTAAGCAGGAACCAGGAAATACACATGAACAGAGTAAAGAGCAGATTGTCCTGGGTTCAGCAGTAGCAGTCATTTTTCCTCCTTCTTAGTAGCTGGTGCAGTGCTGTGTTTTTGACTTTTGGCCTGGGAGCAGCCAAAACTCAAAAACCCAGCGTTGCACCAGCTACTAAGAAGGAGGAAAAATGACTGCTACTGCTGAACCCCGGACACGGATTTGTCACTTAAAGACCAAACCTCTTGAATATTCAAATTCTTATCTTCTTTGGAAAACCAAAGGAAGTAGCTTCTGAAATGGCCTTCAGAGTCTGGGGTGTCACTGTGTGCTGTTTATTTCAAATCAATGTCAGTGCTAACAATTATTTCAGTGAAAGGTCAGCTTTTAATTTCACCTTATTACCTTTAACAGTTATTTCTTTTCCACTATGTAAACTGCATTAAAGTATTGAAACAAAGTTATTAAACTTGTTCAGCAGCTTTCTTTGATTTTATTTCCCTGGACAACAGGCTGACTTACACCTCACCTTTAAGGGTCACAGGAAATGAAGAGAGCTAGAAAGGTTTCACATACAGATTTGGAGTCATTTCAGGTAACTGCACTCTGCTTGCAAGGCTGAGCTTTTCTTCTTTGCTTGCACAACATACCAGCTTTCTGGTGAAGGGACTGAAGACAGCACAACAAAAGTGTGTTGTGTGAAATGCTTCTCATAAAAAACACTGTGCTATTGCTTACATAACTCAACAGCTATAAGCAGTAAGAAGGGAGGAAAGTCTAGGCCGAAGAGGGAATTCACTGTTTTTTGACGAGTGAGGAAGTTGGCAGAATGGATGTGCTCTGGGAATCTGGAGGTCAGCGAGGATGTTCTGCACTCTTGGCAATGCCTGAGTGTAAGACTCTGACCAGACTCCTTTAGATATTCCACATAGAGGGAGGTAATGTGGAAGGGAGGGAGGAAGGAAGGGAGGGAAGGAGGTAGGGAGGGAGGGAGGGAGGGAGTAAGGAAAATGTTTATCACATTTTTTATCTTATTATGAACAGAATCAAACTCTCCACTGTGCAAGCAACCCTCAAAATAGCTTTTACCATCTTTGGAACTCTGATGTCACAGAACACAGTTTTCTCATCCTAATATCGCATCATTGTTGTGGTTTAAGCCCAGTCATCCATGCAGTCTCTCTCGCACTCACCCTCCTTCCCCCCCTCCCCGCTCCCGGAGGGATGGGGAGGAGAATCAGAAGAATGTAACTCCCACAGGCTGAGACAAGAACAGTCCAGTAACTCAGGTAGAACACAAAACCACTACTGCTGCCACCAATAATAATAATGATAACGGAAATAACAAGGGAAAAGAATACAACCACTCACCACCTGCCAACTGATACCCAGCCGGATCCCAGCAGTGATCTAACCCTTCCGGGTAACTGTCCCCCAGTTTATATACAGGGCATGAAGTACTGTGGTATGGAACACCTCTTTGGTCAGTTTGGGTCGAGTGCCCTGTCTCTGCTTCCTCCCGGCTTCCCCTCTTCCCTGGCAGAGCATGAGGCTCAGAAAGTCCTTGGTCAGAGTAAACATTACTGAGCAGCAACTAAAAACATCGGTGTTATCAGCGCTGTTCCCTGGCAGAAAGTCAAAAACACAACGCTGCACCAGCTACTGAGAAGCAGAAAAATGACTGCTACTGCTGAACCCAGGACAATCATATAGCCAGCCAGCTTCCTAGTGACTTTTATCCAAGAATGAACACATTCAAAAACACCCAAAACACCTTCACACCTCTGCAAATTTCCAGTAAGTCACAATAGAGGTGAGCTATAAGGGAAGAAATATTTCATGATCACCCTAAAGAGAAAGAAAAATCCACCCAAAAGTGTGCTAGTGGGAATTTAAAAAGCTTTCAAGCAGCAGTATAATTGCCAGTACTAGAAATTTTTTTTTTTTTTTTTTTTTTTTGGTATTTTAGTGTAACTAGTCTGTACTTAAGTATGATATCAATGAGACCAGCCTAAGCATTTAAATATTATTGTGTTGTGAAATAGTTAGATAGCAACATTTGCATATCTTGTTAAGATATATACTTCATTTCCCCTCTTCCTTAGTGGTAACATTTGATGACATCTGATGTCAGAAGTAGACATGCAAAGTCTTTTCCAAGTAAGAAAAAAGTATACATTTAGAAGTTTCTAAACTTAATCACTAAAGTATAGGAACATTTGTCAAAGAATCTCATCTAAACCTTCTCTCTTCATTAACCCAAAGAGCTCAAAAGCAGCATATGATTCATAATTAACAGTCAGTCAGTGAAGCACTGTTTCAGTATTTGTTTCTTATTTAAGAACATGACCCAAGTTCTTTCCAATATATTTATGAACAAAAATAATCTCAGACCTTTTCCAGAAAGAGCCACTGAAGAAAGATAAACAAAACTGGAAAGAAAACACCATACTTTCAGAATGTAAATGAAGGCTGTTTTCACTGCATTCAGTCAGCAAGATACTGATTTATGAAATGTATCTAAATTTCCTCATCATCATCAATTACCAATCTGTCAGATTAACACTTTTTTTTTTTTTTTGAGATTTCCGAAGAGTCTGTGCAGTCTCAATAGGGAGCCTGATCAAAACTTTTTATATGTACTAAAAATACGAAGGTGGGATGAAAAACACCATCAGTCATCCAAAGGTGTTAGATGACATCTAGCAAAATAACCTATCTATACAAAACCAAGTGCCTTCCTTTTTTGCATCCATTTATAGCTATAGGATGAGAAATGAGAATCTGAACCATATTTGGAAACAATATCCATAAAATCCAGTGGATAAAGGAGAGACACTCTTCTGGTGTTTCAGAACAGAAATCTAGTCCATCCACCTGATATTTGGGTCAGCTATGTATGGCTGCTTGATTTCTCAATTTGTATAAAATGAGCCAGTAATTAGGATAATAAAGTGGCCTTTCCAGGCTTCGTGCTGTAATCCTACTTGTACTTTAATAGGTTATTCAGATAGATAAAGGTTATTCAATATCACTCTATAAACATATGCTATAAATTGCTTCATTCTTTGAACTATTTACTCAACACTCACAGCGGAAGGAAGTTACATTATTCCAGAAAAATATCCAATTCCCCATAAAAACAAAATATTAAGATGATCCTGAAGGAACTGGAATTTACTGTTTTCATTTTCAGGATGTGGATATGCTTTTAGTTTTTATTTATCTTACTCAGTTTACTTAAGATATAATTCCAAGTTAGTAAAAGTCAATAGACTCTTTTAACTAACTTTTCTCTACACTGATTGAGGCCCTAAATATTTTCCCCATAAATCATGTCTTTTAGCTTTAACTTATCATATAATTTTTGGGATTCCAAAAGGAGTTCTCTGCAACAAGCTTTTTCATATCTTCAGCAGAACTTGTAACTGATAAAATTACTATGCAGTCTCTTTTAATTTTACATAAATTTCAGTTCATTTTAAAGTTACAGAAGATCATTTCTAATTCAGCTAACTAACTCTGCCTGAGACTTTTCATACATCTACAAAGGAGACTTTCAGAGACACGAACAAGAGCCAAGGACCTGCATTCCACTGACAGCTAATAGGGACCAAGCACCTGTGCCTTTGAAAACCTCCCCCCAGTCAATCATGTTATTATTCATCAATTTTTCCTACTGTTGCACTCAAAAAAATGTGAGCTGTCACTTTGAAGTCTGTTCCTATACACAACAGAAGCCAAACACATATTGATCAAAATGACATGTTTGTAGTGCAAAATAAACCGAAACATCTACATAATTTATGGCTTGTTATGTTTGGTGATAAACAGATGCTTTAATTAAGTTTGAGTTTCAGAGCCTTTTAAGCCGACTGCCCGAATTTTATCACCTATAAAAAAGAGGCCTTTGAAAAGAGGAATAGAGAAACGTGAATATTGATTTTGGTTGCAGATGTGGACCTAAGTCCCAGCAGTTACAGCAAATAATGTATTGCTTGCCCCTTTAAACTACAGTTACCTGCAGAAAGCAGTTTGTCATGTTCAGCTCAAGAGAACAGAAGCACTGAAAGCTTAGAACAGGGTGCAAAGCAGGGGAGGAAGTTAAGTAACTGCAAAGATACAGTTTCCAAACAGCATCTGGATACAGCAGATATTGCCTTCAAGTATGTGTGTCTGTGGCCCTGTTTACTAGAAGTTTTGGTAATTAAATTCTGAAGAATAGAAATATAAAGTGCAGGTGATATCATTGGGCAGATTCTGAAATAGGTGAGCACCTCAGTTCCTCTTTCACAAAGAAAGGCTTAAAGGCTTTGGAATTGGTAGTGCACTTTTATATTGGTAGTTTCAAATACTTCTGCAGTGAGTGCTAAGCTTGCTTGTACTTATTTTTGTCTCCTTTTAGATGGATGAGAATAGAGACACTATATACTCATTGGTAGAATTAGTGTCAGTTAAACACAACTTTTATGTGGCTAATCAATATAAGCTCACTTTATAGTCAAGGGGGAAATTCAGGCAACTACGGTGAGGATTTCATCCTATATATGCATAGATAAAATATCAGAAAAGTTTCAGGAACTGCCTTTAGGGTGCAACCATGTATCTTTACTGACTACAAAGAAAGGCTACAGACTCACTTGGACTAGCAGCTTAATTCCTAAAATTTATTACCTAAAATTTGTTGAGGCAGACTGTAACCCAAAAGTCTTTTTTAACTCTTACAGTGATTTACTGCACAGCTGGACCAAGATTTGTACAGTCCCAACTAGGTTTTTTACAACTTCAGTTTACCTTACTGTTTCTAGCCAATCCCTTAATAAAGTCTCTAGTGACAATATTACTTTAAACAGTTTTGTAGGTTTCAGAGGATGAGAAATGTGCAGCATCTTTTTGCTATACTTTGAACAAACCTTAGATTAATATAATGATTAAGATGAGAGAAAGCTATAAGGATAGATGATTTGTGATCAATTATTCCAGGGAATTTAATTATTTTCCATAAAACTATCAGCCCTTGAATCATTTTAAGGCAGAGGCTGAGTTTAGTTTTGGCTGTTGGAGATGTCTAGCTTTCAGATTTTGGTTCTTACTCAGGCCTGGAATTTAACATTAGATGGGAAATTACTAAACTGTCTCCAAGCTGAAAAAGGTTTATACCAAGCAGCATCACCAATAGAAGAGATTTTACACTATCTTTCTTTCAATTAAGAACTGTAGTTTAAAAAATATCCCAAGGTAACTAGCTCTGATACAAATAAAATTGGTACTAGACATTGCTGAGCAGTGACCACAAACATTAGGAGAAGCATTCCAGTAAAGAAGATAGAATTAATGCATCTGTTTGGAAATTTTTTATTCACTTTCTACTTGCAAACTTTGCCATCGAGACATAATGCCTCCAGCTCAGACACAGGTTATTCTTCTACCATCAAAAACCTGATGGTACAGTGTTTTGAAAAAAATTTCTCCCTTGTTCTTTTAGATGATGGAAAAGAAATAACCCTCCCAGAATTTCTTCAGATCTAACCTGGTTACAAAATTTGGAACTTCTGAAATGTCAATATTTGGAAATACTAATGCACCAAATTTTAAGTAATTTATCTAAGTTTATAAACAGCAATTTTTTCTGAGACTAGGGCTGAACAACTACTTTAAGAATATCAACCAGCCTGAACAGGTTTGTCAAAGCTGATAGCAAAAAGAACTTTAGTTTATTAACTCTGGCCTGTCACACAAAACATTCAAACATTCATCATGCTTTTAGGTAATTTCATTATTGCTTTCTAGGTATTGATTAAAAAGGTGAATATCTCTCACCATTGTGACAGCCCTGGAAAAAAAAAAGAAAATCAGGTTCATTTTGAGAGTTCAATAAAAATTCTGCTCAGCACACCACACTGGGTTGTAAATGAAAAACAAAAAGAAAGAATATTAAGGAATAGGGAAAGATTGGAAAATCCTTGATTACTGCTGTTAACATGTTAACATGTGGGAGGGCCTTACATTTATTTAGTATATATGTGAAAAAAAAAGAGTGGGTGAATTGTAGAGGATATGGTAGGAAAACAATGTGAAATGATCCATGAAAATAATAAATCTTGTGTATTCAAAAAAGGAATTTACTAAGAGACAGGAAGACAAGGACTCTGTGAAGAACGCAAAGAATATACATAATGCTTCTGGAAAAGATATTGGTTTTTTTTTAATGATATTTACTATTCTTGAAATTACAAAAGCATGGAAATTTAAATTGAAAGTAAAAGGAAAAACATAAAAAAAAACAAACAAACAAACAAGAAAACTAACCACAAATACCAGAAAAACCCCAAAAGAGAAGTGATTTTCAAACAATGAATAACCTGTGACATTCACTTCCTCATGATACTACACTGACCATAGAATTGATATAATTAAAAATACATCAGAATACACAAGCATCCAGTTTACAAGGAATAATTTTTCTTATATCACATTGAAGACATTATGACAACATAAAAAATTGAATCTCAATTTGCATAAATTAATCTCCTAAAATTTAGAGGAGTCAAATAGGATATAATAATTTGTCAGAAGATATGTCACCTCGAAGAACCAAGCAATTATCTATACTAAGAATATGGCCCAAAATACTGTTATGCTAAAGTGGCTGACTTAGAGATCAGTTGATAGCACCTTTTCAACAGCAGAATTCTGTGGGCCAGTTGTGAGATTTGAACTATCCAAGCACTCGCACTGCAGAGGTCAATGATAAGGGAAAATTTTTGTAAGTGTGAACTGTTTATTGTTAGCTTTATATTATTACTAAGTTGACATGTGTCACCTCTGAAACAGAGCAATATAGCAGAGTTGAGCCAAAGGCTCCACTATAACACAAGTCACTGAGTGGTAAAAATGTATTTTAACTGTGGTTAAAAAGTATTTTAGAACTCTCCTACACAACAGCCATTGTGTTTGTTTATATAGATGTGTTCCTCTCCCTGCAATTAAATCCTCAATGTCACAGGAAGAGAGAGAAGAATCTTCATGTTACCTAAATCTACTTAACTATAGAGGTAAAGCGAGGTAAAGTTTTGAGGGTTAGTTGGTTTGGTATTGGTTGTTTTTATTTTCTTTTTTGTTTGTTTGTTTGTTTGTTTTGTAAGCTCTGTCATGTAATTAGCACATGTAACACAGGACACAAGAGGAAGTGATTTTAATAAATATGTATCTTCTTCATGGTTTATTTAACTAATAACTTCTCAGTAGAAAAAAAAATGGACAGTACAGTAAAAAACCTACAGCAGCACTCTTTTCTGGCTTTGCAGTACACGTCACATCCTTGTCTGCACTTCATGTACATATTAACAGCCATGTCACGTTTAACTCAGTAACAACTTATCAGTAACATTTCACTAACTTCTTCTATTTTGGGTGTAAATAGTAAATACAGTAAAGAGCAGAAGAGCAATTCTTGGATCTAATTTGCTTGGTATATTAAAAAAAATATAGACCTCTATTTGGTTTAATTATGTATTTCACAGTGAGTTCCAGTTCACACTATTTCTTTCATAATACAACAGGAATGTCCTTTGTGATTACTACACTGTCCTCTAAAAAGATATTATAGCTACTTGACTGAATCTTTGCAAAAAATTTGACTCTGTAAGGAGACTAGGAGTCAAGTTTCAACATCTCCAAGGTTGTTTTCATGATCTATTCTTATTTGATCCAAAAAAGTTAGCATAGTTAATAGTATAAAATAATTTCACAGATACTAAAGTTGTCAAAAGGAAGAACAAATATTCATTCTTTATCATATCTTACTTGGTTATCCTTGGGGTTTTTTTGATTATTAAAATTGCTATTATTTCCTGATTTAAAAAGTTGAGATGATATATGACAAGAAATATTTTGTACTGGATTTGGTAAAAAAAGTCTAGTATTTTCTCAAAGAAAAGTTATTCTTATGATAGATCTCACAGATTTAGTTTCATAGGCAAATGAAGAAATTAAAACAAACAAGAACACTGGTGAAAGAGAATGCCGAGTCTTCAATGATATTCCACATATCCACTAGCATGATAAATTTGTTCAAAGCCAAAAATAAGTAGGTTATTAAAAGTTCATAATGCTTTGAGTTTGATTTCCTCTTTTTCCCTTATCTTGATGGCATTCAGTCATTCAGAAGCAAAAGCTGCTCGATGATACTAAATTATGTTAAAATGTCCCATTTCTGTGCATATTAAAGATACTTACCACATTATACATTAAAAAAAAACCCAACCAAACAATCAAACAAAAAAAGAACCCCCAAAACCCTTAAGAACTGTATAGTCGAAGCTGTTAGCTTATGGTTAGACTGAATCTCTTAAATGTCAGACCTGGTGAGTCTTTCAAGTCATATGAGTTATTACAAGGGTTTAAAACTACAGTCAAGGAATTGCTGTGTACTGCTTCTATTAACAATATCAGTTCAAATATGCATATCGACTCTGAACTTCTATATGTACTTTGTATATATAGTGCAGTATAGTATTTTAGTGTGAGGTGTCCCTGCCCATGGCAAGGTGGTTGGAAGTAGATGACCTTAAGGTCCTTTCCAACCCTAACTATTCTATGATTCTACATATCTATATCAACATACAAAAGAATAGTGTGAGCAACTTAAATGTGATAGGCCTCAACTTTCCAACTGTTTGGAAATGACAGCCCATGCTGGATTAAACACCAGCAAAAAGTGAAGAAGATAAATGTCAAAATTTGTATTTTTTATTCTTACACAGAGCATTAATGATAAATATATTGATGTATAAAGAGCTTGACTATACTTCAATTTAGTCTTGAGTGCATTTTTATTATTTAGAATTCATCTTTGGTGGATGATTGGATATGTTAGTCACAGTTAAGGAAGAGTTTTTCCTTTAGGAAAACTACGCTATGGACTATAAATAAGAAGCTAGAAATAACAATGAAAAAGCATTAGAAGAAAAAAAACCAAATCAAAAAACAATTAAGCAAAACTAAACCAAACCAAAATCAAACAACAAACAAAGCAATTATTGTGGCTTTGCAGATGCATTGGGAATTTCACATTCCATAACAATTAAAATCTCCAAATGCTCCTGCAAAAGGGAAAGTACTTTAAAACACTGTTGAAACTGAATCATGATGTTCATTTGTCACCAATTAGTGCAAATGAATCAAAGGAAATTCAACAAGAAGGCAGTCTATAGTAAAAAATTCTCACAAACAAGCTTGTTAAAATATACAAAAAGCACCACCTACTTTGTGTTGCACTTTCTGTGTTCTGTCTATCCAGACTGTACAATGAGGAGATCCAGTATTCAAAATTCAAATTGCAAAGTAGGGTGTTTAAAAGCAAGCTCTAGATTTTAATTTGAAATGCCTTGCTTAATGACATACTTTTTCCTGGGTGAGAGAGCTAAAATATAGAATTTTTTTTTCCTGCATCTTACAGAACAATAATCTTAGTCTTGAAAAATACAAAATTAAAGCATTTTATCTTTTAATTACTGATTCTGAGTCAGAATATGTAACCTGCTCTGAATTATTCATTCTGTCATGTCTGAATTATATAACCTACTGTGACTATTCATTGGGGATTGTAGTGATAGGACAAGGGGTAACGGGTTCAAACTTAAACAGCGGAAGTTTAGATTGGATATAAGGAAGAAGTTCTTTACTGTAAGGGTGGTGAGGCCCTGGAATGGGTTCCTCAGCGAAGCTGTAAATGCTCCACCCCTGGCGGTGTTCAGGGCCAGGTTGCACAGAGCCTTGGGTGACATGGTTTAGTGTGAGGTGTCCCTGCCCAGGGCAGGGGGGTTGGAACTAGATTATCTTAAGGTCCTTTCTTATCTTAGGGTCTCAACCCTAACTATTCTATGATTCTATGGTTCTATAACATGATACCCATATCACAAAGCCCAGTTACTTATAAATAAAGCATGATCTTGTGGGAAAAGCGTAAAAAAAAAGGTATTTAGATATGTAACCAGCACAGATCTACCAATTTTTCTTCAGACAATAGTGTGAAAAATGCAGTTCTGCCTTCCAGAGCTTTCTGTACATATCCAGGCATACTGATTTGAGGTAGTCTTTTTTCAGTCCTTTCCTTTTAGGGTTTTATTTTCACAGAAACCAAACTATTTGCTGTCTTAAACAGCAGTGGGCTACTCCTCAACTATTACAATTTTCATTTGCAAGTTTGATAAAAATGAAAAAACATGTAGTAGATTTTGTGAATGTAGCAGGAGCAGTCTCTTGTCACAGGCAGATTATATGACATGATTTCAAAAGGAAAATAAATATCCTGCACTGCACATGTGTCTCCATAAGATCTCTAGTCAGCAATAGACTGTAAGTATCTGAGTGGCTGGATGTAAGTGGATTGCTAAAGAAGGGGAAGAGAGCAAGAGCGTAAAAACATCTTTATGATGAGAGTCAAGCCAAATGAAATGAGAGTGTGTAAGCTTTAGACCATGGCTCTTTTAACATAAAAGGCAAATAAAGGGATTGCTGTGTTGGAGAAGGAAAGATTCTGCTCTAAAGTGAGTGAAATATTTGTAAGAATTGCAAATAGTCTGAATTTTTTTTAACTTTTATAGGCTAAAAACCTGACCAGTGAAACCCATATTGAATTTAGCTATTACTTCTAAAGAGACCAACATTTTTAACTTCTCATTTGGAGCTTTGTTGTAAGTCAAAGACAGTCTAACTTCACTAAAAGAAAACTTGTGCCCATTTCAAAGTGACTAAACGCAGCCTGTGTTTTCATGCTGAAATTAAGTATGTTTAGCATGGGTTAGTTAACTCATTTGACAGAATATGTTGATAGCAGTGGAGTTTTCCTTTGAGGCTTAAAGCCAGTTATTTAGTGAAACTCAGGATATATTTATCAAACTAAGCAGAAAGGAGTCTAGAGCTGCTGAACTTAACATTTTACATTGTTTTATCCTACACTTAGCAGCAACTCATGTATTTCTCAGAGGAAATTATTATCAAAATAGGGAAATAGGAAATTGGAGATCCAGGGTGGGATAAGTACTACGTTTGTTCCCTTGGTCTAGCAGCTAGTAGCAGTCAGACCTGGATGTATTACTTCTTATAGTGCATAACTGCAGATGTATCAGCTTGATCCCCTAGCATGTCAAAGTTTGACACCTTATTGTAAAGACAGCAAATAGCCTTGGGCACATGAACTGTGCTATAAACTAGAAGAATGAAGTTCTTCAAAAGAAACTATGCTTTTTCTTTTTTTTTTTTTTTTTTTTTTCAAATACCATGAGCCAGTCTTATGCATCATTAGATAGATTACAATAGAAACTCAATTAAACTACACATGAATAAGCCTGAAACAGCCAAAAGGCATAAAAAGATTAAGTTTCTAGTCTTCCTGGTTTTGTATTCCTCTGGTGTAAATGAAAGATAGATAAATTATTAGCTACACTGAATAATGACATAGCTATACATAAGCAAAGAGTAGCAGGAAAACTCTATAACATGGTGCTATAATGAAGGAAAAGTTATACTGGATAAAAAAATCAGATTAATCAAAAAAATTCCAAACCAGTATTTTTGAGGGAATAGTGAACTTAGGCATCTGAAATGAGTAAGCGTATATCAAAGTTAGATAGTTTTCTTTTTTATTTCATAAATATTGTTTAGAATTCTATATTCATGATATATCAATTTTACATTCTTCCTCATTTATGAATTGTAGAATAGCTGGTCCATTTAACAGTCAAAAATATCTCACAAATTCATCTTCTTACGTGGTCTATCCAGTCTAACTTTAGAAATCACATCTCTATCTGCATCAGTATATTATAGCAAAGCTCAAGGGAAAAATTCAAGGTACTATAAATGAAAACTCATGATCAATAAAGGGTTTAGATCTCTGGAATTAGCTTCCCACTTGATTAAGCAAGTTCAGGTTTGATTAAAATTTTTGTGTTAATTATACCGACTTTTTTCTTCTGTGGAATTTTAGGGAGAAAAAAGATTCCTAAAGATGTCTTATATGGGCCTATTTTCTTTATTTAAATATTAATTTAAAGAATGCTGTCTGGATTGATGAACACATCACATGAACTACAATTGGACCTGTCAAAGGAGTGATTTGTTTGATACGAAATATTCTGAAGCTATCTGAATCATTTGGTCCCTCTATGAACACATGACAGAGCATACTGAGCCTCCACTGTCCAGCAAGACATCGCATAAAAGGAACCTTTGGTCTTTCCTCTTGAATGGCTGTCTGCTCATGTCTCTAGTATGTTTTGATGTTTTTCTTCTGTAAGTCAGTTACTAAAACTTTTGAAAGGCTTGCATTGTTCTTCCCCAGCAGAATGTGCTGAAGGAAGCAATGTGAGCACTGCACTCTCAACCCCCTCAGTTTCCTGCTGCCCCCAGCTGTCTTGCACATTGTCAGGATATATAAATAATACAGACAAACCAGGCATTAGAAACCCATCTCTTCCCCACTGCCTGATGGATACACTTTGGAAACAGTACATTTTGAATTGCTGAACAACCTGTTATTTGTGTCCCCCTCTTAAACCCCAAGTTGCACAGAGGAAGAAACAAATAAGAATAATATGCTAGATCATAGCTGGATGCACTTTTAGGTTATTATGGATGATGAAGCAGAAGGAGCTCACTTCTCTTACATGCAGGAAAAAGAAGAAACAATGGACTGTTCCCAACTCCCATTCCCACTCCCACCCCCAGTCCTTAATAACTTTTACTGTTCTGTAAAATACAACTACTTTGAAGCTGTAAACATGTACCCACTTTTCTCCAGTCCATTTACATAATCCTAATCCATCTGTCAGAACAATCACTAAAAGAATAAAGTCTTTTCTTGATAATATTAACTAGCTTAGTGAGTCTTCTGTGGTTTTTCTGAAAACAAGAATATAGATTTCTAGGACCCCAGATCTATATTTGAAAAAGTCAGCCTAGATATGGATTTATAACGGTCCAATCAAGATCAGTATCTAATGTACATTTTCACACACTTCTGATTCTCATTTAGCTAAAATAAAGATTTTTATCATAGGAAAGGCTAAACTGAATGCTACTCATGTGTATTATGAGGCTTCCCATTCCTCCTCAATCCATCAGAAAGCAGTGACAGCACTCTGCACTATGAATTGGCTGTCCAATTCAAAATGTTATCCTGTTTTTTTAAGAGCCATCAAAGAGCCAAGCAAAGTGTTTCTAACAAGTAGAAACATTTATAATAGATTTAGTGAAACTAGAATCCAATGTAAATGGCAAAACAGAGTACAGAATACAGCCAAACAGAGGCCTTTTGATCATAAATATATTAGTACAGGTATAGCACAATAATTTTTAATGGGAATTTATTGTAGTAGCATAATGGGGAACATGTTTAGGAATTCAGCAATTATACAAATGCACAGGATTGATCTAGGCTATGTTACTTTGCCAGCCTGCAATTCGTTCACATAATCAGCTTGTCTTTTGTTTTGTTTTTTTCTTTCCCCCTCTCTCAAGAGCTGTATACACCAAGCAAGGCAGACAGTAACACAGAACATCGCAAATATTGAGAACATATGTTGCATGCTTCAGGACGTTTAGCCCAGATTTATGAAACAGAATTTAAACCTCAGTCTCAGGTTCCCTGGGAGTTTCTGAAGCAGCTGTTAAAAATTAAATAAATAAGCTTACCTGCAATCAGAGGAGTTGTCTGGAGAGTGTTTCATCATTTTGGCTTAACTTGGTAGAGATGTAGGATTCAGATGCTTACTACTACAGAAAAGAAACAGCAAATCCACAATGCTTTCCACCGCACTCCTAAACTACTTTTTTTTTTTGTCTGTTTTGTTTGGTTGTGTTTGGGTTTTGTTTCATTGGTTTTTTTAAGGAGGATCAGCAAGTATCTTTCCCTCTGTTGCAACATGCAGTTCTTAGCACAAGATTTTACCATTTTAATTTATTTTCAAAAATGAAAAAATTTTGACTACAGCTACATCTTGATGTTGTTTATCATATAAAGAAATAGATATGCAATACACATATACAACTGCAATCTCAAAATTACACAAATTTCACAGATAATCAAATATTATCCACTTCTTTGTTCTTTATGTATTCTTAAGAAGTTATCCAAAGTGAATAGAGAATCATGTTTACTACCAAGATGTCTAAACATCAAGCTTTCTGTTAGCACAGCTGTAGCACTGTTTATCAGACTTATGTCCACTGCCAACAAAAATAAATGTTTTTTATATAGTAGCCTCTTCCTCCTATGGAGAACGAATGCATTTAAAAAACACATTCCTCATTTGTCCTGCACACAAGAAGTGTGGTCACACTAAAGATCCACGTAACTGAGTACTGTGTGTCAATTTAGGAATATTCAGAAAAAAATATATACAAGAAAGGATTCATCTATGCCTTATATATTTATTCCCCAATATGCTGTTCTACTATCCACCAACTTGATTTATGGACTTCCTGAAACAAAACTAATAGCACTGTACTTAAAAATGCTTCATCACTTTTTCTTCTATGAATTTGTCACTTATTTTTTCAAACTTTTGTTATCTTTCAGTTTAACTTCACATTGGCTAGTGAAGTTATACTATTTTTTTGTTTCAAGCTTGATTCTTGATGCATCTCACACAGTCATTCCCTTTTCACCTCTTTACCTCCATGCTATATAAACTAAACTTGAAGGATGAAATCACATGCTATGTAATACAGAGCCTTGAAAATTTCATCCATAAAATACTGTTCATGTTCACATTGATAAAATCCAAATGAACAGATTGATTTAACTTGATTCTACAGTGCATTTTAACACAGTTTGGCCTCTCATCCAGAGAGCTTAACAGCAACTTAATACCTTTTTGTCTGTTGCCACGGATCATATTTTCCCATCCGTCTTGGCTCAGAGAAACTTGGCAGAAAAAAAAAAAAAAAAAAGCAGGAAGTAATGAGCTATTACAGTTTTCAGAAATTTAGGAAGATTTGAACACTTTATATTGTGTCAAACTTCATCATTAAAATGACAAAAATAAATCCTACCTGCAAGGAAGGAGGTGTGTTGTGGCAAATACTGAAACCTGAAAGCAACCTTATAACCACGCAATCATGCTCATATCCATACAAAAGATTAGCTACTTAAATAAATCAGAATTACCTGACAGTGTTTAATTCTTGTTTGACAGGTTTAGTAGTGAAAGTAATTGTCTCTGTAACTACGGCATTCTTTGGAGCATTACCAATTTTGACCCAATTAGGTATAACAATTACTCAACCTAAGAATGCCATAACAGGCAGTTAACAAGCACTGATGGTGATTAAAATATAAAACCAACATCACCTTATTTCTTTAAGAAACTAATAATAACAACGATCAGAAAAAAAAAAAAAGCTAGGAAATGTGAAATGTCTGTTCATTATGAAAGTACAGACTCCATTTGAAGGCAAAGCATGTTCAAGTATAATACAAGCATCTTCTAAGCAAACATTTAACTCAAAGTTGATCTCAGATTTTATAAATCTTTATAAACTACTACATATAACCTATTTAAGTCTTTTGGGTTTAACATCTATTAATAATGAAATAGGTTTTCTAAAAGTAAGAACTATAAAGTAAATGCCACCTTAAAAATTTGGTAGGGCAAATGAGGTTTAGGCTGACGAAGAAAGGAGCTTGAAGAGCAGACCTATATTAGAAGGTTTCATATGATCTGAAATAGTTGAAGTTAACTTTTTCTTTTTCTATCTGTTCTCATAATGATTATAAAATTACTTCCAACTCTCTGCATTACTGCCTGTAAAATCTTGTGGAATATTCTTTTCATGCTGATTCTTATAATTCTCACTTATCTTTTGCAAAAAGAGGATGAATCACAGCATTGAGATTTAATTCAAAAGCACTCTTAGACCCTCACCTTAACAAACGGAACTTGTTCCCTTATCAATTGCTACTTTCACCTACTGGATATCTTTTCAGAAGTTGTATCTGTTTTCAAAGAAAATATATTAATGTTCAATTCACTATAAAAGGTCAACACACCCCTATTCACTGACAGAAAACACTTTTGGAACCAGCGGGTAACAAGATCAAAGTGCACATTAAATTCAGCTGGAAGGCTGCATCAGGTTAGTTAATGGTCATCTGTGACAGCTGTGTGATTTCAGTTGATTGCTCAAGACTTCTAACATAGCTTCTGAAAAGCAATGACATGCAAGGTTGTTATATCACAAACATGTTTGCTTTCTCTAAGGGACTGCATTACATTAAATGATCATGATGTTACTTTCCAAATTTAATGCCTAGTGCTAAACTTCAGCTTTAATTCAGATGGTAAAAGATTTTTTAATCTCTGACAATCTCAACTCTGAAGATATTTCTGTTTCAAGTGTCTGGCAGCCTTTTATGAAGGTTGTGACACCTCTCAGCCTAATCAGGCAAACCACCTGCCAGTATCACTGCAATCAATGTGCAGATTGCCTGAACCGACCTGTGTAGTTAAGAAGTGAACAGAGCTGGAAGCGTATCAGTGATCAGCTGCTCCTGTGGCCGGCCTTTTAATAATGGCATAACAACAGCTACTAATTCTGTTATACCAGACATGATAAAATTAATTATCCATTTAGCAAGTGTTGTTGGGACAATATTCATTTACAGACAATATGTCTGTAATGGTATGATTTTCTAAAGGAATTAGTTATGGTTTTCTGGAAAAATCCAGCAAGATCTTTTCAGGCTCCTCTGGGAAGATTATTTTTATTATAACAGTCGATGTATCAATGTCTGAGTAAGATTCGTAAAGCTGTTGTGACTAATACATGCCTCAAATTATATTCTACACAGGAGTGCCATGACCCAACTTTCAAACAAGTTTGCTTTGATTTGGGGATGGGAAAGGGAGTAAGAGATTAACTGAAAAGCAAAGGTACTTGATCCTTTTTTTCACTGAGATAAAGCATAGGTGGCTATGTTCATTTTCTTTTGTCCTAGACAATCTCATTAAATCTGGGGAGCTGAGTTCTGGAAAGTTGGAAAGATTTCATTGAAAAGATTAAGAGCAATTGGGTATGATAGGATTTACACCTCTTTAGAAATGCTTATTGAGAACCTATTAAATCTGTGGAAGGTTGTCTATCCAAGCTGAGCTGGGAACTTCTTTTATCATTGTCCTTAATCTTTCAAAGGCGAGCTGAGTGACTATGATTTAAAGAGACACAGCACTAGCTTGAATCCTTCATTTCTTTCTCACTAGATGATGAGGAACATAAATGGACACCAGTGTCAATTATAAGTGTTTTATTCTATTGTTTTAGAATAAATAACCTATTTTTAATAATTAATTTTAATAATCACCTGATTTTCTTAACAATTATAATTTAATGAGAGCAGTATTGTGTGGGGATATTTTTTCCAAAGTTCCCTTCTGTTACTCTCCATTTTAGCAACCTGGTGGTTGCTGAATGATTTTGTTAATCCACCAATCTGAATTCACCTCTTTTAGATGGAAATACACTCATATTTGATGTCATCTACCTGGACTTGTGCAAAGCGTTTGACACTGTCTCACATGACATCCTTGTCTCTAAGTTGGAGAGACATCAATTTGACAGGTGGACCACTCAATGGATAAAGAACTGGCTGGATGGCCGCATGTGAAGAGTTGTGCTCAATGGCTCAATATCCAGCTGAAGACCAGTAATGGGTGGTGTCCCTCAGGGATCGGTGTTGGGACCGGTCTTGTTCAGCATCTTTGTTGGTGACATGGACAGTGGGATTGAGTGCACCCTCAGCAAGTTTGCTGATGACACCAAGCTGTGTGGTTTGGTTGATACGTTGGAGGGAAGGAATGCCATCCAGAGGGACCTTGACACGCTTGTGAGGTGGGCTGATGCCAACCTGATGAAGTTTAACCATGACACGTGCAAGGTCCTCCACCTGGGTCGGAGCAATCCCAGGCACAGCTACAGGTTGGGCAGAGAAGAGATTCAGAGCAGGCCTGTGGAGAAGGACTTGGGGGTATTGGTTGATGAAACAATGAACATGAGCCGGCTTCAGTGTGTGCTTGAAGCCCAGAAAGCCAACTGTATCTTGTGCTGCATCAAAAGGAGTGTGACCAGCAGGTCGAGGGAGGTGATCCTGCCCTTCTACTCTGCTCTTGTGAGACCTCATTTGGAGTATTGTGTGCAGTTCTGGTGTCCTCAACATAAAAAGGACACGGAACTGTTGGAACAAGTCCAGAGGAGGGCCACGAGGATGATCAGGGGACTGAAGCACCTCCCTTATGAAGACAGGCTGAGAAAGTTGGGGTTGTTCAGCCTGGAGAAGAGAAGGCTGTGTGGAGACCTCATAGCAGCCTTCTAATATCTGAAGGGGGGTTATAGGGATGCTGGGGAGGGACTCTTCATGGGGAACAGTAGTGATAGGACAAGGGGTAATGGGATTAAACTTAAACAGGGGAGGTTTAGACTGGATATGAGGAAGAAAATCTTTACTGTTAGAGTGGCGAGGCACTGGAATGGATTGCCCAAGGAAGCTGCAAATGCTTCATCGCTGGCGGTGTTCAAGGCTGGATTGGACATAGCCTTGGGTGTCATGGTTTAGTGTGAGGTGTCCCTGCCCCTGGCAGGGGATTTGGAACTAGATGATCTTAAGGTCCTTTCCAACCCTGACTATTCTATGATTCTATATTCACAGGCGGATAAAGGAGTTTATACAGAGTTATTGTGAATTTTGCACAGAGGGAGAAGTTTGAGCAACATGACCAGAGAAAGGGAAAAAAAAAGTTAGAGCATGAAGCTTAGAGTAAAGCACTGGTTATCTAAAAAACTTAGGTGCTCTAAGGAGTATTTCTGTGGTTTTATTCCTTTTTATTTATGTGGTTTATTCTGTGAAAATGACAAGGATTTCAGAGAAAACCTTTGAGAGCACCTACTTCTTACTCCAACATAAAGAGTTGTTAACTCCAAAAAATTAAGATGTAATTTTTGCCATTATCATAACTATTTGTTGCATATGTTCACATTTTACACAAAACTTTAATTTCTAGAATTCTAATGAAATTTTTATTAGGATTTCATCTTAATATTTGATTGTCACATATTCAAGTCAACAAAAACCACATTCTACTGTAGTTCTACCATGCTTTGGCATTTCTTTATATTTTTAAACAAATCCTAACATAAACTATGACATTTCACTTATATTGTGCAAGTGTTAGGTTCAGGTCTCCAAGTCTTTGACAACTATATAAAAGATACCTATCTAAATAAAGTGGAAGAAAAGTAGTAGGGTAGAAGTGTGAATTACAGAGTCATTCCAGGTGATAGAGCATTGTCATGTGAGGTTCCCTCTACACATCACTAGATAGGTGTCTCAGCTTCTATAATAATATTTCTTTTTTTTTTTTTTTTTTTTTTTTTTTGGTTATTTCCTGTTTTTTCACATCTGCTCTGTGAAGAACTGAGAACTCAGTGAAGAACTCATAAGCAAAGGTCTGAAATGGCTATATTTATCATCTTTTTGGGTACAGTGAGGACTGACTTCTGAAGTAAAAGATCACAGGCTTTTCAGCTAATTTATGCAACATAGTATGGTATAGGCATAGTATTATGCTAAAATAGCTATAATATTCAAACAGTGCACAAATATTTCTGTATAGCTTTATTGATGCTATGCCTCTTCAGAGCTACCTCGAGGATATCAGCCACTTTAACTTCACAAAACTTATTAACAATTAAACATCTTGTAACATCATATTTCACTCTCTAGTTAAATAGACATGAATTGTGAAATTTGCACTAGAAGTAATTTTATTCACCTTTGCTTCCCATGACTAGGTACTGACCACATCTGTCATCCCATTGCTATTCGCACATCAGCTTACAGTGGTGTTATGATAACTCCAGTTTGTGTCAGTAAACTCCTAAAAGCCTTGTGCAGTACCATCAGGGGAAAATTAAACTAAAGGTTAATGTCATTTTTTTACTGTTGACTAGTTATTTAAAAACACCAAAGGGAAGGTAGCTTTTGAAGCCTGAAATATTTATTAGTCTGAGGACCATCAGGGAGTACCAAATATACCTGTCAAAGCTGAATTTATCATCTTGTGAGAAGGAATTACATTTGCTTGTTACAGAAGCAGCAAAATAACTGATACTGCTCTCAAGTTAACATTGATGTAACAAAGATGGAAGCAGAAAACTACATACAGAAGTGAACAAAACATAAAATTGAACTGTAGTATAATTTCTAATCTCACAACTAATCTTTACAGGGTTTATTTATTTTTTTTTTTCTAAAAATGCATAACAGAATTAAAACACACACTTAGTATATACTGTGCATGTGTGGCCATGCATACATGTGCCAGTATAAGGAAAAAAAATCTGTGTTTTGTATCACGTACATTACAGAGATTCTTTGTAGGTCATGACGAATGAATTTACCTCAATGAAAATTTTAAATTGATAGTGATACAAACTCAGTAATACCATACTGGTAGAGCAGAAAAATATCATTTATGCAATAGTGGCCAGTAATCACCATTCTTCATATGGAAGGATTATTTTGTTTGTTGGTCATGAATTCGTTTTACATCAAGTGCTTAATCTTTGGCTTTTCCAAAATTAGTTAAATAAAGTGACAACTAGAGATCATGGGTTACAGTGATTGTGGTGTTTGTTTGGGTTTTTTTTTAGATCAGGAGGGTTCACTCTAATTATATTAGGTAACTAAACAGACTAGTAAGTTGAGCCAGTAACTACACCCTGATGTCAGGGTACAATTTCTTCATGTCCCAAAGCACCTTCTGGCTTAAACAGCCTACAATATCAAGCAAGCAGTAATTGGAAAATGGAAAAGTTACCAGTAAGAAAATGCGAACAGATGATTAAAGCAACTCACTATAGTTTAATGAGCTAGAACAACACAGTGAATCTAAGTCTCCTGTGTAGGTCCACAGCCAAATTGTCATGATAATCCATAGACTTTTACCACTGCTGTATAATGACATGGACCAGATCTGAGCTAGCAGTCACTAAGCATGAAGGATGCCCTACTGTATTATCAATGTTCTGCACACTGCATCAATAATACCCCAAAATAATTAGCATAAGTCCTGACAGTATTAGATTGTTAAACATGGTATTAAAAAAAAAAGATATAAAAAAGTCTTGACAATAACTCTACTGAGTTGTGTATATATATACATATTCTATCAGTTATTCCATAAAGTTTATTGATTTGTTTGTGCTTTGGATATTTGCTTCTGTAATAAACTGTTTTTTTATGAATTGACCTGACGTATGCAAGGAATATTGGCTGTTGTAGAGATCAATACTTGGAGAAATGAAATATATTCTCTGTGGACATGAGAGCCATACTATTCTGACATTTAATAAACTACATACAACATATGCATATTCGGGTAGTATTTTAATTTGTCAGCCATATGTCTGAATACAGGTGTATTTTACTAAATTTGTGTTGCTGATGATCTGCAAAATTCTTTGACGTATGTGGCATTATGAATTCTGTTTACTGGAAACCATAAAAATAACTACATAGTAACTATGTAGGTGGTCTGACTGTTTATCTGATAGATTATATCTATGGAAGCCCCTCTCTGTTTTTCTTTACATCCTTCTACTCTGATATGAAGCACGTTATGCAAAATCTGTGGAATAAGTACACCTTAAATATATTTCTTAACTGCTTTTAGCATCTACTATCCAATTTAGGTGCTTGTCAAATCCCTTGGCCTGAGAATTGCATTTAAGTTCAGGCTTTTCCATTTGCCAGAGCTATGCTGTTTTGCTTTGCCTTACTGTTCTTGCCTTACTGCCTGTAGAGTGTGGATGTACCTGCCGCTTGATGACTAGTTAACTGAACCTGACTGTTATTGCTGGACCTGTTCTGCTCATCTTGCTCATGTAAGATGGGACTCCACCCCTTTTATCTGCTTCTCTACTGCCTTGCTATTATTAGTTCCTGGGCTGGCTATTCGTGTACAGCAGTCTGCTCTTGCCACTTTGAATACTTTTCTGTGTCAGGATTAAACCAGGCACTTTCCAGGGCAGCAATGTTATAAAAATAAGGTATGCTCACAAACTCATTGTATGCCTGAAGCACAAGTTTGTTCCGAACCTTTAAATCTTTAAGCTTTGTAAGACAGGAAAAAGCTTCTTTTTTCCTCTGTGCAGCCTTTAACTTCACTTCAAAATGGGCCTTTCTGTAGTCTAAGTATGAAATTGTATTGTATTGAAGTAACCTGCAAGTGGCGTTTTTTTAATACCTTTTTTTATCTTACTACGTGGGAGCGCTTGTGGTTTGAATTACAATAAAAAAAAAAAAAAAGAAAAAAAGAAAAAGCAGTACTTCTCTTGGGAGGACTACTTTCATTTTGAGAGAAAGTGTAAGATTGTAAGGCAACCTACAACTAAACCTAAACTGTATTATTGAGGAAATCGGGTACATACTGCACTGTTGCCCAGCAGAGATAAAGCCATGGTTGTAGCTCCCTTTATTTCACTATTATTAACTCATGCTTTCTAAATGAGCATAGAAGTGCAACTGCCTTGCTGCAAGGTGTATTCACTGACTGAAACACGAACTGTGAAGTGGATCAGCAACTGAGTGACTCAGATGAGGAACAGGCCAAGCTTCATTTCAGGAAGCAAAAGCAATACTGAATCTGTCAATGCGCTGGGTGTGCCTGTCATTCTTGGTTTCTTCTTGAATGGTGAATAGAGGTGCATTGACAGATGTGCAGTACTCCAGACCAAAGTTATCTTACTAATGGGTCAGTAGCAAAAAGATGAGGTGTCAAGCTAGATTTAAAATAAAAATACTGGAGTTTCAGAACAAGGTAGAGATAAGTTTCATAGCTAATTTAACACTTCAAAGTCATAGGGGTCAGCTTGTCATCTATGGGAACTAGCAAGACATGGTTAAATCTTGTTTGTACTTCTTTCTTCCTTTTGTTAAACTTGTCTGGTGACTGTATCTGCCTGTTTTTAGTTTGCAAATCATCTATGTCAGAGACCTAGGGCACATAATGGTAATCTTGCCACATATCATCTTGTAAACTTGTTCAGTGTCCATCACACTATAAATACAAGATATGGAAAATACTTAACTTTCAAATTCAAGTTCTTAGCTAGTTTTCTATGTAGATGCTACCTGTTTGACTTCATTTGTGCGGTTTAACAAGGTTTAGATATCAAGTTGCCCGGCTTGGCCAAGATTTCTTTTTAAAAAAAACCCAAGTCTTATAAAGTGTAGCTCTTGTGAAGATCTAAAAAGAAGGAAAAAGGCAGGAACACCATCAACAGCTTCATTCTGCCCCATTATTGTAGGGTCTCAAAGTGCTGTGATCCAGGACACTCAATTATTTACCCTATTAACGCTATTAAGCAGATGAATTTGTGCAAGCTTGTTCCTGCATGACAGACATTAGGGGAAGGTTTTTTTATTATTTGGTTTTATTTCTTATTACAAATCAGATTAGGATAATAACTTAAACCAATCTTCCCAAGCCTGTAATGATAATTGGTGAATGATTTCTCCCTGTCCTTATTTTGACCCATGAATTTTTATTCTGTTTTCTTCTCTCTTGTCCTGCTGAAGAAGTGGAGTGACAGAAGTGGCTTGGTGGGCACCTGGTGTCCAGCCACAGTCAACCAAACACAGTAGAACAGTTGAACAATTGAAGTACTAGGGACAGATACAGGCCCGATTTGAAAGACAGCTGAGTGACTAGGCTGTGAAGCTCCTTGTTTACAAGAAAATTATGCATACAGCCATATACAAGCATTAAGATCTGCATGCATGCCACATAGAGCTATTGGCAAGAAGAGTCTGAATCTTTGTCTTCTCTTCTATGATAAATTTCATGCCCCTATAAAGCCACTTTTACTCCTTTACTTTTACTCATGCTAACTTAGCTTAGTGCCTAAATCATTCTGGTTGGGTGCTCCTAGGTTAGTGCCTCTCATGCTATCTGTAAACTTCAACAAGCCTGTGAACTACCTGTCATGTGATAGCTTTGCCTAAGCTTATCCTAACTGAAGAATAACATTCTTTATCCATAAATTTCTGCATGTTAGGGCAGATTCACAGGTTTAAAAATAATTCTCACTCTTCTGTAAAAATATTACTGCAGTGAATTGAAGAAATATCTGCCTAGGAGCAGCGAGTCGAGGGAAGAATGAACGGTAAGCTGAAGAAAACAGACAGTGAGAAGGGAGATAATAGCTGCCATTCTTCTGCTAATTACCTACTCTGAATTCTATCCAGTTGCATTAAAACTTCTTGGTTACTTTTTGGCTTTTTCGTTTATCTAACTGCTAGAGTAGTTAGATAAGTAATTTGTATAGTGATCTATAGTATGTGTCTATATGTGATCTTCATGAAGTTGCTGACATCCAGAAATAGTTTCCAATGTATTATACTATGATAAGAAGATATTCTGCAATTGAGTGTAGCTTTACTACACAGTAGAAGTAACTTCATCTTCTGTAATAACTCTTATGGGTTAAATGTCTGAGAGTAGAAACTCTCAAGGCTGAATAACAGCACTAGAGTTTCAGTTTTGAGGAATTTTTTACTGGACAGTTGGATCATTATACATTTTCTTTCTCCTAGTTTTCCTGCTGCAAAGTCTTGATAAGAAATAAACCCTTGCACTGGCATTAGTTTTGCTCTTAAATTCTGATGGCTAGTTATGTCCTGGTCCCTTCAGACTTCACTAGATTCTGCTAAGGAGGGGTTAAACATTTCATAGAAAAGCAGGAAAACAGCTGCTGAAATGTAGCCTTAAGATTACTTCAGAGCTGGTTCAGGGTCTAACTGCTGTTTCCGCTGCACATGCTTCACAACAGCAACATCAAGTGGACAGAGACAGGCTGCCAGCACTGTACCTGCCCAAGGCCAGAGGAAGCAATTTGGAGTGCTAAGCTGAGTAAACATACGTATATTAGAACTTTTGTCCAAACATATTATAAGGTAGGTCAGGCCTATCTTCTAAGAACTGCAACACTATAGTTCTAAAGAACTGCACTAGTTCAATGTAGGACTTGCATAAAAGTTGTTTTTTCTATACAGTGTACATTCTGTTAGTAGAAGCACAGTAACAAAGACTAACAGCCAAAACACAGGATTTCTTCAGTTCTATGTAGTACTTATGCTTAACTTTTTGATTATGAACAGAAAAGACAATTGTAAACAAGAACATTTTTACAAGACTAATGCATTCACCCCTGATGTACAGCAGAATTTTCTACTGAAGTGTTGAAGCTGTTTAACATCTTCTCCATTTTGTTTTTTTAGAAAATTAGCTGGATAATGTTTTGATTAATGTTAACTGATGAAACAACTGACAAAGTTGATCAATACAAAGACTTTCAAAAGTCTCATTTTGAGCAGTTTTGAAACATTTTTGCTACTAACATTATAACTAAAATCAAAACACTAATAAAACATATCAGGAGGAGCCAGTTATGAAACATAGTTCAGGAGAATTTCAAACTAAATGTGGATCCACTTCACTTTCCTTTTCACCTGTTGAGAAAAGTCTACAAAGATGGCCAAAAACTCATAGGTATTGTAAGATTTCTGTTATTGTGCCTAAACAAAATGCTCTGGCATTCAGTTTGGGGTACTGGAAGGATGTATCTTTATTCTTTCTGCAGCAACCTGATTAAATTACTGCAGTTTTCAAACTGAATTTATTCTGTTTAAAACCACAATACTTAAAGCTACTGTCTAAGAAACTAAGCAAGAACAAAAGGCAATCTTATTCAGTGCCTGCTGCTAAGCAATTCTGGTCTGCCATGGGTGTACATTAAAACACATCAGTTATGTTCAGAAATTATCCACGTAGCAACAATCTCTAAACACAACTTTCAGACGTTGTTCTCATTTGCATTTGTTACATGAATGTAAAAATGTCATTGTCATTAGTATGTTCAAAATAAAATTAAGCAGGGACAAAATGTTTCAACATCACCACGGGATGGTCAGCTGCAAGTGAAAATTATCAGCTACTGAACAAAGACATCTGTTATTATTTTCCTAAAGCTTCTAAAAAGCATTCATGACACTGCCACAGATTATGCTGAGACAACAAGTTCACACTGTTTGCTGTAATTAGTGTAAAACATTTGACTGGGTCATGAAACCAGACAATGTCAATTAGTGCTCCACATACAATTCAAGTAGATTAAATCCCAAGGTGGAATGTTGTAGAGATTTAAGGGATGTTTTATTACGTTACAGAACAGCAAAGTATATAAACCAAATAGTGTATGAGGTGTCTCACCAGACTAAGCTATCTCAAGGTCCTACAGTAAACTGCACACAAATTTAAGGGCAGTAAAAATGGCAAACAAATGTAAACACCAGAAATGCAAGTATATAGGCATAGGTATATCTGTGCATATAATTACATGTTTATACACCATACAATTTCAGCAGCAGGAAATATAAATTTCCCTTTTAATTTAGGCAGCTGGAAATACATTTGGTTATTCTGATGGGGTTAATGGACAGAATACAAAAGCTTTGACAAAGATAGTACTGAAGTATTAAACAGGAGCATCGAAGCATCCATGTAAGCAGATGTTATCACCTCTTCTCATAGTTAAAGATGGTTGCTTAGCTCAGAATATGATTGCTACTAGCACTTAAGTCTTTCTTTTCTGTTTCTAGAAAAGACAAATTGAGCTTTTCCCCTCATAAAATTCATCAAAGTGTCAGATGAGTACTTCCAAGTGAAATCTAGAGCTTTTGCTTGCTCTTTCTCTAATTTCTCAAATGCTTTTGACATGGCTGCTTTTTAAGCACTGCAGAAGGAATGGTCTGGATACAGACGCAGGCTCTACAACGATTCAAAGTTGTTGCATAATAGATCAAGAAACATTTTAGCATCTGCACTGCTGCTACTATAAAGATTTTAAGTACTTCACACCCTAATACTAAGTTTCACAACCCCATGGTGGAATATCCATATTCTACCAGATCCTTTTCCTATAGATGCACTGAAGATAGTGGTGTTTAGATTGGTTTTTTTTAATCAGCCTTCACACGGAGGCATAGACAAAGTCAGCAGTAGAGGAAAGCAGCACTGGCTCAGGTAGATGTCAGAGTTCCTAGATACCTTCTATAGCATTCAGCAGGAAATATGTTCTCTCTCTGTCTAATTGAAAGTTGAGCTGCAAATGATGTTAATTCTCCTGTGTGCAACTTGATAAAGAATGGGTGGCGTAAGTTACATGTAAATCACTTATGATATTTAATTTGTGTAGTATAGCAGGGAAGATTCACAGGCAATGGAATTTCTTTTAAGGAAAGAAAAGGTTTGACAATATAATATTTTAAACTGAAAATACAGATGAAATTTTTTTGGAGTTGTTTTTGTGGGTGTGTTTTTTTGTTTGTTTGTTTGATTTGTTTTTTTAAATGAAGCATGAATTAACATCTCTGCTTAAGCACCTGCAAAGATGCTGCCCCAGTTCCGCCAGTTTCTTTAGAAAAAGCCACTGCAACCACCTTACAGCTGTATGGAAATACAAGTAAATATGTTCACATGAAAAGATAAAATATATGAAGTGCAAATATTTTTCAGAATGCCTTGGATTCTCTCCACCCCCACTTACCTCACTTACATACTTCATCTCCCACAAACACCATCTCAGAAGAATGTATCCTTCCTCCAACAGAGATGTTACACTTATTTGAGTTTCATATAAGAAAAAACATTTCTCTAATTATTTAAAAAAAACCCAAACTGTTAAACCTACTATAATAATTCACAGCTATAAATAATTATTGATAACATATTGCAAGTCATATTTCATGTAAAAATCTTGTATGGCCTTGGGCAGCTATTTCAAGTCTAAACCTAGATCAGAAAGCAATAGCTGAAATATGGCCTCTATAGGAGAGCACACTGTATGCTTCCCTAACTAATTTAAGATGCTACTTAACAAAATGGCTGTTATCTTGGGATACTCTGGAAAAAAAAATCTTTCAGGAAAAAATGAAGCATGTCTGTGTACAGCATAAATGTTTATAAGTGGTTTGTTTCTGTGTTATTTTTTTAATTATTTTCAGTGTGGCTAACTGGACAGCCATAATGGCAAATTTGCTTACATGCAAAAGGTGTGTAAATTTGAAAACTGCAATACAACAGAAAGCATGTGAAGCTGTGACTTATTTCTCTTGCATTCAGATCTTTGGTACCTTGTTTTACTCTGACAGTATAACCATAGAACCCACAAGGCTAAAAAGAAGTCCTTTATCTTTGGCATGTTTAAATAAGATGTAATTATCTAAAATATTAAATTATTTCTCAGCTTCATTTTAGACATGGAATAATGTTTCCCCTGCAGAAGATTTCACAAAATGTCTACAGTTTTTATAGTGTTATTTTCTAGTGAAGGTACAGACATACCTGCATAGTTCCCCTCTCTTCAACAAAGCAACTTTTGAGAAAGTTTTCTCAGATTTAAAATAGAAATTTCCATTTCCACCCACTACTTTTATCCACAATTATCTATTCTTTGCTCTATATTCAGTAAGGACAGACCAGGCAGATTTAAAATGGGTCAAAATTTTTTTGAACCCCCTTAAATAATGGAACTTGCCCTCTGACAACAGAAGAATTTGAAGTATTACTGCTACTGCTACCTGTTCCTGATAGCTGTTTTCCACTTTCACAGCAATACTATTTTGTATTTTGAAAGTCATGGAGAATTGATACTTTCATCATAAAATAATAATAATGCCCTCAAAATATTCAGACAAGTTTGACTTTCTTACAACTTCTATATCCTGTGCCGCTTTAAAACTGGCTTGCTAGCTCACTAAATTCTCATGCAAAGTACAGTAACCTAAGAAACAGATCCTAGCCACATATTTTACTGTGTTGAATAATTATGAATGCTGAATGTATAAAAACTTAACCAAGAACAACATTTCTTGTTATAGCGTCTCTCTTCATCCATTTTCTCAATATATCTAAATCTATTTCTGGCAGCTTTAATGAGTCCTTAGATTCTTTATGAATTCAAACCAAGGGTTTAGAATTTAATACATGGTGGACTTAGAGATATTTCTCTCTTTGGAAGACTAGAAGGCCTTAAATGAGACTGAGTATCTGAAACTATTATAAGAAGGAAAAATGTCTTAAGAAGCTGCAGTGAGAAAATGCCTAGAACAGGGAGCTAAGCTTTATAATGTGTTTAACTTACACACATGCAGGCAAAGTGGGAAGTAAATGCAAGTTACAGGACAGAAATACGTATTTTCTGAAGTTGTTGCACCATTTGGATTTTCCATAAGAATTATGGCTGGAAGAAGCTGAATCTTATGTATTGAAACAGCAGCTGGGAAGCCGGAGCTTAATTTTGTGAGTTTCATCACAGTTCTGAATGTCATGAGTACTTGCCACAGACATTTTGGCCCACTTGTGACTGAATTTAATTGTTGTTCAAAGTGTAGAAAGCAACCACAACCTTCTCTGAGAACTGTAAAAATTGCCTGGTGTCATGGGTTCAGCAGCAGCAGTCATTTTTTCTGCTTCTTGGTAGCTGGTGCAGCACTGTGTTTTTGATTTTGGGCCTAGGAACAGCGCTGATAACACCAGTGTTTCGGTTACTGCTTGGTGATGTTTTGGTCTGACCAAGGACTTTCTGAGTTTCGTGCTCTGCCAGGGAGGAGGGGAGCCGGGAGGAAGCAGAGACAGGACACCTGACCCAAACTGACCAAAGAGGTTATTCCATACCACAGCACATCATGCCCAAGATGGAGGACGGAGAGGAGAGACCCAGAAGGGTGGGGGGTGCACTGCGTGGTCGGGTTTGGTTTTAGGTGGTGAGAAATTGTATTCTTTCCTTGTATTTGCCTTGTCATTATTATTATTGGTGGTAGCAGTAGTGATTTGTGTTATACTTTAGTTACTAAACTGTTCTTATCTCAACCTGTGAGAGCTGCATTCTTTTCGATTCTCCTTCCCATCCCTCCGGGAGTGGGGGGCAAGAAAGAGGGGGGAGTGACTGAGCAAAACTGCGTGAGTTATAGAGGCTTAAACCACGACAGTTCTTTTTGGCGCCCAACGTGGGGCTCTAAGGGTTGAGATAACAACAGGATTAATAGCCACTCGTCACAATGCTGATTTATTGGCTCTTAAAGTTGTTGCTTTTGGTTCTCTTGAGTTCATGGTTTCAGCCTGTTGTACCTTACTTACAGCCGGTATTTGTTGTCTTAGCATGTTTCAGATATGGGTTTTGGTTTAAGGTTCTTGTTTCATTGTACTTTATTGGAATGGCTTGTGATACGGGCGGGCTCCAGAAGCCGTGGGGGGCGAATGTGTACCTGGCAGTTCGGCTGCTCTTCACCGTCCTGGCGAGGCTGTGGAGAGCCGAGGGGGGGCTGCCTCGGGAGCCGCCGGCTGCCGAAACTGCCCGGGCGAGCGGACCCGGGGAGCAGGAGCCGAGCCCCCCCACCGAGCCCAGCCCGACGGCTGCCGAGCAGAGGAAGGAGGTAGCAGAAGGGGTGAGCCCCCTGACTGAGCCCAGCCCGGCGGCTGCCGAGCCGCGGGAGGGGGAGGCTACCGAGCGGCAGGAGGAGACGGCAGAGAAGCCGGGCCCCGAGGCTGAACAGAGTCCCGCGGCCGAGCCCAGCCTCGTGGCGGCCGAGAGCATTCCCCGGCAGCTGCCCGCGGAGCCGCAGGAGAACGCAGGAGACCCCGCAGCACTTCCCAGCAAGGCAGAGGAGGAAGATCTGGACTCAGACAAAGAGCAGCTGGTGGTGAGAGAGCCGGCAAGCACAGCAGCTACACCAGCCCCAGTGACAAGCACAGCAGCCTCATTTGAGAGCTCTGAAGGGTTTGAATGGCCTTTGGGTACCCTTGAGACCTGCCTGCTGATTGTGATGGGGATCAGCATGGTGGCATGCATACACAGTGTGTTTTACCCACAACCATTTTGTCTGGTCCCCAGAGTTAAGCAGAGTGGGGTGTGGGCCTTGTCTGGGGTTAATCTGCAATCTAGGATGACTAAGAGATTTTCCCCAAGCCTGGACAGCCATGAGTGGCAGGGTGTGTGGGACAGTATGGGCAAGTATCTTGTCCACTGGGCCCCTCCAGTGCTTTGGAAGCATCACAGATGGAAGGCAGCTGTGTGGAGTCCCCACCGACAAGCTGCAGGAACTGCTGGAGGGGTGGATGAATTATTTTGAGCCTGATGGGCCCATGACACCTCAGGCCATCAGTGCAGAGATGCAGCATACAGATGGATTTATGATCGAGGGGTGGACTTAGCAATGGACACTGTGGCCCAGATTATTCATGAGTGTGAACACTGCACACAGCCTCTCCTGCTCTGAAAGGCTGTTACAAGAGATGGAGCTTGACATCATGGACTGGATGGACTCAGCAGCTTTGTAGGGATTGGTCTATGCACTGAGGGATGATCTCTCTCCCTCTCTCTGTGTGTGTATGTATATATATACATGTGATGGTATATTGAAAATGTGGGATCTGATCATGACGTGAATGGTATGGAATAAGGGGTGGATAATGTCATGGGTTCAGCAGCAGCAGTCATTTTTTCTGCTTCTTGGTAGCTGGTGCAGCACTGTGTTTTTGATTTTGGGCCTAGGAACAGCGCTGATAACACCAGTGTTTCGGTTACTGCTTGGTGATGTTTTGGTCTGACCAAGGACTTTCTGAGTTTCATGCTCTGCCAGGGAGGAGGGGAGCCGGGAGGAAGCAGAGACAGGACACCTGACCCAAACTGACCAAAGAGGTTATTCCATACCACAGCACATCATGCCCAAGATGGAGGACGGAGAGGAGAGACCCAGAAGGGTGGGGGGTGCACTGCGTGGTCGGGTTTGGTTTTAGGTGGTGAGAAATTGTATTCTTTCCTTGTATTTGCCTTGTCATTATTATTGTTGGTGGTAGCAGTAGTGGTCTGTGTTATACTTTAGTTACTAAACTGTTCTTATCTCAACCTGTGAGAGCTGCATTCTTTTCGATTCTCCTTCCCATCCCTCCGGGAGTGGGGGGCAAGAAAGAGGGGGGAGTGACTGAGCAAAACTGCGTGAGTTATAGAGGCTTAAACCACGACACCTGGGAATGAAAGACTTGAAACAATCTAAAAGAAGACCAAGATGTGATTTGTATTGTGGCCTATTGCTATCTTAGTAGTACTTATTTATTAAAATACCAGATACTAGAAGGATCTTTAATCCGGAAAAGAAAAACATGGAAAGAATGAATGGCTCAAAAATGAGTTGGATGCATGCAAGGCCCTGAATAATTGAAAATGAAAGTAAGAGAGATTTTAGACAATGTGTGGAATCTGTGACTGAATCTCCTTTTAATTTGGCTGCTGGTTTCAATGCCCTTTTTTTAAAGAGGGGTGAGTAAACAAAATCCAGAATGATGCATACATCTTGCAGAGAATTAGGTCCTCATGTCAGTAGTGCTGAGTGAGAATAAAAAGCTGCATAAGAAGTGATATATAAGTAAAGTAGTAAATTCTGGAAGCTGGCAAATAACTAGTTATAAAATAAACTGAATAAGAATAGTTTGGGGGCTCAGGATTGTCTGCAATTGAAAAACTGTTTAAATGAACAGGAAGTCGTATAAAAAGATGCATTGCATATCTGAGAACAAGCATTGTGTGTGAGAAATTGGATAATAGGAATCTAAATTTAAGAGGGTGAAGAGAATTGGAAAGACTCCCAGGACAGAAAGGGCCTCCTCTAAATTGTTCCAGAATAACTTTTTATTCCATGCACAAGTTTCTAAACTTGCACATCAGGAAAGCTGACAAAAGTCAGGTTATCTTTTTGGTATGTACAATGCATTTTACTTTTTGGTGGCTTGAGGCTATGCAGTTCAGTTAAAGTATCTAAACAGAGTTAAGATTTCAGGCTGTTACTCACAGATATTTGTATCCTGTGTTTAGGTTTCGTCACTGTTTTGGTTTGGGATTTTTTTTAAGTACTTTTCTAGCAGGTACAATTCCATTACTCCCTAATCATGTCTGAATTTTTTAATTTCTGTTTTATAGATGAGGTAGACTATTTAAGATAGAAGTAGGTTGCCAGTACAAATGTAAGGGAGAGGGGAGGGAGGAATAATGATTGTGGCTCATCATTTGTGTGACTTTAAAATGTGACTTTAAAATTCACATCAATTCTATCACATTATCTGAAAAGCTTTCTTAATTAAAGGTTTACTTAATTTTCCAAGTATTCCCGGATCTTGGTAGATTTGTCTGTGCAGCTTTTTCACGCGCATGTGCGTATACTGAAGTGGCTATACATGCAAACAAATAATGTAATTAAACTCAAGTGAGTTTTGTGATAAAACTTCCTTTTAATTACAGGAAGATGTCCCACATGTAAGACCAGTAAACTTTTTTGGAATGCACTCAATCAATTTAAGTTCTAAAATCCACTTGAAAGAGTGATTTAGGTATCCAATGCTAAATGCTGTGAAGAAGCTAGAAGCCACCAAATACTGCAAAGTTTATACTTTGTGTTGTGGTATAACCTGCAAACCAGAGCAGTTCTAAACAGGATTTGGCTTTTAAAGCTTTGGAAAGGAAGGAAGTGAAGGGCTGAGTCGCTGGTTCTGATTTGTGGTCCCAGAACTGATTATACATTTTACAGTAAAGCTGATAGATGCAGCTGGATCCAGTCCTTGGACCACCACAGTGCAGTACCAAACCTTGTGTAAAAAAAATAAAACACCAAGCTGAGGAATCGCAGTTCTTCTGTGTTCTCTTCTAAATTATGCATTCCTGTCTGTGCAATGACCAAGGGTCTTGGAAAATATGACTTTGAAAAATCTTCTGCAAATTCCAAGCCTTTTCCCCAATGAAAAAGAAATTGTAATTGGTGTCACTGAGGTTACATAAGAGGTGATTTCAGACTGTTCTCTTACAGATAAGCATTTTTGCACCTTGTATGACCTTGATTGTCTAACAGCTGAATAGATATTGTGGCAAGTTTCTGTTCATTTGAAACAATTCTGTACAGATGTTTTCATAGGATATGAAAGCTGATCAGAAGGCACTTGAAATCCGGGAAAAGATAAATATCATATGTGAAATAAACAAATGCAACTGAAGCTGCTTAGACCTTTAATTGATGTATTGTGCTGACAGTAATACTGGACATCTAAATGTTTTACTCAAGATTGTGGAAACTTTAACCCCTGGGAAGCTTGGTCATGAGAATTACTGCACAGGTATTCTCATAGTCATTTTTGTTTCAAAACAATATTAAAAATGAGCGAGCAATTCAAAATAAAAAGTATCCAGCCAGGAGCTTTGCCTAGATTTTGATCTGAACCTTTCTTTAGGTTCAGGCAAGCTGAGACAGTGTTTATAAAAGCTTTTGTAATTTCTGGTCTCTGAAGGAAATGAGATCATGGTCTGTCTCTTTGTCCTCTGTATCTGTCAACTCTCTCTATATGACAGTGTGTATTGACCAAATGGACTACTTTGACAGAGACAGAAGGGCTTCAAATATTTATTTCCCAAAAATTATTGTGAAAATAGAAGAACATGGTAAAGACAGACTTCCTTGATTTGCTTTGTGATTAGATAAATCTGAATAAAATAGTACAGAATTTAATTTGGGAAACATCACTTCAACTCTTCTAAGCATTGAATAAGCTTCAAAAGGAGCTTTTGTTATATCTGACACAGATAATGATGCAATCCAAATACAAGATACTAGACTTCAACAATTCTACTGCACATAGCACTGTTTACTGTATTTCTGGTTCCTACAGAGATAGATATTTCCTTTTGATGACTTCATTTTCATTTAACCTTCTTGGTCACCACTGGGAAAGCAAGATGAATTATTCTCTTCTGCTGTACAGTCTTACTTCCCTAGAAAGTTCTTTCTCCTGTACAAAGTATTGTACCTTAGTCCTCAAAGTTTGCTTCACAATATTCTTAAGCAACCCCTTGCCTTTTCTTTGAGTGTTTATTAAATGTTGCCCATGAAAAATTCTAGACACACAGAGTTTCAAATGTCTCTTTCATTATTCTGTGGTGTCAACAACTGGAACCATAATGTTTCAAAGAGTTTTGTCAGTCTTTGTGACTGAAAGCTTTCCAGGACATGGTTCCTCCTCAATAGTAGGAAATACTATGCTCTATATTTATACATTATTCTCAAGCCCAAAAGACTCTCAGCAAAAAAAAAAAAAAACCTAATATTAAACACAAATATACAAGAAGGGCTGTAAATATGGTGTATGAAAGACTTTTATTTTTTTCTTTTAAATCTTAGTGACATAAATCTGGTTCTTTACAAGGCTATATTTCTTCAAGCTGTAATATATGCAATCATACACACATGGCTTCAAGGAAAACATAACACCATGCATATATATAATATGTATAAAAATATGCATTCTCTGGAAAAATAGAATTTAAGTGTACAGAAATCCCATGTGCCAGGTTCTAAAATCAACAGTATGAAGACCTGCTTAGATGCTTCCTGAAGGGATCCTCTTGATCTGAGTGTTCAGTTCTTTGTGAAAAAAATGGCATTTTTATTTCTTCTCTACTTTGGCTTTAGGTCTAAATTTTTGATCTGAATGCTCCCTATTTCTTTTATTGCTGTGGATTTTAGAAGTGGTGGCCACAAAGAGTAAGGGAGAAAACTAGATAAAAGACCACTTATGCCATTTTTCCTTTTCTAAAGTCTAATTATAGGAAAACTAGCTATTGTACTGGTGGCATCTTGATTTTAATTTTATGGACCACTCAGTGGATAAAGAACTGGCTGGATAGCCACACGCAAAGAGCTGTGGTCAATGGCTCAATGTCCAGATGGAGACCAGTAACGAGTGGTGTCCCTCAGGGATAGGTGCTGGGACCGGTCTTGTTCAACACCTTTGTCAGTGACATAGACAGTGGGATGGAGTGCACCCTCAGCAAGTTTGCCGATGACACCAAACTGTGTGGTTTGGTTGATACGTTGGAGGGAAGGAATGCCATCCAGAGGGACATTGACACACTTGTGAGGTGGGCAGATGCCAACCTGATGAAGTTTCACCATGCCAAGTGCAAGGTCCTCCACCTGGGTCAGAGCAATCCCAGGCACAGCTACAGGTTGGGCACAGAAGAGATTCAGAGCAGCCCTGCAGAGAAGCACTTCGGGGTATTGGTTGATGAAACAATGAACATGAGCCGGCTTCAGTGTGTGCTTGAAGCCCAGAAAGCCAACTGTATCTTGCGCTGCATCAAAAGGAGCGTGACCAGCAGGTCGAGGGAGGTGATCCTGCCCCTCTGCTCTTGTGAGACCTCACTTGGAGTATGGTGTGCAGTTCTGGTGTCCTCAACATAAAAAGGACATGGAACTGTTGGAACAAGTCCAGAGGAGGGCCTCGAGGATGATCAGGGGACTGGAGCACCTCCCTTATGAAGACAGGCTGAGAAAGCTGGGGCTGTTCAGCCTACAGAAGATTGTGTGGAGACCTCATAGCAGCCTTCCAGTATCTGAAGGGGGACTATAGGCATGCTGGGGAGGGACTCTTCATTAGGGACTGTAGTGATAGGAGAAGGGGTAATGGGATTAAACTTAAACAGGGGAAGTTTAGATCAGATATAAGGAAGAAGTTCTTTACTGTGAGGGTGATGAGGCACTGGAATGGGTTACCCAGGGAAGTTGTGAATGCTCCATCGCTGGCGGTGTTCAAGGCTGTATTGGACAGAGGCTTGGGTGTCATGGTTTAGTGTGAGGTGTCCCTGCCCATGACAGGTGGGCTGGGACTTGATGATCTTAAGGTCCTTTCCAACCCTAACTATTCTATGATTCTAACTTGGGGGGCAGGGTGGGATTTGTTCATGCTGATTTCTGCCATCTCCTCCTCCATCAGATCTCTGAAAACTCTAAAATGGGCTAGTTGTGCAGCAGCAACACTCTCAGTTTGAGAAGATTACAGAAAAAAAACTCAGCATAGTTGGCTTAAAAAAAAATAACCCCCTAACTTCTGTTGCGAAGACAATGCAGCTCTTTGAATGACACACCATTTTGCTTTTCTACAGAATCATTCAACAAAAACACTTCAGAGTACTTTCTAAGCAACTAATTAAGCTCGTTCTATGTCACAAAAAATGTTGCTTAGGGAAACTGAGGCAAGGGATCCTAACCACAGTTTCTCAATATTGAGCCTTTCATTCCATGAAAAGGAAATAAATAACATTTCTTTCTGTTTCTTCATTTCACTGAAGTTTTCTTTTCCTCCCTGTTCTGAGTTATAATTCATTCTTTAAATTCTGTAAAATTCAGACCTCAGTTTTACCAGTTCTTCCTATATCTCTTCACAAAATAAGCTTCACTGAATTCCTCTTCCCAATCTAGTCAGCATATATTTTCACTCTTTTACATGAGGTTAGGAGATCTCATGTATGAAGTTTTTCTCCTTCTCCATTTGTCAATGTACACAACTCAGAAGTTTAAATAACAAAGCATGTTGCACCATCAAGAAATTTACAAATGATTAAAAATTGCATTTAAAGCAAATACCAGTAAAATATGATGTGTGTATACAAAAATATTTAGAAATGTTTTCATAAATTTTTCTCATGTCTGTTTCTCTCTCTTCTGTTAAGAATTGAATTAGCTACAAGATTCTTTGAAGCTTAAGAGACAGTCTGATATTCTGGCCCCACTGTCATCAAACCCACTGAAGTAAATGAAAGCTTCCTTGATGGTTAATCAACTTGCATTTTTCCAAGCTGAAGTGAAGGAAGAAATAAATGTTTGCCTGCAAGAATAAAAAAAGAAAAACCCTTTTCTTGAAAATCTTCAATTATGAAAATGGGTTTTGTGGGGTGTATAAATGTTTACATATACTACTGTGCCTATGATTGGTGTAGTAAATTTTGTATGGCATTCAAACATATTAGTGTACTTTAAAGAAAAAAAATGAAGTTTTTGTGTAAGCAGGAATGATAAAAATAATTGACACCAGTCTGACATCAACATAAGAAGAGAAACTTTGACCTAAAAAGGGTACTTCAGAGATTTAACTGCTTGTCCATCACTAGTTATAGGCATTGCAATAATGAGCTGAGAGGTACCTTGCTGTATCTATTGTTTCAGGCCAGTGAGATATTAGAAAAAAATCTATAAAACTCATTAGAGTTTCCTGGTCACGAGGCTTATTTCCTAATCTATTGTCTATAACTAGCCAGGAAAACACTTGGCATTAGTCACTGAAAAGGCCATAGGTAATTGTGTCATCTTTATCACTTCCTAAGCTAATGCTTGTAGGAAGCGGACATGAAAACAATAAAGTTTTCAGTTAGGGTCCATTTGCTGCTTAAAAATAGAAAAGAAACATGAGTTTAACACTTGACTGCTACCTCTGTTTTGAAATCAACCATAAGATGTGGCAATCTGCAACCAGAGCAAATTTTGTTTTGATATTTTATTCAGTATGCTGTATATAACTAACCACCCCTGAATACCAACTTCAATAGCTTCTTTATTCCCAACTATTAGGAAAATTTTCATCACTTTATTGTGACAAAGGAACAGATAGCCAGATTGCAGCTTCAAATATAATGCAAATATACTTAAATAGCCATATTTGTAAATAATTTCTCACTACATAAAAAAAAGTTTAAAACCTATTCTGGTCTTTTCCAGATTTCAATATAGCTGAATTATAAATTCAGACATATTTTATTAGCAGCAGCATTTGAAAATGAACATAAGTGATGAAGATATATGACTGAATATGTAATTTAAAATAATCAATAATTTTTTAAAGCAAAGCAGTTACTTCTTTTGCCTTTTCCAGCTGACATAGGTAAAACTGGATTAGAGCAAAGAGTAAACTTAACATGGAACCAATCACTGAAAATTGTTCTGTTTTCTCCATGTTCTGTTTTACACTCAAAATGTACATATATGTATGTTTAGACTTTGAGGGATTTATGCTACTGACAGGAATATACAAACTTTCTGAAGCAATTTCTTGACAGATTCAGAAGGAAGAACCAATCTCCTGTATGCATCAGGAAGTATGCACTGACAGTTCACTGACAGTGAAGTTAAGCATTTGAAATTCCTTAGGAAGTACAAGAATTTGGCTGCCTTGATGAATTGTTTTCTATTTTATGGTCTAACTACACTTGAGTGGAAAAACTCACAACCATACAGAAAATGTATTTTTATTTGCCATTTTCAACAATTTCTTGTTTCATTTAATAATTTTTTGTTCCCACAGACTTCTGAGATTTTTAGCGTGCATTCTTTTGCAAGATGGTCTTTGACTCCAGATATATAGACAAGATTCTGACATCCAAATTAAAGTTGTATCACTTCTAGACACTAACAACAGGAATTTACAACACAATTTTATGCAATGAATAACCAGATACATTAATCAGCATGGAACAATTATATCTTAAAAGGCACAAAAGGATTTAAAAACCTGTGCTTAGCATTTCACAGAATCATAGAATAGTTAGGGTTGGAAAGGACCTTAAGATCATCTAGTTCCAACCCCCCTGCAATGGGCAGATTTAAAAACCTGTGTTTAGCATTTAATTTGACACTGAGTGCTCCATGTCAATTATCTATCTTACGCAAATGTCTAGTATCATTCATTGGTTAAAGAATGACAAAGCTACATAATTCTATTTTCCAAGAGGGAAAAACTGCCCCAAATAGAGCCTGTCTGCTCCTGTTTGTGCCTTACAGAATTAGCACAGGCTTCCCACCAACTCTAAGGACTTGCAAATACCATAGATAAACTCAGTTTGAAAACATTCAACTTTATGAAAAACAGATTTTATACTTGCCGTGGTTTAAGCCTCTCATGCAGTTTGTTCACTCACTCCCCCCTTCTTCTTCCCCCTGCTCCCGGAGGGATGGGGGGGAGAATAGAAAGAATGCAACTCCCACAGGTTAAGATAAGAACAGTCCAGTAACTAAGGTATAACACAAGCCATTACTGCTATCACCAATAATAATGACAAGAGAAATACAAGGGAAGAGAATACAACTGCTCACCACCTGCTCCCGGGTAACTGCTCTTAGTTTTTACATCCTGGGCATGACGTGCTGTGGTATGGAATACCTCTTTGGCTAGTTTGGGTCAGGTGTCCTATCACTGCTTCCTCCTGGCTTCCCCTCCTCCCTGGCAGAGCATGAGACTCAGAAAGTCTTTGGTCAGACCAAACATTACTAAGCAGTAACCGAAAACATCGGTGTTATCAGCGCACTTCCCAGGCCCAAAATCAAAAGCACAGTGCTGCACCAGCTACTATGGAGAAAAATGACTGCTACTGCTGAACCCATGACAATATTTAGTCCTGAGTAAAAAAGTTTTCTATTCCTTCTTCTTCCTTTCTTTGATGCAGATAAACAATTTCTACACTGATTAGCATAGAATGGGCAGAAAAAAGGTAATACCTTTGGTTCTGTTGATGAGTTTTTTAATTTTAATTCATCTGAAAAGAGTTTTCAGTTTCTGTAATTCCATTCTAGAGGAACTGTGTAATAATGAGTACTGAAGTCTATAAATCACTTCTATGCCAAGGGATTAACGTGAACCTGAGAGATTTTTTCATTTAAATCCTGAAAAAGCCTTCTACCTGAACTTAAAATAGACTGTTCATCAGATGCACTATGGCTGTTGCTATATGCAAGTTTTCAAATTTTTTGAAGACTTTTGCTTTCAGAAACTATCTCTGTTCGTAGAATTATAGAATCATAGAATAGTTAGGGTTGGAAAGGACCTTAAGATCATCAAGCCCCAGCCCACCTGTCATGGGCAGGGACACCTCACACTAAACCATGTCACCCAAGGCTCTGTCCAACCTGGCCCTGAACACCGCCAGCGATGGAGCATTCACAACTTCCTTGGTAACCCATTCCAGTGCCTCACCACCCTTACAGTAAAGAACTTCTTCCTTATATCTGATCTAAACTTCCCCTGTTTAAGTTTTAATCCCATTACCCCTTCTCCTATCACTACAGTCCCTAATGAAGAGTCCTTCCCCAGCATCCTTATAGTCCCCCTTCAGATATTGGAAGGCTGCTATGATGTCTCCAAGCAGCCTTCTCTTCTCCAGAACTCTTTGCATGCTTGTGACTCAAAAGTTTGGGGAATGTTCAGCAGATCTACTTGAAAATTAAATTAAAAATACTGCTGTTATTTGAATGATATACAAATAAAGGTTTTCATAGGTCTATTTCAATACAGAACATATGTGCAACTGATCTATACTAGTATCTAAAATTCTTTCTGCTCTTGTTTTCTGTTTCACACTTCTGATAGTTATATCAATTAACTGATGAAAGACACTATGACTTGCTTCTGTTGTCAGTATAGTCTTAGGTTCCAGATAGATGGGATTTACATATAGTAAAGGTCTGTGAGCCATTTTTGCCAATCCTCCCATGTAACTAATAGAACTGGAGAAAATGCTCTAGTTTCCTTTCAAAAATTATCTAGAAGCAGAAAACTGGATTAAGGATGAAAGGTGATGGAGTCAGTGTGGTGATAAAGCAAGTGCTGATACTGGGAAAATCACACAAATGGCCTTTCTTCTACTCCAAGAAGGGGGAGGGAGGACACAACAGAGAGGATATCATGTCACCTTCTTGACCAAAACCCTCTTCTCCTGTTCTCTCATTTCATGCCAAGGCCCCTAATTAGCTGTTAAGCATGCTACGTTATCTTTCCAAAGTTGGTTTGGAAGGTTAACAGTAAAAGCCTGGGAAATAAACAGAGAACTTCTCAATCTGGTCTAAGGTGAGAGCCTAATGCAGTAGGTCTTTATACCACAAGCTTCTTCAAATCAAGACCAAAGCAAATTATTGTTTGTTGAAATTAAATCTCTTTCATCTCTAACACAAAATGGAAACATATACCAGTGTACTTCATAAACAATGTATTTTGAGAAGAAAATCTGAGCCCTCCCAGTGAGTAGGAATTTAACCGAAGTAGTTTTAGCCCAAAATATTGTGCAGGACCTGCTTTCTGTAGTGTTTCATAGACTGAGTAAAGGAAGAAGAGAACATGGTTTGTGATAATTATCACCATCTTTGGGATGCTCTTAAATGCATATTTAAACATTTGTTTTGAAAATGCAGCAGTATAAAATAGTCTTCCATGTACATTAAAAAAATTATAAAGGAAAACAACTGTTCCTTGATAAGCCGACAGAAATAAATTTATTTTAACACTGAAGAACAACAGCTGAAAGCAAAGGTTGCAACCATAGGGGTACTGCTAAAGCAAAACTGCCATACATGTTTAAAGTAAGCTTCAATAGAAGAGAAAGTAATTTTTCATACTTGCATGAAATTCTGGCTAAGTCTTCTACTGTAAGGCATTTCTGAGTTGAAAGTGTAGAGAAAAATCTTCCAGGTTAATATCGCAGGCTGTCTACTGGTGCTCAGGCTACATTTTGCTGACCGTATTTGTGTAATGCAATTCACTCAAGGTAAAAGGCAGAATGCAGCTGAACTTTAAAATGATACAAAGAAAAGGTATGACTTTGTGCATTTTAACTTTTTCCTGCAACACTTGAAATCATTGATAAGCTGTAAAAGGGAGGGAAAAAAATATTTTTGTAATATAAGTTAAAGCTTAAAGATTAATGAAGTTAAAATGCTGAAGTGGATATACCGGTTAGCAAGTTTCCTGAGCATGACCAGCTGATGGACCTACATGTGTTTTCTTTGTAGTAATCTGCTCTTCTGTCTTTGCTCTCAAAGTCCAACACAAGCCCTAGGAAAGACTTCAGTATTTGGTCATCCAGCTCATCACATTATGCTATGAACAGCGATACTATTCTTATGAAGTGTAGCCGACAGAATCTTGAAGCCATAATCTTTAGCTGTTTTTAATGTGTTACCACCACCTAACACAGGTATACTTGAAGGGGTGAAAACACTCAGAACCTCAATCCTCTCACTTTCACTCAGGTAAGACTTCTAAGCTCCCAATTGTTTTCCATTATTTTCCTTTCTGAACAAATAGTGTTCTTGTTTTTGTGGCTGCCTAACTATCACCAGCCATATTTCTAAAGTTAACTGAAGCTGGTGTGTAAGTGTGTCATGGGTTCAGCAGCAGCAGTACATTATTCTTTCAGAATTTTGTCTAATGCATTTATAATTTGTAAGGAATGTACAACTTGTAAGGAATTTACAACATTTATAGACAGACATTTTCATAAATCCTGAACAATGAAAATGAATGAGGCCACCTGATAATTCTGGATTTTTCTTAATAGCTATCTTGGGGATACATACAATAAATTATGGAATAAACATCTATAAACTCGTTTGAAATAATTTTCTATAAAAATCAGTCACCAAAGCTGCAGTCATTGGAGAGGAACTAAAACACATTTGTTGTTCCATTAAACTTCATTGCACTTAGATGAAATAAAAAGAAGGCATACCTGGGATTCAAACATTTGACGTATTCCAAGTAATCATGTGCTGCTTCATTTGTTTCTCACATAGGCTCATCAAGAGCCAAATCCTTCCTTTCTATTCCCCAGTTCACTTCTCAGTTTTATCAGAAGCTAATTAGGATGATCACAAGAGGAAATTACATGAATTTCCAAAGTGACCTATTTTCCTTTTATGAGGGGCTTCAGCTTTCTATCAGATCAATTAATTAATTGGGCATCAGTCTCCTAACACACCTCACTTACAAAAAAGCCCTCAACTAAAATAAACAGTCACACACCTTCTTTTTAGATTGAAAGCTGGAAGCTCATTATAATTGGGGTCTGCTGCTGTTTCTTTGAGCATGCTTTTATCAGGGGATCAAGCTACATGTAATGCAACCTTCTTCTGTATAAACAAGAATGTTACCAAAATAAACCTTTTCTGCTGCCCCTCTCCTTCCCTGCTTTCACTGCTGTAATGCTAACTGAAATATACTATTTAAAAAAAAAAAGGGGGGGGTGATGGTGGGGAGTCCTCAATTGAGCTAAGCAAGACTGAAAGGGAATTTTATATTCATATGGTATTTTAACTTCAATGTTGTTATTGAATCCTGCATTCAATTACACTGCAATTGTACTATTAATGATCCCATATATAAATATACAGTATTATACTAGCAGTGAAGTATGAGATGGTTATTGAGGGGTCACACTGTTTAAAAAAACAGATCTGATGTAGCTGAAGGCCTTTTAGAACTGTTCTCCCATCTACTTTTACATACTTTTTCAAATACATTCTGACTTAATCCTCTCCTTTAGTATCCTATTTCTTTCTTAGTCAAGACTCTCAGCTACAAAAGCCATCTAAAAGAAAACAAGGGCTGAATAACTAAATATCCTAAGGTTTTATGTTGCAGCATTAGTGCAGCTGTAACATATATACTTCATTTATTTAGAGACAGTACATATTTTCACATACATATATATTTTCTTTTTTTTGTGTGCATGCTTAGGTCTGTTATACAGGTCTACTCTCTAAGTTGTGAACATAGCATTTTTCTAAATGTGAACAAGGCAAATACATGATGTTATTTTGAAACACAAACATTGTACAGGAGAGTGCCATTCCTTTCCACCACAATGGGGTTGCTACTAGATGTGTGTCCTAGGTCTGGAGTTGACCTTTGAGACCAAAAGATAATAGACACATTAAGAACAGCTGTTCTGATGGTAAGAAACAACTCATGCAAAAAGTACCTTAAAACTACAGCAAACATTACAGATCAACTGTTTATTGTAGGGTTCTGTTTTAAAATTACTATCAAGTTTAACATCTCAGAGTAGGAGGCCTATGAAACACAAAATGAGCAGTTTCCAATGCTTAGGCATTCATTTTCAAGATCTTTGTTAATAGTAATGATTGAAAATAGACATTTAGGAATCTTTTCACTCATCACTGAAACAGAGCTGTGTCCAAAATTGAATGTGGCAGCTGTTTAGCAGTACAAGACAACACTAAACAAATGTTTAAACAAGGGGAAGGAAAAATACAAAAAATTATACCTCAGTAGGTTTTAATTACGGAAATCAATGCAGGAATAATTGTTTCTAAATGTTTGACATCCTTTCCAGACATAGGCTTTGGATCCTGAAATACACCAGCATTCAAGTGATTATTAATATGATAGACTTCAATGTTCTGGTATGTTAGTGTTAATAAAACTACATCCCTAACTTATCAATGCCACACAGAGAAATTTTTCCAAACCAAATATAACCTATGGGTAAGTATGGTCTCCAAAGTTTTTACATCAGTGAGAAATGTTTTCCAGTGTGTTCAGTATATCATGTTTGTCATTGCAGTCAACTGCTCTTTTGCCATTAGTTTGAACAGTAAGCAAAAGTTGTTGTAGTGGTCTGCAGATTTATCAGCAGTTATGTTTGTGGAAATCACAGACGATACCTCTGGAATGTCAAAAATCATGGATTTAAGAAGGAACTGGAACACGATATTGTTTGTTATTGTATTTGTGGTTGTAGATCCCAAGAAATGAAGAAAAGTAAGTAAATTAATTTTATGCTTTATTGCATAAAAAGAGCTATACTAGGGATAAGAAAAGAACATTGTTGATGTTTTTGCACTGACAAGGTATTTTAGGAGTGTTTGTATGGGAAGGATGTCTGTTGTGGTCTAACAATATCTTTAACTGGATATAGCTAAGTCTAGATTTCTTCAATAATTCACAATGCTTACTTAATTGCCAATGAAGTATGCAGAGTGTTAAGACATCAATACTGTATTGCAAGAGAGACCACTGAAGAATAAAAATGCATTTAAGTAAAGCTGAGAGCAGTGCAGGAGGAAGGCTTTAGAATGGCCAGAAAGAGAGAAGTAGAAACCCTAGAAAAGGAATCTGTATGAGCAAACCTCAACTCACTGCCCTCTTCATGTTTATTCATGTATGCTTTTTATTTACTTTTGAAAAAGTGAGAAGGTAAGAACAAAGTCAAGACACAGGTGTCAAGAGTCATTTTTTATGTAAGCAAACACAAACAAATGATAACCAAAAGTGAAATCAGATGATAACAATCAATTTTAATTAAGATTTTAAGCATTTGAATTGTGTGATGATATATGGTGTGATGTTCAAGCAGTCAGAGAAAACCATTAGGGAGGAGGTGGAACAGAAAGCAAGAAGATGGTTCTAGTTACCTGTATGACAAGTAATAGATAGTCTTGGTTAATCTTTTCCCTAAAACTCAAAGGACACCCCGATGGATGCAAGTTACTTTAGTTTACTGATGTTCCTCATAGCAACTTTTTAAAAATGAAAGAGCTTCTAAATCGCTTTTTGAAATAGATTAAGGAAGAGTCAGTTTCTGCAAGCATTAGTTCCACTGATAAGCACTTAACAGTTGTAAACTCTATTGTCATGTTGGCCTTATCTAAGATTTCTTGCATGGGTTATACCTACTTTATTATACTATGCCCTAACTGAAGTTTTCTAAGTAATGAAGAATGACCTTTTAGGTCTCAAAATAGCTGTTTCCTATAGTAAGAAGTAAGAAAAATTGTAGTTTGGTTTGAAATAGTAAACAACATGAAAGTTTCCTCTGTGACCTGACTAGACTTTTTCATTAAGGCACTTTAGGAAAAGTTTGACTTACTTAAAATATGTTTATGTTTTGGTATGATGTTGAGATGAATGTTAGTGTTGTGCATTTTGGATCTGAACTGCTTCACAGCCTTTGGATATTTTGGGAGGTGTCAGTTTGGCTGAAGTCCAATTCTGCCCTACAAGGATTTTTGTTTTGCCATACCAAATGCCAGAGCTGTTTCTTTTTTGCTGTTGACTGCTTTAGTGCAGAAACGTGTGGGCAGGCAAGGGCTCAAGAGAAAGGAGTGACTGGCCACCCTACATACATATTTTTCTCACAAACTGAATACAGCTGGTACCATCTGCAGTCAACAGTAAAGGCTTACAGAAAGGATGAAAAAGTGTCAGGAAGATAATTTTCACAGAGGTGAAAACAATTTTAAGAAAACTTTTAACCAAGGGTTCAAGAACTAGCTGTGATCTTGACAGCTGATCAGCTGAACCAAATTAGCTTAAATTCTAACAAATATCTTGCAAAGAGTAACAACTGAGTAACAGTCTTAGTGTGTGCCCATTTGGAATACTAGCTTTTCAGCAACTGAAAGATTACTCTGTGGAGTGCCTACACTCTAAATACATTTGCATAGCTAGCTTATCATCCTGTTGAAATGCTGGATGATGACTTTATTGCTGATGGGGACATTTACCTTCCTTTGAAAAAATGGTCAATAACAGCCACAGTAATGGGCCCTAGAAAACCCAAATATGGAAGAAAAAATTGTCCCCAGTGTGCAATCAAAAAAAAAAAAACACACCTGAAGATGCAAACTGCTGCAAATAGATTTTCTAAGAACTTGAATGACTTGCTCTAACACTTCTAACTTCTGTAGGCTTGCCTAAATAAAGGAAGAGGAAAATGTAAAATCTCAGTTATCTTTAGAAATAAAAGATAATGGGATCTCCTTGCACTTATAAATTCAAGACACATTGTTTTTTTACTTCTGGAGTCAGGAGCAAGTTAATAATTTATTATTATGAAAACCTTACTAAGTTAGGAAAATCTTTTGGTGTAAGAAATGTGTACAAAACCAACTGTCTTATGTCTTATTGACCTATTATTTGCCATCCACCAGAGATGATTTGGAGGCTTGTTGATTTAGTATAAAGGAAAAACATTGTAGTTTTGTTGTTCCTAGCTCAAAAATTAGTAAATAAATTTTCCTGGAAGTCTGAGCAATTATTTCAAAACACTGAAGAAATCTATTTATATTTTTGAGTACTTGATCTTGTTTCCAACAATGATATTTTTCTGGTCTTCAGAAGTATATGTAACACAAATATTAGCACTCAAACAGAAAATTTTTAAAGCTTTTCATAACCAACATGAGTGCAGTCCTCTTATTGTAATTGGAAACTGAGACAAATTGACAATGATGTAACTGTAAATTTGATTAAAATTGTCTCTCAGTTATATGCCTTAACTACAAGACTGTTTTTTTCTCAATAGAGCAGTAAAATCTGGTGCTGAACATAGAGGGACTACTGCAGAAGAACAGAAATTTTATAAATCACCAAGATAAAGGCACAGAATTATATGAAGACAAGACATATAAAGTTCACTCTGTCATTTTTATTGCCCAAAAGCATTTATAAGAAGGAAAGTAATTCCTTTATTGGGTTTGTGGTGTGCCTGCTGAATGGATGTATGCTCTTGGATAAATCTTTCTTCTCGAAGTTATGACTTTCTGAGAAAGGAGTCTGTAAGGTTATTGTTGCATCAAAACTGACTTCTAAAACTACTGATTGCAATTTCCCAAATATATCCAAGAAGGGTGGAAATTAGAACACTCTTTCTATTCATCATGCAAGTATATCAGTATTATATACACATACATAAACACAGATAGAGTGTATATACATAATGTATTAATAATTTTTTTTTTAATGAAAAATGCTACAATCAATGTCTGGGGAGGAAAGTATAATCAAATTGCAGAATCACAAAGTCTTTGTAGAAAGCCTTTTGCCTTATGGTGGTGTTATTTGCAACTTAAAAACACAGCCACTGACTTGTAGCCCCTGTGATGGATCCTTAGTGTTGTCTTGCTGCTCATTCCGGTCATATAACACTTGCTTTTGAACCCTGCTCCCACACAGCTGAGTCCCCTCCTGGAATTTATGCTGGGCATTTCTGGATCAGAAAAAGGATGAGATATTCTCAGTCAAGCATAACATGAAGATTTAAGCTTGAAAGTAAGTTGGATCACTTATGCCATGGCAAAACCACCACATATTCTATTTCATTTTCTATAGCACTTGTGCATGTGTATTGACATACACAAGTTTTAAAAGCATAGCTCTTTATTGGACCCAACTGATTTTCCATCTCAACAGACTATACTGAACTAACAGTTGATCAATGTCTAAGTAAGAGAGTGAGGTGAAGTATAGAAAGAACAGCATTGATCAACAAGACAAGCACAACGAATTTTTTTAAGAATATGAAAACATAAACAGACTTTCCATCAGTGACTGCACAAGTTATGAACCTTACTGTCTTAGACTAGGCACTGTTTTAATCTGGTTTTCTGTCTAATTCTTCTGAAATATGTCTCGTATTTGCTTGAGAAAATAATAGTACTGAGTAACATTTACCACAGTAGCAGGGATGTGTTTGTATACTTGCACACAGATACAAAAGTTATCACAAGACAGGTACAAGTTTCAGTTGTACCTGTGCCTTACTGGTTTCCCCGTCCTTTTTTTTTTTAATCCTCTCATTTATTATTTCTCTTAATTGCTGTAGGCCTTGTAAATACTGATTCAGAAAATTGAGTAATGTCACCAAATGATTTGCACAAGCTTAACATGTTTTAATGCAATCTTCAATGTTCTTTATCACATGTGATTTCAGTAAACAGTATCCTGAGTTTCCAACAGACTACTTTCCAAACCTTTTTATTTGTAACTCACTTGCTGTCATGGGTTCAGCAGCAGCAGTCATTTTTCTCCTTCCTGGTAGCTGGGCCAAAGCTGCGTTTTTGATTTTGGGCCTGGGAGCAGCGCTGATAACACCAGTGTTTCAGTTACTGCTTGGTGATGTTTTGGTTTGGCCAAGGACTTTCTGAGTTTCATGCTCTGCCAGGGAGGAGGGGAGCCGGGAGGAAGCAGAGACAGGACACCTGACCCAAACTGACCAAAGAGGTTATTCCATACCACAGCACGTCATGCCCAGGATGGAAGAGCAGAGACCCGGAAGGGTGGGGGTGCACTGCATGGTCGGGCTTGGTTTTAGGTGGTGAGCCATTGTATTCTTTCCTTGTATTTGCCTTGTCATTATTATTATTGGTGGTAGCCGTAGTGGTCTTGTGTTATACTTTAGTTACTAAACTGTTCTTATCTCAACCTGTGCGAGTTACATTCTTTTTGATTCTCCTTCCCATCCCTCTGGGAGCGGGGGGAAGAAAGAAGGGGAAGTGAGTGAGAGAACAAGCTGCGTGAGTTATAGAGGCTTAAACCACAATACTTGCAAAGAACAGACCTGAGTGTCTATTTTATTTGAGGGATTGCTACAAATCAGTGCAGTCTAATCCAGCTCTGTTATCTCAGCAAATCTGAATTTTAAAGAGGCTAGATTGCGAACATGGAGGCTAATCTGCACTCTGCATTTCCAGAAGGTAGTTTTAGCAATAACAAAGGTGATAATACATCCTTTATTCTGAGGCCCAATGAGTTCAATTCACACCAGCCACCTCCTGGATGAAAATCTGGTCCAGGATCCATGCTCTGTTAAGTTCTTAGTTTTTCAGAGTAGACCTGGTAAATTATGTGTACTGGATTAATCCTGTGAAAACAGTGACAGAGAACTGTATTGTCAGCTACTGCAGAAACATAAGGTCTGCTCATGGCATAAGGATTTGGATATATGTGTGCCATATTTCAGTCAGAGAACCTGCTTGAAAATCACAAAAGCTGGCAGCTCAAATGGGACAACATGCAGGTTAGAGTTTTCCAGGACTATAAGGGTCTATATCTCTTGGTTTTATACCTTTTGCTGGAACCATTAGATTTTATTCTCTGACATCTTGCAGTTTGGTCATGGACTTTAGATAGGTCTGCCTCCAACTCTTCCTTAAATGAGCATGCTAACAATTTCAGGATAATCTAAACCAGGTTTTATTGTGATGCAAAGATGAACAACTTTTAAAGACAACATGCTGTAATAAGTGTCCAGCAGATACTACAAAAAAAAGGAGAAAAAATAGACAAACACACCACACCCCCCCAAAAAAAAAAAAAACACCAAAAAATAAACCCTAACAAAACCAAAACAAATGATTCCCCATGTTCTTTTCTACAGTGTCATACTCCATTTAGCTTTCTAGTTTTCTTAACTGCCCACTGTTGTTGGTTGATACCAGCCATTGTCTGAACACCTGGACTTTCTTGCTTACTCACCTGTCCCACAGGACAAGGGGTAAATACAAGGAAGCTAAGACTTGTAGCCTGAGATGAAGACAATTTAATAGATAAAGCAGAAACTGTCCCTGCAAGCAAAAAGAAAAGAAGGAATTTACTCATTACTTTCCAGTAATCAGCCAGCAGATGTTTAGCTATCTCCTGAAAAGTGGGATATCAGCATGTGTAGCAGCAGCTTGGAAAAATAAATGCCGTGATCGCAAAGGCAACTGCTGTTAAGGGCGATGCCAAGAAAGAGAAACCAGAAATCCTCCCAGCCAGGGATCACTCTGGAGATCAGATTTCCAACCTAAACATCTCTTCACCCAATGCAATAAATGGCTAACTCTAGGAAAATCAAGGACTACACCTTATTGCTGTTCTTTCTTACTTTTGGCTCCCTGAGTAAGGGGATGGTTAGTTTGAGAGTTAACTAGCAAAGATAACGTGTAGCTAGTCAGTTCTTCATTCAGCTTTGTGAAGGACTTATAACTTTTGCCTGGTCTGTAATAAACATTCAGCTTGAGTAGAGAAAGCAGTGTTGCAAATGTTTACTGATGTTGGCTACAAGCAGAGGAAGTCTCCACTGCAAAAGGTGCATTGCTAGAGGAGATTGCAAAGACCTGTATACTTCTTAAAGAAATGTATTTTGCCTTATCTAGCCTTTGCTAGAAGTTCATTCTTTGCACTGCATTGAACAAGGATTATACACAGTTTTAGAAGTATTTTATATGGAACTATAATTTCTCATTAATTCTACCTATGCTGGAAAACTTCATGAGCTTGTCTCTGTCGTGGTTTAAGACTAACTCACGCAGACTCTCTCTCTCACTCACTTCCCCCTCTTTCTTCCCCCCGCTCCCGGAGGGATGGGAAGGAGAATCGAAAAGAATGCAACTCCCACAGGTTGAGGTAAGAACAGTTTAGTAACTAAAGTATAACACAAATCACTACTGCTACCACCAATAATAATAATGACAAGAGAAATACAAGGAAAGAATACAATTCTCACCACCTAATACCAAGCCCGACCACGCAGTGCACCCCCGCCCCCTTCCGGGTCTCGGCTCTCTGCTTTTACATCCTGGGCATGACGTGCTGTGATATGGAATAACCTCTTTGGTCAGTTTGGATCAGGTGTCCTGTCTCTGCTTCCTCCCGGCTTCCCCTCCTCCCTGGCAGAGCATGAAACTCAGAAAGTCCTTGGCCAGACCAAAACATCACTAAGCAGTAACCGAAACACTGGTGTTATCAGCGCTGCTCCCAGGCCCAAAATCAAAAACACAGCGCTACACCAGCTACCCAGAAGGAGAAAAATGACTGCTGCTGCTGAACCCATGGCAGTATCAAAAGTTATGTTTTAAGTAACCATATCACATATACATTTAGTGTAATTTGACAAGTATTAAAACTGAGGGTGGAAAAAAGTGATAGGAAGAAAAAACGTAGACTAAGAGCTCTCTGCTATTAGAAGGGTAGCTGAAGAGTCTGCATGGGAGTAATAAAACAATTTCTTTTCTGCGAGATGATCCTGATAAGAATTAAATAATTGCAAATCCAGTTATTTGAAAATCTTGGTCTTGGCAAAAGCTAATTTTTGTTATCCGACAAAAAGCAGTATTCCATTTGTATTCAATATACAGCTAGACCATAAATACATGGGGAAAGGAAGAAAGGAAACTTTGAAAGATTATGTGTATCATTTATCTCCATATTTCTTTTTCTATACAAGAAATGTAAAAGAGGTTTCTTAATTTGCAATGGGTACAAGAGCATCCAAAAAAAAATTTACCCATTTTGGCTGTCACATTTACAAAGATACTCTAATTTGCAGAGTTTGACCCCTGAGATTTCCAGAGCTGAGAAAGCAGGAACTGCAATTGATGCTGTTTTGCCATGCCACAACACTGACTGCTGTGGTGGTTTAAGTGAGGAAGCATATGTATGCTATTTCTGACTTTTGTTTTGCCAATGCCACATTTGAACCACATAAAACAACTCATTCAAGCAACTCCCCATCAAAGTATTGCTGAAACCCTTACAGAGTACATTTAAGCTGTCTTAAAATTTCTCTATCACTTCCAAAAGGTGTAGTATATCCTCTTGTTTTGGTTTTGTTTTGTTTCCAGGGTGAACACTGCTTCTGTGAATGCTCTGAACACCAATGTATTCAATTACTCAAAGCTGGATGCATGTAAATTCATGACAAATTATTCTGTGGCCTGCTTCCAAAAACAGAAAAACACTCGTACTGTGGAAGACAATTCAACTGCAAGGCCAGCTTGCATAAAAAATAAGTAGCACAAAGGAAATTCACATACTGTAAGTATTCATTTATTGAAATGATCTTTAAACAAAATTATAATAGATGTATTATGATTAATTACTCTTACAGTGGACTACTCCTTAAATCTTTTGTATGGTCCTTATCAGTTTAATCAGTTTGCATTGTTAAAAACCACAAAAGATGTTACTCTGCAGAGTAATTTTGGAAATTGACAATTAGAGCATATGAACTATTCTAAAATAAACAAGCTTATGTGGATACAGTAATCTTTTTTTCCCCTCTCATTAAAGATAACAAATATATCCCATATTACTATAACACTTTAATAAGAAAGTTACCAATTTCCATACAGAAAAACCCAAAGACTTATGCTAATGACAGCAATTATGTATGAAATAAGTATATGCCAACAATATGTAGCCTTTGGGTTCACTGAGGCACATGTGAGGAAAGCAGTGGTTTTAGAAGGAACTTACTGTGATGTACTGCTCATCAGAAGTTTGACTACTTTTTTCAAAGCTGCTCAGCATATATGTTTATTTTCCTAGTCGTCTTGAGAAAATTCTGTCCACAGCAAATTATGGTTAAGAATAATTCACTAGGCATGATATACTTACGAGGTCTGATAAATGATTGTTTCTACCGAGTATATACAAATTGTAATTTCAATCTGGGTCAATGCATGAGGGACTTTTAGAACACTATTTTTACTTGAGTAAAGAAAGATACTTGAGTATCTAGACGGAGATAAGGCTATAACTTAATTACCTTTTTATCATAATAAGACATGCAAGTTGTATCTTCTCCATCAGTATAATTCTTAACAACTTTTGCCAGCTCAAAGTGACATGGTAAGTATGGAGCAAATCACAGGACAAATAAATTAGTCATTGCCCTTTGGTGTTGGTTTTTTTTTTTTTAGTTTTCATTTTTTTGTAAGCCTGAATTCTCTCTCCCACCATGTTGATGTTATTACACGGGCAAAATACACACAGCCACTGTAACGTATGTGGAGTTCATTGTAGTAATTTAATAGAAGAAGGTATGATTGTTGGATCAAATATTCACATTTCCATGTGACTGGACGTGTAGTAAATAAGGGTCAATGTGGTTGTAGGAAAGTTTCATGTGTTAAGAGATGGTAGGATTTGTTCTGGTCTCAAAAGTTGGGCAATACTACTTGCAGTTCAGCCACACAGAGAAACTAAAGTATATATTTTACACTAGCCTACAAGTACAAAGATGGACTTCTTAGGCTAGTTAATAGGACAAATTTAGGCAGCAGATATCTCAGGTGAACCATGGCAGGACATGACCGTTTCACTATGAGATGAATCATTTACTGCTCTAAGTACCTTGCTGCTTTAAGCAGAACATACCAAAATTGTTAAAGAATGTAACAGTCAGTTTACAAATGTTGCTCCCCCATAGGCCCTATAGGAAAAGCATGTCATCCAGCTTCAAACCATGTGTATCACTACTGAAAATTAACATTAAATTCACTCTTTAATTAACAGTTTGCATTTTATTAATTTATTTTTTACCTTGAAGAAAAAGATATCAAATCTTCAACAACTCAACAGTAAATATCTACTTCTTCCCTCATCTCCTCACTTTAGTTTTTAGCTGTAGTTGAAATGGCTAGTGTTCATATTTTTCTATCCAGCTTTTTTAAAGCAAAATTCAAGCCACAAAATTTATGTGAAAAGAAAACTAACTGTTGTTTGAGAAGTTATAATTGAATTAATTTTCTGAAAAATAAAATCTTATGGTAGAGGATAAAAATAATAATACTTTCTCATGTTGCTGCTGTGTTGCTGCTGCTCAGCATTCATTAGTCATCAATGTCTTTTAAACTATAACTATTTTTAAGTAGAAAGCTTAAGAGAAGGAAAAACCTTTGCTGAGTATCTAAACTGATTTCAGGTGGGAAGGGGTAACTTTGTATTGTTTGTTTCATTTTCTGCATGGAAAGCACTTATTTCTTCATCGTGTCGGTCTTAACTACTTAAATAATTTTTTCTTTATTATTTTAGATGAAAATAATAATGTCTTGAAGGTACTCCTCTTTGTTTTCAACCTACAGAAGTAAACTTAACATCTATGTATTATTACAGTACAGAACCAAAGAGGAGATATTAATTTCCTTTCCAAGCTCACACAGATTTTGGGCAGAATTGCTCAAGCCCATGACTAATGCTATAATCACCACAGGTGTTCTGAGCTGTCACAGCATTTAACCTGGGAGAGCTGTACAGCTCTGAGCTGGACAGTAAGTGAAAGAAAAAAGAAAAGCTTGTCCTGGCTGGACAATGTCAAGCTGATCAATTCTGTATTAACAAACTCTGAAACATTTATGTCAATATTTTTATATTAGCCTTCGACTACTCCATGAGTTTGAAATCAGTACAATAAGGAACATATGTAGTGGTTCCCACTGGACCAAGCCACATTTATAAACCTTACAAAACTTTAGCTGATAAAATCTGTGTAAAGACCTAGGCTGTGTAGAATAATTTGGAAGCCTGCAGTAACCAAGCTTGAAAGTATAGAACAGATACAGAAGGTAAAGGGATGTGACCTATAGATCAGAGTGACATCACAATGTTTTTTATAACATAGATTTCATGACAGAAATATGAAATTTAAAAGAATGTTTTTAGAGTACAGTTCCATTTCATTAAAAAAACACACAAACAAAAAACAATCTTATAAAACAACTATTGCTTTTTCTCTGAAAAAAAGGAAAAAGCTCAGTTTAGTTACACAAAGATGAAAACCCCACAGTCATGTAAGAAAGAGACTTAAAGAAAGCACAAACATAGCAAATAGCCACTACTTTCATGCTGCTCAACGTCCAGAGCTCTGACAAAGCTAAAAACAGAAACAGTTTTAAACCTTCCAAGACACATCTTCCTTCAGTATGCTTGTGATGCTGTATCAAGGACTAAGCAACTCATCAGGGTAGCAGGTAGTTATTATATCCCTGACTTCCCTTTAAATTTTAGAAAGCAGGCTCATTTTGGATAAGAAAATGTTTCAGCTGGAATTGAGAATTATTAAATCAGAGTTCTATACCTGGAGTTAGGTCACAACCTGACCACTGGGGGTGAAGGAATGGCAAGAACATCCCAGGACATCCCAACGACACAAAACCTTGAATATAGTTTTTTTTTCTGCTACCTTTCCCACTGCTTGCTCTTGTATATTTGTTGCAAGTCATGATGCACTACTAAATCAAGAGCTCCGTCTGAATTGGTTACTTCTTGAGACAAGAAATTAGTAAATACGTTGCACAGACCTGCATACTTTATTTTTCCTTTCCTTACAGTCCACACCTTAATAATGTAGAACATACTAAATTTAAAAAAAAAAACTTGAAATTATTCATGAATGTAAAATATAGGTGGAAAAGAAAAGTCCTCGAGCAATTTTTGTGTTTTTCTTATAGACACTTCATATTCCTTTTTCTCACACACAGATTTTTTTTACTACAGACCCAATACAACAAGGTTAAACTGGATTCTACTATGGTTATTTCATCATCAACAGAGTAGTCATTTGTATTCTAACTGCAAGTACTTTATTATTCATGACCAATCAAAAAGACCACTGACAATTTTCAAGGCCTCAATTAAATTTCAAGGCTCATAATGTGAAGGGGATGGGGGGGGGGGGGGGGTGGCGGTGGAAGCCCCTTGACTCATTCCTAAAAACCATGAGCAAATTTTGTAATAGAGACAGAAAGAACCCCTACAGGGCCACTTTATGAAGCATTTTTCCCCAGTTCTTTTGTGCTGTCACTGTTTGGATTAGAGACAGAAATAACTTGATTGCCCTCTACCAGAAACACACAGCAGATCAAAGCTGAATTAAAACTTAACTTTTAATGACAACTTCAAGAAATGTAATTACAATCTGTATAGTCTTAGTAGGCATGATTACTTATCAGATATTCTTCATAATTTGCAACACACATCACATATAGTTTGAAATATATGCATGTATAAACACTTCTTTGTCTTTGAGGGGAAAAATGTCTAACACATTTTCTCTTTGGGATTTCCATTGTCTGATATCTTTAGCAGGGGCAAACCTGGTCAATCTGAAAGATTCCTGCTGAACTCAGTCAACAGGTTGAACATGACCTTGGCAGCTGTTTCTGCTTTCAAGGTGACTACGAACCTTATAAACTGTTTTACTTTCCATCCCTCATAGGATTAAACAGCAATATATTCAAAAATAACTAACTTAAATAGAAGTCTCAAGAGAAAGTAAAAAAAACAATAAATACATCCAGTGGGGAGCTATAATGTCCACAAAAAGGTCTGTTTTGGGGTCATGTATCTGAAGGGGGCTGATAGGGATGCTGGGGAGGGAATCTTCATTAGGGGCTGTAGTGAGACGACAAGGGGTAATGGGTTCAAACTTAAACAGGGGAAGTTTAGATTGGATATGAGGAAGAAATTCTTTACTGTGAGGGTAGTGAGGCACTGGAAGTTGTGAAAGTTCCATCGCTGGCAGTGTTCAAGGCTGGATTGGACATAGCCTTGGGTGACATGGTTTAGTGGGAGGTGTCCCTGCCTATAGCAGAGTGTTTTGAACTAGATGATCTTAAGGTCCTTTTCAACCCTAACTATTCTATGATTCTATGATTCTATATCCAAGACTATGACTCCTATTTGGCTACAGTGTGCTACACCTCTTTCTTAAGGCAGACTCTTGCACTGCACATTTAGGATCTCTGTGCTATCAACCCCTATCTTTCTTTTTGGCAGAACATACTTCTTGTAGAATCATAGAATCATAGAATGGTTAGGGTTGGAAAGGACCTTAAAATCATCAACTTCCAACTCCCCTGCCATGGGCAGGGACACCTCACACTAAACCATGTTATCCAAGGCTCTGGGTAACCCGGTCTTGAACACCGCCAGAGATGGAGCATTCACAACTTCTTTGCACAACCCATTCCAGTGCCTCACCACCCTCACAGTAAAGAACTTCCTCCTTATATCCAATCTAAACTTTCCTTGTGTAAGTTTTAACCTGTTAGCGCTTTTCCTATCACTACAGTACCTAAGATTAAATAAATCAGATAGGAAGAAGGCATTACGCTTTAGTATTCTGAACGAGAGATGTTCAGCCTGCATCCTAGAATCTATGAATTAAGACTGTAAGAAAGAAAGAATTTATTCTTTCCTTCCATTACAAGTTTAAAAACCCCATTCTGAGCACTTCTATAAAGAAATGTTTTTTTGCCCATCACTCATGGCACACTACAGTTTGAGTGTAAAATTTAGAAATTGTGACACAAGTGTATGTTTGTGCCTACTCAGGGTTAAAAAAATTGGGAATTATTTTGTTATGAAGCAGCATTTGGCACAGAATCTCTGGGAACAGTTGAAGCAAAATGTGCCATACTTTGACTTTCCCCACAGCCATTTAGTCTCCTGTACTTGCTGAAAAAAGAGTCACAGAAAGTAAACAGACAGACATTCAGGACTACCACACTGCAGGGAATCCATAGTAGCAATTTATGAGAGGTTTCTGCTTACTTTCACTATGTGTGCAGTTCAAGTAGAGTCAAGCTGCTGAGGGAACCTTTTCCAAGGACCTACTTCTACCTTGGATCTCAAAACAGCAGGTTTATGTAAGTAAACATAGACATGCTGAAGGTTCAGTGTATAACATGATTTAAATATATCCAAGCATTTCTTGACGAACCCTTCCCTCATACTTTTCAAGCTGATCAGATACAGAATATGTTCCAAGATGCATGGGCATTGGGGTATTGTTTGCATATTTTCTCTTCTTTCCTGGCCCAGTCTCCTTATGGAGAAAAAACCAGAAGTGTCAAAAAATCTTACAAAAGACTTGTTCTCTTCAAATTGCCAGATTAGTTTTGAAGGATCAAATTTTCCTTCTTCCTAACAGGATGGAAGTGTTGACTTTAGAGTTGCTTTGAACTGCCAGAATAGCCCTAAGCTGTTGTAGCAAGGCTAAGAATCTGGACCAGAAAGTTTGGAATGGTTTCAGAAAACCATCCCAAATTTCCTAGGCTATACCAGCTCATGTTGCAAAAGGAATAACATCCGCTGCTTCAGTGCTATGCAGCACAGCTGTGTGACAACTCAAAAGTATATTTGAAAACTGTGAAATCAGCTGGCTTCATTTGCATGAAGTTCTGGATTCTCATATAGGTCTAATTTAGCAAATACCCCAAAGCAATAGGAAAAATTATGAACATATTAAGAAAATTCAGGGAAAAAAATGCATGCAGTTATTATGTACACTAATCATTATTTCTTTCATTTATTCCAATCTGTTTTGCCTGCTTTTGTTTAACTTCCTTTTTCTTGTATTTATTCTTCTACTTATTAAACTGTGAAACAATGGCTTATAAGAAACAATTAAAAAAGAACTTGTCAAATCTATTTTAATACAAGAATCATGTATTACTATTGTATTTTTGTGGCATTTAAAATGACATATTAGGATAAAGCCTGGAAGGATTATGAGTCTTCCTATTCAAAAATTATTGTCATCTGCTGTTAGGAAGATTTTTTTCCCTCTATAGAAGATACTATATAGCCATTTAGGTGAATAAAAGGGGTTTCATGCCTCTGTCTGAAACATTGGATGAGGTATTTATTTATTCATTCATTTATTCATCAGTCCATTCTATTACAGTAATACTTCAGGAGCTCAATCAGGGGAACTATTTTGCTAGGCACTGAACAAATGAAATTCAAAAAGTCCTTGATCCAGAATATTTACAATAAATGATGCAACTGTAGAATTAAATATTCTCTTTCTATTCAATGTCTAAACAGACAATTAACCTTTTCCTAGCACTCAGAATTTTCTCAGGGAATTCTTGAGACTTGCTTCAGGTCAGTGATGTAAGAATAAAGTAAAAGATGAAGTGCAAAAATATCACCTTCTAAATTGATGGAATTGTTTTCACAGTTGCTTCTAAACTTTCCACAGTAACAATGAAAGAAATTTGGTCCCCACATAGTCACCAGTACTTAAGTGTATGCTCTACTTAAGAGGTCCATGTTAAGCAATATAGTGAGAGTTCAAAAACATCAGTTCTGGCACCTGACACCTGTGAAGAAAGCTGTGCATTAGGTGGTCATGTAATACTATGAGTCACGCATACTCAAGCCATGGAAAAGAGGGCTGCTCTACATACTTGCATTTAAAAATGTTTTTTAGATTTTCTTTGCATCTTTTTTATATTCATAACTGATCCAATTAGCTATGTCTTGTCACATCTTGGGTGCACCTTATTTCCCCCTTCAGTTAGTTGTCATTGTGGCCCAAATCAATTCTGCATCTTCCTTCAAAGAGAGCCTAAAGATTCATGTCACAAGTAAGTCTACATAACTAACTTCTTCAGGCCTCTATTTGTATATCATAGAATCATAGAATAGTTAGGGTTGGAAAGAACCTTAAGATCATCTAGTTCCAACCCCCCTGCCAGGAGCAGGGACACCTCCCAGTCATACTTGAAGAGGTTGATGTGGACTTGGAAGGAGGCACTATGGTATGTGAATGAAATTTCCTAAGCCCCTAGAAAACCATGGAATAATTACAGTAGTCTCATTGTGGCAGTATCTTACATTTAGGAACAGAAAAACCACCAAAACCTCCTCTTCTACACTGAATAAAAAATGGACTTCCTTCCTTTTGCATAGCTATACCACAATATAACTCAACATGCCCACATCTTTTGTCTCCATGTTTCACCTATCTTTGCATATTACTTTAGATAACATTGTCCTTCATCAGCCCTTCATTTCATGTCTTTTCAAGATTTTAATTAAAAACTACTGTTCTATATTTTAATAGATGACTCTAAAGCATGCAGAAAAGTCCAACAGTTTAGCAACACAGAGATAATCAGTTAAGGGCTGGAGAGCAAGAAGAGATAGGGGAAAAAAAAAAAAGTATTTCTTCTGGTCAGCAGACAATCTTTTGATCTCTTATGGTCTTTCTTGTAAAAGCCTTGTTCTCCAATATTTGTATGCAATACAGAAAGTAGAAAAAAGTAGGTAAAAGATACTCATTCACTCCTAAAATGAAAAGAAAGAAAAAATCATTGTTGAGTACTTGAGGGTGTTTTTTTGTTGTGCTTGTTTTGTGAAGGTCTTTTCCTGGCTGAAAGCTGTTGCCTGGGTCCATTTCCAAAAAAAACTAAACATATAATTATATAACATGTGATTATTCAGCTTTCCAATTATAGACAGCAAGGTCAGAAATTCTCTGCATTTTCATGGAATGATTAATGAAATGGGTCTAAACACCTGGTCCTTGCTTGAGGAAAATAAATCTATTGAATCAAACGTGAGGGTAAAAAAAAATAGCATTAGTGTTTTGTATTCTCATTTTTGCCAACAATTTTGGTTTTTTAATAAAAATAAGAACAATGCAGTAGAATTATGCTGGAACACTCACAAGTCCAGAGTCCCCTGATCCTCCTAAAGACTGGTAAGATACTCAAAGCAGCAAAGAATTAGAATTACTTTCCTAGTTCTCCCAAGCCACCAATACAACTTCAGCCTGGCATATCCCATTATGGAAGCCCGTTGCAGGGTATGTCCAAAACAAAAAAATAGACTATTTATATGCTAGACAAGAGTATACTTCCTATTAACATCTACACTTTTTTTACCAAATACTAAGAATCCATCAGGAATTAATAGAATTCTTAAACAGTCTCAAAATGGTCATGTTTTCACCCAAGATCTTTCCAAATTCTGGTCAAACATGTTCCATGAATGCTTATGAGGTTAAATAAACCCAAAATTATCTATTCACTGCCTAGAAAATAGATGAGATTTTCCTTTGATATGTAGTCATTCTATTCATATGTTTGCCATCCACAGTTACTTGATTCATTGCCAACTTGTTTCAGAAAAAAATGCGTCACCTAAAGGCAAAAAATCCTTTGTCCTTTTGTCAATCGCTAATATTAATCAGCAAAGTGTTGAAACCATGAACTTTTGTCATGCATCCCACAAATTCAATGCCAAGTATTGGCGAGAGGGTAAAAAGTTGGTTCTCAGTTTTCTGGAGACTTTAGCCATATTTATGCTGAATCCTTCTGAGTGTAGAGTTAAGGCCTGGCTGCAATAGTGCAATTTTTAATAATTAACAAGGTCCTTAAGATCACTATATGTTTAAGGTAGATAGACAGATGCTCAGAATGAAACTCAGAGCACTAAGGAAGGAAACATCTAATCCAGCCACAAATTTAACAGAAAGTAGAAGTCTATCTGATATCTACCTTTTCGTTGAAATTCAGTTGTCTAAAACTAGTTTTCAGGAATATTAAGATTTCCAGGTTTTCTCTTTCATGCTTTTAAAAAAAAAAAAAAAAGAAAGAAGGATTTTTGTAAATTGCCTGCCAGTGTGGCATGAATTCTACCAAATTGGTAGTTTATTTGCCCCCTTCCCCCCCTTCTTTTTTTGTTCAAACTGAGTCTTTTTCAGCACCAGCTCATAAACAATTATCATAATACAAATCTGAGAAATACAGTTCTTTTCATAGGAGAAAAATTAAATAAAGCACCAAATATGACATGTGTAAGCAAATGTTAGCTACAGTAAGAGAAAACTGAAGTGGCTAATGGAACTACACTGATTTGTACCAGCTGAAATTATCTCAGCGCATTCAGTGTAGTGATACCATGAGTCACTGCCATGAGGGTTACTCTTTTGACCCTTAGCACTTTTGAGGTGTACAAACTCATGTTATTAGCAACATCTGTTACTGAAAGTGTGTCACTTAGCTCTAAACCCCTGAGCCTAGTAACTGGGCCCCACCGGTCACTGAGCAATTTAACCTGAAGGCCCTTGTTTTATACAGATTCTTTCTACTAGTCCTTTGCTGTCTTCATCAGTAGTATCTGTAGATTTTCTCTACTTTTTCAAAATTATTTAAATTCCAATCTTCAATCCTTCAAATTACCAAGTCTCTTATGTACCCTTAGTGATTACTATATGCTCTTTTTTTCTAGTCACCCCCCATTTCACACCATTAGCACTTAGAACTATTAACCGTTTTTTTCTCCCAAAATGTCTGTTTTCCTTGAGAGAGACCATCTCAAGTTTAGCTCATTAATATCATTAATATGTGTTCAGTTTTTCATTCCTATCATATTGTTCACATTACTTGAGCTAGTGCTATTACTTGAAGTTTGTTTCTGGCTGGAAAATGGCCACGTTTCAACCTAGTTCATCTGCGCCTAATTGAATATGTGTTGAGATGCTTTCTCCAATTATACGACTGATGAAACAGAGTAACAAAGGTAGCTCCTCCCCCCGTATGCTGCTTTAAGCTACATCTTCCATTCAGTCACAGAAGCACATCTTATTTTTAATGTATTTCATGTGCTCAGATTAAAAAGACCTCCCGTAGCAATATTCTAGGGTGCTATCTGTTTCATCCTTCTGTGACCATATTTATATTAGGATTTTTGTATTAGGTTATATTAACATAGCTTTTTATTTACTGCAACTTTTGATATTCAGACCATATGTGGTTTAAAAACAATTTTCGATTTTCCATTTTTGTCCCTTTTAAAGTTAAATAAATCTTTCTTGCACTAAGCAGAATGTCAGAGTTATTTAGAAACTCCTCATCTGATCCACTCCTCCCACAAAACATTCTTCTTGTGCTTTCCCTTATGCATTTTCCGTCTTTACCAAAGGCCTTTATCACACCAGTACTCACTCTAAACTCTAAGCAAGTTGTCTCAGCTTTTGAAAATAAACTCACAAACATTTTTTAATTGCCACATACCTGGCTTTTTATTCAAAGTAATCCAAAGCCTTTTTGTAAGCACATCAAGTAATCACTGATACTTTGATCATATTTTGAAAAGGTAAGAAAAAAGTGATTAAAGACTAAAAATTATTTTCTATACTTTCCATACAATAATGCAATATAATATACAAACTGAAGGAGAATTTGTAAACTGCTTGGTGGTTTAAAAACACCACCCAAAACAAAGGAGGAAATATAGAATAATTTAACACTGTTACAGCAACTTCTTCAAGCCAGTGTTTTCCCAGTAACAGTCATGTGGAACCTTGAGCTTTCATAGCCCAGAAAAGGAAAAGAAATAACCTTAAATCTAATAAGGTTTTTGAAACTTATAAGCTGTTCATGTGTTGGATGTTATTGTAGTCAGAACTGGACATGTCTGAGAATAACCATGTTTATCTCAGCCTACTGGAAGAATTTGCTAAGTTCACTTGCTTCGTTGATCTCCCGGAGCTGGTATATACCTAAATAAGTCTGTCAAAGAAAGCAGGCTTTCCAAATTCTTCGGGAGATCTGTGGAACTTTTAAGCCATTCATTCAAAATTTATCTTAAAGAAGTAATCACATAATTCTTTCTAGCTCATGTCCCCATTAAAAGTTTTGAGGGAATATATGCAAAGAAAAATATTTAAAATAAAAAAAATCTTCCTAACCACATTTATATAACAGCACAAGATAAAATATATTTTATAAAGCAGAGACCTTTCAAATTAGGAAACAATTATTTTCACTGAAAAGAAAATTTTTTAAAAAGAAAGAAAAATCTGCCAAAGAACACATGATTGATCTAATGTTTTATAACATACTTAAAAAAGCTCTCATCTCAATCCATGATAAATCTTGCAAAGATCTCAACTGCTGTGAAGTGTCTGCTTTTATGTAAAGATGTGGAAAGACTCTATGGAGACCAGATATCACCTTCAATTTTATCAAGCTCTGAACTGCAGAGAACAAACTGCAGAGAAGTACCCTTAAGTTTATAAGAACTCAGGTTTCTGAGGAATGCAGCACTAGAAAAGCCATAGAATTTTTAACCAAAAGATCTCATTTCTTCAATGCAAAGAATCAGCTTCATGACGTTTCAGTGGGGATGCACTTATTTATCTCTATGACTTCAAGAGTAACTTGTGAATCCAGAGGTAGATGTATCTGCCTTTCCTTTTCCTCTGTATTTTTTTATTGAGCTAAATTGAGAATAGTGGCTCAGGTCCCTGCAGATCAAGTTAAAAAGAAAATATAATATCTGCACTTTTTTAAAGAACATTCTTATCTTTGACAATTTAATGGAGACTCATCCTCCTCTCCCCTCTTTACCAAACAATGGTGTGATAATCACCTAATAGCTGTCTTCAGTCACAGAGTTGTAATTACAATAACCTAATAATACCCAGTAGCTTGCTATTTTTTATCATCAGTAAAAGGTATCTTTCCACATGACTATAGAATAGCTCTAGGTAGTAGTCTTTAAGTTTCAAAACTAGGTTGTGGAAAAAAACTAACATAAAGAGAAAAGCATGATTACCTTTTATTTCTGGGTAATAGCAAAACATTTAAAAGACTGGGAAAAATTTTCACAGAATCACAGAAGGGTTTAGGTTGCAAGGGACCTCAAAGATCATCTAGTCCCAAGCCCCCTGTTATGGCCAGAGACACCTTCCATTAGACCAGGTTGCTCAAAATCCTATCCAACCTGTCTTGAACACTGCCAGGGATGGGGCAGACACAGCTTCTCTAAGCAACTTGTGCCAGTGCCTCCCTGCCCTCTAAGACCAACTATTACATTTTAAAGGATGAGGCAAAGAGAATGGAATCAATTTTCATTTAGAAGATACTTAAATCGCTCCTTCATGGTCTATCCAGAGCTGCTATTTCAAAACATATCTTAAGCGACTTATAATTTCATTTTCTTACCATCTAATATTCATCTACTTCCAAACTCAATATGAAACTGATTATAATTCTAACAGGATGCCACCATCGAAAGCTAGCATTTAGAAATTCCTAGTCAGTGAGGGTATCTGGCCTCATACTATCCAGATGCTTCAGAGATTTGGTTGCAGTCACTGTTTCCAAAAACAAAATCTAACTTTAGGCTTTTAGCACTGGCTACTTAAATCATATAATCCAGGCTGGATTCTCTGTTCAGGTGCTGCTCTCCTGCAAGCACAGGTCAAAGTTTCTGCTCGGCATCAAACATTCCCAGCTAGTGTTGTTTCAGAAAGAGAGAAATGGAATATTCGCAGTCCCTCTCCTTCTTGTAAAATAACTTGGAAGTTGTTACACATTTAGTAGGAACATCTGGATCCATGGATAAAAGAACACAGCTGTCTTATATGATTTATGATTCCATTTTCCTGTCGTTACCAGGGACAATTTCATTCTTTTTTACTCTCAGCCCCTTACCCTCTGTAACTCACGTAGCTTTGTCATCTTTTTGACTGTCCCAATAAATCCACCTTGAATTCCTTATGCTTATTACCGCAGTATTTGTTCAACTAACAGATACATTAGTCTTTGAGCAGACATATTCCAAGTTGAGCTACTTTGTATTTAAAGAGCAAAAACCGCAAGACAACAGTGCTTGAACCTGAATACAAATTTTACTTTCTAATTTTATTTTGCATTTTAATATATATATTTCTGTTAATTCAGCTGAGTAATGTCAAAAAGAAAATTTATTTTTTTTCATCAAAAATATAACTCCTAATGATTCATAACTATGGCTGGACATGAGATCTTAAAGGTCTTTTCCAACCCAGAGATTTTATTATAATATTTAGGTAAAAATGGTATTTATGAAAAATAGATATTTAGGTAAAAATTGCTTCTTTTATCTTTTTCCTTTTTTCTTTATAAAAACATAAACTAATTGTACTCAGATCGGAAATGCTTTACAATGGAGTCTTCAACATGATACTACCAGACTTGGGAAAAATAACTGAGTGAATTTTCTGTCAATTTTTTGTGAGCTCAAGTGCATTAAAATTTGCAATATTTTAATACTATTTTAATTCTACCTGTGCAATTTTAACAATACAACATCCTGTTGTGCTAAAACACAGGCCAGCATACAGCTTTTTCATATGAGGACATTACAAAGCACTTAAAAATCAATAGAATGCTGCTTACATTGAGTTACACCACGGTAACTATATAGCACCTATACATAATACTGAGACAAAAAAAAGATGTCTGATCTCCAGATCAGACACTGACAATAGGGTAAAGATGTCTTGAATAGCTCCAAGTCTTTTGAGCCTTGGGCTTAAATCTAAGCTGTTTTTGAAAGGTATCATAGGCTATAACAGCCTCCTCTGAGCTATTCAGCATCAAGAGACCTGCATAGAATCACTCTCTCTGAGGTCAGCAGAGCTTTTAAATTCACCAAGACTTTTCCATTATTTGCAACATGCATAAGGAAAAATACATTATGCCCAGAATTAATTTGTGCTCACATTATTTTGTAGAACTGTAATGACTGATTTAAGTAAATTGGATCATTCTTGATCTGTACCTGGCGAAAAATTGAATCCAAAAGTGTTTGTTCCAAAACCTGAAAAAGCTTGGTTAACTTTTAAAGGCATGCAGTTATGAGTATATCGATACACATTTCTTAGTTTTTACTATGAATATTTGTAAATCATTATGCCAGTACATCAAAATATCACATAACCTATGGAATCATGACTTCAAGAAAAAGAATAGCAATTGCAAAAATCTTGTGCTAAACTTTTTGAAAAACTGGTTCAAATGTTATTAGTTTCATTTAATATTGGTCTATTAACATTTAAGTGACCAAATCTCAATCCTCGGAAATAGGACAGCTGGATCTAAATTTCTCATCATGTAGGACTGGTGAAGCCTCTACATGAAAAAAAGCTTTAAGAATTTGCTTTGTTCTTCCTCCCCCCTTTTTTGAGAGAAAACTCAAAATGTTTTTAAATTACTATATATGTATTAATAGAACAAGAAACTGTAACATTTTTATCAAATTACTGAAAAAAACTCTCTTGGCCAAAGTGGAGATAGATAAAGGAAGGCAGTGACATGAAGGTAGATTAGAAATGAGATATTCCTCACTCAGAAAGGCCCCTGTCTGTCCAAATCTTTGAGCATATGAACATGTCATGATTTCCCCTGGTTGTTTGTACAGGACAGTGGTAAACTTTATTGCAAAGCACAATTTTTTTCTATGTCTGCAAGATAGGGTTAAATAAAGTTAATTTCATTGCACAACTAATTGCTTTCATCAAGAAAACCCCAGAAATTATGCATACTTATATTTAAATGCAATGACGTCTATTATAAAACAATTACTAAAAGTCCCCTTTTTGGTAAAAATATGAGTCCTGAATCAGACTGACTGTGCTTTAATGTGATCTCTAACAAACTGGACGTAAATTGAAGTCAATTGTCTCCAGTAAGTCAATAATGATGACCTACTTTGTACAAACTGTAAATATGTGTCATGGGTTCAGCAGCAGCAGTCATTTTTCTCCTTCGTAGTAGCTGGTGCAGGGCTGTGTTTTTTGATTTTGGACCTGGGAACAGCGCTGATAACACCAGTGTTTCGGTTACTGCTTAGTGATGTTTTGGTCTGGCCAAGGACTTTCTGAGTTTCATGCTCTGCCTGGGAGGAGGGGAGCCGGGAGGAAGCAGAGACAGGACACCTGACCCAAACTGACCAAAGAGGTTATTCCATACCACAGCACATCATGTCCGGGATGGAGAGCAGAGAGCAGAGACCAGGAAGGGTGGGGGGTGCACTGCGTGGTCGGGCTTGGTTTTAGGTGGTGAGAAATTGTATTCTTTCCTTGTATTTTCTCTTGTCATTATTATTATTATTGGTAGCAGTAGTAATTTGTGTTATACTTTAGTTACTAAACTGTTCTTATCTCAACCTGTGAGAGTTGCATTCTTTTCTATTCTCCTTCCCATCCCTCCGGGAGTGGGGGGCAAGTAAGAGGGGGGAGTGAGGAGAGAACGAGCTGCGTGGTTAGAGAGGCTTAAACCACGACAATATGACTTGTGCTTGTGGTACTTAATTTTTGTCTTCTTGAAGGGATATATGCTACATTAGGACACCTTCAAATTACAGCTCTATGGTTCAAAACAGAGTGAACAGGTTTCTAAGTAATTAGGGATAGGAAAAGAACTAGCACTAATGAAACTCGATATGCTTTTAAAAGGTGACATTTGCCTTAACTGACCTTCTGCTCCAATCATGGGAATAGCACTTTAAGGAACTGATTGCAGCTCAGAACCTTATCCAGAGGAAATGGTACAAGTACTCCGAAGCAGTTACCAGAAAAGTTGAAAAGCTGAAGAAGTAAGTCACTCTTTTAAAATCATATAATTTAGCTTGTAATATAAGTCAGTACATTTTTTTTAGGCCAACACCTTTTCAAACTGCTTCACATTTCTCCCCCCCACCCCCCCTTTTAAAAATGCAGAAAGGCCTTACTCTTCCTTTTCACACATTTTCAGGCAGATACTTTACTGATGTAAAGAGTGGCAGCCACAACATTGCAGGTTCTGTTAAAGGAAATTGCCTATGTATATGGAGTCTTCTTAACAAGAATGATCATTATATAAATTAAAATGCAACGGATCTGCAACAGTTGACTTTCAAAAATATGCAATATAGTGTCACATACCATATGTTAGGAATACAACTGCAAAAGATCTGAAAGGTAGGTAAGGTTGAACTTTGCCTAGAATTCTGTGTCACTACTGCCATCTCAGGTAATCTTTTCACAATAAATCTGTTTGTTCAAGTTCATCCTTAGTCCTGCTTAGTTCACTAGTAGAGGCATCACATAAGAATTCATCAGAAATTCATTACCTTTTTTGAGTAGCTTAGTTTACACAGATCATTCAACAACCAATAACTAGTACAGTTCATTAATTTATTGATTTAAATTTACACAGTAAACTGCTTTAAAGGATGTTTTGTCTACTTAGTTTCAGTTTATCAGACAATGGTGACAATGGTTCCATAGAGCTACTATAGTGTATATAATTATTTAGTGCTTCCTCAATCTTTTTTTATCAGCTGTTATTTTAACTTTACCTCCCAGGTAGCTATTAAAAACACTGAATAGTGTTAACACTACTATTACAGCTTCTATTGCAGCCCTGTTAATATACCTCTACTTAATTCTTCTGGGATCCTTCTATGACATCTATGTTTTAAGATCCTTAGCTGAACAGCAGAAATTCTATGAAATATGTTCTTTATCCTTGCAGATATAGCACTTTATATGATATGATGTCAAATGTATGTTGAGGTTGGTTTATTTTTGCCATCAAAATATAAATATGAAAAATTTCATTATCAAATGGTTTATGCTTTTTCAGCAAGATGCATTTAAATATTGCACATTACTAATGATAAATATTTCTCTCATTTCGTAATTATTTATAGTAGAATCCTGCATGAGCTTGATGTCTGTATCATCAGCTTATAGTTGCTTAGGTCATCTTGACTGCCCATTTGGAAATTTATAATAACTATTCGTTTAGATTTCTAGAATGTCCCTGGCACTTTAAAACACATTGATAATTATCATCAATGGACTAGACATTTAGGCAGCTATCTGTTCAAAATAAAGATATTTATTCAAAGCTATGATTTTCATTTTTACAAACAACCTTTTACATTTTTCATTTGCTTCTGACTAACATTGTTACCAGGGTTTTTTTCACCTAATGCACTTTTAGATGTCCTTCTTGGACCTTGAGCAATGTATTTTATCCTAATAGCCTTGTTTACTGTTAGGAATTTTATTTGCATCATAATGTGTGCTGTGCTACTGATTAACTATTTTATCCGTATATAAACTATTGCTTCTTTAATAGCTGTTTTTGTTTTGCTTTTGAAATTTGACACAAATTTAGTCAAAACTAACCAACTCCATGATGAAGAGCTTACTAAGCAGAAAGATATCAGATCATTTCATACTGCACAAAGAGCAGAACAGAAAACTCACTCTGCAGGGAAACTTTTGTAGATGCTTGTGACAAAATAGAAAGCTTCTGAACTAAGCATGCAAAACACAAAACCTAAGGACCCTATTATGCATTTAAGAAGAGATAAAAATACTCATACATTTTATCAACATTATGGCTTCAATAACCATGAAATGTCCAAAAATCAGGACTACTTTTTTTAAGTGCTACTACAGGAAAATTATTTTTTCTTACTAGAAGTGAATCCTAGTTTTAATAACTTAGTGATGAAACTTTTAGAATTCCACCCAAACCATGAGTTTAATTTCTCAAGGGAATTTTGTACTTCATAAGAACTGGGGCGGGGAGGCTGGGGGGAGAGGAAATAAGCTGTCTCATTTTTACTGTAGAGGAAAACTGTATTTGTCTGCTTTCACGCCCAAGGAAGAAAGCGTATTTTTGCTTTTATTGCCACTAAATGGAATGACACTTCCTTTTTGAACTCTCCAAAACAGTAGGTACTCAATTCAGACAACATGGTTAATTTTTAATGCATTGCTTACGTCCTCTGTCTGACTGTTATAATTTATGTCTCCACTGAAAGACTATTAGCCTCTTGAAATGCTGAAACTAATTTAAATTGTCTTAAAAGTCAGCAAGGCAACAAATTGTTGTTTTGGACTTTTTTCCAGCAAAGCGTTTGGGTTGACTTTATACATTAAGACCTAAAAGTGCACACTGCAGTAAGAACCTTTAAAGAGCTCTTCCAGAGTTCAAACGGAAGAGTTTATTCTTAACCCTACATAATTTTTCACTTTGATAAGATTAACAAAAAATACATTGTAAATGTTTTTCATCTGTGTAACAGAAAGAGATTATAAGACTGCCAGCAGATTTTAGTTATTTGTAACTAGGCTTCACCAGAAATGAAGAGTCCAATCCGGAGATGCTTAAGGTATGGAAAGGTATATAGAAAGCATGTTCATCCATAGAGCATGCTTTCTCCTTACTTCTTACATTGTCAAGTAGAATTGTGTCTTCATTTGCTGGCTTTAAATGGGAGGCTTGGAGTCAGCATGGCAATTAAAAACCTTTATTGACAAATGAAAGATCATCTTTTAAAAAACAGTAATTCTGCTTAACAAAGATTCTTCACTTTAACACTGAAAAAGAAAATAATTGTCCCAGGCAACTTGTCAATTTACCAACTTCTTTTGAGTATATACAGCTCAAGAATATAGTATAATTAATTGCTGAAACAGATTACAAAGGTTTAGGTTACAGTACTGGTTAACATTATCAATGGCCTGCTATTTTTCATAATGTCAATCCATTCCTTTTTTTTTTTCTTGAATTGATTGGCAGAAAGACCCAACTGTTATAAAGTGTTGGATTTGATGTCTTTACTATTTCTTAAAGGGGAGAAGTCAAAATACAGATGGAAAAATCAAGTGGTGTAATGGTGGTTTTGTCATAATTTAGTTTTATGCAGACAAGACTGTTTGTCCAGAAAAAGCAACAACATGTTTAGACATTTAGAAAATACCCAAATACGCTCTGTAAAATGTGATTTTTAAAATTTTTTGGGGTTTTTGCCTTCAAAACTTGCAGAAAATAGGTTTGAATGTATTCTCAGTTTAGCAGGAGAAAAAGAACACATGATTTTCTTTCCCACAAAAGTAAATAAGTTGTATGCTACCTAGAAAGAGAAAAAATAGAGAGGGGCATATATGGGAAGCAATATGTAAATGAAAGAGTTTCCTCTGCTTTTAAAAGTACAGAGGAATAATGTACAAATTGGTTCAGATAAGTCTAAAATCTATTTCTCTCTCTGTACTACAAAGGTTTTCACCATTCACTACTCAAAAAACTTCGCCAAATGGTAAATCAACATTTTATGAGGTTACAATACACTTACTAAATAATGAATTTAATTATTTTTAATATTTACTTCTTCCCAACTTCTCTACTTAGCTCCGGTAGGAACAGGAAGTAATAAAATGAAAGCAGAAATACTACAAATATTGTGGAGGCTCGGCCAGAGAGGGCCAGCAATCCCAGTAACAAGTACAGAGTAGCAGGATGCTTGCCATATTCTAAAAGGCTCTGTTTATACACAAGAGTTGCACTGTTATGACTATATCAAAAGACTTATGTAGTACAATCCCTTAAGTGTGGCTATGATTGCCGGCATAATGGCATGTAATTGCTTTCACTACTCCAGTTTATTTATTCTTCTCTAGGAACTGGAACTGGTATAACTAGGCACATAATTGCACGTATCTCAGTTTAAAGGAAAAAAAATAAATCTTAGCTAACTGCATTCTACCAGTTAAAAAACCTATGTTTAGACCACATTTTTTAACTGCAAAAATTTTCATGTGAATTTTCCTTTAAGAAAACAGTATTTTCTTTCTGCTCAAACCAGGAACTCTAGTAGACAGTATGATTATTTTCATTTTTTTGAAACTGCTCAGACTGCTGTTTTTATAACTTAGCTGTGCATGAGAGGGAGCACTGCTAATTCCCTCACACTACCAAAACAGGATAAAATTCTTATTCTCTTTCTTACTGTAGCAGGGGAGCCCTTTAACAGTAAGCTCCTGGAAAGAACGAAGTCCTCAAAAACATTGTAGAACAGCTATGAAGTTGACCCACCCTCACTTCCATCACAAAGGACAAACACTGCTTAAACGGACAAATAAGAAAGTGAAGTCTTTGCAGAGAATACTGCTTTATAATGACATGATCTGGATTATAGGTTAGCAATGAGGAAATGCCTTGCTTCGAAGTCTATCACTTATTCAAATTAACAGATCTTGGCCTGTATCTCTTACATGATCTAGTCTTTGGATGTTGATGCGACTACTCAAGAAACATTAGGGCATATTTTGCTGTTCTTTACAGCAGAATTTTACTACCCTAGATACTGCTATTGTACCTCTACCTTACATTATTTAGGTGATTCCTATTACCTGTGAGAAAAGGTACAAAGAACGTGTCTGTCAGGAAGCTGACATGTAAGCTAATGAATTCCTTTACACATTACATGTGTGTTAAATTTGTACGTATACTAAAGAGCAAATGACTGTCTTGTGTTCATAAATATGTTTATGTTTCTATGAATAGTTTAATATGTTTATACTGAAATAGATACTTGTGGTATATCTGTTGTGGGGAAAAAGTATGAGCGTGTGTTACGAAGTGTTTATAGACATACCTAATAGGAACATTAATATATTTTGATTTAGTCATTCACCCTCAAAACTATGATATTTTAGTAGAGTTGATTTAACTATTTTAATTTAACTATTTTGATTTAACTATTCACCTTCAATACTAGGATATTTTAGTAGAAGTGGTTTACTTTCAATGTACTTTTATGTAGGCAATCTTTCATTTCTCTTATTACTTTTGCAGACACTAAGACAGACAGAAAGAGAAAAGCTAAAAACTTCGGATTCCCCTTCTTCCCCCTCTTAAAACATCTGTTTTGATATTTTTTATTTTTTTTTTTAAGTTTGAAGATTGTTTTGATTTAGTTCCCATGCAGAATAAAAACAGATGTCATACACTGAGAATTTTCATGCACTGAATCGTTCTCTAGACAGTTACACCTATGGTGTGAGTCTGTGTTACACATGTAAAGAAAGTACAAAGGGAATGAGATATTACTTTAAATGCCTTTGCCTATGCAAAGACTAAAAAATAAAAAATAAAAAAAGACTTAACACATCATGAAAAAAAAATAGGAAACTGAATGAAGACACCCACATTAGACATGAAAAGGAAAAAGATACAAACAGCCCCAAGCCTCTGGGTTCAGAGAACCAAACCAATGTGGTCTTGCATTCCAGCCATATCTTTTATTACATATAAAGTGTAGAAGACATACCTCTTCAACACTTTGCAGAAAGTGGCTGGTCATTTAGTCCTTCTTCTGCTATCCACTGTAGGGTGATAACAATCATGACGACCTAACTTTTTTTACATATGGGATTATTTACTATTCTGAAAAGGCCTGGACATTGGATTCAGGACTACACAGTAGCATTAGCAGCATTACATTCTGTGCTAAAAGGGTTTTGCGGTAACTCATTCATACAGCTGTGCTCTGACTGTTACTTTGCATGGCAGAAGAACCTTCAGAGGGGTACAAACAGGGTTTGGGGTTCAGCATTTTGTTTCAGTTTGTATGCGATAGATTCAATATAAAGATTCTAATTTTTAAAGGAAGAACGATTTTTTTTTTCTTTAGTTTGATAAAGTTTAGCTGCAATTGGGCATGTGTACACTGAAGTGTAGAACCTCAGATCAAAACAATACAAATATTAATTTTAGTGAGGCAGGTTTCTGGCTGAGGCTTTTCAGCAATCATAAGACATAAAATCACTTCTGTGTCCTCACTGCTTTTTTCTTTTTTTTTTTTTTTTTTCTCTCCTTTAAGGCTCAAAAATGATAGACTATCACAAAACAGCTATAGACTCTGCTATGAAGCAGTACAATGTTGATGTGGCCACATAACCCTGAATAATTTTCTCTAGTTTAGACCCTATATAGACTACTAAAGCCTGCACTTTCTTCTGCTGTGATTGTTACATGAAAAATTACAACCTGAAAGAGTACACAAGGAAAGAAACAAAGTTTTAGCTGGAGAAGAAGAATTTATTCTATTTATAACTCACTTCACTGCTGTGGCAAGAGAGTAAATGAGATTTAACAGATGCATAATTACAGCTTACATATTCTCCCAGGATCTTTGGGGTATGGTTCCTGAAGGGCTAATACAGATACACAAAAAACTTGATGTCAGCTCCTAACCAACAGCCTAAAAATTGGCATTCCAAATGCTTGAAGTCATCATGAGGATCAGTGCTCAGTCAACGCCTGGGTTTCTTAGTGAAGCCTCTCTGATTTACTGCTGTGAAGGGGATCATGCATTCTTTTCCACTGTCCTGAGTTCAGCAGTAGCAGTCATTTTTTTTTCTCCTTCTTAGTAGCTGGTGCAGTGTTGTCTTTTTGACTTTCAGTCTGGGAACAGCGCTGATGACACCGATGTTTTTAGTTGCTGCTCGGTAATGTTTACTCTGACCAAGGACTTTCTGAGTCTCATGCTCTGCCAGGGAGGAGGGGAAGCTGGGAGGAAGCAGAGACAGGACACCTGCCCAAACTAGCCGAGAGGTATCCTATACCACAGCATGTCATGCCCAGTATATAAACTGGGGGCAGTTACCAGGAAAGGTTAGATCACTGTTGGGTCGGGCTTGGTATCGGGTGGTGAGCAGTTGTGTTCTCTTCCCTTGTTCTTTCCTTTGTCATTATTATTATTGGTGGTAGCAGTAGTGGTTTTGTGGTCTACCTTAGATACTGGACTGTTCTTATCTCAGCCCATGGGAGTTGCATTCTTTCGATTCACCTCCCCATCACTTCGGGAGTGGGGGGGGGGGGGGGGGGGGGGGGAGTTAGAGAGCGGCTGCGTGGTCTTGAGTTACCGGTTGTGCTTAAACCACACCAGTTCTTTCTGGTGCCCAGTGTGGGGCATGAAGGGTTGAGATAAAGACAGATCTGACCAGAGTGTGTCTAAACGTATTTGTGATAAGCATCCATTGTCTCAGATTAATAGTCACTCGTCACAATGCTGATTTATTGGCTCTCAAATTTGTTGCCCTTGATTTCACAGCTTCAGCGTGTTGTACCTTACTTACAGACGGTATTTGCTGTCTTAGTGTTTATTGGCTGGGGGCCTTGGGTTAAGGTTCTTGTCTCATTGTACTTTATGGTAATGACTTGTAATACAATAGGATCATTGATCATGAAACTGATCTGGCTTATGTTCCCAGTGTGGTCACCACCTCGATACTTTGGGAGATATATAATAGAAGTGATTAGCAATTACACATCTTTTTTCCCCTCCTCTGGTGGTCAATCTGTGAAGGAGACGTTCTTTATGTTCCCAGACCTCCCACCAGATCATTTACAGCATCATTTGAGAGTTCTGAAGGTTTTGAATGACCTTTAGGTACCCTTGGGACCTGCCTGCTGATTGTGATGGAGATCACCATGTTGGCACGCATACAGAGTGTTTTTTGCCCACAACTATTTTGTCTGATCTCAAGAGTTAAGCAGAGTTGGGCTTGGGCCTTGTCTAGGGTCAGACGATGATACAGAAGGACCAAGAGATTTTCCCTGAGGCTGGACAGCCATGAGTGGCAGGGTGTGTGGGATAGTATGGGCAAGTATCTAGGCCAGTGGGCCCCTCCAGTGCTTTGGAATTTCACCACTCAACAAGTGCAAAATCCAGGAAAAAATGGCTGCTACTGCTGAACCTAGGACATCCATATACAGTACAATTTTTTTGACATCCTCAAATTGAGATATTAACATACACATAGTAGCCTCAGTAAACACAGCTGGGTCTTGCTGCCCTGTGAATGAAAAACACAGAACCACATTTTAATAAAGGTTATTTATTTATGAAAGCACTCTGTGACCATGATGCAGTCAAACCTCTAGTTACAGCTAAAGCAGTCCAGCAGAGATAAAAGAAGTACAAATTCCATAGTCATAATCCATCACACTTTGTAGAATGATTATACAAGTAATACCTGGGTTTACAGTATTGCCAAGACAATTGTATTACAAAATAATCTGCATGATTGAAATGAAAACATTTAAGGAAATACAAGGTTTTGACCATTGAAACTCTACTGCCTATCTGCTTCAAGGAAGACATGGCACCGTCTACCTTATTTATTAAATAATTCTACAAAAGGCTTAAGAGGTATAATACTGTGGATAGCTACCAACACTAATTATTGATTATAACTGGCACATAGGTAAATAAGGAAACATTTTCAATGAACACTGGCAGAAGCACTGTTTGTTTTAGCACTTTAACATGCAGTTCAGAAACCCTTACAGGCTTGTGAAGAGTTTTATTTTGAATTCTTTATTTCTTCTTTTTTCTTCTATGCAAGCAGAGTGGCAATATTTCATTAATTCAAGAAAAAAATAAGGTTTATCTTCTAGACTCACAGAGATAATGATCTGCCTTTGCCTATCGAGAAGTCATTCCCAGGTAACTTTTTTCTCTCTGGTAACGGTAAGTGTACAGAGCAATTAAGGGTTGTTAAGAAGTTAGAGGGAATAATATTTCCCTCTAAATCACACATTTTTGCACTAACATTGGTAGGGGTACATTGAGAGAACTGGGTAAGGATGAAATGGAAATACGGCAGTTCCGCAGAACATCTGCTAGAAGTTTTGTGACAGAGCTTTCAAAAAAATACAAATATAGCATAATGGAGAAGGTTTCTGAAAATTAATTCTAGTTTAGGACTTCTGTCTCATGAAGTCAAAGAACCTCTATAATTGGTGAAAGGAGATGGTGCAAAACTGAAGAATTTTACTGGGGAACATAGTTGAGCTGATGATAGACAATGGACTCAGTTGCAGTAGCTCATGCCTTTAGACAGATAAGTGATGTCCCCCTTATATCTTTTACACAGCAAGCTTTAAAGAAAAAAACCTGCAAGGTGAGATTAAGTGGTTTCTGTAACATGAAAACAAGCAAAGTTATTGTATTAAATTTGAACCAAACTGGATTTCTAAATTTTTTGTTATCAACACCAAAGCAAATCTCTTCTTTATAAATAGACTTTTGACAATATATTACCCATTGAACTCATATACCAGACAGACTTCCTTTCAATACCTTGTCATCTGTTTTCTGTTATCCTATGTTTTGTCAGAAGTGCCTTCTGTATCTATTTTACACACTTGTGTTTTATAAGTTTGCAATTCGGTTTAGACCATACAGGTGGATCTGTATTAAAGAACATGGGTACAGCACTGTTTTAGACAAAAACTTTCAGGATTCTTAATTGTAATCTGTTCAAAGCAAATGTCCATTATAAATACTATTTGATTCCAGTAATCCAGAGAACCCGTATTAATAGATACTTTTTGTTCTGTTTTGCAGAAAGACTACGGAGGAGAGGAATGCTCCCAAACTGGCAAAAGACAGATGGCTGGAGCATTCAGGTATCGTGCGTTCTTTTGGCCATTTTATGCCATCAGCACTGATGGATAGCCACCACTTCCTAACAGTTACCATGCATTGATGATGAGCAAATATTGCTCGTGAACTCTTTTCCAGGGTTCAGTGCTAAGGAGAAAAGCTGAACCAAGTATATTATTAAAATATAACTTTATAACTGTGCATTCTAGATAGAAACCTGCATATGTAGATTCCTAAGTCTACACTTTCAGCTTTCAACAAATTGAGCAGAAGAAATGCACCTACAATTAGAGGAAATTAGAACATGCTACGAATATTTTAATGTATTATTGAATTATATTTTTACCAGAAAGGGCAGACTAATGGTCTGAAATTCTACAAAACTTGTGTGAATTTTTAAGGTTTGTTCACACTAATTCTGTACAACATATATATATGTAAAACATACATATGTTGTATAAAATCACAGACTATGTCTGAGGAATGCTCTTCCTTATTATAAAACTGGATCTAAGAACTTGGGACTCTCGAGAACCTTTGATTGCTTATACAATAAGAAAATGCACAGACAGATAATGAAGAATGTTCTTAAAACAATAAACAGTTTTATAAATTGATAATTAACAAACTTACTACTATTAATAGTCTCAACAGCTCACTAATAAATGTCAAGAGAACATTTTGAATTACCAACGCAAGCTTCTTACTGCTGTTGTCATCCATTTACTATTAACCACTGACACAAACATAACAGCAGATGAATCACTGACAACACGCCTGTGTGTCACTTGATTTAACTCCATGGGCATCAGCTTAGTCAGACTGATTTACCTCAATTTCAAATTTTCCCTGAGATTCATATTTCAGAAACTGTTTTGCTTATCAAATATGAAAGGAAACATTTGACCTCTTAAGAAAAAGTTACATGGAAACACCAGTTATCTTCATGAGTGCAATAAAAAGAGTATTTAGGTAATCGCAAAGGAGTAATTCTTTCCAAAAAGTTATAAATGAAATCTACTTGCTGGAATGTTGCTCGATTCCTGCCCCTTACTTTTGCATTGGCTGCATAATCCTTACCACATGCTGCCATTAAATACCGTATTCCTTCACCTGTTTAGAGCCTTTGCATGCTTGAAAACAGTCACCAACAAGCGCATACTTTCAGTTCACACAGGAAAACCCACAGTTATTTAGTTGTATGTCAATCTCTCTCCATTCTAATTAGATGTTTTATGCAAGTATCTGTTCTATTTCCCAATATGATTTACAAACCAACCACAAAATCACCGCCTATCAAATATAACCAACAAGTACAAGTTTCCTTAAAATAAAGTAAGCACTTTCGCAGTGCCAGCCATGAACTTGGAATAATGTCAACAAAACACCACCGGGTGCCTTAAACCTCTTAAGTGAAAAATATGTTATCCATTAAAATGTCCAATGATTATCTGCACTACACCTTAAAGAATACTGTTATGTTCTAGGGATGAAGTTTACTGAACTCCAAATAACACATCCAGAGTTCAAGCAACCGAGGAGATACTCAGCAGACATTTGATCAAAGAAGCTGAATACTCTACTTGATGCATTTCTAAGCTAGGTCTCCACTAACAAAATGAGCATGAGGAAGATATTGTTTGTTATACTCTGCAGTTTGAAAAAATATTGAGGCTGAAGTTAAAGCCTGATGGTTTTAAAATTTTTATCTCCCAATGAATTTCACAGCTGCATAAAATTTTTGTACATTTAGGAACACCACATTCTGCAAAAAAAGAAATTAAAGTTAATCCAAAAACCTGCAAAAAAACTACAAGTACAGTTAATTTATGAATGTTTTAAATATGGCAATCAACTATAACTTTAAGCTGCATACCACTTTTAGATGCTTATTTTATATTAGATAACTTCATATTGAGTATCATAATAATTTTATAATAAAAAAATACTTATCAGTTTGAAATCTTTTGAAGAAAGAATGAAATACTGCTGAGCATTACATTTGCCACTACCCAATAAACTAAACCTGTATAAATTAGCTGCATTAGTTTTCCTTGGATTAGAATCTCGACTACAGGAAATCTAAAATATCAACCAAAACTAAGAGAGTTATCTCAGTAGATGATATCCTCATTATTAAACTGCTCTTACTTTCAAGTCACAATTCAGGTTCAAAGAAATCAACTAATGAGGTCATCAGTAGCCAAATTTTATTTAATAATTTCTTTCCAGTCAGCTAACCAGGGAACAGATGGTGGCTGAGATGTAATTTCTGCAGAGTATTATAAGAGTCACTTAAAATGGGATTTCAAAAATATCTTCTTTTTGGAAAACAGAACAGTTGCATATATGACACCAAGCTGTGTGGTTCAGTTGATTCGTTGGAGGGAAGGAATGCCATCCAGAGGGACCTTGACACGCTTCTGAGGTGGTGTCATGGGGTCAGCAGCAGCAGTCATTTTTCTCCTTTGTAGTAGCTGGTGCAGTGCTGTGTTGTCGACTTTCGGCCTGGGAACAGCGCTGATAACACCGATGTTTATAGTTACGGCTTAGAATGTTTTGGTCTGACCAAGGACTTTCTGAGTCTTATGCTCTGCCAAGGAGGAGGGGAAGCTAGGAGGAAGCAGCAACAGGATACCTGACCCAAACTGACCAAAGAGCTATTCCATACCACAGTACATCATGCCCTGGATGTAAAACTGGGGGCAGGAACCCGGAACATTTGAGTTCACGGCTCGGTCGTTGGGTGATGAGCAGTTGTATCCTCTTCCCTTGTATTTCCCTGGTCATTATTATTACTGGTGGTAGCAGTAATGATTTGTGTTATACCTTAGTTACTGGACAGTTCTTATCTCAACCAGTGGGAGTTACATTCTTTTGATTCTTCTCCCCATGTCTTCCCCCTCCCAGGAGTGGGGCTGAAGAAAGAGGGGGGAGTGAGTGAGCGGGCTGCGTGATTTGCAGCTTAAGCCACAACGGGTGGGCAGATGCCAACCTGATGAAATTTCACCATGACAAGGGCAAGGTCCTACACCTGGGTCAGAGCAATCCCAGGCACAGCTACAGGTTGGGCTGAGAATCAGAGCAGCCCTGTGAAGAAGTACTTGGGGGTGTTGGTAAATGAGAAACTAAATATTAGCCGGCAGTGTATGTTCACAGCCCAGAAAGCCAACTGCATCCTGGGCAGCATCAAGAGGAGCATGACCAGCAGGTCGAGGGAGGTGATCCTGCCCCTCTGCTCTGCTCTTGTGAGACCTCACTTGGAGTATTGTGTACAGCTCTGGTGTCCTCAACATCAAAAGGACATGGAACTGTTGGAACAAGTCCAAAGGAGGGCCACAAGGACGACCAGGGGCCTAGAGCACCTCCCGTATGAAGACAGGCTGAAAAAGCTGGGGCTGTTCAGCCTGCAGAAGACTGCATTGAGACCTCATAGCAGCCTTCCAGTATCTGTAGGAGGCCTATAAGGATGCTGGGGAGGGACTCTTCATTAGGGACTGTAGTGAGAGGACAAGGGGTAACAGGTTCAAACTTAAAGAGGGGAAGTTTAGATTGGATATAAGGAGGAAGTTTTTTACTGTTAGAGTGGTGAGGCACTGGAATGGGTTGCCCAAGGACGTTGTGAATGCTCCATTGCTAGCGGTGTTCAAGGGTGGATTGCACATAGCCTTAAGTGGCATGGTTTAGTGGGAGGTGTCCCTGCCCCTGGCAGGGGGGTTGGAACTAGATGATCTCAAGGTCCTTTCCAACCCTAACTATTTTATGATTCTATATTGTCCAACAGAACTGGTGCCATTGTTTGGAAGTTAGCAATCTCTTTTACTTCGTAGTATTGCTTTACTCTTCACAAATCCAAACAATTTGAGTGGCAAAAACTATAAATATAATATCCTAGGTGTGACCTTGAAGAAGTAACCTAATTGACTCAATTTTACATTTATTCAGCCTTGATGCACTTGTAGCATCATTTGTTACATGAGACTTTCAGGTTTCTCACCCAACCTAATCCTTTTCATCTTAGTGCTTTTCTCCTGTCTTTATTTCCATTCATCTTCATTACCAGCACTCCAGGTCAAGCTGCTGCTGAAGGTTTAAGCAGGAGATATTTATTAAATATAAGCCCAAACAAATGTTAGTACAAAGCAGCTACTGGAAGTACAGAGATAAAAGGCCATTTACTGGCCTAATTAAATTAATCAGCAATAATGGACTGTCTTCAGGAATAATATAAACATATAACACTAATTTCACAAGCCCAAATACAATAATTTGAGACTCCAAGACTTATTGATTTAATACAGTATTTAGTGACAGAGGAAGGTTTAGACAAGATCAGAATAACTTTTCTTGTATGATAAAATTTATAACTCTCTGATTCAAAGTCGTGCTGTAATGTTTTAAAACAATTCAGAATTAGAGTATCCTTCTGACATTGGTATCAGTTAGAAAGGCTTTCGTAATGTGTTCTTAATAAGCTGTTAATACCAAGAGAAGATTAAGGGATTTGTCCTATAATTCAGAGGTGCATGTAGCCACTGCTAAGATGAATAGACACATCTATTCATACTGATCATTGCAGGACATGTTCTTTGACATTCATGCCCATCTTTACACGTGCCATTTAGGAAAAACTAACTGCATGGACTGACAGCTCTTAACTGGTCAAATTCTCTTTCTAATCTTTCTCATATCTGGTTTTCATTATGTGACTGTCCTGGAAATATATGTCCCTTTTTCCCTTTATTTTGTGCCTCAGTTTTCAAATATTTATATTAACAATAAAAATAAATTAACAAAAAATAATTTTGGGGGAGTTGTTGCTGTTGTTGTGGTTGTGTGGCTTTTTTTTTTTTTTTGGTGGGGAGGAGAGCTGTTATGGGTTGGTTTGGGGTGGTTGGTTTTTTTTTGGAGGGAAGGGGTTGTTTAAGGTTTTTCAATTTGTTTTAAGAAAAAAACCCCACCAAACAAAACAAAACAAAACAAAACCAAACAAATCCTACAACAAAAAACAAACCCCAAAACAAAACATGTTCTGCTAGAATATTGCTGTCCTAGTCTATCCTGTCTTTGTTGAGATATCTGGTCCTATATGTTGAATATATTCTACATACTTGCAGATATTTTTAGCAAAAAAAAATTAGTTATTCAAATCTTGCAAAACATATTCAGTTCTTAAATTTTACATCAGTATACTGCAGAAAAATAATGACAATTAACTGGTCTACTTTTACCTTATTATATGGCTGTGTAAATCCCCTTGGTTCAGAATTAATCTTAATTCAGTTTATCTTAATTTACCCAGGAAATAGATTATATTAAATCAGATTCAGGTCACATTAATTTTTAGGGAGAGTATTCACATAATTGTTCTTATGGTTGAACTAATGCAATTTAAATTTACACTTTTAGAACATTTAAATAAGTTTTTTCCCCGTGCCCTCTTGTAGACGGACCTCTCCTCTTCTTCAAAGTCTGTTCTTTCAAAAGTTCCTGGTGTCGCCTGTATGTCTATAGGACTGGGCAGAACTCATCACATTTCTGCTAGGCTATTTTATAAGCCTATCTGTTCCTGTTTGTATCTACCTGTTACAAACCAAATAATTAAGGTAAGTACAGGATCTCTCTTCCTTATGGGTTATTCCCGTTCCTTTATAAAGACTCACTTTTACTAGGGCACTTGTAAGGAACACTTACAGCCTTTAGTATATTATAGGCTGTCAGGTGTCATGTTCTGGTCATTTAAGAGTCTGAGCCCATTTAAGATTGTCTAGAAGAAAAGTCATCACTGATACTGTAACTTTGTCCCTGATGCTCTTCATAAAATTCTAACAAAAACATTTGCTGACATAAATCACACTAATGTGGGTGTAATATGTTTTCTTCATAAATGTAGGTCAGCTGAATGGTGTATTGGCTAAACCATGCCCTCTTTAACACAGAATGTTGGCAGGGACCTCTCAGATCATCAAGTTCACCTGTGGTATCACAGGCATTAAAGTTGGATGAGCTGTTTGTTCCCACTGTTCCTAGTAGGAGGCTCAGAAATTCAGTGCCCTGACAGATATTTTCTAATACCCTGCCTAAAGATATTGATGAACAGGTATACAAGACTATGCTACCTGATAAAATCCATCCGTGGGTCCTGAAGGAGCTGGCAAATGAAGTTGCTAAGCCACTGTCCATCATACTTGAAAAATCATGGCAGTCAGATGAAGTTCCCGATGTCAGGTGAGAGATCCCGATGACTGGAAAAAGGGATACATAACCCCCATTTTCAAGAAGGGGAAAATGGATGAGCCGGGGAACTACAGACCAGTCAGCCTCACCTCTGTGCCTGGCAAAATCTTGGAGCGGATTCTCCTGGAAGGCATGCTGAGGCACATGAAAAAGAACAAGGTAATTGGTGACAGCCAGCATGGCTTCACTAAGGGGAAATACTGCCTGACCAGTCTGGTGACCTTCTATGATGGAGCTACGGAACTGATGGACAGGTGTAGAGCAGTTGATGTCATCTACCTGGACTTGTGCAAAGCATTTGACACTGTCTCACATGGCATCCTTGACATCAATTTGATAGGTGGACCACTCGGTGGATAAAGAACTGGCTGGATGGCAGCACGCAAAGGGTGGTGCTCAATGGCTCAGTGTCCAGCTGGAGACCAGTAACAAGTGGTGTCCCTCAGGGATCTGTGCTAGGACCCATCTTGTTCAACATCTTTGTTGGTGACATGGACAGTGGGATTGAGTGTGCTCTCAGCAAGTTTGCCAATGACACCAAGCTGTGTGGTTTGGTTGATACATTGGAGGGAAGGAATGCCATCCAGAGGGACCTTGACACATTTGTGAGGTGGGCTGATGCCAACCTGATGAAGTTTCACCATGCCAAGTGCAAGGTCCTCCACCTGGGTCAGAGCAATCCCAGGCACAGCTACAGGCTGGGCAGGGAAGAGATTCAGAGCAGCCCTGCGGAGAAGGGCCTGGGGTGTTGGTCAATGAAAAAATGAACATGAGCCGGCAGCGTGCGCTCGCAGCCCAGAAAGCCAACCGTATCCTGGGCTGCATCAGGAGGAGTGTGACCAGCAGGTCGAGGGAGGTGATCCTGCCCTTCTACTCTGCTCTTGTGAGACCTCACTTGGAGTATTGTGTGCAGTTCTGGTGTCCTCAACATCAAAAGGACATGGAACTGTTGGAACAAGTCCAGAGGAGGGCCACGAGGATGACCAGGGGACTGGAGCAGCTCCCATATGAAGGCAGGCTGAGAAAGTTGGGGTTGTTCAGCTTGGAGAAGAGAAGGCTGAGTGGAGACCTCATAGCAGCCTTCCAGTATCTGAAGGGGGGTTATAGGGATGCTGGGGAGGGACTCTTCATGAGGAACTGTGGTGAGAGGACAAGGGGTAACAGGTTCAAATTTAAACAGGGGAAGTTTAGACTGGATATGAGGAAGAAATTCTTTACTGTAAGGGTGGTGAGGCACTGGAATGGGTTACCCAGGGAAGTTGTGAATGCTCCATCGCTGGTGGTGTTCAAGGCTGGGTTGGACAGAGGCTTGGGTGGCATGGTTTATTGGGAGGTGTCGCTGCCCCTGGCAGGGGGGTTGGAACTAGATGATCTTAAGGTCGTTTCCAACCCTAACTGTTCTATGATTCTATGATTCTATAATGCACCTTTTGTATAGTTCTTTGTAGACTATGTATCTCTTCATCCTAAAATAATTAATGAAGCATCATCCCTGATTAACCTACATTTTACTGCACTAAACTAGGATCATAAATTTTCCCTTAAGTGAGATTACAACTGCAATAGCCAGTCTAAGCATACGTACCAGTTTTAGTTAATCTTTTCATATCATTCAAAAAAATGAAGATTTTCTATTACCTATTTAAAAAAATTGTTGCTACCATGTCTTTACTGATACATAGTATTTGCCTTGCTCTAAGGTCACAGTGTCCCTTTTTCTGAGACATCTATGGGCACAAACCTCTTCACAAAAGAAACTAAAACTAATTTTATCTCGCATTCCATAGGCCTGTGGTGGCTTGGTGCTCAATCCAGATAGAAGTACAAAACAAATTATGAAACTTCTTTATGCTGGTAACTACATAATCACTGATTAGAGTCTGACCTTGAATATTTCCTAACTTCAGGTTGGGCATGAAACAATCTCCAAATATTTGCATATTTCTGAGATGCAAGATGTAGTGTAAAAAGCTACTCTAGTAATGAAGCCAAGAAATAGAATTAACTAGATTCCTTTTCCCCATGCATTTTTTGTACTGATTCGTGAATGTAAAATTCTGGAAAAACAATATGGGGGTTTATCCAAAAAAGAGTTATGGAAAGAATTCACATTAGCTACTTTTGAAATAAGTATTTATCCTATTAAAAACTTTCTATATAATAAATCAGCTATAATAAAACAGCAATAATTTACTAACCCATACTGAAGACAGACAGTTGCAATGTTTTCTACTTCTTAAAGAAACACTGTGAAAGCTAGGAGGTCTAAAATTTTATATGAATGTACTTGAAAACTTCATTTAAACCACTTAAATACCAACAAAATATTATATGCTAAAGAGCAATTCTGATGCTCTTTGGGAGAAAAATAAAAGAAACAAAATAAGTATATAAAATATGAAAGTAATTACCTCATTCTGTGTTTCCACCTACTTTTTTAAAGAAGCTTAGCTTAACCGCCACAAGAAACACCATAAATAAAAAGTGCATAATGCACTTCTTGAGAATGAAAAAAGTTTCATAAGGGACAGAAGCTCAGCCCAACACAGGAAAGTCAAATTGCGCCACTGGAAGAGGAAATCCTTTTTATGACAAACATTCCTATCATACCAGTTCAGACCCCTGTAACAGCAGAATTCTACAGCAGGTTTTGTGGGCACAAGTGTCAAATCCTTATAGATAGCATGATATTATGGCTTCTTTGGTTTATATTAGAAATGGGCTTCAGATCAGGAAAAAACCCCCAAAGCAAACCAAACAAAAAAAAAAAAAACAAAACCCAAACAAAAACACACCAACACCCAAGCACACACACACACACACACACACACACACACACACACACACTCAACCCTGCGCTTTATTCACTTACCTTCATTCAAGTTTAGCTACTCTGGTTTTACACTGAGTTATGTATGATGAAAAAGTGCCCATTTTCTGATTCTTATTTGTACTTTAATGAAATGAATCCCAGAAAATTATCTGCTTTAAAATTACATTTTGTTGATTAGTACCTACATTGAGTTGACTAGCTGGTAATATTTCCTTCTTCTTAGATTCATAGCTAAACCCAGAAAAGTTAATCACCTTCAGTTTAAGGACTTGTAACGCTGGAGTTCTTGTCTATATTGGAGGTACTCCATGCTACCACTGTCATAAGTCTAAAACTAGCCTATGTTTAACTGTAGCCTACATGACTTCCATATCTCAAAGGATCCATTATGCAAATTAATCAGCTTTACGTTCCTGTTAATTGATAAAATAAAAATATCTAAGAGAGAAAGGAAAAGATGGGGATTCTGTGAGTTTGTGGGTTTTGGTTTTGTGGGATTTTTTCTTTGGGTAAGTCAAGGCAGCTGATAATGTTATTCATTTCACAGCTCCTTCACATCCTTTCATTTGGCATCTCTGTCTTTAGTCCTTCCAAAGCAGAGTGATCACAAAAACACTGTGGCTAATATGGAAGCATTAGAGTACCCAAAATATAAGCAAGACTTATTATTAGAATGCTAATTAAAAAAAAATAAAAATATTTCATGACAAAGATGGTGATGCCTGAAATGGGATCTGGAAAGATGATCTGAAAAGTTCAGTTACAATACACATTGAACTTCTTTCCTACAGAGCAGAAACAAATATATATCCACTCCTGAATATCCCAGGATGCAATAGTCCAATATCCCTTGCATTGCCTAACAACATTATGAAGCTATGAGCAACTATGGTTACTCAATTTTAGCTTTGAACTGTTCTTCTGTCCAATAATAAGAAAAAAACTTTCCCTTCTTATCCTTTGAGACAAAACACACACTTTTGTCTACACATTCTTAATGTTCTTGCTCTTAATTAGGTATTATTAAACTCTGCACGTTTGCTAAGATTTTTTTAAAAATAAGCCTATTTATTGTTACTGCTATATTATATATTCCAAACTCAATTTTCAGAAATGTTTATTTTTTCTTCATAGACCACTTTAATTTCCTAATTTATAATACACACTAGGTGTGGAGATTGACGATATGGACTCTGGTGGGGTATAAGCCAAAGAGCTTTACTGCTTCACTAACAGGCTTTTCATACTATCGCTCTATAAGCATGCATCATAAGAAACACTGATAGGGTACTGCCTTGTGTTCATGTGCTTCTACTGCTATACTGATTGGTTCAATGCTGATGTCCACGTGTTCCTCCAGTGGTTAGCCAAGTTTCTTCTATCCAAAGTTTCTTCTTTCCACTGCAAGTTCCCTCTTCTCCTGGCCTCCTCCACTTCAAGGACACAAGGCCAGCTCATCAAGGTTAAACTCGCTCTGCCCCTAGAACTGTCCCAAAACTAGGTATGATGCCTCGTTGTCTCTTCAGAAAAAGTCATTTTCCCTACAAGGATGGCAATTTTATACTGGAACATCCATAATAAAAAAATATTTCAATGCCTCAGGAATGTAAGCTGTGTTTTTGTGTGTGTGGTTGGCATTCCTTCTAAAGTGGCAGCTCCTTCCTCAGCCAAGTTTTCTTGGAAGATGACAGGACAGAATAACATGATGTAGAGGATAATAAAGAGGCATAGACTTTCAGCACCTTTGAGAGCCAGAAATCTAATCATGCGCCTGAAGAAACTGTCTCAAGAGAGACATTTAATGAAAACTCATCGTAATTGTGAGAACAGGAACTCTTCAGCAAAACTTTATTACATCTTTCCACTATTTTGGGCTGTCTTCAATTTTAGATGGAAGATTGCTCATGGGAATTCCTATGCATCTTGCAAAATGCAAACTCTAAAGTGAATAACCAGGAAAACCAGAAGAATGCTCACCAGTAACGTAACTTGCAAGTCCTGATAGAAACCACTCAAACTGATGGGATTAATGCTTGAAACGTTGTGAGGAACAAGTGCACCAAATCATGCACAAGCAGCGCAAGTATTATACAAAGGGAAAATATGCCTAATGTTGTGTTTCACCCCTCCCATTACACTCCCATATCTCCTGCCCTCATTTCTTAGCATTTCTCAGTTTCAGATTCTCTTTTAACTCTGAAATGTTTCCTATTTTTCATCATACTTTTTCTTTCATGGGCCTTACACAAATCTGTAAACCCTCCTTTTTTAATTAAAAAATATTACTCCCTTCTTAGCATCTAGATTATTTTAGAAAGTACCACTAGAATAGAAAGAGGAAAGCGGGGCTGAATGTTGAACAGACACTTCCCAACTCACCATTTCCCCTTACATTGCATCTTCTTTTTTGCTGTATGCTCCACACTTTAAGTTTAGCTGAAATAAACCAAATACTGCTGCTAACTGGCTCTAAGAATAAGTAAGAAATAATGGAAAATGCAGCATAGTACTACAGAAACTTTAGGGAAGATGAGCATATATATGCAATAACATACTATTCAAGTAGGTAACAGAGAGACAAAGAATACTTTCCCTGAGAATGTACATACTCTAGCTGTCTACAGCTGAACGCAGCTAGAAACATTACAGAATTAACATCTGGGTTATTCTGTGTTGAAAGCAGAACTCTGCAAAAGTAATGAAATTAGTTTTATCCTTACAAGACCTTAAAATTGTACTTGGAGGGAAGAAAAAAGTACTTTCAAAATTTCTCTGTTGTAATGTTAAAATTTTTAGCTAATTAACCTCTGAGAGACTCTACTCTTTACAAGCTACTGGGAACTTGTTGAAAAGCAGTGGAAGTCTCAAGAAATTCACCTTTGCTATAAATCAGAAAGATGAAGCAACATTTACATTCAAAAACTTATTTATAACCCACCTGATTTGACATAACACTAAAAATTGTTAAACTATTTGGGGTGTATTTTAACAAGAAGTAGAACTAAATTTGTACCGGTAGTTTCAGACCACCTTTTAGTGAATATATACAAATGAAAAAGTTGGGTTTGGATCTTGAACATTAAAAAACCCCTCGACCGTCACAGAAATTGCACATAAAATTGGCTTCGTGAGACTGAGTTTTTCTCACCACCTTTTTTTTTTTTTTCTTCAGCTAGTGAATCTATGTATTATCTTACAGGCCTTTTCTCTTTTGAATCAGAAAAGCCTATCACCCAAGACGTTCAATCCCTTGAGGAAGAATGAAAAAAACAATTTTTGTTGGATGTCTCCACAGTTCTTGGAGACATGGTCATATGGTAGATTATCCAAGCTCTTCATCAAAATATGGAACATCTCATGTTTCTATCCAAAACACAAATCAGACAGCCAGGCTCAGATTCTCTACTGCATTAAGAATGAGATGATCAGTACAATCTAATTTTGTGTTTTGATTAAAGCATAGATGAGATTCTGTTCTACTGAATTCCCTCTTTTCCCCTTACTAAATAGTTTCAGACATAATCTATGCTCTCACCTTCACTCCATCTTCTAAAAACGGTAAAGAGTAACTTCTACCCATATTTGTTCTTCTGCTACTGCTATCCAGTTTATCCACTGATCATAACTGGTATGATGCAATTATGAGAGTTCAGCTAATTGTTTACCACAAAAAATAAGCATATTCGCCTTCTCCACTTTCTTCTTCTAAATTTTACCAAGCTAAAACAAACGAAATCTCCTGTTTAAGGTGAAATTTCAACTTGTCTACAAGATTATTTGTGAACTGTAGAACTGTTCAGTAGGGAATAGTGCAAGCTAATAGTTCATGTACTGAAGTGAATTCCAGATTTGAACAGAACTTATAAATAGTTAAAGTGTGAAGTGATACACAAATTAATTTGTAAGACATTCAAGTTACAAATGCTTATTAGACTATAATATTTCCGATTCATAGCATGCTAGCTGCTAACATTCGTTTTGCAAATTCCTGTTATGTTTTTAAAGTTATTGTTTCTTATTTTAGTTATATCATGAAAAAATTTTGACAAATTTCTCATTAACAACTGTATACTCACAAAATTTAAGTTCACACATATTATAGCATGTTATTTCTAAACAAAAGTGGTAAAGGTTGGAACAAGAAATGTTCCTGAAAACTCAGAAATTAAAATTCTCCCCAAAATCAGAACAGATAACTTTCAGGGGTTTCCCCTAGCTTTTTTTTCTTTTTTTTTTTTTTTTTTTTCTCCTCATATATTCTCCCTACATTTCATATTTGTTCAATTTCAGCATCAGAGCACCATTGCCACAAAGGATGCCTTACCGTTCTTATTAATAAATTGCCCCAGTTCATACCAGGACTCTTATGGTGAACTGTATGATTGAATTTAGAGCAGCATGTGGAGGGGGAGTGGCTAAGAGAGGCGCAGCCCTACCACTGCCCATGGAGCGCACAATGAGATGTGCACTCCATGCCATATGATAGTGGGAAGTCACCGTGCAGCCTCTGCTCTATGAAGACTGCAGATGTGCCTTACCTTGGGTCTATGGCAAAATTCCCACTGATATTAATTACAACATGATAAAGGCTACTATGAGTACAAGATATGTCATTATGTCTCTGAAGACCAGTAGCATGCAAGTCCAAGTTCTGTTTGTGAAGTACACAGATGAAGCTAGGGCTGAGAATGTCTAGCCCACCCTTACAGCTTTTTCATCCTTACATTTTCTTTCACAGAGACTGTAAGCATGATGACATTTCATGATTAGTACAAGATGGAGAGGGGAAGAGAGTGGCATCATAATGACACAAATCAATAGACTCCTTGAGTACATGCTAAACTTCAAAACATGAAGAATCTCAGTATACTGATTCAGCATACATATTTCTTTATTGTGATAACACTCATTTTCTCCTCATGAATAGAGGGTCATGGTCACACATTTCTAACAACAGAGAGCTTCTCAATTGTGCTCCTTCAATTAAAATAATCAATGCCTTGCCTGGCACAGATTTATACAAGTTACTTGTCCAAAAGTCAGAACTATGTATCTGGAGGCAAGCCTAATTTTTGTCAGCCCAATATCTAATCTCAGTCCCTACTGACTACAAGGTGCCCAAGGAATGAAAGTAACAAAATCCACTACTGAAAGCATTAGTCCAGCGGCTCTTTATCTGAAAATCTTTCATGTATTTCAGCTAAGGCAAGTAAAGTTAGGACACAGAAAAATATTTTCTCAGGGAGGATGAGAAGAGATTTATGCTGTATCTGGGCTTGTATAGCAAGGTCTTTGAGAGGATTGAAAAAGTCAGTTTATGCACCAAAAGGAAAAAAATATATTCAGTTTTCTAGATGCTTATCAGTAAATTCCAGAGTCACATCTTACTGACCCACATTTGCTGCATGAGATGTGCTTACATATCTTCTGCCTGTTCTGCCTGTATATGCTAGCTTCCTTCACTTGTGATTTTATTTCTTTTTTTAGCTTAGAGGCAGAACACCTGTATATAACACTGCTCTCAGGATGATAAATACCAAAAGACAATAATTTTTCAGCAGACTGAGATGATGAGATGCAGAATATTTTTTCATATTTTGTCAAAAAGCAGGAAATAAAAAGTATTCAAAAGCTAGCATCTAAAAAAATACATGAAATTATTCACAGTTAAGTGAAATACAATTAAAAGAACAATATGACATCTACTGACAAGTGAAGAGAATTTAATTTTAAAGGAGTTTAAAGATAAATATGAAGATCTCCATTCAGTAAAGAGTCTTGTCTAGTAACTAAAAAAGAAAGAGCGTTGATTAGATATTAACCTAGGGAAAAAGTGTTCACAAATGTTAGAAAAGAGAGAAATCGCCTCCTAAATCAATTCATTGTCTGAGGCTGAGAATATAGATGTTTGCCTGGAGATCACTATCAAAGATATGGGCATTATGCTATGAACAAGGTGTGCAAGGGGATATTTCTCTAGGATTTATTAGCTGTTAAACAAAAGTAGGCTGATGAGACGTGAGGAGAGGCAGGTGTGTCCGCAGTAGATATGTGAGGTACAGTAGAATCCTGTTCATCTCTCTACTGAATCACTTGCGTTAGTTTCTGCGGCAAGGAAAACCTCCCACTAAGTACCTGCCTTAAATCATAGAATCATAGAATAATGGAATAGTGAGGGTTGGAAAGGACCTTAAGATCATAGAATCATAGAATAGTTAGGGTTGCAAAGGACCTTGAGATCATCTAGTTCCAACCCCCCTGCCACAGGCAGGGACACCTCCCAATAAACCATGACACCCAAGGCTATGTCCCATCCAGCTTTGAACACCACCAGCGATGGAGCATTCACAACTTCCCTGGGCAACCCATTCCAGTGGCTCACCACCGTTACAGTAAAGAATTTCTTCCTCATATCCAATCTAAACTTCCCCTCTTTAAGTTTGAACCCATTACCCCTTGTCCTCTCACTACAGTCCCTGATGAAGAGTCCCTCCTCAGCATCTCTATAACCCCCCTTCAGATACTGGAAGGCTGCTATGAGGCCTCCACGCAGCATTCTCTTCTCCAGGCTGAACAACCCCAAATTTCTCAAATCTGTGGAGATTCGATTGCATTTACTAGAAACAGAGAAAAGAGCAAACTCTTTTGGACTCCAGTCGCAGATTCACTTCTTAGAGAGTGAAAGCAATCTGATGATGAACTAATTTGCTAGTATAAAACAGCACCAAATGCCTTCCTTCCCCCCCCCCCCCCCCCATAGTCCAGAAAGAAATATGACCCACGGAAGGCCATAATTCTTGACTCCTAACATCCTACAGCTGTTATTAAGATGACACTGCTTATTTACGTCTCTCTTAGGCCCAGGCCTGAAGTCAAAAAGCAACAATATATTTCCAACTGATTGCATACGGTGGCCTCTGTCCCAGTGCCAGGTCTGGGACTGATCACCCAAGGTTGAGAAAGGATAGTGGGCAAAGCAAAGTGAAGAAAAATGTATGAGATTGTCTTTCTCAGTGGGAATCAAACAAGCACATCAGTTTAGCTGGTTTACACAGCCAAACCCCAGTTTGCCAACTTGAATTTCCAGGTAGATATGCTTAGAGCAAAGTACTCCTGATTTGAAATCAGAGATCTAATTATGCGGTGGGATTTTCTTGTGTTTTGGTTCATAGGTTTTCCATCAGAGTAGGAAAGTTATTTGATACATGTTCCTTTTTAGTATCACTAGGAACACTGGCACTAAGGATTCAATCAGTTCGTTTAGAGATATTGTTAACACACACAAAAATCAATGGTTACCTAATATTTTAAACTCAGTTACAGTGTTCTCTTATGTTACAGCTTCACAACACACTACAGTTACATTCCAATGTTTGCTGTCACATTGTGCCCCAACATCTACTGCTACATCATGGCTTAAAACACACGACTAACTCCTCCAAAAAAGCAAACAAAAAGCCCCATGAACAACTTTTATAAATATTTTAAAATCTTGCTTTTCTGTTCCCTGCAATAATTTAAATAAGGGGTTTGACACAAAAAAAAGGCACATGGACTTCCAAGTCATCCAGGGTTCCACAGACAAGCACCCCTCTGCGATAGTGCTATTTTTCTATACTTTACTGTACACAGTATCTGTAAGTTTGTCTGTATTTTAATCCTTTTGGCTTTTGCCACCAGCCTACATTAGAATCTGTATTTTTTCACCTTATGGTTATCTGCTGGTTTTCTTTCAAACCTAGACACAAAGTCTGAAACAGAAGTAGCTACAGTTGTAATAATTCTCACTCAATAGCAGAGAAAAGGAACAGTGGGATTGAGAGAATTGTAGATTATTTTAATGCAAGACTTCTGTCTGAAGGCATATATTTATCAGATGTAGCAGGAAGAGTCTCAGCAACTACCACTGCTCTTGGTTCCTCAGGGAGTTTTCTCTTAGTTTGGGTATCCTTGCCCTGAGCCTCATAGATCCACATGCTGTGTGCACAGCCATTGACTGCGATGTACTTGACTAATGAATTGTGGGGAAAAAAGGAAAAAGAATAAATAGATTAAGCTGCTTGAACTGATAAAAGGTTCAGAATTTTCCAGCCCTTTCTGTTGAGTCTTTCTACGAGCCTCAATCCCCCGAGCCTTTTCAGCTTTGATTGTCATTGACAGACATGCAATGCATTTCATGCTGCTCTTGAAAATAACTTCCAGAAGTAGCTCCTCAAAGTACAAGTCATTGTCTTAAATGAAGGAGTCTTGATAAGTTTACTAGGTTGAAAAATTCTAACATTGACTGTTGCATCAAAAATATTGTAGTTTCTTTTACTTAAGACTTCAACATAAAAAATAAATATGCACTATTTTTTTTTTATCAAGATGTCAGAGAAAAGGATTCTTCACTATATGGGTAATCTTGGCACTGTTTAAAAATAAAAGTTGTTAATTAAAATTGGAATTCAGAACTTACTGACATCATCTTTTGAGCAGTGAGATTTTACTTGTGAAACTGACAGTTTATGGGCCTGAATATGAAAGATGGGAAATCCTGCTCTATGCCGACTTGGAGGGTAGGGTTTGTTAGAAAGGTATATACATCCCAATTCATTAATAAAAAAAATAGCTGAAATGGGTGACATGCAAAGATCCTTCTACAAATATTTCAGTGCATAAATTATTCATTTAAGGATTTGCCTTTTTTTGCTTTATTTTTCCACAGGTATTTGTGCAGCTAAGTTCTACTTGCATGAAATATTAAATATTAGAAGGTAATAACTTTCAAATTACCTTGCTTGAGCATCCAAGCTGAAAATCCTAAGATGTAGTATCCCGCAGTATTTACTGAAGAGAAACAACATAAGGTAGCATACATGGCAAAGAGCATATCTGATACTAAAATTATGATACTGTACTTTTAAACACCAACCATTATCAAAATGCCATTATCCCCTATGATTTCCTCATCCTAAAAATTGTCACTAATTTTTTTATAAAAATTCATAGCCGGTTAATATTCCCTATGAATCTGACACCACCTCCTTGTGGGCAACATAAGACAAACTGTCAGCAGGTGAGCACTTTACATGTGAACAAGCATCTTTTGCCAAGTAAAGGGAGGGCTGAACAATTTTTTACCCTGCAAGATGGGGCCAGCACTTAAGAAACAAAGGCCATTCCTTGACCTAATGCAAAGGAATAAATATTAATTATTTAGGTGTGGGCAAAAGAATGGTAGTTTTTACAATGCTCTTTTCTGTCCCTCATGAAGCAACCTTGTAACTTACTACAGATTAATACCAAGAAGTTTTAAGAAATGTACCAGTCTCCAAGCAGATCCTGACAAATAAAAGTAAACACTCAATAGCATTAGAAGTGAGGAAGTTTAACAGGAGGCAACACTGAAAGAAAGAACATGGTCCAGAACTAAAATAATTAGAAAAAAAAACAAAACAAAACAATAAAATCATTCTAGTTAAATAAATTATCCTGATGTGTAACTGTAGAAGTACAAAAATAGCCATCTGAGTCACCTTTTAATTATTTTAACTTCAACAGACTTTTTTATGTAGATACTTATAAATTTAAAATATAAATGAAAAATATGTTTTCCTTAAAGGGTATTTTTTTACTCTACTTCTCAAGAGAAAACCTTTTCTAAGGAGCTAGAAAACTGATACTTAAGAAACAATGGGGACAGAATAAGAGCATGCAGGACAGGGTGGAGTAACCTTTTATATGTTTCACTGATATGTCCCTTTTGGTTTGTTTCTTTTTTTGTTTAGGCTTTGGGATTTTGGAGGTCTGGGTTTTTTGGGGTTTTTTATGGCTTGGGCTTTTTTTTTTCCCCCAGTGATATCTACTAGGAGGGAAAATTCCTGTTATCTCCATTAACATCAACTAAGTAACTAAAAATAGGACTTCTGAAATGAGAAAGTGATATCATATTTGGAATTGCTGGTTTTGTTGACAATTGCTGGGAGAGGCAGTATTCAGGGTGAGTAGTAGACAGTGATTTGGAATTAGACCAACTGGGCAAGATTTCCGTTACAGCCTGTGAACACTCTTGCTCTTCTTTATCTTTTACTCTAGTCTCAGCATGCAAGTAGCTCCTTAAAAACCAGTAAAGGGCTACCCTCTGTGTTCAAATCATCTCTACAAGGTAACTGCCCCTTCCAGGTCTGGGTACTGATTCACTGTTCTCAAGATAGCTCTCTCATATTATTATGAATGAAGGTGAAACACAGGCAGCTTTGATGAGTAATTTTTGCAGTTCAAAGTTCAGCATCTGGGTGCTGTTTCAGGAACATATTTTTAAACAACTGGAAGTCAGGAATCCACAAGGAATCCTCAGACACTCAATTATTTCTTCATTTAATTTTACCAGAATTTAGAATCATAGAATGGTTAGGATTGGAAAGGACCTTAAGCCCATCTAGTTCCAAACCCCCCACCATGGCCAGGGACACCTCACACTAGACCATGTCACCCAAGGCTCTGTCCAGCTTGGTCTTGAACACTGCTGGGGATGGAGCATTCACAACTTCTTTGGGCAACCTATTCAAGTAAATAACTTCTTCCTTTTATCTAACCTGAACTCACCCTATTAAAGTTTAACTCCTTACCCCTTCTCTTGTCTCTTCAGTCCCTGATGAAGAGTCCCTCTCCGTCATCCTTGTAGGCCTCCTTCAGATATTGGAAGGCTGCTATCAGGTCTCCACACATGATCAGTAAGAAACCTTAAGCAAAATATGATCCATTTTCAGTAAGTCAAAGCGTCATTAAAACTGCTAATTCCATTTGTTTAAAATCAGAAACACAAGACAACAAATTCACTCAGAAGTTTGATAATCTTTTTAACTTATTATAAACTTCCTTGCAGTTTTTCCCTTTGTCTCAGTTTTTCATTCTCACTGTCCCCTTCAAATAACATAGGGAATAGAATGTGCTATGGCTAGATTCCAGCATCAGGAGCTGATATCGCATCTGTTCAACAAGACGACCAAAGTTTTTCAAGTCTAGGAAGTGTCTGAAACATTAAAATGGACTGCCACTATTTTTTTTTAAGATTATTTTACATAGTGCTGCTTACTATGGGAAGACAGCCTTACCAGAATCATGTAACTCTAAAAAAATTTGTCAGGAGGTCTCTTTGTGCTAATGATTTTTTATTTATACATATAAATGTATATATGTATACACACACACCTTTAAAGGCATGATTTTTGTACTGTGAAGTCACCTAAAACTGCAAGCATCCCTTTTAAGTACTTAGAGCCAAAGGTCCAGCATCTCATTAGTGGCCGTACTGCCTCTGAGATCACCTAATGCAGGTACCCCTGCTGCCCACTGCTGTATTGAGCAATACATTCTAGGAACCAGGAGCACTTCAAAAGCCTAGCTTATTTGGGGAAGTGCCAATGTCCTTAATTCTAACAACCCATCTCAGTTGGGTGGGAGTCCAGCACTTCTCTAGATTAATTAACAGTGTCGTTGAGACAGCCTTGTGGCTTTCTTTGCAAATAATGAAAAGGTTTTCAGGTAGAGTCAGGGGAAGTGTACGTATGTGTATGTGTTATCAATTGGCAGAAAAGTTGATTTCTGACCTATTCATTTGCACTATTTTAAAGAGTTGAAACACCTGGTCTTAATTACGTACATGGATTTTTTTCCACCAGGCTGACAGTACAGTTTACACAAATGACTCTTGATAGCTCAAGTGATCTGAATGAAATCATCATAAATAATCATGAGTAGCAAGATGAACTTTCCCACAGACACAACAAAAATAAAGAATAGTATTTTTCTAGTAACAAGAAAATTACCAGGAAACTAGAGACCATACTTGGACTTCATAGTCACCCTATGGCTTTAAAGAAATCAAAAATTCATGAGTAAAATAAAGATGTGGTTTTGACTATAAAGCCCTGTATTTTAAAAGGAAACAAACTAAATTATGATATATATCAGCAGAATTTTTCAGCTGAATTATCTTCATCCCCCCTCCTTCACTTTTAAAAATTTATGAATATTGAAAAAAAGAAAGCGAGTTCTCAAAACCAGTATCATCATAAACCTGTCATGGTTTAAGCCCAGCTGGCAACCCAGAACCAAGCAGCCTCTTTCTCACTCCTCCCCTTCCTCTACCCCCTGCTCCTGGAGGGATGGGGAGGAGAATCGAAAGAATGTAACTCCCATGGGTTGAGATAAGAACAGTCCAGTAACTAAGGTAGAACACAAACCACTGCTGCTACCACCAATAATAATAATGATAAGGGAAATAACAAGGGAAGGAAATACAACCACTCACCACCTGCCAACTGATACCCAGCCCGACCCGAGCAGTGATCTAATCCTTCCCAGTAACTGCCCCCAGTTTATATACTGGGCATGATGTGCTGTAGTGTGGAATGCCTCTTTGGCTAGTTTGGGCCAGGTGTCCTGTCTCTGCTTCCTCTGTGTTTCCCCTTTTCCCTGGCAGAGCATGAGACTCAGAAAGTCCTTGGTCAGAGTAAACATTACTGAGCAGCAACTGAAAACATCATTGTTATCAACGCTGTTCCCAGACTGAAAGTCAAAAACACAGCACTGAACCACCTACTACGAAGGAGAAAAGTGACTGCTACTGCTGAATGCAGGACAGTATCCACCCCTTATTCCACATCATTCACGTAATGCTCAGATCCCACATTTTTCAATATATCATCACTCTTGTTTCTCAGATATACATATATATCCATGCACACACATGCAAAGAGAGAGGTATCATTCCTTAGTGCATGGATCAATCCCTATAAAGCTGCTGAGCTCATCTGGCCCATGATGTCAGGCTTCATCACTTGTAACAGTCTTTCAGGGCAGGAGAAAAAGTGTGCTACAGTCAATCTGCCAGGCCCCCCCATATCTGTACTTCAGCCATCGTCCTCCGTACCAAAGAGGCTTTAACTGCTTGGTTTGCTTAGCTGCAGCACATGAAGGAGAAAAATGACTGCTACTGCTGAACCCAGGACAAAATCATTCTAAGAGTGACAGCTGAATTGGTCTCACACCTCTACGTGAAAAAGATAGACAAGCTAATTGCTTTTGAAGTTTCAGACTTTTTCAGTACTGGGTCTTATTACTATTTGCTTCCATTACTTAGCTTTTCATAGACTCATGGAATTAGGGTTGGAAAGGACCTTAAGATCATGAGGGTATATGCCTCAGATTATACATAAATTTATTCAAAATACAAGTATCTGCCAAGACTTTTCTTCTTAGGGCTCTCAACAGATAACCATGAAGAGTGACCCTGTCTTTTTATTCATGACTCATACCACCAAGTTTCAGGTGGAACGAAGCATTTTGTTCAACTGAAAATGAAGTATTTTATTTGATGCCAGCTTAGTTCATACTTTTTTTAGCCTCTTTTTTAATTTTGATCACGTCTGCAATGAAGAGTACAGCTATGGAAAAAGAAAAAAAAAGTTGAAATACTTAATTTAAAAACTGTCAAAACCGTATTTCTACATTACCATTTTTTGCCTTTTCTCCCCTAACTAAAAATATTCTCAAAACAGCACTGAAATAATGATTTTTCTCTATCAGTAATATTTTTAGTGAAGGTACAACACACCAATTAAGATAATTTTTCTCAGTTTAGCAGGATCTGATCTGACAGCATGAGTAGTGGTTCCTCCCTTAGTTGTGAGGGTGATCATGTGTTTGCTCAAAGCAGCTTTAGTCCTTCAAAGTGCTACAATTTTTTGGTTGATTAGAAAAAAATTGGAATAGCAGGTGTGTTTTTTCTACATGTGCCAGAGCCTGCCTATCAACCCAGAGTCATTACCTTTCACAGTGTATTTGATCCAGCAGCAAAGCTTGTTTTATCTCAGATGCTCTGTCAAAGCAATGGGTGTTGTACTTGCCTATGCTGTGGTCTGCAGCAATACTTGCAGAGCTTTAAAGCTATATGAAGTTATGAAGCATAATTGAAAAATAGAAGTAGCAAGGCATCATAGATGAGGCGGAGAAGAAAGACTTTACAAATCAAAGCAAGCATAATAAAGGGTGAAACATTGGCTGCCACTGGAATAGGGTCTTTTCCCCACAAGTCCCTGACAGCATTTTTATATTTAAATTCCTCAGGATGAAAAGATCAATTTATTGATACACTATCATTTTATATTGTTTCACAAATACAGTAATTACACTCTAAGAATTACACTCTAAGATTATTCTTTATTGCAAATGCATTTTAGTGGGTGGGAAGGGAGAAAATAAGTGGAGATACCTCTTTTCATTTTTAAGAGAGATCATTGGAGGGAAAGAATGCCATACAGAGAAACCTTGACATGCTTGTGAGGTGGGCTGATACCAACCTGACGAAGTTTAACCATGCCAAGTGCAAGGTCCTCCACCTGGGTCGGAGCAATCCCAGGCACAGCTACAGGTTGGGCAGAGAAGAGATTCAGAGCAGCCTTGTGGAGAAGAACCTGGGGTTTGGTCAATGAAAAAAAGAATATGAGCCAGCAGTGTGCACTTGCAGCCCAGAAAGCCAACCGTATCCTGGGCTGCATCAAGAGAAGCGTGACCAGCAGGTCGAGGGAGGTGATCCTGCCCCTCTGCTCTTGTGAGACCTCACTTGGAGTATGGTGTGCAGTTCTGGTGTCCTCAACATCAAAAGGACATGGAACTGTTGGAACAAGTCCAGAGGAGGGCCACGAGGATGACCAGGGGACTGGAGCACCTCCCATATGAAAAGAGGATGAGAAAGTTGGGGCTGTTCAGCCTGGAGAAGAGAAGGCACCGTGGAGACCTCATATCAGCCTCCCAGTATCTGAAGGGGGTTTATAGGGATGCTGGGGAGGGACTCTTCATGAGGGACTGTAGTGATAGGACAAGGGGTAACAGGTTCAAACTTAAACAGGGGAAGTTTAGATTGGATATGAGGATGAAATTCTTTACTGTAAGGGTGGTGAGGCACTGGAATGGGTTGCCCAAGGAAGCTGTGAATGCTCCATCGCTGGCGGTGTTCAAGGCTGGATTGAACATAGCCTTGGGTGTCATGGTTTATTGGGAGGTGTCCCTGCCCATGGCAGGTGGGCTCGGACTTGATGATCTTAAGGTCCTTTCCAACCTTAACTATTCTATGATTCTATGGTTATGTTAGCCATAATCTCATAATAGACTTAAAATGCATAACAAACAAACACCATCATGAACCTAATCAGCCACAGTGCACTCAGAAATTGGGTGGAAGAAGCCTATGAATTCAAAGTACACCTAGGAGAGAGTTGTTCTATGTATGCCTTGTTCCTTGAGAGCTAATTTTTAGAACAGGATATTGATCCATGGCAGCATCTTACATTTTCAATCTGCTCCTTTTAGGTCAGACTAAACAGCTAGTGCTGAGGACCCAGTATCTGTACAATATATATTTCAAAGTTTTTACTATGTATTAATCTGGCCCCAAAAGAGTGAATGCACATTAGTTGTTGGCATGCAATCGGTTCCCTTCCAGTTTAGCTTCACTGTAAGGAATCCTGTGGAAGTTGTGATCACGTTGTGGTGTGAATCAAAGCACAGTCAGTAGATTGATTTAAAAATTAGCTCCTGATCAGAACTAAGATCTTAAAATAGACATGCACAATTACAGGCAAGATGCTACACCAGACTGTCCATCAGGTCCACTAAGGTGTTGCTTATAGCAGTCCTTTTTTTTACCATTTCCTTTTCAGAACAAACTCTTGGTTTACAGCAAGACAAGTTTATTTTACTTTTATTGGGAAAGAACAACTCATGCTTCTTCAAGATGAAGTTTCAGTTTATAGATTTAAACATATAATGGAAACACTGCCATTTGGAGAAGCATTTTTTTTATCTGAATGAGCTAGATATATATTTTATAGAATATTTTTACTTTTGGGTTTGTTTTTTTTTTTTCCATTAAATTATGGTGGTGAAGAAAGAGTGTGAATATGCTTCCAAGCAAGCTATCAGATAGCAGCAAACACCTATAAACTAGAGATTTAGAAACCCACATTTATATACACTTTTTTTGATGGGGTAAGTTTAAAAAAAAAACAAAACAAAACCACAAAAACTTATACACAGTCTACAAACTTTAGCCTAGCAACAGAGAAATTTTCTTCTAATAATTTAATTTAATTTTTACAGCCAAAACTCCTATTCTGTTTGTCACCATGTACTCCTGCAAAAGGCAATGTATCCTCCAGATGATTTTCTATTTTAAATAAAATAAAAGAACAAACAAACAAACCCAAATCTGTGTTTGCAGTGCCTGACTCAGCAAACTGCTATTCTTTTCTCCTCCTCTTTCTTAGCCCCACATTTGTACTACTACTATTTGTTTGGGTAGAATTGCAGGAATCGTGAGCCACTGATGCATCCTAAAAACTTAAGTGAAAGGAACTGAAGACTCTATGCGTATTAATATTTCAACATTTTTCAGGATCTTTGAATTGTTCGAAAATACCACTACATTGAATTTTACAGAAGGAACTTTATTTTTCCAGATGAGTACACCAGGCAGCAAAAGAGTAAATATATTTGTTTTGTCTGAAGTAAACGTATTCTCTGCACATTTTAAGTGAGATCCTACTCAACCAATTGGTTCTAATTTGCAGTTTAGACAGCTATTACCCATCTTTGTGAAAAATAACTATCCAACCCATCTATTAGACCATATTTCTAACTCACTAGGCAGCTAAAGTAATTGAATATCTCTTTTATATACCATGACATTTCCTTGGACATTTAACCATATCTGTCCTTGTGTACTAAAAGGTGTAGAAGACTCAAAAATCCTAGAAACTAGGATCTAGATGATCAGTTCTTGTCCCTTGTTAGAAAGCATAAAACTCAGGAGGACAGATACAAATGCTTGTTTACCATCTCTCTGTCCTGTGACACCTACATTTCTAATGGAAGGAATCCATTTCAAGAAAATGGTATAGAAAATAGCCTCACCTTGTCTTCTTCTCTGCTTCAGGGATATGAAGAATAATTCTTAAACTGAGCAAAATTTATTGCCCTATGCTTCTTAGGCAAGTGTGCTAACCACCAGATTGTTGTGTAAACAATCTCTAATTACTTTGACTTATGGATGACTCTTACTCAGAATTTCGGGTGACTTGAGTAAATAAGGGGAGAAATGCAGAATTCAAGTATCTGTTTTTTTCTAGTCAGATTGCTTTATCACTTCAGGTAGAAACAGATTCTTCTTTGCTTTCAGGTCAGACTTGGTCTAGAAAGATTCAAAAGCAAGTATTTTTTTGCTCTTTGGTTCAGAATGCATTATACAGAATATTTGAAATTTGTCTTGCACTTCACTATACTGAAGAAATAGCAGTTAATGCTAGTTTTAATAATACTTTTCTAGCAGCCACAGTCAGCACCTGTGATCAGTATAGTGTCATTTCATTTATTTCCTATAAAAGCAGCTAAATACTCATCATCTGAGCCATTTCAAATTGCACTGGCAATACAAAATACATTAAAAGGAACAATTGTACTCTGATGGGGATGGTTTGCACAGTTTATTGGGTCTATTCCACCTATAATTTCCATGATGGTTTGATTTATGCTGCACTAATCTGCTACTCTATAGTAGAAATGGATTTAGAGCAAATCTTTCTCTACAGGTGACGTTTCCCAGTAATGAAGTCTGCTATTCAATTATATAATCAGAGTAATTTCTCCATGTTAAAAAAAGACCCCTTCTTGAGTGGCACATAAATTACCACTGGATTAAATTAGTGCTACTAACAGGGCTTTGAAATTTCTCTACTTGACAGACAGCACACTACTGGTAGCAATGATGAGAAAACAAGTAATCTCAGAGATTTTTTCAACTTTATTTTTCCATCTCTTCTTGCTACTTTTTTCTGCTCGCTTTTATAATAATGTGTGCTTCAGGTGTCTTTCAAATTATTACACCACAGAACCACCACAGGAGATTTTCAGTGCCATTAACTTCTGGGTAAAAGTGTTCATTTTTGCTGAGGAGTGACCACTTGAGTCAAATAGGAGGAAAAAATACAGAGGAAAGGGAGAGAAGGGGGGAAATCTGACACAAATAAAATACTTGCTTTACAGATGACAATAAACTTCTGCTGGATATAAATTTCAGTTTGATTTATCCTTCTACAAAGCTAGCAGAACATTAAAGAATTGAAAAAAATTAGAGCTCTCTGATGAGTGCAATGGAATATCATATTTTCAATACACAGGCAGCAGTAAGAATACTAAAAAGTATTAATTTGTTAGCATCAGTTTTAGTCCCATGGTAAGACTTCAAATAAAATAAACACAAGATGCGTATGGCTTGCAGAGTCATCATTGATGAAATCCAGTTAAAACAAAAAACACCCAACCAAAACAAAACAAAACCCCACACAATAAAAAACATATTCCTTTACTTCCTCAAGTACAGGTGAAAGGAAGAAACAGAAAATTCTACAAGTAAGAATAGCTAGTTGCAAAGGAGACAAAGGCACAAGCATTAGTGGACCCAGACATCTATTTCACCATTTTCAAAAGCAATTGTAAAGCATGTCTAGTTTCAGACGTTACAGGTTACCGAAGATTTAACGATGGCAGACTGGAATGATGTAGGTCATCTGTACAAAGTTAAGAAATTTTGTAGGCTTTCCCTCCAGAAAGCACCCTAAACTGCACTAGTCCTGCTGGTAATTGAGCTGCACTCTGTTTCTACAGTTCATCAGGTATTAAAAAGTGCCAAGCACACTTTAGCGTGACCCACCCACAGCATGGTGCACCTGTAAGACACGTTCTCTTGTCGTGGTTTAAGCCCAGCCGGCAACCCAGAACCACGCAGCTACAAAAACTGCAGTGGCATTGTAAAAAAGCAGTCAGCTTTGAGTCATATCTTTTCTTTAGTAAAAGACTAAAGAAAAGATTACAAAAGATTATTAAATACAGACTGTATTTGGGCAGACTATCCAAGATCATGAAGGAGTAGGATAGTAAACATAGAGTTACTATTCAACTCTATATTAAAATGCTAGAAATTTTTTGTTCTTGAAAAGGAGAGAGTGATTCTGAATGTACAATCTTTATTTCTTTGCAGGTTTTTTGGTCCTATGTGGCATATTTTTGCCTTCTAATTTTTTTTTTCCCTGGCCAGTACCAGTCACTTGAGGATGAGCACACATTCAGTACATTTCTCAAATAGTTCTGTTAGGTTTTGTTATCTTACACCTTGGATAAGAGCTTTCATTAGATTGAAGAAATCTGACACATTCACCCAGAACTCTGAAATATTGCATTCCATTTGTTGAAATACACAGTGGACAACAACATTAAAGCAGTGCTTCACTTGAAGTTCTCTTTTTCTTAGCTAACTGCATATATATATATCATTCTAAATAAACATCCAAATGTCAAAATCGTGTGAGCACTTGCCAATGACCCAATAAAACACATATAAGCAAGGTCAAATAACTGCATATCTCTTCTGTCTATCCACTAGCTGTGCCTTATTTGTTGTATTTACTTTCCTTATCACACTAGCAATTGAAGTTCACATCATATGTGGTGTGCCTGGGCCTGTGAACAGCCTGACTCAAAGAAGGAATATAGAATTGACAGTTTGGTGTGGAAGTATCTTCATCTAAATAGAAAGCAAAGGGTTTGCAGGGAGGGCTGTTTGTGTTCTATTTGTTGTTTTTGTTGGGGCTTGGGGTGTTTTTCCTTGGTTTTGTTTGTTGTTTTCTTTTTAAATATTTTTTTTTTGACACAATGTATCAGGGAATGGAACATGTAACAGCACTACCACATAATAGTATTACAAGCCAGCTTCTCTTACAGCAAAACCATTTCTAGTTAGTTTTGAAGTATGTCAGCTGAATTAATTCAAGATTTTGTGTGACATATGATGCAAAGAAGCCTTGCACTAAGTAAATTCTGACACTGTTGGCAGAGTCTTCCAATACCTTAATAAGATAAAGGTAAAGACTGAATAAACCTATAAAAAAATTAGGGCGAAATTTATATGCCAGAACCAAACTAATGATAAAATTACCAGGAAGAATTAAGTTTTGCTCATGCCCTCTTAAAATTGCCATAGAATGCTGCCTTTATAGACTTGATGCTTCCTACAGCATGAAATAGCAATTATTCAGTAGAGAATATACATGTATAGATAAAGTACAGTAAATTTTAAGAGCGAGGGGGACAGAATGAACAGCAAATAAAATACAGCACTAGCAGTTGAGGAAATAGCAAGATAAGTAACCAAGAAAGAACACTGCTTTTACTCTGAAGGCCACTGGTTTATGAAGCCCAATTCTAGTCATAACCATGCCCCTTTTTCTAATGGAAGTATAATTCTGAACCTAGACCAGGGTTTTGTTATACCACTGGCTTGGCTCACGGTTTATACTTTGTTTTCTGTGGAATCAGAAGAAATTATTTGGGTAGATCTAGCATTGCAGTCAGAGTTGAGGATAGCTGGTGATCTAATAATGGTGGCCTGTATTGAAGTTTTATAGGGGAAAACTCTTATTGCACCTTGCTTGATTTACACTCCATATTTTTGGGGAGGAAATAAGTATGAAGATCACATGCTTACTGGCTTCCATGTAGTTTGTGTTTTTCTTATTGTGGTTCCAACTTCTTTTCAAATAATATTATTTTAAATTGACTTCATACTACATGTCATGAATTACTGATAGGATACTTCCCCACAAAAAGTATTTCATTTTTTAGATAACAACTAAAGCTTCTAAAGAAAATAACAGTGGCAAAAAGAAAGTCCCAGAACCTTGGACCACAACTCCGCATTCAAGTTTCGGCTACTGCATTTCTTTCATATCTGTCTTCCAAGTACTATTACAACAGCTCCGATATCTTGGTCTTGGTTTATTCTCACTCCCACTCAGTGTAAACCTATTAACATAAATTATTTTATCATTTTTACACATTAACAGAATGATGTCTTACTCCCCTTCACATGAATGAAATATGTTGTCCTCCAGCATTAAACACCTGGACAAAGTCATCTTCCCTGAACTTTACTGAATACACATAATGTAGCCATTCTGGATACACTTGAGAACCCTTACTTGTCTTCAACAACACTTACTCATGCCTCTAGTGCCAAACGTGTAATCTAATTTAAAAAGATTAGCAGTTGCATGTAGGTATGTATATTGCATCTTGCTGATACAGTAGACTCAGGAATGTTTTATATTATGTTTTCAGATTTTTACAGCTTTGCAGCCACAACTGCATACATTTTCCATAAATATTGGGAGAAGAATGCAAAAAAACTTCACATTTCAAAGAAGCAGTTCATAAAAATACGAGCAGGTATGAGTTTTGGGGTGGTTTTTTTTTTTTTTTCCTTCTTAACCTGAAGTAGGTGACATTTTAAATATTCGTGACACTGAATCTAATCCCTTTCTCTGTTAACTGTCATTATTGTTAGTCTTTCATTTTGCTCCTTTAATAAAAATGCCATTACAATAAGAATATTTCTTGCTTTATATTTTGTTGTTCTTTGTGAGTTTCTGCATGGAAATTATTGTCTGAAAGAAATCTCTATTCACGGATGTGTGTCCCTCTCACACACATTCCCACCATTTAAAAGCTCTATTTTTCTTCCACTGAAATCAAGGATGTTTCTACTTTTGAACTGAAGAGTCAAGCTTATGAACCACATGAATATGCTGTCCTATTATCTCCTTGCAAATAAGAACCACCTCATTCCAGAAAATGTGTCTGTGACAGAGGTAGTGTCAATTATGGTTTGAGCTTTGGCTATTTCTCCTCTTTGAATTTTACTCTTCCTGTAGAGACTAAGCTTTGAATAGACAATAAATTACGCAACTTTGTGCACAACTTTGTGCAGCCATGTTAATTTCATTGTCCTGAAGATGGGAAACCTTATGTGAAATTGGCAGCACTTGCCCAGAAGCAAGTGTTGGAGGGGAAACATTCCTAACTGCCAAATTGCAAGTAAAGTTAGAATCATAGAATCATAGAATAGTTAGGGTTGGAAAGGACCTTGAGATCATCTAGTTCCAACCCCCCTGCCACAGGCAGGGACACCTCCCACTAAACCATGCCACCCAAGCCTCTGTCCAACCCAGCCTTGAACACCATCAGTGATGGAGCATTCACAACTTCCTTGGGCAACCCATTCCAGTGCCTCACCACCCTTACAGTAAAGAATTTCATCCTCATATCCAATCTAAACTTCCCCTGTTTAAGTTTGAACCCGTTACCCCTTGTCCTATCACTACAGTCCCTCATGAAGAGTCCCTCTCCAGCATCCCTATAAACCCCCTTCAGATACTGGGAGGCAGATATGAGGTCTCCACACAGCCTTCTCTTCTCCAGGCTGAACAGCCCCAACTTTCTCAGCCTGTCTTCATACAGGAGCTGCTCCAGTCCCATGATCATTCTCGTGGCCCTCCTCTGGACTTGTTCCAACAGTTCCATGTCCTTTTGATGTTGAGGACACCAGAACTGCACACAATACTCCAAGTGAGATCTCACAAGAGCAGAGTAGAGGGGCAGGATCACCTCCCTCGACCTGCTGGTCACGCTTCTCTTGATGCATTCCAGGATACGGTTGGCTTTCTGGACTGTAAGCGCACACTGCTGGCTCATGTTCAGTTTCTCATTGACCAACACCCCCAAGTCCTCTGCAGGGCTGCTCTGAATCTCTTCTCTGGCCAATCTGTAGCTGCGCCTGGGACAGAATCCACCTAGGTGGAGAACCTTGCACTTGTCATAGTTAAACTTCATTAGGTTGGCATCAGCCCATCTTACAAGTGTGTCAAGGTCCCTCTGTATGGCATAAGTTAGAACTGTTCATAAATCAAATCACTTGTCCTGTTCCTTTCAGGCTATTGCATGCCAAGGATAAATAATCAGCTCATTGATATCACAAAGCAAAGTCATAATAGAAGGTTATTCTCTGAAAGCATATCTTTCTGCTTTGCCAAGATATTTTCTCTCCATCTTGACAATGACTCTTATCTTAAGAAGAAAGAAGATATCCAGTTCTCTGAAGATCTAGTTGCTTTAAGCCCTTCCCATTAATTTCATGGCTTGCTGTGGAGAGTTATTTGGCTGAGAATGGCCATGTGAGCAACCCAGACAGTTACTTGATATTAGTGAAGTAGTGAACCAAAGGCTTTGAGGCCTTGGCTGAAGGTTACTAGAGGACGCGTATGTGCGAAAAGTTTGAGGGGGTTAACAAGGGACACCTGCATAGTGAGCAGAAGGCTTCATAGGCTGCTGAGGGGGTTAACAAAGGACAGCTGCGTGCTGACACAGACAGAAAGTGCTTCCCGAGCTGCAACCAATCATTAAGCCATTGCTAACACTCAACCAAGAGGTGTTAACCAATCAGATGTTATCAAATGTTCTAGCAGCTTGAAACTTTCTATAAAAGGCGCCACTTGTGCTACAATAAATTGTCAACACTTTGATCACATTGGTCTGTTCATGTTGTCTGTGATCTCCTGCAGCTTGCTAACTCCTGTCATCCTTTAGGAGACCTGCATCACACACCCACCCACACAAACACCTCCCCCCATGAATTGTCTAAGGAAGACCTTTAGGCCTTTCTCACAGAAAGACATGGAGAGTTCTACCCAGAGCAGTAAGAAATATAAGGACTATGCTTACAAAGTATCACAGCCTTCAATTCCAGCTCAGGCACAATACTTCTGAAAAGTCCCTCTAAACAGTTCAGATCTTCAGAACCGCTTGTGTTTTTACAGTCTCTCTTTGGTTTCAGTTATTACACAACTACATTGAACCATTCTTCCTCCTTCTGGATTCCATACAGAATACTTATAATGCTACAAGAGCAAGTAATTGAGAAGTCTTAAGATCTCATTCATCATCAGCTTCCAAACTAACAAGCAGGAAAGTGAATTTGGAATACTTGCATATTTTAACCCAGTCTGAGCAGAGTACATTGTTATATGCCCTTTGCCAGTGGAAACAATTGTCTGCTCCTAACTCTCTAATTAATGGCTTTAAATGCATGAGAATGAAGTTTCTGTTGCATGGACTTGTAGACATCTGCACTTGTTTCATTTTTGTGTCACCCTCTGTGGCTTAAATTTTAGCTATACATACAGTCCTTCTTTAATGTTTTTACTCTTGGTTTCAGAGAAAAAAAGAGCCTCAGGCTGTAAGATATATAACAAATTAATTAATTTGAGATCAATTGTTCTGATGGGGTTTTTTTTGCGAGTGTTTGTTGGTTTGTTTTTTTGTTTTGTTGTTGTTAGTTTTTTGTTTTTTAATGAAAAGAGTATATAAAGGCAGCTATTCCTAAAATTAGACAGACACATTATGTAAATAAAGCCAGCTCCCTTGCCCTCAGTGAATCTCTGTTAATCCACATTCTGAGATCAGGATAATATTTGTTAATATATAAACTATGCTTATATGTGTATGAATTGCGGTCCATTCGAATAAGTATTATACTAATTATTCTACTGACAAATGTGATTTATATACTCTGATTCCCTTAGAGTGGCATTTGTGCATATCATGAATTATACTCAAATCTGTGTTTCAAAAATAATACTTCTGCTAAGGAAAGTGTTATTTAAGCATTAAAGCAAGAACTGCAATAAGAAATTTCTTTTTTTTTTTTTTTTTAAGGGGACATGAGGAAATGATACAGGCATGCTAAAGATGATAAATGCAAGATTTTGGCAAAAGTTGTATCATGATTTCTCTGTTTCATGTGGAAATACAAGGCTGCCTCTCCTCAATCAGCAGCAAAATTCCCAATTACATCAGTGGCATAGTATCAGGTCTGTCATAGACCACAATCCTCCTGTGCTACATGGCTGTTCAAAGAATATTTCATGGCCTGTAAATCACCCTCAGCATTTGTCTGAGAAACAGCTATGTTAACAGATCTCTCCATTATCTAAACAGCAGGAGATCCCTGCAAATTCTCTCAACAACAGCCCAGGAGTACATCCATACTGCGGAATCAGAGAGCATTTGAAAGAGAAGCTGAGCTATGGATAATTTTAACACAACTGGTGAGGACATAAGGAAAAATGGAAAATAAAATATTTAAAAAATGAGGGGAAAAAAAAGAAGTACTTCCTTAGAAATAGAATAGCAGCCATTACTCCATAGCCTTGACACTCCAAAGCTGTGGGTAACCACAGCATTTAGCAAGAAGAGATACAGTGCATAGAAAGCAGATATATGTTTTTGTTTGTTTGTTTTTCATCAGAGGATTTTACTGACTTAGAAAAAGAAATGGTCTACTGCAGTCTACACATATTTCAACCTTTATAAATCTACAGCCACCCATAGGACTTCACTTCTGAAATTACTTCAGATCAGTGTGGGCATGAGCAGTCAGGAGACCAGAAAATCAGCTGATAAGTAAGTAAAATGAAGTATACCAAGCAAAGGACAGCCCAACATTGCACATAATATGGAAGTGAAAAAAAATGGTCCTTGTACTTATCAAGACATTAGATTACACTCAGAAGATACAGTGAGTGCCTGTATCAGTAGGCTTTAGAGATGACTTTGGCAGACAAACAAGCCTTATAAATACACTATGAAAATCACTCATAGTTGATGCAGCCCTGCTGGCTTCCAACACGCAGTAGTGAGCAATCCCCCTGGGTGTAACCACGAGGCTGGCACCCCACGAGCCTGCCCTGGCCCAGCTGTCCTTCCCTGTAGCTGGGCCTGCCTTATTCCACTGACTGGACGCTGTTTCTGCCTCTGCTGAAGACAGCACCATCCAGCCTCCCCAGTGTCCTGTGCCGGCTGTAACATTTACCTGCTGTCTTGAAGACATGCACTTCACGCACTCACCTTTCCTGGGCCTAAATTTGGGTGTCTGCTGCTGGTTCTCCTTTCAGAGCAGTGCCACCTGTTGTGCTGGGCCCCCCACCCTCCCACCCGTCCCTTCTCATCGAGCACAGGGGCCTGAGCAATGATGTAAGGAATTTAATCAGTAAAAAAGGAGGAGCTCTCTAAAGGGGATTATAATGCGCAATAGTTACGGTGGAAAACTTCAGAATGAGCGACTGTTTTCTCAAGTAATGTTATCGTAAAAGCTGAATCATCTCTTCTATCCACAGTTATATGGGACCTTTCATACTGAAGCCATTTTCCTAAAGCATGAGGAAATAGAGGAAAAAACAAACAGAACAGATTTCATTGGGAAAAAAAAAAAAAAAAATCCCTGAGGGAAATAATTACAAAACCCCAGTCTATTAAATGAATCATTTCAAGGAGGAATCCTTTTAGACAGTCAAATTGAATGAAGAGCTTCTTCTTCTCTCACTGCTGATAAAGATAATAGATTCTGAATTATTATTATTATTGTTCTTATTGAAGAAGATTGAGGCCTAAAGTGAAAATTTAGTGTCTTTTCATAAAGTGGGTAAGTCTCTGTTCAAAATATTTTCTAGTTTGAAAGGAAAAATAAGGTAAACAATGCACAGAAGAAAGGAGATTTTATTATATTCATTTGCAGAAAGAGGGGTGATACATGAAGAAATCAAACTCCTTTAGTTACAAAGGAAGTTTATATTAAGGAACAGAAAATAGAAATCATCTGACTTAGAGTGGAAGGTCTTTTTCTATAAATGGCATGTTCAGGAAAAAAAGTAAAACTTCCTGTCACGTGCACCCCTTCAAATTGTACTGCCTGTATAGCTTTTCCTAGCTGCTGTAACAAGGTAAAATATCCAGAAAATTCATATTTCAAGTCTTCTATTATTTCTTCACTTGTATTTATTTCATTCAGCTAAATTATGACTAAAAATGTCTTAGAAGTGTTTCCAGAGAGCACTTCTCTAAAAATAGAGGTGTGCTTAGCTGGATACATGGTTTACTCCTAAGGAGAGGAAAATTTTTCCATCCAATTTCTCAGTATTTTTAAGGGTTTTCCTTCAAAAAGACTCAGCAAAGATTTGTGGACATAGTGCAACTTGCAGACAACTGCATCTATTTCAGAGTCTTTTAAGTTTATCAGAAGGCCTTGAAAGGCAGATTAGAAGATTACTAATACCCATTTTGGCTATATGAGCAAGCAAATTTGTAACAGTGTGTTTTCCAGCTCACTGAGTTTCACTACTAACGGTGTATGGTGGATGTGCCTCCAGTAACAGAAGTTCTGATAAGAACCCCAGGTTTGGACTTGTTGTTAATTTACTCAAAATTTTGGTTTGAAATCAGCTTGCACCCTCAAATTGAAGAAGATTTTACAGCATCTCTCAGTTTTTATTAAGGAAAAATAATGAGAGATCTCATTCTATTTTTGGTAATTTTAATCATCATTCCAGACAAAGATACAAGCAAGGAAAAGTGTAGAAATTAAAAAAAAAGGCAAAACAATGTATTGAAGTTTTTGTGAAAAGCAAAAGGCTTCATTTTCAGAACATTTGAAAGACTAAACTTATCTTTATTAAACTCATATTATTAAAACATTCTCTTGGTTTTTTGATGTTGTACAATACTGCAATAGAGAGAACATTCCATAACTCACTACAAGCAATATATGGTAAAGTTTTGTAACTAGAAATTATCCATAAATAAAATGACGTGGTCAAATTAGCCATCTGCAGTATTCATATTGTTGAAATTTACCTGGGCTGTTCTTCAGCACTTTTTAGCAATTCTGAACAATATAAATCACATAAATAAAATAAAACCAGTGTTACTATTTTTTGAGAGAAATACTTAATTCTTATTTCAGAAAACGTGTTATTTTCCTGAGCTTTCGCTATAATCAAGGTATTTACTAGGATGATTTGTTTTGCCCTTCACCAGCTAAAAGGGCAAAGCTGACAAGCTGGTGACAAGATCATTACTTTATTGTTTCCTCTGTGATAATAAACTTTAAGTGGAGAAATTACACAAATCCGAGGACTTAGGTTTCTTCAGCCAACAGTTATAATTCCAAAATTATTTGGTATTGACATACCTGGACTTTTATAGTCATTCAGGGGAAAAAAGTTTATCTACCAGATGAGACAAAATTATTGTTTGAGTATCAGTATTCAAAAATTACCAGACAGAGAAGTCCTTTGTTTCTGCAGCAGGTTGTTCACTAGTTTGTTATTTGTCACTGTTACATCTTTATGACTTTAAATCTTTTAATTAATTGCTGATAACATGAGTAGCTAAAAATGAAACAAAACCCGATATGATACTATTTATTTATTCTGAGGTACTCATGTGGTATGGATACACAAGGTGTCAAATAAAGACTATTTAGTGCTCTTAGAACCAGAAATTTTAAGCTGTTGAGAGCACAAGTATGAGCCAGCTCTTCAGGAATTTGTTTCTTGGGCTGACTGGATGACTGTGTTGGCTGGTCCAGCTCCAGGATGAAGAGGACTATAGATAATGAGGATAGAGACAGATGGCTCATAAATCAGGATGAGTCAGCTTTCTTAGTAGCATTCATTTTGCCTTTGATTAACAGGATGTAGCTACCATACTTACTCATCCACCTGCCTGCAATACAATCAAGTAATCACAAAAAAGTAAAAATCACCAACCTCCCCCCCCCCCCAACAACCATGTAAGGGAGCATTGTTTATATTTATTAAAAAAGTCAAAGATCTGTGCATCTCTCTGTGCATCCTGGGCATTTGGCTGCAGAGGCTCAGGAGCAAGTCAGGTAATGGCACAAGTGTCCAGCTTCAGAGAGACTTGTTTGAGATAGCTCTGCTAGGAAATCTTACCAGGGTCACCCCAGATGGCACATACAGGAAATTCCCTCTGTGTGTGTACTGTACAGAGGATGTGATTGGTTTTACATACAAGCTATACAAATTAGCACAGTGTCCTGCCATATCAGTTTTTTGTCAAATGCCTGCATCATTTGCCTGCTTATCTTATTCTAAAGTAGAGCTTAAACCCAAAGTTTTGGTAATTTTAAATGTAATTTTAGATGCACAAAGGTTTTTGTGGACTTCAATAATACCTTTCACGTGCTTGAAATTATACATATGCACAAAGCAACTTACAGCATTTTAAATCAAATTATTACACTCAAAGATAATCCCAGGGATGATAAAATTAAAGTCTGTAGGAAGAAATTTAACCTTTCCTAATTACCAAGTCCATCATGACAGCTTATCAGCCTTTGAGGACATACAGCAACCTTCATAAACACTGATTTTTGTTTTTTTCTGGAAGAAATATGCCAAGCTCATGGAAAATTGTCTGAATAGAATTTTATAAACAGAGCGATAAAATGCAATAATAACAAGGACTTTCTACCCCCTCACCTATATATTTAGGGTTTAGGGCATTAAAGCTATTTAGAAACAGCAATAGCAAAACATTTGGGCAATGTATGCTTACCTATATGTATATTTGACTGAAAGCATGTGCAGTGTATGTTTGGGATTATAGAGTTCTAAAAATGCAGGAAGCAGAAATCTGGTAATAGTAAATGTTTTCTTATACCGATATCATTGAACTGTGGAAAACATGGATGTAGATAAATCCTAACATCGCAGGCCTGATAGAGGGTTCTGCTAAGCTGAGCTGTTGGTCTGGTGGAAGTAGGATAGATGCAATCATATAACTTCCAGCTTTGCATGGGCTTTCTTTCTCTTCAGGGATATAATCAATCCTTTTGCTCTTATGTTGTGGTAGAAACCTGAAGGACTGAATCAATCTCACTGTAGGAGCAGGCAACTCAGATGAATTTAATAAATTGAATCGGTTTATAGCAGGATAGCAGCACCTTTTTTAGAGGGTCTTTCCAAGGACAAACACAGCAATTCATATTTGGCTCAACAACAGTCACTTACATAGCAGGAAAGAATAATTGTCCTATTACAGGAATGAGAGGTGAAATTTAATAGCTTATGTTATTTTGTGAGTCAGATAAGATGATCATGGCAGTTCTTTTTGACCTTAAAAATCTGTGGGCCTGTGCTTTAAGCTGTAGAAGCCCCTCTAGATATTTTATGTATGGACTAAAAGTTGAACACTGTTTGGAAAGATTAGAAATATTTTTTCTTCTCTTTGCTGGTAAAGACATGGTAGGAGGCAGATGCTGATTTTACCCACCCTTTTTAAAATCTCTAATTTCATTTCAGACTCAGTGTCAACAATTTCTTTATCCCCTCAAAGGCTTCTGTCATCTCTGACTGAATTATATTTTTAGCAGATTTAAAAGTCATATCTAAAGAACACAAGCATGTATCATTCCTTGATCTTTGCAGCACATAGAGTATGGCAAAAGAAACGAATACAGAGCACTAAATAGTATTTCATAGGTTCACATCAGATTAGTATGATAACAAAGAAATCCTGACTTATGCAATTTGATAGCTTACAAAACTGAGTGAAAGGAATGATTTTCATTTCCCTGACTATACTTCAAGAGCTAATCATAAGTGGTGAAAAGCTGACTGTTGTATTCTTCCACTCCTGTGAAAACACTTAACATCTCCCAGTTTTCTGTGAATAGCAAAGGAAAAAGTAGAGACAATGGCCAGATTGTGTTTATTTTTATGGATTAATTTTCCAACTCAAACTGTCAGCTGTTTTCCAAAAGAGTGTAATTCGCTAGAAATATTTCCACAGAATAAAAGTTTCAAATGCAAAAATAGTGTCACCCAGTGGTCTGGACATACCTTATTTTTATGCTCAAAACAATAAATTGTTTTCCTGCGAAATGTCATACTTCTTTCAACTGGAGTGTAGTATGTCCTGCTTCAATGAAAGGACTCATCTCTACTTCATCAGCATTCATCACCATATTCTTTGTTTTCTCATACTCAATAATTTTGCCGTTGATTTTGGGACACTGTTTCTATGAACGAAGCGGTTTTGAGCAAGCAGTACAAGTTCTTGATTGTCTGTAAGATAATTAATTCCATACAGGATGCATCTGAAGAAAAGGTTGCATATAAAATAAAACCAAAGATTTCCTCTGTTCAAATTCCACATATTTTTATCTCTGGCAACAATATGATTTTTGAAATTTAGGGAAATCAAATGATTTAGTGGCTCACAATGCTGATGTGTCTTCAATTTAGCTCAGTTTCCTTCATAGCTGTTGTCCACAAAAACAATAAGATAAAATTTAAAAAAATAAAAAAAAGAAAACTTCTTATTTTTTTCTTCTTTTTTCTTCTTTTTTTTTTTCTTTTTTCTTTTATTTCACCTGTACTAAATATGGTAACAACTATTACTTCCAATATTATGGTAACAACTATACTTCACAATATTATCATTATAAACGATCTTGTGTATAAAAGCCATCAATCAGAATGTTCCGGGGAAGGCCTGGCTCACAAAAAAAGTGATGTCATGGGAAGTTTCATACTTCTTTTTAAACAAAACTAGGAATTATCCCAGTCAATATTAGTTACATGACATGCACATGACACGTCTTTAAGTGAAAACAATATGGCAGCTATAGGTGTTGCCTTCCTCACTTCATGTTAGTCTAAATATGCCAGATAACTAAAATAAAATAATCACAGAACTCCAAATTCAATTGAAAATAAGATGTGAAAGCTGAATATATTTTGTACACACTTATTTTCAGGTATAATTAAGAGACCTGCAAATAAAGTAGAAGGGAAGAGAATTATTTAAAGCTGTGTTCAGGTTTGACTTAGAAAGCCACAGAAAAACGTGCTACAGCAGCTGCATTTTTAACTTCATCAGAAGAGCTCAGCACCATTACAATGGGCTCATTCAGTATTTGTAGAATACAAATGAAGGCAAATCCAGTACTTGTAGAATAGAATTAAACTGTCTACATAGTGCTTTCCTGCTAAAACCTTCTGCCCCATGAGGTTAACAAACTAACTTCTTACCCTGTTAGACATGATTAGTGGCATAATTTTTCAACAATTATAAATGACTGCAAATGTCTGTAAAATCCTTATTCAGCTCTGCTTCAGGAGATATACTGTATCCTTTCAGCGTAGCTGCCTACCTTTGAGATTAATATTCTGCAGCCAGCTCTGGATTAGCTCCTTTCCCCTTTGCTTCCCTTCCTTTCACTTCACTTTCCTCACAACACAGTACACCAATCAGAATAACAAGGTAATTTTTTTTTCAAATATCTCCCTTTGTGGATTCTGGATTTGCCGGAGCACATCCCGTATGAAGAAAGGATGAGAAATTTGGGGCTGTTCAGGCTGGAGAAGAGAAGGCTGCGTGGAGACCTCATAGCAGCCTTCTAATATCTGAAGAGGGCCTATAGGGATGCTGGGGAGGGACTCTTCATCAGGGAGTGTAGTGAGAGGACAAGGGGTAACGGGTTCAAACTTAAACAGGGGAAGTTTAGACTGGATATGAGGAAGAAATTCATTACTGTGAGGGTGGTGAGGCACTGGAATGGGTTACCCAGGGAAGCTGTGAATGCTCCATTGCTGGCGGTTTTCAAGGCTGGGTTGGACAGAGGCTTGGGTGTCATGGTTTATTGGGAGGTGTCCCTGCCTGTGGCAGGGGGGTTGGAACTAGATGATCTTCAGGTCCTTTCCAACGCTAACTATTCTATGATTCTAACTCTTCAGATCATGTTATTTTATTATCCACTAATGTAATTTGGGGAACCTAGACTGCATTTTTAAAAAAAAAACTTTGCTTCTCCTTAGTACCAAAAGTGGGAAGCAATTTTCTTTCACGAGTAATGATAAAAAGTGATGACTAATAACCAAAGAGTCTGGTCTTTTCTGCCCTGTGTGTGTTTCCCAGGTGAACCTGGATGCCATTTAACTACATTATTTTGTGTGTTTGAGTAGAAACTTTTCTGGAGACCATTTCATTGAAATAGGCACCAAAACATGGAAGGCATTTGAAAATATTTGACAGCTCAAGCAGATAAGGAACTGAAGAAAGACATGACGAAATTCTGAGCAGCCCTACAGAGAAGGACTTGGGGGTGTTAGTCGATGAAAAAATGAACATGAGCCAGCAGTGTGCACTTGCAGCCCAGAAAGCCAACCGTATCCTGGTCTGCACCAAAAGGAGTGTGACCAGCAGGTCGAGGGAGGTGATCCTGCCCCTCTACTCTGCTCTCGTGAGACCTCATTTGGAGTATTGTGTGCAGTTCTGGTGTCCTCAACATAAAAAGGATACGGAACTGTTGGAACAAGTCCAGAGGAGGGCCACGAGCGTGATCAGGGGACTGGAGCACCTCCCGTATGAAGACAGGCTGAGAAAGTTGGGGCTGTTAAGCCTGGAGAAGAGAAGGCTGTGTGGAGACCTCATAGCATCCTTCCAGTATCTGAAGGGGGGTTATAGGGATGCTGGGGAGGGACTCTTCATGAGGGACTGTAGTGATAGGACAAGGGGTAACGGGTTCAAACTTAAACAGGGGAAGTTTAGATTGGCTATGAGGAAGAAATTCTTTACTGTAAGGGTGGTGAGGCACTGGAATGGGTTGCCCAAGGAAGTTGTGAATACTCCATCACTGGCAGTGTTCAAGGCTGGGTTGGACAGAGGCTTGGGTGTCATGGTTTATTGGGAGGTGTCCCTGCCTGTGGCAGGGGGGTTGGAACTAAATGATCTTAAGGTCCTTTCCAACCTTAACTATTCTATGATTCTATGACATGTGATTAGAGCTGCAAAATATATTTAGCCTGATTTCAGTGAGCTGAAGTACTTACATTTCTTGGAAGAAAGTCATGGGATTTTAACACACATAATAAGTTTGTTGTGTTGATCAGAATATACTAGAACATGAGTTTAACAGTTAGTTCCAGCATAGGGCTGCTGCTTAACAGAACGATTTACCTTCTATTTTTTTTCACATTTCTGTAGAACTGAAAATAATTCTTCTGGAAAACTAGATCTGAAGAAATATATCCCATTTTTTAGATGAAGTAATTAATTTAAATGTAATGCACTTAAGAAAAAAATGCACCTTTTTAAACACTTTTTTAACACTGTTAATGTAATGAATCTTGCTATTGAAATAATCTTTTGAACATGAATTATTGATCAGAATATAGAACTTTGTCTTCTTGGTTTTCAGAGTTTTTGGACAAAAATGTTAGAGGGTGAAATAGTATTTTCTGAGATAACTTTTCCTGGACTATGGTTTAAGAGAGTTCAGATTCCTGACTAAACAACAGAACCAGTCACAGTCTTTCTTGCTTAACTGGGTAGTAGTTGATAATAAAATTTGTAAAATTAAAAAAGAAATAAAAATTAAGTATGAACAGGATGGATTGCATCAAATATTTGCTGCATTATTATGAGGATCTGAGTTCAAGCACAGTTTGGTGACTTACTGCTTCAATGAAGAAAAACATAGACATGGCATCAAGCTTGCATTAGCAGAAATCTATCAGAAGTATCTTCTGGCTTCTAAACTGCTGTGATTTAATATATGTACCATACTAAAAACATGGGCAGTGGATACGAGTTCTACATCTTGCTGAGTGCATTTCACTCCTCCACAGTAATTTAAGACATGTGAAGATAATTCTGAGAAGAAAACTTCACAGGCTAGAATTTGTTCAAGAATAAAGACAAAAAATCTTTTGTGCAAAGTATAAATAGTAGCTTCAGATTCATATAATTAAAATCCACATGGGGTGTTATGCTAAACTTACTATGTCTATATATATTAAGTATGTTTTAGGAAATGTTTCAAGAAAACTCAAAGTAGTTCAGACTAGTATATTTAAATGAAGTTTTGGTGTTTGGCTTTTTTTTTCTAGATCCATCTGCTTGGAGATTACCATTTTCATCATACATCCAAACAGATAATAAATACTATCTAATAAGGAATAGTTAAGATTTATGAACTGTTTTTACCTCATTTTGGAAAATTAACCTTCAATGTCTGAAGTTTCTAACAGAGCAAAGGCCTATTCTGAGCTGTCTGAGAACCACCTTCAAGTCTGTGACTGAGATACTGTTGCAAATGTTTCAATAAGAGGCTGCCATATACTTGGTACTTAAAATCGTAGTTAGACCTCACTGCAGCCTTTCAGTTCTGATAAGGGGCCTATAAGAAAGATGGGGAGAGACTCTTTAGCAGGGTCTGTTGTGATAGGAGATGGGTAATGGTTTTAAAGTAAAAGTAATGTTAAAAGTTTCAAAGTAAAAGGCTGGATGCAAGGACAAAATATTTTACAACGAGGGTGGTAAAATACCGGAACAGGTTTCCCAGAAAGGTGGTAGATGCACCATCCCTGGAGACATTCAAGGCCAGGTTGGATGTAGTTCTGGGCAATCTGATCTAGTCGAAGATGTTCCTGCTCATTGCAGGGGTGTTGAACTAGATGTCCTTTGAAGGTCCCTTCCAACCCAAACCGTTCATGGTTCTACGGTACAGTCTCCTCTTGTGTCCCAGAAAACTAAAAAAAACCCCAAACATATTCAGCCTATTTTGAATCAGTAGCACAAAGCTTGTTCTTTTTTTCCACTCCTGTAGCATTTAAAGTAGGCTCCGCTTCATTTCATCGCAAGTTATGACTGATGAATCCAAATTTGCTGGTGTAGCTTCAGGGAGAGGAATCAAAACCTTATCTGAATGGTGTAGAATTGCCCTTCACTAAAGCAGGCAGTCATCTATGCTAATTAAAGAACATTCCTCTCATCCAGGGCTGCCAGAGGAATTTTGTTTAGAGAAAAAAAACTCAACAATTAATTGCAGTGTCTTCATCCTCCCTTCTGGCTGCCAGTTCCTCTTGTCAGACATGCTCATCATGTCCCTGATTCACTTTCCTGTTGTTCCATGAATATATTGATGATGGCTTCAAGTGAAGCCTCTTTAGTGCATTAGAAAGGCTTCTCACAAGATGAAGTCAGGCAGATAAGAAGCAGTAGGAAGAAACTGAATGGAATCTGTTGGAGAAAAATCAGTAAAAGAACTGGGAATGACAGTTGACTGAGGTGAGAAAGAAATCAGGAGCTCAAGGAACCAGGAAGGAAAAAGAGACTGTGGTCTGCTACAGTAAAATGAGTGAGAACTCTGAACTTTTATCCTGACTCTAATGACAAATATATTCCAGACAATATAAGAAAGGTTCAGATTTCCATGTAATGTAGACGTAGCTATACAGCCATGAAAAATGATTCAATGCATTTTTCTTAAACCATTTGTCTCTCATATGCGTGCTTATACCATATGAATTTAACACTTGAGACCTATTGTTACTCTTTTTAGTACAATTTTTCTTTAAAGGTGACACTTTACAGTGTTTTATGTGTAATGTTCTAGTGTTCTAATCATGCTAGGTCAGATTAGATTCTGTCCCAATTATTAGAATGAGTTAAATTCTTTGACAAAGAAGAAGAATGTGAGAGAAACATACCTCAATTTTTTCACCTGAAAGCTCATTTAAATTTTTGTTTTGAAGTCTTGATTTTTGTTTCAGAATTAATCTAATCCACAGAAAGATGAAAATAAGTGAAATTTTACAAAAAAAATATTTTATTTTTCATTCTTTTTTTTTGTTTTGAAAAATAAAATTACGAGCAAAATGCACTATGAGCAGAGGACTAAATGAAATCTTATTTTCTAAGAATCTGTGTCTTTCAACAAAATTTTCGGTTAAAACAACTTCAGCAGTCTACTTGACATTTTCTTTGCTTAGAACTATTCTACAGTAATTTCACTAATTCTTCCTATCACAGCTCCAATATTCCTTCTAACACACCCAGAGGTATATTCTGAACCATCAAATCACCGTCTGGGAAAGATGTAGGGCATACTGTTGTTGCTTTTCATGCATTCCAAGCAGAACTTCTAAACTGAGACTGTTTTTTTTTTTTTTTTCTCAAAGTTTACCTTATCTACCCATATAAAAACTTTCTTATATAATGAGAAGGAAAGAATATCTATGAGGCTGGAACACTTCCTGTACCTTTTATTAAGTATTGAATAAAAGTTTAAAAAGTTATTAATGTGGGGCAGATAGATGGAAAAATAGATTCTGGAATTAGCAAAACCATTTGTTCTGGTTTCAGTTGTGAGCAGTTATTTTTCTTTCCTCAGTGGAGAGAATAGCTGAGAGTATATGAAAAAAAAACAAACCAAACAGCTATGGGGGCCTTCAGTTTCAACTGGCTTATTATCTATTTTCTGTTGCAGGCTGGGTCAATATATTTGTGCTTGAGGACCGTGTTCTGCTGTTTGGGGACAGGTCATTCTTTTTGCAGTAAAACCATCTGACCATCTATCATTATGTCAGCCATTCTCTTTACTCAGCTGATGACTATTTTCTTGCCTTGTGCAGGAGAGTGAGTTGACCCATTCTGATATGGTTTCAAGGGAATCCATCAGCTGTTTTCTCTGTTGTGCTATTAATGGGACCAATAAGAGTTTTGATCTGAAGAGCTGTCTTCACCTGCTAAATAGCTAGACATCCATTGACTTTGCTGTGTACAAGAATGACTACTTTTCACTCTTCCGTGCTGAGCCGTATTTTTATGATCCATTCATAATCTTTATTATGACACTGACTTAAAATGAGATCATAATGGAGGATTCTGTTATAAAGAGAAAGATTTTTTATGATTTTAATTAAGATCAATGTGAGTTCTACTTTTGACTTCAACTAAAACAGACCATCTCTGTGTGCTAATTTACTATTTTTTACTTGCTTTAAGTTAAAACAAAATTATTTACAGAAGCTAAACATTTGTTACAGAATTGCCACACATACTACTGCTATAGGGAAATGTTATGAAAAACGTTTTTAACAAATTTGACTTTTTCAGAATTATTATTTGAATAAGGATACTTCTACCTGTACATACCCTGGGCTGATTCAGTATTTAGCACATTTATGCTGTCACACATCTGTATCTTTCTACCTACTCTCAGTTCATGGTATGAATGAAAAGATACTGATGCCTTGTAAATATGGCTCACCAAAAAGTTAACATTTTCAGTCTGGAAGAATGAAAATTCCTTTTATTTTCTTTTTTTTTTTTTTCTTTTCATTTATATGGTATTTCGTATCTTGTAGTTTGGTTTCTAGCTTTCAACTTTAAGCAAACTCAGAAGTAGCATGTGAAATTCTGTGCAAATCATCAAGGTTTGCCTCTATAAAAATAAAAATATTAGGCTTACTGTTTTTTCTTGGGGAGAGGATTTATATTATTACGGCATAAACTGATCATGTTTCAGTTCACTGTTAATGCTAAAATGGAAATATCTACCTAACTCGATCTCAAGAAAGGGAAGTAGATACTGGGTGGGAAACTAGCTTCAGATAAAACCTTGTGTCTGAATTTCACCAATGTGTCGCATAATGTCTCACACCACATGACTAAATTTAAACACCGCAAACTTGGAAGGAATATAATTTCAGCCCAGCCCAGCATTTTGAAATTCTAACCTACTTTGAAACCAAAGTTTGCATCAGGTACTAATAAAACGAATACCGAAACATAGCAAATATTGTGTGTTTTGTCATTTCTTTTACAAACACTTCCATACAGTTTTACTGGAAGTAAAATCAAAATTTTTCATATGAAGGAGAGAGTACATGAAGTTTTCAGCAGTGAAAAAGCTGGGAAAGTTGGAGGAGAAAGTGTTCTGTCACTTAAAGTGTAGGGAAGCATAGTGGCCTGCATTATGTAATCATGTTTTGTGTACATGGTATCTAGATTCTCAGTACATATCAAACTCTGTTTTAATAAGAAAACATGAGCCTCTATTTGTTGTCCCTTATCACTGTCGTTTCATAGATGAATCTTTGGTTCTATGTGTCTACTGACATAATTGACAATTATTCTATCCAAAGACTTTTGCAAAGACAATTATGCTTGCTTCTTGTTTGAACTGTGTCACACCCTGTTTTCTCCCTCAGCCACTTTATTTTCCACCAGACCAAACACAGACTATTTGTCTTTACTTTTCAAAACACTTAATGATCAAATATCAGCCTTTGTATCATTTGCCATTCAGTATTTTTTTTGCTTCTTTGTGTTTCTGTTAGGATTCCAGCATCATTATTGAGTAGATTTTAATCCTATATTTTTGCACTTTTACTCCTGATTCTCCTTCATAGATCATTATATCAGTGTGAGATTTCCATCAAACAAAATGTATATTCGTCCAGATAAAAGTATCAGCCTATGTGGAATCCCAGCAAAAAAGTGGCATGTGGCCCTGATCATAGGCCATCTAAAATGCACTCAGATCTCTTTGCAGGATTTGATTATTTTGGATCAGTCTTAGATATTTGTATGTGGGTTCAAATGCAGTAATAGGAAATAAATGGCATACAGTTCTTTAGGAGAGCCCATGATGTCAAGTAAAACATCAGATAAAGTTTTAAAGAACTTGAAACTGAATATTTCAATTGCTTTCTTTTATCAAATCTAATGGGTAAAAAAAGTAAGTATATCTCCACAGAATGTTGCAATCCAATTTAGGCAGTCTCAAGCCAGAACAACTTGTTCTGAAGATGAAAATGTGGACAGACTGTAAGTGGTCAAGCACAGAGAGGAGAAATATGCAATGATGCTGACGAAAGACAGAAAAAAACATATAAGAAACATTTTTTTTGAAGTTTGTTCCTTTTTTGAACAAGCTTTAAGCTTCAAGCTTTTTTTTAATTTAAAATGACTTGCATAATTGTGAGATTTTTTTTTCCAAAAGTATAATTTAGTAATTTTCTCTTCTATAAACATTATTAGAATGTATGAATTAGTTAAGACAGATAAAAATCCAAAGAGTGATAATAAAGTAAAACAAAATAAAATCACTTGCCTTCCAAACAGTTTGCACAAGACTAAAAAGGCTGTGAATCTGTGTCTGGCTGATTATCGCAAAATGCTATGTGCGTTCTGCCTGGCAACAGAAAGTTTGATGGTGTTTTTTTCTGTCTGGTCTCTTGATTTTTGTCGCCAAAATTTTAGATTTGCGTGTACCATTTTGTTTCTAAGAATATCCGGGAACCACAAAGAAAATTATGTCAACTACATAGTCATAGAGTCATAGCTGTAAATGTCTCCATAATTCTTATTCCCAGTGTTATACAAACACACTGCATTTTTAAAAAACACAGCTCTGTTATGCTTTCCATATCAATGAAAAAATGGGACTGTGTGACTTTTTTCCTTTCTCTGCAGCGTGCCAAAAAAAATGTTTGATACGAATTTCCCTCCTCATTTTACCAGTATGGTAAATAGACTTCAGAACTGAGTGTATGGAGAGACCAGTAGGTGTACATGTCCTTGATTTCTTCCTATACAAAGTGGGATCATCCTGTCATATATACTTTCTTCCTTAGGTATTGAGCTTCTGGATTTCAGGCAACCACCTGAGCTACTTAGAGAACTTTAATTTCCAAGACCTGGGCAGCCTGCCTACCTTTTCACACACTTAATAAAATCAGACAGAAAGAATTACAGACTTAAAAGAGGAAAGGGAAAAAAAAAAGCTTATGGAAAAAGTAACAGAAGGTTGTTATTCTAAAGAGGGTTCACATTTGTTTCCAATATGAACCTTGAATATAGAATGGAAAATTGAAATAATATTTTTCTTTGAGGGCTGCATCAACACAAAAATGAATAGAAAGTATGACTCAGGATTGCAGAGAATACACAGCATACAGCAATTTCAATATATGTAATTTCTAAGCAATTACTTCTCTTTACTTGTTTTTTTTTTCTTGGGTTAAATAATTGCCTCAGCATTGTTTGCCCTTTTTTTTTTATTTTTTTTTTTTTAATGATAGGCCTTTTTTTTTCATCTCAATGTAAAAGGTATTGTCATTTCTGTTTTATAAACTGCCTGGTTTAAAATGTTACCCTAAGGGTTGGTGCAATCAGTGTGTATGGGAGATAAATGGAGAATATGACTTCTTTAGTTCAGAAACAAACAGAACTCTCTGAAATGAGTGTTCCGAAGAACTTGTAATTGGCTCATTTGTATTTGTTTATACTCACTCAGATTTCAGGAAGGCACAGTAACATGCAGATTTAACTATACACCAGATGCAAAGTAGCAGCCAAACCCATCCCTGTCAGAAATTGTGATATGGCAGCTTTCATTAGTTCAGTACTTAACATGCAATAACTTCTGCTTTCTCTTGCACTTCTCACCCTCCCTGGGATGCTGCAGATGAAAATGATTAATCCTTTGCTCATTATCTTGATGCTGTATGCCTTCAGTTTGCCAACAACTCCCCCTTGGCCTCAAGTTTGGCATTTGCTTCTTGAGACTTCCTTGGACATACTTCAATTATGTTTAGTATCCATGATGAGTAATAACATTAAGTAACATCTAAGCCTCAAATGATGTAACTGACAAATTAGGCATAAAGATAAGGATTTCTTTAACAAGCAGTGTAGCTAGACAGCAACCTAGATGCAGTCGTTGTATTTATTTTTTTTTTATGACACTCAAAAAGGAGTTTCAAGGTGATTTTTCCTTTTTTTGACTTTTCCTACTTAAATTTAGCTTCAAGCTATTTTCTAGCAAAATAAATTTGGACTTTTTGCATATTCTTGGTGTTGAGCACTTAGAAGCTACATCCAGTTCTACTGAAATGACAACTCTTTAGCACAGACAAAATGGCTCCTATCATTACTGGAAGCTCCTACAATATTCAGTCCTTGTTCAGAGAACTGTTGTAACTGTTGCGTATGGTTCTATGGTAATGGAATATCAAATATGAAGCACCAAAAGACTGTCACTGAACTGCTGAACTGAAGATGACAATTTTAGAACTCTTACCAATCTGCAAAACAGTTTATCTAAAAGGGGAAAGACTGCTCTTCCACTCTAGTGGTAATTTGACTATTTACAGAATCTAAAAACAGAGAAGTCTTACAGAAAAAGAAAATACCTTTAAAAATGCTGATGCAGGTGGAAAAGTTGCAGTGTCTTTCTGCTGAAATGTCCTTTCAGCAAGATGGTGATCACTAGAGCTTGTCCACTTTTTCTGTGTATCAATTTGTCCACCCAAAAAAAAAAAAAAAAAACCCACAAAAAAATGTCTTTTTCTGTGAATCTCAACTCTCTCCTCATTAAACCATCACAACTGTAACAGCACCACAAAGCCAAAAATATGAATATGTGACTGTAAGTCCTCCTTAGTAGATAAAATTTCATTTAAAATATCCATTCCCATTGGCAATAATGAAGGACAGTCCAAGTTGTTTCGTATTTGAGTAAGTCAGAACAAGATTTCTCCCTGTCATAAAACAGAACTGGAAATTTGCTTGCAACAGCATTAGTAATCATGACAACTTAGTAAGCCATTTTTCTAAATATTTTTATATTTATCCTCTTTTTTATTAGCTAATAACATACAATGTTTTACAGAAATATATTTGTTATTTAAACTATATTGAAGATTACTTTTTGAGAATAACTGTCTGTAATTTGTCTGCAAGCACTTAATGGAACCACTTTTGAATTTATGTCATTTTATGTAAGTATTTTCCTTTTTGCATCTACTGTCTGAAGAGGTACTTCATTTTGCCTCAACTATACAGGAATAAGACCCCTGATTGGTACCAAAAGTTAGATGCTGAAAACTAAACAATATAAGCAGTGCTCTCATCAAGTTTTCAATTAAAAAAGTATAACAAATTCTTCCATGCTAGAACATGACAAATGAACCTCTAATCCTTTTTCTTTGACAAGAACAACAAAAAAAGCAGAGAATTAATCACATGTTAGGTAATTAAGATCAAGCACAATCCTGGAGAAGAGTTGATTGTATTTTTAACATGCTAGCAAATTGAGAATAGACTACTGGAAGCTTCTTTATATCAATCTACTAATTCATCTGTGAGTGACTTCTGTCATTTTTCTTTATCTAATCTTTAGATAAACATTTTTCATTTTAGATAAACTTTCTTCTTAGTTATCGAACAGTGTCAGGGAAATACTTGTTCGTCGTAATGCAGGCTGAGTCATCATGCCACTGGCAGACTAAAACAAGGTAATCACATTTGTCACAAGCATGCAAATCCTGATGTGAGTTTGAATAAGAGATCTGTGTGCTGAATTTATGCTGTTTCTAGTGAAACATGTTCACTAGAGTATTAATGGAAAATGAATGAAAAAGAGGAAATAATCCCAGTAAAAGTGAATTTATTTTAAACATGGAGTGTGGATTTTGTTTTGCTTAACCAGTAGTACCTGAAGTTCCTCAACCTTCCCCAGGCTATCCAAGTTAGTAAAGTTGGCAGAATTTATCCTTAAATCAGTGGTGGTCAATTAAAAATAGTATTTAATCTTGCATTATTAAAGTAAATTATAATTTTGCCTCTATATGAAGTGGACACAGGACCATGTTCATTATATTTTGCTTTCAAAAATATTTTTTTTCACATTCACAGTAGTTTACAGGTATTAAACAAAGTATTTTCTTTAAAATGGCAATGCTTAAAACAAAAATTATTGTTATCATCTCTTTCAGACTGAATTTTAACTTCAAACAGGCATTTCCTCCCATTTTTCTCTTTCAAGAGGAAAGCTTGTTGGAAACACAGGACTGATGACAGGCTTTTGAGAGTAAGCCAGTGAGTTAGGAGGAGAAGAACCATTCTGAAGTGCTTTAAGGGAGGCCATCCAAGGGGAAAAAAGATTAGGGCCTTATGTCTCTAGTGGGTACTTCAATTCACATCTGACCTACTGGATGCTGGTAAATGTAGGTTATCATTGTTTAGAATATTGGCCAAGCCCTCTCTAAACAATTGAGGTACTATTAGTGGAATATGATGTTATGAGCGGGAAATGATCTTATGAATACCTGCTCTTTGAAGAGGTGAAAGGTTTACCCTTTTTTGTGTTGCCCTTTTTATCTTTTATTTTAAAGTAGTTTTTAAGCTGGATGACATAATTACTGCACCAGTGATATTGCACTGAGAGAAGCCAGCTGACAAATTTTGTAAAAAGATTGCAAACCTGCAGTTTGAAACATAATCTCAAGCATTTAAACGTTTGAATAAACTAGCCAGCTGAATGTCAGCAGCTTAAAGCCCTGGTAGAAGAATAATGAAATGCACCTCTCAGGAGGTGCATGGGTAATAGTTATAGAAATCTTTGTATTGTATCTTATTGTATGTAGGGATATCTGCCTAGATCAGAATCATCCTCCGCTTTTAGCTTCTACACTACTATTTAGCATTGATTTTGGCCCCTGTGCAGAAGGCCTGAAAGACCATTGCTCCAAGAGTGGAATTAGGCAAAAAGAAAGGAAAGATTTCCTGGACCTCTTTATGACTTAGCTATTGCTAATGGTTTCCTAAACACCTTGAAAAAGGAAAAACCAGTAGCATCTTCTGTTATGCAGCCCTCTAGACTATCTGATGGCAAATTGACTATGTAAATTAGGTTTCTCCAGAGATGATACCTCTTTCTAAACATCAGTCCCACCAAATCTAGCTGACATTAATATTATATATTTAGATTACAATGTAGTCAATTAGGTAAATTTATCTCCAAGATACTCACAAAATTGAGTTCACCCATGACTGCAGCGCACCTATTGCATCTGCATTCACTTGGATTCAAAAATACCCACTGCTACTAACTGAACAGCCAAAGAGCAGTTGGTAACAATCTGTGATGACAGCCCATCGTCCTTGGTCTAGGAACAGTCACTACCCACAGCCTAGTCACAGCAGACTTAAATACAATGGGTGCCTATGCATGTAGATTATAAAACAAAATGTCAAAATAAATTAAAGCCCACTAAAGTTATCTGTGTCACAGTGAGGCCAGATTTGCTCAGTAGCTGTGACACAGCTCTCCACAAACAATTGAAGGAAACTCCAGGAAGAATGTGCACTGATCCCTTAAGCAAAGCAGTTTCTGGAGACAAAATCTAGGACAAAAACTTTCCTATGACTCTCCATCCCTTGAAATGATGCCACCACTGGATGCATGCCAAGTAGTTAGTGAAACTGGTGTGTAAGAGACTTAGTGTACATTGGAAACATGAATTATGCCAGCCAAAGTGGTTCTGGTTGGGTTTTTGTTCATGAAAGATATCTGTTTTGACTCCCTATATCAGAGCGCAATAGATTGGAAAATAGTTTACAGGAAGATGGAATTAACAAGTGTCTGGATCTAAAATTCACAGCTGTCCAGCTACTTCTCCTATACTGAAAAACAAAATAAAAATCCTAAGAATGTGGAAAAAGTTTGAATTCTGAATTGTCTGTCGAGATCAGGAGTGTATTACCTTATAATTTCTTTAGTGGATGACAATATAGAATGTCTCTTGGGAGACAGAGGTGGTCTAGGTGGTGTTTTCCACATACGTTTTCCAGTTCAGTTAAAAACTTAAAATCTAAACACTTTGGTAAACCTTGTTCCCTCCACTCATCCAAATCAAGAAATTTCTGCTGGCATTGCTTTTTTCAGCTAAAAACTGTGGGGATTTTAAATATTTGACTCTAAAGATTCTTATTAAAAAGGACTATAATACATTCTGTAGAAAATGTAAACTCTTTTCAAAACAGTTGACAAAGTTGATCATAACCTTAGCTTTATACACTGAGATAGTTCTGGCAGATAATTTCAAATGTACCAGAAGGACTGTAGACCTTTAATGAAGCTGGATCTGTTCTTGTAGATTGTGCCAACTGGACCGGATAGGCAGAAGGCTGTTATGGTGGGCAGTCATTTTTAAGTACTAGAGTCTTGAAGCTGTTGTAGAAAAAAAAATTCTTACCTATTAAAGTTATGTGTGTTATGAATTTAAAGACTACACACAGTCAGAAAGCTGTTTGTTTGTTTGTCTGTTTGTTTGTTTTCCCTGGGTCAAATATACTTCCAGCCTTTCCTAGTCACCATCCTCCTAACCTTTAAGATGAAGGCGACCTTCAAGATGTAAATTCTTTATGCAGCAGCTCTAAAAACCACCCACCTGACAGCTGAGAGACTGAACTTTAAGTGACTGCATTTAGAGTTGTGCTCAGACAGCCTCCCTACATGTCGCTGTTCTGTAGATTAGTGAATCACTTTATTTTCCTATAGAGCTCCCTCTTTCCGTTAGCACTATTTACTCTGCCAGACTTGAGCTATGTCTGTACTTATTTAAATGCCACTCCTAAGCTTCCAGTACACACAGCAGGCCTTTCCCTGGGAAAAGCTTAAAATGCCACAGCAATACCATCTTTATCTAGGCTGGTTTGAATCAAGAGGCCATGGGACTGGCAACACTCTACAGGGACCAGAGAAGTGCTGATCTATCTTAGGAATCAAAGTCTTCAAAGTAAGTTTGCAAGAATATGAGGATATTTTCAGCTAAGTCTATGGAAATACAATCCTGCTATTACAGACTGCCATGATGTGGGGATTCAGTCCAAGCCACTATATCATAGGTGTGCATTAGAGATATGTGCTATGTACCCTGTACAGTAGCTATGAAATGCAGCTCCTGCTTTGAGCTTACTCAGACAAAAGGACCCTGGAGGCCATTAATAATGTGCAGCACATGTTAACTCCTACCTCCAACACAGTCTTTCTGGACTGGAATATGGCATTATTAACCTTCTCCTCTTCATGTCTCTTTCTGAACTGCCCTGTTGCAGCATTCATAGGAAAACAGTTAATGAGTGGTTATCACCAAAAAAAAAAAACAAACCCGTATGAAATAATGTTCAAACTAAATAACAGTTATATCTTTGTAGATATACACCATTCTAAAATAAACAGATCAATTAAAAATGTCCCCCAAAGTGAAAAGCAGTCTAGGAAGAATTTTTTGTATGTTGCTACTTTTGTGCAGTGACATATAAATATATTTCATACTTCTGTGCGTGTATAAACATATATATTTTTATATATCTGTCTATCAAAGTTCTCATGTGCATTCCTTGCTGTGCACTGACTGCTATAAAATCCCACTTCTCCTTAGAGAGAGAGCTAACTGCAAAGAGAGTGTGCAGAGATTGGCAGTGTTTTATAAAACCTGGCAAATGTAGCTGTAATAACGATAGATGTGTCAACATCTGAATGTCAACATCCAAAGTTTTCTGGCCAGATGTTTAATCTTTTATGACCTGGAGTTACTTACTACCCTTTAAAAGATCCCCTAATGGCTATTAACAGATGCATTGTACTTATACGTATTTATTTACCTAGTGTTACAGAAGTGAACAACACCATTTTTAAATAAACACAGTGCAAAGAAGCTGTATTAAAAATTGAAAAGAGATAAAAGACAGAGAAACTATCTCTTACATGAAATCTTCCTACAGAATAAAATACTTCTTATGCTTGTTTGTATTCACATTATAACTGCATTCCCTCTTCCACAATAGTCTGTAGTAGGACTGAGCCAGTGACATCATTGTCTCATTATGGGTGCTGATTCTAGGCTGAAGTTTATCATCCTGTCAACAGCAAGTGTGACCATTTGTAGGGCAAGGACATGCCAGGACACCTGGGACACATTTGTATATACAGCCTTTTCCTGCTGTCTGTCTGCTTGCCACCTAAACTCAGTCCCACCCTCATTCCACTTAAAGTCTACAGTGGGAGAAGGACAAGAGAAAGGAGGGGAAGGACATGGGGGAAGGGAGAAGAGGGAACAGTGTTAAGAAAGTACAATGATTGGAATGTATATACTGGGGGGGTGGAGGGGTGTTTAACGTTTGTTCTTTCAGGAAGCTGCTGAGAGGAACAGGAGAAAATAGGAGTTAAATGAAGATGAGGAACAGCTTAAGAGGAGTTAAGAGAGGATTTATGCAGCAGTCCTGATTTTACCTATGATTCTTAGTTATTTCACATTTTAATAATTAAAATATTGTAAATATTTTTTCTGCTTTTTATACTGCTATCTCTTTGCATGTGCCTACATATATGTATCTGTATGGACATAGACCAGAAAGCAGTTAGAATTGTTTTCCAGCATCAGCCATGTACCTTCTTTCTCACTACATCTAACTAAATAAATTCAGTTCAATTGCTCAGGGAAAGTAGGGGTACTGACTGTCATTCCTTGTTTGGAATAATCTGTACATATGTGCTGTATATTTCATTCCTTGTACGTAAGTGTAGCATGGTATTTGACTTTCAGTTTTCATAAAATGTCAGAAGCTTAGATTGATCTCCCTGTAAATGTATCTCCAGTGGAACCATCCCTTCAAAACCACACAGTGCAATACCATCTTCAGTATTCATAATACTAATTCGGGATTGCTAATACCAACTCAGCATTAATAACTCTTTCAGATTCAGGGTTTCCTTTAAGTTCCTCTGTTCAAAACTGACCTTGTAGCGTGTGAATTCTAGTACTTATAAAGTAGGAAAAAAATGTGCTGTGTGCTACAAAATGGGAAATCACAAATCAGTCTATGCCAATCTACCTTGGTAATAAAGAGGGCAGAAGAGGAAACAAAGACCCTGAGTGTGAGTGTGACAAGATTTTGGATATATAATGTACTGATGCTTAGGAAGAGATTACATTAGAGCAACATTTGCAATAATTCTTTTTATTTATGAGTAAGCCACTCATGTAAAATCTACACCCTGTAGAGTAACTGTAGGTGCCTAATTGACTGTCTGTAAGCAAACCATTACAATTCTATTACTCCATCAGCTGCAAGGCGGACACAGTGGGAAAAAACAACTTGAAAGGAAAGTTTTCACACCCCTGCCTCATGGTGGTGGTGAGCTCCTCAGCTGCTTTTCACATTCTAAATCCAGAATGTGCTGCTTCTCACAAGCTCCCTATCTGTGTGGAGCTGGCATAAGCAGCATGCTTTGTTGTGGCAATTGTGCCATATTATTAGAAACAAATTTAATCCTGGTATAGGCATGCACACTGTTCCCAACAAAATCACTGCCTTTACTGAGAAAAATGTCACAAATAAGAAAGAAGTTTTGTGACACTTATGCAAGTGCGAATGTGTCATCATACAACATCAGCAGATCTCTAGCTCTTGTTTATCTTCACTTTGGCTCTCTCTAGAAGGAGCCTTAGAGTGATGACTGCAACCGAAGGTGGAAAAAATTGGAAAGTAATGGGGTAGTATTTTTATTGGCAATGAATATTTTGTGAATAGGAAACCATACCTTTATTTTTTTAAGGAAAATGTGAACAAGACTATAGATAAAATTCTTTTAGCAGAGTCACTATATTCATGAACATAAAACTTTATACTGCTACCTTCAGCTTTCCTCAGCTTAGCTACTGTCTTCTAGTTTCAGACTGCAGAAATTGATAGTACGTAGTACAAAAGGAGAACAAAAATTAGTTCATTGCCATCTTCTAACCTGCTGGATATCTAGAAAGATCTCTAAAGCAGAGTTGATATAAAGACTGCAGATAATCTGTGCAGAAAGAGTCATGCACTGTGAGAAATGTCCCCCTGTGACCCAAGCAGTACTCCAGAGACCCAGAGGATCACAGCAGAGATGGTCAGGAAATGCAGTGACAGGAGACATTTATGAAAGCTGTTTGAAACTTCCTTCTTCTGTTTGGATAAGATATACTGAAAGGAAGGTCAGTTGGAATTCAGAAATGCAAAAATAAAGCAAATATGAATATGTATTTTTACATATGCATATGATTTTATCTGTCTATATAATTTCTTAACAGTTTAAAAACTCTCTTAAAAAGTCCAGGAAAATTTGGAACTGTCTTCACTTCAAGTTTGAGTAAATTTAAACAAATTCTTGTTTTGTTGGAAGTAGTCAAGCTATCCCACTGATTTCTGTAGGTTAGCTGATTATTGCCTGTTATCCACAAATTAGACCAGACATCAATAGAGGTGCAAAGAAGAGCCACACCTTAAAAAGGGTCAGGATTGACCCTTGTGCTTCGCATGTCATGTCACATTAAAAACAATGAGCAAGGAGGACAGAGCTACTGCTCAGCAGCCTTTTATAACCTTCCGGGTTTTGCATACTTAATATTCCCCTCTTTTATGATGGAAGCAGAAAATCGTAAGTGATACTGCTTGTGGGAACTCATTAAACTGGGGTAACTCAATTGCTTACAATCACATATTCTTACTCTTATTTGTCTCAGCATCTGCTGTATTCTGTCTGCTCATAACTATGAGCCAAGGGATCAGCTGAAATGATTGAGGTCTTTCAGATCTGAACACGAGAGTTCCACATGGAGAATAATTCAAGGTACTGTAATTGCATTTAATGACATGGTACGTCTTCAGCTTAGTCTTCAAATGTAGACAAAGGAAAATCAGGAAAAAAAAAATTCACTGAAACTTTTTGTGTTGAATTGATATTCAGCTTTAAGCTGTAGCAATTATATCGAGGAAACCAGGCAGTGTAGAAAATTAGTCTTTCCCTGGGAATGAGGTTTACAGGTGCGTTTGCCTTTTTTTTTACTACCTAGGTATCTCTCTTGTTGACCTTTAAGGATTTGCCCTTTGTGCTTATAACCTTCTTAAAAGTTATAAAGATATTAATCAGACCCTCTGGCATATGTTTCTATGTTTTTCCATACACTATTTTCTTTCTTACAATCTTCCTTTTTGTCAATATGTTTTCATGATATATCTCAGAACAATACAAGGTACTGTTTACCTGCTTAAGCAGTGATAACCACTAAGAGAATGATGTACAGAACCTGAAAGAAAAACAAACATCAAAACAACAAACCACAAACAAACAAACAAACAAAATACCCCACAAGTAAGATGTACAGAAACATCTCAAAATTAAAGAGGCACAACTGTGAGAGCTCAAGGTCTAGAAAATGTATGGGGATGTTCCCTACCTTTTCTGTTTATCTTGTTATTTTGGGTAAAATCTGGGCCTATTTAATTTTTTTATCAGCTTCCAGAACACAGAGCAAAAATAGTTTTCTCAGATCAAGCTTTTTACTGCTTCTCTGTTGTACTTAAATGCTAGTTAGAAGCTTGAAAACTAAAACTACCAAAACTTCTACGCAGATGCAATGTCCAAACCAATCCAAGGTGAGATCTAAAACAGCACTGAGGCGCCATACAATTATAGTGAAATTTAAGCATATCCAGAAGGGTGATCTAAACAATTCTATGTATGTAGCGAGCGGGGCCCACAGGCTCCTCTTGCCTGTGCGGTAGGCAACAACTGCAGGCTCCTCTGCCTGCGGCAGGCCCCCCTGCCTGCCCTCCGTGGTGGGAGAATGAAGACAATCAATATGATCATTCATCAGACTCAGTTTATTTCATCTGAGGGTTCCAGTTATATACTCTATGCAGGCACACTTGCTAATATACGATTGGCTACTTATGCTACTAATTGATACATGATTGGTTACATGATCGGTATGTGCTTGGTCACAGCTCAAAGGTTACATTCACATCCCACCCCCCTCTGTAGTTTTCCTCTTGGTTATGCTCCAGGGGGTTTCCAGCTTGCAGCTGTGCTTCAAGGTTGCAGTTATCAGTTCCTCCCTACATATCCCGACTTCTCAGGCTCCTCTGCCAACTCCCTCAAACTCTTCTCATGCACACGTTCCCTAGTAACCTTCAGCCAAGGCCTCAAAGCTTTTGGTTCACTACTGCTGGGCCTATGGTCTCCTCGTGTCCGTTCTCCAGCAGCCATTCCCCAGCAATACCCCTCTTTTCTTTTCGCATCCGCAACATATGTACTCACTTACATGTCTGGGAGTCCATAGTGTTCTAAGTTTTCTAACTGTGTGTGCCACTGCACACATCCAAATACGTCACACTCTCAGCGGAATGAAATACCTAAATGCACATCCTCCCCACTCCGTTCATCTGGGATGCAAAACAGTGCGTCCCTGAGGTAAGTTCGCCCAGTGGCCTGGTTCAGTAGGTGTGCTCTGAGCTCACTTCATGCATAACAGCATCAACTTCAGCACGTTGTATGGCTCCCACAGTCACTTTCATTCAAAAATAGGTCGGGAGAAGGCGGCATGTACTTTCATAGAAAAACTGTTTTGCAAAATGTGTTTAGTAAAATCACCTCCTCCTCCTCCCCCTTCTCACTGGCTGTCTTCTGAAGGAAAAGCAAGAGACAGCTCTCTTTGCTGAAACTTCATATGACTTACATAGAGACGTGCAGGCAAAGCATTTTGGTTGCAAATTTTAGTTCCATATAAGCTAATTTGAACTACGGACAAGTGCCTAAATTCAGGAGAAAGACAAAATTTTAGATGCTTCCCTCTCTGACATTTTCAAATGCGCAGCTTAGACATCTACCATACAAACATACTGGCTGATATGAATCATGTTTGAGGGCTGCACAGGAAAGTTTAGATGTCCCATGCTGCACCATGAATTCCACTCCTCAGTCTTGTATCTAATTTTGAGGCACTGAGCCTGTGAGCAGTCCTCCAGTACTTTTTATTATTTTTTCTGATTTAGGCCCTTAACCAGATTTTTGAGTCTTATTAAATCTTGCCCCATGGATCTGTGAGTGTCCAGTGCCTTTCTCTTCTGAGTATCTAAATGAAGAAAGTTAGATCCTGGTGTTGTCAAATGGGCAGCAAATAACTTGAAGACTGAAGAAACTGAATCCTCACAATTATTCCAAAGAACTCCTGGTCAGTATCAGAAATTAAAGGACATTGATAGCCCCAGAAAAAAATCTATTTATGACGTGAAATGTAAAAATTGAGGGTCAGCTCTCTTCTACGTTAAACTTTGTGAGACCTACTTGCCTCTACCAGCTTTGTCAGGAGCAGGAAAGTCAAAGTATCACAGATACTTTGTTTTGTGCATTTCATTCACAAAGGTAACAATGAACTGCACATCTCTGAGAAGGATTTCTGTTTCACAAATATACCTGCAAAGGAAGCAAAGGATGCAGTGACAAAACAAACCAACATTAGTAATTTTATTTGTACTGACAGTTCAGAAAAGAACAACTGCATGTAAAAATTAAAAATGAAATAGTATAATTTTCCTTCTAGTCAAGTCAGTGTCTGCATTCTTTCACTTCTTTATAATCCTACAGGCCTGCAACCATGCTGCAACTGCCATTACAGTCTATTGTGGACAGTCACAGTCATGCAGAGGTCCAAATCTGTGCTCTTTGGAATACTGCTTTTGAAATTTAAGGAGTTGAATTATTAGGAAATGTTTGGAAAGGGACAGATGAATTTATTGTTATCTATGAAATTAATATTCTTCCGTCTTTCTCTCTCAGATTTTCTTTGTGAAGTATCTGTCAGATAATTACTACAGCCAAAATTACTTGGCTATGAAGAGAGGTTCTAGACCGCCCCAATCATTCTATGCAGATCCCTTTCAAATATTATGTGCTATTTGCCCATTTTAAGTCTTCTTCAGAAATGAGATATTCAAGTTCTCTGAAACAAAACCCTTTATAAAGATTGATTCACAGCATCTATATGTCAGTTTTGTTAACCTTGTGTTAAGGGTGCTGGAACAGAGAGGTGGGATAAATAGCATTATGGTCACTGAATGAGTTAACAATTAAATCCAACATGAACTTTCCTGCTATGGCCATCAGACTATGTTGTCTCCCTCCAAAAACTGTCCCACTTTTCCAAGACCTATTCTTGTAACGCTCAAGGGGACAAACTTAACTGCTTCATTCCTAATGAAAAGCTTATGATGTCATCAGTGGGTATTAATGTTTGTCAACGTCCACGCTAAATGGCTTATTGACAGTGTCAAGGATATAACAAGCATGCTGGTCTCTGTTTTCATTTTATTTTTGGTTTTGCATTTCTATATCTGTTTCTGCCCCTCAAAACGTTGTGCTGGACTCTCTGGAGCTCTTTGTTTAGGTATCACAGTGTGGGTGTGCATATTATATAAGTGCTGATAAACAGGCCAGGTATATTTTTATAATCTTCAATGTGGAAGGTATTTGTGCACCACTCTTACACACAGTCACTGTGTATCTTGGCAAAGCAAGATCCATTTCTGAGGAAAGAGAGCTATTTCCATCCAAGTTATTCTAAGTTTCCTGTGATGTTATAAATAATCGGGCAAGCAGCCGGCTTTATTCTCCCTAATTTGATATGGCAGACTTGGAGAGCAGAAAAGTTCAGTCTCAACATAAGCTCTATAGTTGGACTTTGACCAAGATTTCACCCTTCACTCTCCTAATGAGATAAAGTTTATCATAAAACATGCTTACCAAGGCAGCTGAGACAGGGCCCAGGCTTCACATCTATTTCCTAGGAGCCGCCTGCTCATAGCCAATCCTGCGTGCTGCATGCATGAGATCACAGTGTACTGGGTTTGCTTTGGGGAGCTGGCAGCTTGGCTGACAGTCTTAGCTAATGCACTTGTCATTTGGGAAAATAAAAAAGTGCTTGCAAAACAGCTTACATTAGTTTGTGAGTAACTGGAAAAGGAAATATAAAGTCACACTGGTTTATATGCATGTCGGGAAGGCAGTGAGGTGATGCATTGAGTACCTGGGTTACTGGCAGAGGTCAAGCACCCTCATGACAGGCTGAGATCTCTTCAAAACTTTGGGGAAATACAAGAGCCTCCACAGAACTTTCAAGATCTGCTCAATGCAGAGATATGAGGAGGTTGCAGAGCTTATTTCTTTGCATGAAAGAATTGAAAGGACACAATTGAAAGGACGCATTCTGTCATAATTTTAAGTGACAAGAGGAACTTGAGGTTATATTAGAACCTGAGAAAAGATTTAAGTCTGCCTCTGCAAATGATGCTTTGCAACATTTTCAGAAAGTTGTTCAAGCTGTTTCTAATTGTCATTCAATCGTAAAGGAAGTTAAATAAATAAATAATTACATCTTGGAAATCCAGGAAAATTAATTAGATAATGTTATTGAATAGCTTACAGGCTGTCTATAATACTACTTCAAGCCAAAGCAGTGTGTTGATGCTCATTACTTTCAAACACAAGGGAAAGTGATTATTTTTTTGTTTTATTGTCAAAATGCCTCAGGTCATATTTTCAGATCAACTTCATTTCCAGAATGCAACCCAGATGTATTGTTATGGACCTTAAAATGAAATTATTGCTTAAAGGTAAAGCATGATAATAGGAAAATTAACTTGTTCTGATGAGTCATGATATAATTTTCCTTTAACAACAAAACTAAAACCTCACTTTGCTCTCTTAATCCAGTTATAACATATAACATATCCAACTATTATTCTTCCTAAAACACTCTGCACTCCTAAAAAAAAAAAAAAAAAAAAGTATTATATAGCAATTAAAGATATTTTTCTAAAGAGGTCTACTCCCAGTTTTAAATCCTTCATTAAGAAAATTAAGAAACAGTTAGCTGAGTTATACTTTCCTATAACTTGTATGACTTCTTGTGAAAGAGTACCCAAGTGTCTCTTCTGGTCTACTCTCACTTCTCTATCTCTTTCCTCTTCTCTACCTCTCTCCTTCTATTAAACGGCATTAAAAGAGCTCTCTCAAAGACTGAAAAAGTCTTCCTGGACAATGACATAATGTTCTCAGGTGGAATGGAAGTTGGAAAGATAGAGAGGGACTGCACAGCTTGTTTGGTTAATGGTACAACCCTGTTTCCTGGAGCAGAACAGTATTTTCTTCTGCAGCAGCAGGTCTAAACAGCACAACCTGGCTGCTTTCTGGAAACTGGGGACCTGAACCTGATTTCCACAAAAGTTTCTTCACACCACTCAAGTGGTGGAAAGGAGTCTTAAAATGAGTATAAATCATATTTATATCTATTACAAGGCTTCTTTATATGGATGTCAGTGGAAAGTTTCGTTGGTGTAAATGCGCTCTAGTTACTCATACTTTTAAGTTGGTATAAAAAAGGAAAGCAAAAATAGAAAGAAAACCCTTTCAATGTCCCAAGTTAAGGCTGGATAATAGCCATACTGTAACATTAGCTAGGATTTCAAAGGTGTCTCAGGAAACAGGTCTCCAGCTCCCATTCACTTTTCAAGGGGACTGAGTGACTCACTTCCTTAGACCTGTTTGAAACCCTATCCAGAACGATTACTCTGTCTGCATAGAACTAGATTGTTTTCTAATGACTGGCTGCAGTCTGACAGACCCACCATCACAAAGAGTCTACTTTGGGAAATATTGATCTTTGGTTTCAGCTTTGGAAGTCTTGCCTAGCAGTACATGTGTTGAAGCTGTAGCTGGCAAAAGCATTGTTTTGCCTATAGTGTCACTGTAGTCCCACCTCAGAAGAGCTAATCAGGGTAAGGTTTGGCCTGTGCCTGAATGCTTATGTGGCAGGTTTCCAAGCAAAACACCAGGTGTTAGTCATTCTGTAGGTCTCACTACTCTCTTTGAGTCAACAGTGAACCATTGCCCCAGAATTTCAAAAGCAGTCAGCAGCAGAATTACCCTGTGACCAGCTGGTGGCTGCAGGGTCGAGGGGTTTTGATCCACCCCTACCTACATAGTTTCTTTTCCTGAAGTGCCAGGGGCGCTTGAAAAAGTTAGTTCCCATTCCATTAGAAGTACACAGATGTATGTGGAGAGACTGCCCATGTTTTCATCCTGAGTAAATAGGCTGAGGAGTTATAAGGTGGCAGCTCAAAACCAAAACCATGGCAAAGAGATTTAAAGTTGGAAAAGTTTTTGTGGTAGTTAAGAATCTAGTACAAGCTCAGCTAATCTAACTGCAGGTAGCTGGCTTCTCCCGTCAGTGAAGAGAGATAGGTGCCTGCAGAAGATAGCTCCTCCCTTCCCTGACATTATAGAAACAGTAAAGATTACTCATAGCCTGGAGTTAATTTTTATTGTCCATTGACAAAAGAGGTGTCTGAAAGGATGAATTTATGTTAAACATCTCCTTGGCCTTAAAACTTTGATTGAAATATAACCAAATGTGTACACTCTAAACAAAGAATAAATGGAATTGTTTACCAGCTGAAATTACTGCATATACCTTTAAGAATCTTAATCATAGAATCATAGAATCATAGAATAGTTAGGGTTGGAAAGGACCTTAAGATCATTTAGTTCCAACCCCCCTGCCATGGGCAGAGACACCTCCACTAAACCATGACACTCAAGGCTCTGTCCAACCTGGCCTTGAAGGGGGCCTATAGGGATGCTGGGGAGGGACTCTTTATTAGGGACTGTAGTGATAGGACAAGGGGTAACAGGTTAAAACTAAAACAGGGGAAGTTTAGATCGGATATGAGGAAGAAATTCTTTACTGTAAGGGTGGTGAGGCACTGGAATGAGTTGCACAGGAAGTGAATGCTCCATGATTCATGATACAGAGAATAAATGGTGAGATACACATATAAAGAGATACAGAAACGCACACACATGCATATGCATGTTGTGTATTCAATCAATATCTGAAACTGTCACTGGTGTAAAACAGCCAAAGGTCCTTTCTGGAAAGCTGAATGCCAAAAGTACAAAGTGATTAATGATGATGGATTTTATTGATTTTATTAGCAAACAAGTCTTCAAACAACTGTTCTTTGTTCCATGGAGGCAAAATTCCCAGCACACTGAGCATCTAAGTATTTGCTAATTTATGATGTGTGAAACAAGGTCACTGAATGCATTGTATTTCTTACCCCTCAATAAGTAATATTAAAAATATCTCAAGTCTTAGCCCCTGCAGGAGTTTTGGAATAATAAACGTCAAACTCTTGGCATGGCCAGATTGATTTGGAAGATTTAAACAGCAATTCAGCCACTTGATTTTCAATCATTAGTCTGAAACCAGCCCATGATGGTGTCACATCTGTGCCACACTGACTGTATATCGTTAATTATCTGCATTTTCATTTAGCCAACATGGTATTGATTTAGATTTAATGCAGCCTTTGCAAATTACAAACCTGTAATATGTAACAGTGTCACGGTTTAAGCCCAGCCGGTAACTCAGAACTATGCAGGTGCTTGCTCACTTTCTACTCCCCCTTTCTACCCACCCTCCTCACCTCCCTTCCATTCCCAGAGGGATGGGGAGGATAATCGAAGGAATGTAAACCCCACGGGTTGAGATAAGAACATTCCAGTAACTAAGGTTAACACAAAACTACTACTACAACCACCAATAACAATAATGATAAGGGAAATAATAAAAGGAGAGAATACAGTTGCTCACCACTCTTCGACCGATACCCAGCCTGACCTGAGCAGTGATTGTGGCCTTCTGGGTAACTCCCCCCAGTTTATACACTGAGCATGAGGCGCTTTGATATGGCATACCCCTTTGGCTAGTTTGGGTCAAGTGTCCTGTCTCTGCTCCCTCTTGGCTTCTTGTGCCCCTCCTCACTCACAGAACATGAGAGACTGAAAAATCCCTGATCAAAGTAAGCAGCAAGGACTAAAATTTTGGTGTGTTATCAGCACTGTTCTCAGACTAAAGACGAAACACAACACTGTACCAGCTACTAAGTAGGAGAAAAATGACTGTTACAGCTGAACTCAGGACAAAGACACCCAATATAGATACCCAGGGAAGATCTTTTGAACTCTAAGATCCAAATCTTCTTATCTACCTGTAACTACCTGTCCTGGGTTCAGTAGTAGCAGTCATTTTTCTCCTTCTTAGTAGCTGGTGCAGTGCTGTGTTTTTGACTTTTGCCCTGGGAACAGTGCTGATAACACTGATGTTTTTAGTTGCTGCTCAGTAATGTTTACTCTGACCAAGGACTTTCTGAGTCTCATGTTCTGCCAGGGATGAGGGGAAGCTGGGAGGAAGCAGAGACAGGACACCTGTCCCAAACTAACCAAAGAGGCATTCCATACCACAGCACATCAAGCTCAGTATATAAACTGGGGGCAGTTGTACTGAACAGATAGGTCACTGCTCAGGTCTGGCTGGGTATCGGTCAGGGGTTGGGGAGCAGTTTTATTCTCTTCCCTTGTTATTTCTCTTATTATTATTATTGGTGGTAGCAGTAGTGGTTTGTGTTATACCTTAGTTACTGGGCTGTTCTTGTCTCAACCCATGGAGTTACATTCTTTCGATTCTCCTCCCCATCCCTCCCGGAGCAGAAAGGAAGAAAGGGGGGGAGTGAGAGAAAGGCTGTGTGGCTGATTGAGCTTAAACCACAACACCGCCTATGCGTTAAGCATCTGATCTGATCTACATGCTCTGTGTCTCCTGATACTGAAAAAGAGAGACAGCCTCCTGAAGGAGGTGATTAATTTCTCTTAAGTTAGTCAGGATGTTAAGAAAGAACAATCAGAATCTGGAGGTGTCTACCTTTATTCAGTGGCTATAGATAGAGTCCTGGTAAATAGCTCATACCTCTAGAGGGCTAAATTTAAGGAAGATTAATCACACTCCTAATGACAATTAATGACTCTTCAGTAAATATCAGTCAAAGCAAAAGTAAAGATTTTGTACCTTACAACAGAACAGGAGACAAAAGCTTAAAGAAGTTGACTTTTCATATATAGAATCATAGAATCATAAGATATTTTGGATTGGAAGGAACCTTTAAAGGTCATCTAGTCCAATCTCCCTGCAATGAACAGGGGCATCTTCAACCAGATCAGGTAGCTTGGAGTCCCATCCAACCTAACTTTAAATGTTTCCAGGGATGGAGCATCTACCACTACCTCTCTGGACAATCTATACATGCTTAAGGTTTAATGGACAGTTTGCACTCCATTCTTTCTGTGTGAATGCCTTTTAAATCAACCAAACTTATTTTAGGGTAAGCAGCTCTTTTCTGGAAGTTCTCAATCAAAAACATTTTAATGTTCCCAACAGAAAACTCTTATTACTTTGAGAATCGTCTCATTCTTTATATTACTGGAATGTAAACTGCTGGTATCTCCAAGCACCAGCCTTAGTTCTATTTCCGTGGTCATAAACTACTGCAGCATAGGTGATGCACTACAAAGGAAATCTGACCAGTAATTCCTACCCTCCACTGCCTTTCCAGTTACATGTAGTAGCGAAACTGGCAACTAGAAACAGGACTTCATCTGAAAGAAGGACTAGAATGTATCTCAGTGGTTTGTAATCTGCCAAATGAGTACTCTGAAATCCTAACTCTCCTGATTTTTATCAGGAAATACAAATAAAGCCTGTAAATAAAACTCATGGATGAGTTGCACCACCTCTTGGTCAGAGTTCTACTCTGTAGGACTCTGCTGTTCTTGCAATATTTGTTTTTTAAAGCTATCACACCATTAACGATCAACTAAAAACCGAACAAAAAAAAACAAACAAGCAAAACCTAGCCTAAGGAGTGGACCTAATTACAATACTTGGAGCAGGAACTGTACCCATATTTTTTTAAAATTAGAGGCCTTGTCTTGTGATTTGAGATCAAGTTCCACCTCTGTTAAGAACACAAACCAGAAGACTCTTTCAAAAGTCCCTAGACATAATGTAGACAGTATAGCATTCCTAATCAACAGCCAGGCACGTGGCTCCAGCAGGCGGGTCTAATGAACAAGATTAGTACTTGTTTTATGAATTAAAATTTGAAGTAAAAATATTGTGTTTCATTTTCTCAGCAACCTCAATCTAATTATTACCAGCAGGTTCAGTTGGCAAATTTCAGTGGTTTTCATCCTTTTATTTGCAACTGAAAGACTTCAGCCTCTTCTTTATTTTCTTCCTCCTCTAATGCTGCTGTAGTTCTATACCAGCTAGTTTCACTGTTTTCTTTTTTCTCCTCTTTTATAAGGTTTCATTTTCCAGTAAAATAAATATATAATATATGAATTGTTATCAGAAGCTCACACTTTTGCATTTGTTTCTCCCCACTGTTAGCAATCCAAAGTAGCCACATGCTCACAGTATGTCCTGTCTGGCAAGAACACTCATTGCTTAATTTCCTACCACCACCCTCACAATCCTGGCAGGCTTTGGCCAGTCAGATGCATTTGTTTTCCCTAATTGCTTGATGCCATTTTCAGAAAGCCTTTTCACTGAGAAATGAATGAACACAGGAGACTTCCCCAGACATAAGAAAGACTGATAGTCAGCAGGAGGAAAGAGGTCAAAGAATGTTGCTGCAAGACTGTAATGAATATGAAGACTTCTTATTATCAACTGTTATTTAAACATCATATTAATTTGATATTTTTTTCTCCATGAATTCTCAAAGATACTATTGCGCTTAAAAGTAATATCTGCAGCTCAAAATACATCCAATTATTAGTAGCTTCTGGGATTACTGACTTAGTGAGGGAATAATGTCCAGAAGAGTAAGTCTGCACTCTCATTATTTGGAAGTTATGATTGCTAAGAGATGGAAAATAGAACACATTTCTGAATTCCATAATTCCAACAATGTAATGAAGCATTATCTACTAAAAACTGATCAAAGAAAACGTCTCCAGGGAAATCCAAAGTATTTTGTAGAAACACAGAATAGTTTAAGTTGGAAAAGACCCTTGAGATCGTTGAGTCAAACCATTGGCCCAGTGTTACCAAGCCAACCACTAAACTTTGTCCCTAAGTGTCACATCTACACATCTTTTAAATACCTCCCAGGGATGAGGACTCCACCACTTCCCTCAGCAGCCTGTTCCAATGCTTGACAACCCTTTTGGTGGAGAAATTTTTCCTAATATTCAATCTAAACCTCCCCTCGTGCTACTTGAGGCTGTTACCTCTTGTGCTGTCGCTTGTTACTTGGGGAAGAGACCTACACCCACCTCACTACAGCCTGCTTTCATGCAGCTGTAGAGAGCGATAAGGTCTCCCCTCAGCCTCCTTTGCTGCAGGCTAAACAACCCCAGTTCCCTCAGCCAATCCTCATAAGGTGTGTGCTCTAGACCCTTCATCATCTTCGATGCCCTTCTTCAGACACACTCCAGAACCTCAACGTCTTAATTATAATGAGTGGCCCAAAACCAAACACAGTATTCAAGGTGCAGCCTCACTGGTGCCAAGTACAGGGAGACAATTTCTTCTCATTTCATATCATCCCTCCCCACTTTATACGGGAATATTTAGGGGAGAAGAGTTTCAATTAATATTACTGCAATGACAGCTAAGAGTCCTTTTTCTACGTATAGTCTCTCTCTATTGTCACCATACAATTTAACAACTGAATAGCTTAAGGTGGGAACATCCAAGTGTTGTTGATTCAGGGAAAGACACCAGATGCCTCTGTTTACATCACCTTTAATTTTAACAGCTTAAACAGCTAGGTGGGAGCCTGGTAAAAACTTAGTTCTGTCAGCTCAGTTTTGTTTTGGTACACAGATTCTTTCATTTTGATGTAAGGTTTCATTTGTCTGTCACATAATTGTTACATAAGGGAAGATTTGCACAGTGTAGAGAAGTTGTTTGGGTTTTTTTTGGTTTTTTTTTTTTCGTAAGGTGGACAGAAGAAAAGAGAGAATTAAACCCATCCTTTCCAGCTTTGGAAAAGTTAAACTGATTTTATCCTGTTAAACAAAGCTGTCCTCCCCTGGATAAATACACTGCCCTAAGAATGCCAGAAAGGAATAAAATTATATTCGAAGAGTCAGCATCTTGTTTTGATTATTGTGCTATTTGCTGATGGTTACCTAATCTGTGCATTTTTATCCTTTTTTTACGTGGCAGCCCTTTGTGCTTTGATGAGCAGGACAGAATCAGACCTGAACATACTCTTTTGCATTCCACACATTTTTACCCCACATCTAAATCTTCTCCCATGAATACTAAACATATATTTCCAGTTAAGAAAAGAAGCAGGGAAACAGCTAGTCACCCCTACTGTCTCTGCTCAGTAATATCTTTCAAGAAGCATCTAAATTTCATTCTGTAGTTTTCTGAGTGTTCCTGTTATGCTTTCCTACTTACGATTCTGTCAGTGGTATGTGAAGCAGGCAATGTACCCCCTGTCTATAATAGAAAAAATTGGGGAAATCATGAATATAAAGCATCTTAACTGGATTGATATGAATGAGCTTAGCTTGGAACAGTGTAACTGCAGCAACATTGTAATTACACTATATATTATATTACACTATATATTATATATTATATTTTTATATATTCTGTACTCAGAATATCTGACGACAGAAACAAAGCTTTCTTGCAAAATCAGTACATAAGAATGTAAATGTCTTCTTGAAGAGAAAAAAAAATAAGGAAAACAACAGAAACAAAATGCACAGTTAATTTATCCATTATTCACTCCCTAATTCAGTTTATGACATTATATTGAGGAAACAAGTAGTTATTTCATAAATTTCTTCATTTCACTTGAAGCCCTGAACATTCTTTAGTTTTAACTTATGAGTCCTTTGTGATTTCAAAAGTCATAGACGGGAGAAATTAGATTTAAGAATCATAGAGTCATACAATGGTTTGGGTTGGAAAGGACTTTAAGGTCATCTAGTTCCACTCCCCCCCGGCATGGGCAATGATGCCTCACACTAGACCATGTCCTCAAGGTTCTCTCCAACTGCGCCTTGAACACTGCCAGGGATGGAGCATTTACCACTTCTTATGTTGAGGACACCAGAACTGTTCACAATACTTGAAGTGAGGTCTCATGAGAGCAGAGTAGAGAGGCAGGATCACCTCCCTCAACCTGCTGGTCACGCTCCGCTTGATGCAGCCCAGGATACAGTTGGCTTTCTGGGTTGCAAGTGCACACTGCCAGCTCATGTTCATTTTTTCATCGACCAACACCCCCAAGTCCTTCTCCACAGGGCTGCTCTCAATCTCTTCTCTGCCCAACCTATAATTGTGCCTGGGATTGCCCCAATCCAGGTGCAGGGCCTTGCATTCGGCGTGGTTGAACTTTACGAGGTTGGCATTGGCCACCTCACAAGCTTGTCAAGGTCCTTCTGGATGGCATCTCTTTCCTCCAGCATTATCAATCAAACCACACAGCTTGGAGTCATCAGCAAACTTGCTGAGGGCACACTCAATCCCACTGACCACGTCACTGATGAAGATGTTGAATAAGGTCGGTCCCAACACCGATCCCTGAGGGACACCACTTGTTACTGGTCTCTGATTGGACATTGAGCCATCGATCACAACTCTTTGCGTGCAACCATCCAGCCAGTTCTTCATCCCCTGAGTGGTCCATCCATCAAATTGATGTCTCACCAATTTAGAGGCAAGGATGTCCTGTGGGACAGTCTCAAATGCTTTGCACAAGTCCAGGTAGATGACATCAGCTGCTGTAGCCCCATCATAGAAGGCCACCAGATTATTCAGGCAGGATTTCCCCTTAGTGAAGCCATGCTGGCTGTCGCCAACCTCTTTGTTGTTTTTCATGCGCCCATGCATGCCCTTCCAGGAGAATCTGCTCCAAGACTTTGCCAGGCAAAGAGGTGAGACTGACTTCTGCAGTTCCCCAGGTCTTCTATTTTTCCCTTCTTGAATATGGGGTTATAGTTCCATTTTTCCAGTCGTCAGGAACTTCACCTGACTGCCATGACTTTTCAGATATGATGGACAGTGGCTTAGCAGCTGTATACTTCTGTATCAGTGGTTTTGCTTCAAAAACCTTTTGCTACCTATCTGGAAGTAAATAAATACATGAAGAATAATAAGTCAAAACAATAATAAGTACTAGTACTGGTTTTACTGAGTGACTATTTGTCATGGGTTCAGCAGCAGCAGTCATTTTTCTGCTTCTTGGTAGCTGGTGCAGTGCTGTGTTTTTGATCTTGGGCCTGGGAACAGCGCTGATAACACCAGTGTTTCGGTTACTGCTTAGTGATGTTTTGGTCTGGCCAAGGACTTTCTGAGCCTCATGCTCTGCCAGGGAGAAGGGGAGACGGGAGGAGGCAGAGACAGGACACCTGACCCAAACTGACCAAAGAGGTTTTTCCATACCACAGCACGTTATGCCCAGGATAGAAAGCAGAGAGCAGAGACCAGGAAGGGTGGGGGTGCACTGCTTGGTCAGGCTTGGTATTAGGTCGTGAGAACTGTATTCTTTCTTGTATTTCTCTTGTCATTATTATTATTGGTGGTAGCAGTAGTGATTTGTGTTATACTTTAGTTACTAAACTGTTCTTACCTCAACCTGTGGGAGTTGCATTCTTTTCGATTCTCCTTCCCATCCCTCCGGGAGCGGGGGGAAGAAAGAGGTGGAAGTGAGTGAGAGAGAGAGACTGCGTGAGTTAGTCTTAAACCACAACACTATTCTGTGTTTAACAAAGCAGATAATTTTTTACATATTAATGTTATTAAAGTAATGGTCAAAACCTTCAGAGTTTCTTTTGCTGTTGCACTTCACCCTTTAGAGATATCCGGAGGGAGGCTGTGTGGGTTATGGAAAGTTCAGAATGCAAAAGAGAAGACACATATAAAAGGAGAGGAAGATGATTCTTTTCATCAGCTTCAGTAATTTACATTATTCCTTTTTCTCTCAGAAAAAGTAAAATGCATTTTGCAGACGGCTGCTATAATGGCATGCATGTTGCTTATAAATGCTTTCTCATTTCATCAACATTCTTGTCTAAACTCTACTACAAAGTGAATCAAAAGTCATGCTCAATTATTGTACATGGGTACAGGCAAACACTGACCTAGAAGTATGGTGACATTAAACATGGGGGAAAACATTTTATCTACTTCTACTACAGGTTACTACCTTTTTACTTCTGTCTAAAATCTTAATTCCTTCACTTTGGTATCTACTATTACATGGCTGTATTATGGCAGCATTTTCCTCTCTGGACTATCCTACATCATACGATCTCCAGCCTTGGGCCTCAAACAGTTTAAACTATTCTTTCCATATTCTCATTTTAATGTCACCTAATGCAAACTTCATGACAGTGACCCGAACTGGCTACAAAATATTTGGACAGTGACAAATAGATAGGTATCTGAAAAACTTATATTTTGTTCATTATTGCTGAACTTGTAACTACTTCTAATTTTGCTCTTCACAAATATTCACACTCGGTCATCTAGCACAGAGTCATGGCTTAAGATTAAACAGCAAATTAGTTAGTGTGGTCTAGCACTGATAACTAATTTTTATGGACAACAGTGCTTTTTAAAGAGAGGGATGCCTAACCTGACTTATAGCTCTTCCACTACAGTACCTATGCTGCTAATAAAATCCTGTATAGTAGCAGTGTTGTTTTATGGTATACCTGTTCTCCCTGTCCATCAATTATGACACAAGTGGAAGAATGTAACTCTATTAATTCTTACTGCAGTACTGAGGAATACGGAGGATTTCTCTGGGTATGACAGTTCGTACTTTCAGCCATCGGTTATTTGAAATACTTTTGGAAAATTATATCGACTTTTATTTCCAGCCGGAGCTCAAGATATAAATTGCTTTAAATGTTGTCTATCAAGTTCCTTTCTCAGGCTCATATTAACATATAAATATTAATTATTAAAGTGAACAAAAAACCCCAAGCAACCCATAATAGAAGGAGATGTTTGGATGAAAACTGATTTAATCTTGGACCAATTTTGTGCATTATATAGGTCCCAAATGCACTTTACAATACTCTTTTCTATGAATTTAAATTTACTCTCTTGAGTACATTAATATTTTATAGATACGATTTTTGACTGGGTGGGATTAGGGGTTTTGTTTACAGACGCTTGGGGTTTTTATTGAAAATTCATGTTTTTTTATTTCTGCTGAGGATCTGAGGTTTGACACTTATAAATTAGAATTTGTTATTAAAAAATTATTATTAAAAATATTGTGTTAAGCCTCTTGGGTCATGGCTGCAATACAAAGTTTTGGTAGAAAGGAGATCCATCTTTTATACTTCTATCACTACCATGTAACAGATATGAACAAACCTTTTTCATGTACAGTAAGAACAATAATACTTTGCACTTAGACAACTTTTCCAATCTGATTATCTCAAAGCACATTACTATGATAGATTAAATAATTTAGGGAAGTTCCTCAATTCTCTATCAGGATCAGGAGTAGAACATACAGTTCATTTTTTCCTTAATCCCCTAAAACAAGTTGTGAAAAACATTAAAAAAATAAGGGGTTATGATATCGATTTCATATTTTATTTGCTTTTTACTTTCTTTTCTGTTTTATACTAAAAAATGTGCCCTTTTTCCACCTGGACAAAACAACAGGAAATTTTGGAAATTAAAAAAAAGCACAAAGACCCAAACTGTAAAGAATATGCTTAGAAATAGTCATAAGAGAAGCTAAAGTGTTTTGTGGAAGGAGATAGTGCATATCTTGTCAAATGAAATTTAAAAAAAAATACTGTCAGTTTTCTTATTAAGTTTACCTGACATATGTAATTATTATAACCCCCATTTTCAAGAAGGGGAAAATGGATGAGCAGAGGAACTACAGATCAGTGAGCCTCACCTCTGTGCCTGGCAAAGTCTTGGGGGGGATTCTCCTGGAAGGCATGCTGAGGCATATGAAAAACAACAAGGTGCTTGGTGACAGCCAGCATGGCTTCACTAAGGGGAAATCCTGCCTGACCAATCTGGTGGCCTTCTATGATGGTACTACGGACCTAATGACCTGGTGTAGAGCAGTTGATGTCATCTACCTGGACTTGTGCAAAGCATTTGACACTGTCTCACATGACATCCTCGTCTCCAAGTTGGAGAGACATCAATTTGATAGGTGGACCACTCGGTGGAGAAAGAACTGGCTGGATGGCCGCATGCAAAGAGTTGCAGTCAATGGCTCAATGTCCAGCTGGAGACCAGAAACGAGTGGTGTCCCTCAGGGATTGGTGTTGGGACCAGTCTTGTTCAACATCTTTGTCAGTGACATGGACAGTGGGATTGAGCATGCCCTCAGCAAGTTTGCCGATGACTCCAAACTGTGTGGTTCGGTTGATACGCTGGAGGGAAAGGATGCCATCCAGAAGGACCTTGACACACTTGTGAGGTGGGCTGATGCCAACCTGATGAAGTTTAACCATGTCAAGTGCAAGGTCCTCCACCTGGGTCAGAGCAATCCCAGGCACAGCTACAAGTTGGGCAGGGAAGAGATTGAGAGCAGCCCTGTGGAGAAGGACTTGGGGGTGTTGGTCAATGAGAAAATGAATATGAGCCGACAGTGTACGCTTACAGCCCAGAAAGCCAACCGTATCCTGGAATGCATCAAGAGGAGCGTGACCAGCAGGTCGAGGGAGGTGATCCTATCCCTCTACACTGCTCTTATGAGACCTCACTTGGAGTCCTCTGTACAGTTCTGGTGTCCTCAACATCAAAAGGACACGGAACTGTTAGAACAAGTCCAGAGGAGGGCCACAAGGATGACCCGGGGAATGGAGCACCTCCCGTGTGAAGATAGGCTGAGAAAGTTGGGGCTGTTCAGCCTGGAGAAGAGAAGGCTGTGTGGAGACCTCATAGCAGCCTTCCAGTATCTGAAGGGGGCCTATAGGGATGCTGGGGAGCTACTCTTCATGAGGGACTGTAGTGATAGGACAAGGGGTAATAGGTTCAAACTTAAACAGGGGAAGTTTAGATTGGATATGAGGAAGAAATTCTTTCCTGTAAGAGTGGAGAGGCACTGGAATGGGTTGCCCAGGGAAGTTGTGAATGCTCCATTGCTGGCGGTGTTCAAGGCTGGATTGGACATAGCCTTGGGTGGCATGGTTTATTGGGAGCTGTCCCTGCCTGTGGGGTTTGGAACTAGATGATCTTAATGTCCTTTCCAACCCTAAGTATTCTATGATTCAATGATTATGATTGGTAACCCACGGTATTCACAAATCAATTCAGTCTTGAAAATATGCTTTTTCAGTGAGTGGTTATTTTTTGTGCATGTGTGAATTATTTTATTTTTAACTGTACTCAAAAATCTGTCCACAATCCTGCTAGGTTTTCCCTATTATTCTCAGGAACCATATCTCCTGCTCAAGCAATTTTGTATTGCTGCACTGACTTTACCAGAACAGTGCCAAATTACTCCAGCTGTGTGCCTGGGCCCTTACAGTGAAAGGAAGCCATTGTTATTGCAAATCTGTAGGCTCACAATTGAGGAAGAAGTCAAACTCATTTTATTTCCAGATTAAGAACTACAGACATTTTTACAATGATGTTCTTACCTGGAAATGTTATTCTGTAATAAATCTGACTGATGATTTAGCCTTTAATAATTGTTCTGGAATGATTAATGTTGCATAGTTAATTATTAAGAAATAAGAATTTTCTATTGGTTTACCTCATTAATTACACAACATGTGCCAAAAACTTTGTCCATATTCAACACTCTCAAATCACTGCAATTAATTTCTGAATTTACTCAGAACAAGAGGAATTTTCTACTGTTACTTTAGAGATACAAATTTGTCACTGGAAAACAAAGTTGTATATTTGAAATTAGAACGGTAGTCATTTAGTCCAAATTATTTAGGTCAAGACAAATTAATGTCTATTCATCATGGATACTTGGAAACACAGCATTAACAGGCACACCAAATTTTTCAATTTATGCCTCAAGGACTGGTACTTTAACTAGTGCAATTGTATATAAAAATAAACAGTATTATCAATACATAATATCTAAGTACAAGTCTGTCATGGATTCAGCAGCAGCAGTCATTTTTCTCCTTCTTGATAGCTGGTGCAGTGCTGTGCTTTCGATTTTGGGCCTGGGAACTGCACTGATAACACCAGTGTTTTGGTTACTGCTTAGTGATGTTTTGGTCTGGCCAAGGACTTTCTGAGCCTCATGCTCTGCCAGGGAGGAGGGGAGCCAGGAGGAAGCAGAGACAGGACACCTGACCCAAACTGACCAAAGAGGTTATTCCATCCCACAGTACGTCATGCCCAGGATGGAAAGCAGAGAGCAGAGACCCGGAAGGGTGGGGGTGCACTGCTTGGTCAGGCTGGGTATAGGTAGTGAGTGATTATATTCTTTCCTTTTATTATCTCTTGTATGATTATTGGTGGTAGCAGTAGTGTTTTGTGTTGTACCTTAGTTACTAAACTGTTCTTATCTCAACCTATGGGAGTTGCATTCTTTTGATTCTCCTTCCCATCCCCCCAGGAGTGGGGGGAAGAAAGAGGGGGAAGTGAGTGAGGAAAACTGCATGAGTTATAGAAGCTTAAACCACGACAGTTCTTTTTGGCACCCAACGTGGGGCACGAAGGGTTGAGATAACAACAGGATTAATAACCACTCGTCACAATGCTGATTTATTGGCTCTCAAAGTTGTTGCTCTTGATTCTCTTGAGTTCATGGTTTCAGCCTGTTGTACCTTACTTACAGCCGGTATTTCTTATCTTAGCATTTTTCGGATATGGGTTTTGGGTTAAGGCTCTTGTTTCATCGTACTTTATTGGAATGGCTTGTAATACGGGTGGGCTCCAGAAGCAGATGTGGATGTGGACCTGTACCTGGTGGTTCGGCTGCTCTTCCCCATCCTGGCCCTCATCCTCACCTCTGTCTTCGTGAGGCTGAGGGAAGCTGAGGGGGGTAGCCCCGGGAGCCGCCGGCGGCCAAAATGGCCTGAGAGTGTGGCCCCAGGGACCAGGAGCTGAGCCCCCGGCTGCCGAGCCGAGGGAGGGGGCAGTGGAGGAGCCGAGCCCTGAGGCTGAGCCCAGCACTGCGGTGGCTGAGAGCATGCCCTGGCAGCCACCTGAAGAGCCCCGTTAGCCTGAGCCCCAGGAGGATGCAGGAGACCACGCAGCACTTCCCAGCAAGGCAGAGGAGGAAGATCTGGACTCAGACAAAGAGCAGCTGGTGGTGAGAGAGCCGGCAAGCACAGCAGCTACACCAGCCCCAGTGACAAGTACAGCAGCTTCATTTGAGGGTTCTGAAGGGTTTGATTGGCCTTTGGGTACCCCTGAGACCTGCCTGCTGATTGTGATGGTGATCAGCATGTTGGCTTGCGTACAGAGTGTGTTTTACCCACAACCATTTTGTCTGGTCCCCAGAGTTAAGCAGAGTGGGGTGTGGGGCTTGTCTGGGGTTAGACTATAATCCAGGATGACCAAGAGATTTTCCCCAAATCTGGACAGTCATGAGTGGCAGAGTGTGTGGGATAGTATGGGTGACTATCTAGTCCACTGGGCCCCTCCAGTGCTTTGGAATCATCACAGATGGAAGGCAGCTGTATGGAGTCCCCAGTGACAAGCTGCAGAAACTGCTGGAGGGGAGGGTGAATTATTTTGAGCCTGGTGGGCCCATGACACCTCAGGCCATCAGGGCAGAGATGCAGCATACAGATGGACTCATGATTGAGGGGTGGACATAGCAATGAACACTATTGCCCAGGTTATTCACGAGTGCGAACACTGCACACAGCCTGCCCTGCTCTGAGAGACTGTTCCAAGAGATGGAGCCCGACATCATGGACTGGATGGACTCAGCAGCTTTATAGGAATTGGTCCATCCACTAAGGGATGATCTCCCTCTGTGTGTGTGTGTGTGTGTATGTGTATATATACATGTGATGGTATATTGAAAATGTGGGATCTGAGCATGACGTGAATGGTATGGAATAAGGGGTGGATACTGTCATGGGTTCAGCAGCAGCAGTCATTTTTCTGCTTCCTGGTAGCTGGGCCAACGCTGTGTTTTTGATTTTGGGCCTGGGAACTGCGCTGATAACACCAGTGTTTCAGTTACTGCTTAGTAATGTTTTGGTTTGGCCAAGGACTTTCTGAGTCTCATGCTCTTCCAGGGAGGAGGGGAGCCAGGAGGAAGCAGAGACAGGACACCTGACCCAAACTGACCAAAGAGGTATTCCATGCCACAGCACGTCATGCCTAGGACGTAAAACAGAGAGCAGAGACTCAGAAGGGTGGGGGTGCACTGCTTGGTCGGGCTGGGTATAGGTGGTGAGTGATTATATTCTTTCCTTTTATTATCTCTTGTATGATTATTGGTGGTAGCAGTAGTGATTTGTGTTGTACCTTAGTTACTAAACTGTTCTTATCTCAACCTGTGGGAGTTGCATTCTTTCGATTCTCCTTCCCATCCCCCCAGGAGTGGGGGGAAGAAAGAGGGGGGAGTGAATGAGCAAAACCGCATGAGTTATAGAGGCTTAAACCATGACAAAGTCACAAATGTATTTATAGGAAGTCTGGTCTCATCATTATTATATAGTGATCGAACAAGAGAGAATGTCTTTAAGCTGAAAGGGGGTAGATTTAGATCAGATACTAAGAGGAATTCGTCATTATGAGGGTGATGAGGCACTTGAACAGTTTGCCCAGAGAAGTTGTAGATGCCCCATCCCTGGAAGTATTCAAGGCCAAGTTGGACAGGGCTTTGAGCAACCTGGTCATGTGGAAAGTGTCCCAAGGCAAATGGGTTGGAACTAAATGAACTTTAAGGTCCCTTCCAACCCTTCTATGATTATATGTAGAGTATGCCTGAATACTCCTACCAGACTTGACCCTCTGCATTTAAACTGGGGCCCTGGGTTCAGCAGTAGCAGTCATTTTTTCTCCTTCTTAGTAGCTGGTGCAGTGCTGTGTTTTTGACTTTCAGCCTGGGAACAATGCTGATAACACCAATGTTTTTAGTTGTTGCAAAGTCATGTTTACTCTGACAAGGACTTTTCTGAGTCTCATGCTCTGCCAGGGAGGAGGGGAAGCCGGGAGGAAGCAGAGACAGGACACCTGCCCCAAGCTAGCCAAAGAGGTATCCTATACCACAGCACGTCATGCTCAGTATATAAACTGGAGGCAGTTACCCAGAAGGTCTAGGTTGCTGCTCGGGTCTGTCTGGGTATCGGTCAGTGGGTGGTGAGTGATTGTATTCTCTTCCCTTGTTATTTCCCTTATCATTATTATTACTGGTGGTAGCAGTAGTGGTTTGTGTTCTACCTTAGTTACTGGACTGTTCTTATCTCAACCCGTGGGAGTTACATCCTTTCAATTCTTCTCCCCATCTCTCTGGGAGAGGGGGTAAGAAAGGAAGGAGTGAGCGAGCAGCTGCGTGGTTCTGGATTGCTGGCTGGGCTTAAACCACGACAACAGGAGAATAAGAAGTCAGGTGTGGTTGCAAAAGAATTGCTAGAAGCTGAGCTGGAGTGAGCTACTTCTCTGAATTTATCTCAGACAGTTTTATTCCATAGAAAGTGTGAAGATCCATTCTGTACTTTAATAGGGAGTAAAGCTTTCTCATGTTTATTGCAGAATTAAAGTTCAAATATTAGGCTCTAGGAGGAAAACACAGTACTAAGAAAATCACAAGTCCCAAATTTTTTAAGTTTGTTGTACAAGTCAGTAGATCCTCCCACTTTTCAAACTGCAGTCTCTAACAGTCTAGGTTTCCTTCTTCACTGTTTTATTGCAGATGCCTTGACATCTAGCTTTTTATTCCTCTCAAATTCTTTACATGTAAAATAAACTGGATGTTCACATCCAATTCGCACTAATATCTTCCTTTGTTCATGTAACATGCCTAACGGCTGGCAGTGAACAGACTGAGATATAACTTGTATATTTGTCAGCTTAAACAACATAATAATAATGAAAGAAATCAATTTAATTAAAGTTTGGAAAGAATTGAATGGACTTTTTTAAGCTTAAAGTGTAAAAGTGTTGAGTCTTTCTTTTTTTCACTTCTGTTTTTTTGAATTGGAAATTGCTGAAACTAGCAGAAGGAAGTTTATAAAAAATTGTTTTATATTTTTTACATAAAATATAATAGAAGCTAGAATAGTATATAAAGATAAATAGTATATAATATAATATAAAAGTATATAAAAGGACTAGTAATGAGTCAAAAGTTACTTTATGCACTAGTCAGCATATCATTCAGCCTGTATACATCTTTTCATTCAGATAATACTTCAGGAAAATGGTGTCTACCTCTACATGTCAAGCTAACCTTACATGATTTTAATTCCTTCTCCTCAGAATACTAATCATAGGATAAGTCAGGTCAGAAGACCCTTCGGGAAATAACTAGTCCAACCTCCTGCTCAGAGTAGGGTCAGCTATAAAGCCAGAGCAAGTTGCCAGGGCTTTCTCTAGACAGGTCTGAAAATTTCTGAGGGAGATCAGAGAAGCTCCCTGGGCAACCTCCTCCAAAGCCTGACAGTCCTTATGGTGAATTGGACTTTTTTTTTACCATTAAGGGTACCAAATCAATTGGATATTAAGACTTAGGGGATTTCTTCAACAAAGTATGTTTGTTCTTGTTCCCACAGTAGGTCTATCAAGTAGCTACGTTGGGCGTGTTTTCAAAATGCACACACAACCACAGCCACAGAAGTAGAAAACTTCACAGAGTGTACTTACAGCCAGATGTAACACAAGCACAAACACAGAACTGTCACCCAGGAAAGTATTTAGGAAGACAGGACAAATTGTAGAGATCATATACAGTGCTTGGCCAGGCAAGGGTATTCATCTGAAGCCTGTTTACATGCGATCATCCCTTCCCCTTCCCTTTTTGTTTACCTACTTTTCTCCATTCCTGTTTGAAGACCCCCCATTTTCCTGCTCTTGGTCCTTCCTGTAAACTTCTGATATGTTTTTCATAGTCCCACAAGCCCCCTCAAATATTCCATAAGAAATTTGTTTCCCATCTCTTTTCCAGTTATAAAGTTCTGTACAAACCTCCTCAAGGATCTTGGTATTTCCTTTAGTGGCTTGAGACTACCGGTCCTTGCTGGCGTTTCTGCTACCTACTGTTCCCTAGGATATGTGTCTGTATTGTTTAATGTGTTACTTCTCTGTCTCTAATCCTAAATTAATGTCCTTATATTCCACATATCCTTACATTTCTATCCAGGCACAAGATCTGTTTCAATTTATGCTGCCTTCCTGCCTCATAGAATTGTGTCTTCATCTTGTTGATATACTCCTTACAGATACCGGGAGTCTTCTTTCAGAACCCAGCAAAGCAAGCTTCTCCTCCAGGCTGAGCCCTGGACCCTCAGCCTCTTCTTACACAGCAAGTCCTCCAATGCCTGAGAGTAGTATGTATTTTACAGAAACTCTGCTTTTTAAAATCGTATCATCCTCTTCCTAGCTTTTAAGTAGCAAATACAGAGCATGGTGAGTTAACTGATAAGGTAAAGGCTCCTGAGGTGCAAGCCTCTTTCACTGAAGAGGACAAAAACATTCATGGAAAAAACCCCAACCAAAGAAACAGAAAAAAAAAAAAAAAAAAAAAAAACAACACCAGCACAAAATATCAAGTTAATTAGTCTAGAAATGCTGTTCCCTAACCATGTGCACTTCATGTTTTCCCTTCTGTTTCTTTTCTACTTGAAATGTTCTGAAGGTTTTCTTTTTCCTGGAGGGTTTCTTTTTAAAATGTGGCCTAAAACTTCATAATCAAGGTTATTTTTCCATACTGTATTTCTAAAACTAACATGGTTGAGAAATCAGTGGTGAATTATATTTGACTATTTCAAGAATATCTACTTTTAACCTATTAAAGCTTTTTACTGCAAGGTGAAACCAGGAAGTATATAACAAAGAGTAAATAAACTTCTAGAGTAACAATCAGTAAATTTTAAGAATTGTTAAGTGACTATATTTGTGAACACACAATTTAGCTCTTCTCAAACACTAATGATGGTCTTTAGTTCTTATATGGGCCAAACCCACTATGACTTCAGGAGAAACTTGAAGATACAATGCTTAGAATATTTTCATTTGATGAAAACAACCAAACAGAAAACATGCTTGAAAGTACTACATGGAATGGCATGGAAAACAGGGCTACTAATTACAAAAATGTGAGGGTCAGATGACACAAGTGTCAACTTCTACTGAAATATACAAGCATAGTATAAACGCAAAATTCAATTTTCAAAAAATTACGGAAAAATAGTGAATATGCAAGACACATGCATCCAGAGAGATTACTATGTATTATGAGAAGGAAATTAAGTATCTGACCAATTCTGTCTCTTGGGGTCATAATACCAGTGGCATTGATTCACATCATCTGTGTTGATGTTTTCAGGAATTTAGGCAGCTAATTCTTTTGAGGCAATCCTTTAAAGATAATGGTTTCAACTAACTAATAATTTTGACTAAGTGAGAGAATAATCATAAAGTGGTTGTCACAGAATCATAGAATCATAGAATGGTTAGGGTTGGAAAGGACCTAAAGATCATCTAGTTCCAGCCCCCTGCCATGAGCAGGGGTGCTTAACACTAGACCATGTAGCCAAACCTGGCCTTGAACACTGCCAGGGATGGAACATTCACTACTTCTTTGGGCAACCTGTTCCACTATCTCACCACCCTCACAGTAAAGAACTTCTTCCTTATATCTAACCTGAACTTCCCCTGCATAAGTTTAAACCCATTACCACTTGTCGTATTGCTACAGTTCCTGATGAAGAGTCTTTGGAACATTGCTATTAGCTCTGTGAATTAATACAATAAGTTAAATAATACAAACAATTAAAAAATATATAATTTTTGTAGTTATTTGTGATTATTTATAATATAAATAAAACCTTAAATAGTCATAAGTATCCCATAGTTAATATCAATCCCTGAGATGTTTGGGTGGCATGGTTTAGTGGGAGGTGTCCCTGCCCATGGCGGGGGGTTGGAACTAGATGATCTTAAGGTCCTTTCCAACCCTAACTATTCTGTGATTCTATGATCCTATGATTCTATATGGAAGACTTAGTGGCTGGCTTTTAGTAAGAGTTCCTCTTGCCTTTCCATGAGTGTTGGATAATCAATTGTTTAATTGAAGGCAATCTCAGGAATTTGTGATTTAAGGTATGTTGAAGGACAAATTCTCTTCTTCCCATGCAGTCAATCAACTGATAGAGAACATAAAATCCAGTGGTTGGATTAAAGAGCACATGGACTGCTGTCTACAACCCAGGAGTAAGAATATGTTTTTTTTCTGCAGAAAGGGCTCATTCTATATAACACAGCACTGTACCAGGAGTACAGTGTATATAGGGCTTTCTTTTGAGAGCAATATTCTTTTGAGAGAGTAATATTTTGTCATTTCTTAGTGTATTCCAGGGTTAACCTAATGGATTAGTTGTTTAACCGGTTAATTAATGGATTAACTAATGGATTAGTTGTCTGGAATCACTTCTACATACCTAACAGACTGTCAGTCCAGGCTGAAAAGGGTATCTCAACCCTTCCTTTGGTCTCCTCAACCTCATTCTTATTCCTTTTCTTCTGGTGACTCCAGTGCGACTGTGATATCCAACTGTATATGCTTTAGGCTTTATTCAACTCTGCCTGAATTCAACAAGAATCTTTAATTGAATGTCGCAAATTTGACTGACATTTCTTCATGTATATGGGGATTTTTTTTAATCCTAAATTGTCATGGGTTCAGCAGCAGCAGTCATTTTTTCTCCTTCTTGATAGCTGGTGCAGCGCTGTGTTTTTGATCTTGGGCCTGGGAACAGCGCTGATAACACCAGTGTTTCGGTTACTGCTTAGTGATGTTTTGGTCTGGCCAAGGACTTTCTGAGTTTCATGCTCTGCCTGGGAGGAGGGGAGCTGGGAGGAAGCAGAGACAGGGCACCTGACCCAAACTGACCAAAGAGGTTATTCCATACCACAGTACGTCATGTCCAGGATGGAGAGCGGAGAGCAGAGACCCGGAAGGGTGGGGGGTGCACTGCGTGGTCGGGCTTGGTTTTAGGTGGTGAGAAATTGTATTCTTTCCTTGTATTTGCCTTGTCATTATTAGTATTGGTGGTAGCAGTAGTGATTTGTGTTATACTTTAGTTACTAAACTGTTCTTATCTCAACCTGTGGGAGTTGCATTCTTTTCGATTCTCCTTCCCATCCCTCTGGGAGCGGGGGGAAGAAAGAGGGGGGAGTGAGAGAGCGAAACTGTGTGGCTGACTGGACTTAAACCACGACACCTAAATAGACAAATAAACAACGGTTGCAGATTTTATCCAATGTTTTTTTTTTTTTCACATATATGCAGTCTGTATATTTTTTTTCCTATTAATCTTGAAGATGAATGCTAAATTCATCGTTTGGATAGGAACCATGTGAAATCTCATCTGAGTCTTTAGAGGTCAGGTGAACTTAACTGCTTCCAGTCACATCTCCTGTGATCAAGCAGCAGGTTATATAGGAAAATGGGTTTAAAAAAAGGCCTCTAAAAGAGAAATATCATTACTTCTTCCATTTTGTAGTGACTTGATGTGCAGTCAGCACTAAATTATTTCATTTGTTTCTTAGTTTTCCCATCTGTAAAGCTGGGAACAAGTCTCTTAAATACTTCTTTGTGTGTGTGTAAAGATTTATTGGTTTATAAATATATCACTCTTCAAAGCATTTACACTGCGTAGATGCTATGCATTACTTTTTGGTATTTTTTCTGCAAAGAACATGCTTGCCTTTGCAGCAATGTGCCATGATTTTCTGTCGTGCAGAAACAGTATGTGCTTTCCTTTTGACATCCTGTATCAGCACAGCAAATTGTTTCATTAAGTGCCACTTGTTCAGTAAGTGTAACAAAATTAAAGCTGAAAAAAGATGAATCATCTATGAGGACAGAGATCAAGGAGCTGTTTATTTCACAAATGTCACTAGCAGGCATATTTTTCTTTAAATCAAGGAGATATTTGCCTCATATCAATGGAAGCATCAGTATAATCAAAAGGGCATCTGTACTTTTCAAGGCTTTGTGTATATAATTGATTTTCAATGGAAATTTCATCACTATTTCGTTGGATCTGCACTACAATATTTCTTAGAGTCAGTAGTTTGCAACTGTAATTGTCAAGAGTACGACACATAAATGTGAGCTATTTTAAAGACAAAAAATACAGAAAGAAGGGTCAAGGAACTGCTTTATCTGTGGTTCAAGAACACTTGGTAAGACTGTTTTAAATTATCCAGCAAGGTTTATAATCTAAGCAAAAGGCTTGCAAGTTAAACTTGAAAAGGCATCAAGCAAACCACTAAGTGCTATCTCTTGTATATGTTTATTTGAATTCACAGAATATTTAGTATAATCATTACCATGTGAATTCATATATACGTCATGTGGAAACTCTATAAGAACTGCATTCATAATAACTCTAAATGACCATTTTCATGTATATATGTTCATGTCTATCTTGGTTGATTTAGCAGTGAGACCAAGTAATGACTATTGAATCATCTGCTTTGAAAATCATTATGGCCACTGCAACATACCTCATAGTGTATGGATATATTATATAGTAACCTTGTACTAGATACTTACTATGCCTGAGGAATGTGGAATAAAAGGAATTTGTATTTTTCTTTAAGTTTTACTCATTGTCTATGCTTGCAGCATCAGTAGTGATTTATCTTGTAATTTATGTATATATTTGGCTTCTCTTCCCCTAAGCTTTTTCAGTATTAGTGCAGGCAGGAATTAAATTCTTAATGTGTCAAATGGTCAAAATTCATTGACCATTTTAAAGAATCTTTATTATTTTGCTTTTTACTTAACAAAAGGGCTTAGTAAGCGCATCTTTGCTGGTTTTATAATAACAGAAATCTCCCTGGAATATTCCACTTGTAGCCAGGTGCTTCTCCTGGATGCATTTTTTCTGGGCACACACAGTGATTGCGACTCCGCTATGGAGCAGGTGGTTTGCATGCAAACCTCACTCAGCTGATTGATCACCTAGTTAGTTGCCCATTTGGTGGATCTCCTTGGATTGCACTGTAGACTCAGAGTGATTTAGATAGTAAGGGACCTATTGCTGTAACTGTGGTCCAACACATTTCTCAAGCAGGAACAACTTGGAAGTAGATTTCCATTTAGAGGTATATCATGGTCCATCCACACATCATCATCTAGGTTCCCTTCCAAAGGAAATCATGAATGTACTCTTTGTCTCACATAATATGCACAAATGGATTATGGCTACACCAGTTTACAGGTGTTAAGAGTACAGGGGACATAGTTGAACTTATCAGTTTGTAGCATAGATTAATTTTTTGTGCTGTCACTGAACATTAGTTATATATTACACATCAGAATATGATATATAATAAATGCAATGACAGTTGCTCAGCAGAAGTGTGTGCTTGAAGATATCAGTGCAAAGGAATAAGGAAGACTTTGTTACTAATTTTAGAGAATTTATTGCACCGAAGCTGAAATCCATATCCAATCCATTCCCTATTTACAACAATGCAAATAGATGAGCTGAAAGAAAAAGCAAGAGCAATGTAATGAGAAAGAAAAGATGACGAAATTCAAAAGGATGACTAGTCCAACCAATTCTAAGACATAACCTTCATTCCATTCCACTGCCTTTGTACTGCTAGGTATTTAATATCTATGTGCAGCTCCAATTAACAAGTATTACATGTTATTAGCCACAAATATAGATGCACACATAAACAAAACAAGGCACATGGTTTCTTATGTATAAAAAACCCTTGAAATCATTGAAGAATTATATATGTCATGGGTTCAGCAGCAGCAGTCGTTTTTCTCCTTCGTTGCAGCTGGTGCAGTGCTGTGTTTTTGACTTTCGGCCTGGGAACAGCGCTGATAATACCGATGTTTTTAATTGCTGCTCAGTAATGCTTACTCTGACCAAGGACTTTCTGAGTCTCATGCTCTGCTAGGGAGGAGGGGATGCCGGGAGGAAGCAGAAACAGGACACCTGACCCAAACTGACAAAAAAGGTTATTCCATACCGCAGCACGTCATGTCCAGGATGTAAAAACGAAGGCAGGGACCCAATAGTTTGGCTTGGGTATAGGTGCTTGATCAGGCTGGGTATAGTTGGTGAACGATTGTATTCTTTTCCCTTGTATTTCTCTTGTAATTATTATTATTGGTGGTAGCAGTAGTGGTTTGTGTTATTCCTTAGTTACTGAACTGTTCTTATCTCAACCTGTGGGAGTTGCATTCTTTTTGATTCTCCTTCCCATCCCTCCAGAAGCTGGCGGGAAGAAAGAGGGGGAAGTGAGTTAATAAACTGCGTGAGTTATGGCTTAAACCACAACAATATATTAAACTAAAACACCAAGCACAATCTCTAAACTTTTATACTTACCACTTTTAGAAGGAAATGCTGTAATATACACTTTGCAGAAATAATTCTGTTAATTTTGTAAGATCTCTATGCATGAAGAACAGAGCTGATACTGAAAATTCAGGGTACAATGGTTTGGTAGTAACAAATACCCGTCAACTTGAAACCAAGAAAAAAGATCCTTGGGGTTTATCTCTCCTTAAGTCCTTCTGTCTTAAAGCAGAGTAGTAAGTGACAAAGGTAATACAGCTGCTTATAAAGAAGCATAATTTCTTTCCTGACTGTTAATCCTCCCTTTCTGCTACCCCAGGATGAAACCAGCCTTAAGCACTGTTTTTGTAAGGCATAATTTCAGAATGGTGCCAACAGAAAAACTGTAGCTTTGGGGAAGGAAGCAAATAATATCTGCAAAAGATCTTGTTTCCAAGCAGATATCAGTTCTAAAACCTATGAGGCAAAGACAAGAACATGTTACTGAGTTCAAAGTCTTTTTCTAGTTTTTCAATACAGCTGTATTGCAGACAGCCGTCAGAGCTTATCCTGAAAGTCTGAGGCCTGTAGAAGTGATTCACCACAACAAACTTTAAGCTGTTCAGTTTATTGTAATTGAAAGTGAAGACCTCTGTTAAAACGAAACAAACACACACAAAAAAAGAAAAAAAAAAAAGAAAAGAAAAAAGACCAGTAATGAGGAAGATCCAGCACCTCAGGAAAACAGAGTGAACAGGAAGGCAAACAAGGGTCTGTTATACTACTCAGACAGCTGAACAGGATGCTGAACTCTGGCCCAAGGATGGTGCACATCAGAAACCTGCCATGCACATTTCCTGTTTTGCATTGTTTCATGAATCCCAAAGCAGCTGCTGTGCCACTGAAGTCAGGAAAAACCTCACCCAGCTCATTGTTTTGGGACACTATGACAATAAATATTAATGATGCAAAATTAGAATCCCTCATGCCAGGGCCATCAGTCTGTCCCGTGGACTTTATTATGGCTAGGAATTTATGCTGAACTTTGACTTCCACCTTACAGCTTTAACCTTTAAGATTCCAGAGGACATTTCGCAGTGTATTTATTTATTATGTTATTATGATTTATTTTATTATGTAATGCAACTTATTGCAATGCAAAATGTTATAATAAGAAAAAAAATCAAGGATAGTCTGAGTTTATATCATCTAAAGGAATATCATGATAGAAATAGAATATTAGAATAGCAATTTTGTTTCTCGGACAGGAAACTTTCAAAAAACATTAACCATCATCCCTGAAAATCCAAAGTCCTTAGACAGTTTTAAAAAATGTAGTTCATTTTTGTCTTAGTATGATTATGTAGAAATTTTCTTAAATTTTAAGGATCAGCATTTGTAGGCATTTTTCTGAAGAAGCAACTTCAAATAAGGTAAACATTCCTACTGATCTTAAAAGAAGTTACATTAAATTGTGGCTTTATTTAAATTAAGTGACTAAAGAGTTTACTGGGATCTTGCATTCATGTTAATTTTTGAGCAAAACCAAAATTTGGACATATGATCCCTTGTTTTCACAGAATAGTTGAAATTGGAAGGGATCTCTGAAGATCATCTAGTCCAGCTGCCCTGCTTGATGCCAGCTTATCAAAGCAGATTTTTAAGATCAATTACTTATCCCTCTATGTATAAAATGATGTCAATAGAAAAAGTTCTTTTGAGACAAGATGTTTAGAAAAACCCTTTAAAAACTGATGTCGTCTAAACATTTTATCAGTAATGTACTATACATATCACTTTGCAAAAGTGATATTCGCAGGCATCATCTAGGACAAAATCACTATTTAAATTTGTGTAATTTTATAAATACATGTAATCCCCTCTCCTCCAGGAAAACAAGTTTATAGCAATTGCAAAAAGCTTGTCACACTCTGTAAAAATATTTCTTGCGTGAAAAAAAAAAATCCGAATATTTTCTTTCAATTATTCATCAATTTTGAGACTTCTGCCATTATGAGGTTTGTATTATTCTTGTCCTATTGGCAGACTGTCAGTAGGAGACAATACTACTAATAACAAAAGCTAAAACAAAAGATCAAAAGGGAACTAATTCTTTAATAGACTGCGACTGCTATGTCTATAATTAGTCCAAAATCTTTCAGAAGAACTCATACCACTGAAGTACTGGCTATAAGATCTTTGAAAGGTGTGTGGAAATCATTAAAGGAAGGAGAAAGTGAGAAAAAAGGGTGCTAGAAACATAATGTTTCTTCTGAAGTAGTGGTCAGGTTATCAAAGTACACAGTATCTAATTTTATAAACATGAACAGAACTGTTGTGGATTCAAGCATCTATACCTGTTTACTGCTGTCAAGCATTAGAGTTTGCTTTGTAGGAACTGGGGTATGTAAGGAAAACATCAGTCAGCAAAAGATATCCAAAAGAGAAAAAGTAAAGGAGCAGATTTTCCTTATTTTTTGGCAGCTAAAAGAAGGGCAAATATGAGTAAAAGATATCTGCAGATTTTTTGAAGACTTCCTTCAAACATTAATTGCAACAAGCAGTGAAAGTTATCCTCGTAACTCTGGGAGATCTTATTATTCATCCAGCATATTTTTACCCGTACCAGAAACTGTCAGTCCACACAAAAATAATATAAACTACAGGACCAATTTTTTAAGTGGTCAGCTCTTTTTTAAGACTTTCAGCATTTCAGAGTGGACCAGCCACCACATAATGTCTAACTTCTTTCTTGAATTTACTCTGGGGTTTGTATTATTTTTTACAAATTTGTATTCAAAAAGAAGTGACTTGGATTTTTCTTACAGCTGGAAATTGCGAGACAGTCAGGATGAAATAAAGTACAAAATGCTTAAACCAGTTATCTAGCAACTACAGCCCTATGGCTAAGTCAGATATCTTTATGACTTTATGCACGAGGTCAGCCAAAATAATTATTCTGGTCCTCTCATTATTAGGATCTACAATTCTACTTCATCTATTTTCTCTTTTATTGCTTTAAAATGATTTCGAAGCCTGATTTTAGAATCCCCATTTCCAAATATTTCATAGTTAATGACTGGGTTGGACTCAGACTGCCTTCTAAAGGTGAAAGGCTCTATATCGCATGCTGTTTTTAAGAGTGGACCTAACTTGTACACCAGGGAAGTCATAGATTGTTAGATCTTTGAACTATATATAACAATAACAGAAAGTGTTACAAAACTTTAATTTCATGAGCTTCTGGTTTCATGTTCTTCATTATACTTGCTCCCCAGAAGTGCTGTTGAGTCCTTTAAAACCCTAGTGGGTTCATAAGATTTCAATGTTTCTTCTTAGTTTTATTCTGGCCTTTCTTTGTGGCATGGGAACCCTGCAGCACCCTTCCACTCAGCCCTTCTGCATTAAATCTATTCTAATCTGGAGAAAGGGACTAAAATTTTTTCCTCACCAGCTACTGTGAGGAATTTCTCTAAAATTTAAATTCTGTGTAATGGGGTACATAACTTAATCCTAGGTCACAATCTTCAGACCATTTTAGCAGAACTTGTTAACTCCAAAATAGGTGGGACCAGAGCAACTTCTTTATGTCACACCATTAGGCTACAGAGATTTTTCAGATGAACAGGAGGCAAGCCCACAATGAATGTAACAACTTTACCGAGCAGTCACAGTGGCGAAAGTACGAGGAGAAACTTGAATTATGTACAACACAGTTTCATGAAATTCTGAGTTCATGTGAAGTTGAAAATTGGTGCTGTAGTTAGGCTTGTAAATCCCTAATGACTGAAACTGTCAAGATGCAACAGACAATGTTGTTATTTTGTTATACAGGTTTGTGCTTTACATATATGCAGCTGGACTATGGTCTTTTAGAATTCACAGCTTTCTGTACACCATGTATCACTGTATTTTAATTATTTTTTGCAAATCAGTGTGTGAGTTTGAGAGGCCCTTCCAAATGTAAAAACAATAGTGGATTGTCTCAAATTGATCCTTCCTTTTTAACTCTCCTCTCTCTTTGCAAGTACCAGGAGCACCTCAGTTACCAGACCGGACCTTTAACCTGTGTTTTAAAAAAAACCGTAAGGCTTTCCACTAAGGTAGATCAACAGCTACATGTAAATCAGCCTGCCACATGCCATGCCATTCAGGGAATACTTGAGCAGGCAGCTTTCCCTCCAAGGCAGATAGATATCCTCTTAGAAATGTGACTCAAGGACAAAGGACAAGGCAAATACAATAAGTCCAAATGTAATCTACCAGCACTCTCAAACCTTTTAATAGTTCGAAGCTGCTACTTGTCCTCAGGCAGTTTTGTCTCTTTTTCTAGTTGGCAAAATCTGTTGATAAGGCAGACAGCTCTGCTATCATGATTTCAAAGAAATCAAGAAACTTGTAATAAAAGGGAACGTTAAAATTTTTTGGGGGGCTTTTTCAATCATGTGTTACTCTGGTTAGTGCATCATGGTGTGTGTCTTTTTTTTCCATCCCCCAAAGCAAGAAGAAGTAAATATTCTATTCAGATAGATCACTGATTAACATTCACAACTTTCAGCATTCTCTGGCTCCAAGAGATGTTTATTGAAAATATGTAGCTGAGTCTTAAAGCCAACAACATTCCCCCAGGGTGTCCATTAGGCAGAAGGGCAGGGCAGTTGTAAACAACCTATTTTGTAAAGTCAAAGAATTTGATAGAAAAGTCATCTAAGTAATATTTGGTAAATATTTTATATTTTTCAATGTGTAGCTTGCAGGGACAGACTAAAAATGGAAAGACATAAAGTTTAAAAAGAGTTACTCAAGAGAAAATATATGTCTCTAATAATAATCTATTAAGATTTTTTTACAAAGTGGATGCATTAAAAAAACCCATCTGTGCCACCTGATGTGGGTGGGTTTCATAGGTTTAGATGGAGAAAGAGCTATCAGGAAACAAGAGGCCAAAAAGAGGAAAAGTGTGTACTGGGAAAATAACGTGCGAGAGCTTCCTGATGACCGATAAAACTCTGGAAATGGTTTCTTGTGCTGAGCCCACAAGAATCGATAGCCAGGAAACGAAGAACCTGATGCATCTCTATGAGGTCACAAGCGCAGACAAGCACCTGCTCTGGCTCTGTACTATGTGGCCAGTGCCTGCGGCACGCAAATGAAGACTGCAGGACTGATTATGTGCCTGGTGAATGAATTGGCCCCAGAGGGCTGTCCTAACACTTCCCTAGATGCCCCTGGCATATAACAGACAGCCTCACTGCTTTAGGGGGGTACCCCACGGGGTACCACCCCACTGGGGTTCCCCTTCCTGCTGCTCCTTCAGTCTGGTTGGTATGAATGAGCATCTGAGGGTGCAAGTGAACTATGTGAGCACATAAGTGTATTGTATTAAGAGTAACAGCTTGATTCTATTATTAATAACAGCTTAATGGATAAAATGTGTTCTAAGAAATACTTGCTGTGACCTGTGCCTCCTTTCCCTACCAGTCCCATATTAAACAGAGGAATTTACAATCAATACTTGCTCAAAAGAGATACATTGAGGAAGAAAGACAGCAACATTCAGATATTTATAGGTTCTACAGGATCCAATATACAAATTGTGGGTCTGTAAAAATTAGGCAGACCAAGATGTTGTGAGAAGCTGCGTAGATGATTGTGAGTTATTTTGAAGAATAATAGGCTTTCTAAAACTGGTATACTTCTTTCATAAAATGTGCAACTGCAACCTGATACATGATCATATCTTTTACCATCTTTCTTATGTTATTCCCTTTGAAAATTCAAAGAGCAATGAGCTTGTCTTTGTAAGTGCTTGCACAGAATTTATCTCCACAATGTAAAAAAATCTGATTATTAAATTAATTAAGCAATAATAGTTTCTGATTGATAAAGATCAAAACTAGAAGTTTTGAACAGGAATGCTTGGGAATCCAGCCTCAATTTTGCATCACCTTAAAGGATTATATAGAATTCATGTTTCTTCAGTTAATCACTCTTCGTCGTATATAGAGCTCGTCAAAGTACACAAAATGTTTGTTAAGAAGAAAATTTGTAGTAAACATCTGTAGCTTTAGAATCATCTCTAAGAATAATAAGTACATGTGGAGACGTAAGGCACCGACCCTGTTTCTGGTTGCAAACAAAATCATTTATTTCACGTCTGGCATCCCTTTTATAGTCTACTAAGTGCTAAGCAGTAACTTTCCCCTCTCTCACTTCCTTATCATTCCGATTTAACAAAACTACTAGGGGTTACAAATATTCACATTGTTTGGTCTGTCTTTGGAATGCACATCCTGCTTTATCTTGCAAACTGTCTGCTTTGTTTTGCTAGCCGATCTTTACCCTTCATTGTTGTCTTTACAGTTCCCGAGGCTTAGGCCAGACCAGGGCAATAGCACCTGGTGTTTTCTTCACTGCTCCCAGGGCTTAATTCGGACCAGGGTGATAACACCTGAATCCATTTCATTAACTAATTCTACCCCTTCACCCACATCTGCTCCTTTTTGTTTTACTAAAAGACAGCTTTTACAGATTTATGATCTATTTTGCCAAAGTTTCTATATTCTCCATTAGCTATTGTAGCAAACAAGGCACACAGATTAGGATACCTAAAAAGACTGACAAAATGATTAAGATAAAGTAAAGCCATCCTGTAATGCTCAAGCCAGAAAACACTTTGTTCAACCAATTCAGTCCCTCATCTTCCTGAAGGTGCTCTGTCCTTGTTATTAAGACTGGAATGCAGTTATGGATGATCTGCTAAGTTCATGCAGCACATACCAGCAAAATCTTCACACCCATGGCCTTGAGCTAACAATAAAAGTCAACAGTCGTTCTGTTCTGTAGTGAGGTGTGCCTCACAGAATTAACGTCTAAAAGCAACCCTGTGGTCCAGTGGTACCCTTCCCGGGTTTAAATGTTCCCAGTCTAGTACTAGTGGCTGGGAAGTCCAGTTGCTATACACTCCCACACAGATACGCTCTTCGTTGGCTGGTTCTCCAAAAAGAGACCAGTTAACTTTGTACAGTTCCCATGGGTTAACTTCAGCTATGAATCAGCATCAATCTTCATTGGCAGACGTCGCTTGTATAGATGGATGGGTACATCAAGTGGGGATCCATCGGGGTCCTTAGTCTATAGGGACACAAGCATAGCCTCTTCCCCAAATTATTAACTTAAAGGGACCTTCCCAGTTCTGATTTTCCAAAGAAAAATTATTATCATTACCATAGCAGGTTCTTTCCCTGGTATTGGATCTGGGCCTACATGGGTTAGTGCAGAAAAATGCCTAATCACTGGGGAGACATTTATGCCCGTGTGTAAATCAGAACTGGATAATGTTAAAGAATTTAAGACAATACTTTGTTTATTTGTGCATGTGGGGTCTCCCCTATCATTCCCCTTTTTTGTTTTGCTAGCGTGTTTTTTACAATTTGCTGTGTCTGCTCTATCACTGCTTGATCTGTGTAATTAACATAGCCACCCACTACTCCAGGCAGCACTGTTTCGGTAATATTAGTCTGATTTGAAGTCGTTTGATCCTTTATAACATGTGGCATGCCAGTGAATCCTACATACCATGTAACAGGTTGGAATAATGGGGGGTTTAACAAATGTGCCCAGTATACTTGTCCATTACCCATGGTCACACATAATAGAACAGATATTACAAAGATTTCTGTCCTTGTTTCTTTCTCTTGTTGAGTTCTGGCGCTTTACACATTTCGTTGGTAGCCAGTATGGCCCTGTCGCTAGCTGTACTTAGCCATATCCTTGACCCCATGTCAGCAATGTCTCTGGTCCTTTCCACTCATTATCATGTAGGTCTTTATATAGAACTGGTGGTTTGGGCAAGGAATTGTCCATCAGATGTCACAAACGCTGTATTGCAGAAAGAGAATCAAAACCAGACAAATTTAAAAAAATTAGTACAAATTGCACTTTTGCAAACTGTTTGTGTGGAGAAAATCCTTGCATTCCCCCTTTCTTTTTTTTTTTTGTTTTATATATAATACCTGCTTTAGATGACCCTACTTGAGCAGGGGATTTGGACTACATCATATCTCAAGCATTTGCCAGCCACAGGCTACTTGGCCTGCTCTTCTCACCTGTATAGCTCTCTGATAACAGGGGAGGCCATCCCTCACATCAAGGTCTGGCATGGCATGTGTCCCCACCACTCAACGCCTGCTGGGTTGCAGCCAACAGCGGAGCTAAAGTTTCTTCTTGGTGGCAAACAGAGGCCAACCCAGTCTTCCTTTGATTGTGGTAGAAAGCATTTGGCCAACCTCAGTCCTTGCACCTTATCAATGCAGAGCTTCACCTGCTTCATCCAGTAACAAGTCACTACTATGGCAAAGCGCATACACATTTATATTAACAGTATGTATACTACAGGGTGCAGCAGCATGTTGAAGATGCTAGTGGCAGTGAGGGACCAGCCAAAGAAATTTCTTATCAGTGGAGTTCTCTCACTCTCTTAACTTGTTCCATTGTCTGCTTGATAATGCTATCATTGTACTAGAATCTTTCTAGCTTTTGCCTTAGCATTTTCTAGCAGCTGCTGCTAATTTGCATGCTCTAACATCTGTTTTACAGGTGACAAATCCTTACAAGGTGCAGTTCTTATTAACAACTGGTTAGTAAGAACAGGTGGTTTTATACACAAAATCACAGCCTCTAATAATAGCTGCTTTACAAGCACATATATTCAAGCTGTTACTTTTCAGTTGCCCCCAAGTGATGTTTTGCAGTCATTCATTTCTCTCTTCCTCTGTCTGCTTCTGCTCAGGATATTCATTGTCAGCTCCTGTGGCTGAGGCATTGGTTTTTTCCACTCGTCTGCCCAGATCATGGCAAGGCTTGAGAAACTTTGCAGTCAGCCGCCATGGACCTGTAGGTAGGAGTACACAAATATACCCCCTCCCCCAGGTTATCAGTTCTTGAGAAGTAAGACAGGTTAAAGTGTTTCCTTAGAGCAGAGACATTCTGATGAAATAAGAATGTGAAGCAGCTGCAGAAGTAAACTGACTGGTGTTAACAGTCAAGGAGTTTGCTGAGTCATTATCCATTTTTTTTCTTCTTTCTTTGCCACCCTGATGCTGCTTGGGTGGCAGGTAGTAAAGCTGGTGGTTGCCCTACCCCTCTCGCTTTTTCAGTTAGCAGTTCTTGTTTCAACTGATCTATCTTTCCCTCCAAGTCTTGGATTCACCCCCAGGTTACCTTAAACACACTAAGCAGGACTCCTCCCCTGTGCCCAGTGTGTTGCAGGCCTCTTTAGTCTTTGTTTCTGGTGTCTCTATAAACTGCCCAAATACTTCAATAGATCGAGAGGGTTTTTTTGTTTGGTTGGGTTTTGTTGTTGTTGTTGTTGTTTTTCTCTCCTCAGCTCTGGTGTCCATCCTGGACATGCCACCGGTGGAGCACTTGGGAGCCGAATCAGAGGGCAGCTTCTTTTGAGCATGGTTAACGAGCTCTATCAAATAATTTTTTTTTTTTTTTTTTCCAAAGTCGTCACTCTGCTTTGCACGGCTACAAACACCGGCCTGCTCAGCAGCAGCTATAGCTGCCAGCCTGCTGAGCAGCAGCCATAAATACCTGCCGGCTACAGCACTTTTGTATTAACCCTTTCTTGCCCGAAATGTTAATCTGCTACCCATTAAAAACTTTTATGTGAACCCGACAACAAAAAATACACAGAGCACCATCTGCCCTCTACACACACACACACACACACACACATGCATGGGATCCCACAAGTACACTCCACACAACTACACTCCACACAACTACAATATTTGAAACACAAAATCCAGACAATCATCACTCTCACTACATGGTCCCTACAGAACGTGGTGCAAGGACCCTGCGAAGACAATCAGGAAACCAGCTCCGAGCAGCAGCATCACCACAGTGAGAGGTGTCGGGCTCGAACTTAGCAGGCGTTCCCGCGGAGGCTCTGCCTCCCCCATATCGCATGAGGCTTGGGCTTTTATACTGACCAAAATGCACACTCATTCCGACGCAGGTGGCTAGCCTATGTCAAAAGAAGTGGCCAGCAGTATCTATAAAGGTGTACAAGGGTCAGTAGAAACACAGACATACTTATATTTGCCAACCTCTAGTATATAAGTATCACAGAGAGACTATATAAAATGAGTTGTATATCACCATTTGCCAGATATCTTTGATAAGAGCATACGAGAGACCTTCCCACTGTGGGTTTTGATTCGGCACGTACACCATCAGGAAAGCACACAATACATCTGCATCCCCCACCCATCTCGCTTCTCCCTTTACAGCTGCCCATTTATCATGAGGATCTGGGGGATGTAAATCAGGCTCCTTTTTCTGATCAACAGCCTCAGGTCAAATGAACTATCCAGGTCAGCATCAAAATTATCAGGCATCAGAACCTCAGGAGCAGCAGCAGCAGTCTGATGAAAGTGCACAAGCTCCTCATTAATGTGTTCTGGAGTTTCAGCGTTATCAAGTGCAATTAAAACATTTCCTCCTGCAGGTTTCAGGTGATCTGAGAGTAAGCTCTTTCTTGGGATTAACAGGGCCTGGGTCAAAAGGATCGTCTTCATCCCCGTCCTCAGTCTTTGCAGCCACAGAGGAGATCCGCGGAGGTTCGGGGGGAAGGGGTGGCTGGGGAAGGGGGGGGGGGGACACTGTGCTCCACTATCTCATTTTTTGACTTTAGCATTTCTAAAATAGTTCTCCAAATGGCTAACAAATTTTTCACAGTGTCATCGCCTTTTGTGGCTGCGTCCCGCAATTTAACTCCTGCACCATCCCACAAAAAGACCTCAAATACGGTGGACTCATCAATCTCTGGATAATGCATCTTCAAACATTTCGACATTAACTTGGAGTCTGTCTCTTTAAAGGTTGTTCCCTTCTTCTTAAGAAGGACTGAAAACATGCGTAAAATGGAGGCTTCTTCCTTAGTAGTATTTCTTCCCATAGTCCCGTTCTCAGCTACTCCCCTTTTCCAGATGACCGTTATGTCCCAACCTCTTTCGTGCTCCTCCACAGGCCTCCTCACCTCTCCCAGGTGATAGGTTTGTGCAGCCAAAAGATCCTTTAATGCTGGTTACATCATAACTACTGTTTTCTCTTCTTTTGAAAGTTGAAAACCCATCGTCCTGACAGCTCACCTTTTAAGAGGTGCGAATTTTCCCGGCAAGGCAGCTCTCTGGTCCGCTGCATGACTCCTTCGGTCAGCTTCTCCATCGGAGCTCTTCATCTGCCTTTAAGGCCCCACATTGGGGCACCATTTGTGGAGATGTAAGGCACCGACCCTGTTTCTGGTTGCAAACAAAATCATTTATTTCACGTCTGGCATCCCTTTTATAGTCTACTAAGTGCTAAGCAGTAACTTTCCACTCTCTCACTCCCTTATCATTCTGATTTAACAAAACTACTAAGGGTTACAAATATTCACATTGTTTGGTCTGTCTTTGAGATGCACATCCTGCTTTATCTTGCAAACTGTCTGCTTTGTTTTGCTAACCGATCTTTACCCTTCATTGTTGTCCTTACAGTTCCCGAAGCTTAAGCCAGAACAGGGCAATAGCACCTGGTGTTTTCTTTACTGCTCCCAGGGCTTAATCCGGACCAGGGTGATAACACCTGAATCCATTTCATTAATTAATTCTACCCCTTCACCCACAAGTACATCTAGAGGTAGAACTTGGTTGTCTCCTTATTTGTTTTTAAATGCCTCAGTAGCCAATTCAAATTTGGTAAAATGCACTAAGGAGAAACACTTATTTCATTTGTAGTATGATTGGTTTGTTGTTGCTATTCCACATTATGTCGTTTCTAAGCAGAAAAATAATTAATTTTTTTTAAAATATGGTGTCTTTAAGCTCATAATATATTAGCAGACTTCCAGCTTTTACAGTATCAATTGTTTCAATGATTAAAGCTAAGTAAAATTAAGAGGAATACACCTAATTTACCTTAATATTATTGTTTGCTAAAATGTTGCATGCACCTTTCCTTTTACTGTCATGTTCTATTTTCAAAGCATAGAGTCTAAACAGATTCATTTTTGCTGTCCTCAAATAGAAAATACCACAAAAAATCGAAACACTTCTGCCTCAGATGCAGCCCAAACTCTGAATACATTCTGTAAGTTCATTGTCAAATATATTAAACCCTCATATCATGAGGTTTTTTTTCAATTTTGGAATTAAAGATCATTGTACTTTCTCATAGTTTCACGATCCATTGCAAACTCCTGATATCTCAAAATGTAAAGTATTGCATATGAAAAAGTGATGTGTTCTTACTATTCTATCACACAATAATATTCTACCTGAAATTTAGATAGAGTTCTTTGAGTGCTTACTTTTAACCCAAGTTCAGATTTTCATTCCAACAGTATGAACTGAAACAACAGCATGTAGAGGATTCCTGTGAGGCAAAGAATTATTAATCTCCAGCCAACCAGTACTGGTGGTGAAGTCACTCAAGAATTACCATGAATTGACTGAAGGAGGGACAGGAGACCTGCATGTCACAGTTGCGTATCAAATATTATCTGGACTTGGTCTCAGATCAGAATTTTCATCCTGAACCTGAGACTATGTTTTTGCAATCGTGATGTGCAGATCTCAGTGTTACTGAATGGTCCTAGGCTCTCTCTATGCTACTAGTCGAAACAAAGGGCCAAGGCCCAGGTTCAGCCATTGGCACAAGTCTTGTTGTTTGTCACATGCTCTTTTGCATGTTTTTAATTCTTGCCAGCTACCACAACGCCAGGAAATGCCTGGGCTCCAGAAACTGTTCTCACAGAAAGTACAGATGAGGCAAGTGAGTCCAGCAGGCTGCTATCTGTGATATACACTTTCTAGTAGTGACAAAAAACAAGCCCTGGAGCATTTTATCTGCTACTGAGTGATACAAATTGGTCCAGATCATCAGGGCATTTCCAGTGAATTAGTAAGAATTCATTGAACAGAGTTTATGCCAGATTTCTGATTTCATGCCAGTTGGAAAAGGACCTAATTCTGTACAAGCTGTAAGAGAAAAATGTCCTTAAAAAATATTTGAAATACAATCAATAGAGCTTCATTGCACCAGTCAATATTCTTTCATATAGAGGTATCACTTCTTATCCAGTACCAAATATTGTAGAACTAGGGGATTGCTTTGTTTTGTTAACTCATAGCCCGAAAACTTTTTCTAAGTGAATATTTTTTTGTATACATTCTGAGGTACTTTTGGTCTCTTCCAGTCCTATTTTCCAGTTTTATTACTACAGTCATTTCAGCCAACTGCAAAAATGTACACGACAACAACCACACTGCTTTCTCCTGCAGTCCAGAAAAGAATTTTCAGGCAGGAAAGTTGGACCTAAGATAAATATAATGCTGTATACTTTGTACAGTTAAAAAATAATTGAAAATAATTGTGGCAAACAAGGGAACTAGGAGCATATTTTATAAACTGCATTTTTCAAAAAAGGCCAATTCTAAATGCACTGGTATTCAGAAAACCACTCCATGTCTTATATTGAGAGACCTTTATTATATTTTTTAATTTCTATTTATCTTCAAATAAATAACCATTCATGAAGGTAGAAGCCTTGAGGATAGACTCCCCACCACTTCAAGCCACAGTCACCACATCTCTTAGTCTCTAAATATATATTTTATTAGAATATTCAAATAATAACCTCAAAATAAAATAATATTTTCATCTGAGAAAAGTCATGACTTGTTAAGCAAGAGACACTCAACTCATGATCTAGCAGCAAAATTCTTTCCTGTTCATCGGAATCTACAAAATAAGTATCCTTTCAACAAACTTAGAAAGTTATCCAGGGTTAAGGCAGAATGTTTCTTGAGGATGAAAGTACCGAGTAGGTGGGTTTTCATCTGATTACATACATATGTTTTCAAGCAAATTCCTAAACAGACCACTTACAAACTACTTTAAAGGTAGCAATATGATAAACAACTATGTGAAGCGTCACATCTTTTGAGTCATTCTTGTTTCATGAATTCATCAGTCTCTATGGTATGACTAATAGCCATATGAAAAAAGACCATGGCTGATAATGCTTTATTTAGAATTTGGCAATACTTCTCCTCAACCTACTTATAAGTAAGTAGAAGTGACAAAAAGAAAGCGTATACCAGATTTCTTACCATAATTATTATTTCAAGCTAAACTAATTCATCTTTCAATCTGTGACATGGTCTTGGGTGAGGCATCCCATGGCGGGGTTTGGAGCTAGATGATCATAAGGTTTTTTCCAACTCTAACTATTCTATGATTCTATGTCTTCACCCAATAAAAAAGATCTTTTTTTGCAAATATTAAAGTCAACACTGTAATAAATAGTAATAAATTAAATATTTGTGACATGAAATTAACTTGATCAGAGATGACATAAGACATGTGAGAGTTATTAGTAGACTTGTAGAGGAAGAAGTGACCACAGAAACTTTATTGCAAGGTGCAGTACAGTTGTGAAGCACTTGCCAATACATTCTAACCTGTGAATGATAGTTGGATAAATCTATGTGCCAATTTCTGAAGAGAATCTGTTTACTTTTTCTGCTGCTTCTGAATTAGTGCAATCAGCATCTCGGGCCTCATCTCCGGTGCTTGTTGCCACACAGGTGTCAGTGTTCCATGAAAAAGTACAGTTGATGTGAAATGTTTATCTTTTGCCTCTTTGTTTTGACATTTATACTGGTCTGGTTTGTGCTTCATGATGCAATTAGAAATCTGAAATAACTATCAGACATACATGAATGAGTGGCAACTACAACAAATTACTCTTCTTGCTTCATGTATTCTGAATATGCTTGTTTCCACGAGCTGGTAAAGAAAGCTATGGTTAATTCACCCATCATTTACATCCTGTTCCAATGCATATTCAGGTCAGGTGAAAGACAAAAGAGATGATTGCTATTCTACAGACACATTTGAGGGACAGAACGCCTGATGCATTTGCTAGTTTTCTTTCTTTTCCATGAAGTACAAGCTCCTAGAATCAGGTGATTATTTGTGAAAGATCAGTTTTAGTTAAAAACAAAGCCACAAAAAACTCCTCCATCTACATAAAAGAAATAAAGTCCAAAATATTGATAGATGAGTGAAGAAAACCCTAAGGACATTAATTTTAAGCCAATACTTGAAGTTGTTACAAAGAATATATTTTAAAAACTTAATCTAACGTTTTGTCCCTTCTCAGTTTCAAACTTGCAGCATTTAAGTTAAGTCAATGAAAGACCGATTTACTCAGTGACAACTACCTCAGTATCTCCTTATCAATTAGGTGACTCAAAGAGTTTTCTGTCTTTAAAACTTTTAGCTTAATATAATTATTAATTTGTAAAGCACAATGTTAATATAAATCTCTACTTCTAAATAAACACTAAGTAAGCTAACTTAGTAACAAATGTAAGATTTCTGCAGGAAAGCAAATTTTTTTCGGGATGACAGTTTCAGGACATAGAGTTTTTTGGAATGAAGATACATTGCAATGGTCTGTGAAAACCACTGTTAAGGCCAAGCTCCAGTGTCCTGGGTTCAGCAGCAGCAGTCATTTTTCTCCTTGGTACCTGGTGCAGCATTGTGTTTTTGACTTTTGGCCTGGGAACTGCGCTGATAACACCAATGTTTATAGTTACGGCTTAGAATGTTTTGTCTGATCAAGGACTTCCTGCGCCTCATGCTCTACCAGGGAGGAGGGGAAGCTGGGAGGAAGCAGAGACAGGACACCTGACCCAAACTGACCAAAGAGGTATTCCATACCACAGCACGTCATGCCCAGGATGTAAAAACGGAGGGCAGAGACCCAGAAGGGGGGTTTTGTGCTGGGGTCAGCTGGGTATTGGTGGTGAGCGTTTGTATTCTTTTTCCTTGTATTTCCCTTGTTGTTATTATTATTGGTGGTAGCAGTAGTGGTTTGTGTTCTACCTTAGTTACTGCACTGCTCTTATCTCAACACGTGGGAGTTACATTCTTTCGATTCTCCTCCCCATCCCCTCTGGGAGCTGGGGGGAAGAAAGAGGGGAGGGTGAGTGAGCAAACTGCATGGCTGACTGGACTTAAACCACGACACCCAGGTATAGTGGGATCTGACAGGCATGTTGTTGGTGATTTGGCAAATCTGAAGGCGGATGTCCAGGACCCCTCAAATGGAAATTTAAGTGATGTGTTACCTGGATATTTTGGTAAGCATAAATTATTTTTTATGCAATCTTGATTCATTCCAGCATATAAATAAAGACCCATTTACATTACATGACTAGCTTAGGACACCCAAATGTCCTCTGAGAATAGAACTGAGAGTAACTGGCTGTCAGTAGTGGTCAACTGACTCTGAGAGGAGCTACCACTTTCTGCATTTCTGCAGGAGCTTTCCTGAGACCTCACAACAGCAAGTCACTCTATTACAGTGCAAAGTGTTTTTTCTCTGCAGAAGGGGATATCAGGAAATACATGCGTTCATGAATGTTGAACAAGATTGCAAAAACAAATTCATGCGGTATTTTCTTTCTTTAAAATCTATCAAAATAGATAGATTTTTTATCTGTTTTTAACCTGTGTCCACTTACCATGGCAATACTTGCAGAGGCATTAAATTGTTTATTAGGAAGATCTCCAGTGAGCCTTGCTGAGAATTCTTGAGAATTATTATCTTTAGCTAGGTCTGACTTAAGTCTGTTACTTCTATTACCTACTTGATATCTTTTTAATAAAGAATAACTATCTCTCAGTGATTTATCCTGGGAAAACTACCTGTGACAAAACAGACTCTATCTTCATACTGCTATTTAAGTGCTTTGATCAGTATTACTAGACAAGGGTTGTTTCATCATATCTATTGAAACTTTTCTTTTACCTTATCTTCATAAAGTAAAGGAAGCATATATTTTTTTAAATAGGAATTTAAATTGCTGTACTTCTGGAAGGTGTGTTTTAATGGTGTTGTTCACCATATTCACTTTTTATTTGCAATAGAAGTTAACAAATTTGCAATTATATATATAATGATTTATGAATTATATTGAAGTGCACTTCTAATTACTCTGTGTTTACAGTTTATGTAAATTATTATGAGGCTTAATCTGGAATAATCACCCATACTACCCATTTCTGAAATACATAAACAAAATTAAAATATCTAAGAGGAAATTAAAATATTTAGAAGTTAAATTCATGTCAATTTTGAGATGAACTCATTTTTTAGAACAAAAGATATAAGTATTTTATTTAGAAACTTTTTAAATGAGACATTTAAAGGGTTTTTAAATAGTTTATTTATTTGAAAATAAGATAATTAATTAAAGCAAATTCACAATTGTGTTCCAACTACAAAATAACTTTTAGTGAAAACTGTTTTTACTTTAAAAAAATGCCACTTCTGTCTATTAGTAATTTGTTTTGTCATTTTCTGATCTATACTGATATGCTGCATTCTGTAACTGACATTATAAGTAGAATAGGACAATGAACCTAAATTATGTAGTGTGCTTTCCATTGTACTTGGACATATTTGGTTGTTACTAGTTCATGTTTCCTGTGAACTTTGACCTTTTTGAAAAATGTTACAGAGAAAAGAGATGCTGTTATCTCAGTGGGCAATAGAGGATTCAGACTCAGTAACAACATAGAGATAATGGTTTTCCATTTTCATGTATCCAGGCAGTGTATGCTGACTGTGGCTTATATGGTCACACACTGAAAAGTTTCTGAGAAGAAGTATAGCAGGTCAGAGTAAAGATAAAATGTGCATAATTACCAGTATTTTCTTCAATGATAGAGAACGTTTTGTGCTGTTACTTAAAGAGGAATATATTTACTACATGCATAGATATTTGCTGTTCTCATTAATCTCCACACTCAATGAAATCAATGCAATATTAATGAAAGTCTTGGTAATTTGGATTACTTAATTTCTTCTGGTTTAGCTTAATTTCATTTGAAGGTGCCTTGTTGTGTACTTCTTCTAGATTTAGTATGTTAATCATTAATTCTCTCTCTGAAAAAATCCTGCAATACTATACAAATATGACCAACACGTGTCTTACCTGTGTTATTGGTTTAAAGTTTTTAACATCTTAGCAATAAGAAATCATGGAAACATAACTACATAACATTCCCTTAAATGTACAGAGATGTGTTCTTAACATTTGAGGGAAAATTAAAAATTGATTTAATGGGCTGAGAAACCATTAAAACTTGAGTGCATTTAAACATTTTATGTCCTGGAAACTGTGGTCAGAGTTGTTAAGAAGTAATAGACTTGAGCTGGGATAGACAAAAATAGCTTCTGTGATAAAATAATAAAAAGAGCCACTGAAAACCAAAATACAGCATAACAAGTCGGAGGAGTTACCTCAGATGTTGCTGTTGTTCTGACTGATCCCTCATAGACATATTTCACATCTGGCATGCAATTGTATTTTAACATTGCTTGATTTTGAAATGTAAACCAACCATTGAATAATGATTAGGTTGGAGACATGTACTTGGCAAAGGTTTCTACAACTGAAATATCAGGCCTATACAGCACAGATCTGCTTTGTATAGATAAAGTAATTTTATTCCAATAAATTTGGTTATTTATAATCAGGAGTAACATGCTTAAAAGTGTGTTTGCTTAATAGATTTCTGAATTTCTTTTTCATATTCCTTAAACAAAGTTGGAATAATACTTCCTTACCAAATAAAAACATCCCTTCTACACTAGATATATTTTGCATACTTATTTTTAGTTGGTAGAAGGCAGATTCATATGTCCTCAGATAAAATTGATTCTCCAGACCTATCATCATATCCCCAATTAAACAGTACGTTTATACACTTAGTTCTTTAAGTTCTAAAGGTACCACCTTAATCTATTTTTATACAAGGCAAAATAGCATGATTTATTTTTAAAAAGTTAAATATCCAGATGATGCGTTCATACTTGGAAGACAGATTGTGCTTTCTTCTAGGTTTAAGGAAAAGACATGCTTGATGGAAATAAGAACCAACAAGAAAGTTCTGTAATTTCACAGTGTCAGGAGATACCACTCCCAATGGAGCATAATGAACCAGGGAAAGAAGCTGAGTAGATGAAATGATTTATTTTTTAATGGTGAGCTAGTCAACCAAATTCCCTGAGGTAAGAATTTGTTGATATAGCATCTACTAAAAAGTATAAATGACCAGGGAATAAGATAAAATCCAAATATAACAGCAGCCTGAATCTTTAACCACAAAAGCTTCACTATGAATACTACACAGTGAAGAGGAAAGAAAGAAAAAGAGATTTCTTTAAGACTGAATATTCAAAAGGTGAGAGAAAACAGAAAGAATAATTCTGTTGTCTTTTCTGTGGTTTTATTGATATTTTCTTTAATTTGTACGTATAGAAAAGAAAATTCTATAATTGTCATCCCTTAAAAATAAGTGACTGAAAATAGCTATTCTGTCTAGCATGTTTCCAAGTCCCTTCTTTCCTTCACTTTCTTCTTCACTTTTAAATCATCTAATTACTACCTTGTTCAATATGGTTCACTGGTTTTGTGATTCCACTGTGTTTTCAAAAATAAGTGAAATTGCACAAAAGGCAAAAAGTAATGTCTGAACATGTCATTCCAATTAATAACCTTTCAACAGGAAGGCTGGGTGAAGGAGAAGTATTCTTTTTTTGTTCATTTTTCCTCTGGATGTTTGCACTAATAATTGACAGAACCACACTGAGTTAATTTTTGCTTGTAAAAGCCCATAAACTGAGTAAGGATTCAAAGATCTAATGAAGTCTCAGTCCCTCAAACAAGCTGGAATAATTTGTTCAATGAGGAACAAATCTACACTGCTGCTGTGTCAGACAAAAAAATTCAATCCATATCTGAATGGGGTTCTAGACAAAGCCCTTTTTATCTTTGAGGTAGAGATTTGCCTGCCCCATAATTTTATGACCTTATTTTCCTGTATGCTTTGTCTGTGTTAATATTGATCTTGATTCTGACTTACACACTGAGTTCAGCAGTAACAGCCATTTTTCTCCTTCTTAGTAGCTGGCGCAGTGCTGTATTTTTGACTTTCAGCCTGGGAACAGCGCTGATAACACTGACGTTTTCAGTTGCTGCTCAGTAATGTTTTCTCTGACCAAGGACTTTTCTGAGTCTCCTGTTCTGCCAGGGAGGAGGGGAAGCCAAGAGGAAGCAGAAACAGGACACCTGACCCAGACTAGCTAAAGGGGTATTCCATACCACAACACGTTATACCCACTATATAAACCGGGGGCAGTTACCCAGAAAGGTTAGATCACTGCTTGGTCGGGCTTGGTATTTGTCGGCGGGTGGTGAGTGGTTGTATTTTCTTCCCTTGTTACTTCCCTTATCACTATTATTATTGGTGGTAGCAGCAGTGGTTTGTGTTATACCTTAGTTACTGGACTGTTGTTATCTCAACCCATGGGAGTTACATTCTTTTGATTCTCCTCCCCATCCCTCCAGGAACCGGGGGGGAGGAAGAGGGAGGAGTGAGAGACTACGTGGTTTACTGAGTTACGTCTGGGCTTAAACTATGGCACACATCTTGAGGCAGTATGGACAGAACTCAGTCTTATTCTTCTGTTGAATAAACACTAACAAGTAGTTTCCCTCAGGATATTTGTAGCTGCAACCAAGAATTGCATTAATAGCAGCAGCATGAACGACACTGATGGAGGGCTGGGGAGAGTTACAAAGGTAATTTTCAACTAGTTATATTAATTTCAGTTTAATATTCTGATTTATTCATAATTTACAACTTAAATTCATTTAGCAATCCTTAATTCTCAGATAAAACCAGATCTTGATGACAAGCTCTTTCATGAAGTACTGAATACTTTACTTCCATATAAATTAGAACAGTAATTTTAAAACTTCCTGTTTTCTGCTTAATTAAATATTCACTCTTTTTTTTTTTTTTTTAATCACTTTCCTTGGAAGAAGTTTGACTACCATTTGTGCTAACCAAGCTAAACCAAAGACTAGGGACCAAAGGAGAAGAACAGAAAGAAAACAGAAGCCAAAATACTTCCTTAATTTCTTAAAGTAAATTTCAAAAAACACAAGAAAGTGGATATAAAAACCATTTTTTATTACAAACATGAATGATATCAAGATTCTGAGATCTTGCTTTCTATAAGAAAATTTGTGGACTTAGGTCTCCAGTTCATCAAAAAATATCTAATTTCAAAGAGTATGTTTCTGTCAGTAAGTGTGAGTGTGTAAGTGTTCTTAGAACTCTCAGAAGTTTCTGGCCAGGAATTCTTCAGAAAAAGTTCAAAATTAATAAAACAAGGTAGCACTAATTCACCGAGGTCAGACAGCTGTCTCTTGGAAAGGACAGCACTGTGTTTTAAAAAGCAGAAACTTAGTGCATTAAAAGCCACTGAACTGATTATTCAGAGGTTTCAAATAGAAAAAACTGTGTCTGCACCTAACCTATAACTGGAATGATAAAAAAACAACCCTACAGTAACCTAGAGACTTTGTCGATGTACTGAAGCATGTCTGCATAGCACCAGAAGGCTTTGCCACCAGCTCTTTACGAAGTCTTCCATTGCCAAAAGAAACAGTGAAAAAGTGGTAGAACTATGTTTCCGTGATTTATGGATCTCATTTCCATATAAAGACATGCCTAAAATATCTTGATATTTTCCGTGTGATGATCAATATTATGTTCTATAATACAGAGTTTGGCGCATAAGGAAAAGTTGGTATCAAATTAAGAACTGTATGTAAAGCACAATAGAAAACATATGAAAACAGATACACAACCCTTTCCTCAGAAGATAAGCAATAAAACCCAAATAGACCATAGCAGCATTCAAGAGTAAGATAATGCAACACTTTCCAGGTGCTGCACCATCTGAAAGCTACTATCAATACCAAATGCTAACATTTCCTGGCAAGAACAACTTGCGAGTTTCTAAGTATACTAATGTGAAATGTGGATAAATGAAAATATATAGAACTGTGCTAAGAAAGCCAAAGCAAACATCGGTTCCCCAACAACACCCCCAGAAAAAAGAAGCAATAAATCTGTTTAAAACAAAGAAAAAAGAAAAAAGTAAAAAGCTGCATGGCAAGAGGCAAGAGGGAATATGTGAGTAATAACACCAAAGAGATAGGAACAGCTGTTGTGAGAAGTGATAGTAAAACACTTTATCAGATCAACAAGATTCTATGTGGCAAATTTAAATTAGCTGAAAGATGCATTAGTAAAAACCGGAGAAGACCACAAAGATAGTTTACCATGTCATCCAAGTACCTCATTTTCTAAGCTTCCTCTTCCTTTTTTTGTGAAGCCCGAGTTTCTTGTCTTCACTTTCAAAGCTGTGTTCACAGCCTAAATTCCTCTTGCTTCTGGCTTTTCATCTGTAGAGTAAATGACTCTCTTCTCTGATATTTCCATGGTCCATCTCTTTTGCCTACATATGAGACAACTGAAAAAAAAATGAAAAAACCTAACTTTGTGCTCAGTCCCATCCTTTGCTCAAATAAAGAAGAGCTCTGTGTAAGTGCTGTGAAAAAAAAAAAAAAAAATACTACTCTTTTCCTTTCTTATTGCCCAGGATGGGATCAAACTGTATTAATAATATTCTGTAGACACTGTGCCATTTTTTCTTAGAGACATTTGATGATGTGGTCTTAACAACATCTAAATGTAATCAGTTCAATGATTCATTTAATTTACTAATTTGTGACACAGGTAGAGAATGTACTATTCATACACTCTTATGTTCTTGAAGGTTTTTGTTATTAACTGTCCTTCTTGAAACCAGTGAAAATATTTTTTCAATCTTTCAATCTTTCAACAACTTCCATGTTTGCCAGGCTTCATCACTTCTGCAGTTTGTACCTGTATTAGCTCAAGCGGCTGTGTATCTTTCTTGCAATGCAGTGCCCAGAAGGGGACAAGATAACAATGTTGCACAATGTGTTTTTTTCCTGTACTTTTCTTGTTATGCAGGTCTTTGCCTATTTGCATGTTCCAGTGCGCTGTTTATCTGCTTCACAATAGGATGGATTTTGCTGATTTTCTTCTTCAGTTCATAATCTAACTCACAAGCCAAAAAACAGAACTTCTTTCATTTTATAGTTGGCTATTCCTCTCAAACCATTCTCTCAGAATTTTATTATTTTTTCCAACCATTTAACAACCATTTCAGTATATGTAGATTGAATTCTAATCCCACCCTTTGTTGCTCATACATTCCCTCATGGTTGCTTATCTGCAAAGGCAATAAACCTAGCCTCTATTTCATCATTTAATTCTTCATTGAAAATAGTGAATAAAACTGGACTCAGAACTGACCTCGTAGCACCCCAATACGTTAACACATTGGAATTAATTTTTTCCCCCCTTCTGTTTCTTTCTCGTTGATTTGGTTAGTGAGCTACAGTATAGACACCATATGGATTATCAACAATAAACTAATGTGTTTACATAGATTTTTCTAACAATAGAAGTCCAAAGAAGAGCTCAGAAAAATAAAGATAAAAAGTCCTATATAACAGTATGCTTAACAAGATAGAAGACTGATAATAAAGGAGAAATCTAACAAAATTTCACAGTTCCAAATTCAAATATTAAATTACAAAAAAAAATAAACAAACTACCAAACAGATTTATGAAGCGAGTGCATTCTCACACTTTGACAGTAACACATATGCCAATAGGAATGTGCAGAAAAAAAATAAAGTGAAAAAGTTGGAAAGTATATATTAATCAGTTTAAGTAAAATCTATGTTTCAAAATAAGAACTTCAAGTCCTTCACCTTTTTTTCCTCAAATATTAATTCCACCTTATCGTATGTTTCTGAAATCTGCACGTTTACTGAAGACATGTAGACAGATGTCTAAATGACTGTGAAAATAGATACCCCCTGGAAAAGAAATATTAAGGGAAATGAATAAATAACAGCTGCTGAGATAGACTCATAGAATAGTTAGGGTTGGAAAGGACCTTAACAACATCTAGTTCCAACCCCCCTGCCGCAGGCAGGGACACCTCCCAATAAACCATGTCACCTAAGGCTCTGTCCAACCCAGCCTTGAACACCGCCAGCGATGGAGTATTCACAACTTCCTTGGGCAACCCATTCCAGTACCTCACCACCCTTACAGTAATGAATTTCTTCCTCATATCCAACATAAACTTCCCCTCTTCAAGTTTGAACCCGTTGCCCCTTGTCCTATCACTACAGTTCCTCATGAAAAGTCCCTCCCCAGCATCCTTATAGTCCCCCTTCAGATACTGGAAGGCTGCTATGAGGTCTCCACGCAGCCTTCTCTTCTCCAGGCTGAACAGTCCCAACTTTCTCATGCTATCTTCATACAGGAGGTGCTCCAGTCTCCTGATCATCCTCGTGGCCCTCCTCTGGACTTGTTCCAACAGTTCCATGTCCTTTTTATGTTGAGGACACCAGAACTGCATGTCAAAGACTTTTGCAATTCTGAACTGCTGTCCAGAATAAGCGATGCAAACATTTAGATTGTGCATTAAGAATAAATTTATGGAATCTGTGATAACAAGTGTAACTTTAGGCAGTAAATTTGGAACTATTGGAGGAAGAAGTAAAATTTCCATTTGAAAATTATCTTAATTGTAATTCATTTGTGTGTGTCATAATAGTGTGCTGATACGTTATCTATCCGTAGATACAACGTACACAGAGGAATTTTGTTGGGAGCAAAGGAAAGTTAGAAAAGGATAAAAAAAAAAAAAAAAAAACAAGCCTGAAATCTTTGCTTCCCAGCAGGATCTTGCTAAGGGGCTGCCTTTGCTTCTCCCATGAGCTTTCAGCTCCAGAAGACAATACTGTTTTTAGCTCCTTGTGTCTCAAGATGTGAAATTCCTTGCTATGAACACATGCCATCAGAAAAAAGTAGAACCTAACAATGAAAGATAAGAACTATTCAACCTTCTCTTTCAATAGTTTATGGCATTTAGTTCTGGTTCATCCTCAGCGTGTTTAGCTCCTTGAAATGCACCCTTCATATTGTGTTAGAAGGTTGACCTGAACTAACTGTAATTGCTCTTCCCATTCTGTTGTGGTGCTTTGCTAAAATGAAGTCTGCATTTTTGCTGAACATCTGTTGCCATGGCTTATCTCTGCTTTGCCCAATAAGATCTCTTAATCATAGCATTGTGTTTTTTCAAGGTTTTTTATCAACAATAGGTTTTCACTCACTGGCCTCAGAAACGTTTTGTCATACATCCTTAGGGCCTGGTCAGATTGCTTCAGGCAAGGTTTGCTTTTTGTAAGGGTGCCTGGATTGCATTGCAAATAGCTTCACCATCCAGCTGGATTTAAATTAGGCATTGAAGTAATAGCTGTAAGTGCAGCATTTAAGACTGGCAGTTTACTCCTATGGCACAGCATTTTGAAGAGACTCAGTTTTACTAAAAAAGTATTTCTCTTCATAGAAGCTCTCACCATTATTCCTGATATCAAATTTCTTAGTTAGAAGCCTCTGGGTCCAAAGACCCAGTGTATTGGTGTTTGTTTCCATTTGTGACTTTCAAAGTAGGATTTGATTATATTCTCCATATAATTTATAAAACTGCCTGTGAAGTAAGTGCACTTAATTTTTCGTTTCCCATGTTTTCCAGATGGTGTATACTACGTATGGAAACTGGCAAGTATTCTTTCTTTTTTTTTTTTTTTATTTCCTAAATCTGTTATCTGTTAAGTCTTGTGGTCTGGACTTTCTTAATTTAATAATGTGTGCTTTCTCTGAATACTGCTTTGACCACTTCTCTACACATTTCAGCCATGTTTGCTGTTTAAAGATATTTCTGTGGAGCAAGACCTGTCTCGCAACAATCCTTCTTGAAGGCTTGAATCACATGTCACACTAATGAGCTTGGTTCTAATTGGCAAGTCTTTTATGATTCCAATGCTGTGTGTGAATGCCAGGGTTCTCAGCTGTGTAATATTAGTATTGGGTTCGGATGTAAAAATTTGTTATTATATTCCAGTTTCACTCATTTGTAGATCATAATCCTCAGGCACCTTCATTTGCTGTTCAATTTTATCATGAAGTATTCTTAGTTGCAGCATTTCACTTAGCTACTCATTTTTTTCCCTACTCAATAAGCTGTTTAAGGAATTTCTTTTTGTTTTCCTATATCTTTATTTGTTAATGATCACCTTTCCATACAGGATCAGTTTCTGCTTTGTGCTGCCAGGTTTTTATTTGGAAGCATGGAAGTCATGGTTTTTGTTCATGCTGACTGTTTTGTTTTCAGTCATACTTTGCATGTGACTTTGGCTCTCCCAGCCATAAAGCAAACATCCATGCTTCCTCAGACCTATCTTGTTGTTTCAGGAGTATTATGGTTTCTCTGTGTCCATTTGCATGTTGGGAACCTTCTACAGAAATATTGGACATTTAGAAATCCTGCACTTACGGCTGTCTGGTAAAACCCACAGTCTATGTACGCTGTTTTGCATGTCTATACACAGTAAATTCAATATTATTTTGGGATAAACAGAACTACCATGCTATGTGTATTCTCTATGTGCTTTCTGACACCTCCGAAGTAGCAGATGCACTTCTCTTGTTCACCTCCTTTCAAGAGCTGTGAAAATTTTCTCCTCAATTCTTCTATACATACAGAGCAAATCCTGTGTAAAATGGAAGTATTGATACTGTATAACTATGAATGCACAATTACTTGGGTCTTGTAAAAAAAAAGTGTCTATTATTAAGACAAGTATTTACAAAGGTATCACATTAAAACTGAATTCAAAGTACTTTTTTTTTGAAGCCTTCTCCAAAGTCCTTCCTAGTGCAGACTGGTTTTTCTGAAAGGTTTGATTTATATTATTACTTGGAAGTCAGGAGAAGCTACTAGTTTTACTTGAGCATGTTTAAACTAGTTGTATCTCAAGCAGCTGTACTGTATAAGGATTGATTTATTAAAATTCTTTTTAATCAGCAAACTGCATTTGGATATACATGTGTGCTAATGTTTCAGAAAGCTTTTTGGTAATATTAAATCTCTGCAAAATCAGAGCAAAGGAAACTAAAAAGTAAAAACTTTCAGTTGGCTGAGCTCTATAAAAGGAATTACTTTCAAGGAAGTGTTAGTCAACTATTTAAAACTCACTGACTCTTTAGACACATAATCTTAAGAACCTGAACATATGCAAGTCCATGGGACCTGATAAGATCCATCCACGGGTCCTGAAGGAACTGGCAAATGAAGTTGCTAAGCCACTGTCCATCATATTTGAAAAATCATGGCAGTCAGGTGAAGTTCCCGATGACTGGAAAAAGAGAAATATAACCCCCATTTTCAAGAAGGGAAAAATGGATGAGCCGGGGAACTACAGATCAGTCAGCCTGACCTCTGTGCCTCGCAAAATCATGGAGCGGATTCTCCTGGAAGGCATATTAAGGCACATGAAAAAGAAAAAGGTGCTTGGTGACAGCCAGCATGGCTTCACTAAGGGGAAATCCTGCCTGACCAAACTGGTGGCCTTCTATGATGGGGCTAAGGAACTGATGGACAGGGGTAGAGTAGCTGATGTCATCTACCTGGACTTGTGCAAAGTGTTTGACGCTGTCCCGTATGATATCCTTGTCTCTAAGTTGGAGAGACATCAGTTTGATAGGTGGACCACCTGGTGGAGAAAGAACTGGCTGGATGGCCGCATGCAAAGAGTTGCAGTCAATGGCTCAGTGTCCAGCTGGAGACCAGAAACGAGTGGTGTCCCTCAGGGATCGGTGTTGGGACCAGTCTTGTTCAACATCTTTGTCAGTGACATGGACAGTGGGATTGAGCATGCCCTCAGCAAGTTTGCCGATGACTCCAAACTGTGTGGTTCGGTTGTTACGCTGGAGGGAAGGCATGCCATCCAGAGGGATCTTGACACGCTTGTGAGGTTGCCTGATGTCAACCTCATGAAATTTAACCATGCCAAGTGCAAGGTCCTACACCTGGGTCGGAACAATCCCAGGCACAGTTACAGGTTGAGCAGAGAAGAGATTGAGAGCAGCCCTGCAGAGAAGGATTTGGGGTTTTGGTTAATGAAAAAATATACATGAGCCGGAAGTGTGCGCTCGCAGCCCAGAAAGCCAACCGTATCCTGGGCTGCATCAAGCGGAGTGTGACCAGCAGGTCGAGGGAGGTGATCCTGTCCCTCTACTCTGCTCTTGTGAGACCTCACTTGGAGTATTGTGTGCAGTTCTGGTGTCCTCAACATAGAAAGGACATGAAACTGTTGGAACAAGTCCAGAGGAGGGCCACGAGGATGATCAGGGGACTGGAGCACCTCCCATATGAAGACAGGCTGAGAAAGGTGGGGCTGTTCAGCCTGGAGAAGAGAAGACTGTGTGGAGACCTCATAGCAGCCTTCCAGTATCTGAAGGGGGACTATAAGGATGCTGGGGAGGGACTTTTCATGAGGGACTGTAGTGATAGGACAAGGGATAACAGGTTCAAACTTAAGCAAGGGAAGTTTAGATTGGATATGAGGAAGAAATTCTTTACTGTAAGGGTGGTGAGGCACTGGAATGGGTTGCCCAAGGAAGTTGTGAATATTCCATCGCAAGCGGTGTTCGAGGCTGGGTTGGACAGAGCCTTAGGTGGCATGGTTTATTGGGAGGTGTCCCTGCCTGTGGCAGGGGGGTTGGAACTAGATGATCTTAAGGTCCTTTCCAACTCTAACTATTCTATGATTCTGTGATCATCTCATTAAGCCTAGATGAACAATGATGCTACCTTTGAAGTGGCCCTTGTTATTCTAGGTGTTGCTGCTGCCTCTGGCTCTTTTCTGCCAGCTGTGTCATTTCACAGCCTCGGAACTCTAATACCAGTTAATCAATGAAAGTGAAGATGTCCTAGGAACAAATGCCTAGATGCAAAAACTACCTTATTTTGGCTTGCTGATGCAAACTGTTGCATCCTATAACACAGCAAATCAGTCCCAGACTCTGCGCTAGAAATTTTGTTAAAATGAATTTCTCTAGGACGTGAATGCTATTCCAAGGAGAACGCACAGATAGATATACATGAAACTACTGACTTGAAGATAAGAAGCTCACTGGGAGGAAATACATGTCTCAGCTTAGTCTGATTTCAGGATAGCAGCTCGGTCATTCAGAAGGATTAGATTTGAAGAGGAATTTTGCTCCAAATCTGGGCCCTGCTTAAATGATTAGGTGGGAGGTAAGTATAAAATAGTCTTGTTCAAGGTCACTAGACTCAGTAGTTTTATTTTTTTCTTAAAATATCTGCAGCGAACACTGAGCTTCACTTTAATAGAAAACATACATTTTCTCCACACAGAATAATACCAAAAGACAAAAGAGGAAAAAAAAAAAGAAATAAATAATTTCCTTGGAACAGATGTTGTAAATTTTTGTTTGTTTGTTTTACATGAAGGAATTAATACAAATGCAAACAAAATTAAAAGCACTTAAATCATGCCAGGCATTTTTCTTTTTTGACATATAGTTATTTTCTGCGTATGTTATGAAAGGGATTTCAGATAAGAATTTGGACTCAGTGTATGGGTTGCTTATCTTTAAGTACAGTTGTACCAGCAATGTGAACTCTGATGAAAATATCAAGAAGAAAGAGAAAGATAGATTTGTTTTCTTCTGGGTAGAGTTACATTTTATTGCAATGAGAGATTACAGATATTTAAAACCTTTCGTTTCTAAGAAACTTTTTGTGCTTGACAAACTGTATGCACATATGAATCATTCCACAGAACTAGAACTATTTTCACCCAATACTGAAATGAAATCAACATGGCAGGTGCTTCAACAATAATTTTAGAAAGGAAGATGAAAAGAGTGCTAAAATAAAACTTCACAAAGAAACAGTGTGATCAGCCATTCAAATTAGAACATAGAGGTGGTTAACCTGTTTTTAGTTAAATTTTTCCTTGTGAAGAAAGTCACATGCAAAGAAATCAAATAATTTTGCTGAAAAGCATTCAATCTATACATTTCAGTTCTCCCATCTTATCAGTCAAGCTGGTTCTTTTGGCGACTATGACTAAAAGAGGTAACACATACAAAAAGATAAAATTTATAAGCAAATGATAAAAGCAAATGATTGTGAAGCACCCTGTCAGCTATTTGAAATGAGAAATTTGCCCATAGCATTTTAAGAAGAAATATATCTCCTCAGGATTTCTGCATATAGTTCTCATGGTCAAATACTATGGCATAAATTCTTGGCAGCTTGATCAAAATTGATTGTACTTGGCATTTTCCATATCTGAAGCAAAAGAAATATCATAAACATGCCTTTTAGTTTGTACAGGTTTTCATAATGGTATTTAGTAAGGATGCAGGGCATGTTCCTTTGAGCTGTCCCTGGGACTCTCCTGCCCCCAGGGCCTGATCTGCTGCAGTGTGAGCACCAGTGGCAAGGCTCCTGCTCTATCTGCACAGGATACCCTCAGGTGCTCAATGCTGCTTCACTTTTGTTAGCCATGTGTTTGTTACTGAGTGGATAAACATATGTTGATCAGCTAATGGAGAAAATATCTTTTGCAAACATTCATTCTCATGATGCACTTGAGAGTTAAGCAAGTTTTTATTATACTGATTTCACACACAGACAACACCTGAGACATAAAGGTGAAATCAAGATGCAAAAGGAGTACTTGCCACTGAGAATGAAATCTAGAAATACTGCTGACTTACAGTTCCTTCCTGGAGCTAGTAGGAAAATTTCTTTCTTAAAAGTACTTAACAGTGAAATAACTTGACTTTAAAGTTTTCAGGATAATTCTATACCACAAAATATGAAAGCTAATAAAAATGCTAGCGACTAAAAATGAAAGCTACTAAAATACTGCCTTAATTACAGTCATAGGTCATAGCATAGGTCAGTCTAAAGACTATTTCTTTTAAAGAATATGAATTATTATAATTGTGAATGCTGCTACTCAAATAAAAAAAATATCCTTACTCTTTTAAGTCAAGTAATAATTTATGGAAGTTGTTGGAAGTACAGCTTCTGCAAAGTAGGGAGTAAAGTCTGCTAAGAAAAGTATGCTGAAATTGGGATCTTGATATTATTTTGGTTGAAGAATTTTTTTTTTTTTTTTTTTTATTTTTGCTCCTGTAGATTCTTAGTCTTCTTTTAGTGGCAGGAGATAATAAAAACAAAAGGTACCATTACCAGAATTTTCAGTCTTACAATTAAAAACTACCTGCCTGAACACAGACCAGAAAGAGATTGGAACACTGGTCCAGTAACTGAAGATGTGGATTGTTAATATGTATGATCAAGAAAGATGATGCAATAATAGTTTCTGCTTTGCAATTAGATTAAGGGTATTTATATTTCAAACTCAGATTCCGTTTTCATTACTGAAGCAGGAATGAGAACTGCAGCAGCAGTTTAAACTGCAAATCTGGAGCAAAATGATCACAATTGCCTACACATCCAACCAGAGTGGAGGTTTGCCCGTAACTGATTTTAAGAGTAACCTCTTTTGTGACATTACTCTGCAATCCTTTTAATTTATCTAAAGAGCAAACTGTGTCTCCTGGGACATAGAATCATGCAATGATTTGGGTTGGAAGGAACCTTCAAATGTCATGTAGTTCCAACCTCCCTGCAATGTGTAGGGTGTCCTGGGTTCAGCAGTAACAGTCATTTTTCTCCTTCTTAGTAGCTGGTTTACCGCTGTGTTTTTGACTTTTGGCCTGGGAACAGCACTGATAACAATGATGTTTTCAGTTGCTGCTCAGTAATGTTTACTCTGACCAAGGACTTTTCTGAGTCTCCTGTTCTGCCAGGGAGGAGGGGAAGCCAGGAGGAAGCAGAGACAGGACACCTGACCCAGACTAGCCAAAGAGGTATTCCATACCACAGCACGTCATGCCCAGTACATAAACTGGTGGCAGTTTCTCAGAACGGCTAGATCACTGCTGGGTCAGGCTGGGTATTGGCTGGCAGGTGATGAGCAGTTGTATTTTCTTCCTTCGTTACTTCCCTTATTATTATTATTATTGGTGGTAGCAGTAGTAGTTTGTGTTACACCTTAGTTACTGGACTGTTCTCATCTCAACCTGTGGGGGTTACATTCTTTCAATTTTCTCCCCATCCCTCTGAGAGAGGGGGGAGGAAAGGGGGAGTAAGAGAGAGACTGCGTGGTTTTCTGAGTTATGGCTTGCTTAAACCATGACACAGAGACATCTTCAGTTAGATCAGGTTGTTCAGAACCACATCCTGCCTGGCCTTGAATTTCTCCAGGGATGGCACATCCACCACCTCTCTGGGCAACCTGTTTTTTACCAGTATTTTACCACCCTCACTGTAAAGAATTTTTTCCTCACATTCAGTCTGAATCTCCCCTTTTTAGTTTAAAACCATTAACTCTCATCCTATTGCAACAGGCCCTGCTAAAAAGAATCTTTCTTATAGGCCGCTTAAAAGTAAAGGCCACAATAAGGTTTCCCAGAAGACTTCTCTTCTCCAGGCTGAACAACCCCAGCCCTCTCACAGTCTTCTTCAGTGCCTGATTTCACGTAACAGTTTCTAAATAAGTCACCAAGAACCATGAATTTATAAAACCATGTTCTTTGTTATATTTTCTTCTCACATTCAAGAATCATGAGTAAAACTCTGAGGTTTACATAAGCCTATTAATTTTAAATGGTTGATCCACACTTTTGATTGTCTATCTTTAAAAATTTGCAAGCAACCAGAATGGCTATAACAGTGACAGAAAAACATTGGTTTGTTAGGTATAATGCACATAAATGCAATGTCTGATGTCAGTGCACTTCACTTTTGAACTTTGCTGCTTCAGGTCCATGTCACTGAAGGCCTCAAAATGTCATGGAAAAAGCTGTGGTCAGACAGTTATACTTAACTTTCTGCAAACAAAATGAATGGAATAAAATCATGCTTAAGCAGATACTGTGTGATAATAAGCAGTATTGGATTTTGTACCCCCTTTTTTTTTTAACTATATGTAAAAATATAACTCAGAATATCATGTTTCTCTAAATATTCAAATGTTAATAAAATTGCACATAACAAGGAGTTCTGTTAGGAAATGCCAAATCTGCCTGAAAGCAATCCCACTGGTATCTACTCAGCCAGTGAACAGTATGCTGGGTTGAGACATTACCCCAGACTATTATCTAAGCCCAGAAAAAGAAATGCTATATCAACAGTGCCAGAACCTCCCAGGGATATGGGAAGAGCAGGGCCTTACTGGCACTTCCAGAAAACTTATTATTGGATTATCTATTTCCAAGGTTATTATAAAATGTGGACAGATATCATCCTGTGTGAAAAAAAAGATGCTTCTTCCTTTGAAAGTGTCTTCATACCCAGACACTTCATTATATGGGGTGATAAGAGCAACTGACAAACTACTGGAAACCAGGACTGTCCTGGTCACTTGCCGAAGATTATTCTTATTTCACAGTTACAGCCACTTCTGAAACAAAATGAAACAGTGACGGCACCGAATAATATTCATCAAGTTTAAGAATGACTTAAACAAAATATCTAAACCAACTGGAACTTCATGTCATTCTGGACAATTAATCAATCTGTTTGCTAAGAAAAATTCTGGTAAGTAATTGTTCAACTCTCTTCACAGCCAGTCTGTCTTCATGACCCATGCATTTGAGTTTTCACTCACCAAGATGCTCACAAGAACAGTGATCCACTGCTACTGAAGTCAATGGAAAAAGGCTTTTGCTGATTTATTTTGGATAAGGCCCAAAACAAACACTTCAAGTTTTACACTGTACTCTCACACAAGTGTTAAATACTTGCACATGGGAGCAGTTGCCTCCAGACCAACTATATTAAATTGGCATGGGACTTTGCTGAAAACACAGGACTACAGATGTCTCAGAGCTCTGTTAGAAAAGTTAGGAAACTGAAGGAACATGATGCAATTCGTAAGACATGGTCATAACATAATACAGAAATATCAGAATGCCAAATTCAGTATTTGCAGTCCCTGAAAACTTGTAATCACCTTGTACATTAAAATATAAAATGATAATAAAAAATTACTTTTTTCAAACAAAAAAATATGCATCTGTTTTGGTTCACTGTAAGAAAGAAAAGAAAATTAACCTGTCAAATAAATTATATGCTATGAATAACTTGCCTGGGTCTCTTTATTAAACCAAACCTTTTATAAAACACATTGTTCCATATGAAAAATGCTTTTTTTGTTTCTTCCCAGCTGCATGAAGGTCTTCTATTCAAAATTTCCCTTTATTCTGCTAATTAATTACACATGACTTTATAGGTCTAACTTTAAAATGTTATTTGAAAGAGAACATGCTTTTGAATCATTATCAATCACATTGTTTTATTTTCTCAAGGGAAAAGATGATGCTCAAAGGAAATTAATCTTGTGTCTACACTAACTTGTTTCCATAAAGAATGTGCTTCTAGCCTTTAGAAACTCTTCAGCATTGCTCATATACAAGTATTTCTATAATGAAGTTCCAAAATAGCATATTTGGGGTTTTATTTGACAGTTTGCTTTCAAGAAAGATGGAGAGGAGACTAATGTCCTTACAATTACAGGACTGATATTGTGAGTTTGCTGTTCATCATCCCTGGCACATGATACTTGGTTACCCAAATTGCTCTTAATCAAGCAAGGTGGTACATGTTGGAGTTCTCTAGCATGTGATATAGAGTGGCAAAGACTAACCCTGATGTTTCTGCCTCATAGTGTCCTCTCTGTATTGCTGGCAACAAGACAAAAAAACTGTACTACAGGAAAGTAGTTTAAAAAAATGAGGTTTAAGTATACCAAATAAAGAGGATTCAAAGTGTACCTGTAAAGATTTTCTCCTGTATAGATGCCTATATTGCTAATTCCCCAAATGTGTTGTTTCTTATCATATTATTTTTTCAAATACCACAAAATTGCTCAAACGTATAAAAATTGTCGTTTTATTTCTCACTCTTCAGAAATGGTTCTCATTCTTGGGACAAGGCAAAAGCAAGAAAAGTAGGCTGACATTTATGCAGTATGTCATCGCATAGCCATGGGCTACTCATTAACCCAGGGTTCCTGAAAGAAATATCCTCAGGGATTGGTGCTGGGACCAGTCTTGTTCATCGTCTTTGTCAGTGACATGGACAGTGGGATTGAGTGCACCCTCAGCAAGTTTGCCAATGACACCAAGCTGTGTGGTTTGGTTGATACGCTGGAAGGAAGGAATGCCATCCAGAGGGACCTTGACACACTTGTGAGGTGGGCAGATGCCAACCTGATGAAGTTTCACCATGCCAAGTGCAAGGTCCTCCACCTGGGTCGGAGCAATCCCAGGCACAGCTGCAGGTTGGGCAGAGAAGAGATTCAGAGCAGTCCTGCAGAGAAGGACTTGGGGGTGTTGGTTGATGAAAAAATATACATGAGCCGGAAGTGTGCACTTGCAGCCCAGAAAGCCAACCGTATCCTGGGCAGCATCAAGCGGAGTGTGACCAGCAGGTCAAGGGAGGTGATCCCAGAAGGTCGAGGGAGGTGATCCTGCCCCTCTACTCTGCTCTCGTGAAACCTCACTTGGAGTATTGTGTGCAGTTCTGGTGTCCTCAACATCAAAAGGACACGGAACTGTTGGAACAAGTCCATAGGAGGGCCATGAGGATGACCAGGGGAATGGAGCACCTCCCATATGAAGATAGGCTGAGAAAGTTGGGGCTGTTCAGCCTGGAGAAGAGAAGGCTGCGTGGAGACCTCGTAGCAGCTTTCCAGTGTCTGAAGGGAGCCTATAGGGATGCTGGAGATGGACTCTTCTTTAGGGACTGTAGTGAGAGGACAAGGGGTAACAAGTTCAAACTTAAACAGGGGAAGTTTAGATTGGATATGAGGAAGAAATTCTTTACTGTAAGGGTGGTGAGGCACAGGAATGGGCTGCCCAGAGAAGTTATGAATGCTCCATCACTGGCTGTTTTCAAGGCTGGGTTGGACAGAGCCTTGGGTGGCATGTTTTAGTGTGAGGTGTCCCTGCCTGTGGCAGGTGGGTTGGAACTAGATGATCTTAAGGTCCTTTCCAAGCCTAACTATTCTATGATTCTATGATTCTAAGGTGTGCATCTCAGCAAAGCATGCTGTAAACAAATTGTCTGTATTGAACTTACTTTCTATGCTTGAGACAGGTTTCTTATAAGAAATTCAAACTACTTCTGGCCTAAATCCAGAATATTTAAAAGATTGCTTGCATTGGTTGGAAGGAGACTGAGGCCAAAATTTCTGCTATTTTGCCATAATGAAACTCTTCACCAGGAAGACATATTTCATCAGAATAGAAAACAATGTATTCTCCTGCATATATTGAAGACTACATATTGAATCTTCATTAACGTGCATATGCCATGAGCTAAGATATTTCACGGAATGAATTGCATTCCACATAAATGCAAAGCTGAGTTTTGGCTATATAAATACTTCATGAACGAACACCTCACTTCTCTACCTCCTGCCTCATACATTGACAGGAACAAAATGATTCAGAAATAATTTTTGCCTTAGAGATTAGTTTCTAGCATTAATTTATCCAGTAACATTAATTATCTCAGATACTGAGATATGTTCACTCTTTATTCCCAGTAGATTCAGAATGCCTATATCTTTCCGCAAGATACAAAAGCTAAATGAACTAGAAAGAATGAGAAGAAATTCTTTGGCTCCACACTGAGAAACAAACAGTCACTGCTATAAAAATGGAAAATGTATGTTAGAGACAAAAGAGGTAGTGAAGCCTAACCACTAGTTTTATACAGTAGAGAAAAAATATATAATGTGATTTATACATTTTCATCATGCCAACCATGATGTGCATTTAGGGAAAGCTTCCACTGTGCATCTTGCATCTTGATAGCCAAAAAGAATTGGAAATCTCATGACATGCTGGAATGCCAGGCCAGTGATGACATTCACATGTTTATAAGCAGCCAAAATGAGCATTCGTAATTTGTGTTGCAATGAATCTTGTCTCTGTATGCCTAGTATTATCAAGTCTCCTTATCAGAATGTGGTGGAGTTTATAGCTGTCTTCTATGATTTTCTCTTCATGTTTAGCTCACTTGTATTTTATTTTTTTCATTTGAGGAAATTAGAACAAAGGCTGTGGTAGTAGAAATTTCTCAATATTTTGTGAGATAAAGGATGAAACTTGGTTCTAAATAATTAATGAAAAGTAAGTTTGTGACTTGCAATACAAGGAAAGTGCTAACTTAAACATAACTTTGGCCTTGTCAAATATTAGATTTAAACAATTTAACAAGCATGCGCCTGATTTAAGTGTATAATTACAATGATTGCATATGTCGATAGGTAATTGAATTTGCTAATGACAATTAGCCATTTACACAAACTATTATCTAACTAATGTGAACAATTTCAAATGAAAAATGTTGTCCTTCACAGCTTTTAAAAATCATTTTCTGTATTCTGAAAATTGAGATTAGTAATAGCAGTTTACTGCCCCACATCAGCATTTTTGTAATCCAGTTTTTAATCAGATAATTGTACTCTTCCACATAGCACATGTTTCTAGCTACAAACAAAATCAGTGTACACCATGTCTTTACCTCATGAGCTAAAAAAGAGTGAATAAGAATGTTTTCTGTAGTTTTGTTGGTCAACTTCTAAGTAGAGTGGAATGTTAATCAAACTCAACTAGTGGAATAAAAGAGACAACTGCTAACCACTCCTGCTTACACTCATCGTGATCTCTTAAAATTCTCCTGAATGCCTGTTTGATTTTGATCAGTGTAAGCTCTAGAAATTCGCTGGTACAATGCAGCTCAGGAGGCATTCTGCATTTAGCAACATCACAGTGCCTTGCAAAAAAGACAGAAATAATGATGCCCACAAGCCATCCTTCAAAATAGCTCATAAGTCCCTTCTGGCTGTCATTTTTGTTCACATGTAGTTGATCATAAGATACTAGCCAGATATCTGGAAAATTCACTAGTGCAAATCGTTCCAAGGAATGCAGAAGTTAGCAGAACTGTGAATATGTCGGATAACAATAGTAGGTGAGATAGCTGCATTTCAGTATCACATTTTCTATTACAGGGTTAATCACTTAAATAAGAGATTCCAAGCCACTTTTCCAAAGGAGTAAAAATAAAATAATAGAATATAAACCAGAAGCTTTCACTGTGATGACATCTGGCCTCCCTCATAATGCATTACATTACATTTCACCAAGCCATTCTTATCAATTCCTAATGAAGTAGCAGAGGTGAAGTAGCAGAGGTGAAGTAGCAGAGGTAAAGTAGCAGAGGTAAAGTAGCAGAGGCAAAATTGACTTCTTCCATATTACTCAGTTAAGTCAGTAGCACTCGTGCAAATGTGTCTCAGACTCTGGACTTCCAACACTCTTCTTAGCCCACGAGCAAATTCTTATGTGATAGAGTAAATGAGAAAGAGAAGCTGTTGGACAAAAGATTGTGAGACCAAACTGTATATTAAGTCCAGTGATGAAAGTTTGGTGGTGGTGTGGAAAAATCCAAAAGGAGGGAGCAAGAGAAAGAAAATAATGTGCAGCTAGGAAAAACAGTGATGAGGTCTCCACACAAATTTCCTTCTCTGGGTAGAAAGTTGATTGAACACTAGAACAAGATGCCCAATGAGGCTGTGAAGTCTCCACATCTGGAGATACTCAAAACCCAACAGGACATGATGCTGAGCAGTCTGCTGTAGCTGATACTGCTTTGAGCAGGAGACTAAACTAGACAATCTCCAGAGGCCCTTTCTCAGCTCAGCTGCTCCCTGTTTCAGCTGCAAATATTAGGGAACTGAAGGTACTGTACAACAGATTTTATGTGTTTCAAAGTTATTAGAAAAAATATCTGCCATTTCACTGTGAATACAGTGCAGATTAGTCAGTTAAAGAGATCTCCTAAAATGAGTTCCAAACCTCATGCTCATGACAAACAGTGGCATAAAAGACCACCACACTGCATGGAACACTGTAATAATAGGGATTCCTACACATGAATCTAAGAAAACCTAATATTTTGCTTCAGCTTTAGAAGTTCTGTTACCGCTCCTCTGCCTCTATATCCTGAACTTGAACGTGCCGCATATTTATGTTCATGGCTGTTGAATAAGGCTCTGTTGCCACTACTTAGTGAAAAATAACAGCTTAGCTTACAAATAACACTCATCACTAATGATAGAAAAGCATCATATGCAAGCAATATGATATAATCTATACCTAGGTTCTTAGCGCAGTGGCCAGACAGTTTGAAAAGTGTTTAATTTCTGTGCATGTTAACGACAGGGAAAAATAGTCATATAGACTTAGGACTGCAAATTTAGTAGTAACTTTAGTTTCTTATCTTCTATCTGGCATACCAGTCCTGTGGGTTAATGTAAAAAAATCTATGCTACCTATAGATAAGTAGCAATCTGAAAATATTAACATTGCCCAATTTCAGAAAGGTGCTGTAAAGCTTAAGTCTGTAAAATGTGTATGAGTCTTAAAGGTAATAGGAACGCATTGTATTTGTTTTGGGTCACAGTAGAAAAAGGCATAAGGAAGTTTTATTATTAAGCTTGTTGTTTTACACTATTTGCAGATTTAACCAACAGTTGTTCCTCCCCATGTTCTCAGGAAGTATATTGAGGAGTCTCAGTTCAGAAAGCTGATATATATTCTGCTATCGCGCGTTATACCAAGGATGACAGCATGCCCTCAGATTTTAACACTGTATTGGTTTATTACCCCTGCTGGAGTAAATTTGCGCTTCTCATCTCTCTGGAGTATGTGCTGTTATCACATTGTGATAAAGCATTTTCAAAAATACAACAGCTTATTCTATCCTGATGAGAATGCTTTGTTTTAAATATGTAGTTGAACTTTCACTGGATTCATTAGAACGTGATTAAAAAGACAAAAGGAGGATTTTACACAAATGGCACTGTCTGTAGGGGTTGAAAGTGACCTAAGTGCATTGCATCACCCCCGTAATTAGGTATGTGAAATTCAGAAGGACTTTTCAGATCCTTTACTAAAATCATGCAGAGAATGGATGTGAACATGGATATCACATTTTGCAGGTGAACATCCTAATCGCTACGTGCTCTTATGCATGCCTTTAATTCCAAAGCATTCTTTTGCAGCTCTTCTACCTCCCATAGACACCCATGAGCTGAATGAGTATTCTACAGTTTCCTTCATTTTCATGAGGTGCTACTGTTTGTCTTGAAGCAACATATACATTCTAAATTTATAACATATAGACGGTTAGATCTACAGGCTGATTACAGTCTATGAGTTTCTTTCAGTTCTTGTTCTCTGAGAATGTATTCTTACCAGGTAATTTTCTTTAGAAAGTTATAGCTCCCTAACATCAGAAACAATCTCATTTCACATAATAAAAAAAAAATCAGAATTATTTTCTTTTGCAGTTATAATCTATGATTTGGGTTAAAAGATGATCAAGAATCATAATCTGGTTTTGTTATTAATCTTATATTATGGAACACACGCTACACATAACAGCACAAACTGAGATACTTCTGTTTCTACTATATTTCTTGGAAAATGTCTCAAACACAACAAATTCAATGCCAGGGGACAGAAAAGTATTTCTATACAGACAAGTCATCAGTTAGCTTGTCAATGGCTACCTGCAGCACTCCAATCCTCATAAATAACAAATGCCCCAAACCTTAGAAGACATGACAGCACCCCAGGTACAACTTCCTTTGCCAAATTACTCTGTTGAATTGACAAACTACTTTATGAAAGGATAACAATTATCTTTAGAAACACTGCAACATGGGAGAAGCTTGATTTAATTTAATCAGTGGCGCTGCAATTGAAGTTATGACGCATACTTTAATTATTCAAAGCACAAATGTTCTTCTCAGAACACTTTCATTAGAGATCCAGTCACTGCAAAAACCTAGTCATATATGAGTTTTCTCACCACAGTCACTGTGAATATTACGTAGAGTTCGTTTCCTGTGAGAATTTTAACTAATTCTATTCTGCTAATGATTAAGTCCAGCTATGTTAGAATTGTATGACTGATAGAATAATCATATACCTTACTTATAATTATGCATTAAATTTATAAATTCATGTAATTATGTCACTACAGTTTTTGTAGCTAGTTTTGGCCCAGTTCATATTTTCTCTATTATTCCTTCCTGTCCCAATCACGGAATTTCACAGTAACATATGACTCTTATCTGTGATACTGATTAAAACAGTTAATCACTTATGCCTACCACCTGAAAAAAAAGTCAGATTGCATAAATAGTTTATGTAAAGCAGCAAGAACAAAAGAACCCATGAAAAGATTTTGCTAAAAGCAATATTTTTTTAAAGTTAATTCTAAACCCAGGCAAGATAAATAAGCCAATGACAACATTAAATTAGTGATCATTCCAGTGTTTCACATTTACATACCACTTCTAAATATTTCGTAATAAACACATGACGAAATTAAACCTCAAATGCTTCCAAGAGAAAAAGGAATAAATCACCTTGGAACAGTATATTCTAAGACAGTGAAATGCTAAATCACTAAGTGAAGCTAATGTTTAAAACAGTGGGTAGGGAATCCCAGATGTCACGATCTTGAGCCTTGATGAAACTGGTAGTACTCCTAGAACCATACTAAAAAGGTACAGATTAACAGCCAGGGTTTCTGGTTGATTTTTTGTAACATCTGTTAGTGAAACTCTCTTTAATTTAAGGTCATGCTCCACCTGGTTAAGAAACTCTCCTGGCTACAACTCCCCTCTTCCCTCAATGTAAAATATACAAATATTACAAAAACAACCAGGCCTAAAGAAGATGTCTTGCTTCAAATCCAGATAGCTGTGAATCTCATAGAATCATTTTACTGCTTTAGGGTTTCTTTGCTGTTGATTTTTAGTCAGTAACTAAGAGTGGTTTTCATATTATAAATTACATTTGCATTATTGTTAGCAAGGACTGTAATCTATGCTGTGTTATATGGAAACAGTCTTGAGTTCTGGTAAAATATATCAGCAGAGAACATGACCTATGCTGTTGATCTGTGCGTACTTCCGCAGCTTATAATTTGTGTGAATCTGTCTCTTACGGTAGTAGGGCATAGTTTCACATGCTTTAAGAATTGAATCCTCTTCATGTGCTGTTTCTCCTTTGTGCAGAGATGCTATCCTAGTTGCAACTAGATTTTTCTCCATCCCACTCTTTCCAGCCCCGAAAAGACTGCAAAAATTGTGAGGGAGTATTTTAGCACAGATAGCTTTTTAATGTGTGAGTGATCCTACAGTTTTAGTTACAAATTTCTCATTAAAACCCAGAGACTAGCTGTCCAGAATGTCTTTAACAAGATCTAATATAGCTTTACCAATTAAAGATATCCTAAAAAATGTAGCTTAGTGATCAATGCATGCATAGTGTCTTTGCTGCTCACTATTTGATCTCCTTTCTTCAGTCATCAAACATGACATTTCTTCCTCAAGGCAATCAGTAGGACAGTATTTAAGAGGCACTTCAAGGTGCTGTCTCTTTGACTTTTTTCACTTTGGATTTCACAAACAAAACCAGTCTCCATATTTCATATAGGCTGATTATACCCAGGGAAAATCATACCTATTTAAAGAACCAGTTGTGGTAAATACACTTAATCTGAATTACAGGCAAATTAATGTCCTTGCATGATGTTAATCCCCAGCTGTGGAATGACACTGCCTTGTAAGGCTTATAAGATAAGGACTAAGTTTCTAGCTACTGGTTTTCTAGAAAAGCACACAGCATCTCCACCTGTAAGGCTATAATAGTGGGGGACTTAGACACGTTAGCTCAGTTGTCCTGGGTTACTGTCATATTCTTCCATCTTTCAAATCCTCCTGTGGTTTACATGTTTGAAGCACTCTGCTACACAGTGTTGCCACAAAAATAGTTCTGCAATCACAGCTGATATAAGTGAAATAATGCTTGTTTCTAAAAATATGTCAGTCTTTGGATGAAAGAAAATTCGTAAGTACCCTCTTCAAATCCATTTCGGAGTGCTGGATAAAGAAGGGACATTCTGATATTCCTCCAAGCACTTTTGTGCAATCAAACCTTCCCGCACTGCCTAGACTATCATCACCTTCTAATGACTGGAGACAGAATCAGACCTCATAAATGATGGTGACTATCTATAATGAAATGTATTCCTCCAAACTCACCTCATAATGTCGATGATATGAGCACCTACTTGTTACCAGTTTCAATCACTTCCAAGGACTGTCAGAAGGAAACAAATCAGGTCCGTGTTACCTGTAGTGCCAGTGATCACCAGATGACATGCAATGCAAATGAAATTGGAATTAAATGCCTTGCCAGTATATATGACTTCAAAGCCCATCAGAGTAAAGCCCTACCATATTTAAGGCAAAGCTGGACAGAATCTGCAGGCCAGCTGAACTCCAGAACCAAGTTGGCATCTCCAGTCGAAACAAAGCATCACATGTCTTCATGAAGCATTATGTAGAGCTATCTCACAGAAAGCCGAAGCAAGACCAATCGGAAGCAGATTTATCTCTTAGCTTTTCGGTTTCCTTACTTTAGAAGCACGTTGCTCAAATGCATATACTTTTGATAAACAAATACTATAATGTATCAGAAGACTGAGGTGGTGAGCACCTGTAATTTTACCATCTTCTCCATTAAAAAAGCTTGTGATCTTTCATACTGTCTCTTTGTTTCTAAGGTACTAAGTATTTATATAGTATATTTATGATTTTCTTCTTTGTAGTTTACTTTTTTCCTACCTTTGCAGCTTAGTGTTTTATTCTCACGATTTCTGTCTGGTCAGTTTATTTCCGACTGATTCTTTAAAATTGCATTTATTGTATTCATCCCTTCCCCAGTTTCTCCTCTTTGTGTTTAAGAAATAAGTTTTCTGTGGTTATATGATAAAGTTCTTCAGATTTATAACCCCAAGTACAGTGAAGTAATACAGGAGAAGTTAAAAGACTTGGAAATGATTGACAGATAAACAACGCTGTAGGTTAAAAATTTTGGTGTCTGTAATGAATTTAATGTCTTGCCAGTTATATACTCTCTGTACTCAATGTGTGTAAAGAATATAGAGCTGTAAAGCTTTCTCATGAGGCTAAAAGAAACATAAACTTATTCTATGCACAGCTAAGATAATTTCAAATTCATCTTCTAGAAGGTAAAAACAAGTAAAAACACACCCAGCAAAGTTCAGAAAGATGAATTCTTTATCCCTGATGCATATCAAAAACTTTGACTTTGTGATGAAATGTTCTGGGGGTCTATAGATAGCCAACCCCTTCATCTTTGCTTGCAGGATCTGACGAGGTGGCAGTAACTTCATAACCTGCTTAAACTCAGTTATCAGAGCATGTCTGTCTGTGCTCTAAGAATATGCAGGAGAAGAAAGTATTTAATGAGTTTAATTTGCAGGCAAAGCAGAGGCCATAACAGGTATGCAAGGTCATAACAAACCTAAGCTCTTTGGAATGTTATCAGATTTTAATTTAAAGTAAATAAATAATGTTTTTTCTTTTCTCTGTGAATTTTAAATTTAGAATGATGACATCTGGTTGGTTTCAAGCTTGGTCTTAACATCCAAGTCCTGACTGACGTACATACTTTTAAGATATAACATAGGTAAAAATTAAAATGAGGAGCTCTGCAAAGCATCTTTCTCAAAGAAGGTGCTACTCTGTTGGGAGCTTATTATTGTATTACATTTTCTAAGAATTTTTAATAAAAAAAATTATACTTGAAACTCAGATTATTTATATTTTTAGTTTACTCTTACATGGTTTTTCTCACATTATAAAATTACTTGAAATCCTTTAATATGAAAGCATTAGACCATTTAAAAAAGGTTTAATTTTGCAACAAATTAAGTAGAAGTGACATTTCAACATCTTATCCACTTTTTCTCATGTTTCAAATCACTTCTAAAAATATCTTTTAAGTGTGGGATACTGGATATGCAGCACTTATTTTACGTCACATTTAGGTTTACATCTTACAGTCAAAAAAACCCTGTTATGTAGAATAAACTATTATTATAAGTCTTTCTATTGCTCAAAGAGAATACAATCATTGCATTATGCTGGATATATTCAGGCTTATGTCACTGGAACTGGTCTAGGAATATCACCTGACAAACTGTCAACAATTTAAAAATTGTAAGAAAGTTTCAGAGCCTTATGGAAAATCATCAGCAAATGCATCTCATTTCTGTGAGTTATTATGGGATTTACTCTTTAAAAGGTCTCCTTCATCAAAGATTATTTATCAATATTTGAGAAGATGTAGGATCCATAAAACCCAAGAGATATCACCTTAACCTTTAGCTTGATGGAATATTTTTACTGGGCTTGGATTTGCATCTCACGTCTTACTTTATCCATCTGAACTGGAAGCATCTGAGTTAAAATCCATGTATCATCCTCTTCTACTTCACCATTATTTCATAAACAAAAATAAATGCAAGTTGTCATGGTTTAAGCCGTAAATCACTCCGTCACTCTCTCACTCACTCCCCTCTCTTTCTTCCCCCTGCTCCCGGGTGGATGGGGAGGAGAATCAAAGGAATGCAACTCCCACAGGTTGAGATAAGAACAGTTTAGTAACTAAAGTATAACACAAGACCACTACTGCTACCACCAATAATAATAATGACAAGGCAAATACAAGGAAAGAATACAATAACTCACCCCTTCTAATACAAAGCCCGACCACTCACTTCCCCCTCCTTCTTCCCCCCCACTCCAAGGGGGGGGGGGAATTGGGAGAAGAATCAAAAGAATGCAACTCCCACTGTTTGAGATAAGAACAGTCCAGTAACTAAGGTATAACACAAACCAACGCTGCCACCACCACCACCACCAATGACCAGGGAAATACAAGGAAAAAGAATACAATTGCTCACCACTCGATGACAGAGCTGTGAACTGAACTCTTCCGGGTTCCTGCTCTCTGCTTTTCCATCCTGGGCATGATGTGCTGTGGTATGGAATAACCTCTTTGGTCAGTTTGGGTCAGGTGTCCTGTCTCTGCTTCCTCCCGGCTTCCCCTCCTCCCTGACATAGCATGAGACTCAGAAAGTCCTTGGTCAGACCAAAGCATCACTAAGCAGTAACCGAACCGAACCAGTAACTGGTGTTATCAGTGCTGTTCCCAGGCCCAAAATCAAAAACACAGCGCTGCACCAGCTACCAAGAAGGAGAAAAATGACTGCTGCTGAACCCATGACAAAGTGAAATGGCGGTTCTGCATCTTTCTGCTTTGTATTTAGGGGAACTATGATAGACAAATGCTGAATATTTTTGTTTCATTACTGGATTAAAAAAAAATAATGTAGGAGTCTTTTGTTTTCAAGAATTCTTGAGGTTACATTCCATTGCTGCCCAAATCAAGTATCCTTTAATTTCATCTCCTGATAGGGATTATTGCAGGAGAAGTAGCAAATATAAGGGCAGATATTAGAATAACAGAGGAAGAAAACAATTATGAACAGAGAGGAACTATATGGGGAGAAACGATAACAGAGGTTATTTTTCACTCAGATTTAAAACAGCTTCTAGAAACAACTGAATACTGAAATATATATTTTTCTGAGATCAATAAAAGCTGAAAGGCATCTGTCCTGGGTTCAGGTTTAACCACGACAGCATCCTTTCCTTCTCTGTAGATCATATACTGAGAAATTCCTGGTTACTATTTTATCAGGAAGATTTTACATTTCTAATACATATAAATGATTACTCATTTCTCCTCCCATTCACAGTCAATGGTTTATGCATTTGCTAAAGACCATTAAAATTGTCTTCAGTAGATAAGCTTCATTCACTTTGATATCCAAACAAAATTAACATAACAAGAATCAATAAAATATTTAATAGAAATCAGATTAATGCTAATAAAATAGTGTCATTACACCAATGTCTGTGGCTTTACATTTTTTTACCCTTTTGTGCTTCTAGTCATGATTCTTTTATTTAATAATTTAAATTAATAGATACAAATCTGCTGTGGTAAGCCTAAAGGTTGTGATTTAATGGCTAGTGGACTATAGTTCAAGTACTAACTCCCTTTTTTCTCTTTTTCGAAGTGCTATTTTTACACAATTTCATATGTTTATAGCAGATTCTAGGACTATAGACTTATCATATGCTTACGGACTTATTCTAGGGCTACAGGTTATCAAATGAGACAATTTCTGCATTTTTGCATTTAGGTTTTTGAGGCAGAGAAACAGTGAGGAATGGAGATCTAACGAATTGTCTTGTCCTCTAAGGAAGTACATATTTGTCACATAAAAAGGCACAGCGTGGTTGTAACCAGAAATCTGAATATACGTTTTGTATGGCTTAGGAAAAACAAAACCAAAAAAAAATCCCACCTTTGCTTCTTAATATGACTGAAGTGAAATTGAAATATAATGTAAATTATTTTTGCAGTGTTGAGGAGGGCAGAGACATTAAAGACTCCAAGAGTTCAATAAAGACACAGAAGATACACTTACAAGTGTTCATGGCAGACCTATAATTTAATACTGGTTCCATTGTACATATTATTTCTAAACTGAACAGTCAAAATAGCAGCAAATTAAGTTCTTGGGAGAGAAAGCAAAAAGGCTTTATAAGAACAAAAGAACTCTAGAAAACAAACACTAAATGGATTGACATCTTCTGTGGAACTTTATTGAATTCTTTGTGAAAGTCAAGGTAAAAAAATGTTTTTCAAGTCAGTATTTTTTTTCATGCTGCGCAGATTCCTCCTTCACATTTGTTAATTTTCTTCCATTTGTCTACAATGGTGCTAATTCACTGATTTAAATGTGAGAGAATTCCAGACCATCTTCCAACTTGATTAAATATTATAAATGCTTCACCACAGCACATTTGCTTAATGTACTTATGCACAGTCAATTGTCTTCACTTGCAATGCAACATTATCACATTAAACTCAGCAAGGAACATATGCTCGACCCATTCTTTGAATAAAGCATGCAACAGTGACTGGTACATTTTACACCATGCAGTGTATCTATCACATTGAAATTTACTGAGCACAGAGTAGGGAATAAAGCGAAAAAAACCTCAGGATTTTCTTTTCTGACAGTTTTAGCTCTTGGGTGAATTGTGTGTAGACTACATGCTGTCATGTAACCATGGAACTCCAGCACTATTTCAAATAAATCCATAAACCCACACTTAGATTCCTAAGAGAGTGACTCAGAGAATTGGCGAATATGAAGAATTTTAACTCTACGTCACCTGGCTCAAATTCCACTTAGGCTGGTTGAATGTCATTAGAATCAAGGAGTTGCACAGTCACAAAATGTATGCAATTATCTGACAATTCATTAGCACAAACTTGTTGGGAATAGTTGATAGAAAATGGACACAACAAGATCATAGGCCAACGGATGGAAAAAACCTGACAGTAGTAAACCAGAGGCTTTGAGGCCTTGGCTGAAGGTTACTAGAGAACGTGTGCCTGAGAGAGTTTGAGGGAGTTGGCAGAAGAGCCTGAGAAGTCGGGATATGTAGGGAGGAACTGATGACTGCAACCTTGAAGCACAGCTGCAAGGTGGAAACCCCCTGGGACATAACCAAGAGGAAAACTACAGAGGGGGGTGGGATGTGAATGTAACCTTTGAGCTGTAACCAAGCACATACCACTCATGTAACCAATCATGTATCAATTAGTAGCATAAGTAGCCAATCATATATTAGCAAGTGTGCCTGCATAGAGTATATAACTGGAGCCCTCAGATGAAATAAACTGAGTCTGCTGAACGATCACATTGATTGTCTTCATTCTTCCACCACGGAGGGCAGGCAGGAGGGGCCTGCCGCAGGCAGAAGGAGCCTGCAGTCCTTGCATACCGAACAGGCAGAGGGAGCCTGTAGTTCCCGCCCACCGCACAAACTAACTCAGATGTGATTAATTCAATAAGCATAAGCATTTTGTGCAGGCTTTGAAAATTTGACCTGCAGTCAGTGAAAGATCAGATTCGACGAGCTGTATGTCTAGGGGAAGGAAGACCACTCATGCAAATAACCCAAGAGCGTATGGCACACCATGCAATTAAAAACGTTGCCACAAAATAATCAATTTAGTCAGCAAGATCTCTTAAATTTCTGTAAGGCAAACACCTTACAGATGGAATATTCCTGGGTTTGCTTTCAAGAAAATGCCAAATGTAGATATAATTGCATATTAGCTAGATTTAAAGGGGACCAAGGAAAAAGCAAGGCAAGACAGAAGGTTCACCCAGTGACCCAAAACATGTTCCATTGCATCATTGTGTGCCATTTGCAAATCCGAGCTGTGTGCTCAGATCAGTTTAACTACAGGGTGAATACAAAGAAGTTAAGGTGTTGTCTTAAAAAAAAAAAAATGCATCTGTAAAGAATTGTGACAGAAATGCCAGAAAAGTCAACCAAGAAATAGCAGGAGTAACTGAGACAGGAAAAATACTGGGAGACTGTTCTGAAAAGAAGAGACAGTAAGCAAACTTTCCAGGTATGAAATGCTTAGTGAGAAAAGACCTGAAACAAATGCACTTTAAAGCCTTGTGTTATTCGATTTGTATTGCACTGAAATTTGACCCGTTGTCACAAAACATCTCCCATTGTGAGCTGCTTCAGTCATAAATCTGAGTTGTGTGTCCAAACAGGCTAAACTCAATTGTGAACACAAATGTGAACACAAAAACATTTGCATCTGTCTCTTCCCAGAACTCTGTAATGAGCATGGTATTCCTCGAAATACTTTGTATACAAAGTATTTCAGGATTCTTCAGCTTTCTGAAACAGGTAATAAATTCTATGCAAAGGAGACTACTTTGTCATTTCTCATCACTGCTTCAGAACAGGAAAGAAAAAAACAATCCAAATCTAAAATTTAGACAATTTGGATTGTAAACAACTGTTAGTAATATATAATGGAAAATACAAAATACACTCCTTTATGCCACCCCAAAAAATTTGAGAGTGTTAAAAACTGTATTTGTAGGTACAGATGTCTATTTGCAAATTAGTTGAAAATTAAAGAATAATCATTACAACTCAGTAATAAGGTTTGAGTTTGTTTGAGGTTTTTTATGTTTTTATTACATGGGGGATTTAATTTAGCATGTTTCACTGCATAAGAAATCAAAAAACAATTGGGAAAACAAATATATGAGCTTTCTAAATGGTAGAGTTCAAATACTTTGTACCTGGGGATATTAATCTTTTGTAAAAATAACTTGAAAATATATTTGTATCTCATTCCTGTCACTCATTGAAGTATTTCATAATCTTAGTGGTTATTAATGTCTCTCAATCTCAGATGAATTAGAGAGCAGGGATCTTTGAGGATGAAGTCAATTACGTACAAAAAGAGTCTATTATTTACAGCTCCATTATGTTCCCTGTTCATCTATTATAAAAATCTATTTGCATCATCTGGAAATTACCCATCCATATTGCTAACATTTCTGGGTAAATTAAAAAATTGTGACTGAGGTAAATCACATCCCACTCATCAGAACCAAGTAAGAGTTTAGTTTATTTAATTTCTCATATTTTTTACTTTCTTTGAGGGGACATGATTTTCAGTAGTAGTAGAGGCAAAACTTCTGCATGTGCATGGCAAAAGTAGATTTAAACATCTGCTTTCATCTTGCAAAAGAAGGGGTTATGTTCTCAATAGCCTTATAGGCCTATTCTGTGATGTTATTATGACTCTTTATACCAATATTTTAAAGCAGAAAACCAGCCTAAAACTATTTTGTAGAGGTTGGATAGTTATTCTGTTTATTTTTTGACCCTTCTGGAGCTCAACAGGGCATTGAACCAAACATTATCAGAAAAGTCACAAAATTTCCTTGGAAAATTACCTTTATTTTAATTACCCAGTGCTATAAAGACACAAGTACTGAGCATCTCTCTTGACCAACCATTTTACTTTCTTCTGTTTTCTCTTCTAGTGGAATTTTATTTTCCAATTCTTTAAACTTTCGTTTTATATCCTAGCAGCTGCAACTACAATTATTTGTTTTTATAACTATATGAATTTACAGTATAGAAATATTAGAACAAAAGAGGAAAGCAGACGTGTATGTTTTAGACTGTTCATCTTGGGGATGGGGAAAAACAAATTAACAAATTCTTTTGGTAATTCTTAACCTTGAAATGGGTTTATCTAGCACCAGAAAAAACTGTCAGATCAAATAAGGAATCTGTTCTGCATAAAAGATGGTCATGGTCCTCAAAAGACAGGAAAAATTTCACATATACGTTAGCATACAGTATTCACTGCTGAACATAAAATGTTATCACTTATCTTTACAATGTGTCTGCTCACTGCTTTCTGGCTTCTTCTCATCCTCTTCTTCCCCCCATCCCCCTCCCTCCCTCCACCTTTTTAGGCCACTGAGTAGCCTTCTCTGTATCCATTGCCACAGTCAGAGATTTCCCTACCTTCATATTCTTTGCCTCAACCAATTAGGTGAAGCTGTACTGCTGCCTCTGCTGTAAGTTCTGCGTCATAGACTGCAAATCAAAAGCGATACACATTGGTCTGGCTTCAAGTAGAGCTTGTAAGATAGACAGTGAGTCAACAATAATTACAAATACAGTTGTACATTTCTCATGTCAGACCATCCTAGCATTTCAAAAATCTTGCTCAGTTCTTGATCTAACCATCTTTATGAAATGTATTTTGTCTTAAGAATTTAATGTAGCTTCTTCTGAAAGCGCCCTGATCTTTGTAAATTCTGTAGATTTATAATTTATAATGGTACAGTGCCAGCATTGTCTAATATTTATTAAAAAAACCACAAACAACGAAAACCCTAGTATTCATACATTGTCACTTTTCATGAGTGTCTCCTTGTGTGTAACGACAGTTTTTGCTCTTTAAATAGAAAGAGTTAATTTCAAGTAACAAGTGGAATTATATTGCAGGGTCTGAAAGCTGTATTTAATTTATGGCAAATTGTTCATGCAGAGAAATTAATTTTACAATGAAATGAGAGATTCCAAACCTTTCAGCTGTTTAATAAACCATATAAATAGAAGAGATGGGTTGGGATTGAACTTCTCAGCCCACCTGCCTTCTCGCACACGTGGCTGAAATACTCTTGGGTAATAGAGAATAAAATGACTTCTTTCCTGCTTCTATAGACTAGGACATTCATGAAGAGGAATGATAGACCAGTCAAGCAAGCAAATGAGCAGTGGTAGTGGTATGATATTTCAGGAGGCATGTTTTTGGTGAACTTGCCAACAAGTGAAAAATTTTCTGAGAGATTGAACACATAACCTAAAATTTCATATTTATGGATTTTTATTCCTGATTCTGACCATACTTTTGTATAGACTTGCTCCAGTATTTAACCTGTAATTTAGTCTTCCATGGATGGATAAAAGATACCACACTGATAAATTTAGGAATTAAATAAATGTCAGCTGTCCCACCATGTCAGTATGCCTTTCCTCTCCTCAACCTGAAAAGGATGGTAAGATGACAAAGCAGAGTATGGCCCTAGCTATTACAGTTTTCAGCATTTGTACTGTATGGTGAATACAGCAGCTTCAGCTATCAGATGATTATAATAAATCTTGTACGTTAGTATACAGCCTATTAACCTGTACATTCCTGAAAATGAAAGTGTAAACTTAGGTCCCAAGCCAGCCATTTGAAAGGATTCACTATTTTACTTTCATCCTTTTCTGGGTTGTTAAATTTTCTCCACAACCTTTTTAACTTTCATTGTAGAATATTAAGCTTACAACATCAGACTCAGTAGAGAGCAGTATTGAAATGTAACAGGGTCTTTCTTTCAATTTCTTCCATTTTTTTTTCTCTTCCTCAGGATTCTTTATTCTAAACCTTCTCAAGGTATTTGGAATTTTCAGCAATACAACACTGTTTGGAATTATCCTAAGTGATTGCCTTCTGCAAACATTAAATATCAAAATTGTGAATTATAAAATTATGAATATTGTATTAAAAATATGCATGAAAACATGGATGAAAATTATGACTATTAACAGCCAGTATTCACATTGTTTCTCTGTTAGCAATAGACTTGATGTTTTCCGATTTCTTCCACTCTCAAGCTACGGATTTCATATTAAGCAGAAACTTGAAAAGGGAATTGCTAAGATTATGGAAACTGCTGATATGGTAGTCACTGTTCTGTCATTTTTCTAGAGTTTTATTATAGTGAAGGAGAAAATACGCCATTTCCAAAAAGCAGAAATTACTTCAGTTTCTAAGTTCAGAATGTGCTTATTTTAGTAACAGCAAATTTTCAAGGAAAACAGCTTAACTATTTTATGAACTTTAAAGCCACTGAACTCTTCCCCTTTGCTATACTGTTGACTGATCTGAAGCTCAATAACTAGTTTTTAATCTGAAATAAAACCATTCTTTATTATTTTTCATTATTTTAAATTAATTTTATAATTATAAGATGAACTTCAATTCTTTACTGTGATGGTGGTGAGGCACTGGAATGGGTTGCCCAGGGAAGTTGTGAATGCTCTATCACTGGTGGTGTTCAAGGCTGGATTGGACATAACCTTGGGTGGCATGGTTTAGTGGGAGGTGTCCCTGCCCATGGGAGGGGGGTTGGAACTAGATGTTCTTAAGGTCCTTTCCAACCCTAACTATTCTATGATTCTATGATTCTACCTTATACTTGTTTCTCTAGTTTCCAGTTAACAAATCCTACGATGTTAATTGATGCTATGTTACAAACAGCAAAGTAACTCCATTCATAATTTAATATAAAGGAAAATTAATTCTAATTGCATATTTTCAAAAAGTGTGATGAAATTTTGTACTTTAAATTAAAATTATATTTATAAAATTCTTAATATAAATTTCAAATGTAGATAAAATCATGGCTTAGGGAGACTTTTGGATGTCCTTCTTCCAGCTCTATTAGGGACTGCGGAGAAAAGGCATACAGATATGATTTGGTTTGAAGGTCACAACCTATTTAATCGTCATTGCCTGCTGCTGGGAGCATATCCCTTTAAAAAGGAAAGACTTGTTATGTTAACCATTGGCATTAGCATTGTATTATAGTGATTGGCTGTGGTCAGCTGACCTGAGGAATGTTTCATTTAATGATAATATTTCCACTTCAATTCTCTCTCTCTCTCTTCCTTTTCTTACTGTTTATGCAAAACAGCATCAAAAAGTCAGTCCTCCCTGACACAGTTACTAGGCGCTTTTTATAACGTCTGTTTTCTACCACCAAGTAAAGAAAATTACAAGACCTTATAAAGATGTCAGTAATACATAGCTGTCACTGACTATTCTAGGACTAGTGCTTAGGATCATTTTTCATAAATAAGGGAACAGGCTAATTAAAAAAAAAAAAAAAGAGAGAAAAGGTGACTCAGTAACTAAGTCGTCTTTTAGTTATATTATACAACATAGTTGAGCCTAAAAAATACAGCAATTTAATGCTCTTACAAATAAATAGATTATGTTAAACTTAGGCGAACTCATCATTGTCACTATCTGGGATGTAATGCCACAAGAATGAGTTGGTGCTTCTCATCTCTCTCAGGCTCAGCACAAAATATAGGAGCGAAGAGTTAGCTCCTCCTTTAATAGCTGAAGTATCTTGACACTGTGAAACAAACTCTTTATCTGATAAAAACTTGAATCTAATGTGACTGATAATTCTTCTTTTTGTAAAGAGCATGTTGAATTCTCCTTTTACCTCGGATAAAGCAGTTTGCACTTATAGAATACATTATCATAATCACAGGTATCAGGTTCCCCAAAGTAAAAATAGTTTCAGCGTATATCTTAGCTGCATGGAGACCTCATAGCAGCCTTCCAATATCTCAATGGGGCCTATACGGGTGCTGGGGAGGTACTCTTCATTAACGACTGTGGTGAGAGGACAAGGGGTAATGGGTTCAAACTTAAACAGGGGAAGTTTAGATTGGGTATGAGGAAGAAATTCTTTACTGTGAGGGTGGTGAGGCACAGGAATGGGTTGCCCAAGGAAGTTGTGAATGCTCCATCACTGATGGTGCTCAAGGCCGGGTTGGGCATAGGCTTGGGTGGCATGGTTTAGTGGGAGGTGTCCCTGCCCCTGGCAGGGGGGTTGGAACTAGATGATCTTAAGGTCCTTTCCAACCCTAACTATTCTATGATTCTATGATTCTATTCAGGTTCATCTCAACTTCACCATGTAAGAAACTGAAATACCCAGCAATTAACCAGTTCACCACGACCTTTACTGTAAATGTCCTATTTGAAACCAAAGACAATGAATGTATCTTAAAAGTGAAAACCACACTAATCAGTAGAATGCATGATTCAGTAACATTATCTATCCGGGATACTATACAAAAGACTCACTTCTAAAAAGTACCATTACCCTCCACTGAAACCGATACAGATTAGAAAGCACCTTATAAAATACTACATAGTAATTGATAATATTTGCGTGTTTGTCACATCACTTCTATGAAAAAGAAGCGTCTGACCCTGACTCACTTTGAATAACTAGATAATGAGGAGTATAATAAGAATGTACTTGCTTCAAAAAATGGCTGATTTTGTGGTTGTTATTTCATCAGCTTGTGTTTTGGCATGAGAGAACTGTTCAGAGATATGGTTTGTTGAGGTTTATTTTTTTCTTTTCTTCTTCTAATTTTCCTCTACAGACCAATAATTTCAATCTTTGATATGTGACATTTCAAAAATGTTGTTATTAGAAGATGTAGATGTTCTTTGTGCTAAAGTTTCTCAAAAATATCAGGCACCACGATTCATTTATTCTCTTTTCCAGGCTGAACAACCCCCGCTCTCTCAGCCTGTCTTCACAGGAGAGGTGTTCCAGCCTCCTGAGAATCTTCGTGGCCATGGATTTTCACCAAGTCCACTTCCCTCTTGTGCTGGGGGCCCCAGAGCTGAACACAGTACTCCACAAGGGGTCTCACAAGAGTAGAGTAGAGGGGGAGAATCACTTTCCGCGACCTACTGGTCACATATCTTTTGATGCAGCCAAACATAGAGTTGGCTTTCGGGGCTACAAGTGCACATTGCAGTTATCCAGCTGAGAATGAGTAGTAATCTCTGAATTAGCAAAGTACAGTTCTGGTAGGATTTTGTCCCATTTCATCAGATCTTAGATTTGATATTATTTTCTTTCTTAGGGGGAACTCCTTTTCACTACATGTTATTCTAGCCTTGCGTTCTCCAAACTATTTCTCAGTAACATTTCATTCCTTTCTTGGGTTTGGCATAGCCTCAGTTAATATGATTATACTTTGAAGAATACTAATTCTAGGGAATAGGTTCTTTGGCACCTATAGGAAGTGCCCGGATGGTGAGGAGGAGTCCAGTTCAGGGAGGAGTGGCACAGAATTCATTTAACACTTATTTTCAGAAGCTCATCTGATATTTTTGCTACTGCTACATTTAAATATACCATCTGATTCAGAGAAAACTCCCAACACAGGCTACATAGGTCAATGCAGAGGAAATCTTCACGTACAAAGAATATGTACAGTGTAGGCAAATAAAAACTAAGTTCTTGAATATGAACCCAGATCCTCACAGGTGAACAGGAAGCAAAGTGTTAAAAAAAAACCCAACTTTTTTGAATAGAGTTAATATAATGTTTTATATAAGTTCTTTCTCTTAAAACAATTCTCCATTCTTCAGCACTACATTTGTAGGTTTTTTGCTATTCATAATCAAATGAATGAAAACTGTTTCGCCCACCAGGCTCCAGCCTTCCAACACTAAAGACGTTTCTTAAGAGGTTCCAAATTTGTTTGATAAGAACTTCTACTACACAGTGCAAGAACATCCTTTTTATTCAAAGCTTTGATAACATACAAAACTAAGCACCACATGAGAGATATTGAGCACCTCCATCTCCTATGAACTTCAATCAGAAAGGAGGGCACTTATCAACTCAGTAGACCCAAGAAAATGTTTTTGCATAAAAGAAAAATGAATTTTCCAGCACATTTAGTTCCAAGGATGTCACAATAGCTTTTCCTCCCATGGCATGAATCCTAGTCAAATTATGCGGTGATTATTCTATTTCAGTTCCTGCATTGAATATGCAGTTTAATTGCTCAAAAAGAAACACTTTCCTATTGAATGTAAAGAAAAAGAAAGAAAGGAGGATAATTTTTGGCTCATTCTATATTGCTGCTGTGAAGATGTAGGCTACCATTTTAAATGTCCAGCTTAGAGCAAAAAAATTTTAGTTCCTGTCTTGGATGCAACCAGGAGGGATTAAATGCATTTAAGAAATTAAACTTTCCCTCCTATTCTTTTGAGTAAATGCTTTCTGTCTGTAATATGTTAACTCTTCAGGAGTACTGGTGATATGTATAGAATGGTGCATTGTCATGGTTTATCCCCAGTTGGCAACTAAGCCCAGCACAGCCACTCGCTCCCCCCTGGTGAGATGGAGGAGAGAGTAGGAAGGGTGAAAGTTAAAAAAAATTGTGGTTTGAGATGAAGACAGCTTAATAGGGAAAGCAAAAGCAGTACATGCAAGCAAAGCAGAATAAGGAGTTAATTCATTACAGCAGGTGTTCAGCCATCAACAGGAGAGTGGACCATCATCATGTGGGATGGTTACTTGGAAAGACAAGCACCATCACTCTGAACATCACCCGCTCCTTTCTTCTCCTAGCTTTCTATTCCCAGTATGACTTTATATGGTGTGGAATATCCCTTTTGTCAGCTGGGGTCAACTATCCTGGCTGTTTCTCCTCCCAGTTTTTTGTGCACCTCAGCCTGCTCTCTGGGGCAGATGTATGAGGAGCAGAAAAGATATTGACTCTGTATAACAACTGCTTAGCAATAACTAAAATATCCCTGAATTATCTACACTGTTTTGGGCACAAATCCAAAACATAGCCAATGCCAGCTATTATGAAGAAAATTAACTCTACCTCAGCCAAAACCAGCATACAATTGTAGCCAGGGTGACTCAATCCAGTTAGTATACTCTGTCCTGAGAATGGAAGGGTGGCAATGACCTGGGACTAAATGGACATCCATTATTATCCATTATTCCTTCCCAATGAACAGAAAGTTTCCTATTAATATGTGTCTAAAATAATAAAATACAAGTAGAAACTTAAATCAAGAGCCCTTATTATTACCTAAAGAATGCTGCCAGGAATGTCTGAGCTGAACACTTGAGATTTCTTTAAACTGGCTTCTACAATATTTTGTTTATTGTGCTCAGAAATGGAAGTAACTATGGCAATGAAAAGCTTTCATCAACTGTGACCATGTATTTTTTTTATTATTATTGTTTGCAACTGAATAAACTAGAACCTACATGACTGAAACTCCACAGACCTTTTTACTCTACAATACAATTTGCAAATATCTATAATATTAATTAAAAAATGCCCACATCCTCTTTACATCCTTATAGTAACTGTAAATAACGCTAGTGCTTACAGTGGTTATGATGTTATATTTCAAGCTATTACTTGGGAATATTCTAGTACTTTTATATTTGAAATTTCTTCATTTTCTTTTGCACTTCATTTAACATTCTCAAGTTGACTCCAGCCGAAATTTAGACACTCAGATCTTCAACTAGCAACTGATGCAGTTCATGAATGTAAATAGGGATATAATATATACCAAAATGAGGTATTCGTTTTTTCTTTAAAGTATGACTGACTACCCCATGCTCCACTTCCTTTGCTTGATCTTCATTGCATGTCAAGACAAATTCAAAACTAATCCAATTTAACTTCCTCCTCATTTACAAAACCTGTCTCAGGACTAACATGAAGTTGCCCAAAGGACTGTCTGTTTTTCAAGTGACTACCCTTTCTGTAAGAGCTATATTATTTAGAACCTCAGAAATGCCAGGTTCTAGGCCAATGATTCCTAAAGCCTTAGGGCAAAGTCTATTGTCAAACTTCAAACTACATAATTTACTTGCACTGACTATTAGGAAAATATAAATGAAAGGGGACCTATAGGGATGCTGAGGAGGGACTCTTCATGAGGAACTGTAGTGAGAGGACAAGGGATAACGGGTTCAAACATAAACAGGGGAAGTTTAGATTGGCTATGAGGAAGAACTTCTTTACTGTAAGGGTGGTGAGGCACTGGAATGGGTTACCCAGGGAAGTTGTGAATGCTCCATCGCTGGCGGTGTTCAAGGCTGGATTGGACATAGTCTTGGGTGTCATGGTTTAGTGGGAGGTGTCCCTGCCCCTGGCAGGGGGTTTGGAACTAGATGATTTAAGGTCCTTTCCAACCCTAACTATTCTATGATTCTATGATGGTCTATAGTTGTATACACTAGATGATGAGTACAGTTTGGAAAACCTTTATGGGGGTTAGAAAGGTATATAGAAAATTATTGTCTTTTCAGCTGGTCCATGATATCTCTTCAAAGAGAAATAAATGATTCACAGCAAAGCAAGAGAACCAGGAGAAGAGACACACAACAAGCTGAAGGTAAAGGAAGAATAAAGAGAGTTAATAAAAAGCAAAAATGATGAAGAAAGTGTCACAGAACATGTCAAACTAAATGCAAATTAGGTAGCACATTAAAGAAATTGGGAAGCATTCATGAATTTGTCCTTACACAAACTATTAAAACTACAGCCACCAATTTTACATTTCTGAATTAAGCATTTCTTTGAGGACATGACTTGTTAATTTGTGATTAAAACCTGTTTATTTTTAAAAATTTTCACACTCCTGGGTACATTTATTCTATCTTTTCCTCCCTCCAAAAGAAGATAAACAGTCATTCTGTAAACATTTTTAGGAATTTTTATTCTGTGATGGTAATCAATAGCAAAAAAGAAGTTTTTCAAAAAATGTGTGAAAAAAATTTTTTACCAGATTTACACTGGAGGAAACAACTTATTTGAAGTTTTGTGGTTTTAATAAGCAGCTTTGTCCTTCATTTCATTAGAGGAAATGTAACTGAGATTAGGGGCTTACCATTTGCCTTGTAACTGGAAGGAAAGTTACACATACTGAGAAAGCTAAATTAACATGTCAGAAATGTAGTGTCAGAGCAGCTTTTAATGCACTGTTTAGAAAATTGTGGGGTCAGTACTGGATAAATAAAAGATGAAGACAATGCAGTCACAGAATCATAGAATACCAGGTTGGAAGGGACTTGAATGGTCATCTGATCCAACCTTTCTAGACAAAGCTTGACCTAGACTAGATGTCCCAGCACACTGCCCAGCCAGATTTTAAAAGTATCCAATGTTGGGGAGTCCACCACTTTGCAGGGGATATTATTCCAATTGTTGAGTGCTTATTGTGAAAAATTTTCCTGTTGTGCCTAGTTGGAATCTCCCCAGGAATATCTTGTGCCCATTACCCTTGTCTTTTCTATGTGACTCCTTGTACAAAGGGAGCCTCCATCTTCTTTGTAGCCACCTTTTAAATACTAGAACATGATGAGCCTTCCCTTCTCTAGCCTGATCAAATGCAGTTCTCAGCCTTTCCTTATATGACAGGCTTCCCAGTCCTTTTATCATCTTTTTTGGCATTTCTCTGGACCATCTCCAGCCTGAGCATAACTTTTATATAAAGCAGGGACCAAAACTGAACACAGGATTCCAGGCGTGGCCTGATGAGCACTAAGCAGAGTATGAGAATGGCATTTTTACCCCTGCTGGTGATGTAACCCAGCATCATGTTGGCTTTCTTTGCTGCAGTAGCACACTGTTCACTCATATTGAGCTTGTGTCCACCAGGACCCCCAAGTCCCTTTCCACAGAGCTGCTCCCCACCAAGTAGATCCCAGCCTGCACTGCACTCTTTGTGTTTACTCAGGTGAAAGACCTTTCACTTGTCCTTGTTGAACTTTATAAGGTTGTTGTTATCCCACTATTCCAGCCTACCCAGATCTTCCTCAAGGTAACTTTCCCTTTCAAAGTGTTCACCTCCCCACTCAGATTTGTACAGTCAGCAAACTTCATCAGTGCACATTTGATCCCATCATCCAGCTCACTTATGAAGACATTGAACAATGGTAAAACCAATATCAGTCCCTGGGGTACCCCACTAGTGACAGGTAACCAGTTTAGGAAGGAGCTATATACACCCACCTTCTGGGAGCTGCTGGTCAGCCAGTTCCCACCCCTTACACAGGCCACTTGTCAAGACTGTGATGTGTAATAAGTCTCTCTAACTGTAGATGCAATAAAGGTAAAAATTCTAAGTGCTAGTAAAGGAGTTAAAATTGCCTTTCTTACTGGAGTAGTATTTAAGCAGTAGAGATTCTGAATGAACTCATGTATTACTGAGAGCAATTGTATAAATATCTATTCAAAACAGATTAGTTATTGAATTTATGACTACAGTAAGTGACCTTCATTTTTGCCATCATTCTTGACTTGAAGCAAAAGAAAACTTCAAGAGACATCAGTGTTGAGAGAAAAACATTGATAAATTGTAGTACAAAATTGAAATTTAAAAAAAAGAGCTTCTCTTCATTTTCAGAAGTTCTCTGTTTGAATAGTAAAATGAGAAGACGGGACTGTGAAGATTGTATTGGTTTCTAAGTTATGCACGATAAATAGTGATATGCACCTGACACTGAAATCTATTCACAAACGACCAGTTCGAAGTGGATTTTAAGTCAGAACTCTGCTGGATGAGTTGAATACAGACAGTGGCAACATAAACTTCCTTACGGACAATCCTTATGAGGAGGAATGAGGGCTGTCTGGGATTTCCTAGAAACTAAGACGATTGTACAGAGTTATTCATGTGTGGCAAGTTCCCTGATGCCTCAAAGCACCAGATATGCTGTACACGTGCGTCACAGCTGGTCTATGTCTGTGCCATAAAACTCACTCTCTTCACAACACACTGAATTTATCACATATGCGATGTACCAGGCTGTCGCACATGTACAAAAATTTACCTGATACTTCCCCAGCTGTCAGGCATGCTGTACAGGCACAAAACAGCTATGCAGCTTAGTCTAATTAACAACTGCTTCCAAGATATAGTATATTCTCAATAAGCAACATACTGCTAATCCAGTCACACTGTCAAATATTGGTCAGGATTTCTGTATGATGTGTGTGGCAGACCTGCTGCTCAATAGTCATGACTGGGTTTTTTTTGGACTTCCAAGCAATTGTCAGAAGTCTTTACGAATTCTGTGGATTTCCTTTTTAAATGCAAGAAAAGGGCATGATCAAAAAATAAGAGTTTGAGAATAGTCAGGGAATGACCTTCCCAAGCTTGAATGGAAGATCAGATAAGTCTAACCAAATTTTCCTGTCATGATTTTTGATAAGTAGTTGTGGAATCAAAAAAGTACTCTTCATGGTTGTAAAAAGCTGTATCCTCCGTGAAATAAACTCAAACACTAAAATGTTTAAAGCAAGGTTGGATTGGGTTTTAAGCAAACATAGTCTAGTGGAACGTGTCCCTGCCCATGGCATTGTGGTTGGAACTAGATCATTCTTAAGGTCACTTCCAAGTCAAACCATTCCATGATTCTACGATGAACTGTCACTCAGCTGTCTTATACTCACCCCAAGCAAATTTTATTCATTATGAATCTGGCTTAAAAATTGGAGGAAATAAAGTTAAGTGCATCTTCATTCAGTTCACAAATGTGATCACTGCCTATTCTTAGTTTAGCATTTTTAATATGTTTAAATAAAAATCTGCAGATTTATATTTATTTTATATGTTTCTAGAACTTTTACTTATGAATTTCAATTAGATGTGCTATGTAGAAAAGGGCTTTTGAATATCTGTTATTAGGTTCCAAAATGCTGAAAAACAGATCCTATCAGAAGAATTAGGTATTTTAGGTTGCTGTGTTCAAGCCTCAAAATAAATAGATACTTCAGATTCCTGACCTTGTCTGTCCAGGTAGCTATCCTTACAAGCCTGGTGAATTCCATTTGTGAAGACCAGCTCTCTCCAGGCTTGATCAATTGAGCTATGATTCTTCTAATTAAAATAAAATACAATCTGTTTTATGGGTGGCCCATGGAAATTACATTATCTTATACTTTTTAAAGCAAAGATTTTGCCAGTATTTCAATAAAAATATTCAATGTAAATTCTTCATAAAATAGTGGCAAATATACTCTGTGATATACTTATTAGGAACATTCATTCTGCAAATACTTATTTCATCATATTTGCAGAATTGCCCATTTTCCTGTAAGTGATGAGGGAGGGTGTGTTCTTTGGATTTTGTTCCTTTTTTGGAGGCCTGGGAATTAATATTTCTGAGGAGTCAAGATCATTATTAAACAATCTTATTATCTCTGAATGAAAAAACAATAGTGCAGGAGTGGGAGATTTCTGCATACAGGTGGTATGTTAGCTCGTATCCAGTATAATGGTAATCATTTGACTTACTTTTATATAAGCTTTGGCACTGAACTTACAAATACTGAATTATTTTTTCCTCTCCTGTACTCCATATCCTTGGTTTTCCTGCCAAAATTCCTCAGAGTTGCTACAGAGATATCAGTGTCCTATAACAATTATATAAGGAATGAAGACAACTCATTCAGACTACCGTAACTGAAAGGGTATTTAAAACTTCCGATCTTCAGCATTCTTTGCTAAGATTAAGCTACAACGTATCAGAAAGCCCCAGAATGATATTATCATTATTCCTGTTCTAAAACAAAAATCATAGGCACAGAGGTTAAGGGAAGCACAGGGTTTCAAATGGACTTTATCATGTAGTAAGCATTGCATAGCAATAACAAAACTTCAAAAATAATAATGAAAAATATGGAAATTCTGAAGTTGGCTCCCATTCTCCTCCAAGGTCTTAATTAGACACTGCCAGTGGGAATTCCAGTGTAAAAACAATCAGGAGAATATTGCTTTGATTAATAGAACAACAATCAAAAAGGCTTGTTAGCTTCGCACTAATGCGTAAGTTAATAAGTAAGTTAATATTAATGTTGAAGTCATCAGTCATCTAATATAATTAACAGCTAAAACAAAAACACATGAAAACTAAAATCAAATCATTTTTTCTTCTTAATCAATTTAATAAAAGACTCCATTTACCCCTGAGAAAGGAGATATCTGAGTTGTTTTTCCGAATTGAATTCTGAAAATTAGTCTCTTGAACCACAGGTAGGATTACTTTTCTTTCTTATTTTCCTTTTTAATAAATGAAGAGGACGCCAATGACATAAGCAGAGATTTCTTACAAGTGAAGTCAGGAGCAACCTCACCCAAACCTAATTAGGTTTGCATTTTTTTTGAAATTTCCAAATCTCATTTGGCATTTTGTGAGATTCTCTAGCAAGAAACATCGTTATGACATATATCGCAACTTCCACTGGATATACTTGCAGTGGAAGACTGGTTTTATATGAGTCAACACTAGCATTTCAACTCTAAGAAGAAAATTTATATCAGTTCAGCATATCACCAGTATATATGTAAATGTCAGACAGTACACCTAAAGTGGAAATAGTTAAATTTTTTATGTGAATTGAAGGCATTCAATTTACAATTGATAATGAATCTGCATTGTGCATGAATAATGGACATTTCAGCTTCTTTAGCAATAGGGGGCAGTTTCAGCCTCATGCAAATGCTCACTGAATGCATTGTGGCAATTTAAACAGACGATGTAGGGATAAAAGGGAGTTAATGTATTAGGGAAAAAATTCACTTTTTTTTTTTTTTTTTTTTTTTTGAGGAAGTGGAGTATTCCTTTCATTATACTTTTTTTTCCAGCTTTTGAGGCCAAGTTGGATGAAATAGAAAGATAAGTCCATCATGTAAAAACCCAGAAAAGCCTTTTACATTATCCTTGTTGCTATTTTCATAATTTATGGTTCTAAATATAAGCTGGCCAATATTTTAATACTCAAATGGTAACTCCACAGGCTGTTTGGCTTGAGTACAATTATTCACAGCTGTATGCAAGATGTTGTTAAATGCAGAGCAGCATCTCTAGCTGCCTCCTGCATACTGTTGACAGAAAATATTCAGCTGATTCCTCTCTTTAAACAATTCCTCTAAATGACAAAAACCTCCTCAGAGATACTAAGATATAGCAGGAGAAGAAAAAACACATCAAAGGCAAACTAGTCCCATTTTTAATTTAGGATACCAGGAAAAAGGTGAATCAATGCTCTAGGTCCATCTACTTCAAAATTCCACAGTCATCTCATTCTTCACATAGTTTCAGGTGAGTGTAATCTAGACAGATTATGCATACTGATATGGTTTTAATAATCGAATTGTTTAGATTAAAAATAGTATTTGGTTACTCAGTCAATTCCCTCCACGCTATCCCTATATCACCACTGGAAGGTAATTCACAGAGGTCACTCTACATACACTCCTCATAGAAAAATCAACACCATCCTGAAGACGTAAGAAGTTGTGTTTAAAAATCACATAAATAAAATGAGAAAGTGGTGCAAATTTAAATTAGCTCATATATTTGCTTTTTTTATTCAAGTATCATTCCAAGCTTGCATTTCAGTACCACTATTTCTTAATGTCTGCATCCAATTCAAATCTATTTCAGATTGAAGGATTCAATTACAGGAAAATCAAAACTGTAGAATATTTTTCTAGTTCAGGACTCTGAATCTTCTGAAATTTGTAACTCTAATTCATTTTAGAGTGATATGCAGGAGTTACTTTTCCTTCTTTAAGGATTACATATGTTGATGAGGAAAATGAGATGTTATACGTATTGTTATATAAACCAATATTTCTATGAATTACTGTACTAAAGGAATGCTCTTAATGGACATTTATCCAAGTAAACTCGAAATTAAGTGACTTTTTTTTTTTTTCTCCCCAAAATGCAGGGTATTAGAAAAAAAAAAAGACAAACCAACCAAACACACATGCACACACAAAAGAAACCCCAAACCAAAACAAAAACCTATGCCTCTTGTCAGAAATCAATTCTCTTCAAAGTATGTGTAGTTTGTGGGGCTTTTTTCTAAACAACCCTCTCACCTCTCAATGCAAGCAACAAAGGCAATGGCAAGTATTTCTTGTAGAAGCAAGCCTGTTGTCAAAACTTATGTGTTTTAATGGGTTTTAGGGAAATACTTTATCAAGATGGGCATTGGCAAACAACACAGAAGTCTAAACACCATCATCTTTTAATTTGAGAGCTCAGAAAAAAATGCATTAAGAACATTAAAAAGCTTTCTTTTAAGACAGCACTTGAACTGAAATATTATGGAAATATTAATTTCGGTGACAAGATATGTAGCCTAGCTTTTTTGAAAGCATCCCTTTAAAGTCATACTTACTTAAAATTGTATTACTTACTTTCTCAATTCAACACAGATTGCATCTTTGCAGTTGGTAGACTTATTTTTTTTTCCTTTATATGATAAATATTTTCTTTTGTGGATTTGACAATTTCAATACTGAAACTGTAGATTCTGTCTAGAAGTTGGGCTAACTTATAAAATGTGCTTAATATAAAATCAGGCATTTCATGTAAAAGTCACAAGGTTTAGCAGGATGCTTCTTTTCATTATACTAGTTGTAGCTATTCCTCAGATAGCTGTTCATTTATATGCAAAGAGAGGGTAACTGCTTCAGAAGTGATATCTTCTCCTAAAGAAAATGGTGAAATGGGTGCAGTTTATACCAAGGTAAGAATTTCTGGTAAACACTGAGATTTTTGGCTTCCAGTTCCCTCAAGTCAACTGTGAGTCCAAAAGAAAGTTTTCTTTCAGAAGCCCAGGATGTCATCATGTGTCAGCCTGAAGCAACTTACATTGTATTCATTGAAGTATTTAGATAAAAGAGTTCATTTTCTAAAAGAAAAAAAAAGGGAGGTATTTATTATATGCTATTATTTAATGGATCTGCTGTAACTGTGCTGGCATTGCTTTAACTATCCCATTAACATGACAAAGGTTTTTCTGAACATGGGAGCCATGCCCACCTTCACACAACTTTCAAAAAAGATAAGACTTTAGCTGTGGATCTAGCAAATCATACTAACTTAAACCAGCTCTAATTGAAATGATAACATACTGATTTGTCTCTTTGGAGCCAATTTTTCAGATGCCTACACCATCAGTTAATTTCAGAAGTACCCATCCTAAAATTAGGTATCAGAATTAAAAACCATTTCAAAAATAATCAGAGCTGAGAAAATGAGACTAGTATTTATACTTCAGCAGCATTTCACCAAGTATATTGCATATCCAAAAATCTTAACACAAAGAATGTCAGATGATTGTACAAAATATATCTATCTCTTCACCACTTATTTTCTTTGCAATGCAATATTTCTCCATTTTATACCACAAAATATAACAGTTAGTTAATTCCTTGCAAATTCCTTTGTTCTTGTGCTGGTCAACCCCTGGTTACTAAATTATTATTATCCCCATTGCTAGACCTTCAATAAAAAAAGACTTCTTAATTCATAAGTTTTTGAGCGGGAGGGTTGTTTTGCCTTGTTTTTTTGTTTGTTTGTTTGGTTTGGTTTTCATTTTTTTCTTAAACAAAAATGAAATACCATATTCCACAGTGAAGCACAATAATATAAACATACAAGCGAATTTTATTTCCATTGACATAGAAAAGATTTTAAATATGAAACACCATCCTACAGATGGTAAAATTCAGAGCACAAATCACTACAGTTGTGTGTAATGTTGTTCCCCACTTTTAAAGTTACTTAGAAGTCTCTAAAAAAAAATGGGGCAGTATATATTATCCCTTTAAATACAGTTTCTTTACTGCATGCAGATGGAGAGTAAGTTATTGTTCACCAGTGGGATGAATAGAACAAAAATTACATTACAACATTTTTTTCACTCAGTCTGTTACTGGAGAGATATAACGGAGCCTGAACTACCTGGTACATTCTTGATAGAAAATCAGGAGAATCAGAACAAAACCATGGCCCTCCCAGACCTAAAATAAAAGAAAGGAAAATTTTAGTGAAAATCCTGCTAAACCTGATAAACTGGATCCAGAGGCCATTGAATTTGAAAGTAACCAGATGGGATATTACTTTTATGCAATTTGTGTGCAGAACAGAAAATCTGAAATAAAAATATTTTTTAATTTTCACAAATCAGAAGTACCAAGATGTGTATCACTCTCAGAATTGTGAGAATGTCAAATGTGGTTTAGAAATTTCTTAACATATTCAGCAGAGCTACTCATTTAAGAAATAATTTCTTGGGTGGCATCACAGAACCTGTGTTGGTAAACTCTTACTCACAATAGTTGTTGAATAGTTTTTAGAGAGATTACTCATCAGCCCCAAAACCAAGATTGTCGTTATGGCTTGCAACAACTGCTATGCTTTATAGATAGTCAGGGTAAGATTTATTTGCACTTGTGGGTGGGTTGCATATGTTTCCACTCATTCTGTATAAAGGAGTTCTATGACATAGATTTCAGATTTTCCCTGAAAGTGCAAATATGGTTAACACCCAGTCTCAGTGGTTTTAGGTTAGGAAAGGTACCAGCAGTTTGAGAACAAAAATGGAATCTTTTTAGTACTGCACATAATAAAGCTTTCTCCTATAAAAATCTGCAGTGATCTCAAAACAATTCTCACCTGAGCAAGTGTATAAGAGATTTAAAAATATAATACTCAGAAAGTTAAGGCAGTTAGAAAATGCACTCAAGTATGTACTCAAGGTATGTGAGTCCCATTGCAATTATGAGTTAATGTGTCATCTTTCATTTTTATGTACTCTGGCATCAGTAGAAGATATAACATGGTGTATGCCTTGTTGAACATAATGTAACATTACTTCTTTACACACTAAATCATGTTGAGCTTTTACATAAAGAGACAGTCTGGCAGGGGCTATGCATACATTGTCATTTAATGCACTGTTAATGGAGGTATCACATTACTTCAATAACACACCTTATACCAGGTTTTCAAAGCATGTTCAGTATTATAATAAAAACAATATTAGCAACAGGAGGGTAGTAGATTGGCATAGAAATCATGATAAAGAGCTGGTCCTTCAGACCAGCTAAGACAGAAGTTAGGGTATATAAATAAGAACAATAAAACTATTATTTCCTGAAATTATTACTTTAACAAAACTGAAACATGTGATGAGAATATATAGATTGTCAAAACGTTCGGGGTTTTTTTGTTTGGTTGGTTTTTTTTTGTAGACAAGTCTCTTAGGGTTGTAGTTTCAGCTCTTATAACTGAAACTCATTTTGGTCTTACCATGGTGTTTTTTTCAAAACATTTTCGACCTCAAAAAATTACTTCCAGGCCTAAAATGCTGGCCTTTTTCTCTCACTTTATATAAAGGGGTTTTTGAACTAGCAGATTTTTCTAGCTAGAAATTGAAGTTTTAGATTTTGGTCAATGCTGTCGCTACCCACATCATAACCGTTATTTATCCTTCAGTAAAATCTGAAACTTGATATAGTCTGAGATACCTAGCAAGCTCAACACTAAAAGATACAACTCAAAAATGCAAATTTGCTGGCATTAAATATTTAATATCTAAATATCATTAATATGATCTTTAAAATACAGTTTCTCTAATGATATGCACTTTTCTTGCCAGATCAGTTATGGAATTTTTTACTGGGACACTTTGACCAGTATGACAAGTATAACAGTTTTCCATTACTCTGGATGGGGTACAATTCTTGAGAACACATTTTGGGTTCTACCATCAAAAGCTGAATCTCAGCACAGTGGCATGGCAGTTTTAATGGAGCTGCATTTAACTGAGTGTCTGAAGCTGAAAAATAAAACAAAACCCTGGAGCTAGCACTTTACAGATTCACAGAGATTTGTGCCTTCCCTCTCTCCCCATTCAGTGTTGAACAAAATACATGTGCACAGTCTTGGAAAAATTTGAGACTCAACAGAGTTCAGGAGCGGAACATTCAATGCTTGAACTACCGTAGAGCCCTATGAGTCTCATGGGATTCAAAAGGTAACATTTTCTGAGACATTTAAGAGCCACTAATGTGTGTTTTAAGACTATCATGCACTTCCGTGAAGATTCATAGAGCACATATAGTTAATGATCTGGTAAAACGCTGACGTGCTATGACTTCTGTAATTCCGTTTTGTTCCCATGCCAAGTGCAGTGCTGAGTCCTGTGGAAGCAGCCCTGCTCCCTTCAGCCTGGGTTGTCACTGCTCTCCGTATGCTCTGTGTTGCCAGATTTCCTTATACAATTTACCAAGGAGGTTAAAGCTGAATCCAAACTAAAAAGACAGTTGAGGGAATAAGTCTTCTAAATGCAACTTAGCCAATATCTGATTTATACATATCCACTCCACATCTTTGAATTCCTTTAGCATTAATGTCTAGTGCGAGGCGAGACAAGACAGATTTGTAAGTTTGTTTGGGTTTGGTGTGGAAATATACATCTATCTATGCATCATTTAGGTCAGAGAAACGCAGTTTGTAGACTAAGCTGACAAAAAATAGTGTGAATATCTGCAGACCCAGACCTCCAAATGATAGAATATAATGATTATGTAACCTGCACAGTAAGACTGATCCTCATATATCTGTCAAAAAACAGGTATACCTGCCATTGCCTGTTTATTTCAGTATCAGTTTGTAACACACTCAAATTAATAGCTAATGAAAAAATGTGTGGCCTACTGAAAGAGGCTTAGTACATAAGATGATTTTAAATAGGGGTAGAGTTACTACATTGTCCACTTGGGATGACAAATTCACAGAAAGGACACAGCTTGTAAGTAAGTGGATAGATTAAAATTAAAATCTAAAATTATAAACATTAAAAGTTCTACACTTTGTGCTCCACTGGAGGCTTAGCCAAACCTAACTCTTAACTACAAGTTTGAAGCCTTATTAGAGTATATTTTTTGTGAGTTTTTGAGATCTCATTACATTCCAGCTGAGCAGACATAGAAAAGAAATTGTCAGTGTCATAGATTTTTCTGGGGATGTTTGAGATGAGATTTTAAAAAATAAAATCTGCCAAAAATTACTTTGTGATTTTTTTTTCTAAACTTCTTACTAATATCTTCTTGTTATACCTAATAATAGACCGGAATGCATAGATAAAATCCAGTAAGTGATAAAGAACTCTTGTCGCCCTTATTATATATTTGTGAGTTGATGAACTATTTTGAAAAGGAGGAAATCATAATGCTGGTTAAATATTTAAAAATCCCCCCTTAACTGTCAGATAAAATGAATCATCTAAGTACCCAGTGACTAAACATCTGCAGTGTTACTTTTGTTACCATTGCTCAAGTGCAGTTAAATGCTCTCATATTGTAGACTGGTTTTAATGGTTCTTTGCAAGATATCTCTAAGGTTCAGAACTGATGATAGAACCATCAGGGTTCTTGACAACTGAGGGAGAAGATTTAATTAAACATACAAGTATCCTCAATAAGCAACCAAACAATTTTGCCGCTGTTTCAGAAAAGATTAAAGATAAGATACTGAAAGAGAAACTTCTCACAAAACAGAATTTTCAACTTATTTGGGTATATATCACCAGCTATACAGATTCTTCTAATAAATCTTTGTGATTATGAAGTTACCTCAACATCCCTTGTGCAACAAGTGTTTCACGTGCCAGCTGCTAGAGTGGTACCATTATTATGAAAGGCATATGGACCAGTATCTGGAGGAATCCAAAGTCTGAGGAATCAGCTACAGGAGACACCAGTGCTGCTTATATATTCCACTTATGACATTTATTCCTAATCCTGACCAGCTGAAGATGAAAAGCAGGATTGGGCATCTGCGTTGTCCATGTTTATGTGAGTGCTGTTTGTGCTCATGTGGGACAGGCACTGATCTTCATCTGGGTGGATTTATGTGGCTGGTTGTGAGAACTCTGTATGTTTGTGTGTGTACGCATGCTAGCGCATATGCACAAGCGTGTATGTTGGTGTGTCTTTGTATGTGCACATATAGAGAGCAGTTTCTCAGTATTGCTGCTGGGTGGACCTAGGGACACAGAACTGGAGCAGCTTCCAATCTATGGGACTGAAGAGGCATCACTGGGTCTTAGAGTCCACCAAAGTCAGTGAGAGCAGACTGGGAAGGAAAAATTTCATGTGTCGTGAAGTCCACTATCTCCAGCAACCTCTATTTATATTTGTTACAAATGTACTTGTCATCTCCATCATCCAGTCAAAATTTTCTTTACTTATAAAATCCATATTAGGGAGCCTGCATAAATTATTAAAATAAACTTCCTTGGCATAGGATGATTAATAATATAATTGCAGCAGTAAATGAAGCAAAAGACAAATGACTCAGACTTCTGGCATTAAAGGTATGATTGAAATGATTTTTGCATGCTCCAGTAAGTTGATGAACTGGCTATTCAGCTTCTAACCATGCATACCTAAACCAATTTTTGGTCAATTTCAGCTTTCTGTGCCGTCTGTCTCTCTTAATTTGAGTAAACAGGCAAGAACACTGTAAACATATGCTTTGTGTGCTTCCCAAGCCCATCATATTTAATCTTTTTTCTTGGAAAGACTGTCAACGTGCGCAGGAATTATTGGGAATTAGATAGCTAAGCAGGAACTAGTGAGACTCTAGTTTGAAAGAGCAGTTCAGAAGTGCTGAGCAGCTGCACAGGATATTTAGTTTGGGCCCATGCAACATAAGCTACATCATGAATCAGTAAAATATTGATTGGGTATCATTCCTCTCTGTGCACCTGTAATATTGTAATTGAATGAAAGCTTAATTGGAAGGAAACCTATTTAAAGGTCACAAAGCAATGACATTAACAGCAATTTGAATAAAAATTCCTTTGGACAGTACGTTTTTCCCCCATCTGAAGCAACTTCACTATAAAGCATCACACAACGTGTCACATATTGCTACAGTTAAGAGTTCTGTGCTCAAGCAATAGGCTACGTTTTTTGGAGAAGGTCAATGCTCTTTTGTTTTTAAATATGTGACAGGCAACAAGTTATACATTTTCCAATTTTCTAGTTAGCAGAAGGCTAATTATGTTTTATAATTAAATATTATTATATCTGATAGTTAATATAATTATAATATAATCAAATGATAATCAAATAAGAAAGCAGAAAGAACAAAATATTATGATGTGTAGAACACTAGTTTCGTGTGTAATAATAACCATAAAAATCTCCCTCTGGCCATAGTTTCTACACAAACTAAGCTGCTTCCAGTCTTCCTTTAAAAAGAAATTAGAAGACTGAACAACATTTTATAGGTGCTGGTCATAAATTGCTCAGAGCCTTGAAAATAAATCTCAACTGGCAGGCTTCATTTATCTCAGTTTCTATGGCCCATATTTTCTAAGCCAAACTTCTTCCCAATGAACCTTTTCTCATTGTCCCTGCTGTACAGCAGACTTACACTGCTATGGGATGAACCTTAATTTAGTTTTAGGTAAAATCAACTTTTTGTTGTTTATGTTAATCTCCTGTCTGAAAGCTCATCATTCCTTCTTGTGAGATGTGTGTTATTTCTTGATCCCTGACCAGGTAAGTAGCATAACAAGACCAGTATCACTGGTATTTTGACAATAAGCAACTGAAACAGGCAAAGCTGTTAGTCAGCAAAAAAAGTACTGACCCTTTTTTGAAGTATCAAGACATTCAGCTGGGACCAAAGCTTGGTTCTATTGCTGCTTCAAAAGCTCCCTAGCCATGGCGCAATTAAAATGTGAGCCTCCCATGACTGACACAATAGATGATGTCACAAACTAGTGAAAATGTCATAATGGCTATCTACAAGCTCTTTATAGCTAAATTTTTAGCATGGAAGGATATAAATGTGCAACAGTAGCTATAGATATATAGGAAGTTGATCCTGTTTACAAATTCCAAAAAATGTTTCTTAATACAAAGTGTATACATCCATCAGACTCTCCAGCTAACTTAGAATAGAAAAATAAAGGAGTCTGTGTTGACATTACAGAATATTGGCCTTAGCTTTTGTGCTTCATTTTATACAAAAGGAAAATTGATAATATTTTCTACATGCCTATCGGGTAGCTTAAAACCTTTCCTTCCTGAACAAGTTTTCAGATGAAACATGTTAACTGCCAAACAGACTGCCACTACTACCTTTAATTTTTGACATCAATTTTTACTGTTCTGTCCAGTGTTGTTTTGCCCCAGAACTTTGGATGGTACTAATTTTTCTTTGTAGCTTAGCAGGCTGGAAAAAGCAGGACAACATACAGAGTAATCTATACATGGGAAATTTAGCACTTGAATGTTGTATAAAAATGCTTAACACTTCTGTATCCCTCCAGTACTTCAAAATGCTTTATTAATGCTATTTAACTGCTTTTTCATTCTCCTTGAGAAATATATCACAAATACACAGTGTTTGGGTCATTTAAACAGAGAAATAAATTTTCTTCTTATGTCTAAAGAAGTATATATGATGTTTTCAGAATCATCTTAGGACCTCATGCTAGGCATCTATGAAAAGTGGGTTTAATAATAAAGTCTTAACACAAAAATAAACAGTCCCTTGATCTCAGGTGAACTGGAGATTTTTAACTGTATAACTCTTCAAGCAAATGCTGAAGCTTCACAATCCCAAGACCTAAGATATCTGTGAACATTGTAGAAAATATCAGAAAACTTCAACATTTGTTATAAAGAGCTCTCTAAGAAATTAGTTTAAATTCTGAGCAGTAAAAGAGGACTTTAACCTCTCTCTAGATAATGTAGCTCACTATTGGAATGGATGCTTTAAAACAAAACTACCCCAGGAAAGATATGCTTGTTGGGATCTATGAACAGAACTATTACATTCTGGCTAGTAGTACTGTTTGTGTCCTAGGCTCATCCACATGAATTCAAGTAAAATTTGCTTGCTATGGAAACAATACCTATAAACCACTGGCTACCAGCATCTAGGAAATATCTTTGCTCTTTATTTCAAATTTTGATTGAAGGGAAGTTTCATGCTTTCATATGTCTTTCGGCAATTACCTCTTAGATTCTCACAGTATTCCTCTGAAGAGCTTTCTACATGTTGATAGGAAACAAAATCTGAGAATATCTTGCAGATTGAGCAAAATAATTCCAGCTTTATCAATGCTGGAGATAGATAACATTAAAATTGCAGGTTTTGATTTTCTGATTTGTGTTTGGTTATTTAGACCTGGAAACACCATATCTTCTTTTGCTGTCGTCTTCTGGTATTTCCTTGTTGCTGTTGATTTTAATTTCCTTCCACAGTCCTTCTTACTAGCTACTTTGCCTTCCATGAGAAATTCCTTAAACTGTTTGGGAATAAAAAGAGTAAGATTTAGTTAATGGAATAAAGAAGGAAGGAAAGAAAGAAAAAGTAAGTTTCGATCTCTTACTGATTGAAACACTGCTTTTAATAGGGGAAGTGGTTTAAATAAAAAAGAAAGTAATTATTAGAGGGGAACACAAAGATATTAAAATTCTCAGAGTGCTACCTGAAATATCATTTCAATCAACTAGTTTTATAAAAACTCTGATTTCACATCTTTCTGTTTGAAGCAGTCATATAGTTTCCTGATCTTCCTCCCTTCTAGTATGACCGATAAATAGAAGCCTAGTTATCAGCCGAAATAGAAAAAAAATTAATCTAAAATATCAAAAAATATTAGTAGAAGTCAATATTTTTATTATCAAGGCAAACAAATAAGGGGGAAAAGGATGTGAATGTGTTATTTGCAACTTTGTTTAGATGAAGTAAATGGAAAATCGTTTCCCAGTCACACTGTGCTGAAGCTAATTAATACAGAAATGCGTCTTCTAAAAAGGGACTTTTGCAATAAAACTACCAATTGGATTATGAAAATTCAGGAAAATTTGACTGAATAATGGAAAAGAGCGCTAAGAATCTGTACTGTTATTTCTTCCCATTAAAGGCAAAGGTGGTATGGTAAAGTAAATAGAAATTTAAGAGATTTGACATAACTGGGAGGAATTTTGCATTGTCCCTAAATCTGTTCTAGAGAAAAAGCATTCTTTTAGGACAAACCCACTCTTTACAGTAGGGAGTGTGAGATACTTTTAAATTTTAAGGAACTGGTAACAGATAGTAAAATAATCAGCATATACTGGTCATGTTTAAATAATCCCAGTGAATTACCAGAATCTGCTGCAAACTTTCATAATCCTGATTCAGAAGCATATTTAACATCTAGTTACTACTCAGAAAAGTAGCAATTTTCCAGCTTTATTGTTCTTAGCAAACACAGCATTTTGTAAATACATTTTTTACTTACATACATTTATTATGTAAAAATCACAGGTTGAAAATCAAGCACTTGAAAATTAGAAAATATCAAATATGTACATGTATTTCTCCAGCTTCAGCATCCACTTTACAGATTGGACAAAGGAAGGGCTCAGGAAAGATAAAGTTATATGCTTCTGAAATTAGCATGTGCCATGATGGTATGCAGGGAAATAAGAACTACATGAATCTATTTATTCCTATAATTTAATTCTTTGAGTTGTATATGTTATTAGCATTTTCATGTAACATTTGAACATAATATTCAGAAATATTTTCAGAGGAGTGATGCATAAAATAATACTCGATGAGGAAATAGTGTTTTTTTTTTTATAAAACGTTCATCAAAACAATTATTTTAATTTTAAACCTTCACTGGTTTCTGGTGAGAAATGGAAGTCACCAAGTCTATAGGTAAGGATAGAGCTTGCAGGTGATTAGTTTTGTGTATTACCACACTCTTCCCTTCTGCCCAAAGGATTCCAATAGAACACTTTGCTGTTGCTTTTATGATGGTGTAAAACAAATGTTTTTGCATTTATACTGTTGTTAGTTTTGCCTCTTACCAAAATATAATCTATTTTATACGTAGAAGGAAAAAAAATCTTCCACTTTTTTTTTTGTTTGGGCTCCCATATTCTTAGTCATAATGATGAATGAATGACTAGATTTGAAAATAGCAGAGTATTTGTGATTCATTTTGATGAAATATTTCAGTGCTCAACACATATGAAAATCATGACGTCTAAATGACAGGAAAGTCACTTTGAAAATATGATTCTTACATTTTATTTTTAGAAAGCTGCATGTACTAAAATCCATAGTTTTTTTTCCTAACCAGATTAAAAGGAAGATATATACATCTATGGCAGAAAACAACAAAAATCATGTAACAGAAGGCGTTTGAAACTTTCCTGGAGTTTTTTGTTTTCAATATACTTACCGCTTGCTGAAGTGCTTTATGCAGTTTTATCAAGAAGGTCTCATTTCTAACACATAGGCTTTACATTCTGAAATAAAGTCTAAATTATAAAATACTATGATTCCTATTAAAGTACAATTCCAAGGATTTCGCAGTATATTTCGTTTTATGTAATCCTAGATCTCATCCTGCATCTGCATGGGGAGTTCTTTTGCCTTAGCTTCCTCGGTGAGGCTGCTAGGAAAGGTACCAATTAGCACCTTTCCAGTGTTCATAAAATAGTCACCACAGTTAAGCTGTTTACTAACAGCCTAACACGCTCTTGTGAGATGGGAATCTGATTTATAGATCAGAAATATGTGACTATTTTAGTGAGCACAGGAATATCTTATCCATGTTCCCCAAACTGTGAGATGTAAAATGTAATCTGAAGGAGCTCTAGGACAGGATGGCAGTGCTTGCTGGAAAGTAAATGCTTTCCACTCTTTACATGTTTTGCAGCAATGACACTGTTGTAAGCAAGATGGATGGTACATTGTGAGCAAGGACATGGTGGTATTTGTGGGTGTATCAAGTGTTTTGCACATTGACAGAATGAGCAAGAACACCATTACAGCTAACAGGAAATAGCTAGTGGCATTTTATGCAGGCATTGACAGTGATGAGTGGATTATTTTGGAACAATTTCACTACTGAGGCGGATATTCTGGCTGCTTTCAGCACTGTTGTACACCTATCTTAAACCGTGTTCTCTGATGAAATATGCCCTAACCAGAGCTTCGTTGGAAAGCTAAATACCTAAATTTGCTTGACTTGGGGGTTTAAATGAACTTGCAGTAGCTCTTAACACATTTGAATTTCACTATATTAACAACCTTCAAAATAAAAAAAACAAAGCCCAAACCCAAAATTATTCTTATATCTTTTTCTTTTCAGAAGAATATGCCTGTGTAACATCTCTATGTTGCATAAAATTTTACTGTTTCAAGACAGTTTATCTTTCATCTTTATACAGCTGCCTCAGATTGCTGAAACTGAGACTGCATGTTGGAATTTGTTGCCCTGCTCTTCTAGATGATTGATATGTATACATGACCTAGAGCCGCCCACCTAATGTGTGAATATTACAACAAAAATGTCCTACCTGAATCTTTTTGTCATTTTTGTTATTGCCCTCTTTTCTGTACATCCAGGAGGTTATAATGTGATTCTCTGTGCAGGGCTTTTTAGGAGACTTTACTGTCATTAGTTTTGACTGCAAGGAAATAATTCCATGACATGGGAGATGGAAGCACTTGTAGAAGGTGTTACAGAGGTGTCTGCATTACAGTGATTTATCTGCTGTCTTCAATGGAATATGAAAACTAAAACTACAGCAAAAGCCATGATTTACCCCACAATATATTCTGATAAAGCAACTTTCTCTTAAAACTACTCCAGATTTTAATCACACATATTCATGAATGATAAATTGTGGCAGACTGGATTTCATTATTTCAGATACTGGGCTTTGGTTAATTCTAAGAAAAAAATATACCTTATAAAACCTAAAATATACACATGAAAATGAATTCTCTGTGTGTGTGTGTGCGCTCATGTATGCATATTATATTTCATGCAAGTAAAGATATTTAAAGATATCTTATTTAGGAAATTTTAGTATGGAAAATGTTCCAGGACTGGTGCATGTTGTATTTAAATGTTATAAAGCCTGAATTAGTGGGTTTAGAAATGTGGATGCATTGTGACAGCCAAATTCTCAACTGTGAAGAAAAGTTCTAAGAATTTCCATGCCTTGGAACGATAAGAAAGAGATGTGTTTTATTATGAATAACGTAGGAAAATAATGTTCCTATTTTGTTACTAGAGTTTACCATAAATTCATACTTGCACATTAAATTGTACATTGATAAAGAAAAATAAAGGGGAATGCCAAATAAGACTTCCATGTCCTTAATCTAAACTACTGACTAGATCTGTCTCAGACTTCCAAGCAAGCTATGTTCTGTCTGGACTGCACTCTGTAAAGACATCTTCCAGGAATAACAAGAAGGATTTGACTATCCATCCCAGAACTAATATATCCCAGAACTAATATACCTTGTTTCACTTCACTGCTGATAATTCATCTCTAAGATAGCAACAAGACAGCACAGCCTGGGTAGAAAGCGAAATGAAAGCAAATATTTTACAGAAGAAATGGAGAAGAAAGAATACTTGAAAGGCATGAAACTTCAGAAATTATTCTAAATGAAGATATGAATGCATAAGGAAAACTATTCTGTAAATTTTATGCACATTTAAATCTTCTATACCATAGGTGCAGGTGTAAATTGTTGAGAGCCAGCCAGAATGCCTGGACCAAGCTCTCATAGCTGCTTGACCACCAAGCCATTTCTGTTAATGACAAAGCACAGCCTAAAGAAAGAGTTACAGTAACATTTTGAAAGTAAGTTACAGGTAGCCCTTAAATCCGTATTTCTTCAGCATCTGCTTTTTTTTGACCCCCTTGAGAATTACGGAGTTGGTTCAGAGGAAGTGGCAGATTTTTATTCACTGAAAAAAGAATAGCTGTGGTTCTTGGTGTCATTTACAAGCATGGTCACAGTTCATACCTGTGTTGCTATGTAACAGGTTTGAATTCTTTACCACTAGGAAAACGGACTTTCAAGACCAGGTCAAAAAAATACACAAAGCATTTCCCACCTAATGCATATGAGTGAGCACTTCGATCTTCAACTTGCAGGCATTTTGAAAGTATTATTTCTTATGAAATGGGATGTAGCACTGGGGGTGGTTTTATTGCTGACAAGCCTTGCAAATATCTAAATCCTGGAAAACCTTGGGTAGTCTGCTGTGGGGAAATAAAATACTCTTTGTAGGTAGTTTTGTGTTTCTGGTCAGAGGTCAAAAAGAATGTCTGTTTAACATCTCAAGTCTTGATCAATTTTATGTTAAGAGAAATGTGGTAAGAAGGTGTTGGGATATGGGAAGTAGTGTAACTACAGTTTGTAAGATGTAGGAAGCATCACTCAGCATCCCAGTACTTGTGAATTAAGTCCAGATGCTATGTGGTCTGTTGTACATTGTTTAAAAATCTTAAAGGTAACTAATAAAAGACCTTTATTTGGTTTCTCATTAAAAGTGTGGCTTACTAATTCAGTAGAACTTTGAAATATCTGCTATAAGGTATATATATCATATAATATTTAGTATACGAAACCTGTTTAGATTATAAATTTTGTGTCCTGAATGTTAGAAGTTGCACATGCAAAGAATTCCAGACACAGTTGGGTGATTCAGGATCATAATTTTGCTGTTTAACTGGGAACAATGAGTCTAAATTGCAAATATGACTTCTGATGCCTATAATTTGAGACTGCAAAATGACCATTGTCTGAAATTCTGTCTCATTATCAACAATTCAATGCGCTTATTGAATGGAAGCAACAGGTCTTACTTTAAAGGATTTAATATTGTATATTTGATTATTATTAATTGTGCAAATCAAGTTCATACAAATAAAAAGAGCTGTGTTTTAAGGAAGAAAAAAAATAAAACCAAAAAATGCACTTTATGTCCATATACTTCATTAAGCAGATGGGTATTCTGGAAATTCTTAAATTATGGAAAAGCTGGAGGCTTTTGGAGATTAACTAAAAAATTGTTCCAAACATCACCTGTCATGATAGAAGGTACAAAATCTGGACTGTGTGAAAGCTGTAAATGAAACAGCCATGAAGATAAGAATGGAGGCTGTAGAAAAGAGATGGAATGAGGTGGTAGGTGAGCCATGTATATTCATCAGGATGGACCCCCAAAGTACTTTGGCAGTATCATCATTTATCAAGAGAGCTGCAATTCCCATTTGAGATAGAGGAAAGCTCTCTTTGACAGAGCTGCCTCAATGACTTGCTAAAGAGTTGCTGAAATTTGAGGTGGCAGTTTTGGCAAGTACTCTGGGTTATAGTCACTTCAGACAGGGATAGCATTATGAAAAACATGTTAATAATGGATGCAGAAGTTAAATGTGAGGTTGTAGGAATATCACCTCTCCAAAGATGCAGCCAACTATAATTCAGTTTCCTATTGGATAATACTGTCATTAGAGCTGGAATAATAGCATATATTACTCGTAGTATGTGTCTTATCATATATCTCTAAGATGATAGCCACAAATATTGAAATCCCACCTGCATCCAGCTCTGGGGTCCCTGATACAGGAGGAAACTACTGGAACAGATTCACAGGAGGGACATGAAAATAATCAGAGAACTGGAACAACTCTCCTATGAAGAAATGATGAGTTGGGATTGTTCATCCTGGAGAAGAGAAAGCTCTAGGGAGATGTTATTGCTGTGTTTCCATACATAAAAGAGGTTTATAAAAAATTATTTAGAAGAGAGACTTTACCAAGGCTTGCATTGACAGGAAAAGGGGCAATGGTTTTAAGCTAAAGCGGGATACAAGGAAGAAATTTTTTCCAGTAAGAGTGGTGAAACAATGGAACAGGTTGCCCATAGAGGTGGCAGATGCCTTATTCCTGGAAACATTCAAGGTCAGGTTGCATGGAGCTCTGAGCAGCCGGATGTAGTTGATGTCCCTGCTCATTGCAGGGGGATTGGACAAGATTATCTTTAAAGGCCCCTTCCAACTGAAACCATTCTATGCTTTAGCTTGTAATTTAAGAGTTAATATTTTGACACTGTCTCCCATGACATCTTTGCCTCTAAGTTGGAGAGGCATCAATTTGATAGGTGGACCATGCGGTGGAGAAAGAACTGGCTGGATGGCCGCATGCAAAAGGTTGTGCTCAATGGCTCAATGTCCAGCTGGAGACCGGTAATGAGTGGTGTCCCTCAGGGGTTATTGCTGGGGCTGGTCTTGTTCAAAATCTTTGTCGGTGACTTGGACAGTGGGATTGAGTGCGCCCTCAGCAAGTTTGCCGATGACACCAAGCTGTGTGTTTCGGTTGATACGCTGGAGGGAAAGGATGCCATCCAGAAGGACCTTGACATGCTTGTGAGGTGGGCTGATGCCAATCTGATGAAGTTTAACCATGCCAAGTGCGAGGTCCTACACCTGGGTCAGAGCAATCCCAGGCACAGCTACAGGTTGGGCAGGGAAGAGATTCAGAGCAGCCCTGCAGAGAAGGGCTTGAGGGTGTTGGTTGATGAAAAAATGAAGACGAGCCAGCAGTGTGCGCTTACAGCTCAGAAAGCCAACCGTATCCTGGGCTGCATTAAGCGGAGCATGACCAGCAGGTCGAGGGAGGTGATCCAGTCCCTCTACTCTGCTCTTGTGAGACCTCACTTGGAGTACTGTGTGCAGTTCTGGTGTCCTCAACATCAAAAGGACATGGAACTGTTGGAACAAGTCCAAAGGAGGGCCACGAGGATGATCAGGGGACTGGAGCACCTCCCGTATGAAGACAGGCTGAGAAAGTTGGGTCTGTTCAGCCTGGAAAAGAGAAGGCTGCATGAAGATCTCATAGCAGCCTTCCAGTATCTGAAGGGGGCCTATAAGGATGCTGGGGAGGGACTTTTCATGAGGGACTGTAGCTATAGGACAAGGGGCAACGGGTTCAAACTTAAACAAGGGAAGTTTAGATTGGATATGAGGAAGAAATTCTTTACTGTAAGGGTGGTGAGGCACTGGAATGGGCTGCCCAGGGAAGTTGTGAATGCTCCATCACTGGCAGTGTTCAAGGCTGGGCTGGACAGAGGCTTGGGTGGCATGGTTTATTGGGAGGTGTCACTGCCTGTGGCAGGGGGGTTGGAACTAGATGTTGTTAAGGTCCTTTCCAACCCTAACTATTCTATGATTCTATGATTCTATGATTGCACTCTGCACTGCTAACATAGTTCCTGGCTTTCTCTATCTTTTTTTATTTCTAAAAAAGAAAGGTGCTAAAGACAGACAGGTTTCTACAGGATTAATTTCATGCATGAGATGGATAGATACCTGTGACAGGCAGCAGGGCACTAGTTCAATAATCTTTGTGATAGCAGGAAGAGATTAACTGGAAACTTGAAATTTGCACTAACAGGTATTGCCCAAGAAATTAAAAAAAAAAAAAGAAAAAAGAAAAAAGAAAATAAAGAAGGAGCTGATAATCAATTGATTGAAAACCACACAAATATTATCATTACTGAGCTGAACATTAGCTGCAGGGCTGCAGTAATGGTCTGTGTATCCAGGTGAAAAAAATAAATGAAGAGCATTTTCAGTTTTTCATTCTATGGATAAATATTGTTGACATTTGCAGGGCAAATTTTTGAGACAGGAGCTTACAAATCCGTTTCTTTGCTTGAGGATAATAAGGACAGGATGATATTTTAGAATAAAAGGGTGGATCTTTGTCAGGAAAAATAAAAACAGAGTAAAAAATAATCTAGAAAATCCCCATGCTTCTTAATTATTCATGCAATTAATTGACTGATCAGTAACTTCTTTATGATCACAATTTTTTGTGAAATAGTAATATTCACTTATGTGTTCATTTTAAGTGGCCATAATTTTCTATTTTACAATGTCATTGTTTGCAGTATTTTTGTATTTATATTCTGTAAACATCAAGAATTAACAACAATTAACAACTCTACTTAACCAAAGGCAGAGTTAAGAACTTTATGTTCGTAGGACCTGGATACCATAAAAATGCTTACTTCATAGAGTGTTGAACACAAAGTCTAAATTTTAAGGACAGAAATGTGTAATATTCCTATATCAAAGGTCATACCCTTAAATTGAATGCGAACCGGTTTTTGAAGGTCATATAACAATAGATCACATAGCTGACAATTTACCTTCAGATCTTCTGATTCTGAACAGTGCCTTAAACTTAATAGCATCCTCTTTTTCAGAGCTAGAACAGTTGAAAAATTGTTGGTAGCACTATTGATGCACATTAAATAGTCACATTATCCCTGAGTATGGATAAGAACATACTACCTCAAAATTATTTTCTGACTGGATCACCCAAGAAGTTTAGATAGAAATGTAAGCAAATGAAAAACAGAGCAAACATCACTTGAGTTACGTGATTATTGGGAACCAAACCCAATATAGTCACCCAGGCTACTTTCTTTGTAGAAAGAAAACAGAAACGGTTCTCAAAAGGGAAATTAATTCAAGTCTAAAGTATGGGTTAAGATTATCTCGAATTTACTCCAAGACGGAACAGAGTAATTGCCTCTTGGAGACACACTCAGTTTACTAGTAAGGCACTTACTTGCTGTGGCTAGTTTAGAGCAGAAATGTATTTTATATCTCCTTTTTAAATCCACTTTTTGATTGTTCCTGATGAGAACCCACTGCTACACTCTCCAATTGTATTTCAGATCTCATTTTAAGTAATTGATTCAAAATACACAATTAAGGAGATTTTCCAGCTCTCTTTAGAATTGGTTAAGTAAGTCTTGCTTTGTTTTCCTCATAAATTACTATTTATATTTTTTCCCTTTTAATAAAAATTTGAAAAAAGATGTTTTTATATCTCTAAGGTTTCTATCTTTAAATTTAAATAAAATTTTAATTATTATTTGTAGAGAGAAAAAAAAGTATGGTTATTTAAATTTGTTTTCTGAAACTTTCTAACAGTATCAGAACTGCATAGTTTTGCACATTAAAGTAGTCAAGAAGCATTTTCTTTTTAATCCACAGAATATGGGAACAGGCAGTTATATTCAGTAATACTCTCATATTCAATTTCATTCAATTCATTTTCTAATTTCTCTTTCTTTGAGAGCTATTTCTATACATTCTTAGCTCCAGAAATAATTATTGGACTCTTAAAATCTACAATGCAGATTATTTTTTTATTTTTTTTAAGTGAAGCAAATGAAAGCATTCTGATTGGGTATTTTCAATTTCTTGTTATGACACTGAACCACAGAGGCAATAATGTAATAAGCTAGTTAATGCATTTGAGACTATTTTCTAGCCTTTCCCCAAAGAGGTTGTTGGAGCCATTGGATGTAGCAGTATAAAATATAAATAAAGTCCTTTATGAACTGCTGTAACTCAAGTCCTGTTCCAAGCCAGCACTGAAAATGAGACCGTCTCATATTTTCCTCATATAGGGGGAAATAAATGAAATTGTTTTCTAGCACATGAGCAAAATATTACTAAACTCAATGAAAAAAAAAAAAAAGAAAAAAGAATGGAGCTATTTGTAACAGCTATATTAAAATACAAAATCATCCTGAATGCTTTTCCTTTTAAACAGCCCTCGACTATTTGCAATAGCTAGCTAACACAAAAGTGCAAATTGTGCAATTTCAGAGAAAACATCCTGAATTTACGTTGGATACCTCATGAATACTACAGAGTATGATGCTGAATTTTATTCAGAAGGATTTCCACTGAGATGCAGAAGAGAAAAAAGAAGTATATGGACCTTGCTTTTAACCATATGATAAAAAGTAGAAATTCAGAATCATGACATGACTTTTTGGTTCAGTACTATTGTTATGATATATCCCAGAAAATTACTGATTTCAAGGTGAAACAGAGTGGGTCTCAAATTCAGTAAAAGTCTTGCATTCAAAACTGTATTTAAGAATGATATTTAACACAGTAGTTCCTGTTTTAATTTTTACTAAAAATAACATCTTCTTGAAAAATTCATATCACTGTAAGATCAAATAATCCTTTGATTTGGGTTTGGTTTGGTTTAGTTTCCTGCATTTTATTTACATTGACCTTAGATGTGCAGGTAGCCTTTTTTATTGCACAGTATATTTACTGTTAACATTATAGCATAAAATGCTGCTTCTGATAAATTTATCATCATCAAAAATCAGTAAGAAAGGGACTAATCATCTACTGTGAACACCACCTTACAGGAAGAATGGGAATGGAAAAAAGTCCTTGAATAATAGACTTATGGTCTAGTTTAGATCAGACTATTGAAAATCATTGAGTCCACTACCTGTTCAGAGTAGGACTATCTGCTAAGCTGAATATTCCTTTGAAGTTAGATCAGGCTGCATGGGGCCTTTTCAAGTAAAGCTGTGAAGACCTCCAAGCATGGATACTTTGCAGCCTCTCTGAGAGACCCGTTTCAGTGCTTTACCAAAGAAATGAGTCCTTTAATCTAATCTGAATTTCCTTTTTTGCATCATGTGATCATTGCTATTTTGATGTACACTACCAAGGGTAAGCTTTCCTTAATCTTCCAATTTGTCAGGTGAAGAAAGACATTAGATCCCCACTTCATCTCTTCTTCAGAATGAACAAACTCAGTTTATGTATCAGGTGCTCTGGCCTCCTACCTTCTTCATGGCCTTTCATTGACTCATTCCTGCCTGTCAACGTCTTACTCCTACTGACAAACCTAAAATTTTATACAATACTTCAAATTTGGTCTCTATGTACCAAAGAAAGATAAATAATCACTCCTCTTGAACTGCTGGCTATGCTCTTGAGGTTAACCTTCACTGGTGCAAGGGTGCATTACTGACCTATGCACGTTTGTCCACTTTCCTGCCAGTCTACCCCAAGCCTGTACTGTTGTGTGTAGTTACTCTCCCTCTGGTGCAAGAATACATTTGTTTTTTGCTGGGCTCTGTGAGGTTTGTGTTAGCCCATTTCTCAAGGCTGTCTCCCGAATAGCATTTTTATGTCACCCATAAACTTGCTGAAGATGCAGTCTATCCCACAGTCCTGGCTGCTACTGATGATTTTAAATAGTATTGGTGCCACCATCTACCGCATGAGAAATGTCCTTGTAACTGGCTACCTGTCCCAGTTTAAACCCTTAGCCCCTGTACCAACATATGTACCCCTGTACCTGATGGCCCAGACATTTGCTCCCCAACCACATCCCTTCAGTCGGGGCTCATCTGTATCTCTTACCCTCTAAGGTCTCAAATTTGTTTTCTTACCCATGACAACTCACACAGGAGGAAGTCTGGGTCTTTAACTGAAAGGATAAAGGAATATTTGGTCAGTTACTGAATGAATCTGAACACATCCTTCATAGAATCATAGAATCATAGAATAGTTAGGGTTGGAAAGGACCTTAACATCATCTAGTTCCACCCCCCCTGCCACAGGCAGGGACACCTCCCACTAAACCATGACACCTAAGGCTATGTCCAACCCACCCTTGAACAGCACCAGCGATGGAGCATTCACAACTTCCCTGGGCAACCCATTCCAGGGCCTCACCACACCCACAGTAAAGAATTTCCTCATTATATCCAATCTAAACTTCCCCTGTTTAAATTTGAACCCTTTACCCCTTGTCTTATCACTACAGTCCATCATGAAGAGTCCTCCCCAACATCCCTATAGGCCCCCTTCAGATACTGGAAGGCTGCTATGAGGTCTCCACACAGCCTTCTCTTCCCCAGGCTGAATGGCCCCAACTTTCTCAGCCTATCTTCATACGGGAGGTGCTCCAGTCCCCTGATCATCCTCGTGGCCCTCCTCTGGACTTGTTCCAACAGTTCCATGTCCTTTCTATGTTGAGGACACCAGAACTGCACACAATACTCCAAGTGAGGTCTCACAAGAGTAGAGTAGAGGGGCAGGATCACCTCCCTCAATCTGCTGGTCACGCTCTGCTTGATGCAGCCCAGGATACGGTTGGCTTTCTGGGCTGTAAGCGCACACTGCCGGCTCATGTTCATTTTTTCATCAACCAACACCCTCAAGTCCTTCTCTGCAGGGCTGCTCTCAATCTCTTCTTTGCCCAACTTGTAGCTGTGCCTGGGATTGCTCCGACCCAGGTGGAGGACCTTGCACTTGCCATGGTTAAACTTCATCAGGTTGGCATCAGCCCACCTCACAAGCGTGTCACGGTCCTTCAGGATGGCATTCCTTCCTTCCAGCGTATGAACCAAACCACACGGCTTGGTGTCATCGGCAAACTTGCTGAGGGCGCACTCAATCCCACTCTCCATGTCACCGACAAAGATGTTGAACAAGACTGGTCCCAACACCGATCCCTGAGGGACACTGCTCATTACTAGTCTCCAGCTGGATATCGGGCCATTGAGCACAACTCTTTGCGTGTGGCCATCCAGCCAGTTCTCTATCCACCGAATGGTCCACCTATCAAATTGATGTGTCTCCAACTTAGAGGCAAGGATGTCATGGGAGACAGTGTCAAACGCTTTGCACAAGTCCAGGCAGATGACATCAACTGCTCTACCACTGTTCATCAGTTCCATAGCCCCATCATAGAAGGTCACTAAATTGGTCTGGCAGGATTTTCCCTTAGTGAAGCCATGCTGGCTGTCACCAACCACTTTGTTGTTTTTCATGTGCCTCAGCATGCCTTCCAGGAGAATCCGCTCCAAGATTTTGCCAGGCACGGAGGTGAGGCTGTCTGGTCTGTAGTTCCCCTGCTCATCCATTTTCCCCTTCTTGAAAATGGGGGTGATATTCCCCTCTTTCCAGTCATCAGGAGCTTCACCTGACTGCCATGATTTTTCAAATATGATGGACAGTGGCTTAGCAACTTCATTTGCCAGCTCCTTCAAGAACCGCGGATGGTTTTCCTCAGGTCCCACGGACTTGTATACATTCAGGTTCTTAAGATGGTCTTGAGCCAGATCTTCTCCTACAGTGGACCCAGGGTCTTCATTCTCACAGTCCCTGCATCTGCCTTCCAAGACTTGGGTGCTATGGTCAGAGCATTTTCCAGTGAAGACTGAGGCAAAGAAGTCATTAAGAACCTCAGCCTTCTCCAAATCCAGGGTAGCCAGTTCTCCTGATAACTTCTGGAGAGGGCCCACATTGTCCCTAGCCTACCTTTTATTTGCAATGTGCCTATAGAATCCCTTCCTGTTATCCTTCACATTCATAGCCAAGTTTAATTCTAAGTGGGCCTTAGCTTTCCTAACCTGGTCCCTAGCTTCCCAGAAAACATCCTTGTATTCTTCCTATGCCGCCTGTGCTTGCTTCCACCTTTGATAAGCCTCTTTTTTCCTTCAAAGTTTCCTCAGCAGCTCCTTATCCATCCAAGGAGGTCTCCTGGCCCTCCTGCAGCACTTCCTTCTAGGAGGGATGTATCGCTCTTGAGCTTGCAGCAGGTGATCCTTGAATATCAAGCAACAGTCTTGGACCTCCCTGCCCTCTAGGGCTATATCCCATGGAACCTTACTGAGCAGGTTCCTGAAGAGGCCAAAGTCTGCTCTCTTGAAGTCCCGGACAGTGAGCTTGCTGCACGCTCTTCTCACTGTCCTGAGGATCTCGAATTCGACCATCTCATGATCGCTGCAATCAAGGCTGCCCTGGAGAGTCACATTTCCAACCAGCCCTTCCCTGTTGGTGAGGACGAGGTCAAGCATGGCACCTCTTCTTGTTGGCTCCTCTATTACTTGCAGAAGGAAGCTGTCTTCCACACAATCGAGGAACTTTCTGGGTTGCTTGTGCCGGGCCATGCCGTCTCTCCAACAGATATCAGGGTGGTTGAAGTCCCCCATGAGAACAAGAGCCTGCGAGCGTGAGGCTGTTCCTATCTGTCTATAGAGCGCTTCATCCACAGAGTCCTCTTGGTCAGGCAGTCTGTAACAGATCGCCACAGTAATGTCTCCCATCGCTGTTCTTCCTTTAACCCTGACCCACAAACTCTCTATTGACTGCTCATCTGTCCCCAAGCACAGTTCCATGCTCTCCAGCCTATCCTTAATATAAATAGCAACTCCCTCTCCCTGCCTACCAGGCCTGTCTTTCCTAAAGAGCCTGTGACCTTCCATTCCAACACGCCAGTCATAGGAGCCATCCCACCATGTTTCTGTGATGCCTATGATATCATACGCCCGTAGATGTGCACGCATCTCTAATTCCTCTTGTTTGTTCCCCATGCTACGGGCAGTTGTATAGAGGCGTCTAAGCTGAGCTCCAGTTGAAGCCGTCTCATTGGCTGGAGCAGCTGGAATATCTCTACATTGCTCTGAATGTTTACTATAGGTGCTGGCAAGTGACTGGGTGTGTTGGGATGGAATGATTCCAGCCCCCCCCCCCCCCCCCCCCAAGCACATCTAGTGTAAAGCATCCTTGACCAGTCTGGCAAGCCTCCTCCCAAATCCACTCCTCCCTTTTTTTGTCAGACCAGCTCCACCAGTCCCCAGTATACCTTACCTCTTATATTGAGTCCCATGTTCAAGGTACCCAAACCCCTGACTATAGCACCACCCTTTTAACCATTTATTAAGCTGGCCAATCCTCTTAGCCTTTTTAAGGTCTTGTCTTGTATCCTGGAGAATTGACAAAAAGACAATCTGTGCTCCAGAGCCCCTAACCACCTCTCCCAGAGCTCTGTAGTCCTTGTTTGTATTCTCCAGGCTACTGCTGTCTGTATCAGTGGCACCCACATGGATCACTAGAAGTGGGTAATAGTCAGTGGGACTGACTAGAGCAGGCAGCTTCTTTGCAACAGCCCTGATCCAAGCCCCTGGTAGACAACACACCTCTCTTGAGACTGGGCCAGGCCGACAGATGGGTGCCTCTGTTCCTTTCAGAGTAGTGTTCCCTACTACTACAGCCCACCTCTTTTTCCTGGCAGCACCAGTAGAGATCTTTTTTACCAGCGCATCAGCCAATTGTTCCTGGTGGGAGTGTGGTTCCTCATCAGCCCCCTGCAGGACAGCAAAGCAGTTCTTGGTGGGTACAACAGCTTTAGGAGGAAGCCCCTTGCTTTTAACTGTCCTCTTCCTCCTTTTTTTGTTGTTTTTTTCTGTTTCCATTTCCCAGCTTCCTGGGTTAGTGGCCTCCTTTCCTGCATGAACGACAGCAGATGCTTGAGGCCCCTGCACAGTCTGGTCCTGAAGCAAACAGTGCTGTTTCCCCTCAGCTTCCCTGACACCTTTCAGCCTGGTAACAGCTTCCCGCAACTCAGCCACCTGCTGCAGGAGGACCTCCACTGTAATGCAATCTCCTGAACCCACAATATAAAAAAATGCAGAGCTGTTTAACATATGAAAGTAATAACCTTTTGTTTCTTTCTCTGTTCATCCATTTGGTTTTCAAAAGAAAATTCATGAAGCATATTTAAAGCAAACAGGCATCATGATTAATAAGGGCATCACACTGAGACACATAAAACTGCCCTGTCTCCTTCATCTGTTATTTTGGCACAGCAATTAACCTTTGAGTTTATGAGTATTTTTGCACTTACCTCAAATAAAGTATTTTATGACTTTTTACCTCCCAGGCAATTTGGATTAAACTTATCAAGTCCAGGAAGATAGTGGCCCATAATGCCTGCTCCCTCGGAAATCATATCTATCTCTTTACTACATTATTTTTTGAACATTCTTTGCACAAAACAGATGTAAACATCAAGACAAGAGACAAGACAACTTGTTAAGGTCACTTTGCGCCTTCCTATACATCATTCATGCTTAATTGATTCCCAACCCCTCCTAGAGACAGATTGCCATACACTACGAGAGCTGAGAATATGAAAAGATCATTTTATTTTCCCCTTTAATTCCCATTTGGAAAGGCTTCTACCTTTACTAAAGTTGTTTTGGCAATCTGCTTGCTAATAACTGATCACTGCCTTTCGGTACAGGAATAGGCCAGAAGCAAGTAGATTTATCTTTTGGCAAAAGTATCCTCCTCTTACACAGCATTTCAGGTATTCTGCTCTTGGTGTCAGAGAGTAAAAAAAAAAAAAAAAAATAAAAGGAGAAATCAAAGAGATTCAAAAGAAGCTACAAGACAGATCCCTGGAGATTGAACAGGAAAGCAGTTTAAAATGTACTTAGAAATTGGCTCATTAATGTTTCAGTAAAGCTGCTTGGCTTCCCCCTCACACCTACCTGACATCTCCTTCTACACTTTACAAACAGGGAGTCCATGATTTTGCTGCATGTCTCCTGAACAGGGTGGATGAATAATTGAGTATCAAATCTGAACTAGTTGTAGAACTCCTAATCATTTAGGGACGCTGAAGTAACACAAAAAAACCCAAGCAAACAACCAAAAAATCAAGCTGTAAATATTGTTACCAAAGATCTTTCTATCTTTTCTGAATAAGCTTTCCTTTGTTAACTAAAAACAAATGCAATGTTCAGGAATTGCTGTCTATAAATCTGCTAACATAGTGATAAAAGAATAACCATATCAGAATGAAATGCTATAATCAGTCTGAACAAAGGATGAAAAAGTTATCTTCAAGGAACTTAAAGTGTAAGACTCCTCTGGCTGCAGTATTTCAAAATATAGATAATTAGCTAAAAATAGCAGGTAGCAGCACGGGCAGAGAATATCTTATTTAGAACCCCTGTCATTATGATAACACTGTTTGTATGCAATTCTTGGAGCTGAAAATCTGGATTCTGGAAGAGAATTACTCACTCCACTGCTCCTCCACTCAAGCTATGTGAAAAGAAGTGCATAGAAATCTCTTCTGGTTTTATAGTGCTTCAGTTTACATAAAACACAGGAGAGAGATCTAAGAAGCACTGAAAGTGCTACTGGCCTTTAAAATGTTATCAGATTCTGCTCAGTTGAAGTTATTAGTATCCTGACTAAATTAAAGAAAAAAAAAAAAAAAAGAAAAGAAGTCTCCATTTTTAAATGCATCCCAATTTACCTTCAAATACGTGTTGAATTGCTGAGCAATGAAAAATCATTTTGAACCACCCTCGTTTTCAACTCGCATGTTAAAAGTTTGCATCAGTGTATAAGAATATGCCAAATATCTTCTTTGATCACACACAAGGATCACTCACTGTGTTATGCATTTCCTCTTTTAGAATAGAAACCAGATGTTCCATGGTGGGGTAATCTGAAAGTTGAATGAAGTGGAGACAAGGATCTTTTTTTGTAACTGTTACTAACACCTGCTTCATTTCCTTCAGCACTCTCAGGAACCTGTCATGTGCACTGAAAAGAAGGGGAGAGAAAAAGGAGGAAAAGCAGAGGCTTTGTTTGCCCTATCCATTTCAGGGAGCAGCTTCATGTATCAGATGCAGAAAAGAGAAGTATCATCTTTTTACTGCTGTTTCTGGCAGAAATATAAACTGTCGAAAGCCTTCTTTTATTTTCCCTAGAGCACAGCCATTTAGATGCAAACTCTTATGGCTTCGTTGCATGACACTCTTCATGCAGAGGAACTGTCAGGTCAGAAGAGTTAAAAAAAAAATGAAAGAGATGAGTTTCCTTTGCAGTATTCCAGTGGGACAGCTCTGCTGAAATGCTACTCCAGCTCTACTGGTTTCTGCATCAACAGATGGCAGAAAACATTCCTTGTGTTTGCATCCCATTTGGTAAATCACAGGTCACATCTGGTCTGGCCTCTCTTCTTTCTGAACAGATGGGAGTACATGTTCGTTATTGACACAGGGGAATGATAGGGAGGAGTGTACATGACAGGGAGGAAGGAAGGTGAGAGGGAGATAAAAATAGAAAGGCAAAACCAAGGTTTTAAAAAAGAAAAGAACTTAAAATGGCCACTAACAACAAAATACCATTGGTGATAACTAAATATGGCTAGCTATCAATATATAAATGGCTATGAAAAATTATTTCAAGATGCAATGTACAGTTGTATTTGCTTAGAGAATATGATAAAAGTGCATAGGTTAAATGCTTATGTGGTTTCCAACCCTAGCTGTTATATGGGAAAATAAATACCTGCTTTCAGTTCTAATCTTTTTCTTTGCAAGCTAAGAACTAAAAAACAGAAAATACACAGAGAGATGTTCTCAGTCACACTTCATTATAAGCTTTGTTCTAGACAGAGAAAACAAACAAAAAATCTTTCTGTAATTCAGTTGTCACCTCATAGAGTATATCAAACTTTTTTAGATAGCTCCCAGTTTTTGTCCAGAAAATGTGATTTTATTTCTGACTTACATATATTATCTTCAAATTGTTCTAAGAAAGTGCGTGAATTTTTCATCTTTTTAGTGGTACTTTTAAACATCCATAACGATGTGAAAAATTAAACATTTCTAATGATTTTAAATGGATATTTTGAAGTTTTTTTTCAGTCACGATTTGAACTTTAAATTAAAAAGAATGACAAATCCAATTTCAAAATTCTTCTATTTTCAAAAAAGTGTAAATAACATAAAGTTTGAATGCGAATTTGACGCTGTAGCCTCAAATGTGTGCAGCACAAACCTCTAAAAATAACAAACTCTTCTTGTTATCAGTTAGGAAATGCACACATGCAGCGTAGACTTGTAAAGATAGACACAAAACACAAGCACTGTTGATCTTTGGCCAGGTACAAACATATTTCACACCTGCCAAATACTAGCATACTACAGTAGATGTACTTTTTTTGCTGTTAAGAGGCAAGGTAGGCTTGAATGACTCAGCACAAAACCATGTCATTCAGAGCTCTCTAATCAGAACTACATATGAAGAGCTCTGCCTTCCTGGAATGTAAGAAGTTTAATTTAGGTCCTTTAATTTGAACAGGCTGGTTTAACTCTGGCCTCTTTGTGGTTTACATATTTCTACAGTCTTAAGGTATACCTGGACAAGTTGCATTAATGGATCACCCTGTCTAATCCTACCACTATTGTTAATAATATAACCATTTTGAAAAAAAACTGTTCAACAGTTTTCTTATTTGGCTATTCAGATGGTTCTGTTTTTTTTCAGCTCAAATAAAGCATGATTTAGTGTGGCTTTATGAAGGATAAGACTATTAGTAGTATTGAAAAAGCTAGAAACCATTCAAACTGGACTGGGCTAGAACAGAACAGATATACAAGCAGATTTTTTTCTCTCTTTTTGTTCCAAGTCAGTGTAAATGTCATCATGGACATTTGCACCTAGCCAGCATTTTAGCAGCAATTCCAAAGTAGGAAAATCTTTTTCGAAGCACATGACACATAGTGTTTAACACATACTAGCTCTTTCATCTTAATATTTCCTGTTGTACAAATCCCAAGGAGAAAGTTTATTTTTGTTGTTTATTTTGTTCATTTTTGTAATTTTGTTGTCAGAGTATTCTTTTAAGCTCAAACACTTTTGTAAATGCGTTTATACAAAAATGTTTATACAAAATCAGGAAAAAAACTTTTTTTTGGAGATAGCATCACAGTTCCTGATCAGATGACACAATGATTTCAGTGTACCTGTATGGGTGTAAGATTCAACTCACTTCTATCCCAAAGTAAAAGCACACACAAACAGCCCTGTCTTACTTGTGAGTACATCATGTCCCCTATCATGCACCAAGGGATCTGCCAACTGGACTGGCCTGGCCCAATCAGAACTTTTACATACTGCAGAAGGCAATCAGGTTTCTATAGCATATATATAAAATATGCTAGAAAAAACAGTCCGGGTTATTTCTGCCTCCAGCTAAGGCAAACCCATCTGTGGGATTACTTTTGGTCAAGGATCTGTGTACACTTGGAGGGTGTCATGGTTTAAGCCCAACCATAACTCAGAAAACCATGCAGTCTCTCTCTTACTCCCCCCACCCCCATCCTCACCCTAGCTTCTGGAGGGATGGGGAGGAGAATCGAAAGAATGTAACTCCCACGGGTTGAGATAAGAACAGTCCAGTAACGAAGGTACAACACAAGCCACTACTTCTACCACCAATACTAATAATGATAAGGGAAGTAACAAGGGAAGAAAATACAACTGCTCACCACCCGCTGACCAATACCCAGCCAGACTGAGCAGTGCTCTAACCCTGCCAGGTAGCTGCCACCAGTTTATATATACTGGGCATGACATGCTGTGGTATGGAATACCTCTTTGGCTAGTTTAGGTCAGGTGTCCTGTCTCTGCTTCCTCCTGGCTTCCCCTCCTCCCTGGTAGAGCATGAGACTCAGAAAGTCCTTGGTCAGACTAAACACTACTGTGCAGCAACTGAAAACATTGGAGTTATCAGCGTTGTTCCCAGGCTCAAAATCAAAAACACAGCACTGCACCAGCTACTAAGAAGGAGAAAAAATGACTTCTACTGCTGAACCCATGACAGTGGGTAATGTGAGAGGATGTGAAGTCTGGAATAAGGGGTGTATACTGTCCTGGTTTTGGCTGGGATAGAGGTAATTTTCTTCCTAGTGGCTTTTAGAGTGCTGTGTTTTGGATATATTATGAGAATAGTGTTTGAAAGCACACCAATATTTTAGTTGTTGCTCAGCAGTGTTTAGCCTGGTCAAGGACTTCTTAGTCTCTCATGCTCTGCCAGTGAGAAGGGGCACAAGAAGCCTCAAGACAGAGATAGGACACCTGACCCTAACTAGCCAGTGGGATATTCCATACTATAGAACATCATGCCCAGTGTATAAACTGGGGGGGAGTTTGCCGGGAGGGGCTGATCGCTTCTCAAGTACAAGCTGAGTATTGGTCAGTGGGTGGTGAACAATTCTAGCGTACATCACTTATGTTTATCGTTATTATTTATCTCTTTGTTATCTCTCTTTTATTTTTCATTATTATTATTATTGCTGTTGTTGTTATTATTATCATTATTATTTTTCTTTGATTCAATTATTAAACTGTTCTGAGCCCACAGGTTTACCTTTTTCTGATTCTTCTCCCCATCCCACTATGGGGGGTGGAGAATGAGTGAGCAACTGTGTAGTAGTTGCTGTCTGGGATTAAACAGCAGATCAAGAGAGTTGCTGAGTCTGGCTTTCTAGCAGAGGTTCAGTAGGAATCCCACTTATAAAGGTTTTATTTGATCAGGGGACTGGAGCACCTCCCGCATGAAGATAGGCTGAGAAAGTTGGGGCTGTTCAGCCTGGAGAAGAGAAGGCTGTGTGGAAACCTCATAGCAACCTTCCAGTATCTGAAGTGGGGTTATAGGGATGCCGGGAAGGGGCTTTTCATTAGGGACTGTAGTGATAGGACAAGGGGTAATGGGTCCAAACTTAATCAGGGGAAATTTAGATTGGCTATGAGGAAAAAATTCTTTACTGTAAGGGTGGTGAGGCACTGGAATGGGATGCCCAGGGAAGTTGTGAATGCTCCATTGCTGGCGGTGTTCAAGGCTGGGTTGAATAGAGACTTGGGTGTCATGGTTTATTGGGGGGAGTCCCTGCCCCTGGCATGGGGGTTAGAACTAGATGATCTTAATGTCCTTACCAACCCTAACTATTCTATGATTCGATGATTACTATTCATTTTAAAAAAATATCCTTTAATATGAAATTTTCTTCAAACTTTAGTTAGATGTACATGGTAGGAATAACTGAGGCCTCGATTTTCATAATTGTGCCATGTTTGGAGGGGGCTGTGGGTTTCAGGTAATTTTTTTGGCTACTTTTTTTAGTACTCAATTTGAAGAATATAGAGTAGAATTTTTAGGAAAGGCTGAGTTGTGTCTCCTCATGTTTTTAATTGAACTGACAAATTCTCATCAGCACTGAGCACAAAGATAGTCAAAGTAGTTAAGAGAAAAAAACAACCACTGCATATAAAATGAATCTGGGAATGAGAAGTGCAATATAAAAGCAAAGGGACTGGTCGAACAAAGGAGCTGTGTAAGTGAGACAAAATCAAAAATTCTGAAAGTGTGGCAAGAAAAAGTTCATAAAATATATGGGAGGCAAGAGAGCTTTTTAAAAAGTCCTGTGATGTGTTGCAAGCAAACCAAAGGTAGAAAATATTATACCAGAGAGGTTATAATGCAGTTCTTTTATTTCCTTCAGCTTATGAACTGACTAGACACACCTTCTATATTAGTCTATACAACCTGAGTAATAGTGGGTATAGCATGAGAACTGAATTTCAGACTTAAATATGTAATTCAGAGTGTACAAGACTGGGCAACCTTAAATTGTATTATAAGGCAATAGCATAGTATGCTATTAAGGTTCCTTGGTACTTCCTATTATATATTCTTGAACCTTAAATGTTTGCTGTTACTGGAAGCCAGAGAACATCTCAAACTATGGTAAAGCAGCGATAACTAGGGACAGAGATAAGACACAGAGAATTCAAAATCAGGATAAAGAATCTATCTATGTATTATCTGGTCTAGGATGTGCAGAAAGGATACAGTTGTATATCGTGAAGAAGCTTGGAGTCATAACTTATACTGTTTACTTGTAAATCGCTCATATTAACTGAGACTTCATTAGCCATGGATAACCTTCCAAATATTTGGTACCATTAGCTTCAATTTAGCTAAGAAAAACTCATGCTGAAAATAAAATGGTTTTCCACAGGAAAACAAGGATTCATACCCACATGTCCAAGAGGAGGATGTTGTAGGAGTACTATCCTGTAAGGCCTTCAATTAATTTCTCTGTAATGGTTTACTTGGCTTTTTTTCTGTACCCTAGTCCACTGCTTGTCCATAATATTAAATAACCCCTAGCTCTCTTATGGATTAATTCAGACATTTCTCATTAAATGTCAGTAGAGACTTGGGAGGAACAGGAAAGAATTCAACAGAAAGCCAGAAAAATCAGAAAGCCAGAAAGCCAGAAAAACCAGAAAGCCACAAGGAAGGAAAGACGCAGACCTCATATAGCCTAGCTTTGATTTCTAAGTCCACCAGTATTGTTCAAGTGGTCCTTATTCTTTCCAAAATTGTGTACCTGCATTTTTTAGCACTAAAGTATGTATCCCAATGGCATCATGAACATATTGTGATGAGACCTGAATACATACCTAATATGCACTTGACCCCTCTTATTGCTCTCCGCTCAATCGAGTCATGTGTTTCCACATGAAGGAAAACTGGGTTGTAAGCTACAGAAGAGTCACAAAACGTTCACATCCACCACCAAGATGAACACTGGGGAGAGCAGAAAGAGACTGAGGTGCACACCTGGTTCTTATCTAGACAGAGTCTGTGTAACAATTATTGATGTATATGTATCTAACTGGTCTTGATATATCCCTACATAGGAGTTCTTGAAAAATGCATGAAAACTGTGTAGGACCTAGATTTTAAGCTGCTTATTGGATGAATACATAGATTTTAACGAAGTAGAAGGGTTTAAGAAGATGAACAAGAATAATGAAAATTGCCTCAATATAAGTATAAACCACATTCCACTATGCATTTCAAAGTACTTCAGCCTCTGCTCTGTGCCTAGGCTGATTAATTCTGAGCTGTACCTAAGCTGTCCTACAAGTCAGCCTTCAATTTCAGAAAGATAAAAGTTATAGAAGCAGGAAATGTAAAGGGAAAAAAAAATACTCTCTTTCTGAGACATAAGACTTTTTTCTCCCTTTTTTTCTTCCACATTTAAGAGAAACCTACTAACCTTAAGATAAAAATATTAAATAATATATTTAAATTATATTTATATTATATAAAATATATTTATATCACATCCCCTACCATACACCAGCCTATGGGAAAATCAAACGGTACAATGGGCTATTAAAAACTACACTGAGAGCAATGGGTGGTGGGACTTTCAAACATTGGGATACACATTTACCAAAGGCCGCCTGGCTGGTCAACACCAGAGGATCTGCCAACAGCGCTAGTCCAGCCCAGTCAGAACTTCTACACACTGTGGAGGGGGACAAAGTTCATGTGGTGCATATAAAGAATTTGCTGGGGAAGATACTCTGGGTTATTCCCGCTTCAGGTAAAGGCAAACCCACTTGTGGGATTGCTTTTGCTCAGGGACCCGGATATACATGGTGGGTAATGCGGGAAGATGGGGAAGTCCAATGTGTACCTCAAGGGGATTTGATTTTAGGGGAAAACAGCCAATGAACTCAATTATATGCTGTTGACTGTTATGTAATACTTCTATAGTCCACCAACTAGATGTCTTCAAGTCATCAGTGACTGGCCCTCTGACCATCATCCCAACAAAGAATGACCTTTAATGAAACTGGACGAGTTCTGCAGTAAAGGAACGATCAGCATCAGCAGGCAACGACCTAACACTGCACACGGCTTTCCCTGCTCTGAAGGACTGTAACAGGAGATGGACCAAATGGACTCAGCAGCTCTGTACAGATTGGTCCATGCACTGAGGGATGATCTCTCTCCCTCTGTGTGTGTGTGTAGATGTGTGTATATATATATATACTGAATATATATATACTGAAAATATGGGATCTGAGCATGATGTGAATCGTATGGAATAAGGGGTGGATACTGTCATGGGTTCAGCAGCAGCAGTCATTTTTCTCCTTCGTAGTAGCTGGTGCAGTGCTGTGTTTTCAACTTTTGGCCTGGGAACAGCGCTGATAGCACCGATGTTTATACTTGCAGCTTAGAATGTTTTGGTTTGACTAAGGGCTTTCTGGGTCTCATGTTCTGCCAGGGAAGGGGGGAAGCCGGGAGGAAGCAGAACAGGACACCTGACCCAAACTGATCACGGAGGTATTTCATACCACAGTACGTCATGTCCAGGATGGAAAAACTGGGGGCAGGAACCCGGAAGAGTTCAATTCACTGCTTGGTCATTGGGTGGCGAGCAGTTGTATCCTCTTCCCTTCTATTTCCCTGGTCATTATTATTATTGGTGGCAGCAGTAGTGGTTTGTGTTATACCTTAGTGACTGGACTGTTCTTATCTCAACCCGTGGGAGTTACATTCTTTTGATTCTTGTTCCCATCCCCCCGTGGGAGTTACATTCTTTTGATTCTTGTCCCCATTCCATACACACACACACACCCCCCCCCCAGAGTGGGGGGAAGAAAGAGGTAGGAGTGAGTGAACAGGCTGCGTGATTTACGGCTTAAACTATGACACTTACATATTCCAGCCCTTAGAGGGATTTGCCCAGCATTGTTAAAGGGTAAACATATATCACCTGACAACCTTCAGAATGAGAATCAGAGATTCTTAGTTCTGCTAGTGATACTCCTTAGAAATATTGTAATACACTGGTTAGGACATAGATATCTAGATGACCTTTTCTAAATTGAGTCATTGCTTTTCAATTGCTCCATAAATCTATATTATCAAGAGCCAGTGGAACATCTAATTTATCCAAGTTTAAAAGCTTTTGTTTTGAGTGCAAGAAAATCCCAGTTTTCTCTTTCTTGCTGTAACAAAGAAAAACATAATGACAAATTACAAGGTCTCCACAGCTGCAGGTGTGTTACAGTGCATAGACCAGGCACATGACAAGAAATAACCTTACATATCTCAATAGACTTGAGATGCAGTTAGTCCAAATTCACATTATTTAATTCCTGGAAATGTCAATCTGCAAACCTCTTAATTATGTTTTCTGTTTTCCTCATGAAAAACAATGGTAATCTGGATACCTTTTTTGTTGCTCCTACATTGTAAATGGATAGCATTGTATTTCCCCTGGAACTCTACAATGCAGTGGTTTAAAACCTTTCCATGAACTATGCTGGCTGTTAACAAAAATCATTTGTCAAAACCATCAAATAAAATGGACTGTTTGCCAGTGCCCTAATCAGATGTTACTTGTTTTCCCCATCCATATCATCTTAAATATGCTTTTTTTCTTTCCTCTAGTTCAAAATTTTCCTACTGATGCAGGGAATTGAGTAAGGGATAAACCCTTCTATCTTCATTCTCTTGTGATTTATCACACCACTGTCTGTATAATGTGTGCCTCTTGGATGCTGATGATAGAAAGCAAAATGATCCAAACATACTGCAATCATGTCTTACTCATACCTGACTTTTATTCTATGACATTCTAATTTGAGAGTTACAGGAGGTCCCTGTTCTTGAGATGTGACAAATCTGGTATCCATTACAAGCCAAAATGAATAAATTCTATTAAAATATGCATCTGTGGTTTCTAAAATAACTGAGAGAAAGCAGGCCCAAAATGAAGGTCAACAGCTCTATCACTGGTGGTTTAGATATTGTCACAGATTTTTGGAATTGGAAAAAACAGTTCCTTTCTGATTATTATGTAGTATGTATTATAGTTTAAATGTATCACACAAATGTGAATAGAAGCTTTCAGAAGGAAGAGAAGTACTCTGAGTACTCAAAAAACCCTAATTTGATCTTTAGACAAAAGGGTAGCACAGATACCTAGGAACTATATACTGTACTTCCCAGGTGTCACATGTATGTGCTATTTTATGCAAGTACTGACATGTTTATGCTAAATAGCTTTGACTGCAAATCCATGGACACAATTTTCTGAATAAAGGTACATATTTTTCTTTTTTCTGTCTGAATTAAGACTTTGATGTATGCTTAAGTTCTTGTATTAGTAACAGGAATTACAAACAGGGAATTGACACCTCTATATTACTTTTGAACTACAGCATAAGCAAGTCTGTGTGATAAAGAACAGAATATTTCAGATACCCCAGAATTGGAAAGTGAAAAAATGAAGATTGATTATAACATCTTATTCTGTTCTTCTTATAGAAGCACAACACAATTTCTCACTCAAATGCCTAACACTTCCTCTATGCACAGTGTATACAACTTTTACTTGAATTAAAGCTATTTAGATTTTTTTTTTTTGTTATCACCAATTTTTGGTATATGACCTTATGTATCATTTACTGCACACTATTCAACCCTTTGCCCATCACAGCCCTCTTAATTTCCTCATCAAATTTTCTATGAGTTATAGTTTCCTTTATAGAACCTTATAGTTCCTCACTATTTCTTTCACCTTACTCATTTACTATTTACGTGAAACAGTAGAAAAAAACTGTATATGTTTCTGAAAAAAATAATTGATGCACAGAGAGATTGTAGTCAACAAGTGTTTAGGTAGAGATGTTTAGACATTCCTTGCCTCTGTACTTAACAATTTACAGCATACAAAGTGTTCAGAGCACAGTGTTTTTCATCTATGGCACCAACAGCTTGTCTCTGCAAAGAATTAAACCTCCAGTTGCTTTACTGCAGAAATAAGGAACCTGATTCTGGGAAAAAACACCAAGGAAAGGTTCCATTTCAGTGATCCGTGCCAAACAAAGACATAGAATGCGTCTCTCCACAATTCTCTTCATTTTTTCAGATTAAAAGTTTTAATTGGATGCTTCTAATTTCATTTCCCTGAAATAATTTCTTGCTTCATTTCCCTGTTTTTAACTTCTATAATGAAAGAGCTAGTAAACTGATAGACAAGTCTCTTTTACTGCACAAACCTTTTTAATCTCCAGAATAGGTTTATCTTTTACACTAAATGAGTCAAGGCACCTGTGGAAAATATTATAGGAATGGCAGCATATCCAGCTTCGGAGGCAGTACGTGGGAGATAGTCCTCTTATGCAGAATAGAGAAGGTGAACGCTGAAGGTCTGTGCTCCACCCTTTTTCCAGGAAGAATCAATAGTTAATTTTCACAAGCTATCAAGAGTTTGAGTATAAACTGGTTAAGGACCCAGTTTATCAATCAGCTATAATGCATATTATTGGGATAAACAAGGTGGTTATTTATCTGCCTCTTTTCTTTATGAAAAGATGTAGCTATTCGTCTTTGTTGATGCTTACTACTTCTCTGTCTGAAAATATATCAAATTTTCAGGTGAAAGCAAAGGTCCTTATCTTTCCGTCAGTTTCTTTGCAAGCAGTAAGTTTGCTTCCAAGACATGCAAGAGCTCTGCTTCCCACCAGCACCCAGCCTTTTTCATTAAAATGACTAAAGAACTGATGCATGAGGAGTAACATCTCTCTGCTATCTAGCAAAATTCAACAAATCTTCTTGAAGAAAAGCTGGAAGTAATGTGATTCTTCATGGTAACATGCTATTAAGCAATTCCAAGGACTGCATGACAAATCAGAAATTGTACCAAATGAGCCTGTTGGTTTCTTGATCTCAGGACTGTGATTTGCTGACTTGCAGTCCACTGTAATTTGTGATTCACATAGGTTACCAAAGAGAGAGGAAGTGGGAACTTTTTATTTGGTTTTGCTTTTCCTAATCTGGAGACCAGATCATGTAGGGAACTCAAAAGTAGAGTGAGACTTCAGAAGAGAGTAAGCAAAAGGATGGAACCATCTTGAATCCTGTGTCATTAAAAAGGAATAAAATGAATGACTCTGTGAGTCAATATGGCTCTTCCTCAAGTGCTGGGGAGCTGAAGTTAAAAAGTTAGCTGGAAGTCTACATAAATCTCTGAGCTTAAGCTTCAATAAACCAGTTTTCTTAGCGTCTATTGCTACTTCTTGGTTGGCGGTGTTCAAGGCCAGGTTGGACAGAGACTTGGGTGGCATGGTTTAGTGGGAGGTGTCCCCGTCTGTGGCAGGGGGGTTGGAACTAGATGATCCTAAGATCCTTTCCACCCCTAACTATTCTATGATTCTATTATTCTATATGACTAGGTAGTTATAGAAATGAAAGGTATATTACAATTAAAATATTTGTGTAAAAAGTGATCTAATTTAAAAGAGTATGAAAATTTACAGTTAGGATTCTTGCAGGTTCCTTTTGAGACAAAATTTCAGACAGCACAAAATTAAATCAATGACTAGATCTTATATTTTGAAGTTAGTAGAGATGATGGTATCTGAGGTAGAAAATATTGATATATGATAAAACAAGGATTGCAGGTTGATGCATTTTCTGATTGCAAGCTGGTTTAGTTAGTCTTGGTAACCAAGAGTTTGCTTGACTGTTAGAATGTTTGAGATCTGCAGGTAGGAGGAGGATTATGTGTAATGGAGGCGTTATATGGAACGTTTGCTCCAGTGGGCATGCTGATTGGCTGGAAAAAATTTAAGTGGAGATTAAAGACAATTTTCCAGAAAAAAAAAAATGTTTATGACTAGTCTATGTAAAAACAAACGATAGAAAGAAGACCGTGAAAGAATGGCTCATGATTACCCTATGAACAGTAAGACAACATTTACAGATGTACTCTAAATCTGTACCAGTTCAGTATGTAAGCTTAGCATCAGTTTGTTTGTACCATTATTTGACTGTTCATCATATTAGAGTGTAGTTTGTGGATCGGTGAATATGACAGACAGCCATCCATGTCTTATGATGATTTTATCAAGCCTCAGTCTTCATGGCTCCCATCTTTTAGAAGACCATGAATTTGAAGTCACTTGACCCGAGAAGATGGATATGCACCTGCAGACTACTGTTTTAAACAGAGATTGCAGTTTTTAAGAAGACCATTTTATTACACTGCAAATCTCATATACAATTCAGTGATAGAAGGACATGCATTTCTGCACATCAAAGTAACATGAGATATTAATGAAAAACCTAGAGGAAGTAAGATCAATTAGTCAATAAAACATAATTTTGCAACAGCTCAGAATCACAGAATGGTTTGTGTTTAAAGGTCATCTAGTGCAACCCCCTTGCAATCAGCGGGGACATCTTCAACTACATCAGGTTGCTCAGAGCCCTTTCCAACCTGTCTGCCAGCTCTCTGGGCAACCTCTTCTGGGTTTCACTACCCTCACTGTAAAATCTTTTTCTTTTATCTAGTCTGAATCTACCCTCTTTGCGGTAATATTAAATCAAAATCATTGCAGGTAACAGTTAATTATCAAATTTATTCAGCACTTTGCCTACCTAGATTCCTGGAATACCTGGGATCTAGTGATAAGGTAACATCTGCCTAGCATACTTACTTGTAAAAGACTTTTTTGTTAATAGGTAAGTGAATAAACTGGGGAGAGAAATAAATTACATAACTCTTAAAGGTTTTGAGAAGGCCTAATACAGAACTCAACAGAAAAACATAAATGCAAAGAAATTTTGGAGCCATAAGTAAAAGGTCAGATACTAGCTATCTTAAGTTACTTCACCTGTTTAAAAAAACCCCAAACGTCTGTTTTACCTCAGAAAAGTATAGAAACCCTGATTATTATTTGAAGGTGGTATGCTCTACATAGATAATAAAGATTATCCTTCATTACCTTCCTCCTCTCTGTCATCACTGCATGATTTTCTCCTAGATGAACATTTTATATCTTTCAGCTTAAAAAATGAGGTTTGAAGAATATTATTTTGAAAAATATGGGTAAAATTGATAAATAAGGTTAAAGAGTAGATCCTTCTAAATTTGATATTAAGGTTTTAACGTTTCTGTACAGCATTCAGGTCATGCATTTCTTTGTTTATGGTGTCATTAAAAGATGCGTCTTTCTCTCTCTCCTCCCACAGCTAATATATAATCTAATAGGTCTGTGTCCATTTCTGTTCATTATCTTATATATTATCCTCAGGTCAGTAGTTTTGGCTTACTTACATTCCATTTTCTGTTTGAGATGCCACAGACAGCTGTAAGTGCTCCAGGTAATGATATACTTACCAGGTTTACATTCTTGCATGTTTCCTGATGTAAATCATCCCTTAACTGTACCAAATGTAGCTGCTGTCAACACAAGCACACATCTTAAGCACACATATTAATACTGCTTAGCATGGTTCCTTTACAGCAAGTCTATAGTCTGTCCTAGTTCAGAGATCTCTATTCAAACAGGTTTTAATGAATTTAAAGTGCCATATTATATAAAGTTCATGTGCAAAATACCTTTTGACAGCACTAATGTGTAGTGATCAAGTACATACACAATTTCATAAGAAAGCAAAAGTTTATACATGTGCTGTACTAGAAAATAGCATAAAACAATGAGTAAGAAAATGTGTAAAATATAAACATATAAAAAAGAAATTGTGTTCTTTTGGATGGAAACTGCGCACATGTGCAGATATATCATCTTGTGTATGATGGAGCAGATAGAAAATAGGTTAATAGTTTAGGAATAAAATTAGTGAATTAACTATAAAACTGTACTCATATTACATTTCCTTATCTTTCAAGGAAGAACCTGATTTCCTGATAGTGTAATGTCTTCAGAAGTGTGTCAGTTTGGGTGAGATTCAGTGCAGGTGTCCACATGTGAGCTAGGTATCTTAGGACTACTTACATTGTGGGAATATCTACACAATACAGTCAATAGCACCTAAGTGTCTGAGCTCATTCAAACCTAGACATATAGTCTGGTTGGTTAACCAAAGGCCCTTCAGGCTCAGCTGAATGTATTGATTGTAAAAGGAGCTTAGATACTTAAGTCTCTTCTAGACACCTACACTGAGATACCTTAGCCTGGAACTAATTTCCTTCCTTTGTGCAAACAAAAGTCTTACAGAATGGTCATATCTCCCCGAGTGTTTATGACTGAATACATTCTGATCCTCTATCCAATCACTACTATAAAAAAATAAAAAAGCAATACTTCTGGCCTCTTACCTAAAAAAACCAAATAACTAAGCAACCAAAAAACTGAAAAAATAGAAAACACCTAACAAAGCTATACTATACTTATTATTTTGACTGCACAAGTAGTAAGACTTCAGCTGGAAAATCAGAATAGATCTTTTAATATTAGGTGAAACTCCAAAACTTGTATTAGTCTTAGAACAAGAACCAGGAAGGATATTTAAAAAAAAAAAAAAACAAAAACAAAAAAAAAAACCCCACAATAATTAAATGCAGGAAGAAAGGAAAGAAGCAAACAATTAAGGAAGAAAGAAAAGGAAGAAAATTAATTTCTGGGAGGAGTTTATATAAAAGATGAAAAATGCAAATTTTGGGAGTCTCATGGGTTCAGCAGTAGCAGTCATTTTTCTCCTTCTTGGTAGCTGGTGCAGCGCTGTGTTTTTGATTTTGGGCCTGGGAACTGCGCTGATAACACCAGGGTTTTCAGTTACTGCTTGGTAATGTTTTGGTCTGACCAAGGACTTTCTGTGTCTCATGCTCTGGCAGGGAGGAGGGGAAGCCGGGAGGAAGCAGAGACAGGACACCTGACACAAACTAGCCGAGGAAGTATTCCATGCCATGGCACTTCATGCCCAGGATAGAAGAACAGAGGGCAGAGACCCAGAAGGGTGGGGGTGCACTGCTTGATCAGGATGGGTATAGGTGGTGAGCGATTGTATTCTTTTCCCTTGTATTTCTCTTATTATTATTATTGGTGGTAGCAGCGTTGGTTTGTGTTATACCTTAGTTACTAAACTGCTCTTATCTCAACCTGTGGGAGTTGCATTCTTTCGATTCTCCTCCCCATCCTCCTGGGACTGGGGTAAGAAAGAGTGAGTGAATGAACGAACTGCATGAGGGGTTTAAACCCCAACAGGGAGTTGTTCAGAGAAAGCCACTCTGAAGAATAGATTTTCTACTCTCCGGATTTATTCTCACAATCAATTTCTGAAAATCTCTGTGGAAAAGGATAATAGACTTGTTTTTTTTTTTTTTTTACTATATGTCTGAATAAACCACAGAGACATCTGGAGACCTCTTAAGGAGAGCTTTGAATCATCAAAGGATTATTCAGGTTGGAAGGGAGCTCAGGAGCTCTCTAGTCCAGCCTACTGCTCAAAGCAGGGTCAGCTAGGAGGCCAGACCAAGTTCTTGAGGGTTTTGTCCAGTCAGGTCTTAAAAATCTCCAAGCATAGAGATTGCACAAGATCTTTGGGTAACCTGCCCTGCTGCTTGACTGTCCTTATAGTTGAAAATATTTTTCCTCCTATCAAGTGAGAACTTCTCTTGTTTCCCTTTATTACTGCTGTTTCTCATTCTCCATCCATACACCACCTGGTGAAAAGCCTGGCTCAGTCTTCTTGATAGCCTTCATATAGGTTCCAGGCTCCCCCTAGACCATTTCTTCTCTAGGATGAATGAGCTTCGAGTCCCTCACAGGGCAGGTGCTCCAATCTCACAATCCGGGTTTATTATCTTCTTTTTTCATACTGCAGGAGCCAAAACTGAACTCAGTGTTCTAATGAATGCTGAGTACAATATGACAATCACTTCCTTCAGTGTACTGACTGTGCTCCTGTTCATACAGGCCAGCATGTTGCTGGACTCTTCTGCTCTCAGGGCACACTACAGCCTCATGCTGAAACCAGGACACCACCATGGGCACAAAAGGCCTTTTCAGCAGAGATGATCACCAGCCACACCACTCCCAGTCTGTAGGATGAGGATTTATCCCAGCAAGGATATAGTTATTCTTTCTCATATGGAGGACTTTAAATTTTCCCTTGCAGAATTACCAATGCTTTCTGTTAGCCTCACTTCACACCCCTGCCTAGGCCCCTCTGGATGGCAGCCCTGCTTCTGAGTGTATAGAGTGGCGCGGACCCATTCGTCCACATCTCCCTCTGCCACCTCCCCCAGTTTGGTGTCATCTGCAAACCTGATGAGAGCACACTATTTTGCTTTGTCCGGGACCTTGATAAAGGTGTTAAAAATACACTATGAGAAAGATAATACAAATGTACCAGCGGAGCATAAGGATTTCTAGGCCACCTTTTCCCATCTCCAGTTAAGTTCCGACTTCACAAAAGAATCTCTCTTTGCTAGGACAAGAAAAAGCAAGCAGAGATGACAACCTGACTTTTACAAGATTTCTGAGTGAGAGAAACACTGTACTAGATCTCCCTGCTTTTATAAGCCTTCCTTGTGATGCCAAGAATGGTTTTCTCAGAGCAGAGAATAAAACGTACTGCTACAAGGTTCCATTTCCTTGCTACTTACCCATGCTGACTGTCTATTCTAGTAGATCCTGTTTTTCCATGTCGCATACTGTCATAGAATACCCAAGGTTGGAAAGGACATTAAGATCATCTAGTTCCAAACCCCCTGCCACAGGCAGGGACACCTCCCAATAAACCATGCCACCCAAGCCTCTGTCCAACCCGGCCTTGAACACCGCTTGCGATGGAACATTCACAACTTCCTTGGGCAACCTATTCCAGTGTCGCACCACCCTTACAGTAAAGAATTTCTTCCTCATATCCAGTCTACACTTCCCCTATTTTAGTTTGAACCCGTTACCCCTTGTCCTCTCACTACAGTTCCTCATGAAGAGTCCCTCCCCAGCATCCCTATAGGCACCCTTCAGGCACTGGAAGGCTGCTGTGAGGTCTCCACACAGCCTTCTCTTCTCCAGGATGAACAGCCCCACCTTTCTCAGCCTATCTTCATACGGGAGGTGCTCCAGTCCCATGATCATCCTCGTGGCCCCCCTCTGGACTTGTTCCAACAGTTCCATGTCCTTTTGATGTTGAGGACACCAGAACTGCACATAATATTCCAAGTGAGGTCTCACAAGAGCAGAGTAGAGGGGCAGGATCACCTCTGTCGGCCTGCTGGTCATGCTACTCTTCATGCAGCCCAGGATACGGTTGGCTTTCTGAGCTGCAAACGTACACTGCTGGCTCATGTTCATTTTTTTAATTGACCAACACCCCCAAGTCCTCCTCTGCAGGGCTGCTCTCAATCTCTTCTCTGCCCAACCTGTAACTGTGCCGGGGATTGCTCCGACCCAGGTGTAGGACCTTGCACTTGGCATAGTTAAACTTCATGAGGCTGACATCAGCTCACCTCACAGGCGTGTCAAGGTCCCTCTGGATAGCATGCCTTCCCTCCAGTGTATCAACCAAACCACACAGCTTGGTTTCATCGGCAAAATTGCTGAGGGTGCACTCAATCCCACTGTCCAAGTCACCGACAAAGATGTTGAACAAGACTGGTCCCAACACCGATCCCTGAGAGACACTGCTCGTTACTGGTCTCCACCTGAACATGGAGCCATTGAGCACAACACTTTGCATGTGGCCATCCAGCCAGTTCTTTCTCCACCGAGTGGTCCACCTATCAAATTGATGCCTCTCCAACTTAGAGGCAAGGATGTCATGTGAGACAGTGTCAAACACTTTGCACAAGTCCAGGTGGATGACATCAACTGCTCTACCATTGTCCATCTGTTCCGCAGCTCCATCATAGAAGGTCACCAGATTGGTCTGGTAGGATTTCCCCTTAGTGAAGCCATGCTGGCTGTCACCAACCACTTTGTTGTTTTTCATGTGCCTCAGCATGCCTTCCAGGAGAATCCACTTCAAGATTTTGTCAGGCACGGAGGTGAGGCTGTCTGGTCTGTAGTTCCCCGGCTCATCCATTTTCCCCTTCTTGAAAATGGGGGTGATATTCCCCTTTTTCCAGTCATTGGGAAGTTCATCTGACTGCTATGATTTTTCAAATATGATGGATAGTGGCTGAAGAACTTAATTTGCCAGCTCCTTCAAGAACCGTGGATGGATTTCCTCAGGTCCCACAGGCTTGCGTACATTCAGGTTCTTAAGATGGTCTTGAGCCAGATCCTCTCCTACAGTGGGCCCAGGGTCTTCATTCTCACAGTCCCTGTGTCTGCCTTCCAAGACATGGGTGATGTGGTCAGAGCATTTTCCAGTGAAGACTGAGGCAAAGAAGTCATTAAGAATCTCAGCCTTCTCCAAATCCAGGGTAGCTAGTTCTCCTGATAACTTCTGGAGAGAGCCCACGTTGCCCCTAGCCTACCTTTTATTTGTAATGTACCTATAGAATCCCTTCCTGTTATCCTTAACATCTCTAGCCAAGTTTAATTCTAAGTGGGCCTTAGCTTTCCTAACCTGGTCCCTAGCTTCCCAGAAAACATCCCTGTATTCTTCCCAGGCTGCCTGTCCTTGCTTCCACCTTTTATAAGCCTCTTTTTTCCTTCAAAGTTTCCTCAACAGCTCCTTATCCATCCAAGGAGGTCTGCTGGTCCTCCTGTAGCACTTCCTTCTAGGAGGGATGTATCGCTCCTGAGCTTGCAGCAGGTGATCCTTGAATATCAAGCAACAGTCTTGGACCTCCCTGCCCTCTAGGGCTGTATCCCATGGAACCTTACTGAGCAGGTTCCTGAAGAGGCCAAAGTCTGCTCTCTTGAAGTCCAGGGCAGTGAGCTTGCTGCACACTCTTCTCACTGTCCTGAGTGTCCTTGTATTGTCCTTCAATTCTAGCATATCTTTTGCCACACTTACAAGAACATCTAGTATCTACATTAGTTCTGATTTTTGTCCCTACCTCATAGTCTGTCTGTGCTGCCTTTCCCTTAACAGCATGTCATTAATATTCTCTTTTATACTTAATTTCTTACTTTCTTACATTCCTTCACCTTATTCGCCCTGACCTGCACTCTGAAATGCACTAAGATATTTTAAGCGGGGTATTTACAGCAATAAACAAGCAGGTTTTTTGAAAGACCTCCTCATGACTTATGAACCTGTGCTTGAGAAATAATTATATAATTTGTAAGCTTCTTGCTGTTGAGAAGACCATACAAATAAGTCACAGCTGCTTAAGAAGTCAATCCAGCTTCTTTAAAATGCTCACACTATAGCCGGTTTGAGAAAAATCACTATTATGTCTCTCAGCTGTGTAATCTATTTCAGCTTCTCAGTGTCTTTAAAACCAAGTGCTTCTTACACTTTAGGGATGGACTTTCCCTTTCTTTTCCTTTTCCATGGATAAAGCTTTCCAGGGCAACATCCTGGCCTTTCAGCCTGTCTCTGTGTGGAAGGGAACACACTGCACTACTGTTCATGTTTTACCTATTAGGTGACTAAATAGAGACTTTTGGTTTCCAAGGATGCTAATCTAGCAGTTTTCACCAGTGGTCCAGTTTGCTGAGAATATACATGTGTGAAAAACAGAAGTGTTAAACTATTCCGTGAAGCACTGGTACCTCCTTTGAGTACTCGAAAAGAAGCACTGTATGGGAAATAATTTAAAAATTAGACTGAACTAAAAGCTTGCATAAACTACCCTTCAGAAAATAATTTCCTCCTGCACAGCAGAATTATTAGTCATCAGGTTTGGGGTTGTGCTGCTGCTGCTGCTTGTCCAGTTTTCTTGTCAGAAAAGACTCATCAAAATCAAACCAGCCCATTCCTTTTAATAAGCAAAATCTAACCAGGTTTGCAATTCAGCTGCCTTTTTAAAAATATGTTACGATTATTTTAAACTGAGATAATTTTGCTTTTATCCTTGTGAGCCTTTGTATCGCTTCTGCATTATCTTCCCAAGCCATAGCACATTCCATTGTAAGTCTGCCTACAGCACCACAGGCTTTGTCCTGATCATGCTGATAATATGCAAGCTTCCCTGTTGCTAATTCTGATTTCAATTAAGTGATACAGAAGGAGAATCCAGGGCCCCAGACAAGGGTCTCTTAAAAAGAGTTTTTAAAACACAGACTTTATTCCCCCAAGGTATTCTACTATTTTTGCAATGGGCTCTTCTGGACCCAGTTGCTTTCCATCTTTGTCTTTTCCTCTCCCCTCATGAAATTTCTAACAGTTCAATGAGAGGCCAGGGAAAAAAATTGAAAAAGAAAAAGGAAAAAAAAAAAAAAAAAAAAGAAAAAAAAAGGGGGGGAGTTAGAAAGTTGAGCAGTTCATATAACAATCAAATTTTGTGAGTACAGATTAAAAGCAGAGTAATCCCATTAGTGTGATGGTTATTAATGGCATTCACATAAACTCAGCTACGAGAAATCAGTCTTATATTAAGACACACAACATGATTAAATGAACAACTGGAATATAATGTTTTCTCAACCCCACTTGTTGCAACAGAGAAAGAGGCAGAGATGAAAAGCTTCAATTTAAAGTAACTTTGTTTCACAGAAATTACCACGGACAAGACCAATACAATTATAAGCAAGTTACACAATTATCCCTAAAGAATCAAGAGTACTGGTTGCTGGTTTGGCATATGACATGACTGTGTCAAGTGCTTATATAACCTGCAGCTTTTCAAAAGCTTAATGTTGATAAACTTCATTATCTGTTTTGTTCAGATGAATAAACTGATACTTTAAGTACACAATAATCCAGAATAACATTCAGACTAAAATTTATCCCTTCTCAACAATTAATTGTAGCTTTTGTTTATGGCCTTAGTGTGTCTTCCCTTTATGTTATCTACATTTCCTGCACAACTCAAGTACTTAACAATGATACAATGAAGGAACAATGTCTACCATCTTTGGAAGGTTTTTACTTGGAACTTCAAGTCTGGTTGGTTTAATCTAAGAATAACTTAAGAGTCTTTAAAGAAAATCCTGCTAAGAATCACATATTTCAGTCAAACTTCTGTTTACAAATAAAGTGATTTTTCTGTACAGTAATTCTACAGTGCTGCTTTGTCATCTGATTGTACACACACTCCCTCACACAAAGCTAGAACAAGAATAATTTCTTTATCCTGTTTATAGGCAAAATGGGATTTTCATGATGTACCTCAAGACAATTTTCTTGTACATTTTTCTGAAAGTACAATTTAATAAATATTTATTGATAGTTTTAACACTTCCCATGGGAGAATGTTAATCATGGCTAAATCAAGTCTTTCCTCCCACCACCTGCTGAAAGTGAAAAATAAAGTCAAGAAAAACAGAACTCTAATTGCTGATGGGGGTTAGTTTTTTCACTATGATCAATAAGGGAGGTTTCAAATAACACTTCCTTACAATGTAAAAACATTTCTTTGGTTTGTCTTTTTTCTCCATATTTTTCTGTTGCTCTTTTTCTTTTTTTACCTCACATTCGTCTCAGTTCTTTGGACCTCAGCTGTGTGGACTGATATGGCTCAAACAGATTGCAATGAGTTGATAGACTATGCATTTTTGCCTTTATGTTTTAAAAGATGCAATATTAAAAGTTGTTTAAATGTGCCAGTTCTTTGGATTTTCCTGAGTAGCTTAAAAATCAGCTTTCCGTATTAATGAACTTTCAGTTTGGTGCTTTATGTGACTGTGTTTTGTTCCCTTCTTTTCATCAGATTAAGTTATTACTGTTGTAAAAAATGCTGTGACATTCACTTGAGCTGAATGAGGTTAATTTGTGCATATATAATTTTCAGCCATAGCTGCAGTTTTGAAAATCTGCTGCTTGTACTCTCTGATAATGGCAGCATTTTTAAAATAATTTTCTAACAATGTCATTGTTTTTTTTTTTTCCCACTCTCTCTTCTGTGTCCTTTTCTTGAATCATTTTAGAACGGAAGTCAAGAATTTTCAGAATATTGAAAATATATGTAGAAATACAACTATGGAACCAAATGATAAATTGTATTTACTCTGCATTTGTGATTATATTCCCTTGCATTCTGCCCACTGATCCATCTCCATTAGGGCCCTTTTTGACATTACAAGCCATAAGCAACTTCAAATGTATTCTAATTTCCTTTTCTAAAGCAACATGTCATGTCTTTTTCCTCCCAGAATTATCCTAACCCAAAACTTACTTAGGGCAAAGAAGTGTAAGCTTTTTACTGAAGACAGTTTCAAGGATCAATATTTTATCACTGGTTTTAGATGACGGCGGAGAACGAATATGTACAAAACATGCAGTTCTGGAAGTTTAAAAAGAATTAGATTAATCATTACTTAAATATTTAAAGGATTTGAAACATCCTTTTTTTAGGAATTTAGAATTTTGCTAAAATATTATTTAAGGTTAAAAAAATAAATACATGAAATACAGCGTTTTGACAGAGCAGAATGAAAAATTTGTTATGTGGTGGAGTGATAAAATTGAAAATAATTCTATTATCAACACATTTTTCTTTTTCCTTGTTGTTACTGAAAAAAAATATGCTTCAGTTTTCCTTGTAGCACAGAAAAAAAGAAATTCTTAATTATGCTGCAATGTTCATAATTCTGTAAAAATACTTAAAGGAGCTTTACATTAGTTGAAAAATGATATGTTTAACTTTCACATCAGCATATGCGCTTACATTTGGGATTGTAAACTCTTGGGGTAATTGTATGGGTGGAAATAGCCCTCTGGAAAAAGAATCAGTGACAACCTCTTGTTCCTTTGTGATATGGTTTGCTTAACTGTTAAAAAGTGCAGATAAACAAGATTTTTGAAACATTTTTTAAATTCCTTTCTGAATTTCATGCAACATTGTATCAACTAATCAAGAGTTCATGCAGAATATTGACAGGTGTTTATTTCAGAGTAAATTTGTGTGTAGACCTCATGAATGCTTATTAATAAAACTTCATCAAATAACATTATTTATTGCTAACGTTATAGCATTATAAGGTAATGTTAATGTCGAATTTTAATACCTCTTCATGCTGGATAAAAGCTGTATATTGCAAACCTGGTTTGTTCCGCAGTGATTTTGGCTGATTTTAGTTACATAAGCAGCTTTCTAGCTAAGAAATAGGAAGTGTGAACTTTGCTGTTGTGATGAACTGAAGGACTAGGCCATGCAACTCACAGAAAAAGCTGTAGATTTTCTCTCTTAGCAGAGATATACAACACTATGCAACAAACTGCATTCTTTCTTCCTATGGCTGCTACAATTTCAGGAATTCAGAATGTTTTACAAAGGTGAGTATAGTTTGATTTCATAGCAGTATTTGATTCCCAGTGGTGCTATTACAGAAAGTTTATGTCTGTATATTATATCTGTATGTAGCAGTATGTTCCAAATATGTCTGTTTTGAAATCCATGCCTTGCTCCTTTTTTGATCCATCCAGATAAACTGATCTATAAAAAAGTATCCTCCTCGTACCAAGTGGTTAATGACTTCCCAGAAATGGTAATTCCTAGGGGTGGTTATTCCAAGATGACCTGAAAATAAAATTTTAATCCTCTGACTTCAAACCCCATCAATTTAAGACTGGGATAGTATATCACTCTTCATCCATGACTTTGATGTTCAGATTCTTTCCTAAATTCATTTCAGGAAGTCTCTGCAGTTACACATACAAGATTCTTTGTTATCACACCAAAGTTCAAAGAGAATTTCAGTGGCCCAAATTCCTAACCTGTAAAGGATAAACAACTGAACAGCATTTTCTGGAGTTTTAGTCAGCTGTACATGAAAAACATGGGAGAAAAGAAAATTCTTCCAACTCTATAGTAATTATCTTATATTTAATTACATTTAAATTAGCATTCATGTAATAAAAATGAGGTGCTCAGATCTTTTGAACCAGTTTTGTTCTTTTCTGAGTTCCAGCAGATGACAACTGAGAAATGGTCATTGTGTGTTTTATGCTATAGTAGCATTTTAGTGCTCTAGGAGTAGGTGCCATTAAGTCATTTTACATAAGAAAGCAAACTCCTGCCAGATAAACTAGTAATCTAGCAAAAGGATGCTTTCCTACTTTTGCAGTTCACTGGTGAATGGGCTAGACTTCTCTTTCTTGACACTGTGCTGATATAAGAGCAGTGAACCACGGTGATCACTTAGCAAGGTTTTGTTAAGGACCTAGTGAATTGTTGCTTCTAAAACATGGCTGTATCTTTTACCAGCTAAGATGTGTCTGTCTGAGGTGATGGGAAAGCACAGATTTCAAGTATCAGGTTCATGCCACAAAACATCATTTGCAGAGCATAAAGCTCAGATATAAAATTAAAGGAGAATTATAAATTTAATTAATGTATTTTGTCAGTGAGAATACTACCAAATAAGTTTACAGTCTTGAAGGACAGATATGCATGTCTAGAAACTCAATAATTCCCCAAGACAAAAAATATACAAAGTTCTCATGGGGGACTTCAAACAACCTGATATCTGTTGGAGGGATGGTATGGCCCAGCACAAGCAATCCAGGAAGTTCCTCAATTGTGTGGAAGACAGCTTCCTTCTGCAAGTAATAGAGGAGCCAACAAGGGGAGGTGCCATGCTTGACCTCGTCCTCACCAACAGGGAAGGGCTGGTTGGAAATGTGACTCTCCAGGGCAGCCTTGATTGCAGCGATCATGAGATGGTCGAATTCGAGATCCTCAGGACAGTGAGAAGAGCGTGCAGCAAGCTCACTGCCCTGGACTTCAAGAGAGCAGACTTTGGCCTCTTCAGGAACCTGCTCAGAAAGGTTCCATGGGATACAGCCCTAGAGGGCAGGGAGGTCCAAGACTGTTGCTTGATATTCAAGGATCACCTGCTGCAAGCTCAGGAGCGATACATCCCTCCTAGAAGGAAGTGCTACAGGAGGACCAGCAGACCTCCTTGGATGGATAAGGAGCTGCTGAGGAAACTTTGAAGGAAAAAAGAGGCTTATAAAAGGTGGAAGCAAGGACAGGCAGCCTGGGAAGAATACAGGGATATTTTCTGGGAAGCTAGGGACCAGGTTAGGAAAGCTAAGGCCCACTTAGAATTAAACTTGGCTAGAGATGTTAAGGATAACAGGAAGGGATTCTATAGGTACTTTGCAAATAAAAGGCAGATAAGGGACAACGTGGGCCCTCTCCAGAAGTTATCAGGAGAACTGGCTACCCTGGATTTGGAGAAGGCTGAGATTCTTAACGACTTCTTTGCCTCAGTCTTCACCGGAAAATGCTCTGACCATACCACTCAAGTCTTGGAAGGCAGACACAGGGACTGTGAGAATAAAGACCCTGGGCCCACTGCAGGAGAGGATCTGGCTCAAGACCATCTTAAGAACCTGAACGTACGCAAGTCTGTGGGACCTGAGGAAATCCATCCGCGGTTCTTGAAGGAGCTGGCAAATGAAGTTCCTCAGCCACTATCCATCATATTTGAAAAATCATGGCAGTCAGATGAAGCTCCTGATGACTGGAAAAGGGGGAATATAACCTCCGTTTTCAAGAAGGGGAAAATGGATGAGCCGGGGAACTACAGAAGTCAGTCTCACCTCTGTGCCTGGCAAAATCTTGGAGCGGATTCTCCTGGAAGGCATGCTGAGGCACATGAAAAACAACAAAGTGGTTGGTGACAGCCAACATGGCTTCATTAAGGGGAAATCCTGCCAGACCAATTTAGTGACCTTCTATGATGGAGCTACGGAACTGATGGACAGTGGTAGAGCAGTTGATGTCATCTACCTGGACTTGTGCAAAGTGTTTGACACTGTCCCACATGACATCCTTGTCTCTAAGTTGGAGAGGCATCAATTTGATAGGTGGACCACTCGGTGGATAAAGAACTGGCTGGATGGCTGCATGCAAAGAGTTGTGCTCAATGGCTCAATGTCCAGCTGGAGACCAGTAACGAGCAGTGTCCCTCAGGGGTTGGTGTTGGGACTGGTCTTGTTCAACATCTTTGTCAGTGACATGGAGAGTGGGATTGAGTGTGCCCTCAGCAAGTTTGCCGATGACTCCAAACTGTGTGGTTTGGCTGATACGTTGGAGGGAAGGGATGCCATCCAGAAGGACCTTGACATGCTTGTGAGGTGGGCTCATGCCAACCTGATGAAGTTTAACCATGGCAAGTGCAAGGTCCTCCACCTGGGTCAGAGCAATCCCAGGTACAGCTACAGGTTGGGCAGAGAAGAGATTGAGAGCAGCCCTGCAGAGAAGGTCTTGGGGGTGTTGGTTTATGAAAAAATATACATGAGCCGGAAGTGTGCACTTGTAGCCCAGAAAGCCAACCGTATCCTGGGCTGCATCAAGAGAAGCGTGACCAGCAGGTCGAGGGAGGTGATCCTGCCCCTCTACTCTACTCTTGTGAGACCTCACTTGGAATATTATGTGCAGTTCTGGTGTCCTCAACATAAAAAGGACATGGAAGTGTTAGAACAAGTCCAGAGGAGGGCCACGAGGATGATCATGGGACTGGAGCACCTCCCGTATGAAGATAGGCTGAGAAAGGTGGGGCTGTTCAGCCTGGAGAAGAGAAGGCTGTGTGGAGACCTCATAGAAGCCTTCCAGTATCTGAAGGGGCCTGTATGGATGCTGGGTAGTGACTCTTCATGAGGAACTGTAGTGATAAGACAAGGGGTAACAGGTTCAGACTTGAAGAGGGGAAGTTCAGATTGGATATGAGGAAGAAATTCTTTACTGTGAGGGTGGTGAGGCACTGGAATGGGTTGCCCAAGGAAGTTGTGAATGCTCCATTGCTGCTGGTGTTCCAGGCGGGATTGGACATGGTCTTGGGTGTCATGGTTTATTGGGAGGTGTCCCTGCCTGTGGCAGGGGGGTTGGAACTAGATGTTGCTAAGGTCCTTTCCAACCCTAACTATTCTATAATTCTATGATGGTATGATTATATACAAAGTATACAAAGATACACAAGCTTTGTTTTGGCTTTAGTCTGAGGATAATGCTGATACCACACCAATAATTTAGTTTTTGCTAAGTAGTGCTTACCCTGATAAAGGACTTTTCGATCTCATAATCTGCCATTGAGGAAGGGCACAAGAAGCCGGGAGGGAGCAGTGACAGGACACCTCTCCCAAACTAGCCAATGGTTATTCCATACCACAGCGTGTCATGCCCAGGATGTAAATCCTAGTATTCACCCAGAAGAGACTCGATTGCTGCTCTGGTCTGGCTGCATAGCAGTCAGTGGGTAGTGAGCCATTGCATTGTGCATCACTTGGGTTTTCAGAATTTTCATTTCTCTCTTTTTTTTTCTCTATTATTATTATCAATATTTTCAGTATTGGCATTATTTCTATTATAATTGTAGTTTATATAATTTCTGTTATTAAACTTTTCTTATCTCAACCTGTGGAGTTTACATTCTTCCAATTCTCCTCCCCGTCCTGCCTGGGGGGGAGCAGGGAAGAGGGGGGCTGAGTGAGCAGCTGCATGGCACGTTATTGCTGGCTGGGTTTAAGCCATGATAAAGCATTATAACAAGTTTATTGATATGTTTAATAACCCATACTTAATTTTCATCACAAGTTTTTTCACAATAATAAAGAATCTTTTCGTGATCATGAGTTATAATATGCAGAGTTGCAACATGTAGTGAAGACTTTATTTTCACAAAGAACTACAATATTTTCTACATCTGCTTGAACATTTATTACTAGAAAGTCAGAATTGTGCATTAAAAATTCTGAATATCTTCTGCATTGTTGTACAGAGGCAGTGGACAATTCCTGCAGCAAACCAGGGGTACTGCTCCCAAAGGGCAAAACAAAGCCTAAACCAAGAAACCATCTCACATATTACCTTCTGCTATCATTCCTGTATCTTCCTCACAGTGCTCCTTCCTTGTGTTTGCTTTCATAGTATTTTTTCTCCAAAGAACAGTTCTTGCTGATCTGTTGTTGTCTGAACAATTAAAGAGTTTAGAAAAACAAGCAGGACTTGTAAGAAATTAGTAAAATCTCTTTTATTCCTAAATACATAAGATTAACCTTCTTTCTTACACACTTTTTCCAATCCTCACCAGCACTACCAGGCATAATTTTTTGAATGACATACTACTCCTTAAAATCCTGCACTAAGTCTACAATCTCTGGCACCAATCATAAATTCAAAGTGTGAAATGGGATTATTTCATTCCCAAAGAATTAGTGTCTATGTTAATAAAGTTCTAACTATATAGTCATATAAATGCCACAAGGAAAAATCTTAAATGGGCTTTCACTGTGCAATTATTTCCAGTGTAGACCCGGGAAACCAGCCAGGTTTGTTCATCTTTGGGAGAAATGCTTCAGATTTCTCCATGGTTGGACTTTCTGTCTAATATTCCATGCAGAAAAACAGGCAGGTCATGGGTTTTATCAAACTTTGTCAGATCTCTAAAACACCATGACTTCCTCCTTTTCTGCTTTCCTCTTGGATTTTTATATAGTGTAGTGCAGATGCCAAAGAGAGGGTCTTTGGGGGGTGTTTAATTTGGAACACACCCAGCTTCAAAAACTTTTTAGGACAACATCTTATCTAGAGAGTGATACACTTCTCTACAGGTAGGAAAAATAAGCTTCAAGATTCCTGGTTTCTTGACCTCAAGCCAGATCTGTCTGTGAATCTCTTATTCAGCAGAGCAGAGTTTTACTTAAACAATGCACTTCAGAAAATCACAGACACTGATCTGTATGGGTTTTCTTGTCCTAGAAGGTCTTGAAACTACTGTTGTCTCTTGAAAGGTGATCACAGCCTATGTGAAGAAGTTAGTTGAGGTCTTTTGAGTTTATTGAATTGCTAATGTGCATTAAACTCTGAAACTGTGTGTTTCAAAATTGTTATGCATCTGATTTCCTCCCTGAAGTGCACCACAGTTCAGGCAAAGCTAATATTTTTTCTACTCTTCCCTCTTTTTTGTTATGCCTTATCTCATATATGTATATATACTCATGCATACTCATCTATATTTATGAATTAAAATCTACATTATGTCTACAGAAAGGAAATCCTAAATTAGTAACTTCCAATTATTTGATTCAGATAGTGGGAGAGGAATCCAGATGACATATGTGTCTCAGAGAGAAAGAAAATAGATTTGTAAACACCAATCATAATACCAGATTTCTTATTTTTGTTTGAATTAGTGAATTATGTCTTTGAAATACAAATGTTTTATTGAACATTAAGCAAGTGAGGTAAGTGATTTAGCTCTTCATGGAAAAAATCTAGTAAAATAAAAAAAAAAATTGCACAAACTTCTGATTTGTATCTAGAGCTGAAAAAATATTTCACAGAATTTTCTAGCTAATTTTTTTGAAAATTAGTTATAAACACAATTCAGCTTTGTTTCTACTTTTTGGCTATTTTCTGTGTGAATATTTTAACACATATATTGACGGCAGGAAAAACACCAATGGAAAAAACACCAATGAGAGAAACATAAACAAATACTATGTGTACAAGAAGGAAATTCTAAATTATTAAGTACTTCATTATGAATATTTGGGGCCTATCAGATTTTAAGACTTTATTCCTTTAAAAACATACTGCTTACGTTTTTACTCAATAAAAATCAATTAAAACACAATCTGGATGTAGGAATGTTTGCACATATTTCTAAATGACATCAGTTTGAATGGAATGTTAATTCATTCCTAAGTGTATTGCTAAATTGGGTCTATGCTGACCTTTAGAGTCTAAATATACATGAGCTTATGAACGAGCTACGTTAAGATTTATGTTCAAGACATAGCCTATGAATACTTCCTCAAGAGCAAACATTTGAAAAATGCAATTTGATCAGTTCATGAACCAAGCTAATTAAATAGCTGTAACATTAAGAGCTACAGAGCTGAAATTATTTTGCAAGTAAAGAAAATGCAACTGCCTGTGTGCCAATGGATGTATGTATTTGCAGGGTTAGGTATATAGAACATCATTACAATTTGTTCTATTTTTTTCTATTCAAAACTGTCCTAATGTAGCTAATTGTGCTTAGTCTGCATTGTAAGACAGTAATGTGCAACAGAGATATTAATATTTTTTTCCACAGTTGGGATCAGTATGCTAGAAAGATTTCCATTGTCCGCTTCTGTGGCTGACTAAGAGTCTGTTACAGCCTCCTTTGTATTTCTTCTTCCCACAAAAAACAAAAAAGTCCCAGAACAATAATTTAATTTACAAGTCCCTATGTGAAGAAAGTTCGCTTGGTAGACATACTGCAAATTTTCCTTATGGAGAGTATTAAACACCAAGTGTACTGATGGCTAAGACTGCTAGATGATTTACAGGTTAAAACTTAAACAGGGGAAGTTTAGATTGGATATAAGGAGGAAGTCCTTTACTGTAAGGGTGGTGAGGCACTGGAATGGGTTGCCCAGGAAAGTTGTGAATGTTCCATTGCTGACGGTGTTCAAGGCCAGGTTGGACAGAGCCTTGAGTGATATGGTTTAGTGTGAGGTGTCCCTGCCCGTGGCACGGGGGTTGGAACTAGATGATCTTAAGGTCCTTTCCAACCCTAACTATTCTATGATTCTATGTTTTGATTTTCATGACATAAGAAATTGGATAGATTCATTCTTACTGGCTCTGGATCTAGTTCTGTATGCTGGTTCGTGAAAAATGTTTTGCCTTTTTTTCTGTTGCTCTTAAATGCAAATCTCCCAATTCTTCTGATCTCTTGCAGGTGACCACTCACAACTATGCACAGCAAAATCATCTCATTAACAATAAAATACTACATCTGAGATTATTCTTTTATAGTAAATTAAGAAAGTCTGGCAATACTTAAATGCAGTACCTCTCATCATAAAATACATTCTTGAAAGACTGATGAGCAATTGCATGCTAGAAATACCTATTTTTCTCCACTGACTAAATAAAAAAGACTCCAGTATGCACAGTCTGGTACTGAGATTGATATGGTGTAATCTAAAGTTAGGTGACAAAATCCAAGATAATTCTTTACTTAGTTTCAAAATCAAGGAAAGTTTTGGCAGTTTAAGCACATTTTGGATAAATACTTTTTTTTATCAGCACAGGCTTAGAATGTCTGGATTCCATTTTCCAATTTTTGATTTAAGATCTGAGGTATACTGCTACCAGCAAAACCAAAATTAGCCTGTAGAATAAATTTTCATTGAGAAAATACGGAATGCCTTGTATCAAATGTTCTTTCACATTATAATCCTCCTATAAGAAAGGTATCATCATTAAAGGTATTCTTTTTCTTTTTTTTTTTTTTTTTTTATTTGAGAAATTAAGAGAAAACAATTGTTTTCCAGTCATGGAAAGACTAGAATTCTTCACCAGCGATTCTAATTCTAACAGACATGATTATATAGAAGTTAAGAAGCAATCCTGACAAAGTAATTACATTTTTTCAGGAGAAATTCTGGGTCTCTATCTGTCCCAGCAAGCATTTCATTTTGATGGAGATTTAATTTAGAACACATTTCTCAATGGGATTCTTAATTATTCTGAATTCTACTATTAGAATCATAGAATCATAGAATAGTTGGGGTTGGAAAGGACCTTAAGATCATCTAGTTCCAACCCCCCTGCCACAGGCAGGGACACCTCCCACTAAACCATGACACCCAAGCCTATGTCCAACCTGGGCTTGAACACCGCCAGCGATGGAGCATTCACAACTTCCCTGGGCAGCCCATTCCAGTGCCTCACCACCCTTACAGTAAAGAATTTCTTCCTCATATCCAATCTAAACTTCCCCTGTTTAAGTTTGAACCCATTACCTTGTGTCCTCTCACTACAGTCCCTAATGAAGAGTCCCTCCCCAGCATCCCTATAGGCCCCCTTCAGATATTGGATCAAAAAGTTAAATGTCAGCATTAATTTTTTTAAACATTTTCTGATTCAGTCTCCTCCAGAAAGTCGCTGTAGTATTTTGTTTAATTCCCAGTTTTCATTAGCTGTTTCTACAATTTGTGTCTGATTTGTATACTCAACTGAATAATATGACACTATGTTCCGAAGAAGATGGAGCTTATTAAAGCTGTACCTTCTTTTCTTGTGTACAGTAGCACCATGCAGCTTCCTTAAATTACATAATATATAAAAAAATAAAATTAAAGAAGGTAGGAATTAGGTGTGAAAGCTCTTGAAAAGGGAAATCTGAGGTTTCCAAAGCAGTCTTCAGCTCTGAAGTTCTGAAATGCCTCAGTGTCTCTTTAATTCTGACCTCTGCCCTTTACCTATTTGCCTTGCATTAGTCAAACGCTATATTTTATATTTAGTTAGCAAATGAGACTATGAGACACATTGTTGCCTTAAAGGGGGGGAAAACAAACCCCTTGCTTTATTTTCTAATATGCAACTACCGGTCCAACTGCGTTCGCTTATATCGAACCTCTACTGGTCTGGATTTCAATCCGACTGCATTCGCTTATATCGAACCTCTACTGGTCCGTATTTACCAATAGTGGCGATTGGCTATCGAAACAGTGCAGTTTAGTGATTGAGTTTATTGAGGCAACAGATACAGGTTCTTATGGATTGACGGTGATAAATACTGTCTGCAAAAGCGAGTGGAAATAATAGTTACATGGATACAAGCACTTGATAAAGTTAGCATAGCTCTGAAGTATACAGGTGACAGTAAAAGTAACTCTATAGAGATTCTAAGTTTTCTCAGGGAAGCACTGGATACAGTGCAAGTCTTACCCACAGGCGTCCCTATGCGGGGGAAGAGAGGTCCAGCCCGTCGACCGGTTCCAGGATTCTGTTGATGTTATCTTTCTTGACTCGTCCACGATGGTATCTCCCCCAATCTCCCCCTTTCTCTTGGGTCATTTTATATTATTTTTACCTTCAAGGTGGAGCTTGAGTGACTCTAGTCATACATACCTTTATTACCATTGGTGCAAATTTCTCTTGCCTCGATTTAAAGGTATATGAGACCAAAAATCCATAGCACATGCTCAGAGAGGGGTGGTCTTATTTCGGGGGGGGGGAGTCGCATTGGAAATGGGTGTGCATTTTAGCGTGTAAATGCATTATAATGACATTATAATGAAGCAAAGTTCACACTGAGGACGGCATTTTGTCAAAAGATGACAGGCTGCTGGCCCAGGGCAGCAAGTATGCAGCTTATCAGTTTGTTGCACCATCTAGTCCCTGTCTTTTTGCTGAAGCTAAGACAAAGCATAACCGCGAGATCTCCACCTCGCTTCACCCTCCGTCTGTTATGGGAATCACTGTGAAGTGCACATTCCTGACATATGGCTGCATCTCACCCAGAGAGGCCCTGAAAGTCCGTTTCTGTCTTATGTGTGGACAATGCTGCATTTTGAATATAGATTTAATCCCCAATTATCCCACATTTCCTAATTATTCCACACATATAATTAAAATATTAAGGTTTTATTGTGTGCATGTAGAAAAAGCTCCTTTCTGCTTTGTACGTTCTGTAGGGATTATCCTTTTCTCAGAGAAGTGTAAAAAGGCTGCAAGATTTCAGTAAAAATTGCTTCTTATGGATTTTACACAAAATAAATTGTGAGGAATTTCATTGACATGAAATCCTGGAAATGGTTATATTAAAGCTGATAGGATAGAACAAACCTTATGAACAATAATTCTGTCATAATGAGCCATGATAGTGGCAGCACATTACTCCCAAAAAAGGCTGTGTTCAAGCATAATCCCTCTCCCACTCTTTCTCTGCAGACAAGACCTGGAGCTCTTCACTGGAGGAAAACAGTTGGTCTAATTTCATCTTTATGTGTACCCTGTTTTTCTGACCAGAAGCAGAAAGAAGTAACATTGGAAGTTTAGCATCAGAATAAATGGTCAATAACAAAGTTTCTGTTTGTGTTTCACAGTACCCCTTCATTCAGGGACAAGTTTTTAGGGTTCAGATCAAAATCTTTCCTGAGTTATTTCACTGTAGTGAGTTATCCCATAGTATGCTGTAGAACTTTTAGAGGCAAAACCACAATGTGCTGTGTCCAAAACTAAACAGCCCTGTAAAGAAAACTGCATAGCTGAATATAGGTCTTCATAACTGTTCTCACTGAGAATAAAAACATGTAAAATTTAATGACATAAAAATCATGTTCTATTATGTTCTGGAGAGCTAGATTAGAATAGGATCTTGAAGAAAAAACTCATTCCATACTTGGTAAATTTTAATTTGGATAAAAGCCTCAATAATTTCTTACTCTGTTCATGTATCCACTGTCAACGTAACAGATTGATCCCTCTAAATTATTATCTCTTATCAAAATTTCAGAGCAGGTCTGGATTGAGATTTGACAAACCAATTATATTAATGGAACATCAAAGATCAATCAGATTTCAGAGGCCAGGTGAAGCTGAAGAAACTGAAAAACTGCTGGAGTGTGTAAAAATAGACATGGAAAATAGATATGTAAATCCTGTACGCCAGAATAACCATGCTAGATTAATTACTGCAATATTAAGACCACTTTCAGTGGCTTCTCTGGTTTTGAATATTGCCTTACCTGTGTAGCTACTTCCTAATAGAAAGAATTTAAAGAATTCCTTTAGAGATAAGGAAAGAAAAACAGGGATATATTGACAACAAAATTATACTATATGGCCCAAGGGAAACCCATTACATTGCAAACAAATCAATTCCATTTGTTTTCCTTTCTACTGATGTATTTTTAATGGAGATGTCCTGCACCGTTACAGGTATTAAATGATGGAGAGTGTTTGATGTTACGCTTAGCTGTGAAAGAAGTCAGATTAAACCAGTCAGAGAGTCAGCAGGCTGAGTGGCAGAGGACACAGACACAAGGCATGGGAGAAGAAAGTAAAAAAGAAATCATAAATGCCTTTCCATATGTTCTGTCATTTGCTTTGATCACAGTTTTCTCCAGTGAGTTTAAGAGGTTTGAAAATGGTTGAGATAGCACATCATGATGAAGGGTTGCACTAACAACAAACTAAAAAATATAGACGTGGAAGGATAGAGAATACAAATAGGTGGAGAGGTGTGGAGGAAGGAAAGAAGTTGCAGCTTCAGAGAATGAAGGCTGAAGAGGGCACAAAATAACAGGAAAAAGGGAAGAAAACATGAGGATACCGAGAAAGCGACACTCAGTATGTGGAGAATATCAGGGAGTGGGATCTTAAGGTCCTTTCCAACCCTAACTATTCTATGATTCTATGATTCTATGAAAGTAAGACTTTGCCAGAACTGAATTTTACACTCTTCAGTTGCCTTTCATACTAAAATCATGAAGGGACCAAAACCTTAAATGGAATAAATCAGTGATGGTTGACTTTGATGCAGTTATCTCTAGTTTACACTTGCAAATATTACTACCTCAAGGTTTTGGAAGAGAATTATAGATTTGGGAATAACTAAATAAGGATGCAGTGAATTTGGATTTTCTCACTGCAACTTTTATTTACAAGAAGTGACACCCATATACTGTCCATGACTTTGTAGGTGAAAAAAACCTCAATGATTCCAGTTTTTAAGAAGACAAAGAGTTAATTCCTAAAAGGAGGGAGCAAAAGGCATGCCCTTCAAGAACACATTTCTTTAAAGGCAATGATTTTGGTAACTTCTGACTGAGATGTAAGGGCGAGAATCAATAAACACATACTTTGCCTCCTATGTCTCACTTTAATTTGTACTATGCTAGTTATCTGAAATTAAAATACAAAGGGCAGCAGCCTCTCACTCCCAAAAACTGGTGTTGTTGCTACACAGTGAAGGGGAAATTCTGATGGCAGCTGCTCTGTAACTTCTCATATATCAAACCAGAGCAATATTACCATAAACAGAATTATTATACTTGTTCATCAAACTCAGAGAACACAGAGGTAAAAAAGATCAACTACCAAGAGTGAACAACTAACCTATAAGGTGGATTTCCTAATGTTTTGTTCAGCCTAGGTGGCTTTTTTTTTCTAGTTTTTTTTTTTTTTTTTTTTTTTTTTTTTTTTTTTTTTTTAGCAGTGGTGTTTCCTATCTTTCTTGGAAATGATGTTCTTAAATCTCAGAGCAACTTTTTTGCATAGAGTATTAGTATGGCAAGGTTTAAGCTTAAGAGTGTATTGCCTACTCATCACTGTAACTCCACATGCGCATGCTTGTAGTCTTTCAGTGCTGCTCTGCAGAGAAATTACTGATTTAGTCTGGAGTATGAACAGCCACAGAGAAAGAAATTATTACAGGGAAAATACAGTTCAGTTCACTGTTTAGCCACTCTCCCACACAGAAACCATAAAGCCGACAGATTTTTCTGCACAGCTATTGTCCAGCAAAGTCAGTGGCATCAAAGCTCTTCCCATTATGAAAACATTGAAATAAATTCTTATTAGAGCTCTTCCTAAACTATTTTCCCAGACTGTCTTTCAAAAAAGATGTTATTTCTGATTAACAGTAAGCCACTGGCTTTTTAATTAAAGATGGATGAAATCCATAAAATCTACAAAGAAGTGGCCAGGTATCTTGTGGTAAGTTTACTTAAAATAAATACCCAAATAATAACAACAATAATAATAATGTCTTATATCTCCATAAAAAGCTATTCTTTCATTTGGATAGCAAATTCATTTATGAAATCCACTTTCTTACTACTATTTACACCTTCTTACTGAGGTTTTTAAATGTGTAGAGTGTCTTGGGGTCTATTTGTGCTTTTTGTTGTGCTTTTCTAACATCAGTTTTAACTCATGAATGAAAAAAAGAATGAAAAAAAGGTTACTGATTAAATTGCAGAAATTTCCTGCTGTAAAACCTTGAATCACATTCTTGGTTCAAGATTTGTTGATCAGCTGTTTTAAACTTTCATGTGTTTACCTGAGTAACGGTGAATCTTCAGAATTTTTTCTGGTCTATAACTTGAAAGTTATGGATGCATAGTGTAAAGCATTTGAATCTATTCCAAAGCATTGTTTTCAAACTGACAAATCCAGGTGTTTTGATCACATGCTGGCAAGGATATATACAGCAATAAATGTATCTTCCATCTACTGCTATTGCCTGCCTACCCGAAAAACATACAGAATTGCAGTATTATTCCCCCCTGGTTAATAATATAAGTTAAAGTTCTCACGGAGTAAAAGGTATTCGCAAATGACAGGCATGGAACCTTTCATCACTTTGATGTTTCAAGGCATAGTCCGGAACTGAATAAATGAATGATAAGGAAACATGCCTTTTAGGGGCTTATGTGACAATAAAAATTACATAATAATATCTCATACAAAATCTAATCTGACCTCATATGAAATCAAATCTGACCTTATTCAGCTGTGGCTTACCCTATCCCAAGTTGTTTTTTTATGCTTATACACTGAGGAGCTATTCAGAATACTTTCACTATGAGGACTTCCAAGTAATGCAGCAGGATGCTCAGAAAGGTAGTGGAGTCTCAACCTTTGAGGTTTCCAAGACCTGACAGGAAAAAGCTCTGAGCAAGCTGCTCTGATTTCATAGCTAACCCTGCTTTGAGCAGGAAGGTGAACTAGAGGCTTCATGAGGTCCCTTCCAACCTGAATTGTTCATCAACTCTGTGAACCCGCTAGCTGTTCATAATGCAGTACACATATTCGTTGTAACAGCTCTGGATTTAGTTCAAATCGCTTGATCATTTTTTAACCAAACAAGTCAGAATAAGCCAACATTCAGAATCCTACATGATTGAAAGCATGGTTAAGATTCAGAGCTACCTTTAGAATTCAGTTACAGAATTCGGTTTACCAGAGCAGCTACCCTTACTTCAATTTTTTATTCGTTGTGTTATGTTGGTAACATGATACTTGCTTTGGATTCTTTCATGAGGTAGAAAGTTAGCAAACAAGCTCAAGACCTAGAGCACTTAGAAATGGCCAGGTCAAAATTTCCTTTATGAAAGAGAAAGTCACTCTAGACCCATTAAAAGGAAGACTTTGAGTGATTCCTACTCAGAAAGCCAATTTTTTAAGCCAGTATAATGTTTACCTTTAGTCCATCTCCTATAATCAGCTTTAAGTATAGGAAAGAGATTCTGGAAAGACAAATCCTACTTTATTTGTGTGTTTCAACATTTACTGATTGTTCTTAAATATATTGACTGCATTAAAAATTCAAACAAAACAGAAACAAACATAAAAAAATATGACTAGACATACACTGCCTGCATTAGATCATGAGACCAAAAATTTCTGTGTTTTCTAAATTTTCACTTTCTTCAGCAATCATAAATTGTAAGGGGAAGAGATCAAGAAAATCCTGAGTACCAATACGAAAATAGTACTTGAGGAAAGCCTTGAGTCACTGTTTATTTTTCTTTAATTTCACCCCCTGTTCATTGATTCCTTCCACTTTATAATTAAGATCAGTCCCCAGGAGAGATTCCTCCAGAGAAGGGGAAGTATTTGTCAGTGTATTGCAAGTAATGAAAAGTTTTAAATATTAAGGGCTGACATGATAATATTTTAATATTACCTAAATCACATAACAGCACAGCATAAAAAGTGCATTTCTTTCTTATATCCAGCCTTTATCATAAGTGGGGGGAAATAAAATCCAGCAGAATATTCATAAATCTCATACAGAGTGGGACTTTCTCTTGATGTGTCCCAGAACATTAATTGAAACAATTCACAGATATTTAATTAGGTGAACAACTTGCTTTCCTCCTTCTCTTCCATTCCATGGATATTAACTCTTTCAGTGTCTCACTTATCCTGAAATCATATATCATCCCACAGTCAAACGTCTAATGCTCTAAAACAAGAAACAAGCTAATAAAAAAGTTCAAAAAGCAAAACTTCCAAACGTGAAATAATTTGCTAAAAGTGATAAATAATTTTTGTTCCAGCTGAATGTAACATTCATTCTTACTACATTCAAAATTTATGTGCATAAATTAATCATAATAGGTACTAATTATTTTTTCCCCAATTGTTTTTTTCATTCAGTGGAAAAAATATAGTTGACAATAAAGGACTTCCCCCCACCTATAGTCAGTGCATCATTTGTATACTCTGTGCATTTGGACATATTTATTCCAAATAATGTGTCAACGGCTCATAAAAATCTTGTACCTTGGACCAGCTAACAATAAAAAAAAGAAACTTTACTGAAGACATGTTTCATGAGCAAGGAAAGACTTAGTCTTCCAACAAATGTGAGCACCTCCTCCACAGAATTTTTTCTTCCCATTTTATCCTTTCAATCCTGTATTGAATGCCAAATATTTTAATAAAACACATTTATTTGCTTCACCTTGATATACTTCCTAAAGATAAGTTTTTAAAAATCATCTTTGAGAATTAGGAATTATATTAAATCTAAAAAGACAAACATATTGCAAATATTTGAAAACCAGTGATTGAACTGTACGGTTGTTAATGTGCTTCATATTGCCACAGGCTTTTTAGCCATTAGCCTGAGGAACACTACAGAGTGCTGTCATTTATATGTCTTCACCTGACTGAGGTAGAGTCAGTTAATAAAGGAAAGGAATGTTGGGGCAAACTGGTTTACATATTTCAAGCCCTCTGATTCCCCTAGGGAGAGGGTAAAGATTTGTATAATAGTACAAAACTGAGAATGAATAGTGAAGCATAGAAGACAATGACAGCTAACAGGAGTGTAAGAGTGAAAGCAGTGGTTTGAAGCACTTATGGACACTGATAAGGTGACAATTTACTTAGGCAGAGCATGAAAACATTATACCAGAATCTACTGCTTTTTTACAATTCAGGAATTTTAGGCTCTGTTAGGAAGAACTTTGGAAATATATGTGGGTGTCTGTTGGTTTTCTTGCTACTTCATTTCTTTGTATTGGCTGGATTCAGCAAATAGGGACAAACATCACCTTTTTTTTTCTTTTCTTTTTTTTTCCCAACTGTTCAAAACAAGTTTGAAAAAAAAACAATATAATCCACACAGAACATGGAAGTCATGGTTTAAACCCAGCTGGTAACTCAAAACCACGCAGCGGGTCGCTCACTCTCCCCTTGCTGTCAAAACGTTAAGAGCACTGAGTGCTCCCCTAGGAAGGAGAAAAGTGACTGCTACAGCTGTAGCCAGGACAGTAGGTAATTACATATGACTATATAGGTTTAAGTAGATACATAAATTCTTTACCAACCCTTCCCATGATGTCAGCTTTGGTCTGTCTTTTCCTTCTCTTCACAACCCTCTTTAGTGTCCAAGAACATACTCAAGTTATACTGTTTTAACACCCTTCATCTTGTACACATAATTCAATAATATTCAAGTAATTAGCATGTACTCACACTTTCAATTCAACTGTTGGACACATTTTACGGCTTTATTTTTTCCCATAAAAGGTTGGGGAATTTTTGACATTCAAAAGAGAATTGGAGACAGGATGTCAAGAGATAGAAATAAATTGAGTAGGTCAGCTTATGTCTTGATGCTGTAACTCTGCTTTCTAATTGTTGCAAAGTCCTGACGGTTGATCCTGGTGCATTGCTAACTTTTATTTAAATAGCATACTCTGACAATGTTATAGTATACTTGTTCACTTATTCCCTATCATGAAGAAAATCAGTGGGCATCACACTGATATATCCTAAAGTGCTTTGCCATGAAATATTCCTGTGGTGTGCAATCAGATGCTTCTATAAATAGGTAGAACTATGAAATCAAGAAATGACACCATACCAATTAAAATTCAGCACATGCTAAATCCGTTCCTCCTCTGAAGTTTACTTGGTTCAGTGTTTCTACAGCAGACATAGTACTAGATGATTAATACATCAACCTCACAGTATGAAAGTTGATTTAGTTATGAAATACTTGAAAATTATACAAATGTTCCTGACTTAACCTCTTCATTTAACTTTTCTCCATATGCCAGATGAGCCACAAAATCTGGTGCAAAGATTCTGGATTACTGATATATTTCATCCCACAAGTGGAATTTGTAGCAATTGTGCTTGAAAGTCAAGGAAATGTGTGGAAAGCAAGTTAAATCTATACTGTATATAGTATGCAACACCAGTTTCCAGCTCTTATTTTGGAGCAGGATTCATAAACATCTAGTCAGTCAGTGATCAATAAAATCACAGGAAGAGCCCTAAACTAACCTTTAAAAAGGAAAGCTTGTGGATAAAATACATTATGAAAAAATGGCAGTTAATGCACTCTTTCTGAAGAAATCCAAATGAAGGAAAAACCGGCAGAAAGGACTCAAGTAATACAGCTTCTGACAATTTTTTAGGAAACATTGAAATGCGGGAAGAAATACAGACTCCATCACGCAATTCAATGTGAATCAAGCAGAAGTCGTTTATTGCTTGCAAAGTTCGCCTTATATAAAAAAAACTACTCCCCTTTATGCGATCAGGCAAACTGCAATTGATTGCATGCACTGTTTGTGAGCCCTTTTACAGATTCTGATTGGACCTTCGCATTTATGTCCAATACAGCTCAGATCTGGGTCTCAAGCCACAACGTCCTGTTTATTTGCTGCTTCAGCTGTTCCACTTTCTTCTTGCTGGGCCCAAGGTGACCTTCGATGCCCCTGTAGAGGCCTAGATCATGGATTTGGCTCATCGGGAATCCACTGTCAGCAAGATGATCGCCCACATTGAAAGACCTCTTCAACACCAGAAAAAAATCCTACCAAACTAGATGAGCCTAAAGCTCTCTCCTTTCTTTAATACTGTTCTCAAAATTATGTTGAGATAGACCAAGTTAGATGGGGCTTTGAGCAACCTGGTCTAGCAGAAGGTGCCCCTGCCCATGGCAGGGGGTGGAAGTAGGTGAAGCTACCTTCCAACCCAAACCATTCTGTGATTCTTTGATTCTGTGTTCGTGATAGCTTTACCTTCACAGAACAAAATATAAATCTTTTAAAGTATTCAAAACACAAAACATATAGAAACAGCCATCATAAAGCTAATTTACAGCTTTTGTTGACATCACACACCAAGATTAACCTTAACAGCTTTTAGAGAAGGTATTCACAGCACCCAAGTTAAGTTCTTGCTCTGATTTGCCCTCTTCAGCAAACATTTTTCTGATTATTCATGTGCTAGAGCTCCCAGCTGGATGTCTTAAGTGTGCAGCACTTATCATTGCAGCACCCAAAGATAGGCTTGAGTGAGAAAGTGAGTCAGCACTCGTAGCTTCATTACCACTCCAGAACAGTTTGCCACCTTCAAATCTGGTTTCACACAAAGAAAAATGGTTATATGCATTAACCTCACATATAAATTGTGATTGCCAATATGTGCTTTTAGAGTGAAATATAAGATTCAACACAGTAAGAAGTTTCATGCTGAAGCAATTCTTTTTTATATATTGTAGCGGAGTCAGCTTTGCGTGAAAAGGCAAGCTGATTGTGTGGCAGTCAGTCCTGAAAAAGTAGGCATCTGTGCCTGTCAATCTGCATATAAGAGTCAAAAAGCGGCATAGCAGAGTTGGGAAAACAGGAAACCAAGTTATGAGAAAACTTCTTTGTTATGTCCAACCTCCTGCTACCCACTATTGTCCTAGCTGACCTCCAATAGCTATATTAATGTAGCTTTCACAGCCTCCCTCAGGAGTTTAGCCATTTGCCCCATACAGTTCATAACCTTTTCTTAATGTCTAGCCTAAACACTTCCTTCCTTAGCCTCAAGCCACTGATCCTTGTTCTACATCTTCTGAGACTGTGAATAATTCACTGCTTTTACTTTCTACTGCTGTATTGAAAGCATGAGTCTGAATAAAAAAATAAAGACGAGAAAAAGGTCTCCCTAGTCTAAAAAAACTTTCAGCTCTCCCACAGACTGTGAGTAAAAACAGGATTATCAAGTCTTTTAACCTTCTAGTTTTAACAGAAAGTTATAAAGAAGCCTGACCTATTGTATATTTCTATAAAGCAGCACTACCCTGGATTAAACAAAAATAATCAATAGACTGTGCGTGTCAAGCACTGACAAGAAACCTTTTCCTCTTTCTCTTTCTGCTGAGTGGAGGGGAGCCAACCAGGCCAATATATGCAGACTAAAAGAGGCTTTAATGAAAAATTCTTGTAATATAAGCTTGAATGCTGCTAAGGCTAAAAATATAGGATAAAGTACTCTGTCATAAAGTTATGTAAGGCAATTAAAATGTATTTCCACAATGTATTAACAGATGACAAACTGTTTCTAAAAATAACACAGGGATGAACTGAACTACAGTGTTTAAAGAATTAGCCATTTGCATTAAGATACTGAGGGCTATGGAAATCTTGAGTCAGATCACAGAAGTAATGAACTGCTAGGCATACTTCATTACTCGTAACACTGGACATGCAGTTGCACAAATACTGTAAAACATAGAACTCTAGCACCTGACTTAGTGTCACCACCCCAACACCACCACCACCACCAAAAAAAAAATTAACACAAAAAAATCACATACAATGGATTGCAATTAATGAATATTGGTCCTTTCCAACCTTAACTAGTCTATGATTCTATGAATACTGGTTATTTACTCAGCATTTTATTTGAAAAGTTTAATCTATTGCAAAAGTTTACGAAGTATTTGAAGCAACAAATAAAATAACCATCCCCAAATTGAAAATAAAACAGAAAGCAACTAAGAAGCACAGAAGAAGAGATTCTATACATATTTTAGGTACCTCTCCTCACTTATCAGGTCTCTTCATAAAAAATTGTGTTTTTGGTGTTCATGACATGTTTCCTTAGCCCATCCCATGTAACAACAATGTATCAGTGTACAGTTGTTTCAATTAACAAAAAAAAAAAAAAAAAGGAGGTTTTGGTTTGTTATCTTCAGTGTATTCTGGGGTCATGGTACAAATTTATTCTTGTGGCACAAATATAGTTCTGTTGCTGTGGCTTATCATGGTACCGGATCCAACTCAGAGATTTCAGCTAGAGTTTTCTCACACATCTGTGGCACAAGTTGACTTCAGGCTATTGTTAATCTTCTCTAAGCGTTGATAGAATCATGTGTGGAGGTGTACTCCAGGAGAAAAAAACCCACAGAATTAATTTGGTTCTTCTGATTAGATAGTTGTTTAAAACTACAGTATACTGTATCCTGGATTAACACTTTGACAGCCTGTACTGTTGAGATGGTCTTAAGGTCCTTTCCAACCCTAACTATTCTATGATTCTATGATTCGACTGCCTTTCCTCTAGATATACAGATTACACTGAGCATATGGGAATGTATACTGAATCCAGCTTTCCTCATGCACCTCTGCCCCAAACCAATAATCAGTTTAAGACACAGCTGTATGCAGTTCATTGTTGTCTCCAGTGAGAAAGGATGGAAGTAGCATTACTTGAAAATCAGCTTTCTTCTGATGTTTGCAAAAGAGGAAACCTTAAGCTGTCATGTGATGTGAAAGCCTGATCACAACTGAAGTGTTCTCAGCAGTTTCTTTCCCTTACTGTTACACCCAGCCTGTAATAGCTGACCACAGTGACATCATCAGTAGTCGAAACTGATGAAGTAGATAACATTCCCTAAAACAGTGTAAACATTGATCAATGCTCCAAAGGATGTTTTGCATTTGCTAGTTTGAGATCTGTTTTATTACACAGACAAGGGTGACCTTTAAAATAATGTATTTGCTATTAAAAAAAAAAAAGAAGGAAACTCTTTATTACCTGAATTTATTGCCTATAAAATTACTTCTCAGCAAGAACCCTGATTACAACCAAAATAACCCACCAAAATAAAAGTTTGCTTGTGATCAGTTTGATGTGGTAGTAAAATCCTAATTACGGGAAAAAACGCATTCAAGAGTTGTGGTATTGTCTATAAAAGCTGCATAGAAAATAACACTCAGTGATGTGTATCGCATGTGGGTAAGCTAAAGATTATTTTTAGAATCAGGACTTTTACTGATAAAATATGAAATTAGTGAAAAATATAAAATCAGAAATCTAACAAGTTATTTATGGGACAGTGAGCACATGTGCAGTAGTTGGATTCTTCCTCACTAAACAGAAGATAAAATAGACAGTTATGCATAGAGTAGTATGGTACAATGATTTTAGCAACTGCACATTCCAATATGTTGACAAGTTCAATTTGGGGATTATATTTGTTTTGTATTAGGTTGAGTTTGGCTGATTTGAAAAGTAAAATATTTCTAGGTGAGGACATCTAAAAGCCTGAATTTACACAGCTTTGCTCTCTTGATAACTTCTAGGCTAAACTAAAAACTAAAAGAAGTAAAGAATCAGACAGCACTCTGTTTAAAGTAGGGGTTTACTAATAGATAGAATAATAGGATTTTTATAAATAAATTCACATTAACTTTTATATTAAAGTAGAGGTTTTTCAGACTTTGGGTTTTCAGCTATGTTTTTCTACTATCTTGCCTTCCTTTCAGATGTCTAGTTTTTTGGAGCATGGACTTGATTTCTGTAAGAAAGCTTCAATCTGAGATACAGCTAGTGGGTTTTTAGTCCACATATCATGCAAGAGCATGGCTGTAGACCCTAGAGGCTTCTTACAGTAGGAAGCAGGACACGTTGTACAAATACCAGAGTACAGTGCTAAGCGGCCTTCTAACTTGTCTTTAATTATATTTCTGAAAAATATTTCCTTTTCAGTATTTTTAATTTTATTCGAACATTTTCTCTCTCTAGCCTGTCCAAACCTATATTAGCTCATTAACAATGGGAGAAGCTTCCGGTAACATTTATTTCATAACAATACAACATAAAAAGTGAAATACAGCTCCAATGGTGCTGTAAATTGAACTGCTTTACATTGTCTTTTTCATATTCTACTTGTGTTTGGAAAAGGGTCTCTCAGAATCTACCTGATGCCTGTCACTGAATGGTAGAGCTTGAATTTCCTGCAGCAGTTATACACATTTTACCTTACTTGGTGTCCTTATCTCTCTGTAACATAATTTTCTCCCTAGTATGCTGCTATAACTTGCAGAAAGGAAAATGGCAATTTTCTCTGTGCGGAGAGATAAATATGCTTTGGCTTACATCAGCCTACCTCTCAAGTTTGTCAAGAAACACCATCTAGAGGGACCTTGACAGGCTTGTGAGGTGGGCTGTTGTCAACCTCATGAAGTTTAACCATGCCAAGGGCAAGGTTCTACACATGGGTGGATGTAGTCCCTGCACAGCTACAGCTTGGGCAGAGAAGAGATTCAGAGCAGCCCTGCAGAGAAGGACTTGGGGGTGTTGGTCGGTGAGAAAATGAACATTAGGTGACAGCGCACACTCACAGCCCACAAGGCCAACTGTATCCTGGGCTGCATCAAAAGGAGCATGACCAGCAGGTCGAAGGAGGTGATCCTGCCCCTTTACTCTACTCTACTCTTGTGAGACCTCACTTGGGAGTATTGTGTACAGTTCTGGTGTTTTCAACATAGAAAGGACATGGAACTGTTGGTACAAGTCCAGAGGAGGGCCACGAGGATGACCAGGGGACTGGAGCACCTCCTGTATGAAGACAGGCTGAGAAAGCTGGGGCCATTCAGCCTGGAGAAGAGAAGGCTGCATGAAGACCTCATAGCAATCTTCCAGTACCTGAAGGGGGCCTATAGGGATGCTGCGGAGGGATTCTTCATGAGGGACTGTAGTGATAGGACAAGGGGTAATGGGTTCAAACTTAAACAGGGGAATTTAGATCAGATATAAGGAGGAAGTTTTTACTGTGAGGGTGGTAAAACACTGGAATGGGCTGCCCAAGGAAATTGTGAATGCTCCATCCCCGGTGGTGTTCAAGGCCAGGTTGGACAGAGCCTTGGATGGCATGGTTTAGTGTGAGGTGTCCCTGCCCATGGCAGTGGGCTGGAACTTGATGATCTTACCGCCCTTTCCAACCCTAACTATTCTATGATTCTGTGATCCTACTTGGCTTACTTGTTTTTCTTTTATATTTCCTCACTTCGTTATAAAATGACTTTAGTACACATTAATGCACAAGAATTGCTCATCCCTGTGTTCTTTTCTGTGGGTACTGGAGCCCCAAAATTAAGATCCTCTCACATTGCTCATGCAGCAGAGCTGAGAGGAGCTAAATTCTAATTTGGGCATTTCCACACACTTAGAGAAACAAGCACAGCGAAACTGTGAGGCTTTGAGAGCACAGTCGAGCCATGAATCTGCAGCCTTCGCACACCACACAAGCAGCCTCATCAAAGATGGCGTTGTTTCAGAAGAAGTGGTGCAATGGATCAGGAAGGATGCTGTTGTCAGTTCAGAGAGCTGGGAGAACACTTACGTCAACAGTCTGGTTCTGAGACTGGCCACTTCTCCCTCTTTTATCCAGGCTGTGAGCAGTCACAGAAGGAAGCACTTGATCACTTCAACGGTGTTGCTGTGCAGATACATGTTTCCTCCCCCAGAGAGGAGGCTGGCTGGAAGCAGCTCGTAAAACAGGTCCACAGCCAGAAGTTGAACAAGGTTTTCCTAAATAGCTAGGCATTTATGATATCCAGGATATCCAATAAAGATAACAAAATGGATGCTGAGTTTGTACAAAGGAAGAGAAGTTGCAGACACAATATGATGTACTGTTGTGCAATGGTCTCTTAAAGGCCAAAGTTTCTATTCCCCTCTGCCTCCCTGAAAATCTTTCTTCCTTTCTTCTATTTGTTCTGCATCATGTAAGCTACAGTGCAAATCTGCACTTCCAGACAAACTGCTGATAAATGGTGATTTTTCATTGAATGAACTGAGGAACAAATGAATTCCCTAAATAAAATGTTTGTGGTACATGTCCATATGTGGATTAGAGAAATTGAGACTTTAGTTGCTTTGTTTAGTCAGATCAAACTTTGCTTTGCTTTAACAAGTAGTAGCTTAATATTAACAAAAAAGGCATTTTTCAGGTTTTATAAGGATTACATTCTGATAGTCAACTACTGTATTGTGCATCACTTGTGGATAATATGCATAGGTTTTATTACAGGGTCTAAACTTCATTGGGGACTTTCCTAATTTATTAAGACATGAACGAAATGAATCACATTATGTACAGAGATCCCTAGCTACATTATTAAATTAATTTCCATTAAAACAAAAAGAATAAAGAAAAACTTAACTTCAAACAACTAAGTAAAAATATATACCAAGTTATCGAGTATTGACAAAAATATAGTGACAGAGATTTATCTTCACTTCATTTCAAAGAGTTTGTCTTCATTCTTCATGTTGCTTCCATTTGCTGAACACAATTGCCAAATATTTGATAAATAATAAGTCTTAAATGAGAGGAATTTATCCCAAATCTGATCAGATGCTAAATTCCTGCGTTTTGTGCTTTTCATACCACAAGTGCAACTCTATAGATATTCAGTGCTCTCAGTGGCCATACCCATACAAGAGGGACCTGGATAGCTGTCAGTCACTTCAGATCAGCTCAGGGCCCTTTTAAGTGCAACATGACTTTGCAGCTAACTCACTAAACTGTACAGTGCACTTACACCTCAGATGTGTAGCTCCTGATGGAAAAAATAGCTTGAAAAACAAGAACCCAAGCTGGAAATTACATCAAACCACACCCTATCTGGGATATTTTCAGCTAAATAAACATGTTTCATTCCCTACTGTGTTGCTGTGTGTATTTTCTACAGTTTTCGCATGTTGCCAGACAATATACTGAATTTTTTTGTGTGTGATATGGTAATCATATTCCAGATATCTAATATTTCCCAGATTGCTCTACACAGAATCTGCTTCTTTTTACACATACCATGGAAATGTCATTTTCCTTGTTTAGTTACCATGTTTCCTGGTTTCCATTTCTTTCTGCTTCTAAATTGTAGGTTAGGCTTTCACCTAGACTCCCGGAACTCCTGTTGATTGATTTTCTATTCCTGTTGATTGATTTCATGCAGCGGTAAAGACAGCAATAATGTGATCCAGTGGATAAAGGAACAAGAAACAACTTCAGGCTGTTCTTAGCTATGCAAGGAGACAAAAAAGAAAATATGTTGAATTCCAAAGTAGACATATCTATCATTCCTGAGGCCAGATTTCCAAAGAACAGGGAACTTAATACATTTCAAAGCAATTGCCAGCCAGTGTGGCTGCACATTGTGCTTCCTACTCCTCCACACATTTCAAACATAAACTGGTCTTTAGGTTTTCTTGGTATTACGCTTATAGAATATTTTTATTATTAATTACAGTACTGTGTAGCAGCCCTGAGCAAGATCCTGGGTTAGCTCTTTATAAGACAAATTAATACGAATAATGATAACAGAAAGTAGATGGGTGAAATAGTAATGTGCACCTAGGGGAAGACTGGATTGACTTCATTTTGATCATGAAGTTTGAATTTATTAAATGAATGGGTATCACTCTGTAAAGTCAGCGAAAAAACAGCGAAAAAATCGTTATTTCACTTTGAAGGTGCATTTAGGAAAAAAAAGGAATGTTCTCACGTGGAGGAAACTCCTCTGCACTTGAGATTCAAGAGGAGAATAGAGCTTAATCACCAAGAAAGTATGGCTTTAAAGAATTCAGTTATGCATGCATTATTCACAGAAACAGTCAGTGATTTCATAAGGAACTAGACAATTAAGTGAATTCAACAAAAACTCAATAGGGGCTCTTAACAGAAACAAAGATTGGATTTCTAAAAAGCTTCTGAGTCACAACTTCCCCAGCTGTTTTCTTCATGGGAAAGAAAGGGAGAGGAAGAGGGAGAGGGAGAAGCTGTCATGGGAAGAAATTAAGAAAGAGTGGAATAGAGGGAAGAATGACGGATTAATAAAAAAAAAAAAAAAGGGCAAAATTTCCTTACTGAAAGTTCTAGACTATGGAAACAAAAGCATTTTTCTTAATATGAGACTAATTGTGATATACTTCACCTGTGGTTGTACAGGAGAACAAACTAGAAATTAAATATTTCATAAATCTAAACGATTGATTATCTGCTTGGAAGCAATTCAAATGTTAAAAAACAAAAGAAAAAAAGCACTCATCCTTTCACATTTTATGATTTTGTCCTCTTTCTGAAGAGACATCAGAATGAAATTAATTTAAGGAACATCATCCTTTTATTTCCTCTTGCTCTGACCATGAAAACAAAAATAGCATGTGATTGAAGATAGCTTGAAGATTGCTAAATTATGACTGATAATCAGTGTTGAGGGTTTGTCACAATCACTTCTGGACTTTTCAGGCTATTGGCTACATGTGTTCTTTGAATTTTAAGGACTGCAGTGTAATAGTCCTCTCCTCCCTGGAGGTAACTCTAAAGTAATTGGAATTGCTGCGCATGACTTGATGTTGTTAACATCAGCTGGCAGGAAAGGAGTCCTGCCTTAGAAGTTAGATCACCAGATGTACCAATATGAGAGAAGAATTTAAATGACTGGGACGGGGAAGGGAAACAGATGATCAAAATCTGCAAGAGGGAAAAAAAGACTGAAAAAAAAAAAAAGAATAAAAGACACAGTTTGGCAGGTACTGTGGAAAATCCCTTTCCTTTCAGACCTTCTGCAGCCTACCATAGTCTATGTAATACCCAATACGTGGGGTTATTTTTCACTTTTAAAAGCCTAATGCCAATGATCTCCTATTATCATGACTGAGGTATCTTATTTTGATGGACAGACCTATGTCTTCCACGAGGAGTCCTGGACAATGTTGGGTTTTTTTAGGATATTCTGCCCATTGTTTAATTGTGCATGACTCCACTGTTCTTTTGCGGGAATGGGTATTCTTAACTCAAAAGCCCACTAGAAAACCTTTTCCTTTAGGTGGCTAACACTGAAGGTAGAAACAACTTAAGGGCTGGCTATGGAATAGAGATTAAGATTAATAGGTTACTAGCTGAATAACATTTCAACTTTTGAGTATTGACTGTCTGTCAGATCTGCTGTTGAAGGGTATTACTCTCCTATCAACATCATTTTGCCTAATGACATCTCTCTCAGGGGAAACTTGAAACAGCTGTCTGAGACAAAGGGGGGGGGTACAAAATTACAGAATGAATTATATAAACCTTTAGAATCAATTTTAAGTAATGTTAAGTTTGATGGCTTTGTAACAGTAGTAATGGAAAATTACTGAGATGCATGATATAAGGAGAAAAAATATAGAGTACAGCTAGATAACATACTAAAAATTCTTGTACAAAATAAACTGCTGTAATTGACATAGTTTAGGCCTTTATGACCTTAGTACAAAATGAATGTAAGAAAAACAGGCTAGAAGAACAGGATGTAAAGATAGGGAGTATCTGGAATGGCAGGGGCCCAGGATGGGCAGCAGTTAAACTAACTGATAAGTAGGAGGATGGGATGATTGTTATGTCTGTGGTGTTAACGAACCAATTAAGCTGGTATAAGCATTTACTGCGCGTATTTCAAAGGCTGCCAGCGGTGATGAAGATTGTTGGAAGAAGTAAACGACCCCGAAAGACCATCACCACATTTTTGTATGTGTGCGGGGAGCTTTCTGGAAAATGATGTAATCCATACGTAGCCTCATGAATATGTATGTATGCTCCATAGCTATATAAGGGCTGCTTGTGTAGCAGTATGGGGACACACATTAGGAGGAGCTATCCCCCATGTCTCCCAGTGCCACAATAAAGAATACCTGCTTGTCAACTTAAAACTTCGTTGGTAAGTTTGTTCCTGGAGTTTTCTCCAAATCATGTCACTGTAGCTAAAAAGGCACCTCTAAATCCTCAGCTAGTGTAAATCATGAGATGCACTATGACTCTACAGTGTCACACGTTATAAATGAAAAGTAATTATAATCACCGTGTTATGATTGTATCTCACAGCTATGGGAGCCCTTTCTTTTACAGAGAGACACCACTACTATCAAATTCCGGGGCCTCATAAACCAAGTATAAATGATTGAAAGTCAGATAGTTGTACTCAGTGGTGGGGGGATATAGGAGGAAAAGAGAAGCGTTACCATGCAGCCAAGGGAAATGTGCCTCCCTGTCCCTTTCTTTAACCACAGCTTAATCTACCTTATTGTGGGATCAGCTGCATTGTGGGTATGATCGTTATGACACCTCACATGCAGATGTCTGTAATGTGTTATGATGCCAGGTACCTTCACAGACACCAAGAAGAACACCGGGCACAGCAGCTCTTTCAAACTGAGGAATTAGTTTGTGACTTTCTCTCTGAATAGATAAATTCCATAGCTTTCACAAAGTGGTCATTGTTAGTAATCACAACTGCTTGCTGCCATTCATCTAGGCTCAGAAAAATCATGCCACATCATGTTTTCTCCATCATTTCATGGCATCAGGCTGGCATGTGAAACTGCTTAGCTATCTACTGGTTTTGGTACCCAAGCTTTTGTCAGTGTTTCTTCACAAAATCATGGAGGTGAGATAAACTGGTTAAGGACAATATTCTGGATGTGCTGGAACATCTAAATGTTGTATCTCCCTATCAAAAAGCATACCTAGCTCTCTCCTGGGAAACATATATATTCTTTTATATTACATTTGTCATTAAAATCTGAGTAAGACCTGCATATGAAAATGAAGTTGAGAAGTGAAAAGTTAAAAACACCTGCACTTTGTACTAAGCTTTTAATGAAAGTATGAAAAGCATTGAAGAGCTTTTGTTCAATGTTCCTTCACAATGACTTTAATGTACATTTGATATAACAACTTTCATTACTGTTATTCAGTGGCAAGTAAGGGCATCTTGCTAATCAAAAAACTAGTAAAGAAAAATACCTGCATTACTATGTCTCACAAGGACATATAAGCAAATTCAGGAGAAGCAACTGTCTCCCACAAGCAGTATTTGGTCTCCTTTTGAAGTGCTTAATTACATCTCCTTCCAGACAAGGTAAATAGTTCATTTTCAGTAATTTTTAAGAACTGTAGAGATGATAAGAAAAAAAAATAAAACCAAGAAAAATCTGAGAATGCCATAAGGATCTGGAACAGTCATCAAAATGGGTATCAGCACTCAGCTACAGAGAGACAGCTTTAAGAGTCAAGCAGTAAAGACAGCTCAGCACACTATTAATTCAGTTCATTTTCTCATATTATATTGGTAGGGCAAGATCTGTCTGAAGTATTGTAATATGACTTGTATAATGTTACTCCTCCATAACTTCTAGGCAACTAGCTACATGAAAAAACAAGAGCTGAATTTATAACACTAATGGGGAGAGGGAAGGACATGCTCTAATGCTATGAAGATAAAAAGTCAGACATGTAATGCATGTAAGCTAAAGTAACAGGTATTGTGACATAGTATTGCTCAGAAAGTGTATCAATACACTCAAAAACAAGCCAAGTTCACTTATACCAAATAACTGAAATCAGAAATGTATGGTTGCAATATGAAGAAAGCAAATGCCACCCCAATCCTCAAGAAGTGCAAGAAGGACAACCTGTGGAACTACAAGTTGGCAGCCTCACCTCAGTCTGATGGAGCAACTAACCCTGGAAACCATTTCCAGGTACATGAAGGACAAGAAGGTGAGCAGGACTAGTCAGCATGGTTTAATAAAGTGAAAGTCATGCTTAATCAACCTGATAGACTTCTACAGTGAGATGAGTAGGATGGTGGTAGGTAGGATGGTGGGTGAGAGAAGAGCAGCAGATTTTTTGGACATTGGTGTTAGTAATGCTTTTGATATTATTTCCCATAACATCCTCCTAGGCAAGCTGACAAAGAATGAGAAAGAATGATATATAAGAAGTCAACAAGGTTAAGTGAAAACTGGCTAAACAGCCAGGCCCAGACTATTATGATAATACCAGTGATATACCCTGGAGTTCAATACTGGGGCAAGTACTGTTTAGTGTCTTCAGTAATGATCTGGACTACAGGGCAAGTTTGCAGATGATACAAAACTGGGAGGAGTAGCTAAGGAACATGAAGTCCAAGCTATTTTTTATTATTATTATTATTTCTGAAGTAGAAATAAGGGTAAAGCTAAACTGTATTACACTACAAAGGATATTTGTAAGTCAACATTTTACATAGGAACACACACACAAACACATACATCATAAATATCAGAGTAAAAATATGTATGGTTTGACTAAGGACAGTAAAGAGAAGAACAAGGAATGTGAAACACAACAAAAAGTCTTAAAGCTCATTGATGAAGAATTTAAGACACAGATGGCAAGGAAAACATGTTACAGAGAAGCCAAAGACCAGTTCCTGAATTTCCTGTCTCTTTTATCAGTTCTACATACAGAAGGTTAAGAGAAGAAAGTTCTGACTGAGCATTAACTTCAGTTTTTCTGGTATAACCTGTAGGTCTTTTGAGACCCAATTTTTGTGTTTTCTGTGAAACAAATAAGAGGAGATAAATGTGCCAATACATTACTGCTGAGCAGTGCTTACACAGAACCAAGGCCTTTTCTGATTCTCACCTCACCAGTGAGCAGTCTAAGGGTGCACAAGAAGCTGGGAGGGAACACAGCTGCGACGGATGATCCCAACTGACCAAAGGGATATCCCACACTATATGGCATCATGCTCAGTACCTAAAACTGGCAGAAGAAGGAAGAGGGGGATGTTTGGAGTGACGACGTCTGTCTTCCCAAGTAACCACTATGTGTGATGAAGCCTTGTGTTCCTGGAGGTGGCTGAGCAGCTGCCTACTGATGGGGAGTGCTGAATGAAGTCCTTGTTTTTCTTTGCTTGTGTGTGTGTGCAGCTTTTTCTTTAACTATTAAACTGTCTTGATCTCAGCCCATGAGTTTTCTCTCTTATCCTTCTGATTCTTCTCCTCATCCCACAGGGGGGCAGTGAGTGAGTGGCTGTGTGGGGCTGAGTTGATAGCTGGGGTTAAGTCATGACAGTCTTCAATATCTAAGTTTTTAATAGTTGAAAACTTTTTTATGAGTCATAAAATCTACACTTTAAGACCCTGTTTTAGCAAGATACTTCCCCATACTCCTACTTTAAACATGTGAGTAGCCCTGTTACATTAACTTTTTAGGAAAATGCCTAAATTATTTCTCATTTAAAGCAATAGCAAGAAAAGTGATAACCAAATTATCAGATTTATAAATGCAGGCTTTCAACACAATTATTGAACAATGAAAAAGTGGAATGAAATGTATTCTTCAGCGTAATTACTGTTTGTCAGAGTTTGGAGAAAAAAACTTTGCCTCCATACTTTCAGAAAACTAGCACAAAATGAGCAGGAAGCCATGTATTTAAATTGTAAAGTTCAGGCAAAATTTCTGAAAATTAGCAGGGTGCAAAAAAGGTCTAAGTTCTGAAATTTATATGCACTTCAAAAAGAGATTAAAATATTTTAATACCAAGACTTCCAATATAAAAACTGCCATCGCACTTTTAGATAGCGAAGCTTAATGCAACAGTTTTAAATCTGTTACAGAATAAAACATATTCGCAATTAATCATCTAGCAGAAATTATCACAGAAAAAGTCTTATTGTGGCAAATTGTTTGATGTAAAATTTGTTTAACATTTCTAATGGCAGCATTGTGGGTACCCTTGAATCAGATACAGGCCAAGATGTTAAATTTTAATAAATTATTATTGGAGATTGTACGTCTCACATAGCATAGCTTTTGGAAGAGAAACTAGAAGTGGGAAAAATGATGGGAAATAGCATTAGATGGGTTCAATTATTTACTGTTTTTTTCTAGTCCTCCCATAATTGTAGACAGCCTATCAGTGGTTGTAAATTGCACAATAATATCTGCATTCCTGTAATACTCGTCATTAACATTTCCTAGTAAGCTTACAAAGTAAGTACATCTAAAGAAAGTAAAACACCAAGTGTGATAGTCATGCTGTACCATAGAAAGACAGCAGAAGTTTTCAACCCCAACATTCAATAGCAGAGAGTTTGTTAAACAAGAGCAAAAAACTCATCTTCACATGAGACTAGCACAGGGCTAAGCAAAAGAGTTTGATCCAATCGCCTTTTATATCTTCAATATGAACAACCAGAACAGCTGATGTCACCATTATTATCACATATTTGGTGATAATGAACTAAAATATAGCTATAAAACTTATTCCTGAAGCAATTGAACCTTAAAGCACCTTGCCTTTGCTGGCAAGTTTGGAAGACTTTTCAGTTCCAGCTGGTTACAAATCCTCAAATTTCCATGTTTAGATTTATTGGAGTCTCTCATAAACTTTCATTTGATCAGGTATCAGTCCTGTCTTTTAGCTTTAATTAGCTATTTTCAGTGCTTCACATCTACCCCTGAAAACATCAGTCTGCATCAAATTAATTCTTTTATTTTTTTCTTTTTTTCCTAATTTAGACTGAACAGGCCAAGTTCTAAATCTCTCTTACTCACGTAAATATTGCATTTAACCCTAATCACCGAAACGGCTATTTTCTACACCTGCTCCTTTATTATGTTCATCTTCCTTGAAAATTCGTGACTAGAATTGTATGCACTATTCTGAACAAGATCTTAGTCAGTGCCTTGTAAAATGAAATTAGTTTTAACCTGGCTCTGATTAAAAAACATTGTTTAATCTTTTTCAGAATCTCATTATTTTTTTTTAGTATTTAAGCAAAGAAACCATTCAATCACTTTGTAGATCTTCAGTTTAAAAAAGTATTTATTTTTTTTGTCCTTCAATTTATATTTTATGTAATTTCATTGGATTTCTATTACTTCAGTTGCCAGTAGCAAAGAGAATATATTGCAATCTTTCTTCATGTTGATAATATTTCCCTGTGTTGTTTTTTACAAATTCCACAAATGTATATCTAATCCTTTTCTCTACTGTGTTCATTCCAAAATGTATTCATGTGTTTCTTAAGGATTTCTCTAAATTCTAATAATTGACCTCTACATATGATTTGTTGCCTTCCTATAGCCAAGTTCTTAACCACTTTGTAAGTCCTGCATTAATCTTCATCACTTCCACTTCATCATAATTTTTAATGGGACAGAAAGTCTACAACTTCATTTCAGTCTGAGTAAACATTTTGTATTATCATTTTAGAAATAAAAAGAAAAAAAAGACATTATAAAGTTCTTCAGTAGAAACTATGAAGAGTTTGCACATATTCAATGCTTTCTATAATCTTAATTATCCTTTCTGGAAAACATCAAGATTTTTTTATATTGTTGAAACTAGCAAATATACAGTTTAAACTTAGTTTGGTTACCTTAAGGAGCAGAAATATTGAATTTGCTATTTGCCCGGTCAAAAGGTAATAGTGTTAATGGATCCAGGTTTTACAGAGTCATTAAAACTCATAAAACTCTCTTAAACTTCCATTTCTCTAAGCAATATCCCCAGATCAGCACAGTCATCTGGGATTATTATATAGCATACTGGATCATGCTCTGAGTATACATATAAGCTTCTTCTGTCTCAGCATGAATAAAAATTCCATGAAAGCTACTGTTAGGATTCTTTCCAATTTTGTTATAAAAGTATCTTTTTTTCTGTTCAGCTATTTTTTATTTTTTTTTTTTTTTTAGCAACAACTCAGTTACTATAGGCCTCCCTCAGTTGCTGTGGTTTTCTGATCATCCGCCTTAACATGTTTATTTGTCACTAAGTGGTCCTGATTTCTTTTCTCTTCCAAGTGATCTTTTGTTCTTGGGCTTTTGACCCAAGTATTGAAAAAATTTAATTATTTATTTTATTACTTGTCAGTTGCCTGCTTTTTCTACATCCAGGTTGGCTTTTCTCATGAATCCTATTCTTTTGTACATCTTTATTTTTGGATACACAGTGCCTGCATTCTGCATGCTTTCTACGGGTACCCACAAATCATTAATTTAACCATCAATTTCAACTCTTCCTCTTTATCCCATCTCCTAAATCCTCTATGAAATGCATTATTGTCATTAATTAATTATTTCTTTGGCCCTGAATCTTCACATCTAGGTACTCAATTTTTTTTTTTCTTTTATAGTAGTAACTTGTCCCTGATCAACGTATTCCATAAGGGTATCTATTCAGTGTTTATTTTGCACCATCACCTTCATTCCCTGCATCAAATTTGTCATCCCTCTTATTTATCAATTCTATAAAGGAGAGATTGGTACTGAACTATGTCTACAATTTGCCATATAAACTGATTGCCAAGGCTCAAGTGATTTGCTATTAAAACCCAGTAGCTAAAGAATCCTTTCCTTCTAATAATCCTCAGGTGTGGTCAGAGACTGAAATTAGTCCCATAACTTCAGCTGAAAGGACTTTCTCACCCTTCCAAACCACACCTTACAAAAAGTCTGAAGTTGCACTGATTGCATAGGACTATTACAGCCTTGCTTTAGCCAAGAGCTTGACATCAATGCATGTGGGGGCTGACTGTAGTGAGCTGTGGCAAAGATGACAATGCAGGTAACAACTGGGTGTAATTAGCGATGGCACAAGAGTACTACCTGAAACTGCTGGAAAGATTTACCAATATATCATTGTGTGTAGAGCTGACTAACAGCCCATTCCAACATTGGGCTAGTAAGATGCTCAGCAGTAGAGATGAAAGGAGCATCACTGCGCTGATGCCCAACCTGGCATAAAAACATCATATGTTGGACCCAAGATACTGCTGAGAAGCCTGACATTAGTAGAGGTCAGAGGAGGTATTACTTTTCCCTGGCTCAACTACATCCTTACTGGCTGGTGAAAAGAGCAGTCTCAGCAGACTATGTATGTACTTGAGCATGTGGGTGAGTGAGAAGCTTTTCCAAACATAGCCCATTCCTTGCTTCCTCTGCTTAGTAAATTCAGCTTGGCAGCATCCATTCTGGGACACTCCCTTTCTGCGTGGCAACTGCCAATGAAACAACAGTGATTCTTAACCACTTCAGTTCATAGATTTTAAAACACTGGTTGATGGTTTTTTGGTTTATTAAAGTTGGTACTGATGGGTTTACAAAAGGAATAACTTATACAGGATCCTACATAATTTCCCTAATATTGATTTGCTTAGTTGCTGCACAAGCAAATGAAAAATAAAATTTAGGGAGATCATAAGGCATTCTTACCCCACAAGTGGCACATACTTATTCAGGCAAGTTCACCATGGCTGGTACTTGTTTTCATAGTTTATAAAATTATTTGCTTCTTTAGAGATATTGCTCCCTTACTGCCCAGTTTCATGATCATACAAATAGATGAGTCTTCAAAATGCTGCTATAAAATTGTCCATATTTATGTGATAAACTTCAGAGAGCATTCAGCAAAGTGGCATTTTGATGAATTGACTTAAAGTGATATATTATTCATACTTTTCCCTAAGACTTTATTTTCCTTTAACCATGCTATTTTTTCAAAAAGGACTTAACAGCAAAATTGTCTTTCAAAAGCGAGGAGCTACTATTTGGCATATTTTGAGTCATAACTCAACAAAATTAAAACAAAACAAAACAAAACAAAACAAAACAAAACACCCCTATCATGCAGCTACTTAGTGAAGATCAAATAGTAAATAGTTGGTTGCATAGATGATTTCTGGATTTAGAAAAACAAAGTTCTGTGTATGTCAGAAACAACATGCCTCAAATTACATTGATAAGAGTCAGGGTGTCGTGGTTTAAGACTAACTCACGCAGACTCTCTCTCTCTCACTTTCCCCTTTTTTCTTCCCCCCGCTCCCAGAGGGATGGGAAGGAGAATCGAAAAGAATGCAACTCCCACAGGTTGAGATAAGAACAGTTTAGTAACTAAAGTATAACACAAATCACTACTGCTACCACCAATAATAATAATGACAAGGCAAATACAAGGAAAGAATACAATTCTCACCACCTAATACCAAGCCCGACCACGCAGTGCACCCCCACCCTTCCGGGTCTCTGCTCTCTACTCTCCATCTTGGGCATGACGTGCTGTGGTATGGAATAACCTCTTTGGTCAGTTTGGGTCAGGTGTCCTGTCTCTGCTTCCTCCCAGCTTTCCCTTCTCCCTGCCAGAGCATGAAACTCAGAAAGTCCTTGGTCAGACCAAAACATCACTAAGCAGCAACCGAAACACTGGTGTTATCAGTGCTGTTCCCAGGCCCAAAATCAAAAACACAGCACTACACCAGCTACCAAGAAGGAGAAAAATGACTGCTGCTGCTGAACCCATGACACAGGGTCAATGTCTGCTCAATTGCAGTCTTACAGTCCTGAAGGACTCTATAATCCTCACTTTCAGAAACTTGTTTCTCTCATCTTGTGGTATATAGAACTTATGCTTGAGTACTAGCAATTGTTTCTTGTCACAAACATACATGTAGGTGTGCTGATTTTAGCTAGGGTGGACTTAATTTTCTTTATACTAGATAGTATGGGGTTATGTTTGTATTTGCGCTGGAGAAAAGAAAGATGATAACTCAGGGGTGCTTCAGTTATTGCTGAGCTTCTTACACAGAGTCATTTCCTCTTCTGCTCTTCTTACCTCCCAATCAGTGAGCCAGCTGGGGGTGCACAAAAAACTGGGAGGACACATAGCTGGGACAGCTAACTCCACCTGACAAAAGGGATACTCCATACCATACAGTATCATGCTGAGAATATAAAGCTGAGGGAAGAAGAAGGACAGTGAGGGATGTTCAGAGTTATGGTGCTCTGCCTTCCCAAGTAACTGTTATGCGTGGTGATGCTCTGCCTTTGTGGAGATGGCTGAACACCTGCCTGCTGATGGGAAGTAGCTTATGTGTACAGCTTTTACTTTTCCCATTAAGCTGTCTTTATCTCAACCTACAATTTTTTTCACTTTCACCCTTCCAATTCTCTCTTCCCACCCCCCTCACTGGGGTGAGCAAGGGGCTGTATGAGGCTTAGTCTCTGGCTGGAGCTAAACTGCAGTAGGGGGACTGTTTTGCTCGAAGAATTGTTAATGTATAACACATAAATAGTCCTTTTTTAGTTTACTCATAGGTTACTTGCCTGTAAAATTAGGAAATAAAACCTGTTACTCTGAAATGATATCAAGGAAATAATATTTTGAAGAGATTACAGTCGACTTCCTGATGAGCATATAACTATCACATCCACTCTCACAAAGCAAGATATTTTTCAGAAGAAAGAGGAAGTAGGAAAAAAAATAATAATCCTCAAACTAATAGTCAAATAATAGACTATTCAATATGCCATGCAACTCCTAATATATTCCAAGACTGCCCAGGGGAATTAATAGGAAGCTGCTTTGGTAAAACACTTTCTTCAAAACTACGTCATATACTATTCAAGGAGTGAAAGTAACTCTAATGCATCACATCACTTGTATTAAGTGATCTGGAAGTATATGGACACTTTTCTAGAGACAGGATCACCTTCTTACTCTGTTAAGTGTTTATGAGTATAAAACAGAACAGCTGCAGGAAGACTGGCTGAGTATGAAAGGTACTCTGTCTTAAACTGGACACTGCACAGACGTGTCTGTGCTTCACTGAGATTGGAACAAACTGAGAAGTGAAGTGTCCCTTCAGAGACGTGCTCCAAATGCATCACAGGGAATTATTCCAGAGTTTCACATGTTTCATCAAATGTCCTACCTACCATGTCATAGTGCATACCAAGACAGGTCTCTTTCTCTGATGCTTTTGTGAGTTACTAATAAATTCTCCATGAATCTATCTTTAAAGACATAGTATAAATTAGAGAAAATAACTAAAGAAATAATTTTAAGTTAAAAAATAATAAAACCACTTCTCTATTATTAGTAGTACATTTTTCAATTGAATGTTATTATGCTTATGCAACTTTTTTTCCCCCTAACAAATAGTTCATTCTCTGGAATAATATTTCTTATATTACTGAAAATATATTCACTTTCTAAGTCTAACTTAGTTGCCTTTTGACTCAATATAAGGCATCTAAACCACCAGTACGGAACTTCACAAAACATCAGCAGCTGAGATCCAGTCCCTCCTGGTTGGGTGGGTGCAGAGAGGAAAGGCAGGAAAGCCTAAGTATGATAAAAGAGGTTGTCTGCATTAAAAGAACAGAACCAAGTTTTAGTGCTCTCGACCTTGTTAATTTGTGCCAACTTTTAACTCCAAAGCCGCCCGTAGGGGGAGAAAAAAATAAACTGGTCACACATTTGTCTAAGGTAAAAACCTGGCATAGTTCAGACTGACCTTAAAGTGACTGCAAATATTGTACTACTTTAGGTTACGTATGGATGGCTTCATTGCCTAAGTGTTCTGAATGTTTGTCAAAAGCTGGTGACAGCCCAGCAATGACCTTTTTGCCTTCCAGAAACCATGGAAGACAGATACAGTTTGCAGAGCAAGAAAGAGAAGTACAAAAAGGTTACTGTAACAACTTCTGAGCTAGAGTATCTGTCAGCTTGCGGCTCCCCTGAATTACTGGCATGGCCCTAAAGAGCCAAAGAAGCATGATCCATTAAAAGATAATGTACATTAAAATATTGCAAGATTAGACATCAGAAAATAAACAGTTACAAAAAAATTCCAACTGGTCCAGAATGCTTTCCTTTTTCTTCTCTCAAGTTTCTTCCTCCTTCTCTTTAGCCAGAAGATTTATTTGCTTGTGGTTGTTTTGTTTTGTTGTATGGATTTTTCCCCACCCCTCTTTAAAAACAGATTGTATTGTACAGTTTAGGACCTATAAATCACATACACTTCTATCTTCCCTCACTATCTACTCCTTCTAAGTGTTTTGGAAGATGCACATACATACTGAAAAATTTTCTGTGATATAACGAGAGATCTACGTGGGAGATCTACATGTTTTCCAGAAAAAATGAAAAGCCACAGTGGCAGCTGTCGGCATAGTGTTATAGGTGATTGTTCTGGCAATGGCTGTGCTTTGGAATCAGCTGTTCTGAATTTCTCATCTCTCCTCTTTATGCTTACTTCCTTGTATTCTTTTGCTCCATTTCCTTGTATTACTACCATGTTTATTGCTGTCAGTTGGTAAGATATGCTCCCCTCCCCCCCCCAAAAAAAAAAAAAAAAAAAAAAAAGAAAGAAAAAAAAATCGGAATTGCTTGTACCATTTTAAAGGGATTTTTGTAAAACAGTCCTCTAAGGAAAAAAATTGAATGCCCTAGAAATGCTCACTAGAAAATTATTCACTTCCAAAATTTTTTTTAAGCAATAATCTTCTACTTGAGTACCATTTTGCAGATTTCATGATACATTGAAATCTTAAGTCACTGTTTATAATTAAATGAATCTATATCTTGTATCTATAAATTGTATCTATAAATTAAATATACAAACTTTTGATTTTCAGGGGTTTTGGTTGGTTTGGTTTTTTTTTGAGGTAAGACTATCATTACTAGACTTTTAGCTGACGTAGAAATCTATAAAATTATAGGTAGCATTCTCGTCCATGATTTACATCTTTGAAAATTAGGCCCTGGAACTAATTGAATTGTTCACCCTTATTTTATATTCAAGGAAGACTGCTAAGCCTCTCTGCAGGATGACTCTTCTATCCTCAGTCTATTACTGGATAATAAAATATCTGTATGTGTCTATGTTTTTTCACTGAATATAGAGAGTATTTAGGACAGATGTGTATGAACATTCCAAAATTTTGTCAGATTAATGATTCTTTTTTGCAGTTTTCTTTTAAACTCTCCCTGCATTATCAACTACATATACAATGATAATGGCAAAAAGGAAAACCCCATGATTTCTAATTGAGTGTTTCAACACTAGCTCTTCCCCATTTCTGCACAGTGACAGCGCCACCAGAGTGTTGGTTCTGTCATTGCCTAGCAAAGTTTCTTCCCGTATCAGCACTCCAGAAAGGACTCAGTTTGCCTAAGAAAACTGGTGTTTCTATATATACAAATATATATATGTACAAAACTTGAGAAGGGGTGGCAGAAAAGCTCATGATTCAGGTTTAAGTAGGTCTTTGTCAGTAACATGCTGAATAAAAGCAGAGATTTTTCACCTCTTGCCAGTTATTCCACTGTTGCAACTTTTTTTTTTTTTTTTTTGTGCAATGCAGTGTCTTAACAATGAAACAGTGCCAATATACAGGAACTGGTAATCTGGCCTACTACATGAATAGATGAAAAATGTTTTTGCACGGTTACAGAGCTAGCATTTTTCATTCCAGATTTGGCTTCATTCCTGTGATAAGAAATCCTTCTATGTAGAAAGTTTGGTGCCAGCCTTAAATGCAACCTGAAATATATTAATTGAGCAAAATCACTAAGATTGACATAGGTTTTCTCACAGAATACAAATTCCATCTCTAACTGCATTACAGCTTTATGAATTTCACGATGTTTCCAGCATGGTTTTACTAGCATACTTTTGCAAGTCATTAATTGTGCATTCTGCCACTCTAGCTTTAATGGCATTGTAATTTATTCCCAGACTGCTAGAGAAATGAACTGTAAAGTACAGTTTTCATTAAATGACCTGAAAAAAAGTAATAAACAAATAAATACTTACTAATAAATGGATTATTCACAACCATTTCAAAACACTGGAAATATCTCTTGAGACAAACAAATGAAAAAGATCCAAGTGTGAAGTCCAGAATGACATCAAGGGAAAAATAAACCACCATGAATCTTCATAAAAACTTCCATGAAATTATTTTTATCTTTAGTTTAAAACTACCTTTCCACTAGAAAACTGATTTTTTTTTTTTTTATATTGAATTATTTCTTTATAATACTTCCTGGGGTTATACATACAAAAAAAAAATATTGAAAGTCTTCCATTAATGTTTCCAGATTTTTTTTTTTTTAATGACCTCTGAAATGTTAAATGACAGTAATAATAATTGTTACCTTTTCTCTGAGTGTGGAATGTGTCATTCGATAGCAACATGCATAGACAACAGAGGTCTTAGAATACAAGAACAAATTTTCAGTGGGCTTGGAATAACCCAGGAGCATCTAATAAAGTACCTAGCAAGACCTACTAAGAATGGAAAAAATCTGCCAACATCCCTCTCCCCCAAAAAAAAGAAATAAAAAACCAAACCATACTAAAACAAACAAACAAAAAAACAAACCCAAACCCCCCCCCAAAAAATAAACCATAATAAAAAACCACCACCTTTTCAGCTACAATGAAGGCAAATTGAAAATTAGGAGAAATACATTTACATGTAACAAAATGAATAAACACAGCCAAGCATCTGCATGGCACCATTTAACAGATTGAATAAGACAGGAAAAAAATATTAAAGGACTTCAGATCTTAAAAGGACTTAAAATGGAAGTTTTACTTCAGAATTTCACCTGGAATAATGTTTAATTAAGTAACTAATTTATATTCACTTACTTCCTGTCATATTTCCTTTCTTATTTCCTTTGATATAGCAGTCATTCGGAAAGAGCTCCTCTTGGTTTAAAATGTCTCTTTCCAACACTAACTTGTGTCTGAATGAAATCAAACTGGGCAATATTACGGTGATTTTGGCATCTAAGCAAATTCCATGTAACCAAAGTAACTATACTTGTCAGCAAAGTGAATTTCACAGAGACATAGTAAGGTAATTTTGTGGCTCTTTCTTTCTCTGGATGCACGTAGTCCTCCACGTAAAGCAGGACTCCAAACACCTTCAGAGACAACAAAATACAATTCCCAGGCTTTTAAAAGAGAGCTTTTTTCCCAGTGGAGAAACTGATGGAAAGACATATAGTCCATGGTAGCTTGTTTCTCTTGATGACAGGCAGTGCATTTACATCTTTTCTATATATATGGTGGTATTTTTAAAGATTTTCCCTGAAGTCTGCAATTTGCATGTATCTCTAGCATTGTAGATTCTCCTAAAGGTCTGGATTTTGCCTGAATATATCATCGGGCTGTAGTGGGCCTGTAGGCTACTCATTATTACACATTTACAGGATTATGTTAATATTGCCTGCTCTACTTCTGGCACCTACTTCTCACTGGAAACTAATTTTAAAGTTTGCAAAAAAAATGTATTATAAATAAAATACTTACCCCCACCTTGTTTTGTGCAGTCACCAGCTGCTGTTCTTGTGAATGGAGCTATTAGGAAGTTAGATGTGTCAGGAGAAAAAAAAAAAAAAAAAAGAAGAAAGAAAAAAGAATTGAATAGAAGGATATTTTTAAATCATACTAAAAGCATAAACCACAAAATTAGATAGAAATCCCAAACTGCAATAGATTTCTATTACAAATATGTCATTAATAAAATTAATTATTAAAACATCTGACATTTTGGATAATTTTTTAGAATTTTGTCAAAGAGTGATTTACTGGAAGGAATTCTCTATTTGACGAATTTTCTAACAATATGCTAATAGAGTTTTTAAAGGAGCTATTTTATTACCTCTTCTCATTAATTCAGTTGCAGCTGGCGTCCTCCTTTGTAACATCCAAGCTCTAGTATTTTTCCTACAAATTCTATGTTTATAGGGATGATTTTATTTTTGTTTTCAGAAACATTTTCTCATTTGAGAGAAGAAAATAGGACATATCTAAGAATTTTCTCATGATTCACAGCACATCATTCTTTCCTTGATTTATAGTTATTATTTGTGCTTCCATAAAGTAAGCCATTACCAGATATTTTAGAATTAAAAGATCATTTATTTTTGAAGTCATTGCCAAAATGCCTTTCAGTCATCATGCTTTGTCTTCTTAAAAGGCTTTCAGGTTTACTGAAAAATTAAGATTTCACAACATTCACTGAAGTGCTTTTGAAAAGGACAATATCCTGAAGATATAAATCCAATTATTTAATTTCCATGAAATTAGCATAGTTAAAGTTGTTTTGATTCCTGAGGGAAGCCTTTTCTAAGTTTCTGAAAAAGAAAGGAGAACATGACACAGTAAAACTTACAACAAGGTAAGAGGAAGGTGAATGTCAGATAGTTGTATTCTGGGAAAGTTTGCAGCCATGGTCAAAATCTGTCATAGCATCAATTCCTAAAAGGGATCAGACACAAATTCTAGGCCTAAAATTTTGAAGATTTTCTCATACAGATTGAAACATATGTGCTTTGGTTTTCTTTATATCTGTTTAGTTGGGTTTTTTTTTTTTTTTTTTTTTTTTTGAGGTTTTGGTTGCTTTTTTTTTCTTTCAATTAGACAGAATTTCTGATTGTCCCAAATTTGCCGTTAACTGTTTTTTCATGAGCCATTTTTACTTTCTTGCTACACATTTATCAATTCATAGGATGCCAAGTAGATCTAATATTACTCCAATGGACAATTTTCTAGAAATTAAGGAAAACTAAACACTAGGATAGATTGGTCATAAGATATCAAACAGACTCCTCTGATCTAAATAAACACTCATTAAGCTCTCCAAGATTCAAACATATATCCAGACTAAACTAGTTCTCTTTCATAAATGTTTTCCTTTCAGTTATATCTGAAAGACCAGATACTGGTATCCTGTTGAAAATCATGTGATGCAGAAGACTTTGAAAGGAAAGATTACTAAAAAGCAATACCAAGCTAAATTAATCTCTGAGCCAGCTTTAACAAACACCAAAATCCAAGACTTCTTCCAAACTTTGGAAAAGAGTACATAATGTGGAAAGTTAAGAAACATCTGTATTTCAACCATATGAAGAATACATGAAAATTTGTACAGACATGAAGACAAAAAATCCAATGATTCAGCTGTAAGGCAGCCATTTTTTATATTTGAACAATAATGATTAGATGTAAGAGCTCAGAACAAGCAATATGCTTGACTACACAGAGAATGGGATTAATTTAAAATAATTTCAAATACCTGCAATGCAAATTTCAACATCTAATCTAGTCTTTCTTGTTTCCTGTCAAATTTAATGGAGTGAAATAGGTCTTTCCAGGATTCATTTCATCAGCCACATCTGAGAAATATTTATTGGTGGCTGATACCATACTCCCCACACAGCTTCAGAAAGTACTGTAATCTTATTTTGAGCTGATATGCTTACCACATGTGCCTATACAAGACTTAACAGATTTTTTTTTTTTTTGAAGAATGGTGGTATTCTTACATAGAGATTGCTATGGTAACAACTCATTCCTAAAGCTATTTGGACAATGGTCAGGTGTACTGTCTCATACAATAATCATAATCAGCTACCACATGAACTATAATTGCTTGATCTTATATAATGTACCTAATCTTAAAAAAGATTTCTCAGTTGCCTTTTACAGGTACGCTTTTATAGGATGATAGAGACTAATTATCCATGCACTGAAACTGATCATTTTTTATTACGTTTTTCTGGGCTGCAAAGGGAAAAACAAACAAGAAAAAAGTGTACTTGTGTGTTATCTCTGAACCACCCAAGAACAGCTTTAGACTGAAGGCACTTCATTTTTTATTCACCTTTTTTTTTCATTTCATAAGTTAAAATTGTGGCAGAGCAGACAATGGCTCTGTATTATCCTGAAAATCACTGACATTTTTATTATTATGAGCACATATTGACCATTGAGTTTATAAGGTATTTCTTTGTGTGCTGAAGCTCAGATTGTTCTTCCCTACAAGTTTATCAAGCTATCAGTCCGTTCTTCAAACACTGCTTTTGAGTTTAGTCCACCTCAGGAAAAGGCACCATATAATTTAAAAGAGCATGATGTATAAAGCTGTGTAAATGAGCAGCCTGCACATTACACATTAGAACAGAAATTACTGCCTCCAAGAGGCAACTTTAAGCAAAAAATGTGTCATCAGAAGAAGGGAGTAAAACCTTCAACTAATCTAAGGGTATTTAAACTCCAGATCTACAGGTAAACCCATTGAACAAAGATCAGCACAGATCCAAACTTCTCCAAACAATATATAATGTTAAGTATAATTTGCTTTTTTTTTTTTTTTTTTTTTTTCTTTCCAGCAATTGGCTTCTTTTTAAGGGAAAATATTATGTGTTACAGTTTGGACCCTTACTGAATCATAGGGATAGATATAACTTGAGAATGATGCAAAGGTTCTCAAATTCAGCACTCTACTTAGATATAAGCTTTAATGGCAATGTTTAAATCAGAATCTATCTCAAAATGCCTTTAGAAGGAGCAAGAATTCTAATTCAGTGTTTTATAACAGATATTATAACCATATAGAAATTAATAATTTAGGAAGCCAGGAAAGAAATTCCTTTTTTATATAGTCCATTGTTCTACCTTAAGCAATCCATACCACATTCTCCTTTTTGCAGACTAATCAAGATCCATATTTAAACCAGCTTCCCTGATAGAAGAATGTTTCAATTTCTCACTTTTTCAGCTAAAAACTTGTAATCAGTTTTCACTTTGAAGTGATTCATGTGCAATCTACTCAACCTTCAAGCTACGTGAGGACAAAATAAGCAGGTATTTGACCAGTAGATTCTCAGGGGCAATAACGTGTCAGACAACTCTGCCTATACCAAAACCTTAGAAAGTCTTCTTGCAGTAGTGTTTTTGCTGCTGAAGGAGATGCACAGAGAACAAATTATCGTTAGTTTACACATTTGTGACTGCATAGCAATTCCATAGTCATCTCATAACCTTTGTATCATTTGCAGCCAGACACTAAGGCAGCAAGCTATTCCTGCTTCTGAAAGAATGTTAAGCATAATATTTGTGTGTCCTTTTAAGTAGTAATATGTGAATCTTGCTGTGGGAAATACTGCTAGTGTACGAGAAAATGCATTTCAGTAGTGGCTATTAAGATTAATATTTATTTCACCATATGGTTGTCATATTCAGAAAGAAAAAAAAGAAAAAGAGATAACTTTTATTATCTTCCTGTAGTTCACTTCTATGAGTAGTCTACTAATCACATATCACAAATTACTATTGGCGGTATGACACCCAATTTTGCGAAGTTAATTGAGACAGTATTATATTTGCCTTTGTAGTGCTGTTCTGCTTCTTTCCTTTATCTCAAAGAATGCTCTTTTGAAACTGACTTTTTGCAACTCCAAAATGCCTTACTCCTCATGAAGCCATTTTGCAAATTAATAATCATTCAGTGATAATTGCTGTCTTCATAATTTTTTTCCTTCAAAATTGACAGTTGAAACATATTTCATAATATTGAGTGTGAGTCTCAGAACATATAACCATATAAATTATTCTGAAAGTTCTGCATCTTAAACTTAGTGAGGATAGAACTGGTTCATTACCAAGTAGCAAGTTAATCAGCTGATAACTTGATGTCAGGGTCTGATTGGAGAAAAAACCCAGTGCCAGACCCTGTTTCAGTTTGTGATGCCAAGAGTGAAATTAAGACACAAACGAGGTCAAGTACCATAATCAGACAGTTTGTTTATTACAAATTGCAAAGACAGTTATTATAAAAAAAGGATGTCATGGGTTCAGCAGCAGCAGTCATTTTTCTCCTTCTTGGAAGCTGGTGCAGCACTGTGTTTTTGACTTTCGGCCTGGGAACAGCACTGATAACACCGGTGTTTTGGTTACTGCTTAGTGATGTTTTGGTCTGGCCAAGGACTTTCTGAGTCTCATGGTCTGCCAGGGAGGAGGGGAAGCCGGGAGGAAGCAGAGACAGGACACCTGACCCAAACTGACCAAAGAGGTTATTCCATACCACAGCACGTCATGCCCAAGATGGAAAGCAGAGAGCAGAGACCCGGAAGGGTGGGGCTGCACTGCGTGGTCGGGCTTGGTTTTAGGTGGTGAGAATTGTATTCTTTCCTTGTATTTGCCTTGTCATTATTATTATTGGTGGTAGCAGTAGTGATTTGTGTTATACTTTAGTTACTAAACTGTTCTTATCTCAACCTGTGGGAGTTGCATTCTTTTCGATTCTCCTTCCCATCCCTCTGGGAGCTGGGGGAAGAAAGAGGGGGAAGTGAGTGAGAGAATGGGCTGCGTGAGTTATAGAGGCTTAAACCACGACAAAGGAAAATTATTGTAATAAAGGGGACAGTAATAGGACAGATTGTAAAAAAGGTAGAAAATGAAGCAAGAATTTAGGGTGCAGAGAAAGAGAGATAGTCACCACTGTGGATCCAGCAGTGTCCTGGGGATCCATAGTCATCGTCATTAGTGGTGGGAGTTCTTTACGGTGTGCCGTCAGTATCAAAGCAGAGTGTTCCCCAAGAGTCCATCTGTGGTGGGTGTCCACATGGAGGTGTCCTTCTGGAGTTCCCTTGAAGGTACCTCATGGAGTAGATCTCATGGAGCTGCCCTCATGGTGATGTCTTGTGGAGGGTGTCCCTCAGGGTTTGTAGTAGTTACTGGTGGAGTGTCCTCATGGAGGTGTCCTTCTGGAGTCATCCTCATGGCAATGGCTCCCTAGCGATGTTCCTCATAATGAGTTGGGGGGAGTACCTCTGTTCTTCATGCCACATACTGCAAATGCCTAGTGGACCAGTTTCCTCCGTCTTTCAGCCAGTTCTTCAACTGCATGTGTGTATCTGCACACACAGGTGTCTGCAGCAATTCTTGGGATAATGGGTAGCAATTCCTCTCGCCAATCCTCCTGGTAATGAATGGTGGAGTTGTAATAAATGTAAACTATGAATTTGCTGATTATGAAAAAGTTGCTAATTGTTAACTCGCTTATTGAGCAAGGCTGGTACGAGATGCTTGAGCGATCCTAAAACAAGTAAGAATTTGTAAATGTCAAATCACAATATCCTGTTTCACCGATAAAGAATAGAACGCATCCGGGATGACCAGTACGAACCAATACAGAAATGATGAAATCGAGAAGAAATGAACTGAGCATGCGCCAATCCCATTGAGGTGAAAAGTGCAGCAACGAGGAAGACCCTTACTTCATCCCGGGACCCCTGCCCAAGACCACCAGGAGGCAGTGCGCATGCGGAACAGTGTTACGAAACTAATTGTAATACAAAGCAAAGGAAAATTAACATGTTGCGACACCTGAATGAATATGCATACCTTGGTACAATAAATATAGTACATTGTCACTTCCCTGGTGTGCGTGTTGGTGGAGCAGTGACTCCCCGCGCACCCAGCGCTGCTTTGCTTATTACCTCTTTGTATTAAATTGCAATAAATTACCTTTGATTTTATAATTGGACTTTGATCATTTATAACAGAGTCGCAGTTCAGCTCCTCACTCCCTTCTTCCAGGCAGTGGATGGAAGGGTCTTGTCTCAACTCCTCCCACCAATCACTGAGACAGTCGTCGGTGGAGTCCCATTTCAATTCCTCAGACCAATCTTTGAGACAATGAATAGTGGAGTCTGATTTCAGATCAGTCTCTCACACTCAATCGGTTAAAATAACCTTTAGAGAAAGAGTGCCTAAAAATTCAATAAATTGAATGTATGTTTTGTAAGAGTGAAAGTTAATAACCTGAGGAAAGTATGATGCGTTTCAAAACTTGCTATTTGCTTCGGCTTCCTTAAAGACCAGGAACTCCAGGCAGTAAGAGACAGTTACCCTGTGTTAGATTCAGTTTTGTAACACCAGTGTCAGATTAACATCGGAGCAGTTCTGAACTAACTATCCTTAAGGTAAAATCTCAGTCAATATATAGTGAGTTATTTGGAAGAGGGGCTTCTTGGAGTGCAAATTTCATGCCCATCTGAAGGTTAGGCTGCAAATTATTAAATGCAGTATTGATTAAAAGCAGAATTTATTTTTTTATTTGTTTTGTTGCAACATTGCCTTTCATTTCTGTTGTGGTTTAAGCTGTAAATCATGCAGCCCATTCACTCACTCCCCTTTCTTCCCCCCCCACTCCGGGGGGGGGGGGGGGGGGAATCGGGAGAAGAATCGAAAGAATGTAACTCCCACTGGTTGAGATAAGAACAGTCCAGTAACTAAGGTATAACACAAATCACTACTGCTACCACCAATAATAATAATGACAAGGGAAAAAACAAGCGAAGAGGATACAACTGCTCACCACCCGGCAACCGAGCCGTGAATTGAACTCTTCTGGGTTCCTGCCCCCAGTTTTTACATCCTGGGCATGACGTACTGTGGTATGGAATACCTCCTTGGTCAGTTCAGGTCAGGTATCCTGTTTCTGTTTCCTCCCCGCTTCCTCTCCTCCCTGGCAGAGCATGAGACTCAGAAAGTCCTTGGTCAGACCAAAACATTCTAAGCGTAACTATAAACATCGGTGTTATCAGCGCTGTTCCCAGGCCAAAAGTCGAAAACACAGCACTGCACCAGCTACTACAAAGGAGAAAAATGACTGCTGCTGCTGAACCCATGACAATTTCACTACACAAAGGAATGCAAATTCTTATCTTGTGGTGGTCTTTGTAAATTGAATCTACTCCAAAAGAATATTTCCATATTTCTGTCTGTTTTTTCTGCTATAGAACTACCTTCTTACTGACCCTGAGCTTACAGGTATATTCATGCCTGGTACATGAGAACTATCTTGCAAGCTTTCTTCTTTTTTTTTCCTCTTTTTTTCTTTTTTTTCTTTTTCCCACTGGCACATTTATTTAGCTCTCAGTTTACTGGAGAGAAAATATATTTTCTAATGGAAAAAAATTCATTAAGGTCAGCATTCTTAGCAACTGTAACAATCAGCTGATTAGTATCTGCAGTTCTTTTTATGTCCCATGGTGTTATCAGTACGAGGCCATATGGTCCATAATTTAGAACAACTTTTCTCCCATAGAAGATTCTTCATAATCTTGCATGAAATTAAAGACAAAACCATAAACATATTAATAAACCAATATTTCAAAACGTAGTACCAGTTTCTTTGTTAGTGACCTGGTTTCTTACAGAAATGACAGATACTCAACTCAAAGAATATTTTCATACCAAGAACCAGTATGAAAAAGTGCAATCAGAACACTGCTTGTGTGCTTCTGTATATAATAATACTTTTCATAGGGGTGGGAAAACAATCTTACAAAATACCCTTGGGATTTGATTTTTTTGCAAATAAAACACAAATGGTCTCAATGGTGCCTCTCAGTATAGTTCTAGCTGAAAGGCCAATTAGCTAGCATTTTAGAGATGCTTTCAAGATGCTTTGATTTTTTGCTAACTTTGTCAAATGCTCTTTCTGCAAAGCAGCCTGATTGCACTTCCAGCTAAGGTTGATACACAAGTTTCCTTCAAAATGTTTTTGATAGCTATGTTAAAGCAGAAATCTTTCATATTCATACATGTTTCTTGCTGATTTATCACTATTTCTAGTCACTTATTAATCTGAGGATTAGCCACTTACAGGTGACCAAGTCGGTTTACCTGGGAGAGCTTTCATTCAGAAGTTTGTGTGCAGTTGACAGAAAAGCGTGTGTTTCGAAGCTAAAAAACCATAATATGAATAACAGCTCTGATACCCCTCATGATTCCTGGATATCATCACCTTACTTGTTATCGACAACCTCCGTCTCTCTGTGGTTTTGTATGCCTTCTACAATTCACCCCTTTCTTTTTCTTCACCTAGAGTGCAGATCTTTAATCAGATTGTTGTGTTTTGAAATACAGGGTTTTATTTTGTACAAACAATTCTGTCAGAAAAGCTAGGGCTGAAGAGTCATAAGTCTAGTTGTTGTTCCTGCATTTTATTGAATATGGGGAGGGTTGCTTGCTTGTTTATTTATTTCATCGATTCATGGAATAATTTAGGTTGGAAGTGACTTCAAAAAGTGATTCTCATTTAGCCTTCTCCACTTTGGCCTTAAGCCACCCAGCTGTCTCAGCCCCTCCAAATAAGTTATATACTCCAGGTACTAGTCATCTTGGTGGCCATCAGCTGAACTCATTCCTGTCTGTAATGCCTGTTGTGTACTTTAGGATGCAAAAGTGGACACAGTATTCCAGGTGTGGTCTCAAGTGCTGAACAGAGAGGAGTAACAACCTTCGTCAATCTGCTGGCTGAACTCTTCCTGCTATGACCTACTATGCAGTTAGCTTTCACCCCTACAAGGACACGTTGTTGACCCATATTCAATTTCTTGTCAACCAGTACACTATATTCATTATGCAGAGTTGCTTTCCTGCCAGTCTGCTCCCAGCTTCTAACACTGTGTGGAGTTCTTTGCATTTGCTGAACTTCATGAGTTTTCTTCAACCCATTTCTCCAGTTTGCTGATCTGCCTTTAGTTGACAGGACTCCATAGCATATTGGCCATTCCCTCCCAAGTAGATGTCATGTGAACATGCTGAAATTGCACTCTGCCTTGACCCAGTTTAATAATGAAGATACAAACCAACATTGACCTTTGAAGAATGTCATTCAGAACTTACTGCCAGGCACACTTGGAACTTTTGCTCACTACTATTTGATCTTGCATTCATTTTAATATCGAAAAGGGAAGCTTTCTGCAATCTCAGAAATACTGAAAACTTCCTTTGACTTTGCTTTTTAAAATTCAGTTCCTCCAAAGAACCATTTGCAACAAAAGATATGCCACATTTACTCCATTTATATATAACACAAATGTTAGACAGGGAACTTCCACAAAGACTAGGCAAGGCCTACTGACTAATCAGGATTTCTGCAGACCCTCTATCTTTGGATGGATTCTACTTCGTATAATAAAATGAAGCATTCTAGATAATATTACTGATATAAAGTAACAAGTAAGTCCTGAACAAAATCAATTTAGGTGCAGCCTTCCCTCCTTCTTTGAGAACATTCTCTCAGAAGAAATTTTAAAGAAGCTCTGAAATTGTTTTTGTGAAGGAGTAACTCATTTCACTGCTGAACTTTTACATGTAGTGTTTATTTTCTACTTGAAAAAAGTAAGTCTCCCTAGAAGCCTTGATTAAAAGTGGTCTACCTGCTTGAATGGACAAATGGGACTGAGTAGGAAAAAAAGATTTCCGAACTGGACATCTTTATCTCAGTATGCAGGCTCTGACGACAGAAGACTTGGTGGGAAAATAAAAGGCCTCTGCATATGTAGATATAGAATAATCTAGCCTAACTACATTTTCTCTTGATATATGATATTCAGGAATGATCTTACACTTTGTAGCATGCGGCTCAGCTTCTCATTACGTGACCCAAAACCTTTGGTGGTTGAGTGCTCTGCTGTGCAGCCACATAGTACATGTATTTCTCTGTCAATATTTGAACCTTCTTATGTTAGCTGAATGCTCCGTTACATGTCTGAAGGTATGAAGCACATACTCCTATAGAACATGCTCTTTTGACCACTTCTTTATATATTTTAATCAAAACCTTATTTCTAGATGAGGGTTCTAATCTTTTTGCTCTTTTTTCACAGAAAGAGGTATTAAGTCACATTTTCTGAACTGTTCACACAGTATTTTTGTGAGGTGCAAAGGCCAGACTGCACAAATATTTAGGTAACATTTTAGTTGTTATTGAAAATCACTATAAAACTTTTGGGATTATTCTTTATCATACTCCCTATGCAGTCTAATATCCCATTGAAGGAGCCTTTTCCTGTTAAGGTTGTATTAAGCCTGGCTTCTTTGGGGTTTGTAGCAAAACCCCTTTATTTTTATAATTCTGCCACCTAATAATGGAGAAAATGGAAGTGACTAAAATATGCATCTGATGACAGATTACGGAATCCTAATCTGGATAAGAAACCAAGTTACTCAAAAGTAGTGCTACTCCTGACAAATCAAAACTGAGCACCAGAAGTCAAGAAAACCATAAATGCAAATGTGGTGGTAAGCATTCCATAAAGATAGAACATATTAAATATTTTATTTTAGGAGTCTACTTTCTCCTCACTTAGGTTGCGTCCAGCAAGAGAGGATGCTTTTAACTCTAAGTTAGGAAAAATCCCTTTACTTTTCTTCTTTTTAAATTCAAAAAGAAGTAAGCAAAATGTATAGCAGTATGCATGCTTCAGCTAAATATTACAGGAGTTAAGAAAGGGCTATGAGTAATTTAAGCAGATTTCTTGGAATGTGACTCTTTCAAGCACATATTCCCTCACATTTCCAGGATAATTTCCTTATGGAAGCTGGTTTAGTTTTGGAGCAGTTTAATTGTTCTCTTTACTAATCACAAGAGGTTAGGTTGATAAGCTGGAGGGAAGTAATGCCATCCTGAGGGACGTTGACACACTTGTGAGGTGGGCTAATGCCAACCTGATGACGTTTAACCACGCCAAGTGCAGGGTCCTCCACCTGGGTCAGAGCAATCCCAGGCACAGCTACTGGTTGAGCAGGGAAGAGATTCAGAGCAGCCCTGCAGAGAAGGAATTGGGGGTGTTGGTAGGTGAGAAAATGAACATGAGCCGGCAGTGTGCGCTTGCAGCCCAGAAAGCCAACCGTATCCTGGCCTGCATGAAGAGGAGCATGACCAGCAGGTCGAGGGAGGTGATCCTGCCCCTCTATTCTGCTTTCATGAGACCTCCCTTGGAGTTTTGTGGGCAGTTCTGGTGTCCTCAACATCAAAAGGACATGGAACTGTTGGAACAAATCCAGAGGAGGGCCACGAGGATGACCAGGGACTGAAGCAGCTCCCTTATGAAGATAGGCTGAGAAAGTTGGGGCTGTTCAGCCTGGAGAAGAGAAGGCTGTGTGGAGACCTCCTAGCAGCCTTCCATATCTGAAGGGGGCCTATAGGGATGCTGGGGAGCTACTCTTCATTAGGGACTGTAGTGAGAGGACAATGTGTAATGGGTTCAAACTTAAACAGCTGAAGTTTGGATTGGACATGAGGAGGGGGTTCTTTACTGTGGGGGTGGTGGGGCACTGGAGTGGTTGCCCAGGGAGGTTGTGAATGCTCCACCACCGGCAGTGTTCGGGGCAGGGTTGGACGGAACCTTGGGTGGCATGGTTTACTGGAAGGTGTTCCTGCCCATGGCAGGGGAGTTGGAACTGGATGATATTGAGGTCCTTTCCAGCCCTGACTATTCTATGATTCTATGACACACAGAACACTTTCTATCCTGTGCTTGTTTTCCTTACTGAGGATCTGTGCTGTCTTCACTGTGTCACAGTGCCTGTTTACTTGGATTTTTGGAAAGGTAGGAATTACTGATAATCAAATGGTTTTGTTTTATCCAGGCAAGAATTAAATTTAAGTAGAATACTAGGCTATCATTGCATAATTTATCTTTTTTCCCTCCCGCCTTGATTCAAAGATGGATCTAATTTACATATTTGAATTTAAGCTCTTCAACCTCTAAAATGAAATAATATTTCAAGAAGTAACAGAATAGTGCTGTAAAAGACCCTTTTTTGTTACCTGAAGCCCGAGTGAGCAAAGTAGCCAGATGGGATCTCAAAGATGAAAAAAAAACCAATGCAGGAAAAATAATATGGAAGAAGAGAAAAAGAGGAGCAGCACAGCTTTAAACAATTTGTTTATAATGACTAAAAAACTTGGAACTAAACAGGATGCAGCCAAAGTCAAAACAGTATATCTACTATAGAAAAAGGGTAAAAAACTAACATGGCAAACATACTGAAAGGAACTGCTGTGTTTGGGCAATGCTGAATGGGGTTGGAACTGTCTAATACATAAAGACTTTCCTGTAAATTACTAGGTAAAGTCAGGATAAAAGTGTAATCCTGCTATCTTGTGAAGATTCATAGCAAAAACAGACCTTACATAGTGAAGTATCATAAGGTATAAAATGATGGGACAATTAAAGCCAACTACTTACATCTTCATAACACATCAGAACAAGTTAACAGTAAAGACACAATGTGATTCTCGAAATAACAAGGTCCTGAGACAAAAAAATGCTTCAGCAGAATTAAAAAAAAATGCATTTCCATTGTTCAGTATACATTCTAATATTATTTAGTATGCATTCATTATATCATTAACTTGGTGATTTTGTAGCTTTATTTATTTTGATAAAACTGTTTGAAGGAAAAAAAAAATACAAGTTTTTATACCACGCAATATGATCTGTAAATTTCTCAAAGTTTATTTGTTGATTTTTTTTATAAAAGTGATCAAAAATTGGTGCTTTAAATGATTCTCAGTCAGACAGTTACTAAGCCCTAGGAAGAAACCTTTTCTATCTTGCTATAGGCCTTAGCCACTCTGACAGCTTAGATCATGAACTGAATAGGTCTTTGGTCTAACATGGTACGGTTATTCCTAGATCTTTGATGAAATATAGAAGGCTTGGATGCAAAATCTTCCTACAGTTTCTCAGTATACGTGTTTTTCAGGCTTCAACTGCAGCAAATTAGGTTCCTTACTTCTTTGTAATCCCTTCTTCCACTTTAATTGACCTGATTTTGTCTATAGCTTTTTCCTGTTATTTTTTTTAAATCTAGCTTTTCCTCTGTTAATCCAATACAGCTAAAATATTGATGACTATCTTTCTTATTCTTCCTCTGAAATGGAGTCAGACAGAGATCAGTAATGTCCAAATGAATTAACTATGGTCAGATTAATTTTGAAAGGTTGCAGAACTCTTCTTCAAACCTATCTGAAGAATTAAGACAAAACCCTGATTCATATTAAGTGACTGTTGAGTATCCAGACAAGGGCTGTACCAGGAATATCAGAAAGGGAAAACAGTAAAGTATTGGTAAGTTTCACAGTTAGAGCTCAACTGAAAAGGATCATTCTCATAAGCAGACCTCTTCTGAAATGGCTGTATATGTTTTTTTAAATTATTAAATTGCTGACTCACTTATTTTCTCAGATTTATTACAGCGCAGAGTCAGATGCATTTCACCTGCAGTAGTCATGGTTGTTCTTTACCAAACTTTTACTTTTCTCAAGGACATTTGTGTCCTACCAAAATGCAAAGAAAGCACTATGGTTACTTTTTTCCCTAAAATCACTTACAGGGTTTTGAGCCACAGCAGTTTGTCACTCAGTAAAATGCCGTAAATAAGCCACATGGCTAACACTGATAGCTACTAAAAAGTCAAATTCACCACAAGGCCTGTGATAGCTTTAGTACCTATCTAATTAGTGTGTAATTTAAAAGCGATCAGCAGATTTTTTCTGGGGTGTTGGTGGAGGTAGTTTCATGTACCATGATTGACCCCTGTGGAACTGAATGCATTTTGTTTTCCTATATGCAAAGATTAGCATGAATAGGTATGTCACCTGACAACAGTATGGAGTGATAGAAAGATTGGTTCTGAGACACAGGCAGTACCTCAGCTGCCTATAAAGTGCTTTTTCTGGAATTCTTCCCCAAAACTGTAAGCATATAGACATTTTGATAGTATTGATGGCTTTGGCTTGGTTTGAATCAACAGGAGCCTACAACCTAGAAATGAAAGGTGCGTGCCTTCTATTTTAATCAACCACTTTCAGGTGAAGAACTTCCTTTTTTTTCCTTTACATTTCTTTGAACAACATTCCAGCTAAAATTGTAATTGTGAAGATGCCAATGGCCACAGTCTGCAGTTCCCTCTAGGTTCTCTTCTGGAAACTGTACTAGCTCAAGATTTTTGCAGACAACTTGTAAGGTACCTTTGCCTTTATGACTCTGAACATCAAAAAAATGGCCCTACATTTATTTAATCTGGATGGCACCATTTCCTTCAGATATGTTACTTTTAGAAAGGTTGGAAATGATTCCTGAAAACAGAGTATACCCAAGTCACTTCGTCCCTGGGCACTTTTCAGGAAGAGAAGTGCTTGAGGACTTCCATCCTGGACTTCTCAATCTGTGTTCATGGCAGCAAAATGAGGTAAATCCTTACAGGAATCTCACTCATTCAATGCTAAGCCTATTAATAGCTACCTCTGAGTGGCAAAAGTCTTGTTATTTGAAATAGAACATGTTTTACTTTCAAGATGGAATGCTTTGAAGCACTAAAAGAAAGGCGAATCAGTGTATAAAGGAATTAAGATACTCTCTAAAAAGTCACCTTCTCAATTATTATTCTGGGAAACAGGGTACATATCTTTGAAGAAAAATCAAGAGTAGAAAAAAGATAGGGTGTTTTTTCACTCTCTATGAAGGAGTGAGCTCAGAGGCAACCTTCCATGAGCCATGTAAGAATGGAAGCTAAGCCAGTGCCATGGAAGTGATCCATTGCTGCCATACCAAAGTAGGATGTGTGACAGGAACTATTAACTCTTTTCCCATGGCGAAGCATAGTTAGGTTATTCTGTGCAAAACTTAACAACCCATTGAGATATAAAACATTGTTGTTGTATCATAAAGCTATAAAGTTTATCTCTGGTGAATAATTATATGTGGTCTTTCCTTATGCATTATTTAACAAGTCACTTTAAACCTCATACTCCATTTACCATCACAGCTGTGCCGTTATATATGCTACTAAGTATATGTTAGAGTGGAAATTAATGTCCAGTGTCAAAACGAACAAGTTGGTTGAAATTCACTTAGCTAATACAGAGAAACTGACAAGCTTCCATAAACTTGTAAGGAACATAAAACCTTTTTAGTTTGCATACAAAACCAACAAAATATGGACAGATATACATTAGCCTTTTTGTGCTGATTTGGGCCACGGTAGGTTATTATGTAATTATACCTTGTCATGGGTTCAGCAGCAGCAGTCATTTTTTCTCCTTCGTAGTAGCTGGTGCAGTGCTGTGTTTTCGATTTTTAGTCTGGGAACAGCGCTGATAACACCGATGTTTACAGTTGTGGCTTAGAATGTTTTGGCTCGACCAAGGACTTTCTGAGTCTCATGCTCCGCCAGGGAGGGGGGGGAAGCTGGGAGGAAGCAGAGACAGGACACCTGACCCAAACTGACCAAAGAGGTTATTCCATACCACAGCATGTCATGTCCAGGATGTAAAGCAGAGAGCAGAGACCTGGAAGGGTGGGGGTGCACTGCGTGGTCGGGCTTGGTTTTAGGTGGTGAGAAATTGTATTCTTTCCTTGTATTTGCCTTGTCATTATTATTATTGGTGGTAGCAGTAGTGGTTTGTGCTATACTTTAGTTACTAAACTGTTCTTATCTCAACCTGTGGGAGTTGCATTCTTTTCGATTCTCCTTCCCATCCCTCCGGGAGCGGGGGGAAGAAAGAGAGGGGAGTGAGTGAGAGAGCGACTGCGTGATTTACGGCTTAAACCACGACATACCTAATGCAGATAAACAGTCAACAGTCAACAGTCATTGCCTGGGAAGCAATGCAAAACCGCTAAGTAAGCAAATTATTAAGATTGGTCACAAATTTTTTTCCTGTTCTTAAAGTAGATTGAAACACTTTACCTCTGGATCCATAAGAACAGTAGGAAGAAACAACAGTATAACTTCAGATAAAAAATATTTCAAAAAAATTGTTAAATTTTATATTAGACTTACAATAATACTCAGTTCCATGTTAAAGATATGCTCTCTCTGATTAGGACAACATTCTGAGCATAAACTTCTTTCATGGTGAAGTGCTTAGAACTGGTAATTAGCATAAAAAATTCAGAGTGTTTACTCTCCCTTAAAAAAGCAAGAAGGCACTATGACCTATAAAGTACCTCTAGTATTCAATTTTAAATCTCTACTTGAAATTTATGGGCTATATTAATGTATTATGAGATGGATGTAAATGGCTCACGAATAAAATTAAGCTGAAAATTTGGAAAAGATTTCAAGCTGCAACATTCAAGTCCATAACAGTTTTCTAAATAGTATGGTTAGGACAAGGAACTAAACCTTTTGGTTCCCAAAAAAAATTTATCAAATGGATTTCTTTGTTAAAATGCAAGTGATATTCTAAGAAGTATCTTCAGCCTGTCTGAAGACAGTCCTTAGCTGCCTGATATTTGTCAACTCTGAAAGCATGACGTAAGAAGAGATAACTGATGCTTCTTTATCATATATCATATATAATATTTCTATGTTTAACCCTATGCTTCAGGTCCTCCAAAACTGTCACAGAAAATAAGATTACCCTCCCCAGCTGCAAAGCATGGTTCCTCTAGGGAAAATAAAGAGAAAACATGTGTTTTGAAGCATTAGATTTAGTACAGGTGCAGTCTGCAAAAGCCTCACTTTTGCCTCTCTGCATCTGTAACTCCACACCTTACTGCCGGGTAGGTACCATTGCTTGCCTGCTAGTATGTCAAATCCTCACTTACGAGGATTTAGAGGCACTTTCACAGCCATCATCCTCTTCTCCCCAGTTAGCCAGAGTTGAGTTGGAGGTAAGGGGGGAATGTGTCTGCTACAGCAGTTACCCCCATTAGATTTATAGCTTTCCTTGAAGGTTTAATTCCTAACTTCTCCCCTTGGTATTTATTTAAAACGCTAATTTGGACCCCTGTATCAATTAAAAATTACACACTTGCGTTGGCTCCACGGGAATATGTGTATAGGGCTCCTTTTCAGCGGGTCACTGGCAGGTATTCACCACACGGAGCGTGCGGCCCCAGCCCCAAACCGTGGCTTCTTGGTTTTTAACTCTTTCAGGTCCTCCCGCAAAGGTGAGAAAGGGTTAAAGGCACCGCCGCTGGAGGGAACAGGGATGGGGACTGGGGAAGGGGGGGAAGAGGGGGACAGGGACTGTCGCTTTTCTGTCTTTCTGGGCTGTGACTGTTCCTCCTACGAATTCCACCAGTTTCCGAATGTGATCGGTGGGCAGACAGTGCAGCCCTTCTCTGGGTACCCATTCTAACAATGTTTTTCACCAAAGATAGTTTCTTTCAGAATCTTAAGCCTGTCCCAGCCTGTCTCGGTATGGCTCAGGACCCCAGTGGGACGACCGAGCCAGGACGGATCGGGCCAGGGCCAGTGATCAACCGGCCGGACCTTCCTGCGCCACTCTCCGGATAGGTCCCGCCTGAATATATTGTGTAATGACTCCACTGGAGTCAAATCGTGCAAGGGGGGTTCTGAGGCTCTTGCCGGTTGTGCTCAATGGCTGCCTGAATTCTCTCCCTAGGAGACTGAATGAATGTTTTCAGGGTGTTTGGTAATCCCCTAACGAATGTTCTGAGGTGGCCAGGATCAATCGGAGTGGCCATTGGTACTCTGGACAGCCCTCTCTCATACATCACTTGGGCTCAAGCAGCATGTGAAAGCTTGGGCAGCCCTTTCACAGTAACAGCGATAGGCTCTCTTCTCCCCTGGGCTCTTTCCCCCCAGCCCAATAACCCACTCAGGAGGTTATTGACCAATTGCCCATTGGTCCGTTGCTCAAGTACACTCCTGGACCCCCAAACCTGCTTGCTTCTTCATCACTTAACATCCCGCATAGTATTCAGTCTCCCCCGTCAGAGACTCTCCACAAATGCCTCAGTTGCAGGTCTGTGCCTGCAATCAACTCCTGAATTTGAACAATACTGGAGGGTTTTTTTTAACTCGTGCCAGCATAATTTCAGTTCTTTGCTCCAATAAATGCATTCACTCTCTCTAATTCTTCTTTTAAACAGTCCGTCTCCAACTGCTTCTCAGATCATTCCTTGCGAAATAGTACTGCGCCTGTACCAAGCATGTGCCCAGGATAGTACACAAGTTTTCTTTACCTCGTCCCCTTATCCACTCTGTTCAACTATCTCTAGGACCGCTCTTGAGTAGAAACACTTCTTCTTCACCCGTTGTACACCTGGGGGAGGCACATTTGTGCGTCCATAACAATTCCTCTATGGACATCCTGCTGACTATGCTAATCTAAGTGTCATGGAAATAATAAACAGAAGCTAAAAGAAATTTATTGTTCAAACTTGATTAAAGCTCCACCAATACCAGCTACAAATTTGGGATGTCACATGGATTTGTCACTACACTGCTGATTCTGAAAGTTTATAGACAACGATCCAAAATGTTCAATCATTCACCTAAAAAGGGAGGGCTTTCAACCTCAAGGAGTTTCCTTGGACAGTGTCCTGAACCAAGGGGACAGTCCTGACTGCAGGCCTGCTGGTCCGAGAAGGATGAACTCAAATGGTTCTCTGGCAGGGCTGCTTTTATACCTTAGTAGAATCTGACTTGTGATCAAATATAGTCCCATAGCCACACCATGGGTTCAAGACCCAACCTCCTTGCCCCTCTCCCTGCTGACCACCGCTGTGGATGGTAAAAGAAATATGCACTTGGTGAGTTTCCTGGGCCTCTTGTCTCTGGTGGGAAGCTTTCATGGGATTTTGTCAGGTCTTTTTTAGGGCTTTTATCAGGGCAGGTGTACCTGCCACAGCTCCAGGGAGGAAATTCTCAATGGGAACTGCATGCAGCTCTATACTTATGTGGGGTTTTCTGTGTACCATCTACAAATGTAGTTACTAAACCAGTACATGGTGTAGGAGGAAGTTACTTTTTTAAAGTAATAATGAGTGATACTCACATGTTCAGCTCAGATCCAAACACTTTAAAACATTACGAATATAAACAGCAGCTGAAAATGCCTGGAACTATCTGTTGTGCTTCAAAGTAAGAATTCACCTTTTTCTGGGTCAGGTGGCAGTAGCATCATCCCACTGTTTGAAATACTGTGTAAATGGGCGCATGCAGTAGTGGTGATTTTGTTTCTCCTTCATTCTGTGGTTTATTCACTAGAACCAAGTAGCAGAGGCAAGAAGGTCCTCTCTTAAGGAGACAAATGGTTTATCTAAATGTTCTTAGAAAACATTTTCAGCAGAAATTTCACAGGGGTCAGTTGCTGCTTCAGTCAAATATGTGCCAAACAGCCCAGATATATCTCTCTAATGTTTTTTATTTATCAAAAGATAGTATCATAGAATAGTTAGGGTTGGAAAGGACCTTAACATCATCTAGTTCCAACCCCCCTGCCATGGGCAGGGACACCTCCCACTAAACCATGCCCCCCTCTGTCCAACAAAGTTGTTTGGTTGGGGGTTTTTTAACTGTCTTGAGGCTTGCAAAAAAATAAGCTCTCTAAATTGCTGAACTGAAACCCCAGAAATTAATGCTACAATATTTGATGGAAAATTAAGGTATTAACCCAGAGCTGAATTTATCAGCAATGTTATAGTGTTTTTTACATACTAATCTCAGATGATTTTCATTCTCTCAAGAAAAGTTGCTTAAATAGATTTTGTCTGTTCACAAAAACGGGCTACCAGTGATCATTACAAACAAGCCTGTTCTAGCAACAATCAGATAATTATGGCAAAGCTCATATAAAAATGCAGAGTAAAAAACAGACTGAAATTAATATATTTCATTGCACAGGGCTCTAAATACTTAATGTGAATCCATCTTTTTCTCTGCCAGACAGCTACTAAATGTCCTGGGCGCTGCTGTGACTTATCTGCAAGCTGTTCTAGTGGTTTCCAAATGTTTCTAATGTGCAGAATAATGAAGTTCAATTAAATTGCTACCTTTTTGAAATATCAAGTTTGAAATAATCCAAACACTCTTTGCTCAATGTGTTACACCCCCATTCCTATTTCCACAAGCAGTATGGTTATGTAATTGTACTTTGCACGACATGTTTGGGGTTTTTTTCCTGCATGTAAAGGCTCATTTAGCCTTGAAAAATATTGATGTCCTCATATTTTAGCAGCTGAAATTACCATACCTTGGAGTTTTTCTTTCCAGTTCTGAGTTTTGTAGTTATTTTTCTATTCATTCTATGTAGACTTTTACAAAGCTTCAGTCACGGAATCAAGTCCACTTTATGTGTATGGCAAGTAGTTTTGACAGTCAGAAGAATGAAAGCAGTAAAAATTAGGCAAAAAAATTCTTCTTCAATAAATTTTTGGGGTTTTTTATTTTGAAATTTATTTGAAATAGGTTTCTACCCTTGTCTCTACTTTGTTTTTTCAACTCAAATTTAGAATGATTCTGAAATCCGAAAATAAACCTTTTTATAAACTTTCTGCTTTTCCATGGTGTTTCTTCCTGTATGAAAATGAAAAGCTCCTGTGAAACAGTTACAGGTTTTATGGCTGTAAAACTGGAATATGAAAATTCATGAAAGGTTGCTTTTCATCAAAACCATAACATCAGTACATTTTTAAGTTTATTCACAAATCCCTACCCAAGTTCTGAATTTGTAAACCATGAAACTACCTGTGTTTTTTATACTTTTGAGTTACTCTATGACCAATTTGATGGTATTTATTAGGAACAATAACATGAGGGAAAACATGCATCAGGTGCTAAATCTAATGATAGTGGTGTTTCCATTTACTTTCATAGCAAATAATTCTCATCTGTCCAACTTTTTCATTACTATGCCAATTTAGCTTAGTATTCATTGTGAATAAAAGTCCAGTTTTCTCAAATTTTTTGCTAAATTGGGAAAAATTATGGTTTACCTTAATCTGTCTTGTCAATTTATTATCTCAATATCCAGTATTAGCACAGTGGCCACCCAGGAAAGTACTGATCTAAGTCCATTTCACTTTATCAAACTAAGCAAAAAGAAAACCGAATGAACAATCTTACCCTCATTTTTTTCAACTGTTGCATAGTACATAAAAAAGACAACCTTTAGATAGTGATTATTAAATAAAATGTCTATCAACTATCAAAACCTACTATAATTAACAGTTATACTTAAAACATTGACATGTTATAACCCACAAAAGAATTTCAATAGCAGACAGAAATCCAAATGACAGAACTCTTAAGTAAGATAAGGAGATAAGGTGCTCAGGAAGATCATCTCCAGTCAGGGTTATTTTTTTGTCTTAGAAATAAAAGACACATCACTGGGAGTCTTTCATGAATACATAAAACCATTTCTTCTTCTCCACAGAACAATCTTAAACAATGTGAAAGTACTAAAAATATCATAAATAATTTAAATTTTCATCTAAAAATTAAACCAGACACAAGCCGATTAGTTCAGTCAATGAGGATAAAAATAATCCTTATTTCAATATTTTACCATTGAAATAGCATTTACAAAATTCCAGATAAATCAGAATGTACTTACCTTTTTCCAGTTTTAAAGATTATATTATCCTAATTAACAATAGACAATTTTCATTTAAATAGAATATTCAGGCAACATCTTAATTCTTTTCTTCTATACTCTGGATAAGTGTGGAGTCATTTTCTCCATTCCCTTTATTTAAAGCCACCCTATTTTTAGATTTTCCCCAAACTGGACACAAACTTTCATCATATATTGAAAGTGCTACACCTAAAAACCAGTTAGCTACACTTAATCTAAAACACCTAACTCTGCAATTACCAACCAGTTAGCATTAAAATGTCAGCCAAAACAGTCAACAGATGGAACCCATTATACACTAACATTAGACATTTAAAAGTTAAGCATTTTGCTTAAAGCAGATGCCTATTAATAGAGGTATGGGCAGATAAGAAGTCATATTACTACTTAAGTGGTTATGTCTCTCCAGTGATTATAAAGGAAAGCAAATAAGTAAAATTGCTTAGATGAGATGTTTAACTTTTAATAGGTAATGCTATATAAGAGAAATAATTTTTTCCATTATCTATTATTTCTCCAGAAATTTCTTTCTAAGAAACTTATTACAATGGATATGACTTTGTACATGCAGAATTTGCTCAAAGATTTTAAAAGGTAATTAGCATTTCTATATAGTCTTCTGCCTACCTACAGCAATCTAGAATGAGTAAAAAGGTGCTGGAGCAGCTATTTCCAATGGAGTTATACCTGCTTCAAATATCAAGCTACGGTTTTGTTTTGGGGTTGTTTTGCATTGTGGTTTTTCTTTTTTTTTAACTCATTTGGAAAAACATTAGCCATTTCAGAATAAGCCAAGCAGCATGGTAAAAACTTCACAGAGTTAAACAGGCTAATGTCTAAATTAAGAATTGCATTGGTCTCTCAGCATGGTATTAATTAGTGCTGCCTAAAGAATTGCCTGTTTACACCTATTATAATTTTGCCTGATGCTAGGGTGCCAGGCAAGCATTACAGTTCTTTCAAAACTAGTTGAATGATGCCGGTCTTGCCCACATTTTGCAGTACAGAGATTCCCACAGGCACATGTAGAATTAAAAAAATAAGGAATCTGGACTGAAGGTATAAGAAGGTTAAGTTCAGAAGCCTTCAAAAGAACTGAACAAATCCGTTCTTTGATCTCTATTCTGAAAGACTGTGCAGTCTTGCTATGCTGTTCTGTCACTTAGGGATCTTTCTGTATGGAAAACTCTGTTTACATTTAAGCCATTATTATCCCTTCCAGAGTCTTTCCCAGGCAAAGGTTCTGCAACACTTCAGATGCCCTCAGGGATCTTCAACTCTAATTATTTACAGGAGTGAGATTTTAAGACACTAAGAATGATTTTACATGTTTAAAGGGCTTAAATGCAATATTGAGAGACTTCAAAAGAATTCCCACTAAGTGAGACTTGGCAATGCTAGCTCAGTCAAACAAAACTGGAGAAGTCTGGAATTCTCACTTCAACTCTGGGTGCTCTTGCTTTTGTCTGCTTTGCTTGGATCTTTGATTCTGTGTCCTGTGATTTACTATTTTATTTATCTTTTTTCTAGACTCCAAGTAATGAAAAACATTTGGACCCGAAATTTTATATATATGTCCAATAAAATGCTATTAAATTCTGCATATTTTAAATATCTACTTGTTTAAGAGATTTATGTGCTTTGAAATATTTAAATATGCTTTTAAAGCTTAACCAGATTGTCAGACAATGGAATTATTTTCCCATTTTAAACTACTGGTCCACCTGTTCTTTCTGCACAAATCATTGCATTTTGGCTATTACCTACTTATAAAAATTTAATTCTGAAACTTGTCTGGAAAACTAATATTTATGAAGTTTCTTTGTGGTGATATAACTATGGTGTAAATCATATGTAATTTGACTATACTGTATTTTTATTTCAAGAAATGAAAATCTAAAGGAAATCTGAACAAGCTGAATCCACTGTAAAATCATTTGTTACTAAGGTCAGAGGAATGATAACCACATGTATAAATTCAACTCAGCTGAGTGTACTTGTTCTAATTCAGAGTTGGTTACACAGCAAAATGGAGCTTATCAGTGAAAAAAAGCAGTAGTCAAAAATTGACCTAAATATACAGGTAACAATGTATTCAGACTAGATGTATTTGTAAAACGTAAAAATCTTTAAATTAAAATCTTTCAGGGTCCAAACACAAAGCATTTGTTTTCAAACTATCTGTTTTCCAAACCCATCTACCCAGATCTTAAGCTTTAATTCGGTTTACTATTCTGGAAAAAAAAAAAAAAAAAAACAACAAAACTATAAATTGTTTTCAAAGCTCTGTGAACCTATATTTGATGTCAACTGTTTTAAACAAATTGTTGATTCTAGCTCACAGCAGGCAAAATATGTACCTTCAAGTCATTGAGATAACTATCTAGAGATAGCAAAAATAAAGAATAGATATATGAGAACAGGAAATCCCAATTTATGTTGAACCAGTACATGAATATAAAAAACATTGTTAGGACTCTATTTAGAGTCCGTGAAGAATTACAATGCTCCCCCTGTAATATCATTTTGGGAATTTCCTAGATAAATGTAGGAGAACAATTTAACAATTAAATCACTATACTGAGTGATCACTGTGCTGAGAGATCTAATATGACTTTCTCTAATATGCTGTGCAGGAAATGGAGGTGCTTCAGTTTATTCATCTTAAAATAATATGCATTGTTAATTCTTATTCTCAGGGCAGTATTATAAAGGTGATTTAACGATCTTGTCATACTATGCATCATAACTATTACTTTACCAAATAATCATATTAAATATAACAGGGAAAACCAATTAATTTTCATTTGTGTTCTCATTGTCTTTGCCAAATACTGTTCCAGAAAGATTCTTTGTATCTGAGCAGATCAAAATTTTCTGAAATGTGAGTCATAATGGATATTAAGACAAAACTTTAAAGACCAGTGGTACCCATTAAGTTGTTATCTTTGCCCTCATTTATTTAAAGACTCCACAGATTCATGAAATTACAGACAAGAGGAGAATCTACCAGAAAAGAACAGGTTTTGCTGTCTTCTTTCCTCTCCATTGCCTACTGTGGAAATTACTGTAATTTTTTTTCAATTAATTTTCCTCTCCTAGTTTGTTAAATATTCTGTGTCAAATAAGTTGCATTCTGTTCCTTTACACTGGACATAATTTTCCACAATAAGACCTCTGTTCATCACTGCATTTAAATATTTTTTGTTCAAGTTACAACAGGAAGAGGATTCCATTAATAGGGGGTAATATCCCTACCATATTTAGTGGTGGTATTCCTAGGGACATTAAAACTGGGGGCAGATAACGGAAGCTGAAGAGATTAATTCCTTTCCCATGACAGTGATATGTCATAGCCATTCACTGATCAGGAATATTACATACAGGCTTCTATCACAGATTATAAGATTTCAAGTTTTATTTAGTCCTGAAATCATGATGACTCATATTTTATTGTATATAATTTTTCTTAGTACTGTATTTCTTAAGTCACTTACATGCACCTTAAAAGAGATCCTATACCTCCCAACATACTTACAATTCCTCTGAACCAGTATTTTCAGTAATTTTACTCACTTTGTGATTTCTGCATAAAAATGTTTACTTTTATTCTCTTTGTATTTTTAGTAGGCATTATATATATTAGATCAGAGGACAGAAGGCAGTTTTAATACTGCCCAGCATAATATACCTTTTCAAAAATAGCAGCCATGTAGAACATCTTAGTGAACATCATAGCCATATTCACTTCTCTAAAAGTCTAATTCTGGTCCTCATCCTCTTGAGTGAACCTTTGAGGTCCTATAGTGACAACAGTACAATGATGGTTTCTACTTCTATTCAGTACCGTTTAAGAAGCAAGCTGGCAAAATTTTAATGTAAGGATGACGAATTTATTTTTCATTGAAGAAAAATCATTCAATACCTTTAAATGTGATGCTAATTCTCCAACTGTGGCACAATGAAATGCCACTCCATAAAGATAAGAATACAGCTTAATCTGACAAAAAGATTTAGATAACGGGCTTTTCAATTTGTACTTCAAGTTCTGTAATCTTACTGCTATGCAATCAAACCTAGCCTTTCAGTCCTTAAACTAGTTAAGGATTTGTAATGCAGATGAAGTTTTACAGACTTTCTGTAGAATTCTTCTCAAGCAAGTGCAAACTGTTTCTCATTTCTTTTTTTCTCTTCCCAGCAAGCAGAACTTTGAGCACCAATGGAGGAAATTCTTAATTTCTTATAGGCTTTTAGAACATGAGGTAGGTGAAATTGGGATTCATTTTATTGAATTTTTTCTATCTAAAGTGAGGTATCTATTCTGACTTTAGTAATTTAACCTTCCTTTGCAATCAGTGGAATCCAGTAGACTTTTCCAGGGGCTTACCTATGCTATCCTAAGAAAGAAGTCTGTGAAAGCCTCTGAGTTTCCTGTTATGAAAACATGCCCAAATCTTATCTCAAATTTGCTTGAAGAATAAATTTATACTTGTGTCCCATCTCTTTAATTGTGGTTACGTAGCCTGTAGTGTTTATTTATGCTACTGATTAAGACATAGCAAGTTCTTTAGGCAGCTGGGTTTTTTTAAATTTACATGGTGCACACAGATACGCTGATAGTAGTTTCCCAATACACTGCTCTAACCTGAACAGTAAAATATGGATTACAATTCATATACTTCATTAAAAGTGAACATGAAAATAACTTTGTTCCTCTCTTCTGAAAACCTCATTCAATAAAATGTGAATTCTTTTGCTTATCATCTATTTCAGAACAGGGCTTTTAGGCCATATTCAAAACAAGTTATTCCAGAGGGGTAGATCTCTCACTTGCACTAAACCTTCTTTGTGACAACACTGAATAATAGCTACAGGTTTTTGCTAGTGGGTCAAACAATATTAATGAGGTCACTGCCTTTTCTGCATTTAATACAGAAAAAACAGCCCTGAAAAGAGAATTAATTTGACTAAGGCTAGTCTATTCAGTAACAGAACAAGAACACATTTCCCCTGAATCCCATTCCAGATCTCTAAACTAGGCTGTTTCTAATCTAGTGGCTTAGAATCAGAAGAAACATGTAGGACATTCACAAATGTCCTTAGATTGTATGTCTTACTTGCTAAATGTTTCTTTATAAAATAGAGTTCTTTTTTGTTGAAAAGCATCTATAATAGGTCCATAACAGGTAATTGTCCATAATATGTAATTAACAGTCCAAGATTAAAAAAGTGTTACATTTAAAAAACTATGTTTATTTCAAAATATCTTGTATTTTTAAGTATTAAATAATAATAGTAACTTTATGTGAATGAGGTTTTCCTCATTTGACCAGGTTGGAGAAAACTTTCAAGAGGGCAATAATGCTTGTGTTGACAATAATATGAGATTTCAGAATGTGGTGTTTTGGGGTTTTTTTTAATAGATCAAAATAGCTCTAAATATTTCACTATGTGAAATAGATACACATAGATATTCCTGAGTGTATAAGACGTTTATGTTCAAAGACTAAAGAGATCCTAATCACACCAGAAACTTTCCCTCCAGACCTTTCCCCATCAGGTAGAGCTCAGATTTGAAATACCACTGTAGGACCACATATAGGTGGGTTTTCTGCCTCATTCACAAGTACAATATTTTATCTAAAATCTCAGATGCAAATCAGATACATTAGATCTCTTAACCTTAAAACCTCGTGCAGTAAATGCGTAAGACTCCAAATCTCCTTGTCTAAGGTACAGATAATGTTCCATTAAGTATAAACTAGTTCACCCTGCTGTCTGTCCATTTTTTTCCTACATTTCTTTGAGTCTTCAATTTGTCAGTATCTTCCCAATAAAAAGGTTGCAAGACTTGTATATAATGTTCCAGGTGCAAATTCACCAAATACAAATACGGTATTCACTTTGCAGAAAAAGATGGGAAAAGTTTCTCATTACAGCATTCTTCCAGGTTATGCTAGCATAACATCATTAAAAAGTGACCTTGATTTTTCAATGCTTAAAGACAATCTGGTGTGAAATGTGCTTTGCTGAATTTTTGTCACAAATGACATAAAAGGTACTTTACCTCTTCTTTCAAAAGCAAGTAGTTTTTGCTCTCACAATGATTGTTTTTGCTCTGCTTTTCTTTATTGATTTTACAACATGTAGCTCAAGATTATTTTTGTAGATGGCAGCTGTTGGAGCCTAAACTGATACTTTCCATGTGTTGGTTTTCTCCACAGTTCTGTTTTTCAAATCCATTCAGTTTGTCATTTATATTATTATATGCTCTTTCACAGGCAGGTCCTCATGTGTCCCCTATGAGTTTACTACCAAGAGGATACAGACAGACAGTGTGGCTTTGAGCATCTCATGAGAACAACTTGTTGACAGCAAGGTATATATATATGAATTCAATGGTCCTGCTCCCGCTGTGAGTGCACTCCACCTCATGTTTGTTCACAGCCCTTCATTGTACTCTTTTACAGAAAGTATTGCTCAGCCTCCAAGGAAAGGCAGTTGAAGATGGAAGCTAAACCATTCCATGTGGTTTTGACTTTGATTAATTCAGGCAGTATTACGGATGATCATGATCTTTGCTACTGATGATCATGATCTGATTACCAATCTATGGATGAAACTTATACTAACAGCTGTTACATCAAGCTAATTCCTGGAAAACATGCGAAGAAGGCCTGTTAAAACAATAGTGTAGTAGGACTAATATTAAAAGCAAGGCATTTAAATAAGGTGATAAGTCAAAAAGTCCTTCAATTCCAAAACAAAGTACAGGCTAGATATCCTTGACATATTAATTTAGTAGAAAGAAACAATTAGACATCTATATCTGTAAGCCATAAAGATACATAAAATAGATTTAAAAATCCAGATAAAAGAATATAAAAAGAACTGAGGGATTCAAAATAACGGAGTAAATTACCAGTAACATGACAAATTATGTTTATTATTGATAAAGTCAATGTTATTAAAATTAAGATCTAAGTTATGAATAGTCATGACATTTGTTGTGGCTTAACACCAGCTGGCAGATAAGTACAATGCCGTTGCAAACTCACTCCCTCTTCCCACCTCCCCAGTGGGATGGGGAGGAGAATTGCTAAAACTTACAGATCATCACAGGATCAAAATTGCTATAGAAGTTCACAAATGGACCTTAGTATCACAGTGCACAACTCAGCAAATATTTCTTCAAATATATTTGAAGGCAATAAATCAAGCAGGATGCATAAAAGACAAAGTAAATTAGTGGTGAAACTTCCCTAGATTCTATTGTTCTATGATGTGATATGTATTACTGATTCATCTATTATAAAAATTGCTGAGGTTCAGAAAAGATAATGAGGCTGAGTAGGATCTAAGGAAAATTCATGAATCTCCATAGGAAGATGACGTTTTCTTATCTTAGAAACAGGAAGATAGTAAGTAATAAAATCAAATAACAAAAAATGTGGGATAAGGGAATGAGGAACTTCTGTTCTTCCTGTTTCATAGTACAAGATAAAAGTTCCATTAAGTCAAAATGAAAATTGCAAATCGAAAACTGATGAAAAGCAAATATTTTTATGTTCATTATGTAATTATTATGTAGGTATCATTGCAACCAGAGTTTAAGCTCTTTCAGAATATGAAGATGGGAGTTAAAATAGAAAATACTTAAAGAAGAGATTTGAAAGTGACCTATAACAAAAAAAAAAAGGTTTCAGATCTTGAACCTGTATCTTATTAGTAGCAGTCTTTCATGAAAAACAAATCTTTAACCAGTTTGGGCTATTTCACAACCTGAGGCACATTTTATTTTATTGAGAGAGAGGGTATATGAAATCAAATGGACTGTATGTAAAATTCAGAAGTCAACTGTTGTGTTCTATTTTATATACATCTTATATATATTACATACACACACTTCTTAGAATTTGAAGAATTGAAAGAAAATTCCTTCTTATGCAAGACTACAACAAATCTGGCCAGAAATCAAGCCTAATTTCTACTCAGAAAATGTATCTATCAAAATTCCTGAAAGAATGGTATTCAAAATCAGCTATAGTAAGGTGCTGGCCTGAAGCATCAGGAGATGCTGATTCTCTTAACCTCTTAATGAACTTCTTTACATTTCAGTTCTTGGCCTGTCAATGTGATAAATTGTGAGGGACTGCAATCACCTCTTATTGAGCGCAGTAAAGCGTGGCCCTAAATCTTATTCACTTTCAGTTTGTAGCATAAAGAATTTTCTTCTCAACCTCAGGTACTTTTGTAATAGAGGATTCAGTAATATGTATGACATTCTAGAATAATATAATGCGTTTGTAATATAAAGTATATGAAGTCAATAAATGGACACATTAAGTCTGGTATCCTGTGTCTTTAATGTGTAGATTATTCTTGCAAACACCTATAATGCAACAAGACATCTAATTGGTACAGTTTATGAGAGGCACATTAATCAATATACGTGGTTAGCCTTCATTTATGAGGCTACAGTGAAAAAAAAACAGTTGTAAGAAGCCACCGGGTTACAGTACATTGATTAAAAGAGATAGAAGAGACTTGGATACATGTAATAAACTCCTGAATTAGCTTCTTGTAGTCAGTCCTACTTCGTTCCCAACTGACTGGCTAATGCTGCTTTCTTGCCTTCTTATCATATCAAGGTGTTGATAATATTAATAAAATCCTTTCTAGTGATTTCAACTTTCGGAATATATTGAACATTTCTTTCTACAGTCACCACCTTGAAAACTGAGGTAAACCATTTAGCTCTCCAGACAGAGTTTCCTTGATTATAATATCTAGTGACTCTTAGCAAGAAACTTTTAGAACCTAAAGGTTAAGATATGATCTAGATTTTCTTTATTGACCTGAGGGGTGGCTAAGGGATGGATAACTCTGAGGCACAACTCTACCTTTGCTTTAACATACCATCACGATAGGACCTTTCTTAATACTGTTAAACTCTCATTCAAATTTATATTTCCGTCATTCAAATTTATATTTCCATTGTGCACAATACCCTACTCTTTATCAAAACCAGTGGATACAAATTTTTGAAAACAGGAGTCTACCTCTGTAAAACTTCTGTGGCTTGCTTTCAGTAGCAAAGACAGTTTTGTCAGTCATATTATGCCTAACACTTTTGTTTCACTTTCTCTCAGAACCACAGTCAGTCTACTTGCAGTTAGACACTGCAAGTTTTACCTTAGCCTAGGAGGTGTCCAATAGGTAATATGGAAAGAATTCTATTCCCTGCTATGGGAACATAAAGAAAGGAAGCACAACATATGGAATATTACAAAGTACTGACAGCTAAAAAATCCTGAAGGGCCCTTGTAACTGTACCTAGGAAACTAAGACAAAGATATTCATCTGCAGATAACTCATTTGCAGGAAAAATATCAATTTTTCTAGCAAAAAAGAGCTCCCACCCTAGCAGTATCCATTTATTTAAAAAAATCCCACAAAAATTACATTTCAAGTACTGAACATGAACTGCAAAAATAGCAACAAAAAAAAAAGTATTTATGTTCCTGTTCTAAAGGGCAGTTTTAATTATGAGTATAGAAAGAGTGAAAAATTGAAAAATTTTAAACTTAACATGACCAAGGCTCAATGTGGGACTTTTATTAATCACATGAAAACAAGGAGATGAGAAGTCACTGAGCTGAGACAAATGTCTGCAACATATACAAATGCATTTCCTGAAACAGTTCTCTGAAGATCAATGGGGTTTATTTTGAAAGTGTTACCTCTTGCCTTAAGAACCTCTGGTACCTCATAGGAAATATTGAGGAAGGGAGGGGAGGAGGTGTGAGAAGAAAGATTCTAACGTAATTCTGCTTATGTGTCTGGGCATTTTTTCCTTTAATTCTAAGATCTTTTCAGTTTTTATTATAAAGAACACTTTCATTCCTAATGTTTCAGTTTGTGGGTTGGTTTTGTTTAGTTTTGTTGTGGGGATTTTTTTCATAATAAAGAGTGATCTTTAGAGATTTTTGTTTTGACTTTCAGATTCATTTAACGCCTGAAGTTTTACAATCTCATTCTTTCCAGTCTATACTGGTATTATTGTTCAATAATTCTATTCACTGGAATGGTCAGAGGCATAGAATGAGCACTTGGATGACATTCAAACGGATGGCCTTAAGGAGGCTTTTGAAAAGCTTTTCCCATAATTTCTGTGGCCATCAACATTCCTTATATACAACTATGAAGAAAAGGCTGGGTGTATGGAAACACCAGGCATAAGCAAAAAATAGACATGATTATGTAGCCTATGATTGCAATATGATGGAAATGTTTCATAATCTGAAAGAAAATTTCCAAGTTTCTGTTAAACTGGTATGTCCTAATGTTGCACATTTAAGCTTAAGAATTCTGCAGGTTTCAAGGATTTCCACCTCCTTCAACTTGCATAAGCAGAGAAAGCTAATCTTAAAGTTTTAGCTATCGAAGGGGGGATAGTGTGTCAGAAAGGTAATACATCTACTCTAAACATACGCTGAAGTTGTTACATTAAGACAAAATAAATCCTAAACCTACCATTGAAGCCAAGCTTTCAGGATGGTATTTAAACACACTGTAATAGGTCAGCAAGTAGAAAGTAAGCTGCTTAATGGGATATTAGGATGGGACTGAATCAACTTCTCACCCCCACACAGAGAACAGAATAAGGGATATATGCCACCACCGACGAGGTTGGTGTTTCCTTGTACCTTTACTGACTAGCACATTACCTTTAATGGCTGCTGTTGCTGTCACATTCCTCTTTGGAGGAGAGAGGAGAAAAATAAGTAAAGCCACTATCAAGGGAGATTTTTATTTTTTGCGTTCTTTCTATAATTTTTTAAAAATACTTTTAAGAAAATGCTAACATGTTTATTATAATTAATAACTCCAAGACTATCATGCAACTGCTAATGAACTTTAATGACCCTGCATTTGGCAGGCCCTTAATCATGCCATGCTACTTGAAATAAACAAAGAGAATAAACTAAAGAATATGTCATTAAAAGTATAACAGTTCTGAGATCAAAATCACTGTTCCCTACTCCTGATAACTTGTGGTTGTTTTGTGGTATAAAAAGAAATTCAGCTTCCTTAAGACTTCTCTCTATTCTTCTTTTCCATTCTTTAAAATGGGTAAGTGTCCTTTAAATAAACTTTTGCTCCAAACTAGTTAGGTGCCATGGGTTCAGCAGTAGCTGTCATTTCATTTTTCTCCTTCTTGTTAGCTGGTGCAGCGCTGTGTTTTTGACTTTCGGCTTGGGAACAGTGCTGTTAACACCAATGTTTTCAGTTACTGCTTAGAATGTTTTGGTCTGACCAAGGACTTTCTGAGTCTCATGGTCTGCCAGGGAGGAGGGGAAGCTGGGAGGAAGCAGAGACAGGACACCTCACCCAAACTGACCAAAGAGGTATTCCATACCACAGCACATCATGCCCAGGATGTAAAAATGGAGGGCAGAGATCCGGAACGGTGGGGCTCGCTGCTGGGTCGGGCTTGGTATCGGGTGGTGAGCAGCTGTATTCTCTTTCCTTGTTATTTCTCTTGTCATTATTATTATTGGTGGTAGCAATAATGGTTTTGTGTTATACCTTAGTTACTTATCTCAACCTGTGGGAGTTGCATTCTTTTGATTCTCCTCCCCATCCCTCCAGGAGTGGGCGGAAGAAAGAAGGGGGAGTGAGTGAGCAGACTGCGTGAGTTGCAGCTTAAACTATGACATTAGGTTTACAATATTTATTAGGGAGACAATTAGATCAGTGCTGCATAAGATTTACTGTAAAGATTAATGTAGATTTTCATCCTAATTGCTTTTTTGTGCTGCCTCAGTTTCATATACAGAAACCTCTCTAGACAAATATCTAATATTATGAATTCTGGAAATAACCTGCTCTGTAAAACTGGCTTAGTGCTTAATCAGCTTAATGTAAGTGAAGTATTTAGCTCCTGACTAGAAAGGACTATCTGGGCTTTATGATGTCAATTCCCCATATTTTGTACTTACAGAAAGTTCTGCCTTCATGTACTGCACTGCAGTTCCCATGGAAACTCCTTTGCATTTGTGTGTCTGGTTTGGCTTTTGATTTGATGTTGTAACAGCTGGTGGTCATCCTGCAAGCTAAATTAAATAAAGAGTTCATTGATTTTGCTGCCCTCGTAGTCTTCCTCTCTCAAACACTGACCTCTTTCTCATATATTGGTTAAGAAGCACATCATACTGAAGGACATCTGCACATCCTGTATTTATTCACTTATGTTAGATGAACAAGAAACATAAAGTACATTAAAATATTGGTGGCACCAAGTAGAAATAAGCTGAGCATTACAAGTGGCATTATGTGAGGGACCAATTGGTACCTGACCAAAATGGACTTTGCATATGTCCAAGCATAGGTAAATCAGTTTGGGTACAATATGAACATCAACCAACAGTTAGATAAAAATTATTTTGATTCAGAAAATAAGATGAATTAGTTTCCATGGACAATACAGTCTGGATTCCAGGAATACCACCATATTTAATTTATTGCCAACTAACATACATTCTTAGTTATGGCCTCAGGTATTAAAAAAATAAAGACAACAGTCAGACAGGAAAAAAAGTCACCCTTTTATCTTATTCCCCCAGGTTTTACTCCAGTTCAACACCTCACTTTCTTCTCTTCCTTGTCTCAACTTTTCTTGCTTTTGTAGCACATTCAGTCCTTCCCACACCCTTTTGAGAAGCAATGGGCAGTGCAAGAGGTTAAGGTCAGTACACAGCCATTTCTTTCTGCTGCATTTTGCTTCCTACTCTTTTCCCCTACTGTTCCTCACTTCTTAATTATTTCCTGTGCTCCAGCACCTTCATGGGCTGCTGTTCCCTTCTAGCTCTCCCTTCCTTGTCATGTGTCCCTTCATGGGCTCTGTCCCTCTGCGGATGTCCCTATCCCAGTTCCTCCACAGGCTGCATTCCCTTAGGGTTGTCCCTGCCCCATTGTGAGTTGCTGTACAGGCCCCAGTCCCTCAGGGATATCACTGCTCCAGTGTGTGTCATCCACGGGTCAGAGAAACTCCTCTGGCACAGAGCACCTCCTTCCAAGTGTGCATTTCTGTCATATCTCCAGTCATATCCCCTTCCACATGCCTCTTCCATTTCATTTCCTCAGACAGGCCTCTTCACATTTTTCTTCAGATGCTCCCTCTTTGTGTCTTTCTGTGTCTTCTCTTCTATGTCTTCTGTTTCCCTCTTTCTGTGGTCTCATGTACATCCTGCCCCAGTGTATACCACCCTTTCTTAAACATGTCTGAGCCACAGCTCACCTGACCGGTTGATATTTTGGTGTCTGGTGGGGCAACTTGTGTCACTGGATGTCACTTGGTTTCTAAATTAATTTTTGGTAGTGCTGTTGTCTCTGTGCAGATGCTTTCTTAAAAATAAGAAATTCAACTGGCAAAGCAGCTGAACACCTCGGGATCTGCACAGCAACAGAAGTCTGTGCATCTTTAATTCATAACCATGACAGATTAAATTACACTCATGTAGTAAATCAACTTCATTTTTAGACATATTGTAAATGTTGATTCCAGATACCTTCAACAATTACCTGTGACAACTCTAAAATAATATCTTGCAGTACTTTTTACTCAGTCCCTGCCCTCATCTTCTTCTCCACTCAAATCAGAGATAGAGCCATGGTGCAGATAGAGCAGGCTGCAAAGATTGTGGATTCTTGTTTTGAAGACTTATGAGTCCATTTACTTATGGGCCAGACATTGTGTCTATGTTTTCTGACACATATCTATGCACATGGATTGGCATGAAGTGTAACGTGATAAGAAATGTCTGCAATAACCTATTGGAGCTGAAAAATAAATGCTGTGTAGTGTCATTTCAGCAAGTGGGTATTTTGCACATCTTCTCCCACACTACAAGAAATGGAAATTTTTCTTCATGCAAAACTATATCAATTTTCACTTACTAATCCCCCACTGAATTTCTTGCAATCACACAAATACTGGTTACAGAAACTTTTTTTCTTTTTTTTCTTGCTCTAATTATGCTATATTGAATCCCACTGTTAAACATTTCATGCATAATTCAGCACACCTCTCTCTCTCTTCCATGTCCTCTTCTTTCCTCCAAATCAGCACCTAAGCAGGAAATCTGTAGGAATAAGGAGAGACAGGAAAGTTCATTAGGTATGTAATAACTTCTTTTCTCTACAGACATCACGATCCTCAGGAGAAATGAACTCATGACCTTTTTCTCTGCTTATTAAAGGAACATCTTTATTACTGGCTGTAATATCAGATACTAAAGTGAGGATATAAATTCTTAAGAAAGAGATAATATCAGGTCTTATATTCACAGAAGACTAGATAAAGTTGAGGGTGACATTAGTTACATACTGGAGGAAGTCTGAAGATCTTTTACAGAAAAAAAGTGTACTTCTGCTTCCTCACCACTTGCAGGTAACTGAGCCCTGCATGCACATATGTTATGGCAGCTGGAAATTACTGGTGGCTTTTAATTTGCATACCTACAATTTATTAGTTAATATGTCTCTGACTTCTTTGAAAATCCAGGTAAATATATTACTAAAATTAGAACTTCACTGTAATAATTATTTAATGGCGTTGGAATAGCTTTCTGAAAAGGTATGCTTTTTATGTTTGAGAAACAATCAGAAAAGATGTTTTCCTCTTCTCCAAATTTTACTTGGTTTCTAAAAATCTAGTAGGATTACATGGATGCCGAATATTATGAAAAGAATATTTTAAATTAGATATGTAAATTGAAAGAAAAATTTTCAGCTGTTGCTAAAGACAATTTATTCTTTAAAGCTAATCTTTCTCTTTGAAAGGGCAGTTTTCAAAACAATTTGACTGTTGGGAAAAATTATGACTTGAGAAAAAACAGGCCACACACATGCTAATTGCATAGACCATTGCTACCCTGAAAATCAATCTTTTGAATAAATATTATTCGCATTCCAAAAGTAACATAATTTTTAAATGAATGAGAGATTCTTCTATAGACACCTCTGTGATATATTGTACTCATTGGATTATAAGTCCTTTGAATTTTTAAAGGCAGAGAGCAACAACAAAGGTAAGGTTCGGACTTCTCTACCTAGAAAGTTTTGCTTACTAAAACCGCAACAAACAGGGAGTTTGTACGCCTGTTCCCGTGTCAGTGGAGAAATAAAAGACAACATCCAGAAGTTTTTGAAATTTCTGACTGGATAACATTTAAATGAATGTATGTGAAAGCAGTGGCACATTGCTTGTGTGGAAATGCAAATGACTGCCTGCATTTATAAAATCAAGAATCAACTATGTCAGTATAAAAACCACTGTCCTGGGTTCAGCAGTAATGGTCATTTTTCTCGTTCTTAGTAGCTGGTGCAGTGCTGTGCTTTTGACTTTCAAGCTGGGAACAATGCTGATAACACTAATGTTTTTAGTTGTTGCTCAGTAATGTTTACTCTGACCAAGGACCAGGCATGGTGGCACACTCCTGTAGTCCCAGCTACTTGGGAGGCTGAGCCCGATGGATTGCTTGAGCACAGGAGTTCTGGGCTGCAGTGCGCTATGTCGGGCAGGTGTCCCCACTAAGGCTGGCATCAATATGGTGAGCACCGGGGAGCTAATTGCATAGACCACTGCTACCCTGATGAACAGACTTAAGTGAAGGGATAAAAAAGCAGCTGTTCTGTACCTCAGTAATTTCCTTCCTTGGCCTAACTCAGGAAGAGAACTGGCAAAGGAGGGTTAGTTAACCTGAAGTCTGCATCCCTAGAAGACTCCCTTTGCCTCCTTAGTCAATCTGGTGAGCCTCAGTTTCCCGGGGCTCACTATATTGATGCCAGCCGTAGTGGGGATGCCTGCTCAACATAGTGCACTGCAGCCCAGAACTGGGCTCAAGCGATCCATCTGGCTCAGCCCCCGAGAAGCTGGGACTGCAGGCACGTGCCACCACGCCCTGCCATTGGCCAGAGTAAACATTACTTAGCAACAACTAAAAGCATCCGTGTTATCAGCGTTGTTATCAGCCTGAAAGTCAAAAGCAGAGCACTGCACCAGCTACTAAGAAAGAGGAAAATGACTGCTGAACCCAGGACAATCACAAAAGCCTTAAACCTATTATTGTCATTGCTGCTTTCCTTGGTATCTAAAGCTATAGGAACCAAACACCCTTTTCATTCTGTCACAAATTTTTCAAGATTATTTTTCTTCTATTTCAGTGATTTTTTTTTCTCCAAAAAAATAATTTAATTGAAAAGTACTCTAAAAGGAAATTCTTCAACTTATTGTTGCATGTAGTGAAAAGACTATGCCACTCACAAAATATTTAGGATACTGTACTACAATTCTCTGTGAGGGTGTATTGTTGCAATATGGAAAAGCTGCTTTATTTCATCTTTTCTCTCCATAATGGTAGATTTCTCCATCAAGATGATTAAAAGACGCTACTGAAGTTACAGATCCAGCAGTCTACTCATGCAAATCATAAAAATAACCAAAGGACTGGGACTCCAAATCACTTCAGTTCTCAAACATATCACTGTGGTTTAGACTTACTTGGTACAGTTTCAGAACTCATCTTTTTAGGGTAACCTAGAAAATGAATTTAGATCAAGCAGGTTTCCATGATAATTTTCACAGTTACCAGATACTCTTCTAGATGCAGAAAAGCCCAAGCTGCTAGGTGTCTGTTAAGTAATTACTAGACACCCACAGATAAACTGGAGATGAACATTTGATTTGTTTGAAATATTGGACTTCCTGCACCGGTGCAGAGAAATTCTACATCACAACCACTCTGAGCCTGACATTAAAAGCTTATCATATGCAAGGTGTTGGATATTTTTTAATCTGTTTGACACTGTCTTAGTTCTTCATATTTTAACTATGATAAACTTAGTTGAGTGAAAGGCCCTGTCAGAAAGGAGAGAATTTTCTATGGAGTGTTTTTCTAGTTGTTTTACTCAAAACTCATCCATAAAGTGTTACGTATATAAACACACTGTCATTTTCAAGTGTGATAAACTGAAATTCCATATCTGCTTCCATATTTGGCCCTTTTCTTACTACACATTTTTTTCTGGCATAATTTCTCGTTAAATTCCTTGTCTCTCAAAAGAATCCATACTTTACAACATAATTTCTTACTCTGTAAACATTAGTGACATTAGTGCTTTCACAATTCCTCACCCATTCATGAGCACAGCTCAAAAACGTGCCTTGGGTCACTAGTTATTTTATTGCTCTTGCAATTGTGTCAGTGCTGGATTCAACTGTGTCGCTGTGATCCTGTTCACTGTGAGTCTGACAGCGTCTTTTTGTTTTTCCTTAATAGCTGTGTCATTATATCTTGCTCTCACCTTGGTCTATGTGAATATTTCTTCAGATATCTATAATCTGCAGCTGTATAAACTCCACGTGGGATGAGCAGCAAGCTTTACAAACACTATGCTATACTCTTCCGTGAATACTGCCATTGTACTCTGAAAATGTCACAGCCTAAGAGTGATAGATACTGTATATTTATCTTTCTCATTAAAAAACCCCAACAGTCTAATATTGTAATAGTTGTTTTTGAATCATTTAAAAAGCACGGAGAAGGAAAAAAGGATTTATCACTGAACAAGGTAAGGTTAAAAAAAAAACATACACAAGACAAGAAAGAACTCTCAAATAATAAACACAATTACAGCAAATGTCTTATCAGCAATTTAGGTACTTGTGAATCTCTCTCTTCAAGTACTCGGTACATGAAGTATCTCTTGAGTAGGTATAAGATGACTTGTTCTATCTTTTAATCAAGACAATGATCCATTAATAATAGACAATGTTTAGCAATTGAAAAAATCTGACTGAGATCAGCTAGTCTCACTTTATAGTAAATTTTATATTAAATTATAAATTGCAAAGGCAGATCATTGCCTAGACATATGAAGTGACATACATAGGATGAGAAGACGCAATGGTCTTTTTTTCTCTCTGAAAAGGCTTTTAAATCCATTTAAAAAGGGAAAAAAAATCTTCTTTATACACTACTTAGAATTTGGTATAAGCATTTTATGAAGCTGTAATGTGATCCACAGACATGAACTTTCTAATACTTCTAGAACTATTAACATCAAGTGATGCCACAAAGATTTGCAGGTTTCAAACCAAGATTGGAGCAATACTTCCCTTTGTAATATGATTCCTTTCTGTACAAAAGTTTAACTCAACAAACCCAGGCTATTGCAGAGACACAGTGCCCACTCCCTGAGCTGGTATAAATCTCTGTGGTTCAACTGAAATCAATGCATCCACAACAGTACAATAAGTGTTTTACAATGCATTAATTGAAATCCTTACTTCAAACTCTAGAGACTAGGTGTCATGGGTTCAGCAGCAGCAGTCATTTTTCTCCTTCTGGGTAGCTGGTGCAGCGCTGTGTTTTAGATTTTGGGCCTGGGAGCAGTGCTGATAACACCAGTGTTTCGGTTACTGCTCAGTGATGTTTTGGTTTGACCAAGGACTTTCTGAGTTTCATGCTCTGCCAGGGAGGAGAGGAAGCCAGGAAGAAGCAGAGACAGGACACCTGACCCAAACTGACCAAAGAGGTATTCCATGCCACAGCACATCATGCCCAGGATGTTAAAACGGAGAGCAGAGACCCGGAAGGGTGGGGGTGCACTGCTTGGTCGGGCTGGGTATAGGTGGTGAGTGATTGAATTCTTTCCTTGTATTTGCCTTGTCATTATTATTATTGGTGGTAGCAGTAGTGGTCTTGTGTTATACTTTAGTTACTAAACTGTTCTTTTCTCTGGTAGTGGGAGTTGCATTCTTTTGATTTTCCTTCACATCCCCCTGGAGTGGGGAGAAGAAAGAGGGGAGTGAGTGAGCAAAACAGCATGAGTTATAGAGTCTTAAACCACGACACTAGGTAACAGTGCTAGAGAAAGTAGTTACTTGGGAGTTAATGGTGTGGCAAAGGAAGTAAGGGAGGAAGCCTGAAAAGCTTAACACAGGATGTGAAAGAAAAGCACAGATTATATGCATATGTATGACTGTTATATGTAGATCACAAATGTATTCTACAGTTAAAGACAAGAGACCAGAACCTCATAGCCCACAATAAAAGAAAGAGACAGTGGGAATAAACAGAATGCAGGGAACACAGGAATGAATGGAGGAGCATTAGGAAATTAGATAAAATACAGTAAATAACAGTATTTTTTTCATCAGTCACAATCGTAAAGTGTTTAATGTATTTTTATTTTTCTGTTGTTTTTGGAGTGTTTTTAGACATTACGTGGAACTACCCTTGGGCTATTCAATACATATTTATTAGGACAGGTTTTGACTTAGATATTGTCTTTTGAGTTTATATGGAAATGACAGGAATTTTTTTTGCTTGAATTACACTGTTTCCTTATTTATGCTGATATATCTATCACTTTTATTTCCAAGGTTTTCTGTGTATACAGATTAAATAAAACTCCATATGGAAATCTAACCAGAAGCAAACTCCCTTTTATACATTGGAGCTTTATGTCTTGGCTAAACTTTCCCTTTAAATTGCCTAATAACATTTATTTCCAGATATGCAACTTTTTGTATTCCTAAATCTAGCTATGTTCTTTGGATAATTAGACAGAAATTTGCATAATTCACCCAATTACCTAATAAATTTTGTTGAAGTGATATCCTTGCAGTAGTTTTTCTGGTGTGAAACTGTAGAATAAATCTAGTTGGAATAATCTTGCCATGGATTTTACTGTAGGCATTTGAATCTATATTATACGTTACCTCAGTTTGTTCTCACAGCTTTTCTGGCAAGATTCCAATTATACCCCTATGTAAGGAATGATGTCTAAATAAATATAAAGACACATTTTCCCCCATATCTAATTAACATGTCATCTCTTGCCAAGAAAGAAAATTTCATAATCACTTTAAAAAAAATAACACAATGAGCAATAGCATGTTAATATCTAGTATGTCAGTGGCATTCGACCCTTGACAGACCTCATTGGTACTGTACAAAATGCAATCTAAAAAATGATCCCTCCACTAAAACAATAGAAACCCTTCTAAACAGCTTCCCTCAAAAGCATTTAGAGTAATTTGTGACAGCAGCTTCTGTGGCAAAAAAAAAGTGAATTTACATGTTTAATTTTGGGGTGAAAAAGGAAAAAAATAAATATTACATTTCTAGAATAATAATAAATCTTGAAACAATACTCTCAGTAGATCACTTAACTACTATTGAGTAAGCATTTATTACAAATGTCAGATTACCTGAATTCCTAGTCAGACAATCAAAATTTCACTCCACATTTTCAATTTTTATGTAAACTGTTGTCTGTACAGCAGATGCTGGAATTCATGATTTTGCAGACACATGTAGGATGTACATATTACTAAATAATACTTTCTTCTGACAGTTTACTATATTAAGCCCTACTGACTCCTTGTAAATTGTCGGAAGCCCTTTACATGCTATTAATCTTTTTCAGAAATCTTAGCCGTGACTGTATTTCTTCAGTACTGCAAAGGTATATAGCAAAAGCAAGAGCATTGGGCTTCTTGATATATAACAGTCATCATTCATGTTATAAATGTAGCTGAAATACAGAACCAGGTCTTTTGTAAGACATCTGTATTTTAAGGAAACCGTGTCAGTTAGTCAGAAGATCACACATTTTCCATACTATTTACAAAATTGAGAACAGCACCTTTTCTTTATTTCTTCAGATTGTGTGCACAAGCTCTCTAGATACCTTAGATTTTAAAGAAACATCCCACAGAAAATGAAAGTGTGGGAATGGAAATAGAAATGCTGTGGAAGTCGAAGTGAAAGCAGACCACGTCATTGTGGTGAAGTGGAGAAAAGGAAAAGAGCAGGGATATTTCTGTCATAACCTAGATGTCTAAAGCTCTTCTAGGGTTAAATGTCTCCATAGCATTCGTCATGCATACATCTTTTCTACAGTCACTACCCACTCATGTCTTCAAACTGTAGGTGTCTTCATTTAGCTAACAATTGCAGAATGCGTGCAGCATACACATACAATCCTGACAATTCAGGCTGCTAAAATACATCTATGTCTCATCATGAAACAGCTCCCACTCCCCAGGTGTCTAACTCCCCCTTTCATCAAAGACCTTACTTGTCATTCGTATCCAGACTCATACTAAGTTATCTCCTATTTTGAAAGTAAGGCTCATAAATCAGCAAAGCCACTCTTAATGACTAGTCACCACTTAAAAGCACCTGAAGCAAAATCTTTAATCTCTTCGTCATTGTGGTCTACATGAATAGAGAAAACCAGGAGGTACTATGAAAGATTTTTTTTTTTTTTTGTGATGGGAGATTTCTACCTGGTTACCCGGGTCTCTTGCATCCCTGTTGCACTGTGTTTGATTTCTCCCTTCCCTCCTTCCATGCCCCTATTTTATTCTAGACCAAATTCCACTTAGTTTGGTGCCCAGGAAAGTCTACCTAGTAGCATAAATATGTGTATACCTCTTTAGGAAAATAACATTAAGATTTGAAGCTAAATATATATCCTGAGAATAATGATCTTTTTCGCTACACAGGAGCATGTAAGGAAGTGACTGATTTCTTTCTTCTTAAATGTGTTCTAGAACAATGGTGTCTGTGAAAGAAATGGTCTCTCTGAGTACAAGACTTTGGCGGCACTTTTCATAATAAATAATACTGGGCCTTACCGCTGGCATGAGATTTTGTCTTTGTGCGCTTTTCTCTCTTCCAGAAAGAAGTAATAACAGATTATCATTAATGGTTAGTGGCAATGTCTAGCCTGGTATTATGAAAAGCCAGGCACATTCAAGTCCGCTGTTCTTTTTACTCTAGCTACAAGTCTGTGTGCTCTGATTCACTGAAGAATTTTAATTCCAATGGGGTTATTCTTATTTGAAGATATTTTCTTCCTGCCTTTCTTGATCCATGAATTTTTCTCTGGATTCATTTCATTATTCATCATCTCTTCCACAACTTTAGGAAGTTGATTACAAATGACAGCAAAAACCTGAGAAACAGCAGTAGAAAGGAGTTCCAGCCAGCAATACACCTCACAAAACCCTTCAATCTCTTCATATTCTGTTTCTACTGCTGTAATGTGTCATTTGTATGATTTTTTCATTGCAGATACTGCTTCTTGCAGGTCATTCAGCTGTCCTGTATCTGATTCCTAAGTTCAGTAATGAAAATTTCTACAGAATACTAATTTTTGCTATAGAGAGGTTGCAATGTGTGCGCATAGCACATCATTGCCTTTATTGGTGCACAGTTGTGTAGATGGCTTGTTGCCACTAGGAGTCCAACTAGCCTAAAGAGCTGGTAACTACAGGTATGAAATCAGACTGATAGATTTCATTTTCTTTACTGAGGAGATTTTATTTATTATTTTCAGACTTGTCATAACCGCCTAATTGCCATTAATAAAAATTTTTGTGTTTTCCCTTTTAAAAAATCATTCAATTTTAAATAGAAGCACAATGTGGATGAAACAGGCAGACCTATCATGAATTCAATCAAAAAAATAAGTTCCTTAAAGAAGGTAAGAGCTAAATGTGGCTTAAGAAGAAAACTCCAAATTGATATGTTGCTTTGCTTTTTGTGATGGTTCCAGGATTTACTGAAAGGTAATGCCAGCCGCTAGAACCTCTAGCTGTATATACCCACAGATATCATTTATATCTATCCCCTAAATCATAATAACTAATAAAAGTCAGGATAATAGAGAATCTGCCCAATGGCTATGCAATGCATGCTGAAACTTAATCAGCTGCAGCAATTTGTTGTGTCATTGTATCTTAAATAAATACAGTTATTAACTGATATCAGTGAGAACAAGTTTATCATTTCATTGGGCAAATTCTGAAGGACACACTTAGAACTCGTTGTATCTTTTCAGGAATGCTTTGGAGGTAGAAAGCAAGTAATTAAACCTCATTATTTCTTGTTTAATATGGTCTTTTACAAAGCAAAACATTTCCCTCCCTTCTTGTTGTTGTGGTTTAAGCTGTAAATCATGCAGCCTGTTCTCTCACTCACTCCCCTCTCTTTCTTCCCCCTGCTCCTGGGTGAATGGGGAGGAGAATCAAAAGAATGCAACTCACACAGGTTGAGATAAGAACAGTCCAGTAACTAAGGTATAACACAAATCACTACTGCTACCACCAATAATGATGACAAGAGAAAATACAAGGGAAAAGAATACAATTGCTCACAACCCAATACCAAGCCCGACCAAGCAGTGCACCCCCACCCTTCTGGGTCTCTGCTCTCCGTTTTAACATCCTGGGCATGATGTGCTGTGGCATGGAATAGCTCTTTGGTCAGTTTGGGTCAGGTGTCCTGCCTCTGCTTCTTCCCAGCTTCCCCTCCTCCCTGGCAGAGCATGAGACTCAGAAAGTCCTTGGTCAGACCAAAACAATACCAAGCAGTAACTGAAACCACTGGTGTTATTAGCGCTGCTCCCAGCCCCAAAATCAAAAACACAGCACTGCGCCAGCTACCCAGAAGGAGAAAAATAACTGCTACTGCTGAACCCATGACACTTGTTCAATAGTTTTCATGTCAAAGCTAGTCTCTTGTCCAAAACATTCACGCAAAATCTTTGGTCATCATACATTCTAGATGATAAATTAGGCTGGGAGTTTTTATCCTTCCATGGCTGCAGTAAAAATGTTGTAGAAAATGAGAAATATATGTGGGATACAGGTTGTAAGGTAGTAGTGGATATTTCTTTATAAATCAGTCCCTCCAATAGAAAGAATTGCTTGAGTGAAAAACTGCATATTTCAAAATACTTCAACAGGATTTTTCTCACACTTAAGCTCTGTTACAGAAATTTACTCATGTAGTTCCTAGAGAGAGGAAGCAATAAAGGTTTTGAAAGGTGTTTACTAAATATTCCTTTGCAACAAGAATGATTTATAGCTTGTTCACACATCATTGTGAGGAGGCAGCTGTGTCCGCTGAACAGGTTATCATCTTGCCCACTGCCAGCTGCTTGTTACTACATCATGCTAGAGGCTGCCATGCCTTCAGATCTGCCTGGGCTCTACTGCTCTTGTTCTTCCCTGCCACACTGCAGTCAGAATAGGACAGCTGCAGTTCTCTCTTTAAGCTGCCTATTATGGCATATGGCAGGCTCTTAGTCTGGAAAACGCTGTGCAGTGCAACTTGAATGAAATCACTACTGAGCTTAGACTATGAGGAGGTGCTTCACAGTACTAATCAGTTGGGATGAGCAAATGAAACCTATTCATATAAGACCCAAGGGGTCCTTTCGTGACTGATTTTCTATGATCATGTCATTCTAAGGTGCAAGGAAACAGAAAAGGCTTTGAGAGTTAGGTTGATAAATACAGTGCGTACAGAAGTACTGGTGAAGACTTCAAGAAAATTCTTATTAGCATTGTAGAATCATAGACTCATAGAATAGTTAGGGCTGGAAAGGATCATTTAGTTCCAACCCCCCTGCCATGGGCTGAGACACCTCCCACTAAACCATGACACCCAAGGCTCCGTCCAACCCGGCCTTGAACAGCACCAGCGATGGAGCATTCACAACTTCCCTGGGCAACCCATTCCAGGGCCTCACCACACCCACAGTAAAGAATTTCCTCATTATATCCAATCTAAATTTCCCCTGTTTAAGTTTGAACCCGTTACCCCTTGACCTCTCACTACAGTCCCTAACAAAGAGTCCTCCCCAGCATCCCTGTAGGCCCCCTTCAGATATTGGAAGGCTGCTATGAGGTCTCCACGCAGCCTTCTCTTCTCCAAGCTGAACAGCCTCAGCTTTCTCATCCTATCTTCATACGGGAGGTGCTCCAGTCCCCTGATCATCCTCGTGGCCCTCCTCTGGACTTGTTCCAACAGTTCCATGTCCTTTCTATGTTGAGAACACCAGAACTGCACACAATACTCCAAGTGAGGTCTCACAAGAGCAGAGTAGAGGGGCAGGATCACCTCCGTCGACCTGCTGGTCACGCTTCTCTTGATGCAGCCCAGGATACAATTAGCTTTCTGGGCTGCAAGCACACACTGCCGGCTCATGTTCATTTTTTCATTGACCAACATCCCCAAGTCCTTCTCTGCAGGGCTGCTCTCAATCTCTTGTCTGCCCAACCTGTAGACGTTCCTGGAATTGCAACCACCCAGCTGTAGGACCTTGCACTTGTCATGGTTAAACTTCATCAGGTTGGCATGAGCCCACCTCACAAGCGTGTCAAGGTCCCTCTGGATGGCATGTCTTCCCTCCAACATATCAACCGAACCACACAGCTTGGTGTCATCGGCTAACTTGCTGAGGGTGCACTCAATCCCACTCTCCATGTCACCTACAAAGATGTTGAACAAGACCAGTCCCAACACCGATCCCTGAGGGACACCACTCGTTATTGCTCTCCAGCTGGACATTGAGCCATTGAGCACAACTCTTTGCGTGCGGCCATCCAGCCAGTTCTTTCTCCACCGAGTGGTCTACCTATCAAATTGATGTCTCTCCAATTTACAGACAAGGATGTCATGTGAAACAGTGTCAAGCGTTTTGCACAAGTCCCGGTAGATGACATCAGCTGCTCTACCCCTGTCCATCAGTTCCGTATCCCTATCATAGAAGGCCACCAAATTGGTCTGGCAGGATTTCCCCTTAGTGAAGCCATGCTGGCTGTCACCAACCACCTTGCTGTTTTTCATGTGCCTCAGCATGCCTTCCAGGAGAATCTGCTCCAAGATTTTGCCAGGCACAGAGATGAGGCTGTCTGGTCTGTAGTTCCCTGACTCATCCATGTTACCCTTCTTGAAAATGGGGGTTATATTTCCCTTTTTCCAGTCATCGGGAACTTCACCTGACTGCCATGATTTTTCAAATATGCTGGATAGTGGCTTAGCAACTTCATTTGCCAGCTCCTTTGGGACTTATGGATGGATTTCATCAGGTCCCATGGATTTGTATACATTCAGGTTCTTTAGATGGTCTCGAACCAGATCCTCTCCTACAGTGGGCCCAAGGTCTTCATTCTCACTGTCCCTGCCTCTGCCTTCCAAGACTTCCGTGGTGTGGTCAGAGCATTTGCCAGTGAAGACTGAGGCAAAGAAGTCATTAAGAACCTCAGCCTTCTCCAAATCCAGGGTAGCCAGTTCTCCCGATAGCTTCTGGAGAGGGCCCACGTTGTCCCTAATCTGCCTTTTATTTGCAATGTACCTATAGAATCCCTTCCTGTTATCCTTCACATTCATAGCCAAGTTTAATTCTAAGTGGGCCTTAGCTTTCCTAACCTGGTCCCTAGCTTCCCGGACAACATCTCTGTATTCTTCCCATGCCGCCTGTCCTTGCTTCCACCTTTTATAAGCCTCTTTTTTCCTTTGAATTTTCCTCAGCAGCTCCTTATCCATGCAAGGAGGTCTCCTGGCCCTCCTGCAGCACTTCCTTCTAGTTGGGATGCAACACTCCTGAGCTTGTAGTAGATGATCCTTGAATGCCAACTAAATGAATTCTGTCAATTTTTCTTTCTGATAATAACCTGTAAATAAAGCAGTATTTTCTACAATGTTTGAGAATTTCTGCAAATAATTGTTTACATTTTTCAAACTTTACTGTTACAGGGAGCATACAAGTGGGTATGTTCATGAATACGTACTGTGTTTGCACCTAGGTTGCCACAATTCTGTGCAACAATGTTACTGTTTATCTGTACTTTGAAAAAATATAAAAGCACAATGACTGTATACATGAAGATGTGCTCAAATGCTCTATATATATCTGAAAATAATGAAACATCCTTACTGCTAGGAAATCAGACTTTTTTATAAGAAAGAGATATGGATTTTTTCTCCTTTTCATTTATATATAACATTCTGAACTATTGCTATTTTGTATTTAAAATTCATTTACAATCTTTCTTTTAAGACATAAAAATTAACAAACTAAGCTAGGAAACATTAAGGTTTGATTAGCTGGAATTAATTAATTAATATTAATTGAGATATTCCATTAATTTGGAATGTGAAACTGAAAATTAATCTACATAATTTTTAGATGACAGCTGAAACTTTTGCAAGTACTCTGAGTAATGGCATTAAATTCAAACTGATTCTGATAAATGGAGACATGATCCAATGTCAACCAAAAGATCTTCAAATAAGAGCAGCATGAAGAACTACAGCCAGGAATATCAGATGCATAAATACCAAGAAAAGAATAACTATAGAGTCAGTATTGCCGACAAAGACGTGGATATTAGACTGAAGAATGATAAAGCAGAGAACACCAGTGTAGATGGGACAAGTATCTACCTGGAATGCATTAGGAGTATAAAAGGCATGAAAATAAAGCCTCCTGCTCTGCCCAGCAGTGTGGAGACTTCAGTCAGAGCACTGCAACCTTGTACGGCAGAGGCTATTCTGAAATATTTCATTCTGAGCACACAGAAACTCATGTAGGGTTTGTAAAATAAGCTCTTCCTTTGTTGCCTTTTATGAAAGATTATCTATTCTGAATTCCACTGTACAGGAAGGGTAGGTAAATTAACACCATTGTTTATTTAACTTGAATTTGCGATTAAGACGGCTTGAAAACAAACGTAAAAAGCTAAAATAATTACTTAATCTGTAGAATAAAAGACCAAATGAAAACATAAAAATGTTGATTAAATTTTTAAGAAGCTATAATAAAAAAAACTGTACTCTCTTCCCAAGAAAACAAACAAAAAATAATGTGGGATTTCTTGAAAAAAAAATTAAGATATAAAAACCTTTTACCTAAAAGAGCAAAGAAGCATGGAAATAGACTGACTAGAGAGGTTGAAGAATTTCCTTTATGGTTTTGATTGCATACTGAAAAGCAACTACCTTAGGCAATCCTAAACCACCTTTGAACAGAAGTTAGGCTAGACGTTCTTTTGAGTTTCTTCCTCAACTTCTATTTATTTATTTATTTATTTATTTATTTATTTATTTATTTATTTATGTCTCTATTTATTTATAAAATACACTAATCTGATACAAAAGAGTGAGATTACAGTAAAGATTCCTGTAGGGACACAAAAATTCCAAAAATTTTAATGAGTTTACATGACTACTACTTCAGAATTGCCCTGGGTGTACTTTAGATTATTATAGTCAGAGCTACTTTAGCCTCAGAAAAAAAAATTATCAGTGAAGCTCTCAAGTGGAACTTTTAGTGATTTTTAGCCTGAGTGGTGTGTAGAAGAGTAAAGAAAAGGAGAGGAGAGGAGAGGAGAGGAGAGGAGAGGAGAGGAGAGGAGAGGAGAGGAGAGGAGAGGAGACGAAAGAGAAGAGAAAAGAAAAGAAAAGAAAAGAAAAGAAAAGAAAGGAAAGGAAAGGAAAGGAAAGGAAAGGAAAGGAAAGGAAAGGAAAGGAAAGAAAGGAAAGGAAAAGAAAAGAAAAAAGAAAAGAAAAGAAGAGAAAAGAAAAGAAAAGAAAAGAAAAGAAAAGAAAAGAAAAGAAAAGAAAAGAAAAGAAAAGAAAAGAAAAGAAAAGAAAAGAAAAGAAAAGAAAAGAAAAGAGAAAAGGAAAGGAGAAGGAAAGGAAAGGAAAGGAAAGGAAAGGAAAGGAAAGGAAAGGAAAGGAAAGGAAAGGAAAGGAAAGAAAGGAGAGGAAAGGAGAAAAGACAAGAAAAGACAAGAAAAGACAAGAAAAGACAAGAAAAGACAAGAAAAGACAGAAAAGACAAGAAAAGACAAGAAAAGACAAGAAAAGACAAGACAAGACAAGACAAGAAAAGAGAGAAGAGAAGAGAAGAGAAGAGAAGAGAAGAGAAGAGAAGAGAAGAGAAGAGAAGAGAGAAGAGAAGAAAGAAAGAAAGAAAAGAAAAGAAAAGAAAAGAAAAGAAAAGAAAAGAAAAGAAAAGAAAAGAAAAGAAAAGAAAAGAAAAGAAAAGAAAAGAAAAAAGAAAAGAAAAAAGAAAATAAAAGGAAAAAGCAAATTCTTTAGGAATTAAGCGCAAAGGTAACAGGTAGAATCCTAACATAGTTAAGGCTATGTGTGTTACACAAACACTTATAAAATTTATGTATTAGTTACAATATGTCTGTTAAATAAATCTAGCAGAGAGTCCAAAGGAATGCAAAAATAATGTATGTATTTCATGAAAGCCATGACTAATGTATTATATACTATAATATAATGCTCTGGAATGATAACACAAACCATACAGTGTCAGGGCAACAAAAACCCTAGACCTTCCGTGCTTGCTGTAAACAAGTCTTTGATTCAAGCATAAAGGTAATCCAGATGCTGCTGCAAAATGCATGATGTTAAATTAATTTCTTGCAGAGTTTATGCTTTGTGCAGATATAGTGTGTAGGTCTCTAGCTATCTGTCTGCAACATGGTGTGAGTAGTACAGGAAGTATTTTCCATTCAGTATGTTCAAAAAACCTGAATTCAAGTCTTATGGCAAAAGAGAATACAGCGGGTTTATCAGGAAGTAAGACTAAAATATGAAAATAAAGGGGAATCTTTCCAATGCTTTTTTTTTCCCAGTTCCTTTTTTTTCCTTACTACCACACAATATGCAAAAGCCACAGAATTTCTACAGGCTATATTTATTCTTGAAGTTATGAGGCTCCAATTACTGTTTGCATGGTTGTATGTATGGCTTCATACAACTGCCTCAGAAAATGCTGATTTTTCTTTTCTCTTGCAGAATTACTTTTTTGTTTTTTAGCATCAAAAGTTAATATTGGCATATCTAAATGAAGTGTAAAATTTTCTGAAGCAAAAAACATACAAAGCCAGAGGAGGATAGAATACAAAACTTCTAGAAAGAAGACTGGAGGAGAAAATGCTGTGCAAAGCTCCAAAACTGAGGGTTTTCTCTTTCTACAAAATCCCCATCCCATTCTGCCATTCAGCTGCAGGTTTATATCACATGAGCTGGCAGAAAACATACTTGTGAAGGGCTTGGTGATGAATACTTATATATAATTCATTCATCCCAAGGTGCATCAATTATCAGTAATGTTAAAAACAATGGTTAGAGTTTAAATGCCTGACAGAATTCTTTCATAACAGATTTTAAAACTCAACTGTACAAATTTGCTTCAGACTGATACTTAGCACAAAGATGCAAAGCTCCACTTTTTGTCTTCTTTTTGTCTTCTGCAGCACGGCCAGAAAACAGAGTGGACTTGACCAGTTAATTTAACTGAACCCATCTGCTGGGGCTTTTCACATGCAATTGGCCCCAGCATTAAAAAAGAGATATACTGTGGGTAAAGCATCCCAGATCAGTTGGAAGTGTTCAGACTTTTTACAGCTGGATTTTTCTTTTTGGACAGAAGCAAAACTTGAAGTTTTTTGACATGAACTGGATTTTGGGTAGGGGATTACATGTTCTATATTTTTTTTTTAATTTTCATTTTCTTCAGTCAAAGAATGACATCTCCAGTTACTGAGAAATTGGTTAGGTATAGTTACATTTAGTATTTAAAAAACAAATATCAAAACTGAAACGAGATCATTCAGATTGGTTAATAAGTCAGGGTGTCTCTAGTTGTTGAATCAAGTTTGCTACATGCAATGCTACCTTTTTAAAAGCACCTTTTTAACAGCTGTTAGATTTCAAAAACTAGGATTTCATCTCTTTATAAGATAATGGTACCTAGATAAGAAATTATTTTTACATTTGCCTTCCTCTTAGCCCCTGTAATTAATAAGAGTAAAACCATATCTTTTGCTGAGGAAAAAGAATAATAGAGTCAGGGACTGGTTTCAGTTTTCAAAGAAAAAAGAGAAATGCATTTTTTTTTTCTTCTGAAATACATAGCTTAACAGACCAGAAACACAGCAGTAACTCGAGTAAACAAAACACCTGCCATCTGCTTATACTCATAAGGATTAGCTGTATTTAGATAAAACTCTTTCGTTTGTGTCTTTTAGAACTTTATAGTCAGTTTATGAAATTGAACTGGTCACTCTGTGAAAGAGCTTTTTTTTTTTTTCTCAATGAGGACCTAATTTGAATCAATGCAACACTGAAGACTTACGCTATCTGAGAAGCTAACTCATTATCCTGTGATGACTAAAAATCCCAAATGAAATTTTTAGGGGGCTGAGGGAAGCCTAAAAATGGTAATTACTTAATTTATTAATGAAAACCATCCAACTTCAGGATAGATTGTGGTAGCATATAGCAGATCTAACACTGAAATACAGCTTCTAGATGAAAAATTGGAAAATTAACATAAGCAGGGCAACTTATTGCAAGCTGTAAATGAGGGAAAAGTCCTATAAGGATTCCACACTTTCACAAATCGACTTGCAATATTTATGATCCATAAATACTGTTATGTTTAAATCAAAAAACATCATCTGCCTTTCCCTGCATGTTTGCCTGCGATAGCAGAGCTTATTGCATTTTTCTGTATTGTTTCTTTATCCTTTTCTTCATCTATTCCCTGTAGCCAAATATTTTTCATTATGAGATCTCAGAAGTTCAGAATCTTTCCAGAAACAGGTTTATCACTATTTTAATGAAATCACAGTATCTTAATTCTTAAAACTGATATCTTTGATAACTGGAAAAGTTATGAATAAATACAGTGGTAGCTGGTTTCTGTATCAGCAGAATGATGTTGAATCAGCTGACTAGGTATATATAAACAAAGATGTATGTCCTTATATCACTAATAAAATGATAATATTAATTACAATAAAGAATATAAATACAAATAGTATTGAAAATCTTTATTCACAGAGTTCTGTGGAATGAGTTTGCACTGGTATCTATTTAGTTCCTCAGTATCAGAAGTCTGAAATCTGTATAGAAGATTGAAAAAATCAAGACCAAAATATTCATTAGCTTTCAATCATAGCAAAACCCACAGATGTCATTGACTAAGCCACTGAACACTAGACATATTTCATAATTGCAGAGTCTACATTTCTCAACTGAAGCTTGCTAACAGTGGGTGAAAAAGATGCACAGCAGAAAGGATTTTTACCATATTATTCTGACAAAATTTCATGTACCATGTTTTTGATGGTGTACCGTGATACCAACAAACTCCATGTTGTCTTTGAGATGCTCTTGAAGGATTTGTAGCCAGTTCAAACAAAATCTTTGCTACTCCATTTGTTATAGAAGTTGTCCTACTAAGGAAAATAAAATGACCCTAAAGGGAAGTCAATACATTAAGTGTGAAACAACTGTGTAAGGTATGTTTGGTTTATTCTTCATCTTAGAGTCCCGTTAGATACATAGATCACATCTTCAAAACATCTTTCAGTTCCTTAAAGGAAAAGTGTACACAATGAATCCATAGTATTTTGAACCAGAGAAAGGCTATATTTTATAACACATTGGAGCATTTCAAAGCATGGAAGATGATTAACAGCATGTTAGGTAATGATGTAAGTGGCGTAAATTAGTTTACATTCTGCAATGTAAATACTCAGCAGAACTGATGTCTGAACAAAGAAACCAAGATTGCAAATGAGTATTTGGACCAAATCCACTATTCCAATTACTTGTTTTGGTTTGGTTTGTTTTGATGAGTTAGCCCAGAATAAATCTTTACACATATATATATAATATGTAACGCAAAAATGTTTGGGTTGTTTTTTTTTTTTCTAATCCAGGTCACTCACTCTCCCTGTAAATTTCTTTCATTTGTCTGCAGATGAATAAAATTTATAATCATTTTTACCAATTTCTAAGTACAAGCCTTGAAATAGAATTTTGTTTTAATTTTTCTAGGTTTTTTCACTAGGAATCTTCACTAGGGACTGTAGTGATAAGACAGAGGGCAATGGGTTCAAACTTAAACAGGAAAAGTTCAGATTAGATATAAGGAAGAAGTTTTTCACTGTGAGGGTGATGAGGCACTAGAACAGGATGCCCAGGGAAGTTGTGAATGCTCCATCCCTGGCGGTATTCAAGGCCAGGTTGGACAGAGCCTTAGGGGACAAGGTCTAGTACGAGGCATCCCTGCCCATGGCTTGGAACTAGATGTTCTTAAGGTCCTTTCCAACCCTAACTATTCTATGATTCTACCATGCTTTATGAATTGGGTAATTAGAAAAAAAAATCTAGGGTATATAAATGTTTTCTGCTAACATATGTTAATAAGTAATGAATGAAGTCAAAAGGTCAGAAAAAAGATTCTTTAAATATTGCATGGTTAAGCTATTGACCATATTGAAATTAAGGATTTTAATGAGGATTAGATATTGCAAGGGATAATGAGAACATTCTCAAAAAAATAGCATATAATAAAAAATGAAAAATGTATACTCACATTTTGGTTCATAATTCAAATACTATTTTATAGGTATTAGGAGGAAAATTCCATAACTGTCCACTTTGAGGTTTCTGGAACAGTTTTTTTTTGACTGTCCACTTTGAGGTTTCTGGAACAGTTTTTTTTTGAGATGAGTAAGAGTAGAGAACAGTTTGATACTCCATTCATGGCTAGAGATATTTCTGGTGTGAAACACTGGTGTTATTTCCTCTTCAGAGTTAATCTTTTAAATCTATGCCTCAAAGAGTGACAGGTTTTTATGTAATGACAGTGTACATAAAGAAAAGTCTAGCAGACTTACTAACATGGTACTAGTGTTCAGTTGGGGAAATTTCCTAGTTATGACACTGGCAGATTAATTCTTTAGTGTCTGTATTGCATGTCTTCTCAGTTTGTAAGCCTGCAGATTCTTGTGGCTTGAGCATGTTTTTCAGCAGTAAGAATGAAGATCACAAGCCTTTTTCAGTCTTCTTCATGAGAACTACTGGAAAGGAATAGCTGTCATCTGAGCAGTTCTCAGAGACATCTGTATGGAAGGTCACCAACTAATCGGTGACACCATGTCCCAGAATTTAATGCTAAAACCCTAAATTCCAGATTTGAACAACATAGCATTAATGAAGGAAGGTTATTCTGCTCTGTCAAAGTTTATATAAACCTACTATTTGCCCCACTCTAATGATCCAATATTTTAATATCTAAATGATCTGCCTTCAGAAATACATAAACCAATTCCAGTCCTTTCAAATCCCGATCCTAACCCTGGAACAGTGAATTCTCTTACAAGTAGCAAGATCATAAAATATTGATTATAAGCTACATAAATAATTTCAGTGACTCTAGCAAACATTAAAAAATAAAGGTTATAACTATCTGCAAAAAACAAAAGATAGTCTCAGGTATAGGTATTTTCAGTTTCATAATGACACTGGCATTTTTTTCTGAAGTTACTGGGGTATTTTTTTAATTTAAATATACAAGTCTTCATTGAAATATGTTGTTTTAGCAAAAACAATCTCTGGTACTATTTCATATCTTTCATTCTGTCCTCTACATATAGAACAACCTTATTTGTGAAGTTAAGAAAAAATAAAAAAAATAATTGAGGCAATTCTCCTTAGCATACATTTCCACTCTCTCTTTCAAACACGCAAAATATTCAGATTGTGTTTAATTTCACCAGAAATGTAAGAATAGATTAAGTAAAGGTCATTCAATAAATATATGACATTCACACTAATAGAAAAAGAGAACTATGACGGCAGAGAAAAAACAGCATTACAATGTGAACAACTCAAATGCACAATAAAAAACATATTCATGTGATGAAAGCCCAGCTGGCACATGAGCACAGCAGTTGAATAGGTCAACAATGACCAAAATTACTCAGAAAAATAGAAGTCTGTCCACATATATAAACCTGAAAACTGTCAACATAGTAAAAGTACTTTTGCCCAAGCTGAGCTATCAATAAACCCCATTTGCAAACTGGAGAAGAAAACAGTTATTCCTGCTTTCAGATTTACTCATTTTCCTGGAGGTGGTCCAGAAGTATATTCAGGCCTCTTTGCTGAGAATCCCTCACCAGGTCAATCCAGATATTTGATTTTATCAGCTGCTCTGCCGTCCCATGTAGTAAAAGGAGGAGATGTTCAGGAAAATAAAGGTCCCAGGAATGGCTATGTAAACACATTAAAGTAATCCTAAAAATCAAGTAGATGCAAATAGAAAATCATTTATGCAGAGTAACTAGAGAAATCCAATAGTGTGTTGCTAATAAACTCAGTAGGTGACTTACTGTACACTTCTTGGTGTTTCCAATTGTTATTATTTCTTATGTGTTTTAATCAAAGAATAGGTTTATCTATCTTACTTCTTCACTCTCTACCACATCTGTTCCACCATGCTTTTTTTTCTATTTTTTAGTGTACAAATTAGGGTTGGTTTTGTTTGGTTGGTTGGTTTTTTGTGGGGTTTTTTTGGGTATTTTTAGTCAGAGAATTCTGTAACAGAAATTGATTTTGTTAGTACTTGCTGAATTAAACTCTGTGTTCTTGTCCTTCTGGTAGAATATAAAGATCTCATCCTTAAAAAAATAGAAGAAATTAATAGAGCTTAATATTCAGACTATAATTTCCTAATAGCCTGTTGCACTCCCATAAGTGGAAAGCTCTGTCTATGACAGTGAAAGAAAGAGAAGATATTAACAAAACCTAAGAATAAAAACTAAGACTTAGTGTCCTGCCTGGCATATATTTTTTCAGCGATGAAGAGAAAAGAAACAGAATAAAGCTTAAACTTGGGGAAAAGAATAATTGAGAAGTAGAACTTTTTTTTCAAAGTTTCCCTTTTTTACTTTCATGGAAGGTTTTTATTTATATCCACTTAAAACAAAAGTGTTCTTCAGTTATACGAAGGAAGATAGCTGGTAAAATCATCCCCTCTAATTGAGTTTGCATAGCCTCCATCACAAATTAACTCTTCTATTTTGATTTTTCTCTTCCCCATAGTCAGGAAATATCATGTCATGAAATTTCCTTCTACATAGCTTTTACTTACTTTTTATTTTGATATCATAAATGCATGATGATACAGTATTACAAAGACTGAGAATTTTAATGCCATCACATCTGGGAGATAATTCATGTTTGTGCCATTAGCTGCCATGGAAAGTCTGTTCTTTTCCTGGCTTTAGGAGACTTTTTTTATGAGTGTTTTATGATGTTTCTGTTTATACAGTACTTTTACAACTGTTGCAAATAGACACAAACGCCATAAATTACAGCAAAAATCATCCCTAGTTCCCTCCAGATTTAATATGAAACAGTTACAGAAAGGGAAAATGTGCAAGTGTCACTAAAGCCAGTTTAATGAATTCCATATGTAGATTCAAGTTCAGATCTCAATTTGTTAGAAAAATATGAAACTTCATGCCCCTCCTTTGTATTTTATTAAACAAAAAGAAGATAACTACACTTATGAAAAGAATCTCATTATTTATTTTCAATCATAATTTTCTTGGACACTTTTATACTACCAAAATTCTATGATACATGGGGTTAAAAAAGATCTAATAATTTTGGTCCACAATATCTGAAAATTCTTACTTTGGAGTATCACAATTTGTGACAGAGAAATGAACAGTACTCTTGAGGAACCAAGAGGTCTAGATCATATGCATGAAGAAACACCTTTCATATTCACTAAATGTACTTAATATGTTTATGTCCAGGTAAGTGTTTAAACATATAAACACTGGTTCATATCTAGTTGAAGAAATAACTAGAGAATAATCAGTGAATGTTGCTGAATTACATTATACTGAGGGAAATAGAGGGCAATGCATCAAAGGACATTAAAATACTTATCTCAGATGAGCACTGCCTGAAATCTACTCAGAAGGCAAGAGATGCCTTTGCAGAAGGATTCAATATTTCAAGTAATTCAATCACAGTTCCTTTAAAACTGATAATCACTCACTGTTCCTACAAATGGCCTAACAAAGTATATTTTTACAATATGTTTGTAGCATGAATATTTTTCCAAAGTACCTATATTAGCACAATTTTCCTCCTTATGTTCTTCAATTACTTTTACAGTGTGATTGACAAAACAGCTCTTGCGAAATGCAAGTTTTTATTTCTAAGATAAAAAACCTTGCTGCTATCAAGCTGAGCTAAGCAGCCCAGCTGTGATCCATAGGGCAATTCCAAACCAGAAAGTGTTTCCTATTTCGGTTGTTCCCATTTGATTAACACAAAAGTCTTTAAAATACATTTTTCTGTGGCATGCTTTCTGCCCAAAGATTTAGTATCTGTTAGCACTAAGGTAGTAATATCTTCTGTCATATATTTGTCCAAAATTATTTAGTCTCAAGTCCTATTTCCAGAAATAGCTTTTTACCACTTAAATCTGACAGCTTCACATGCACTTTCATCCTATATCTTTACTAGACATCAGATCACTGCAGCTGTGGGAAGAGAATTAGACATGAAATTATATTCATCTTGTCTCCTTAGTAATCTTATAAGTTTCCGTATAATGAGCTCTACTACACTCCCAAGAGACGCATGTGATCAAAGAGATGAGATTGTCCACACTAGAAATCCGAGTTTAACGAGTGTTATATAACAGGATATGAATTTAAAAGTCATTGACTAACATAGCCACAAATATATTAAGAACACTCATCATGCATTCTCATTCATCTCAGAACAGTCAGCTTTAATGTATTTATCAGTGCATCCTTTCTTCCCACCAAAATAAAACCTTCTTTTGTTTGATCTTTAACCATGGAAGATATAATTTTACAAAATAGATGCACAGGTTCTATTCATCAGTTTGCTAAAAAAATCATCCATAAAACTACAGATAATTAATAAAAAGTTGACTAACACCAAGCTTACCAATAAATTATGTGTATGTATGCTTGCTCATCAATCTGAGACATCTGTAAGTGAAGTCAGTTGGAAAGTGTCATTTTCTGCTTGTTGAGAATGTATTTTATTAGTTTTGGAGCATTCCTGGGCTTTGATATTTTTTTGTTTATTGGTCTTCTATAGACATCTCTAATTCCTGTTACACTGTGATAACATAATGCCTCCAGAAGACAACTGGTTGCAAATTCTCCATCACTGTTCTAAGATTAAAGAACCTCTCTTAGGTATTTGTATGGTTTGTGCATAGAGTGCACCTTCAGAAAAAACATGCTCAGCCCTCGCAGAGGAAGTCTACCCTATCACTCACAATTTTAAAGGTTTGACCAGAAAAATACACTAGCAACATAAGAGAGATGCAATGATCTGTTCATTCAAAAGACTTTGAGACATTGTGTCCTGAATGCAAAAAAAATAATAATGTTTAAAATTTAATAAAAAGTAATGGCTTTTTTTAAAGTCAGGTATATATTGGGCGAAGTATATTTCTAGAATAAAAGTAATTAAATTTCACAATACATTAAATATGAGTAAGAAGATGGATGGGTTAACGATGAATACAGATTTTTTTCACACAACTTCTAAAGGCTTTAAAACCTCATGCTTTATAACTGAATAATTTGAAGGGTTATTATATTATTGAAGCTTTCACATCATGAGTGTCAAGCTCAAGTTTCCACAATGTGGTAGCTGTTGTAGTGTAGCTGTTTGGTGGTTCATTGGCCTAGCGTTCCTTGATTCAAGCAAGTTTAGTTTGCTCCTACTTGACAATTACACGTCAGTTTGAAATTTCACTGAATGGGTCTCAAATTTAAATGGCAGCAGATTGAAAGTTTTCTCTTTCAAACTGCTCATTTATGTCTGAGGATCTCTTATAAGGCACTGCATGACAGGCTTGTATTTTTAAAGCCTATGCCAAATATTGGCACTGCAGACTGTGGACTGGGAAATACAGGATAAGATTTGGATGCCTGTATTTTAGAAATCTAAAAATCATTCATCTGATTGAAGCCAAGGACAACTTCAGCATAGATTGAGGTCCACTATTCACATTCCTGACTATACATACCAGATAAACCAGTATCTGATTCCTACATCAGTTAGAAAAGGCAAGGAACAAAGAAAAAAAATATGTAACAAATTTTCCATACATCAATGAAGTAAAGTCTGCATGTTGCTATGTTTATAGAAACCAAAGTTTTGCCTACAGGTGAATTTCAGTTTGTGTCTTTTTTCATTGTTTAGTTATGTTTTTTGCTATATCACAGTATGAATTACCATTATAAACTATTTCATGCTTGTCTATGTCTATCCAGAGGTCTCTACTAATGGAAGGCTGAACAGCATTAGGACCACATTAAAAATGGCATATTTTATTTAAGGACTATTCTATTTAAGGACTTCATTGGTAACTTACTACCATGTTTCCCTTTGCAAATTTCTTACCTTAATTGTCAAAACATTTCTTTTTCTTCCAAAAATGCAGCTGTTAAAACAGCCTACAGATGAGGCAGAATGTACCCTAATAGTAATACAACATTTTAAATGTCAGCTCATTGATAGCTGTTGCAACTTTCTGTTACATTGTCCAATATATTTCTTTGGACTAAAAAGTTTAGAAATGTCAACTGTATGACAGTACGAGTGGTTAGTAAGCCAAGTATTCTGAAACAAACAGAATTCCTTATGTATCTTCATTTCAGTATCTGGTGAAATTCACATGACAAAGGTACAAGTAAGTAGTTTGAAAACTTAATTTCCTATGTGTTCTACTTCAGACTGAGTTACATAACTGAAGGAAATAATAAGCTTTCTGAAATTAAAAATATCTTCCTTTTTTAAGACCTGAATACATTTACTTGAGCTCAGAGCCACTATATGAACTACTATCTGATACAATTACAGGATTAAATATTTATCCTTCAGCATATACTGTCATTCAAGTGTATATAGGCCTGAATGCTCTAACTTGCAGTCATAGGAGTGTACTTTATCCATTTTGACAATATAATTGACTTAGATTCTAGTGATCTTTAATCTGACAACCTATGAAAGGTAGTTATGACAAGCCTTTAAATTTGAATGCTTGTGGGCAAAAGGTTGGATATCTACCCGTTGTTAAAAACTTTACTGATGAGTTAATATTAATCTTGATGCAGAATGACTTCTTAAAGGAGAAAAAAATGCTGGGCTGAACAGCAAGAAGATAGTAAGACTACGAACTCAGTGGAGAGGTATGTGCACTTTAGCACAGCTTGAGATCAATAGCATGATGCAGAGGGATCTCAGGAAGAATTCCTTAATTAGGGACTATTGACTGCTTAGAAATTGCTGAAACTTCCTCTTGCTTAGATGCTTTTAAAATTGATTATACAAATCTTGAGAAATTATATTATTTGAAACAATACAGTACATACTAAATGGAAAAAGGGGTCCTTAGTCAAACAATTTAATAATTATATGATATTAAAGCATTACATAATTTTGCCAGAAATTAAAAAATACCCAAACCAAACCAATAAAAAAAACCCCAAACCAACCAACTAAACAAACAAAAAAAAATTCCCAATCACTCAAAAACAACAACCAAAACTTTAAAAAACACACCCCCACCATTCTGACTAGCAAAACTTCATAGGTGTTTTTTAGGAGTAACTCCACTACAGTATCTCCAAATAAAAAGGAAATAAATTTTAAATTGTTATGGATCTTATTCCTGAGTTTTTAGCTTCCATTATTCCTTTCCTATCAAACAGGTTGGAAAAGCTGTGAAAAATTAAATATTTATTATATGGGGGTATATGATCTTCTTTGAAGATTATAGTGTATTTCTCATGGGAAGAAGCAATTGATAAAATTCAAAAAGAAAATGCTGTCACCATCATTAAGTCTCGAGGAAGAGCCACAGAATGACCAGCCATGAGATTCAAATATGATTAAGAAATAGAAAGGACCAAGCATCATACTAATTTTTTTTCCTCGGAAAATAGTACTTGTCTAAATCCCAACTACTAGGGATGCATATCTTGAAATGAAGATAATGCATTTCTTCATTTCCTCTCTTTCTTTTAAATTGTACATAAATCTCCAGCACTGGCCCACATATTACTGTTTGTCAGGAAATAATGCATAGATAGTAATTGTACATTCAAAGAATCCTGATTTTTTTTACTTTAGTTAAATAAAAAAAATAAATATAAACAAACATTGATTTTTTGGGTTTTCTTTGTTAAAACATGTCATCTTCATTTTTGCCTCAACAAATGTGAAACTTTAGTATGCAGTGAAAGTCCAGCACTCTCAGATCATTATCAGACTGAAATGATCTTGTGCTGGAATATGCTGCTGTGGTACACCTTTAAAATCAATAGCTGCCAACAAGAATTTGCTGTGTATTAAGCTGATGATCCACTGGTGTAAACTGTACCCTATATACCAGGATGTTCTATCAAAGACAAAATTCAACTCTTACTACAAATACAAGGACAAGAGTAACTCACTTCTGTAATGCAAGGACACTTATTCAACTGGCAGTAGGTATAGATTTCTTCCCTCATCTGAAACTGTGTAATAATGATAATATATAGCCTTTTACAACTGTGTCATTTTTAATCCACCACAAAAGTGATAATATACCATCTGAACAGAGATATTAGTGTACAACCTGAGGCCACAAAGAAGATGGAGTATTTCAACCAGTTACCTGCTTTTTATTCAAATGATGTCACATAAATCAGGGAAATAATAAGCTAGGTGATGTTGGTGCTGGGATTCTAGATGCCACTAAGGATCCTTTCTTCTAGTTTATGAGGCAAGAACAAAGCCAATGTGGAATCTCACCAGGGAAAAGGTATGTATTCACATACCTTTCTAAATTAACAAAATACGTGTGCTTACAACACTGTTATATGGATACAGGAATTGATTTGCAGCAGAGACACCCTTAAACCCGACATCTTTAAACAGAAATCCCTTGCTGTAAGTGATACGGTAGTCAGGTTTGTTGACTTCAGTTCTGTGGAGCTAATGGGCTAGATAAATATATCCTGAGCCAATATACAAGTACCTACACAGCTCCTATTCAGCGAACTTGGTATTAAAAAACAGGAAATATTTTTGTCAAAAAAGTAGCTCAAGAACACAGCACCAATTTGCCTGTAAGCCTAGGCTGTCTCAAAGACAAACAGTATGGCCTCAAGCAGGAGAACGTGCAAACAAGCAATCAGAAACATCACAAACCCATTAACAGGTCACCTGCTGAGTGATACCAAGAATTTTGCAAGTGTACTAGCACAGATTCTACCTCACCTGAAGGGCAGAGGTCTTGGTTTACATATTCTTGCCTCTGTGCTATCACCTTTGATTACAATGGACTCACAGTAAATAGGGTCAATACCTCAAAAGTGATTAAAATTTAAAACACTCTTGGAATGGGCAAAAGTTAAGGGAACTAGAACAAGCAAATCTGAAAATTCAGTAGAAATGCTCAAACATTTTCTAGTTTTCTTTCTTGTTAGAAAATGCAGATTTGGCAAACAATTCTTTTAAGATGTATCATTTTCAGGTACTGTTTGTCAGATAGAAATAAAAATTTAAATATTTACTTAAGGTTGAAAAAAAAATGTGATTTTCCTGTGTTTTAGTTTCACTATTTCATGACTTTTCAAGAGATTTTGATTTTAGATTTAGTATTTTCTTACTCTTTGAAAGAGAATAAATTTAAAGCATTTCCAAAATGAAGAATAAAAAAGATTTGATATAATGCTATTATCCAAATTTTATTCTTTAAAGGATGTACAGAATAATTTCTTCTCTTTCAATTTTAAAGACTTTATCAAATATCATATGAGAGCATTTAAAATTCAACTTGTGCTGCTTACAGTTATACAGTGTACTGTTTTCCTAATAGAATGCAAATAGTTTAAACTCCATTTTTAACTTTAAGCTACTTCACATTTCTTCGCAAATTGCTTCCAGCAGTTTTTCTCCAATGGCTACTATTGCTGGATGTTCTCATCACTTTTTGGTGTGTAATTTTTATTAGCAAAAATATTGGCAATTGTGAAAGCATGAAAGATGTCACTTAAAAAGACTAAGAAATTAAATGAGTCCATGTAATTGCTGAGTAACAGGTAGGATTATTTTCCTCATTTAGATGTCTCTCTCTTATTTTGGTTTGTGCTTTAAAGACTCAGTAGAAAGTACCTTTGCAGGATTATTTGAAGAATAGCTTACTTCAAAAATATACTTGTGTAGAAATATAGTAATACATATACGTATAAGAATAAAATAAAGCAATGCAGTGTAAGACTCATGAACAGTCTTGCTTTGAAACTGAAAGTCAAGCTATAAATACACAGATGTTTTGAGGTTTGCATCTCAGAATCTTGAAAGATAAATGATTTATATATTTTCATTTTATAACTCTCTTTATGATTGCAACAGAGTGAGGTGAAATGTTCTGTAAGTTAATAAGTTATGAGATGTTGAAACATATGTTGAAAAGCTCAGCGTCTTGAATTCCAAACTCAGTTGTTCTGGCTTATTCTTTACAGCTGGGCAGACATAACTTCTGTTTAATATATTTTGCATTATCAAATATTATTATTAATCCCTTAAGAAGACGTTCAGAAACAAAAGCTTATACAAATTCTCTGAAAAGACAAACAAAGCTGCATGATCGTTCTTAGCTGCATTTCACAGAAGACTCATGACATAAGGAAATATTAAGTGTTAGCAGTAAACAAGAACTGGTAGAGAAGTTATTTCACAAAAGTATGTAGAAGTCCAGACATCCAAAATCTTCAGAACTTTAGTATGTTCACATGAATTGGCTTTACATTCGATATGGTGCCAAGTCAGGTGGTTACAGTGACAAAAGAGTTTCCAGTAGCATTAGATAATTTTCATTTACTGTTAGACCAACAAGTTGGCTTAAGATAACAAAATTAACAAATTTGTGTCATTGATTTAATGTAAAAACCAATAATAAATTATATAACCTGTTTCATTAGAAAAGACACCTGTTTCTGTTTTCTGTTAGTGAGCATGAAGCTTTTATTTCCCTGTAGTTTTTATTTCTCCAGTAATTTCTCCCTTTTTCTTCACCATACCAAACCCCAAACTCCCACACTGCACTCTGGTAAAAATATGACACAGTAGCCAGTAGGAAAATCTTAAACACAGTCATGTCTGGTTAAGGCTTGAAAATCTGCATGGAGCAAACTGTCAGCTAACTGCAGTAAGGAGAATTTTGAGATGGATGTGATCCCTGTCAAAACAGAGGAAAGCACCATAAAACCACAGTAGTTTCACCTGACTTAGATGCATCTTTTACCTCCTCTTTGGAAACTGTATTGTATTTTGTAAAGTTTGCTAGGAAGCAACACAGTCCTTGACCACCTGAAATCAACCATGTCAATTCTTCACAGGTATAGGTCCCTATAGTCTAAATAACACAGAGTCAGTTGTTGCATTTGCATTCCATGGAAGCTATGATACAGAGGCAAAGTTTCAGGAACAGAACAAGCAGTGTGACTGTGCTGTTTTCTGTTTTGATATAGCACAATATCGATTCATAGGTTTTCACTCTATTATTGAAACAGATGTGGTCCCTTAGAAGAACTTCACCCTTTTAAAGAAAAAGGAAATCAATGAAAGGTCCCAGGAATATATAATACAGTTGGTTCACAGAGATGTTTCTGTAAGTGGATGATAAACCAAACATTGCATATTAATTATATGGGGAAGGTATAAAAATGCAACAAAGGAAGGAACAAGGTGTGGTAAGTAATGCTGGCAGAACAGAGAAAGATTTAGAGCTTCAATCTGACATGGTGGGGAATAGGGAGTCACTGAAAAAAAAAGGGTAATGTGATAAAAGCAATCAACAAGGAAGATAATCTACAACATCTCTTAAGGTTCTTGAAGAAAACTGAATATAAGATAAGTAGCCCTAGGGGAAGAAACAGAATATTCTGGAGATAATTCTGGAGGAAAAATAAACAACAGACATCAATACGGCTTTGACAAACTGGTCAAGAAAAGTATGAAAGGTAGGCAAAAAAAAACTTTATTCTGTAGATGGAAACAATGATAAGAAAATTGCTATCAACTTTTTCCCACATGTAAAAGTGTTTTTGGAATCTGGTTCTATGCAACAGTTATAAATATGCTAAGCTAAAAATAAATAAGAAGCCTTACCAAAGAAGAAGGAATTAAGTGATACATTTGAACAGCAAGTCTCAAGATTATAGGTTATTATGTTCCTCTTAGTGACAAAAAAGCATAGTTGGATTCACAGTAATTTCTAATGCTAATTTCTTAGCTAGTCGTAACATTTAAGCAAAAGGGGGGAAAAAAGCACTAGTAGACTCAATGTCAAAAAAATGTAAAAGAAAATTGATTTTTTCCTTGAGCAAAATTCCTGCAACAATTTATCAGTGTCTAAGTTTAGATTACATGCCCTTTGCGGGAGACAGACTTTTTTATTTTGTATCAAGTGCTGAAGTGCCATACATATTGACAGTGTTTTATAACTAAAATAATGTTCATAAAGCCATCCTTTACAATCCAAAATGCATTTTCAAGTTGCTATAGATACAGTGACTTGTTATCTCACCTCATTGTCAATTTAGATTAATTATTCTTTTTGCTTAGTAAAAAGTTAAGTTATATGGTGCATACTGTCTTTATATTACAGCTGGCAAACCAAAAAGGAGTCAGTGAAGAAACTGCTGAATATACATGATTCAAGGCCCTGTACAAAATGTGTTTTAAGAAATACATTTTAAACCTAGTTGGTACATTGGATTTTTCTAATGTTTCTTTCGTTTACAGAAAAACAGATTAGGTATTTTTCTAAGTACTATATTGCATGTTAAACTGTATATAATTAAAAAAGCAACTTGGTATTTATGGCAAAGATTACTTTTTTCTGTTTTCATTTCACTTCATTTGTGCAGTTCATTACAGTCTGGATGTTCTGACCCTGGACTGGAGATAGTAGCTCCAACCACAGTAGAATGAAACCATATTAAAAAAAAAAATTAAAAAAAAAATAAATCTCATCTTTTTTGAGACAATGAAAATCTTTTAACTGAAATTTAGAGGAAGAATCAATTTGTGTCAATTAAAGCATCTTATTTTTAATTTCATTTTTTTAATTCTAATTAGCTGGTATTATGGAGCAAATGTGATGTCGAATTAATTAATATATTTGTCATGGGTTCAGCAGCAGCAGTCATTTTTCTCCTTCTAGTAGCTGGTGCAGTGCTGTGTTTTCAATTTTTGGTCTGGGAACAGAGCTGATAACACCGATGTTTATAGTTATGGCTTAGAATGTTTTGGCCTGACCAAGGACTTTCTGAGTCTCATGCTCTGCCAGGGAGAGGTGGGAAGCCGGGAGGAGGCAGAGACAGGACACCTGACCCAAACTGACCAAAGAGCTATTCCATGCCACAGCACGTCATGCCCAGGATGTAAAACATGAAGGAAGGGCAGGAACCCGGAAGAGTTCAGTTCACAGCTTGGTCATTGAGTGGTGAGCAATTGTATCCTCTTTCCTTGTATTTCCCTGGTCATTGCTGGTGGTGGTGGCAGCGGTGGTTTGTGTTATACCTTAGTTACTGGACTGTTCTTATCTCAACCAGTGGGAGTTGCATTCTTTTGATTCTTCTCCCAATTCACCCCCCCTCGGAGTGGGGGGGAAGAAGGAGGGGGAAGTGAGTGGTCGGGCTTTGTATTAGAAGGGGTGAGCAATTGTATTCTTTCTTTGTATTCGCCTTGTCATTATTATTATTGGTGGCAGCAGTAGTGGTCTTGTGTTATACTTTAGTTACTAAACTGTTCTTATCTCAACCTGTGGGAGTTGCATTCTTTTGATTCTCTTCCCCAACCACCTGGGAGCAGGGGGAAGAAAGAGAGGGGAGTGAGTGAGAAAGCAACTGCATGATTTATGGCTTAAACCACGACAATATTTCATTTTAATAAATGTCAAAACATGCTGTTTTGACAACTTTTGATTGCTTTCAATCTGTTTAGTAATTGTAAACTACAAAGAGTCCTGTCTGTAGCACTGAAAGATTGGAGTAACTGCACAGATCAACATGGGATCCTGTACTCAGAACAATCCTGGAGTAAAGAGTATTCTGGGCTAGTATTGTTGAGCAAACATCTTCAGATGTGGTTCTGTCTTTGCATGTGCATGGGAAACACGCTCTGTAGCTGGTTGCTCAAAGACCAATTTTAATAAGAGCCATTATTCCTACACCTTTATATTTGTTATATTCACCTGCGTGTACTTAGATCTGACAGCATACACCTTTTTTTCACAAAATTTTCATTTAGAAAGGAAAGGTGTTTGTAACAAATGTGTCATGTTTAACAACATGTGAAGCATAAAATTATAAAATAATCTCCTAACGTCATGGAATTTGAGTCTCTTAGATTTTTAATTTATCCTTAATGCTGAGATGAACACAGGACAATGAACAACAAAGCATCAGCATTTATCTTTTTTAAATACTTGATCTCTGCATTTAATTACTGCGCTGTACACAATCTGGGCATTATATAAACACTCAGAATAGCACAGGCTTACCCAAAAACACAAGACAATTGTTTGAATTTTGTGGCTGCTCTACAATCTCCTAGAACCTAGCCTTATGAGTCAAGTGTAGAGAGTAAGCTTGTACTATAATGTCTGTAAATTTAATCCAAAACATAAAGATTACCAAAACTATAGATCCACATAAGGAAGAAATCCTATACAATTTCTGAGCCTTTTTCAGGCTCAACCCTGAAAGTGTACCTATTTCAGAATGGTTGCAGTTTATTGCTATGAATAATAATATCCTTTTTATCTGCTTTAAGCTTTTCCCTTCTTAATTGCAGCAGATGCCTCTGCCAGAAAAAAATGAATAGGATTATGTAATTTATGTGCTTTTTATCAACCACTGTGTTCCAGTCATCCCCTTTAAAACTAATGAGAAAAAGTCTTTCCTAACTTGATTAATTCAATAATTTTGAATTGTCAGTTTCTTTGCAGAGATGCAGCAGATTGCCTTAATTCTCTGCTGATATAATGGAACAGGTCTATCCTAAGTGTGGCACATCTTGAAAGAAATGGTAATCTTAAAATAAGATGCATAGGAATGTCTCTTGTCAGATTTTACAATTACAATCTCAATTAACTCTTTGCTCATTTGCTCCCTGTCTTCTTAAATGTGAAAGGAGAGGACCAGACTAGACAGGAGATTTTTGGAAAGATTCATCCTTTATCTCTTCTAAGCCATAACATCATCCCAAAGAAACAATTTCGTTTTACAGGGAGTATTTGTTTATTTTGAAATACCCCATCACCTTTGATCAGCAAGGCACTAATGAACCTCAGAGCATTCTCTGTTCACTGATACTGTCATTTTTGCATTAAGGCTCATCATATGATTGATGAGTTTGACATAAGCAGAACAGCTTCTGGTCCAGAAATTAGTAAGACAGAAGCAGTAGTGGGCACGGCTGATCAAATGCTCTCCTGCTGAAACAGATATGTTGGGAAGGATTTCAGGGTCTTGTGTGCTCAGGAGTATGGATGACATGTGCTTGAGGATTTGGGATTAGAAGAACTGGGGAAACACAGCAGCTCCTGTTAAAGTTATTGGCGGGGTTTCTTATTCTGTCCTTCTCCTTTCCTCACCTTCTGGCAGCCCAGTTGCAGGGCAAAAGACCATCACCAAAATACCCCCTGCTGTTCTGTTAAATCTGGTTATATTTGACCGTCTAGCCAACTGCAGTGAAACAAATATTTGTCTGAAGTATTTGTCCTGCTTATTTGTTTGAAGTATTTGTCCTACTTATTTCTTATCCAGAAGGGCCTATCTTAGTCACATTGTCATGGAAACCTATATTTAACCCATTCACTATGATTTCAGTGGATCCACAGAATTATTTTAGCATATATTGTAATTTGCTGACTTTTTTTTTTCCCTAGTTAATGATCATGGTGATTGTATCAGGGGAGGATGTGTGTCCTGAAGAAGCTGTAATGGATAGGAGCGGGGGGGGAAAGAACTAAACATGCATTATATAAAAAGAGGGAGACTTGGTAAGTAGACCACAAAGGTAACCAATATACCAAACAGTATACGTGTTTAGAGAGAAGTAACCTCTACTCTGTGCTTCCACAACAGGTGGAGTGCTTAAAGAGTGTGGTAACATATGACAGGATCCAAAGAGAATCAGGATGAACACCCATAAACAGGACTTAATAAAACAATATGTGCTTACTAAATGAAAACGGTAAATGAAGAACAACTGCAACATCTGTAACAACATACTATTTTGGCTATGCTTCACAATCGCTGTTTATGGTCTGTAAGTGCCTTGGCTGGAGGCAAACTTGTTCAGAAACATTCAGCAGTGAGATTCACGGCTCTAGTTTCGTCTGCTAGCTCAATGACTAGGATTGATCTACACAGGTACCAATGAGCATGTTCTTGGTTGAGACTGAAATTCTCCAGAAGTTTAGGTTGGAGGACGCCACTTGACTCTTTCTCCATATTAGAACCAGCTACAAAATTTAGATTCAGACATGTGCAGATTTCCTTCTAGTCATCCAAGAGAATACAGCTGTACACTTATGGAAATTTGTATACAGAGATATTTTTCAAGTTTATCTCAGAGCAAAATTATGTTTCAAACCTGCTTTCATCTGCAGGAGTCTTTGAGATCTTCTGTTATGTAGTTAATCTGGTCTGGCCATAACTTTCTTCTCTGATGAGAAATGTTGCTGAAACTCCAGTATTTTTTGCCCATCTGGTATAGCCTGGAGGGAGAACTACTTTCCTTCATGGAACAGCATTTACTGTTTGGGCATTTATTTCCTTAATCCTGGATTGGATTGAGTCCAGAGGCCTTTGGTTGTGGAAATTTAGTTTTAGTCTTGCATGCAAAAATCATTTTGACTAGCATTTTATCATCATTGATATTTACTTCTATGGCAGTAAAGCCACAGGCTGAAATTGTGCTTCTTTCTACTTGGAACAAAGTATAAAGACATAAACACACATTTAATCATAATCCCACCAACAGTTTACAGACTTCTTCCATGTGAACAGATGTCTTTCATAAAACTTTTCTCTCTAAATCGTTTGGGCAAGTAATGATGACCTCACTGTCTTTAACTGAGTCTCCAGAAGGTTTATCCAAGTAAATATGTTACTTTTTAGTGCTTACTAAGAACATTTTCAATTAACTTAATTCCTAAAAGTATTGTTCTATAAGTTAGCAATCGCAATAGAAGTCTCCAATTGATAACTTGCATTTAGAAGTTAAATAGTATTAATACATATTAATAAATAATATGTATGTATAGTGCATGTTTCCTAAGCTCTTCCTATCTCACAGTATACTCATGTTATTCATAACTTTTTTTCTTTTTTTCTTATTTATATGAGAAGGACCAGGAAATCTGGAAAAGAAAAAAAAAATAATAATTTATTGCTTAAATAAAAAGATAGCAAGGTACCCATTATTAGAATATTCTGTTGACTCAAAATACAAATAAGAACAGTTTTTTCAAAATTTATTACAAACCACTCGGCTTTCATGATGTTATTACTCTAAAAAAGATTAAAACTGTTGTCAAGCACAAAACCAAAATAAAATAAGAAGTATTCCTCCACTCTTTCAAGCATGGGTGAATGTGGATAACTGTGCTCGCTGTGTTTATCAGTAGCTGATTTTTCACGGGTGGTCAAAGTGTTTTGCATAAATCAGAAACCAATCCAAGCAATCAATGGAAACAGGTATGTACTGTTGAACAGTTATTCACCCCAACCACTAGTTTCAGACAAATTACACAGTGAATCTGTCTTTCTCTTATTGATTATAAAGTGGATTCTACATGAAATATGTACCTGCTTTTCAGTCCTATAAAAAGAAGTGAAAGCAGTACCAGCTTTTGTATTCCAGATATCATGAGAATATGTCTCATTGTAATAGCCAGATTTACCATGTATAATATATTTCAAATTTGGGTTAAAATCACTGCTATATAATTAGGCAAATAAAAGGGGGGTGGAATGGAAAGAGACAGAAGTTCAAAAGCCGTAATTTGGAAAAGAGGCATGCTGTGAGTAAATTGTGGCATAACTAATCATTAGAAGTGAAAAATAAAGCTTCATCTATAAAAGAGCTCACAGCCTGATCTGATACAAATGTTATCTTTGATTATAGAGCCAACTGAAAAAAAAATAAACCTGAGAAAATGCATTGTTCCATAAATGTCTAGTTTGCAAACTACTTTGCTTGTTCTATCTCAAAAAAAAAAAAACCTCTTGACTACCTAACGAAATTTATTAACGTAAAATATGAAAGTGACAAATTTGCAACGCTTTTTGTGTTTGTAAGCTCATTTATCATACTTATAAAAAAAAGGGGCACAAAAGTTCCTCAGCTTTATTTGAAAGGGTATTTCTTCAGCAACAACAAAAATACTACTACTGTAATTGACACTTTTCGGTTTGTGTTGAAACACATGACATAAATTTAACTGCCCAATGTGGGGAAAGCTTTTATCCAAATATGGATTTGAACATAAAGAGGTAAGGTAGATCCTTTGCCTCAAAGAAAGTCCTGAACCTGTGGGGTAGCATGAGGTAGAAAGAAATGCTTTAATGTGGACTGCTGAGAGGAAGACATAAAGGTCAACATCTGAAGAGAGAAGAGAGCACATGGGGTGAAACAGGTGAATATAAACTCATTTTACTAATCCACACGAGCAGAGTAAGACTTAGAGAGAAGTCAGTCATCTCCAGATGGCATGGCACTTTACTGAATCTTCTGTGCTTTTCACAATTCTTCCAAAATGTGAGGAATAAAAAGTGCCACAGAAGTAAAGTATAATTACTATGAGCAGCAATCAAGCACAAATGTAGCTTTTGGGACAATTCTGTCAGTGTGAGAAGATATTTTTATAATTGATTTCAAGTGGCTCAAGAAAGACTACTTCTTCAGGTAAGAATAATGCCATTTGACTTTAAAATAGACAATTAGATTAAACGAAATTTGAACTCCATTGCAAAAAATAAATGTAAAGTAAAAAAAGTGAAATTTTACTCTCATAGAAGACTGAAAACAGTCATGGGTTGCTCAGAAAACTAGTAATTTATACTCTGAAATGTCCTAATGACTAATGAAAAGATTTCCATCTCATACTTCTGTTGGCAACAAGTTAATTTCCCATACAAAACTCTATCTTATTTCCCAAAAATTTCTATCAATATTATTGTCAGGATTCATCCATCCCAGGTGATTAAGTGTTTATCTTTGCAAAGGAATAGTTTGTTTTCACTAGGATTGAAGACATCTGATTACGGTTCACCAAATGAAACACTCATTTGCACCAAGCAACCATCAAATTTTTGTCCAATATGTACATATATTCTTAAGTTACATCACAAACTGAGTGCAGCTTTTTAAATTTTTCAACAAAGAGATTAAAAGGAGAGATGAACATTAGCATTAGCTTTACTTGTTACTTTCTTTATGCAAACAGATTTGAGGAAAAAATCTTTCAGTGCAAGATAAGCACTGAAAGATGAAGGGAAGTTTAGACACATGCAACATAGGCACAGAGATAGAGAAATGGCAGAAGAAAATCAAACAGCTGCAAAGTTAGACAAATGAATGGATGGAGTAAGAGAATTAACTAACTCCCCCAATAAAGAGTGGAAACCATTCAAGCTTCTTGCTGAGTCTTATGTAAATCCTTCCAGCTTGACCAGGATGACTAATTTAAGAAAGAAATTTCCTGCTGCTATAAAAACTTGATTAAAGACACCAAAACACAAATAATTAGCAATGCCTAGTGGTCCTCACCTCAGGGGAGGCCCCAAAAGAAGGGAGCTGGGAAAGTGTGGAGTAGATCAGTGTTAAGCAGTATCACTTCGTTCTGGAATTTGCCAAGAGTGTGTAGATGACTCTACTACAGCGTTTCATAACCACAGTGTCTCTCTTTAATCTGGATGATTTAATTTCACGTCAAGTTTTACTTTCATGCAAAGTTAAAAAGAAAGGCTATTTTCTAACTTAGGAGCTTTAAATGTATGCCAGCTAAGAACATTCTTACCATGCATTGCAGTGCATCTTGAATCCTAAATGCAAAATATGAAATTCAAATTCTGATTCCATCTGTTGCCTGGAATGGTCCTATTATCATCTGAAACTCTACCACTTGAGCAGAAAAAGCAACATGATTTTTTAAATTGAAGAATTATCAAATCATTCACCAAAATGGCTCCTTTTTGACAAGAATCAAAATGGAGAAAAAAAAAAATCACTTCTCTTTGAGGAAGTGTCTCCACCTACATAACAACCCCATGGTGCTTTATGAACGTTAACATGTACAACAGCAACTTCTTTTTTCAAGCTGCTAACTCTAATTACCTCATTTTTCAGATGATAAATCTGAAAACTAGACATTCCAAACCACAAGAATATCTATTGGTGTGTTTTTGGTGACTGGAATTTAAGAGAGGTAGCACCAGAGTAAATTTAAGAGAGAGAAGGGGAAGATCTGTCCCAAGGAAAGTCAGGCAGAATAGCTTTCTATAGAGAAACTTATTCTTCTAAGTCAATCCTATCAATGCCTGGCAGAACTGGCCTGGTTAGGTCTGCATACAAACTTCATGATATATACATATTAGGTAGGAGTATTTATGTAAAAACATAAATTTGTACAATGTGCACACAGTCTATATTTATCAAGCTTATAGCTTACAAAATATATTTAGAATATATAATATGCTGTTATACAATAAAATTATCTTACATAACCAAACAACAATCTTGCAATTAAGGTTTGTAAAATAAACTTCAATGGTAAAAAAACCCTAAAATACAAAATGAAGTCATTTATAACTTAAGGCAGCTTTTAATCTATTCTTCTGGTATGCAGAAGCAAGAAGACACAGGCACTTCTGATATTTTTTTCCTAAGTCCAAATTTAACTTCATAGAAGGCTGACACTTGTCTGTCCTAGGTATATTGGAGAATCCAAACAATTGTAAGTAAATTGACCTGAACAGAGTAAATGCTCTGACCACACCACCCAAGTCTTGGAAGGCAGACGTAGGGACAGTGAGAATGAAGACCTTGGGCCCACTGTAGAAGAGGATCTGGTTCGAGACCATCTTAGGAACCTGAACATATACAAGTCCATGGGACCTGATGAAATCCATCCATAAGTCCCAAAGGAGCTGGCAAATGAAGTTGCTAAGCCACTGTCTAGCATATTTGAAAAATCATGGTAGTCAGGTGAAGTTCCTGATGACTGGAAAAAGGGAAATATAACCCCCATTTTCAAGAAGGGCAAAACGGATGAGCCGGGGAACTACAGACCAGTCAGCCTCACATCTGTGCCTGACAAAATCTTGGAGTGAATTCTCCTGGAAGGCATGCTGAGGCACATGAAAAACAACAAGGTGGTTGGTATCAGCCAGCATGACTTCACTAAGGGAAAATCCTGCCAGACCAATCTGGTGGCCTTCTATGATGGAGCTACAGAACTGATGGACAGGGGTAGAGCAGTTGATGTCATCTACCTGGACTTGTGCAAAGCGTTTGACACTGTCCCACATGACATCCTTGTCTCTAAGTTGGAGAGACATAGAATCATAGAATCATAGAATAGTTAGGGTTGGAAAGGACCTTAAGATCATCTAGTTCCAACCCCCCTGCCAGGGGCAGGGACAACTTCCACTAAACCATGCCATCCAAGACTGTGTCCATCAATTTGATAGGTGGACCACTCGGTGGATAGAGTACTGGGTGGATGGCCGCACACAAAGAGTTGTGCTCAATGGCTCAATGTCCAGCTGGAGACCAGTAACGAGTGGTGTCCCTCAGGGATTGGTGTTGGGACCGGTCTTGTTCAATATCTTTGTTGGTGACATGGACAGTGGGATTGAGCATGCCCTCAGCAAGTTTGCCAATGACACCAAGCTGTGTGGTTCGGTTGACATGTTGGAGGGAAGACATGCCATCCAGAGGGACCTTGCCACACTTGTGAGGTGGGCTGATGAAGTTTAACCAAGCCAAGTGCAAGGTCCTCCACCTGGGTCAGAACAATCCCAGGCACAGCTCCAGGTTGGGTAGAGAAGAGATTCAGAGCAGCCCTGCAGAGAAGGACTTGGGGGTGTTGGTCAATGAAAAAATGAACATGAGCCAGCAGTGTGTGCTTGCAGCCCAGAAAGCCAACCATATCCTGGGCGGCATCAAGAGAAGCGTGACCAGCAGGTCGACGGAGGTGATCCTGCCCTTCTACTCTGCTCTTGTGAGACCTCACTTGGAATATTGTGTGCAGTTCTGGTGTCCTCAACATGAAAAGGACATGGAACTGTTGGAACAAGTGCAGAGGAGGGCCACGAGGATGATCAGGGGACTGGAGCACCTCCCGTATGAAGATAGGCTGAGAAAGTTGGGTCTGTTCAGCCTGGAGAAGAGAAGGCTGCGTGGAGACCTCATAGCAGCCTTCCAGTATCTGAAGGAGGCCTATAGGGATGTTGGGGAGGACTCTTCATGAGGGACTGTAGTGATAGGACAATGGGTAACGGGTTCAAATTTAAACAGGGGAAGTTCAGATTGTATGTGAGGAAGAAATTCTTTGCTGTGAGAGTGGTGAGACACAGGAATGGGTTGCCCAGGGAAGTTGTGAATGCTGGCGGTGTTCAAGGCTGGATTGGACATAGGCTTGGGTGTCATGGTTTAGTGGGAGGTGCCCCTGCCCATGGCAGGTGGGTTGGAGCTAGATGATCTTAAGGTCCTTTCCAGCCCTAACTATTCTATGATTCTATGATATGATTAAATTTACTGAAGAGTAATTTCTGTGGATCTCTGCAATATCAAGTTAACACCAAAAATGATGCAGTCGATTATTTTCCTTTGACAAATTATTTCTGATTTATGGTGTGATTGCCACTGAGAAGAGCAGTTTCTTTTTTTGTTCATTCTGGTTTTGTTTTGAAGTCTTTCTTTGGAGTAATAAACAGTGAAGTGAAAGTGAATATACTGAATTTTAACACATGTATCAAGAAACACAGCTAACAGAAATGTTTGTTACGACAGGCATTAATTATCTTTTTGAATGATAGGAAGGACAGGAACCTCAGCCATATGAAATCAGATATGAAATCAGAAGATTTATAGAATAGCCTTCATTTTGGTGAACTAACAAGCTCTGCCAATATATCTTTGCCCTCACTTCACACAATCAAATTGTTGCAAATGAAACAAGGGTAAAAACGGTGCTGAAGAAAAAAATACATTAAAAATAGTTTGTTTTTCTTTTCCGTACCTTATTTAATTATCTTCAAGTATATATGAATTAGCAATAACCTTGTTAGCCGAGCACTGACTTTTACAGATACTTCTCTGCTTTTTTCTTTTTTTGAACACATTTTCACAGGTGGGCTCTTTGTATTTTGCTAAATATTTGCTGAAAATTTTGTTTAGGAATCTGATTGCATAATTTTCAAGTAAATTTTGATTCACTGAATTTTCCCTAATAGTCTTCTGGATAAGTTGCATGGCTTACCTGGGTTATGAATATTAAAAGGATAGCTCTGCAATAAAATGTACAATGTGAAATCCAATGTAAATAACTATTGTAGATAAACCCTTATGTTTAAGGATTTTCAGACATAAAAGTGATCAGGTACTTAATTTTTTTTACAGAAAAAGAAAAAAATACAGATTAATATTTGCTTCTGAATGTAAATGAATATAAAATATTTTTTTCTTTTTACACTTCATGTAGTTCTGCTCTAAATATACAGAAATGTTTTGTAACAGTTTAGAGACTACATAATAAAATGTTAGTAGGGTTGTATATAAATTATGGAAAAATAAATATTTGGGGAAATAAACAGCCAACATGCTTGGCTTGGTTGTAAAAGGATGAAACTGTCTTTGAATGCAGAAGCCTGAAGGAACTCGCTTTTAAGATGTCCCATTATATAGTGGAAACTGGCCAATACTGACAAATATTGCCGTACTTTTAAAAAAATCAAAAGATTTTGCAGTTGTCATTTTAAAATATTGAGCTTAAAATTAATTGCTGACATCCCCTATCTTGTGATCCAACTTGAATATATGTGGTACCAATGCTTACAGAAATCAATAAGGTCTTTTTCAATACAAGTAACACACTTTTTCTATATGTTTTGCCCTAAGGGCTTTAACCTGGACATAATAACCTGGCTGGCAGTCTGAGCCAGGGACAAAGTATTTTTAAGTGGGTGCAATCAAGTCTTTGTCATGATTGATTGCCTTAAATGATTGTTACAAGAGATGGGGATCACAGATGTAAAAGACTTTACATATTCACAATCTGTACTGAAGAACAGGTTGCATGGAAACAATTAGATCTGTTCTGTGTTATCTGCAGAGCTTCCTAAACCATAAGTAAGGCTCTTGCTAAGAATTTGGGTAGATCAAAACTGACTTAGCAGTTATTCCAATGAAGTGTAGTTAATTAAAACCAGGAAACTAAAGTAAAAAATTTATGAGGCAATTAAATAGGGCAGTTGCTAAAATAAAGGGTGGATCAGATGCAAACCTGGGGAAATTATCCAATGCTCTAAATATGGGTTCATGAACACAATTTTCTCTTTCAAGCTGTGAGTTTTCTCACATCAGTGGTGAGGAGTTACATGGGCATCTGAAGCTAGTCTTTCTCTACTCACAAATCCCAGAAGTCAGTGTCTGGGGGGAAACAGTAGTAAGTTGGAACTTACATAACATGTTCAAGTAGCATTTTGAACAAAGCTATCCTGGAATTACGAAAGATTAACTGAGCAAATCTGTGTTCAGCCTAGGCCTGGTACTCAGTCCTGAAGTTTTAAAGTTTGAGGGGTTCATGTTAGAAATAGCATGCTGGGTTGAACATATTGTGCCACACCACTGTGTCTGACTAAACAGGACTTAAAAACTGCAATGAGTGTAATGGACTAAAGGAGGCCTAGAACAAAGGCGCTGCAAATTTCCATTTAAACTCATTGATGCAGTTGTATTTCAGCCAAGGAAAACGTAAGCACAGGACTGAGCGTGTTTGTGAGTGGAGTGAATTTGACATATAGCAGGAATCATGTCTGGCAAATGGAAATCTTGTTTGCTAAAGTCATTATCACCTCTTATTCTTGTATCTAAGCTTTCTCCCATTCTTAGTCTTAAACCTGGAACACATGCCTTTACCCAACATGTTCTTTTCTCTTTCAAATCCCTCTTATTAGATGTAATTAAATAGATTGCACATATTTTAGGGATAAAATACCAATGTAAAATTAAAATCCCAGACATATGAAAATCATGTATTAACTTTCTGCACTGATCCCTCCAATAAGTTTTTTTAATACTATGAAGCTGTACCCACAGTACTAACAATATAGCCTTCATCACAGATTTTGAGACCAAAAGCAACAATGATTTGAAAACTGAAAAAAAAATGCAAACCCACATTTTCTCCAGGTGCCTCTGTACTTCAGGGTAGCTGTATTTTATATGGATAAAAGTAATTTTTTATTTTCTAACCTGGATAATTTTAAGAGACATTTTCTGTGGCCAGTTTTTGTACTGTCTTTCAACAAAAAGCCCACTTTTGTTACGGTTTAATTAAAAAAAAATGAATTGTTGATACTGCAGAAAATATTGCTTAAGAAATGAACCACATTCAGGCAGCTTGCAGGAAAGGAAACCCCCTTGTGCAGGTTTGATTCTTGTCACACCAGCAGATTCCTGTAAATTGCTCTTCTAGCTCCATACCTCAGTATAGGTGAGAATCAGCCAGAGCACTACACACTCAGCTTCCTTCATCATGCAGTGTGACATTTTTAAAACTGATTGAAATTTCTTATTGGAAGAATGTTTTTCAGAAAACTTCCAATAAAGTCCTTCCTTGTAGATTGCCAAATGGCAAGTACCTGACTGGGAGTAGTAATATCTTGCTTCATAACAGGCCATTTGTTTCTACAAGCCATTTCTGTTGTAGAATTAAGTTAACAGGCAATTCATTTTCCTGAAAAAAGGTCTAATCAGCTTTCATATTGAAGGATATGCAAATAGACTTCTTCACAAACCTTGGCTGCAAATAGCTTCTGCCTTATTAGTTACAATAATGTGATTGTATCTTTTGTCTGAAGCCTTGTGTTTTTTAGAAGATTAATATCCTCTATGTTAGAAGAATAAAAATGTCCCCCATGAATTATGTTGCTGGTTAAAAAGCAGGGAAAAATCCATGACCAAATCTAAAGCAAGTAATAACCTAAAACTGAACTAAAGCTGAAACTAAAACCTAAATGTTCAGGAGTTTTTAGGCACATTGCTAATAGAATGATGCACTGTAAAATATTACTCAGTGCTACTTAGTTCCTTTCTACAATGAAATAATTATTACATAGCTGAACTTCCATTCTCTGATGTTCCCTCTGCAAATGGCCTTTGAGACCTAAGAGAAAGAAAAAATATAAATAATTTAATTCCTTGTCTTGATTTGTCAATTTATGTTATCAATGACAAGAAGCTGAACAAATATTTTTCAGTCAAATGAATAAACTAGGACCACTGTACCTGCATTTTTTTGAAAAATTCTGATGATGTCTCTCTCAGGCCTTTATTTTGTTCTGTTAAGGGCGTAAGTTGATGAATTTTAAATGGAAACCTGGGTTTATTATAAGTAGAAGAAAATATTGGCATTTAGATCCTTGAAGATAAAAAGATTTCAAATATCAGCTGAAATCAATGAGGCTGAAGAGTTAAATATTCCTTATCTGGAGTCTAGATTTCCACATGACTTTGTTAGCTAGCTTACTACTAAATTTTTAAACAGATTTATATATACCAACATTGTTATAATGAAAATAAACTTTTTTTTAATACAAATACTAAAATTTGTTTTCATAGAAGAAATAAAAGGGGTTTACAGTGGTCTTTTATGTATTCTGAAGCAATGTTAGAAGTTGAGCAGAGTGATAGGTACAATTTAATGTGTAAATATCAATGTAGTGTTTTGTTCAAGAAGATAAAATCTCAATGATACGACAAGCTGTCACTGAGAAAAAGAGTGATAGCAGCTTTCTCTTCTTCAAACCCTTTAAATGGAAACAAATCCCCATTTCTCACAGTATTTCAGCTAAACCTCCTAGAATTCATTGTCAGGTTTTATATCCATATTGTATTGACTTGTTCATAGTTTAATTTGCTCAAGAACGGTCTCTAATTACAGGTTTTATTTAATTGTCAATGAATAAAAGGCTTATGGCCAAAGATGCTGGCTAGTCTGTTGTCCCCTGTCTTCCCTCAGAGCTGCCTGGCTGCAGGGTGAGTCATCCCAACAGTTGTCAATTCCCAACAACTAAAAAGACTAGCTTGCAACCTGAGTGGAAAGATCAATTGGTTCATCCAGCCTGAACAATGCTGCTAGATCCAAAACAGGAGAGGCATCTGCAACAGAAAAGCAAAAGAGTGTAAAGTATAAGAACACAGATGCTGCTTTGGACAGTAGATTCAGACTTCTGGCTAGGAAGGGAGGAAGAATCTAGTCAAAATGAGGAAAAAAAAGCATTAGGGGAACAAAATGAAACTTAAAAGGCTAATTAGCACACTCAAGACAAAATATTCACCTCTTGCTAATTCTAGAGAACAAAGTTTTCTCCTAAACTTCTTTTTTTCCTTTTTTTTTTTTTTCTTTTTCCCTCCTATTTCCACATAGCAAGGACATCAACAAAACTAGCCGTGGCCAGCAAACATTTTGACCAAAACCAGTTCCATTCCTATCAGCACCACATCAAGTTGTCAGAACCACTCTTGCAATAACATAAGTGGCAAAGCTCTAAACAGCCCTTTATCCTACTAACTTTCCTTTATGCAATCAGATGATATTTTGTTAGGAACTCAATTTAATCTGTGCCTATGCCATCTTGCTTAAATCACTTACTCCAAAATACATCATTCTTATTCTTTATACAGTTTTGAAGAGTTTCAAATCATTTAATTGCAGCTCATTATGATGGTGTGAGAAGTAGAGGAGGTCTTGACACTGTTTAAGCACTGCTCAGCAATAAGGAAACATCTCTGCACTATTAACACTGTTTTCATCACAAATCCAAAACATAGCTCCAGCTACGATGAAGAAAATTAACTCCATCACAGGCAAAACCAGCACACAACAGAAAGTGTGGAAAGAAAACTATATATCTACTCTAACCACCCGAGTGTTTACAGTGGCTTTTCAGTTGTGAAAGGGATTTTTTTTCTTTTCAACCGTAGAAAGACACTTAGCAGCAGAAGCACTTAAGGCTTAGTGAATCTACTGAGTGCCACAGAATATATTTTCTATGCCTGATTATGGCATGTTTTAGAAGTTGCTCTAATGGGTACTGAAGTTACTTTGGGCACTGCTGTCAATTTATATCTCAGAGTGCATCTACCACAGGCAGCGCAGTTAAAACTGGGTAAAGGGGAACAGGGCAGGGGCTGTGTCAGTAATACATTGCATGCTCACTTCTGTGGCATATTACAGGCATATTAAGGAGGTTGTTTAGTCTTTTGGAGCAACAGTAGGAAGATTGGACATTTTAAAAGTAGCAAATTCTGCTTGGCTTAAAATATGGAATGAACTATGCCACGATGCATATAATTATATACTCTGTTTTACTGATTTGAAGAAAAAAATAAACTCATTAAACCCTGACCTCTAACAGTTTTCCAATGTTGCAGAAAGAGAGGATCATAGCAAGGGTATTCTTATAATTTTGTTGTTAAAATTTTTATCAGGTGTAATTGACTAGTGCATTTGAATCCAGCTCATGGGCTAAACGTCTAGAGAAAGATACACTGCTTATCATATTTAGATTAGGTTGTAAACAGCATTGTATATTGGAAAATATATAAAAGCAGAGATAGAGTTAAGGTTTAAGCTGGGCCTGACATTTCTAGAGCTCTTTTGAGATTTCAGCATAAGACAATTTAGAAATATATTCACCTCTCAGTTAATCTCCCTCTCTAGAGTCTCTCTAGTCTTGGACATTCTATTTATTTCTTTTTTTTAAGTCAAAAGCACTTTTGACACAGATTGTGCATTCCTGAGCACCACTGTTTCTCAGACTGTTCCTTTGGAAATCAGACCCAAATGAGGCTAATGATGACCAAATTCAGAAAGAGTAATGGAAGTGCTTGCATTCAGTCATGTCACCGGTTTTAAGCCAACTACCACATTGCGCTGTTCTGCAGCCCTGTGTTCAACCAAGTGTCCTGCCCTCCTCTCTAGTCTCAGCATAGAAGTGAAGACCTCATGCAAGACTGGGGACAAAGGGCAGCAGGGGGAAGCAGCTACCTCAGAACTTCCTCAGCTGTGCAGATGGTTCTTTTCCTTTTTTACCACCTTCTCCTGCCTGCTTAGGCTTAACCCCAGGCATCCCCAGGTGGAGAGTCTGTGTCTGAGGTATTTAGAAGTACTAATGGCTGCTCCATGGGTCCTGGTCCCAAACTGGTTGTCACACAATCAGCATAAGCCTGCCTGCAGGGTGTACCTGTGGGCAGCAGCACTATAGTAAATTCTCACAAATTTCTCCATTGTGTGATCTCTTTGAAGAAACATGGTCAGAATATTTACAGCCAGTCCTGCTATTTGTATCAAGAGCTGAAAAACTAGTCAGTAAGCACCTTGTTAATTTTCTACCACATTTTATATATTTATTTCTATTTATTTATTGTTTGCTTTGCTTTATTTTTAGAAGTGGAAAAAAGCAAGTTCATGGAATGCAAGCTGAGAGGTAATTTCATCTAAACTCAGTCATGGCTTTTCCTGAGAACTGAAACATTGTCAGTACTGCCTTTTATATGTCATACTACAAGCTACCTTTTAATGCTCCTGGTCAGATTAATTGTGGCTGCATGAAGTATTTATAATCATTCATTACATATTTAGAATCACAAAATCACATACATTTTTCAAATTACTCTGAAAATGCATTTTATATATAATGAATTATTATTAATTAACTGTGTCTGAATTTTAAATAACAATGGAGAAAGAATATAAATAACAATGGAGAAAGAATATAACGATCAGAAATACTTGTAATATGGACAGAGAATTTCTGTCCATGAAAAATTACTGATTCATTCATACTCAACTTGCCCATTAATCTAGTTTGACAATGAGATTTCTCAATGGCATTCAGCATAGCACCCCTCACTTTGCAGTGAAATTAAGTATTCACTCAATACTAAATTGCTTGGCTGTTATTCGACCATGTTCACTCTTAATGCTTTTAAAATCCATTAGCTTTCATGCATCTTATCTGATTGACAATGTTGTTGTACAGAATGAACAGTTACCATTAAGTCAGCTGGAAAACAAAACAAACCAAAAAAATTAGCTGTGAAAACCTGAGAGTTTATATGTATTGATCAGAAATGTCTGCTGCAAATGCTAAGTGTAAAACCACATAAAAACGTAGGAACATCAATATATTTCCTGGGCTTAAATAATGAACATTGTATCAGGGTGCTCTGGGTCCCTCAGAATTACTTTTTCTGTTTTCAGACAGAATTGAAGCAAAAGGTTCATGTGTGGTATAATTGATTGGGTATTAACATTAGCTCAAGATGACATGAGGGGATAGCGATAATATGTATGATTTATTATAGCTGCATACACTGCATACACACCAACTACACAATTATTATTGGCTGTATTAGCTCTCTACATTGAAGCTGATCACATGCTTGATGTACAGGAATTTATTAATTTCACAACCAAACAGACTAATCTATTCCATACATTTTAAACAAAATCATAGTAAAGAAGAAACTTGTGAATCACCCCTACAATATTAGTCTTTTTGTTTTGGGAAGCAAAATCTTGAAGTCAGTAGAAATGTGTTTTGACTTTACAAATATAAGCAACTATTTCTTCTCAGAAGCCTTTTATATTCAATAGAATTCTAAAGATGATACAACAAACCCCCCTGCAAATCTTTAAGTATACTTTAAGCATATGCATTTAAGTTATTTGGATTTTGAATAGACCTGGCTCCAAAATAAAGCCCCACTGCTATGTAGGCTCACCTCATGCAATTCAAACCCAGATCGGGCTCTTTGGCTTACCAGAAACTCTGAAACAAGTTCAACCAAAGGTATACTCTGAATTTTGAAACCTTTGGGGAAGTTCATGTTTGAATTATACCTCCACTATCTTGGACAGATCTTTAATTTTAAAGGGCTATCCTAAGAAGAATTATCAGAACCATATATTCTAAGAAAAACTATATAATTCATTATCTCTATGACATGAAGCAACAAAATCTGTTACATTTTCCATGTTGTAGAACCTATGCTCATGGTCTACTATTGCTGTGACACACCTAATGGCTGCCGTATTGCAAGCTTGTTTCTTGATGATAATTGTTAGCAATTCAGAATCTCCTATAGTATAAAGTGGCTGAAATTGTTTTACAGCTTTTGATCCAAAATTCTCTTTTAGCAATATTAGTATTGAATTTTTATACTATCCTCTGTGAAAACATGGAGAGTCCCTAAAAAAAAAAAAAGTTGCATTGTATAGCAAGAAACTGCTAGGCAGGATAGAGATCTGGGCAATGGGGTTGAAGTCCTGATTGTGGGATCATGGTGTTGACTGAAAAGGTGCAGGAGTAATGACTTGGTGTCTTGGTAGAGGTTTACATCATAGGAGAGCAAGACAAGAGAGAATATGTAAAAAATTGTGAAATTTATATACAAAGCAGTGCACATCGTCAGCATGCATTCTGGTTCCTAGGCTTGACAGAGGCAATGTGCGCATTACCCAGATATTTTCACTGCTTTTGCTGTTAGTGGGAGAACAGTTGTCCCTACTGCTCCTGACAGTGCATTGCTGCTACCACTGTTGTGTACCAAACTAGGTAGTGTACAAACAGTACTGAGCTTGTATTCATCAGTTAAATTTAGAAGTATTCATATATATCTGCTCTCTCTATTATTAGGTGAAAGGAAATTTCCCTAGTGGGCATGGTTAATGCTACACGTTAATGTCACACATTAAAGTAGCAAGATGGCAATACCTAATGTGTGAAAAAAATAAATTGGACTAAAAATGCTATGGAAGAATGAGCAAGAAATGAGCCAAAAAGGTTAAGGGTTTGGTTTTACTTGGTTTCGATTTTGGGTTGTTTGTTTTTTTTATTTCTTCTCCTTTGTTTCTTTTATTAAAATAAGAAAAAAAAAAACCTGTCTATAACTGACTTAAGTCTTCTAAATGGACAACATTACTTTTGTTATAAAACCTGGTCTTAAAAGCACATTCCAACAAATAGAGAGTTTCCTGTCAGGAGAAATCAACAGCTTTTGCAACACTACTATATTCTATACTGTTTATCAACAATGCCCTTGCTGAACAAATTCATTGTGTTAGTAGGTTTTAAGGTTTGTTGCTTTCTTTATACACACACACTTTATTAAATAACATTGCTAGGGAAAAAAATATACAGGTAAAAGCTCACAGATTGCACACAAAAACCCCCATAAGTCCAGAAAAATTCTGAGATTATTTCACTGTTTCTACCAATGAAATATCACTAATGTTAGTGGCAACAAAAACAATCAGATTAATAATAATTTTATACATCTCAGCCATAAAAATCAATCTTCTTTTTTACTCTTATTCATCACCTCTGCTCCTTATAATCCCTGTTGTAATTGTCCATGTGGAAGTGAGGAATTGCTGATTGATTGAGCAGTTTATTTACATTTACACACTGAGCTGTAGTCAGACAACAGGTTCATAAAAAGTAATAGGAAGAGAGCACTAAGGTCCCAGAGATCAAGTTCAAATTGAGTCAAGGTGTGGTTAACAGAAACTGGCACTTTATAATTTTTTTCCTAGTGTTGAAATTATTCATTTATTTTTAAAATATGAATATTAAGAATTTAAATATATTAATATCAAGAATTTAAATATTGTCTTCTTGCGGTTTAAGCTGTAAATCACGCAGCCCGTTCTCTCACTCACTCCCCTCTCTTTCTTCCCCCCGCTCCTGGAGGGATGGGGAGGAGAATCAAAAGAATGCAACTCCCACTACCAGAGAAAAGAACAGTTTAGTAACTAAAGTATAACACAAGACCACTACTGCTACCACCAATAATAATAATGACAAGGCAAATATAAGGAAAGAATACAATAGCTCACCACCCGACACCCAGCCCAACCAAGCAGTGCACCCCCACCCTTCCGGGTCTCTGCCCTTCGTTTTACATCCTGAGCATGACATACTTTTGCATGGAATACCTCTTTGGTCAGTTTGGGTCAGGTATCCTGTTTCTGCTTCCTCCCGGCTTCCCCTCCTCCCTGGCACAGCATGAGACTCAGAAAGTCCTTGGTCAGACCAAAACATCACTAAGCAGTAACTGAAACACTAGTGTTATCAGCACTGTTCCCAGGCCGAAAGTCAAAAAAAACAGTGCTGCACCAGCTACCAAGAAGCAGAAAAATGACTGCTACTGCTGAACCCATGACATGTCTAAATAATGAATTAATTCTGGGAACAAAAATATTCCCCTGACACTAACTCTGGATCTGCTGAATCATCAAGATAGACAGTGATCACATATACCAACAGTCATACTACATAACATGAGTTTGAGTAACAAAGTTATAGAGTATTTCTTAGAGCAAAAGACAGACGATTTACCTGTGTCTCTGAATAATTCAGATCATAGAATCATAGAGTAGTTAGGGATGGAAACGACCTTAAGATCATCTAGTTCCAACCCCCCTACCATAGGCAGGGACACCTCACACTAAACCATGTCTAAAGGTTCTTTCCAACCTGGCTTTGAACACTGCCAGGGATGGAGCATTCACAGCTTCCTTGGGCAACCCATTCCTGTGCCTCACCACTCTTACAGTAAAGAATTTCCTCCTTATATCCTATCTAAACTTCCCCTGTTTAAGTTTTAACCCAAAAAAGACTTTGTTTATATTTAAGAGACTTAAATTTAAGAGACTTTGTTTATAGATGAAGACAAAGAAAGACAGATAAAACACTTCAGTTAGCATAGGCTACACTTGTCTAGCTCTACTTCTAATAAAACTGATAAACATCTTCTAGAAAAATTCTCTCTTAAACATCTTCTAGCAAAATAGTCACCCTTAGTATGCAGGTATCAAAGAAGGCAATATTCCTGCTGAACAGAAGCAGATGTGAACGCTCACTTCACCATTCTTTGAACATGCACTTCTCAAGGCAAATTTGGCAGTATGACCTAAATTTATGATTTGTGAAAATATCCTTGCTGCTTCCAGTGCAGCTAGGCATAAGCAAAGTTTCCTGTGAAGCTGCATACTCAGGAAGAGTTTTGGAAAATTCCAGAAAAGATCCTAACTATAAGTATAGAGAATCAAAGTCATATTATCCCAAACTTCAGCTTTCTCTATCCACCACAAGACATTTGAATTGATGTAACTATACTGCTAACTGGCTCACTCTTGCAATAACTGGAACAAATATCCTGCAGATAAAATTGTTGCGTATATGAAGCTGTTTTCATAGCATATTTTTTGACTGATAAACTTTCTTGAGTCACCTTTTTTACCTTAAGTTTCAGCCTTTTCACTGAGCATCTGTTAGCTAAAATGAAGCCTATAATAAACATTTATGTCCCTCTTTATGCTGACTGCTGTTTATATGTATGTGGCAAAGCTGCAGGAATATAGAGAATATTTATATAGCAAGAAATTGCACCTCCAGCCTATTAAACACTGAGTGGAGCAGTTGAGATTCTCTATATGCATTCAGGCCACTAGCTGCATCCATTATTTATCTATTTTACTAGGTGCATTTTCAAAGATTGTTCACTCTTTCTCCTCTAACACCTGAGGACAGCTGAATGGGAGCACATCCTTTTTAACACCCTCAACATCCCCATCCCTGTTTAATTACATTCTGCTTTGCATTCTCATTATGATGAAGAAGCAATTTAGAAAGTCAAAACCACTACATGTTTTTTAAGGGAAAGATGCTATTTTAGAGCTTACTGGCTACACTTAATTTATCTACATTACAAAAACATCAGTCAGAGGCACTTTTGTTAAGTAATCTTTTGGGGTACTTTAGCAATTCTAAGCATAGTATGAGGTAGGTTTTGTCTGAAGAAAGTCACAAACTAAATTGAGACAGAAATTAAAAGTATAGCATCAGAGAAGAGGACAGAAAGGAAAAAAAATCTAAGATCTGTTGGTTACATAGATTTACTTCAGAAACTACTTATGAATCCATTGCCTGGCAGTTGTACTGAAATGACTGAAATTAAAAAGGTTATCTTTATTCCCTTTAGAAATTCCTATCTGTGCAAAGGTATTTAAACTAGTTTCGTTTTTTTTTTTTTTTTTCCACTGCATGTAAATTTGATTCTGTCAGGACTATTCCCAATGCTGAGTGAAAGTACTCAGCACTGGAAAGGTAAGAAGAAGGAAAAGAGTAAATTATTTCAAGTCTATAAGCATAGCTGTGAGATGAAGAGTAGGCTTCAAAGTCAGCTGCAGCACCTCGATTCTGGCATTTTCCAGTTACATTGTGGGTAAAAGAAAATCTGAAAATACAGCTTATGATTCCTAAGGAGAAATAAGATCAGGAAACCTGATTACAAACTCATATATACATACACATATACATATGCATATACATATACATATACGGTTCTTAATGATGTGAACTTAGCTGCCTGTATAATTTCTAGGTTAAAAAAGCATCCATTCCCCAGTTTCAGTTACTTCCTGAGATACAATTCAGGGAGTTTCAAGCCTTTAACTAACATATTTAAGCACATTTCCAAAGGAGTTCCAGCCTGTTATCCATTTGTAAATATACTTGATGCTCTCCAGAGCAATCATTTGGTGAAAAATTTATTAATTCCATTACACAAAATATCTTATTGAACATAGTGGTACAGAAGTAGCATGTTTGCTGCAGTGTACTTGTGTAGCTCACAAAATGTTTTTTCCAATACTAATAAAGACTGTAGGCCTTGTACTCATCTTGCAGTGTAAGGTTTCAGGATTTGCTGGAGCTTGCTTTAGCTTGATATGGCTAGCTTTTTAGCTTTTTCATATGTCCATACCCACATCGTAACAAACAATAGCCCCTGAAGGTAACTCGGGATACTGAAAACTGACTGTTGCACCCCAGCAACTGTATGTTCTGGAAACACAGCTATTGTCAGGCTAAGAACCAAGAGAGACTTTAGAAAATATATAGGTATTGGTAAGTTCTCTTTCATAATCATTTTTAAAATACTATTGTTAAAGAGGTTTTTCAATATTAATTTGAACTACTAGTATTATTGCAACTAGAGTAGCAATAGTTGCTTATTGTGCTCTAATTAGATTATTAGGATTTTAATTAGAATAAGAAATTATTGGTACTATATATAAGGTACACTATATTTTTGCTTATAACAATATTTGGGGTGTTGCATTGGATGCATATATACTAAAGAGACTTGTAAACTTAAAATAATTATTGACATGCAATTGAACATATGTGCACCAATACAGCCCTGAAGTACATGGTAGTCTTCTGACAAATAGTGTGCTCTAAGATGTACGCAGACTGAAACATTCTGGTTAGGAATTTTTTGACATAGTAATGTTCTCCATTAGAACTCTGCAATTTATCTAAATCAAACAAATTAATAGAGGTTAGTTTCAGAATGTTTTTACTAGAACAAAGTAGAGAGAGGTCACAATTATTTGATGAACTAATTAAGATACTTTCAGTGTCTTTTTTATCACATCAAGATGTAATTTCTTGTATTATAAAGCATACTAACTTATTCTCTACTTGCTTGCCTTAGATTTCAGCACAACCATGAGAATCACAGCATTACCATTTTCAGGCTCTTTTCTACCTACATGGGATTTTAAAAATGCTTAGGGAGAAAACTAAGAGTGTTATATGTTCTTCATAAGCTTGTGCAGAGAGATCTGAAATCATATGAGTGTTGCAAGCATGTGACTGTTTCAATCAGAGCCTAGCCTGATGTTTGCTGAAGCATCTGAATCCAGTTTTGACAGCAACCTTAGTCAGAGCTGCCCTGAAACCACATAGAAAAAAACAAATTGTCCATCTATCTTAAAAATATCTATCCATTTACCCTTAATGTCCTTAAGAAGTACAGAAATTATCTCCCAAATTTTAAACACAGAAAAGTAGATACCAGAAAGAAATGGTTTTGATCATGATAGTACAGCGCCTGCTGCAGAGGTCTGACTTAAGAGGTACTCTATGAGACTTTCTTTCTATGAGTATTCAGAAAGAAAATTAGGATAGAAGCCATATTATTATTTTCATTCTTTCTTCATGTTTTGATATTGCCCAGAACTCAATTAAAATCAGACCCCATTATACTGAGCACAATCAAACCCATGTATCAGAGAAAATTTTATTCCATATGAATGAAAAAGTCTTTAATTGTGCTTTTCAGTACTGCATATACAGTCTTGCAATCATTTCTACTGAGATTATTTTTATTCGTAAGTGGTCAGGCCAGTAACATTTTTAAAATGGAAGGGTTTTTATGGAAGAATAAACGTCATTTTCTTGCTTATAAAAAAGCAGCACAGAAATCCAGGTCGGGCAATGCCAGTTCTCAGAATTGCCATTCTAAATGGATTACTTTGATTACCTGTAATCAAAAAAACCAGCTTCAATTATCTGTAATCAGAGCTGTTCAAAATGTTTGTAATAAAGTTGTAAGTTCCACTGGACTTGAAATATTTTAGTACTTTAGAAATATCAGGTTTGCCCTCTGTGTTGGTGACTTTGGGAACATGACGACTCTAATGACGCAGTTTCCTAACCAGCATAATGTAGAATATGCATTACCTCATTTACAATTTATTTTTATTCACTGTCTGGCAAATGCTCCTCCTTCTTGATAAATCTGCTCAGTCTCCCTGCTAAAACTCTTCCTTTTCTTCCTTATTTTCCCTCCAACACCTTTATGACATTCGCTCTTAATCTTCCTACATCTTCTAAATTGTCTCTGTATCTCATGTGAATAGAGGAATAAGTTCAAATGAACCTTCTACTTCACCTGATCCAATTACCCTTTCTTCTTGGTTTGGCTGTCCCTGTATTTGCAGTTACTGAAGATGGGATAAAATCCAGACTGAAGATCTTATTTGGTAAATATATTTCAAACCAAGGGTCACCACACTCAGCAATTTTTTCCAAGAAATCAGACAAACTTCTTAAATGTTAAAACACACAAATGCGCAATAGCTAAAAAGGAACTGCTATAATCAGATAAGTCTTTCACATAGCGCTCATGTGTTTGTATGTGTTTGTAGGACTTCTATCCCTTGGGGTGGTTTTATGTGTGAAAGAGAAGGACTGTAAAGGGTAAAAAATGAAGTGTGATGGAGTACACAGTTCGTCTTGTACGACCAAGAAAACACTGAATACCTCCCACCTATTCTATCACTAGTATATCTGCACCCAGATCCACCTTACATCATATTCTAGTTGGTTATTACTGGAGATGAAACACAATAGTCATGTCAGCCCAATGAAAAACAAAAATTAGGAGTATCCTGGAAAATTTTGCTATTTCTGTTTGTGGTTGCAATGAATCAGAGAGAACTTTTTTTGGAAAGAGAAAAGAAGGAATAAGAAAACTAAATTAAAAAAATCTTTCTTTTTCTTAAGGAAAAAAAAACCAAACCATATTTGTTAAATTGTAGATCCATTGTATATAACTAATTATGTTTCTTTTCAGCTTTCAGCATAGACTCATATGACATAGGAAAAAATTAATTATAAACATGCTGATCAGGGAGCTCTTTGTGTAGTCATCCTAAAAATCATTAGTTGGAAACCCATACCATTTTTGCACTGGAAGGATCATACACTCCACCCACGTTCTCAGAAACTGAAATATTTCCAATGCAGTTAATTCTTATTTTCATTCTTCTGATCCCCAGTTTGCACTATCTAAAATTAGTTATGGGCAGCATGATTTCTACATCAGCCATTAACAATGCTCATTATTAAATCCGTCTCTCAATTTGTATTTAATAGAGACTTAAAACAATGATTACAATTGTCACCAGGGTGCCCATTCATTATATACTTCACATGCAGAGAGAATCTTGTTTAATCACCACAACTTTTCTCTACCAATTCAAATTTCATAAATGCTGGGCAAGTGAGTAAGATGAAAAATTGAATCCAGCTAACATTATTGATTAGGAAGATCTGACCCCCAAACTAAGTTTCATTAATTATCCTGTCTAACAATTTAGAAAGCAGAAATATGAATTTTTTAATTACACTGCTTCGTTACATGAACCATCAGTATCATTTATGATGTCTATATCATTACAGACTCATTAGCTGCATGCAGTCTTTAATGTGACAGGTACTGTGTCACCAGCTTATACATGTTGATGCAATTTGGGAGTAAATAAAATCATGGAAGTGTCTAAGTTTTAGGATTGCTAATACTGTCTGCAATATTAACCCAAAGAAAGAATAAAACTGATTAAGGACTCTGCTTTAGGATTTAGGTCTCCTGCAAACCAATTTTCAGAATAGCCCACAAATCCTACTGATTTAATCCATAAAATGAAGGCACCTAGATAATCAAACACTACATTCTAGTGGATTTTTCACACCAGACAAATGTGCTAGATTGCTAGAAAATGTTTGTTGTATCTTTTAAAATAAAAGATATTTTAGTTTTTTACTTAACACAAAAAGATCGAATATGTGACTCAAGTGCAGACCCACAGCAGAAAATTGAAGGGAAAAAAATAAAAAAGGCCAAAACACATAACGTCTTAATTCTGCAAAAATAATTATAGGGTGTAAAGAATACTGCCATATGACCTGGGAGGTAGCAGTACAGCCAAATCCTGGATTCCTTATAAAGTTTTATTTTCTACCATCGCAAAGTATTCAGAGTAAACTGCTTATCTGATGTTATTCTACTTATGACATTTAGGATATAACTGACTCTTAATGAACCTTACCTCCTGTTGCTGATATGTCAAATGGTCCCCAAACATGTTTTTGGCTTTGAAGACTGACTTCTATGTATTTATTTCTGGAGTATGCTGACTTCAGCACTTTCACTGCCATTAGCATGATGTTATGTGGGATGATTATATGTTCATTCTTCTCAGAAGGATATGCAATTGTCCATGCAATGCATGGTTGTGTGGAATATTTTATATCAAATAAGAACAGAGATGTGTGGCAGGTCATTCAATTCTCAGAAGTAAATATAAAATATTGATAGTTTTTAAGGGAAATGCATGTGATTTTGCCAACAGAGAAGAAACAGAAAAAGGCATTTAGGCACCGATTATGCTCCAGCAATCCATGGACACATAAGAGCAGTCTAAAATCAGTCATCCTACTTCTAGCGACTGGCTCGAGAGGGGACGCCTGCAGCACCTGATCCGAGGGAGGCTCGGCGTCCAGGAGCTTCCACTGGGAGCAGCAGCAGGCACCGAGGAAGCGTCAAGTCCTCTACAGGGCTTACCCAGGAGCCGGCAGCTCATCGGACGCGAGGAGCTGACTCAGAGGCGGCAGCGCCAGGAGGAGCGGCACCAGCCCTGAGCGGGTAAAAACCTGCCCCAGGGAGCACGAGCGAACATGGCGGGTTCGAGGTAGTTTGCGAGGCAGTTTGTGCAGGCAGGCAAGCGGGATGGTGAGCACTCGCTGCTAAGACCAGGGTCCGGTCTGGGAGCTATGCTCTGGCAACCCTGGCGGTGGCCAGTGTAGGTACCCAGACAGAACCAATGAGAAGGGAGGCTGCAGAGCAGAGCTCGGGGTGTAGAGAGCGTCTGCACTGCACTCCTGAGGGGAGGGTGTGCAATGGGCAGGGCTGCACTCTGTGCCCCCTGGTGGAGGTCCTCCTGCAGCAGGTGGCTAAGCTGCGGGAAGCTGTTATTAGGCTGAAAAGTGTCAGGGAAGCTGAGGGGAAACAGCACTGCTTGCTCCAGGACCAGACTGTGCAGGGGCCTCAAGCATCTACTGTCGCCCATGCAGGAAAGGAGGCCGCTAACCCACGAAGCTGGGAAACAGTAACAGAAAAAAAAAAAAAAAAAAAAAACAGAAAAAAAAGGAGGAAGAGGACAATTAAAAGCAAAGGGCTTCCTCCTTAATCTGTTGTCCCCACCCAGAACCGCTTTGGTGATCTTCAGGGGGCTGATGAGGAACCACACTCTCACCACGAACAACCAGCTGATGCACTGGTAAAGAAGATCACTACAGGTGCTGCCAAGAAAAAGTGGCGGGTCATAGTAGTACGCGACTCTACTCTGAAAGGAACAGAGGCACCCATCTGTTGGCCTGACTCAGGCTCAAGGGAGGTGTGTTGCCTACCAGGGGCTCGGATCAGAAATGTTGCAGAGAAGCTGCCTGCTCTAGTCAGTCCCACTGACTATTACCCAATTCTAGTGATCTATACTGATATAGATAGCAGTAGCCTGGAGAATATAAAGAAGGACTACAGAGCTCTGGGAGAGGTGGTTAGGGGCTCTGGAGCACAGATTGTCTTTTTGTCAATTCTCCAGGATACAAGGCAGGAACTTAAAAAGGCTACGAGGATTGGCCAGCTTAATAAATGGTTAGAAGGGTGGTGCTATAGTCAGGGGTTTGGGTACCTTGAACATGGGACTCAATTTAGTAGGCCAGCTCTACTGGGGGCTGGTGGAACTGGTCTGACAAAGAAAGGGAAGAATGGATTTGGGAGGAGGCTTGCCAGACTGGTCAAGGGTGCTTTACACTAGATATGTTGTGGGAGGGGGTCATCATTCCATCCAACACACCCAGTCACTTGCCAGCATGTATAATAAACGTTCAGAGCAATGTAGAGATATTCCAGCTGCTCCAGCCAATGAGCTAGCTTCAACTGGAGCTCATCTCAGATGCCTCTATACAAACGCCTGTAGGATGGGGAACAAACAAGAAGAATTAGAGATATGTGCACGTCTACGGGCGTATGATATCATAGGCATCACAGAAACATGGTGGGATGGCTCCTATGACTGGTGTGTTGGAATGGAAGGTTACAGGCTCTTTAGGAAAGACAGGCCCGGTAGGCGGGGAGGGGGAGTTGCTATTTATGTTAGGGATAGGCTGGCGAGTATGGAACACTCTCTGGGGACAGGTGAGCAGCCGACAGAGAGTTTGTGGGTCAGACGTAAAGGGAGAACAGCGATGGGAGACATTATTGTGGAGATCTGTTACAGACTGCCTGACCAAGAGGACTCTGTGGATGAAGCGCTCTATAGACAGATAGGAACAGCCTCACGCTCACAGGCCCTTGTTCTCATGGGGGACTTCAACCACCCTGGCATCTGTTTGAGGGATGGTACGGACCGACACAAGCAGTCCAGGAAGTTCCTCGATTGTGTGGAAGACAGCTTCCTTCTGCAAGTAATAGAGGAGCAGACAAGGAGAGGTGCTATGCTTGACCTCGCTCTCACCAACAGGGAAGGGCTGGTTGGGTATGTAACTCTCCAGGGCAGCCTTGACTGCAGTGATCATGAGATGGTCGAATTTGAGATCTTCAGGGCAGTGAGAAGAGCATACAGCAGGCTCACTGCCCTGGACTTCAAGGGAGCAGACTTTGGCCTCTTCAGGAACCTGCTCAGTAAGATTCCACGAGATATAGCACTAGAGGCAGGGTGGTCCAAGGCTGTTGGTTGATATTCAAGGATCACCTGCTGCAAGCTCAGGAGCGATACATCCCAACTAGAAGGAAGTGCAGCAGGAGGGCCAGGATGGATAAGGAGCAGCTGAGGAAAATTCGAAGGAAAAAAGAGGCTTATAAAAGGTGGAAGCAAGGACAGGCGGCATGGGAAGAATACAGGGATGTTGTCCGGGAAGCTAGGGACCAGGTTAGGAAAGCTAAGGCCCATTTAGAATTAAACTTGGCTAGGGATGTTAAGGAAAACAGGAAGGGATTCTGTAGATGCATTGCAAATAAAAGGCAGATTAGGGACAACGTGGGCCCTCTCCAGAAGCTATCGGGAGAACTGGCTCCCCTAGATTTGGAGAAGGCTGAGGTTCTTAATGTCTTCTTTGCCTCAGTCTTCACCAGAAAATGCTCTGACCACACCACCCAAGTCTTGGAAGGCAGATGTAGGGACAGTGAGAATGAAGACCTTGGGCCCACTGTAGAAGAGGATCTGGTTCGAGACCATCTTAGGAACCTGAACATACACAAGTCCATGGGACCTGATGAAATCCATCCATGAGTCCCAAAGGAGCTGGCAAATGAAGTTGCTAAGCCACTGTCTAGCATATTTGAAAAATCATGGCAGTCAGGTGAAGTTCCCGACAACTGGAAAAAGGGAAATATAACCCCCATTTTCAAGAAGGGAAATTGGATGAGCTGGGGAACTACAGACCAGTCAGCCTCACCTCTGTGCCTGAAAAAATCTTGGGGGGGATTCTCCTGGAAGGCATGCTGAGGCACATGAAAAACAGCAAGGTGGTTGGTGACAGCCAACATGGCTTCATTAAGGGGAAATCCTGCCTGACCAATCTGGTGGCCTTCTATGATGGGGCTAAGGAACTGATGGACAGGGGTAGAGCAGTTGATGTCATCTACCTGGACTTGTGCAAAGTGTTTGACACAGTCCCACAGGACATCCTTGTCTCTAAGTTGGAGAGACATCAATTTGATAGGTGGACCACTCGGTGGATAAAGAACTGACTGGATGGCCGCACGCAAAGAGTTGTGCTCAATGGCTCAATGTCCAGCTGGAGACCAGTAACGAGTGGTGTCCCTCAGGGATCAGTGTTGGGACCAATCTTGTTCAACATCTTTGTAGGTGACATGGAGAGTGGGATTGAGTGCGCCCTCAGCAAGTTTGCCGATGACACCAAGCTGTGTGGTTCGGTTGATATGTTGGAGGGAAGACATGCCATCCAGAGGGACCTTGACATGCTTGTGAGGTGGGCTGATGACAATCTGATGAAGTTTAACCAAGCCAAGTGCAAGGTCCACCACCTGGGTCGGAACAATCTCAGGCACAGCTACAGGTTGGGCAGAGGAGAGATTGAGAGCAGCCCTGCAGAGAAGGACTTGGGGATGTTGGTCGATGAAAAAATGAACATGAGCGGGCAGTGTGCACTTACAGCCCAGAAAGCCAACTGTATCCTGGGCTGCATCAAAAGGAGGGTGACCAGCAGGTCGAGGGAGGTGATCCTGCCCCTCTACTCTGCTCTTGTGAGACCTCACTTGGAATATTGTGTGCAGTTCTGGTGTCCTCAACATGAAAAGGACATGGAAGTGTTGGAACAAGTCCAAAGGATGACGACGAGGATAATCAGGGGACTGGAGCACCTCCCGTACGAAGATAGGATGAGAGATTTGGGGCTGTTCAGCCTGGAGAAGAGAAGGCTGTGTGGAGACCTCATAGCAGCCTTCCGGTGTCTCAAGGGGGCTTATAGAGATGCTGGGGAGGGACTTTTCATGAGGGACTGTAGTGATAGGACAAGGGGTAATGGGTTAAAACTTAAACAGGGGAAGTTTAGATTGGCTATGAGGAAGAAATTCTTTACTGTGAGGGTGGTGAGACACAGGAATGGGTTGTCCAGGGAAGTTGTGAATGCTCCATTGCTGGCAGTGTTCAAGGCTGGGTTGGACGTAGCCTTGGGTGGCATGGTTTAGTGTGAGATGTCCCTGCCCCTGGCAGGGGGGTTGGAACTAGATGATCTTAAGGTCCTTTCAACCCTAACTATTCTATGATTCTATGATACTACCTCAGACCTTTTTTTTCTAGTGTGTGTTATCCCAGTGGATTTCACTGTTTGCTATCTATCACTCAGGAAAGCAGGACTGTTACATAGAAAGCTCAGGAGGTAAGTATCTTGACAGCCTTGAATTTAAAACATACGAGCAAGTAAGTATGCTTAAATACTGCTGAGCTACTCTCCAGATTAACTCAACAGATAACTCATATTTCAGACTACCTAAAAACATATCAAGGTCTCTGCTCTTAAAGTAGCTGAGCAGTCCTTTGAGCTACCATTTTATTGACCGTCCTAATTGTAATGCATATAAATGCATGTATTTATAAATAAATGCATTGTAATGCATATAAAATAACAGATATTTGATTAATATATTTTTTGAACTCAAGTACTGTGCTTGGAAAACGAATTTTAGTGCTGACATGTGAAGATGTGAAGAAAAACCACATCCATTTGTTTCCCTGCTAGCTTCCTTCCATTAACTAGTGCTTCCACTTTAATGCAAAAATTAATAAAAAATGTAGTTGTTTAATATTATGAGAGATTTTGATTCAAATAAATCTTGGGCTAAAATCTAGAATTTTAAGAATGCTTGTGAAATTTCTTTTTTTCCTGAATGAATTTCAGCGAATTCTCAGATGGCCTTAAAATCAATTTTGATACTCCAATGGCAATTCCTCCAGAAGAAGCATACTTCAGTAGGAATTAATAACAGAAAATACAAAATGTAACTTAGTCCATGAATGCTCAAATGTTAGAAGACTTAAAGGTAATGAAGTTCATTTCTACTTTCAGGGGAGATAGGCTAGCTCTACCCTTGTTTATGAGACCTACCAGACCTGTAATTTCACACCCTGCAATCTTCTTCAGGAGGAATTTGTGCATGTCCTTCATATGTGTATGTTAGATGGTTACTGATGATGTAAACAGGAAAGCCTTGAAACATATGCTGTAGAGTAAAGGTATCTCTCTGATCAGATGTGAATTCCTGTTTGACTGTCAAACCTGGATTCAATGAGACAGGTTGAAAAGATATGTGACTAAGAGAGACAGCTCTGTCCTCAGGACCAGGAGTATTGGCTAATGGCATGCTTTGCCGTGGCTTTCTCCCTGGAGAACCAGAATTTGGCATAGGCTAAGCCCAAGGCAGAGGGTTCAGTATTGAACCCAGCTGAATTATTCGCATCACCAGAAAGATGTTTCTAGGTTTAGCTGCAAAGTCACTCCTAGTATAACATGTTTGACTGGACACTGATCCAGACAAGCACAAACCTAATTTCACAGATAGAACCAGGTAGCTTGCATTGGCCAAACTGATCTCTCTCTTGACCACAGAAGAGACAACTTCATACTGAAACAGTTTTAGGTTTATCCAGGTTGGAGGGCACGTGGTCCAGCTTCCCTGACCATTACAACATGATCTGATCAAGCCAGATACTTAGTGATTGATCTTCAGAGATAACCAACATCCTCAAGCTGTGACTCCATTTTGCTTCATTTACAGAGTGTAAATGCACAATTAGTTATGCCACTCCTGATTGCATACAACTCTTTCCTCCTTTCTTTACCTTCTTCTCCTGAATAACAGCAATCTATATGGCCAAAAGTTTCTTAATGTCTTTGAGGAAAAAACACATACAGAAGTAACTTAAAGAGGTTATATTTTAAACACCAAAGTGCAATGCAGGAGTACAGCCCAAAGTGAGGGTTTGAACCATAGAATTCGTTTAGTTTTTTGAAAAACAAGTCTTAAGAGTGTTTTGCTGTACCCATATTGGCACTGTAAGGAAAGTTGTGTGTTTTGTCAAGTACTGTGTGGAAACCCAATGAAATAACTATATTTACAGAACTTTGCTTCTCCTTTCAGATGAAAATTTAGTAATATTACATTACTTTTTGCATCATGGAATATTTTAATTTTAGGAAAACAAAATTATAGAATAAGAAGCAAAATTTCTAGGAAAATGGGAAGATATATGTGTGGCCATGCATGTGTGTTTCTAACTTCAGGCCCATAAATTACATGATTTTAACAATAAAGAGCTACTGATTCCTTTTGCAAAAAAAGACAGTTAAAGATCATAATATACTGATGTTCAACTTCAACTTAACTGTGGAATATAGGAACTGTTAATTCTCTTCTGGAAAAACTATTGGACTTCAACGGTTACTGGCTAGAGATCCACTATACCGGATTTCTCTCTCCTTACCTGATAGATAGATATAACTTCTCATTATACCCTCCAAAATGCTATCTATAGGCAGAACAAGAAATAACCAAATCTTCACGGGAAACATTGCTGGATATTTAGCTGGAGAGTCTGGAGGGAGATGGATTTGCCGGAGCTGTCACTGCAGACTTGTGCTGGCAGAGTTCTGGAGGGATAAGTGGAACAGCCAGAGGTATTATATCCAGCCCTGAGAGATATGTGTGGGGTCTCAAACACAGGAATAGAAGACTATACTGTAACTGGAAAGTGAGGTGAATTCAAGCAGAGCCAGCTGCTCACTAACATCCTCAATTACTTCAGGAACATCTGATTAAAACATTTTATAAAATAGAGAGAAACGCTTTAAACACATCTGTTGAACTCAGTCTATGGTAAAGGCTTGCTCGCAGGTTGAGCCCCAGGAGAAGTCAGAGCTCTTTGAAAGATGAGAGAACATCTTTGTTTTCTTTATGTTTCCTCTGCCAAGAGTCAACAAAAGCTCAGCTGAAAAGAAGAGCCAAATATCATTCCCTGTGTGACCAAGAGAAGTAAAGAGATTTGCACTTTGAATAGCAATAAGCTACAGACTCCATTCCTAATTCAGGGCTTCATTTCCCAAAAAAAATTTGTTTTTTTTTTTTTTTCCCTTATTAAGCATCAAAGGATCCTGCACTGTTAAATAAGGGTGTTTCAGAGGATAGAGATCAGTCAAGACAAAGGGCATATAAAATATATATATATTTTTTCCCATAAAGCTTTTAAATTCATCCAAATGTTTCCTGTTTAGTCTGTGTCCTGATGAATCTGAGACCATGTTACTCCCTATGTATTTGCAGTGTTGTTGATTAAAGCAACAGGGTTATTGATAGCAACATTTAATATCAGCAGGATTTGCAAATTCCAAAATTACAGTTAGACCAGCTTCCTAACTAAGTCAATTAGATTCACGAGGTCAAATTTGTATCGGGTGTCTTCAGTACAGTTTTGCTTAGGTGGCATTTGCTCAGATGTTACATAGCAGTGTCACATGTGTATCTGGTCTGCAATAGATTAGTTCCAGGTTCATTCAGCTCCTGAAATCCATCTCAGACTTTCCCTGCTAAAAAAACGATGGAGAAGGACATGCGAAGTATAACTGTATTTCGTTTGATGGATGGGTATCTGGGATATGCTTTGGCTCACAGTTTAGCCAAGACTAACGCTCTACTTTTGCACAGCAGTAGCTATAATAAATTAAATTCATATTATATACAATTCTGTTCTAAAGTTTACAGAAGGGATATTACCTCTTCTATGAAATCCAACAATGATTAAAATTAGTGATTATAAAAAATGGTATTACACTTAAAGAGGCAGTCAAGAGAAAAGATAGGTCAGATCCCTTAGGTATATCTTTAATTCATAATCTCTCTATTAGGCTCCTTTGTGCAAGATATCAAGACACCTTTTTTTTCTTGGTCTTAAAATCTATCTGAAAAATCAATTATCCCACCATCCCATGGGAGCCGGCTGAAGGTCTCTCATTCATTGTCTTTAATATACTGCAGGAACCTGATAAAACAACTGAGGATTGACATGTCAGGAGAGGTTTGTCAGATGAAGTCATCTTTGAAGTCATCTTTAAAGTCATCCTGCCATGTCAATAGAAAAGGATAGTCCACTTCAATACTTCCACAGACTAAACTGGATAGTCTCAGTTTACATCTGCTGTGGTTTAGTCCTCTGTGGTAGTACAAATTTTGAGACTAAAACATAAATTTACATGTCTGCATGCAAGTTTTCCCACATGTTGTAGGTATCTTGGGTCACATTATTGTCAATGGATATTTACTCAGTTTAGTCAATAGAGCCTAAATAGCAATGGGATTGCCCTGAAAATAGTCATTAGATTACTGACTAAATTATCCTTATAGATGCACATACACTTCTTCTTTGGATCTGTTGGTTTGTTCAGTGCTTCTGTGTGCAATGTGAATACGTACAAGCAAACATACTAAAGGCCCAATCCTGTAAGCACATACAGTATCCACCACTAGGTCTCTGTCTGGAATTGGAGAAGAAAATCAAAGGCAAAACTAAATATTGTTAAAAGGAATGAAATATCAACCTTGTACAGGCAGTGCTATAACCTGATTTTCATGCTTGATCACTGCCAAAATACTGTCCATACTGAGTATAAGATTGTGTATTTCAGCCTAACTATTGCCTTCATAAATCAAAGTTGCCACTGATCCTCTTACACATTTATTTAGAATCAGTTTGTTCTAGCCTTTAGCTCCATTTATTTTACATCCTTTTCCACCTACATAGTACACCTACTTATAGCTGCACTGATGGCATGTTTTATCTTTCAAATACTTAAATTTGACTTTCTGCTACTTTTAGGAGTTTCTTCCAAAGGTTAGATGCAGCCATAAAGTTGGGTTTCTTTAGGCAAATTTAAAAATGTATTTCCACAGATTCTTTCTTGTCCCTTCTTCCTTTTGTAACTTTTATTTCTTAGGTTATAAGGTTGGTTGTACTGGGACTCTTATGACAAAGTTCAAATGGATACAAATCAGAGCTGAAATCCAGTTGCTGCCATTGATTTAATTTTTGTTCCAATCCAATTTTGACAGAGTACATCAGAATACAGGCACTGCTGCATTCCAGCTGCATTGAATACAGCAGAAAATTGAACTGGATTTCTCTGATAGTTTGTAATATTCAGGCACATAGTTTAAGTATTTCAATCCCTCTTAGACACCCTAATGAAAGCCCAAAGGGATACACTGTTGGAAGCTGAAAATAAAAGAAAGCATTTGTTAAGCAAGCCTTTCTTACAGTTGCGTGCAGTGAAATGTCACTGGAATTACTTCACCCATTAATGGATAGCTTTTGTTTCCTTCTTAAAGAGAGACTGATCCATGTGAAAATTTTTAAAAGGGTTTCAGACTTGCCTCTAAATTTTATGCTCACATTAGTTGTCTTCATATTTGACTATTCAATTTGTGAATGTGACTGAATATGGTGACACAATGGTAAGAGCGCATTTATACTAGTGCAGAGTAAGGATCAGTTACAGGGAAAACCAGCTCAAATAATCTCTAGGGTTTTTGTTTGTTTGTGGGGTTTTTTTTGTTTGGTTTGGTGCGGGGGATATGGAACAACGCAAACACTGATTAATGTAATCGAACGCTGAACTAGGCACCCAGCTTTGGGACACTATAACTGATGGGGGAAAGGCAGCGCGTGAGGCTCAAAAATATCCCCCGCAACTGGCGCCCGAACAGGGACCCTCAGATTTGCCTCCTGAGAGCTGCTTCGGTGGTGAAGATCAGTGCAGACCTGATGGGTGGGAAGCCGACCGAAAAGGAGCCAGCAGTAGCCCTGCTGATGTAGAAGGAGGACGTGCACGTCCCGCGGAACAAAGGTGTATCTGCGATTAGAGAGTCCACTCCGAAAAAAGGCAAGTGGCGGTCGGGGAGGAATGGGGGCGGCTCAGACAAAGGAAGAGGCGGCTGTCCTCAATCTCCTCCAACACGTCCTCTCAAAGAGAGGGATTAAATATGAAGAAGATGTTCTTAAGGGGTTATTCCAGTGGAGTAAAGAAAAGGGGCTGTTCAGCAGGGTTGGAACTGCATTTGAAATATCTACATGGGAGGCAATAGGCACCCAGCTTTGGGACACTATAACTGATGGGGGAAAGGCAGCGCGTGAGGCTCAAAAATATCCCCCACAGTTTGGTTTGGTTTTTTTTTTCGAAATATCATTATTGCAAAAAAAACCAAGATATTTGAAAAAAATTATAGATCAGTTTGTGCCTAATTTTTTTGCCTTAGGGTGGATTTTCTTGGAGTATCAACTCAATCATTGCACCTGAAAGCACACAAATCTGCTGAGATTTGCTGACATTGCGAACTGCTGAGATGGAAGCTCCAGTGCAGGAATCTTGTTTATGAAGTTCCCTTTCAAAGCTTTGAGGAGTGCACTTGGGTTTTGCCATGCATGACCATCAGCACAAGCCAAGAACCCACACATTCCTAATGTTAGAATCATAGAATCATAGAATAGTTAGGGTTGGAAAGGACCTTAAGGTCATCTAGTTCCAACCCCCCTGCCAGGGGCAGGGACACCTCCCACTAAACCATGCCACCCAAGGCTCTGTCCAACCTGGCCTTGAGCACCGCCAGCGATGGAGCATTCACAGCTTCCCTGGGCAACCCATTCCTGTGTCTCACCACCCTTACAGTAAAGAATTTCTTCCTCATATCCAATCTAAACTTCCCCTGTTTAAGTTTGAACCCGTTTCCCCTTGTCCTCTCGCTGTAGTCCCTAATGAAGAGTCCCTGCCCAGCATCCCTATAGGCCCCTTCAGATATTGGAAGGCTGCTATGAGGTCTCCACGCAGCCTTCTGTTACTCCTTCAGAGCTGTTATGGGGGACTGTGCACAAGAATCTCTCTCTAATTCAGAATACTAATGGTTCTGTTTTCAAATTTAACTTCAGCTTTCCTATAAAAGGGCCAAATAAAATATTTTTTTTCCATACTTGGATATAAAATGTTCCCAAACTAATCAAATTCCAATAAACTAAATCAGTAGAGCATAATTTTGCAAGTGTATATACTGCACTATAAATCAGAAGCTATCATTCCCATCACTGACTCTATACCAAGTTGGTCCATTCAGAACTATGGGGACAGAACTATGAACTGTTCTTGGTTATAGATATTTTCCCATTTTGATCTATTACATTGGACTCCTAGTTCCTACACTGTGGATAACAAAACTGCTAACACAAGTTTCTGAGCACACATCTCAAACTGCATTTCAGGTGATGTCAGGCTAGGATGAGGCAGAAACATCAAACCATGACATCATCAGTCTAACAAATGTCTAGTGAACCTCTGACTCTTTAGGTCATCATTTAATCACATGCTTATGGTTATAAAGAAGATGCCAACATGCTCTTCTTGTTCCTGCCCTTTTCATATATTTTTTGACATAGCATTTTTATTGTGAAAGCACAAGACACTTTCATAACTACTGAACTTCCCTCCCAAACCCAGAGTGGGGAAGGGAAGAGAGATTTAAACACTGTAGTTATTTAAAGCTTAAAGCTGAAGAAGGTTCTGTGGAGACACAGGTTTCAATCAGAAACAAGGTTAATGCTGCAGTGAAAAAATCTAGTCCCTGTTGTGGAGACTGCTGAACCAGTGCAGAGTTTGACATGATTAACGTGCTGGTACTATGTGCTTCAACAGTGTCCGGGCTCCTTGCAGTGACCCAGCCCACCAGAATTAAGATAATATCTACTCGAGCCTGCTAACAACATTTGGACATTCCTAGACAGAATCAGTGAGATGTAAATGCCATATGAGATAGTAAACTAGATCACATCTCCTGTTCTTCAGAATAAAACGCTGTCAGATGTACTGCTGATTGAAACCTTCAGTCTTACTTCATAGAAGGGAAATGACATTTTCTATGGTACACAGAAGCCTCTTTGGGATTGTGGTAGTTCTCGCTATGCCTTGAAAAGAATGTTATTCTGCATTATCCTCATTGGACTTCAAAGCCTCACAGCTATTCATAGCTTCTCTGTGTTCTTAGCATGGTCCCTGCAACCGTATCCATACCTGAAAAATAATCCTTTATCCTCTTCCCAGCCAGAATAGTTGACTAGTAGTATTATGAAAAACACTACCTGTCATGTTAGGATTCATGTCTCATGTCAAATGCTACTGAGAAATCGGCTGGCTATTCTCTTTTGTCCATGAAGACTTACTGTTTGTTATTTACATGAAGTATTTATTATTTTTTTTAATCTGAAATAAATATCATCCAGTTGAACATATGTTTGATGTTTTGGGGTAGAGTAAGTGACAATTCTTTGTGAGGAAACCAACAATCAGTAGAGAAAGAATAAGACAGGCCTAATACTGTGCTGTCAAAAGTAAGTGATATTCGGTAACTCTGTGTAAATCAAGACTATACAAATGCTCTAGAAAAAACTGTGTGAAGAAGTTCTGATAAATTATGTTTTCACCTCTGTGTAATTCATTTTTTCCTGAAATAGATATGGATGGATTGTGATTTACTTAAATTTAATTTGAAACAAGGTCTTTTATAATTTCAATAGGTTATTATTGTTACTTAGATTTAATTAATGACTGCCTTGCAAGTATTCAAAAATTATAAAACCAAGAACACTTACTTTGTGTTTGCTCAACTGTGCACGTCTGTTTCTGGACTATGTGGAAACAAACTCACTGTTTGGTTTAGCAATTCTGTTTTAATGTATGTAATATGTATTATTTAAATGTATTTGAATACTAGTGACCTTTCGGAAGATACACCAAGATGTGCATCCATTTCAAAGGGAAATTGTTCTCAGTTTTGAAAAACATTTGGTCTATTTTTAAGAGGATCGGCATATTTATACACACTTTTCCCCGTACTGCTGAAGACTTATATAATAAGTTGTCATTGAAATTAAAGATACTCTCTTTTTCTGTCTGTGTGTCTAAGGGTCTGTGGGTTGTCTTTATGTCCTAATCAAATGGCAGTATGAGAGATTATGCACCCCTGACTTTTCCACAGTTGTTACAAGTTATTTTTTCTGCCACTCTAGTTCATATTTGCTAAAGACCTTCATTGTTGAGAAAAATAATTTCTGAACTGCTTTGAAATGTTTCATAAGTAAATAGATATAAACGCAATGTGTCATTAAATCTGAGAAAATGTCTTCCTTGCCAGATGATGTCTAAAAATATTCAGTCAAAACCCCACAATAAGCAGGTAGTTTAAAAATCAGTTATTTCTGAATTATTTTTTAGGTTAAAATACAATAAACTAAAATAACCCCAAATATTTCATGTCAGTTATTGTCTTGCTATGAGTCTCTTCATATTAATAAAACGCACAGCAGACAGATCTAGGATTGATGGGTAGTAACTGTAGCAAAACAAGTGTATCAGTGAATGAAATGGCAAAACAGCAGCTAACATTTACTAAATTCAAGCTCAGTTCTGCAACCATCTGTATCTCATTTAAACCAGATCAAACTGTTGTATAGAATTTTAAGAACAGTAAATTAGAACAGGTTCCCAGCTAATAGGATGCCTATTTTGTAAACTAGACATCAAAGACATCTCTGCTTGCAGAATAAATAAGTCCCACTCTTTTCAAATCAGTTTGTAGTAACTCTGGATTTATAAGGATCATTTCTTAGACTAGGGTTCACTATGGCTGCCCCAGTTGTACATCCTAATCAGCTTTGCATTATTTAATGAGTTAATATTTACTCGCTTTTCCTTCAAAGTACAGAGGGAGAAGTGATTGGGGGATAGCTCACAGGGAGCTATATATAAATATACTAATTGTTTTGAAAATAGAAATACAGAAATACAATATGTATGTTACATACATTTGGACAACACTATGTTATATCTCTTTATCTTTTAAATATAATTCTTGAGAGTGACCAGGCATTGATACTCCTTAGGAGTGCAGCTGGGATTAGTATAATATGATTAACAAAGGATGCACAGGGGAAAAACATTTACTCTGATATCAAATGCTAGCTTTCTGCAGTATTGTTGCAGGAAGTCTGCTGTTTTAGGCTCCTCTTCCAGGCAACTTGTCTTCTGGTAATATCTCAAAAGGGCTGTTGCATTACATGCCAATTGCACATACAGATTGTATAGGCCACTTGTTTGCAGACTGCCAATCTGTCCATCAGGGCTACAAGGCAGAAGACCCAGGATCCAAAAGCAGCCCACGTTCAGAGCTGCTCACTGGAACAAGTTTTATAAGAACAGACAAATGGTGTGTTCTAGTTCTTCTTATGGAGATCAGAATCACAACTCCCATCCAAAAGGGGAAAATTAATTTCTTGATATGAACAAAGTCAGTTTTGACTGGGTTTTGTTATGATACAAGTTTGCTCATGAAAGACTTTTACTCTATATTTCTTAAAAAATAAAGTAACAAACACTCGCCATTAAAATATCATATGAAAAAGAGTTTAAATTTAGGCTGCATTAGAATGCTTGAGAATGAGCTTGAAGAGCTTTTAAACCAGCCTGTGAAAGAATGCAATTTCTTATCTATGAGTTGATATAAACACATATTTTCTCTCATAGGGTTTACAGTAAAGATATTTTTTGAGAAACTGTATTATTGCCTAGAAATCATCCTATAGGTTTGGTAAGCTCTGGACAAGCTAAGTCACACATTGCTTGTTCCTGCTGTAATCACAGTGTGCTGCTTACATGCTGTGCATGTTTATACTATTCCCTTTCTTAAAGAAACATCACTGATTGTGTCTTACCCTGCTCTTACATTGCAAGGAGTCTGGAGTAGGGTCTGAAAAACTGCATAGCAAAATGGTTCTTCTTTTCTCAACAAGCCTTATATTGGTCTAGGATTATGATAAAGTGCATACTTTCTCTGGGGAATGGAGAGAAAAAAAAAAAAAAAAACAACAACAAAACCAAGCAAACTAAAGTTGTGGAAGAAGAGCAAGAAAACACATTCTTACCCTGACTATTTTCTGTGTCAGAAAATTCAGGACGTGCTGTTGGCTATGTCTGTGTGTATGCAAACATATATGTATGAATCAAGCTGTCCTGCTTTTCTGGGTTCCTTCAGCCCAGACTGATATGCTTTCCTGTGACCATTTCTGTGTTTAGATGCATCCCAGCCATTACTCATATTCTGGCCAACTGCAGGGATCACCTGTGTGATTGACATACAGGCTGTTGAAACCTACAGAAACTAAGGGGAAGTGCTGAAGCAGCAGCTCTAACCATGGCTGCACTGAGCTGCCACCCTCTCATGTGCTGAGGGACTGTGAAGAAGTCAATGGTGATTTAGCAAGATAGAAGGGAGCTATGTAAAATAATAGAAACACTTAAGGAGCTGACTGTGTTTAGCTCAAGCTTGGAGTTAGCTGGGCTTACTGCAAAAGATTAAAGATTGCAAATGGTGAATGCATATTTTTCCACTGGTGATGGACTGATGTAAGATCATATGGCAGTTATTCTCTCCCTGTCCATTCTGAAGGATGGTATTTCAATGCCTTGGTATGGATATGTTACAGTCTCCTTATCTGTGCATGGGAGGTCAGTGGTGTTTTGACAGTTCACACAGCTTTCAACTGGAAAAGATTGTGCATTTTTTTCTGTAACTAACCATGATAACTGAAACATTGTCCAACATGAAAGATATAACCCTCTTCTGAAGGGAAATTTATCACAAGAACTCTGCATCTCTCATAGCCTGACTAGCTAATGAAACTTCCTTAATGTTGAAGGGGAAAGTAAGGACTCCTACTTCAGCACCCCACCAGAAAAGTTTCAGATTATTTGGATTCCAGAAGCTCCAGAAATTCATATTGAGAAGCTCACATACATACAGTATGAAGTTATTCAAGATCAAAGAGTACAGTTTTCTTATTCTCACTACACATTACAAAGCTATCTCTAGCACTAATCTTTTGCAGTGGATTATATTCTGCTTTATGGGTTAGTACAATAGGAAGCCCATCCCTCTTTCAGGCAGGTGATGAAATGAAGTCACAAATACAAAAGTGGTTTTGTAAAGCAGTACGCAGAAAAGGGAGAAAAAAAGGAATTTTTTTTTTTTTTTCCATGTGTCATGGTACAGTAGCATCTTTCACTTCAGGATCTCAAAGCACTTTAAAAACTCTGTAATTAAGTTTCCCATCTCTCCATGTAGTATAAAAGATTTTTAATGACTTAACAGGAAAAGAGAGAGAAAAAATGCGAGCAGGAGGTAAACCGGTCTTTGCTCATTTAATGCATAATGAGAAGAAAAATATGCACAATTTAATAACTTTAATTTTATTTTAATTGTTCATAAAGAACAATCTTTCTTTTTCCTCCCATAATTACAGGGTAGACACATGCAAAAGTGTGAAAAGCTGTGGAGCTTGGGATCACCCATAGTATGGCAGGTTGATTCCATAAGTTTCCTTCTCCACATCTTCCAGCATTCTATTGAAGGTCTTAAGTTCTCTTTCCATCCACTATTGTCTCCTGATTTAGTACTTCAATTTACCTTCCTTGACATACTTTCACTCTCTCAAGTGTGTGTTGATTACTTTTTTGTTATGACTGTGTGAACCAATCTCAACAGAGAGAGAAAAAAGAGAAGGACAAGATGTGTTGTATCAATTGAAAAGTAAGGAATTTCATGTGAGACAGTCTTCATACCAGACAAAATGTAATCAGTGAGCTAGGGATTTGAGAAATAACAGCATTTCATATTGTGATAAAATTACTTAGAATTAAAGCATGAACTGAAATGATTTTGTTGTTTTAAAGAATAATTTTTCATTTCCCCTCCTCTAGTCTCCATAGTCTGCTTTCAAATCTGCTCAGCAGGGAACATTTTTATGTCACAAAGCTGTATTTTCAGTTGATCGATTGGTTCTTTATCAGGTCAGAGGGTTAGCTACGTTTCAAACTGGAAGAGACATCTGCAGCCAAAAGAAGAGTCTCTCCATTATACTAGGGAAGACAGAAATGACAATGTCTATCTGTGCTTCGTGAGTTCAATGACTGTCAGCAGGGACCAGGAAGTATTATCACCCCAAGCAGTGCACACAGAAATTCAGATGAAAATTATCCTACAGTCTGTTAAGAAGAGCTTGTGGATACCATAAATTTTTCTGCTTCTGTTCCTAAAACATCCTAAGTCCTATTTAACTGGGTTTGGAGTTTGTGTTCTTTCATATGTGAGTGTGTGTGTGTGTGTGTGTGTGTGTGTGTGTGTTGACCATTTAAGCTTCAAGACCCAAGGACAGGAATTGTACCTATGCTATGACTTTGTGCAACGCTGGGCACACGAGGAACTCAATAGAGTTCTCTTACTCCTATAGTGCAAAAAAACATTCTTTTTAAATACTAAGAACAGCAACAGTACAGAATTATCGCAATTCATTTCAACAGCTTAGATCTTCCTCAGAAATCAGTCTCATCTGTAGCTGTTGTACACTGGCCTTTATCTTTGATACGATACTAATCTTACCCCTCATCAGGAATAGAGGTTTATCAACACCTCTAAAAAGAAACACCTCTCTTGAGCATATCACTCTTCTTAGGCAATATTGCAACTGTCTGTTTCGTGAAATGACCCAGAAAATCTAAAAGTGCCAGCAGGTTGCATGTTCTATACCTGCCTCATCATAGGCTGCCTTAGATCTTCAGAAAATTTGAGACAACAAGTGTGTTAAGTGTTTGGGAGGGTTGTTGGGGTTTTTTTTTTTTGCTTTTCTGTTTTTGTTCTGACTGGTATTAATACATTTTGTGTTTGATGACTAAAAGAAAATGAGTTCATTCAGATAACATCAGCAATGATGGATCATCAGCAGCAGTAGCTGCAACTACATAGTCATGAACAGTGGTCTGGAACCACCTCCCAGCTCTGTTGCAATGAAGGTTGCTCAGAGCTGTTCTAGCTGCTGTTTCAGAGCACTTCCATGACGTTCACACCACACTGCTGACACATGCCAACAGTTTCTGAATGATTTTTTCTACTTGTTCCCTTTGGTAGCTGGGTTAGCCAACAGTTCATCTGAAATTAGATCCCCTGAGAATCTATCAAGAGGAATTGCTACATGAAGGGAGGTTTAGATGGCATCAGGGAACAAGGACAAGTATGCCCTTAAATTCAGCAGAATTCCATTTTTAGTACATGACAGTTATGGGATTAAGGATTGTGTTTAATTTATGTAAAAATAAGCACTGTTTAGTATTTTTTATGTTCTGTCTGTGTTTTTGTGGCAAAATTGTTAGACTGAGTAAAATTGTATTAGGTATATTTTATATTTTAATTATAACACAAAATAGATGGACTTGCAGTGATCACTGGAAGACTGAGTGCCTTAGCCAGCTTCACAATTTAGCCCCTGCAAGCCTCAGTGCATCTGGACACACAGACATGCTGAATACAGTATCCTCTGCACTGAAGTCAATATCAGTACTTCCCCACGCTTACCTAAAAAGGCTGAGAGACAAACAGTGCATTTACTAATAAGCAAAAGAAAAGGATCTGTTTTGTAAATGCCTGTTTCTCCTCGGAAAATATATCCTCCCAAATCTGTAGAATACATCCAGAACCTGCTCCTCATCTCACTGATGTCACGGTAAGCCATGAGTCACAAGTGAAGTATGTAGTGCTATAGCAGAATCAGAATGGTTCCCTAGTCCCTCCTTCTATTCTCATTTTGACAGGTTTTACACTGGTGTGTACAACTACCAAGTTCAATTAATTTGATCCCTGTTTCCATTCATGTAACTGAGATCCCCATCTTGCCTTTGGGGTGATGTGTCAAAAGATAACTAAAATAACATATCACCTTTAGCTAACAAAGATGTCCTTGTGGATATATATATGTTGCTATAATGCCAAACTATTTTGTCTCTGTGTCTCTTTTTTTCCTTTTAGCTGTTTTTGTTTGACTTTTTTTTGGGGGGTGGGGGGAGGGGAGGTAGGAAAGGCAGTGCGGACTCCTCATTTGTAACCAAGTCATCTCTTCAACTCCTCAACACCCTAGCATTTTCTCTGCAAATATAGATGAAAACTAGCATGACAGTAATAGAGAAACGCTCATTTGCATGACAAATGACAACTTTATCAAGTTCTTAAAAGCCCTGTCTGATGCGTTCAGGCACAGTCTCTGCATTTGAAGTAGCATCCAGGTGCCTGAAGAAAGGAAGGTCTGAAAGTGCCAAATCACTTACTGCAGTAAAAATAGGTGAAGAAGAAAACTAAATAAGGTTGTCCTCTAAATTTAGCTGACTTTAAATGTAGCTCGGATGTGGATGAAGGACAGAAGTGTGTGAAGGAATGGGAGCATCTTTATCACCTCCCATTGAGAATGCAATTAACAGAGGGTTGCAGCACAAAACCTAAAAACCCACAGATAGATCTAACTTGCCTCCGATGTGACACAACCTGAAAAAAATCCCATCTGGGTCTGGGTTCTACATTACTTTTTTTTTGTTCTTTAAATAGACTGATCTCCATGCTGCACGTAATTGCATATAGAAACCATAACTAAAATGATGCTGAAAGCTCAAGGTTATTTTATTTAGTGGTGTCATGGTTTAACCCCAGCTGGTAACTCAGCACCACACAGCCATTCACTCACCCGTCCCCTTCACCTCCCTCCCAAGGGCGGGGTGGGGCAGAGAATTGGAAGAATGTAAACTCCGTGGGTTGAGATATGAACAGTTTAATAACTAAAGTACAATATAGTAATAATAATAATAATGGAAATAACAAGGGGAGAGAACATAAAACTAAAAGGGAAAGGAAAAAATAAATAATAAACACAAGTGATGTACAATACAATTGCTCACCAGCTGCTGACTGATAACCAGCCCTATCTGAGCAGTGATCCAGTCCCTTCCACGTAACTCCCCCCAGTTTATACACTGGGCGTGACATGCTGCAGTGTGGAATACCCCTTTGGCTAGTTTGGGCCAGGTGTCCTGTCTCTGTTTCCTCCTGCCTTCCTGTGACCCTCTTCGCTGGCAGAGCATGAGAGACTGAAAAGTCCTTGATCAGAGTAAGCATTACTTAGCAATCCCTAAATCCATCAGTGTGTTATCAGCTTTGTTCTCAGACTAAAGTCGAAAACACAGCACTGCACCAGCTAGTAGGAAGGAGAAAAAATAACTGTTAAAGCTGAGCCCAGGACAGTGGGGAAGTTTCACTCTAAGCTGGACAACAGCAGACAGCTTTACATCTTTCTGTCCCTCACCTTTCTTCAAGATGCAAATACGGAGACATACACACACATATTCTGTTTCTGCTATACTCATAAATGACCCTAATGCAGAGATCCTTGGTCTGACAGAAATCAATAAATAATATCACTTTGGTTAATATTGAATTTGCACCATTACATAGAGAGTGTTGTAAAAAAATATGTGCATGGTTTTTAATATACAGAAAATGTACAGGCAGGATCTTTACAAATGAGCTGTCATCTTCTCCCCCAGTTTGCTGTTAGCAGCAGTGAATACATGACTGCTCAAATTCTAAATCAGTCTCTGCAGGCATTAATTTCAGAAAAAATATCTAAGCTGTGTTATTTTGTACTCGCTGAAATGTAAACAAAGCAAAATCATATGACAGAAATCACACATTTTTTTAAAAAAATGTTATTTACCTAAATTACTTTTAAAAAAAAAGAAATAAAAAAATCATGCTGCTTGATACACAAAAAGGTTGTTATTTTAGGAAGCAGTAGTTTCCATAGGTCCATGTTCAGTTACATTCTTTTTGCCTCCTATTGCATATTAAGAGTTGGGAGAAAAAAATAAGTATTTTCTTAAAACCAAGTGAAACGATATGTAGTAAATTTACCTCTTTCACAGACTACAAGATAAAATGCACAACTTGTTTGTTACAGAATCAGTAATAACAGAAGGGCAGGTGACTAATTTAATTGTGCAAACTCAGTGAAATAGAAAATAGAGAATCAAAAGCATAAAAGCAAAGAGATAAATCATCTCTATCTGTCCCAATTACTTTTAAAATAATCACATAGAAGAATAGTTTAAATTATTTAATTAAACAAATACACACAAGGGATATATATGTATACACATCTTTGTGTGTGCAGAAAAAACATGTCAACATGCGCAGATATATATGTATGCCTGTGCATTCATACATGAACAGCTAGAGAAATGGAAGGAAGCATGCAGTCATGTGCTGTTGTGCCTTGTTATAGGAAAGCCTAATTGTTTGGTTTTGAGTCGTAAACCCAGTGTCGACAACAGAGATGCTCCCACAGGTCAGGTAGACTTCTGTATCAAAAAGATGTTGATCCTACCTTTTCTGCTGGATGTAGTTCTGAAGATCTGTGACATATTGGGCAGCAGCAAGCAGAGACTTTGAACCACCCACTGGAATTACATTCAGGTGTCTTTACCCTGACTTCATGTTAAGCATTGCAGGTCACACCAGAAAAATAGGAAAAATATGAGACTAAAAAGCAGAATAAGCTAGTGATTTTCCATGTTTCAGGTTTGTTTATTGCATAGGTATGAATACTTGAAATGAAAATGAAAGGGACCTTTGTAGTCTATCAAAAGTAATGCAGTATGTGTTGCTATTGATGCAGAACATGTGTCATCTCTTGGGGTAGTTATCCATAACATTATTTGTGGATTTAGTTCGATCAATAAATACATGAATAGTTACAGCCTTGTTAGTCATATTATGCTGCTTCACACTCTTTTCCAGAAAGTCCTTCTACCTTTGCAGGTCATGATAAATTAGTCTGTCACCTTTCCTAGTCCACATTGCAGTGATCTTGCCTCCTACCTTCATCTTTCCTTTTCCACATCCCAGCCCCTCCCCGAAGCCATTTCCATTTGACTCACATGGAAGTCATTCATTCTATCAGCAGCTCCCCTTTAATCAGAGCACTGCTTCCATCTGAACTAGATGGTTAAATGACTGAGGGTCCATTAAGTGAATTATTTCAAGCTCTTGCCCATTTCACATATCTGCCCCTAGAGCAACACAGCAAGTAATAACTTTGAAGCACCTCTCAGTATGGTGAGGGAAGCAGACTACATTTTACAACTAGCAATTAGCCTTAGGGCTTCAGGTATTTTTCTTTTCTCACCACAAATTAACTTGCTTTTTTTTTTTTATGTTTTTTTTTTTTATTATTATTTATTTATTTTTATTTTTTTTTAAGGGAAAATACAGGCTTTTTCCAAGGTTCGGTGCCTGACACTGCTAGCTTGTCTTCATATACTATCCCCTGGTTTATAGTATCTTAATATATGGCGATATTCTGCAACATTTTCTATTGACTCAGTAATGGGTCATTCTGGAAAATTATGAGCTAGCAAGACCAAATACTAGGTAGATTCAGTGGTATCTTCAAAAGCCTGTTATCTCCTTCTACCCATTGAAGTTCAGATAGCTTTGGGAAATGCAGGGGAGCATAGGACAAGGATGTACAAGCTGCATTTTAAGAACTAAGTTATCCTGTAATCTTGATAAATACCAGGATTTTTTTTTGTGGTTATGCAGCATAATGACAGCAGTCATATCAACACCCACTGTCTGCAAAAGAAAATAATTTTTAGCTGTACCATGTCGTACAGTTAAGCAGTTTGGTCTCAAAAAATAGGATGAAGAAAGAATCACATACCAACTTTTTGTCTATTCAGTATAGCAACAGCATTCTATGTGGAAAATTTAGAATACGTCACTGGCTTATTTCTCAGCATTCTAATTTGTCACTTTTTTTTCCTTTTTTTTTCCTAATTTTTACTATCCAGCTCACCAACCTTCTGTCAGCTTCTTCCTTCTCCTTCCCCAATTTTTGGTTTCTTTTTTTCACCTGGGACCATGCAGGTGGGAAGAATTCTTTCATGTCTCTTTCAGATACATCTTGTAGCACTTGTTCTTCTCTGTTTCTTTTTCAGCTCAGTTCAAATGCTTTGTGACACAGCTTTTATCAGCCTCACACGCACGGTTGCTATTGCTTGTTCCTGATCATCTGTATGTTATCAAGTACACCATGTGCTCTTGGCAGAACATCTGCAATTACTAGATAGTTTCTCATCTGAAAATGCAGGGTGTTACTATCACTGTTATAATTGAACTGAGCTACGGCTATTGACTGTGATTAGGTCTTTTTCCTGTGACAGAGTCTATAAGGAAAACAGGAAACATGGTCCTGTACAGTTTTCTGAAAGGACAGGTGAGGGTTTCTTAGCAAGGATCAGATCAGTGTAGACCAAGCATAATATGCTAGAGCCTTTTAATTTTGTTGTCATCAGAGGACAAGTTGACCATACAAATAAGAAAGGAATTTGATTTGTCATCATGGTTAGTATTTTGTTGTGCAAGAAATGTGAATAGAAAAGTGACTCTTAATTTAGTGGTTATTCTTCCCAGTTGCCAGCAGTTTACTTCAAGAAATATTGCTCAATCTCAAATAAAAATGTTGTTAAGGCGATATACTATGCTTCTCTCTGCTCACACTGGAGGTCAGGAGCCATGACCTCTTCTATTTATAAACAGCAATACTATTCATAGACAAGAATACCAAGTGGGCAGTGGGATTCAGTAACTGGTAAATGCCTCTTAGATGAGAGCAGCAGATACCATGTTATTTTAAACACAAGAAAGATATAAATACATAGCAGGTATGCAAAGACCAATCTAGCATTGCTCAGCACCAAAACAATTTCAGGTTTCAGAGGCAGTGTTCTCCCCTTGAAAGAATTTTCACCTTGGTACAACAGAAGGAGATGAGCAGACCAAAATGTGTGCCAAAATATTAGGAGGTTTGAGTTGTTGTTGACCAGTAACTGAGGGGAATTCAAGGAGATCAGTGCTGCTCTTATGAGTGTATGCAATAGTTCCTGCTTAATTGCATATATATGTATATACCTAAAATATGTGAATTAGTGCTTTGGCTAATGCAAGCAACTGTGCACAATGACGAAATTTTGCCTTTTATTTGACAGTGAAGGACATATAGATCATGGCATTTTTATCTCTTTGAAACTTTGCTTTATGAAAAGAATCATAAGAAAGTAGTAATACTGGGGCAACTTTTCAGAAAAAGTGGTGTATTCCTTTTCATGAGCTGTCACTTAAAATATTGGTGAGCTATCTTCCCCATCCTCTGTCATACTAGGGGTTGATTTGAATTCGGGAAATTCTCCATGTATACCTGCTGCACCTGTCACAGCAACTATTTGTTTTATTCTAGACAACATCTTCCAGAAATACCAGATAAGGCTGAGCTATGAGAAAGCCTTCATCTGTGTGACAGAGGAATATGCTGGGAGGAAAGAGGCAGCAGAGGGCTCATAGAGTTGCACTAAAGAGATGATTCATTTTGGTTTTGAACTATGTTTTTCCACCCCTCTTTGAGTTTGGCAGTGGCAGCTGGGGACACAAGTGGTCGGTTGGCACAGCCAAGGTGTATGTTAAGGTATGCTAATCTGCAGGACATCTGATCTGCAGCAAACTTTTCTATGTCCTTCCCAGATGCCGGTACTTATGATGTAGCCTAATCCAGCCCACAGGTCTGCAGCAAGGCTTTTTCATTGCTATCTGAATGGAAGTTCTCCTTTGCTAATGCTTTCAGCCCTGAGAGAGCTCCCAGCTGGCTTTACAGGTTTTATATCTCCCTGTCATTAATTGTAATTGATTATCTTTCTTCTTCTGACACATTCCTGATCAGCTCCAGCCCATCGTTTTTTCTCTCCTTTTCTTTCTTCCCTTTTCTCTGTTAGAAATCACATGTTGCAGGTGTGGGAGTAAAGAGTTTCCTCAATGAACTCTCAATCTTTTCTATTACTACCTAATGCTCCTAGCCTTTTTGAAAGCTTGTTTTCTATGCATTTTTTTCCCTCTCCTTTTTTCACCAGTCTGCTCCTTAGGACCTCAGTACGTTTCTATTATTTATTCTAGAATTGATAAGCACACTTGTAGTATTTATCACCACCTCCTCACAGTACTCTTCAGTAGCTCCCTTTGAGTTCTGCAATTACAGTGTTTGCAAGTCTGTCCTGCTTCAGGGAATGGTTTGGTAACATTCCAGTAACCCAAGGTATCATCAGAAAGCTAGCCTTCATTTTCACTTAATTATTAAGAGGACATTTTGGTCTTCTACTACTGAAAATCACAATTTGTAAATATCATAATGGCAGAGGACCTAATTTCTATTGAAAATCACTTTTTGCCTACATAAAATTGCTCATTTGAATTCTCAGTGAACAAAACAAATCCCTGTCACTTGTTCTGAACACTAGGTTTAACAATTAATCTATATAAAAAAGCTACTCACTAAGAACACTACTGAAAATCTGGAACATTTTTCTGCTGCTGTATTTGCCTACTAATAGCTAATTTCAAACCCAGCAAAGACTATAATTGATATGGAAATGAACTGTTGCTTATAGTCCTCACATTATAAACCAGCTACATTTCAATTGTCTCCCCTCTGCTGCTTTTATTCAGGAAAAACTCCCAGCGGGGCTGCTCACAAAAGAAGTGTTCCTCAGAAGTAGAAGGGACAGCAGAGTCAGACCTTTCATTAGACAATAAGCTAGATATACCTAGCTTAATTTTTCAAGATAAGAAGTTCTAGACAGAGTCAACAGTAAAAATAATAATGTTGACATTCTAGCTGCTCATGCTAGTGATATGCTCAAGTAGTGAATGCCAATTATTGCTACCACTTGAATTAACAATGACAATCACAAAGGAGATTTCTTTGTTCTCCGCTTCTTATAATTAAATGCCATTCAAGAGTTGCAGAAAGGGTTTTGTTAGTGCAGAAAAAAGTTTAAAGTTCACAAAGCTGTGGTCCTGTTAGGATTTTCTGTTTCTTAGCTTTATACTTATTCAAGCAAAACACTAGAGTTAAAAACAATTTTGCCTTATGACTTTGCAGTTTGATACTTCAGGATCCCAAGTCTGTTTAGATCCTGAGCACATTACATACAAAGGACATTCACTCTCTGAGAGCTCTCATTGAGCATGCCTTGCTCTACAGCAAGCCTTTTATTATTCAAAGAGACCTCCTGATTAATCATATTGTCTGAGTTAGAATAATAAATCCTAGATTTTTAACCCCAGAAAACCATGTGAGTAGTGTCAATCTGAGGTAGCCAGAATGTCAGACAACTTGAAAGGCCAGAATTTCCCCCTTTGCTCTTACCAGGAAAAGCTGCTAGACCAATTATATTCAGGGAACACTGATGTATACACAGTGAATCATATTCATGTAGAATATTACTCATTAAAAACAACTAAGCTCAGCTGCAGGAAAATTACTGCTATGTTGATAGCTAAAGGACAGCAAAGGTTGACACAATCCACAGAGAAGACTGTCATATTGGGAAAAGCCCCTCACCATGAATTGCTCACTTGAGAGCATTCCTGATGCATGCCAGATCCTAGCTCTCAAAACTGTAATGGAAATTAAGGTCTTAATTTCTACTGCCACTCTACATATGCTTTCCCTCATCTGGTGTATTTTGTAATAAATAGATTTCCTTGGTCTTGTCTCTTTTGAAAGAAAGAAGGAAACAAGACAGATCTTTTATCTTACCAGGATCTTCATCTTTGTTAATGCCACCTTACATTGTCCCCCTGAATAATGTAAGATTTGTTTTGCTGTGCCTTGCAGGGCTTTTGTGTCCCCAGAATCCTAGGGCAGTGCCAAGCTGGCACACTGCAGCAGAAATGTCATTTTTTAAATATGTGGTTCTGAGGGGAATCTATTATCTACTGCTGAGATGCTGAAATCAGACCATTTATCTCCAAGGCAGCTCTGTCTACAATCTGGAATATATATCTTTTGTCACTGCAGGAAACAGAACGAAAGGATGTTTTTATTTCTGGTACCTTATGTTTATATATTTATTCTTTTAAGCTACTCGAGCAGACTTCTGAGGCTAGAATACTGAGGCAGATTAGAGAAAAGTCAAGTTCTGAGGCTTCTCCAGGTTCTCTTGATTTTCCTAGTAGATTGCCAAAGGTCAGAAGTTATCTAGCAAGCAGCCCTTCAGTAATACACATCTCTAAGAGCTCATGTGCCAACAGCAGCTAACTTAAGTATTAGTTACTGCTCTGAGGACTCCAGGCATCTGAGTGCTGAGAGCACAGTATAAGTGAACAGCATCAACAAATAGGCTGGGCAACCCGTTTACCTTAATTAACATAAATACCAACCTCTGCTTGACATTTCAGGCTAGATGCCTACAACAGTTGGAAAGCAGCTTTATTTGTCATTAGGTATTTTCATTCAAATGTAAGCTAATATACCTACCAGCTTATTCACAATGATTCTGAATTATTTGTGTTTCCTCCCTAAGATATCAAATTAAATGGAAGAGATTTTTACCTGCAAAATTCATTACACAAGCCACTCCATGAAGCAGGATCAGAGCTGCCAGCAGTTCATATCTATTAACAAACAGGCCATTCCAAGTGCTTTTAAAACAATCCTGCTCAGGCATGTTTTGAATTAATGTGTTTTCTGCATCTCATGGAAGTTTGCAAAAAAGTTGCAGGGGAGGACAGAGGGAAAGAAATATTGGAATATCCCATCAAAACCGAAATTCTTGCATTGCCCTCTAGTGCATACAGGACGACATGACACTTAAAAAAAAACCAAAACAAACAAAAAAAACACCACCAAAGAAAACCTCTTCACGGTATGAATTACTAAAATGAAACCTTTAATGTCATTTGACGGCTTGCTGCATTTCATTTTGACAGAAACATTATAGAGAGTTTGAGATATATGACTAAGTTCTTGCCTTTTCCAATCTCTTCTGGCAAATCTGAGAAAAATCAGTTTGCTTTGCATGCCATGTCTTTTCAAGACAAAGTAAATATCATTCAGAACAATCCAGACCCCAAAACATCAGTCTTTCAAAACCACCTGAAGTATATCATGTATATTTTAGAGGGTGCTGAAATTCCTTACTATATCAGGGCAAAGAAAAGTCATCAGGAATATGTCATTCATTGGCATTCACTTTAAAAAGCCAGGTGCTTCCCCCATATGCAGAAAGCTCAGCACACAGAAGAACGCAGGAACATGCAGAATAACTAAAATGGGCATGAAATTTGCATACTGAGATGAATACTATTGTAAATCATTGCAGAGACAAACATTTGAGATGACATGGATTCAAACAAAGCCTTTGTTACTTAAATGCTTAGCTGTAAGAATCCTTAAGTTCCTGTCCAGCCACTTGTGATTTTATAAATAAACTTAGGGACATGCTCATTACATTTAATAGAAGTTAAGTACCAATTTCCTCTGGTATCACATAAATTATCTCAGAAAAAACACTTCTGTTTGTAATATGGGTTCTAGTAAAAGAAGGCATTTTAAAAAATATTTAAAGACAAAAACCAGCCAACCAACCAAATCACCAAGTTACAATGAGGAATATTTTAGATATATATTTGTACATTTGTATGTGTAAAACACACTACTTTTACATTTCATGTATGTAATATAGCCAGTATTTTTCTATTTGAGAGGTTTAATGATATATTACCACTTGTTCTCCATATAGTCCTTAAAAGTATAATATTTGTAGAAATTTTTATGTTCTCGTCCACCAGATACCATCACGTAATTTGTCAGCCCCGCATAAAGAACATGAGGTGAAATTACAGCAGTTCCCCTTGTCAGGATTTCATGCCTTTTGCTTCCAAAGCCAAAGCTGCACAACAAACGCTGTAAGATCTGTCATAATTGTTCAGATGAACAAATGCAGCTTACACTCTTGGATAAGCAAGACAGCCATGTGCTTGAGCAGTCATGCTAGTCTCCCATGGAACTCTAGAACATACATGAGTACATATAGGAAATGTTGCATATGTAAGAGCAAGAACACTTGCAGGACACCAAGAACCTGGATAGAATCAAGATTTGAATAACAGGGGGAAAGAAGTGGTATACTGTGAAGATAGATGGCTGTAACTGTATTGTGTAAATAAGTGAGAAAGCATCTACCATACTCTTAGCATTAGTGAAAACACAGCTGCTAAAGGAGCTCCTCAAGTAAATCTATGCTTGGCCTGTGTCCAGCATGATATGTAGTTTTGCCACTACCAAAGTCAAGAAAAAATTATAAGCTATTTCAATAATCTCCAACTGTATTCTTGGAGTAATTTGTGACACTGTGAAATACTGAAAATCTTAATTCTATATTTGTGCAATAGGATTTACTAAAGACAATTTCTGAGCAACTTTTGACAAGCAATATTGTTCTTACATTTCCATGTAAACCAGTCATCCAGATGTCCCTGGGCTTACCTCATTCTCTCGTGTGAAGCTGCCCCTGGAGCAATGACTGGCTTGTGAACAATCTTTCTATTTGGCTATCACAGAATGACTTCCTCAGATTGACAGATAAATAACTACTTGGTTTAAAATTTCACATTCTTTGTGCCTGCAATCTCATACTCACACAACCAAATTAATCACACCAGATTGACACCCCATATTTCTTGAAGTTGTACTTAAGCTTCACTCTGTCATTTCAGTGAAGTGTCGCAAAAATGGAGAGGCACTATTGTTGGAAAATGGGCTTAGCCATAGAGGGGATCTTTGTGTGAAGTGGATGCTTAGTTTCATATACCATTTATGTGGTTTCACCTTCTGTTTCTGTGTAACATACCAGTAGCAGAAAAGATGTCACTGCTTCAAGATCTAGCTGCTGTTATTATCTTGTGCAGCAATTTTTCCTTTCTGCTTGAAAGGCCAGTAAATTGCACCATCACTGGTGAAAATCTGGTCTTGATCTCTTCTGGGGATAATTGCAGTCTTAACTTCATACATAACTTCAGTGTTCCAGAATCAGGCCCTCCACACAGTAGGTCTACTAAATTCCTTTAAAGCAGAGAAACCTTATATTATTAAAGTGGAAAGAGCACAGCTGGGAAACCTGATGAAAAGTTCTCTAAGAAGCTGATTAAAATATAAAATATCAGAGTTTAATAATCTGAAATCAAGACGTTTTCTTCAGAACATCTTGAATGTTTTGAGGTCTTATGTAACTCGTATAAATGCATTCACAACTGAAGTCTCACAAAATGTTTTCATTTTTTGTACACTTTGGTATATTTTTCTTTTTTTTTTTTTTTTATTCCTGTGTTTCCTGCATTTTTATTTATTTATTTTATGTCTACTGCTCTTCTAAATGTTAATGCTTCTTTTCCACCCACCACAAGCTGGGAGCTGGAATAAAGAGTTAAAATAAGTGGTTTGTTTTTTTTTTTTTTTTCTGTGAAACAAAAAGCCAGCAATAAACATTCTGCCAGATTAATGGAAACCTTTGGTGACTACTTCAAGCCCATAACTTTAACTCCAAAGTAGACTGCTAGCCACCCCATCTAGAAAAAAAAGACAAGCACTTTGTCTTATATCATGCTGGACACAAGACAAGATATGCTTATAACATATCATGCTGGACACAGGACAAGTAGGGAGGCCAGACCTTCCATATGCTGAAGTGATTTTAAGAGGAGACAAAAGTTCCCGTTGCTGCTCCTTGATTTGTTTCTCCAATAATGTTTTCTTTCCCTGTTTAATTTCAGCCTGGGATATTCATGGACCATAATCTGGATTTGGAAAATTTATCTGTGAGAAGTTCAGAGGCCTTAACTTTATGATCTGTTGTGTTTTTTCCTGAAAACCTTACACTCTAGTTTTCCTTCCATGAAAGTGAAATGTTGGCACAACAATGTTGATAATGAAAATAACACAGGGTTTTTTTTTTTAATCACTGCGTTTCCCTCTAAAAAATCAGTTTTACTCCGTCAGTATTCCCACTGATGCATTTTTTTCCCCAAAAAATAAACTCTTGGCAAACTGATTTTGCTAATGCGCCCCTCATCAGTCGAAAAATGCACTTTTTTATAGCACATTCTGGGAAAGTAGCTTAAGAATATTTCTCATTATTCTTTTCTTTTACACAATCAACTTTAGCTTGGAAACTAATGAGTCTATACAAAAGATTGGTAGCTAAAGAACTAAAAATATTCCCCCATTTATACCATTCTGCCATCAGAAATAAGCATGTGCTATTGCATGTAATGCTGATGGGAAACTTTGTTAACCCTCACAGTAAATCCAGAGTCATGACAATCCTCCCCATCTTGATAAATTTCACTCTGAAATCTGCCTAATTGGCTCTCTGGCTCTACTTTGAAATTATTTAAAGACTATGTATCTCTAGGTCCTAAGATATATGTAAGAGAGAATTGAAATGTTTAAAGGTTTACATCACTAATGCAGTGTGAGGAACTAGGGAAAAAAAGAGGAAAAAAAAATTTAAAAAACCAAAACAGATATGATTGATATGCTTTGTCCATGACCCAGTGCTCTGCCTCTTCTTCACTAAATGCTGCTCTGTACCAAAATGTGTAGTCAAGTCAGTAGTAAGTGGAACAGCAGAGGGAAAGAAAATGTAAACTGAAAGCTTTACTGAACTGATTGATTCTAGCTTTGTTAACTAAAATCAGAAGGGCTTGGCATGAGATTGATCTTAGGCTAGGATTTCCTTTTTATCCTGTTAAATAAATACCCATCTTGGAATGTGTCAAAGATTTCTGAAATGCTCAGTTGAAGTCATGTTGCAAAGTAAGTTTCTGGTGAGATCATGCTTGAAAAAAGCTAATGAAAAGATAAAAAAGGTGAGAAATGTAGATATGGTACACAGCAGGTCATACGATAAAAAAAAGAAAATGGTACAGACATTAGATTCTGCTTATATCCTTTAAGTGTTGGTATCTAATTCTAGGACAGTAAGGAGAAAGGCTAGCCATAAATGAATTAATACACCCAAGCAAGGGCTGCCTTCTGTGTTTACACTGAGAATTAGATCCTTACGAACATCATGACGAGCCGTATGCCGTTGTACTAGCTGAAAATATGATCCAAACCTAATCCTAGGTGTTTACACATCATACTCTATGATTATAAGGAAGACATAAAAAATCCCTGAAAACAAATAAACAGCAGTTAGTCCATGTCTGTGAAGCTGTTCATGATTTGCACCGGAACAAGGAAAACAGGAAATTGCCACATAGTGTTTGATTACTATGTTCTCTTTTATCTGTGTTAGATCGCAATCTCAGATTTGCTCTTAGTCTTAGAAAAACTCACCTTCTCAAGTAAGCTCTTTCATCTGTCAAACTCCTATACACCGTCAGTGACATCTAATTACTCCAACCATGTAAGGATGATGGCAAAACAAAAGAGAACATGGGTCACACAGAAAAGACCTTAATTGAGTTTGAGATCTTCTTTCATTCTATTTCTGTCATTGTAAGAACTTGACAATTACATGCTTATTAGTATATAGAGGCATCATATAGGTATCGTACAGTCCTAACAGCATGCCCCTTTCAGATCAGATTTTTAGAGTGGAATATTATTTGCTTGACCCTGAAAGAGATCAGCAGTTTCTTTTTATTTTGTTGGGTTTTGTCGGTTTTGTTTTTGTTTTTTTTTCCCTCTCCCAGAGCTTTTTCATACCTAAGCAAAGCGAAGTATTTCAAGGAATTTATCATAGGGGTATAAAACTGGTACAGTTGCCTAAAGAAGCAAAGTACCTCAGGTTTCCCAGAAAGTTAAAAATTACCTCAGGTTTACCACTTGCCTTTACAGGAGGCACAGCTGAAACTGGCAAACTGAGATGCTGTAGAGAAACCTTAAGACTTCCTGCCTCAGGTAGCACAAAGAATAAACAGATCCCCCAAAATAATGGGCAGCTATATGCATTTCTTTACCCTATCTTTTCCTGTAAATAATTTCTGATTTCTACTGGTGTCCTGGGTTCAGCAGTGGCAGTCATTTTTTTTCTCCTTCTTAATAGCTGGTGCAGTTCTGTGTTTTTGACTTATGGCCTGGGAACAGCGCTGATAACACCAATGGTTTTAGTTACTGCTCAAATGTTTAGTCTGACCAAGGACTCTCTGAGTCTCATGCTTTGCCAGGGAGGAGGGGAAGCCAGGAGGAAGCAGAGACAGGACACGTGACCCAAACTAACCAAAGAGATATTCCATACCACCACATGTCATGCCCAGGATGTAAAAACTGGGGGCAGGGACCCAGAAGGGTTGGATCGTTGCTTGGTTGGGCTGGTTATCGGTTGGCAGGTGGTGAGCAATTGTATTCTCTTCCCTTGTTGTTTCCCTTGTCATTATTATTATTGGCGGTAGCAGCGGTGGTTTGTGTTATACCTTAGTTACTGGACTGTTCTTATCTCAACCCATGGGAGTTGCATTCTCTCGATTCTGCTCCCCATCCCCTCTGGAGTGTGTGTGTGTGGGGGGGGGGGGGGCCGGGGGAAGAAAGAGTGGGGAGTGAGTGAGCAAACTGTATGTTATAGCTGGACTTAAACCATGACAACTGGAAAGAAACTTTTTGCAATATCTTGTTTTGCAAAAGGCAATATAAACCCATGTGTCTAATGCCTTTTTAGCTTCAGCTTTCACTGAGACTATCAGCAGCAACAAAACTGTTAATGTAACTAAAGGTATAAATAGAAATTCAGGGTTGTCCTAATTTTTGGCAACTACATTCCCATATGAGTAACTTAGTTAATCATTTAGTATGATTCCTAGACATACTAGCTACATTTTACTAAAAGATTGGAAATTAGGATTTTAAGTAGTATAGATTAGTTGGATTCTCAGAATAATGGAAGAAATTAATCAGATTATTTCTAGTAAGATAAAAAAAAATGGAGAGTAATAACAGCTGTTGTGAATTTTTCAGGGATACATTGTGGCAAACCAATCAAAATTCCTTACATACACTGTTATCCTTTTCTTAATACAGAGGAAACAATAGATGGTATGTATTTGGATTTCAATAACCCTCTGCCACTGCTTCAATAGCATTTGCAAAAGCAGGCTGGAAAACCACTGTTGCATGCTACTGCCAGTTTTTAAGCAACATCAAACTGTAAGAGATATCAAATAGAGCCCCGGGCATGTCTGGTCTGAGCTTGGTGCAACTTAATTTTGTCTTTAATGACTTGGATGATTGAATAGATAGTCCTCTGATTACATTTACAATCAGTACACAAGTGGAAGGTAAGGAATTTGAGAAGCAGGCTTTTCATTTCAAATTATCTTGACAAACTACAGAAGATAAAATATCGCATTCACTAATAGGAACAAACAACAATCTATTTATTTTTTTTAAATCATCAGTAAGTATGTTACTACTTTTTTCTTCTTCCTTTTTTTATCTCAAATTGCCATTTTTTACTCATCCAGCGGAGTTTCTATTATTCAAAATCTCATCCTCAGAAATAAACCTAATCAAACTGGCTTTTTATTATGTTGAAGTGTACTTATCAGAGACATTAATATTAATTGATTCTCACTTGCATCTCCTTCAGATGGTCCACATTGTCCACCCCTCTGAAGTTCATAGTCAGCCCATTCAGGGTTTAGAAGAATCTGTGAGAGAGAATCATCCACACTTAATGCTGGATTGCACATGTAATCCAGCACGGCAAAACAGGATGGCTACTCACACCTTCTTCATGCAAGGCAAGTTAAGGATGCAGGGAGGAGCGCAGTACCTCTTCCACACAATACCTGAAAAGCATGTGGACACTGGCTATGGGATACCATCAGAGCAGCATTTTCACATCTATGCAGGTGCTTACTCAAACAATAGTGGGACTATTATTGCATTTGTCTAGCAGCAATAAATCCAGCTGCAAATCAAGGGAGGCAGTCCATATACTTGTAGACATCTTGGCAGGTTGTTTCGCCAGTATAGACCTTGTTCTGGCTTTGTAGATTAAACTTCTTAACATCCTGTACTGTTGTCTCTTCATCCAGCAGCTAGATGAGGTTTGAAGGACTTTTCAGTATCATATATCTATGACTTTTCCTCCAAAGTTTCCCAAGAGTCTATCTGAAATGCCATTATTTTTGCTAGCTTTTTTTTCACCTACTGGCCACTTTCTGTTGCCAGTCCTTTATCCCAACAAGTTAATCTCTAAGTGTCATTGTCTCTTCGTTCTTGCTGCGTTTTTTAATAGTTCTATTATATTCTCCAGACAGAGATGCTTATGCTTCGCATGACTAATACTTGGTCTTATTTTCTTCTTACTGGCTCTTTTTTCCTTCACCAGAAATATGCAACTGTATGTGAACACCACAGATACCCCACTGTTTCATGCTTTGCCTGGAGCCATCTCCCAATGTTTTAAGTCCCTGTTCTGGTATGTAAAAAGTTTTACAAGTATCACTGTAGATATTTTTTAAATTAGGATCATTTTATTTTTATTTTTAAAACTGTTTGCCAGGGGTACACATTTTCTAAAAACTGAAACTATAAAAACTGGCAGATGAATGCATTCTTTAGCTGGGAACATAAATATCTGAGTATAGCAGAAGAGATAAGCACAGGTATGTGGCAATTCCTTGTTCCAGAAGCAATGGTGAAGGACAAAGTTAAAGACCCTGTTGGACTTCAAGACACCAGATGCATACTGTTTTGTGCCTGTTTTTACCCTTCTTCTGAATTAGGCTTATCTGTATCTTTGAATCTTCACTGAATTGCTAAGAAAACTCACACCCTGGCAAAAAGAAAAGTGTATGGAATTGTATCATCCTCGGCACAAAAGTATTCTTAAACTCAATTTGCATATTTTACAGCAACCTATTTATACCACGGATTACTTCTTACTGTTTGAAATGTGTCCCTAAGAACTTGATTTTCTTAAATGTGTAATAGCAGCTCCCAATATTTTTATAAGGTATCTATTTGAAATCAGTCTCTGTGCAGTTCTTGGACAGCAAATCTTTCACCACTGGACAGTTTTGATTAGTACATGGATGCAGACACAATTTCTAGAAGTTCAGTATTCTTTTTCTTCAACATTCACTTACATTTATGTTACTTCTGCAAACATTCCCTACCAGTTAACTAGCAACATGCAAGAAAGAAAATTACTTCTTTTCTTTTAGGCATCTGAGCAGATATTTATGGAAATATACTGCAGGAATCATAGAATCATAGAATAGTTAGGGTTGGAAAGGACCTTAAGGTCATCTAGTTCCAGCCCCCCTGCCATGGGCAGGGACACCTCCCACTAAACCATCCCACCCAAGGCTCTGACCAATCCAGCCTTGAACACCGCCAGCGATGGAGCATTCACAACTTCCCTGGGCAACCCATTCCTGTGTCTCAACACCCTTACAGTAAAGAATTTCTTCCTCATATCCAATCTAAACTTCCCCTGTTTAAGTTTGAGCCCATTACACCTTGTCCTATCACTACAGTCCCCCAGGAAAAGTCCCTCCCCAGCATCCCCATAGGCCCCCTATAGATACTGGAAGGCTGCTATGAGATCTCCACACAGCCTTCTCTTCAGCCCCAACTTTCTCAGCCTATCTTCATACGGGAGCTGCTCCAGGCCCCTGATCATCCTCGTGGACTTCCTTTGGACTTGTTCCAACAGTTCCATGTCCTTTTGATGTTGAGGACACCAGAACTGCACACAGTACTCCAAGTGAGGTCCCATGAGAGCAGAGTAGAGGAGCAGGATCACCTCCTTCAACCTGCTGGTCATACTACTTTGACAAATTAGTCTATGAAATATGAGTAATTATCTTATTTCTAAATATTAATCTTACCCACTCCCATGCTGCAATTAGAGTTATTGCATATGGATATTTTTTGGTGTCTTATTACATTTTGTACAAAAATTTCTACAGGCTCAGTAGTTTATCAGAAGAATGTGGAAGATTCAAAGGTGAAGTATGAAAGTATGATTTTAAGATCCACTTTAAACTGGGGTATATCTTTACCAGTTAGAGAAAAATATTAAATGCTTTTTATAGACAAGTTCCATGCAGGATTTGTATATGCATCAACTGGCACAAATTCTACAGGAGTAAAATCAGAAACATTGTTAAAAGCTATTTTTTTTTTATTTGTATGGACTCGTTTATGGAAGGTTATGAGGTTTTTTGTTTTGTTTTTTTTTTTGTCCTTTTTCCAGTTACACTCCAACATTCTGTAGGGAGACATCAGATTCCATTCGTGATTAGACCTGCAGAGAAGGAGAAATATTTTATAAAAATATAAGAAGTTCAGCTAATTTGATTAATAGCAACTTCCTTTATGAGTGATTTTTACTGATCTTATTTGATCATGCCAGGTGGCCACCTATTTTTTACTTCGATTTGTGTTTGTGGAAATATCAGCAGATTTTTATTTTTTCAAGTTAAAAGTGTTTGTTATACAAATGCTTCTACACTGTAAAATTAAAGCAAAACAGACTCAATTCATGCAATTTGCTTCTAAGTTCAAAGTCATATGTAGAATTAGATGATGTCTTTTGAAAGGAGCAATCTGCACTATGTAGATCAAATGGCTGACTTCAGCCAAGCCACCTTTATGATATCAAGGATGATATTCCTTGTCTGGCCTGCACCTAGAAGGATGACATGTGGTACTGAAATGTCCTGGACTTGCCTTGCCAGTAAGGAAACCAGAGCATACACCTTAGAAAGGCAAAAGCTTGGTTTATTGTGTACCTTGTCTGAATAACTATGGTGCCAGAACCCTAGGATGTACCATTTAAAACTCCAACCAGATAAGGAAGAAGGGAGCCTTTGAAAGGCTCACCCCCTATAGCTTGATATTCATATTTATATTTATTTATTTCTAATTAATGCAACATGATTAAACACAACACAGGTGTTTCCTCCTTGAGCAAGTGAGGAAACTACGTGATAAAATAAATAACATTTCTTTTGACTATACCATGGCAAGCAGTTTCCCAGGGTTTATAGCATTGACCTAACTCCCTAGTCCATAATCACTAGTCCCTCTATCTGAGCCAATTAGTTTGTAAAATTACAAAGTCTGCTGCACAAAGCTGATTTCTTCTGAGTCAGTTTCATAAAAAGTAAGGATATGTGTATGTGCATATTTATATATTGCTCATAGTTTATTGTAGCTGCATTACTTGCTTCATAGGCTTGAAACGATATTTCTTCCCCTTCAATTAAAACATGAAGTTTTGAGGAAATATCAATTTAGCAAATTATTTCCAGGTTCTCATTTTGTTGTGATTCACAGTTGTATACAAAGCTGAGATCTTCCCTTGAAATTGTTTCTAGTGTCAAGATAAATTAGTCTTTTTACATCTTCCTTCAGTATTGTTGTTGCATACCGGAAGAAGCATTCTGTCACTCTATGCTCCATTATTTGTGGTTTTCTTAGCAAAAGCATAATCTCAAGGTTTAAAAAAAAACAAACAAACAAAAAAAAACCCTGCATTTTTTTCTAATTTGTTCTCTAAATTTCCTTTAACACTACAACCAAAAATGCACATATCTTTTTGAGTCAACTGTGGGGAGTGAAGGCGATAAGATTGCATGAAAAGGAGTTTGGGAATGAACTCTGAGGCCTTGGTGCTTGACAAGCCCTGGGATGACGAGTTGGGGCATTGAAGGAGAGGGAAGGTCGAAAAACAAGACTCGGGGGGATGGGCCAGGATGTAGTTGTGCCGGGAGTCTCAGTTAACGATGTGGGGGTTGTGAGAGGGTCTGCAGCATTGTGATTGGACTGTTTATCTGGAGGTTTTTACAGGGGCCAATGAGATTGAACATTGCATGTACGTACTGGTTGGGAAAGTACCGAACAAGGGGATAAAAAGGGCTTGGTTGTAATAAAGCTGGATTTGAGTCTCCTCATCAAGTTGAGTCCATGTTGTGATATGCCACAGTCAACCTCAAGAGCCAAAGACCAAGTAACTTACCCACAAATCTGGACATAGAAAATTTTTGGTCTTTCTTGCCCATTACTATCATAGTCTGTTTGCTTTGATGTTTTTCTTAGATCCAAGTGTTGCCCCCATCACAACCTCAAGTTTCAGACACAAAAAGCTCTATACAGTCAAATATTAAATGCTATATTTTTAATTAAAGAATCTCTGAACATAGGAGCAACTACTGAAACACTGAAATTATGGCTAAAGTGAGGGCTATGGGAAGTTTTCTTAGAAAAGAAGATTTACTATCTCATGTGCTCTAATTCACATCCCTTGCCATGATTTGAAACCTCCAAATCATTGCTGAAACTTAGTCAGTTTTTACAATTTGCATCCCCCCCCAGTCAACATCTTTTTCACTCTTCATTATTCCACATTACAATAGTGGTGGTTTCATCAAGTTGTAGATATGTGAAGATCTGGAATTCATTTTACGTATAGCCCAGGTAGAAACGAGCTTTTTTCTGCTGAAACAGAAGCATTAGCCAGTGATACTTTAAACAAGAAAGAACAAATACATCTCTATGCCATGCCACACCATGCCAGTTTTATCTTCGCTGACAATTGCATTCCCACCTCATGTGGGGAAACCAATCTTAATGCACCAATTGAGTTCATTAATGTTCCCCTCCTTGCTCTACCAAGGCCTCTTGAATTAAACCTCCCAAACAGATCTCAATTATCAGGTCTTTACGCAGCTATATGCTTAGAAGAGCTTCAGATACATCTAGATAGCAGAGGCAGGATTTAACACCATTCCTTGACCAGGTTTTATGCATCTCACACAGATCTGGAAATAAAAAATTCATAAATATTTCTCTTTGTCACATGCCAGTTACCATAAAGTCATATTCCACAATAAGAATAAAAGAATCTTGAATTGTTCATAATGGAATTAAGTCCATTTTTTTTCTACAATGCTCTTACGAGCTTATTTCAAAAAGTAATTGATTTTCTAAATTAAAATTAAGATGGTCTAAGGAGATAACCTCCAAAACCTAGGCTCCAAATGCATATAGCTACAACCTAATCATGGAGGGACCTACCTAGGCAAGGGAATTCTTACTTCCAAATCTCAGTCCAGAGTCATGCATATTAGAAACAAATGCATTCAGTTAAAGAAATGGAAGAGCTTTGGCTTGATGTCCTTATTCGCTGAGCTGAAAGAGGTTGTATAGTCATAGAATTTATAGTAATAAAGAAGCAAGAGGGGAATTCCATGGCAGGTGTATCTTGATCACATTGCCACATCGAGTCATAAACTGGGTGATGGTGTTTAGCAGCCAGCTGTTATTCCAACTACAAAGTAAAAAAAATCATTACTCTAAAATCTGAGCAATATCCCCTTTCTCCTCCTGTCTCATTTTCACATTTACAACTGAGGTACTTGTCATTCAACTAAAAATGCTACATCAATTAAAGATATGCTTCACACATTGAGTTAATCTGAACTAAAATGCAAATCACAACTCACTACATCTGAAGAGAATCGTATCAGCATGCAGGTGAGCTACTGCATTTTTATTCTTTAGCATGCATGGAAAAAATGGGAATAAATAAATGAGCTGAATTTAGAGTGAGACACATGTAGGTAAACTGCAGCTGTGAAAACTGAAATCTAATCAGTAAGACATGACTAGATTTTTGCACTCATACAAAGGAGTATGTAACAAGTTCCACAGGAAAATAAACATCACCTGTGCTGTATGAAAGTATGCTATACTTTTTCTGGGCAGCAAATTAAAAACTACAGGCTCTAGGTCGAGTATCTAACAAAGAACTCCTGTTTGCCCTGGAACAGAAAGAAAGAAAATACCATCTCAGTTTGCCACATGAAGGTCCTTCCTGCTACAGTTTTTGGAAGGTGCATTGCAAGGTCAGTGCAATCAGTATTCTCTCAAAAGTACCATCAATGTTGGTTTTTAATTTGGGACTGGTGAATAAAGCTTTAATGGGATTTTAATGGCATGTTGGACACACTTCAGTGTCCAGAGATGTGGCATCATATCCAGGAGTGTCATTATCTCGATTAATTATCAATAGCAGGGAGATATCATTAGGGAGATATGAAAATGAGAGAGGTAGTAAATGAAATTTACAGGGCAGAGATGCTGAGAAATAAATAATTAAATAACAACATCTGAGAAGTAACCAATGGGTACTTCAATACCATTTTATTTTGATATTTTGCCTTATAGCTGCCACTTCTTCCACTGCTCCAGAATCTGCCATGACTGAAAGTTTTCCCTTGCCAGCTAGTGTAAGCTAAATTCTTCATAGTTATAGCTGTACAACCATATGTTATATACAAAATTCATGTTCAAAATTTGCTTTTTAGTGTGGCTAATGTGTTGACTTGAAACCTTAAGAAGACTCTGCATTAGCTTAACCAACAAACATTTTATTATGCAATAAATGACCTTTCCTGATAGGTTTTTAAAAAGTGACTGTTGGTGCTTTAGTATCTTATGTAAAGGCACAACTGATAAAATATTCTATAAATATAATCTATATTGAGTGACACACTGTACCATAAATGTGACACAAAAAAGTCTAAAAGGTAAGTTATATGCACCTCAGTGCTACGTCTGCACTTGAAAAATCATTCTTTAAGATAAGTTCTTTCTAATCAACATGGAAAACATGACTTAAAAATGGAAAAAAAATTACTGTGTTCAAGACTTTTAGTTATCCTTGTATTTATGAAAACAGTGCTTTAATAGTCAAAAATTAACGTTATTTATCTTAATATAGGCAAAGAGTTTTTTAAGAGGGAAAGAGGGTAAGTTGTCATCCACATAACTGGGGGAGAACTATCTCGGGAAACAAAGACAGATCAGAAAGGACTTAGGATTTATCTAGCTACTTGACACTGGACTTTCAGTGCAGGGCTTTAATGAGAAAATAAATCAAACACTCTGCAAACACGTAGGCTCACATGAAAATCTAGTAAGACAATATTAAGTGGAAATAAAAAAAACACTGATATTGTATTTTTGCTCTTAAATACACAATCCCAGCTCTCAAAGCCTGTTTTTTTGTGTTCAGAACCTAGAAACATAAGATTTAATTGTATGCCATGTCTCTGCTTATTCTGCTGTTTATCTGGAAAAGTATTGAATAACTACCTGTACAAACTAAGTTTCATTGATAGGTCTCTGTATAGTGAAATAACAATAATTCTCTGAGAGAATTGTCCTTCTGCAATCTGTATCCTACTTTAGAAAGGATCGGACAAAGTGTTCCCTAAATATGCAGAAGTTCAATGCTGCAGATCACAGGAGGTATGAAAAGAAAATTAAATGTCTGACAAACTAACAGTTTGCTCAGAGTTTGAGGAACATTCCCAAGAACACATCAGGAGCACTTTTCTGCACCTTTCCATAACATTTCAGTTTTAGTTTTGTCTCTATTAATTCAAGGCAGCTGAAGATGCCTAAGGCTAAGACTAAGTATTCATGAAGCAAGGATGATGCAGAGGTAGTAAAATTGTTTTAGCCTCTGTGCAGTAGAGGTGAGTAGATGCGTTATATAAGCCATAAATGTTTCTGAGTTAAAATGAAGCATCAATTTATGGTTATACAGCACTTTTTTACTTAAGAACCTTAAAATTACTATATTAATACACAGCTAAATTCAAAGCAAGAACTTATTTCCAGGTTATAGCTTATCATGCTTTATCAAAAGAGGATCTCAAACACTAAATACTGTCAAAATGACCAACACCTCAGAACTGAACACAAAGAGCTGGTCTAATCTTTTTCTCAGAGTAGTTCTTATCTTTATAATAATCTGAAACAGCATAGCCGATCTGCAAAGTCTTACAATGCTATGTGTTTGACATCTGTTCTACTTTTTTATTACCAAATCCTATTAAGAAACTAACCCATTTAGTCTTTAACAAAAGAAAAGAGAAAAGGGCTATAAATAAACTCTGTGACTTATTTCGCCTTTGCCAAGAGATGAAGATGTTTGACCTCCCAAGGATTCTATATAAATGCGGATTTTATCTAGCAGCAGGCCCTTGACCTTGGTGAGGTTGACAATTACTCCAATCAAATAGATAAAAAAGGCTGACAGGTGAAAAGGGATTTCATCCACCAGAGATCAATACATCATCAAAAATGAGATGTCAAAATAAACTATGCCAAGGAAGTTTTTAATTTAAATCAAAAGGAAACATAGAGATAGGAATGAAAAATTCAGATTAATAAAGAGAGGAACTTTTCCCTTCTGTTTGTGCACTTGTGTCTCAAGAGTTTGAATTCCTATCTCTCTGGGTTTCTTGAGGTTTATTTATAAATAAAGTTATTTTATCAAGTAAAGATAATGATAACAGCAGGTAATTTTCATTATCCGTGGACAGACTATCTACAGCTAATTCATTACAAGCTCTCCCACTCATTACTGATCCAGAAAGCTACCTGACATAGCTTCATCTAGCACTGTGATTTGCTTTGAGAAAAGAACTGCACAGAAATACCCCCATCTTTCTCTCTATGCGGAATTTTGTTTTTTGTTTCATAATGTTCTTGTCAAATACGTAACAGGACTGGTGCTCACCTGCCTTAGTAAAAGGCTGTTTAAAAGACTCTAAAGTTGGTTTATTGAAATGTAACTAGCAATACTATTAATTATGCCATGCTTAGTGTCACCAGTTTTAATGCCACAAATTTCATTTACATTGAACAGAGCAACATTGTCAGACATTAGTATTCATTTATCCAGTGTTTTCTCACATAGTAAATCACACTGCAGGGCCCTGAATGTTGAGGGAGAGAGTAAAAATTATTTAAAATATATACCTATATGCCCTTGATTTTATTCAGCTCATTTACTTTGGCGAAGCCTGACAATTTCAAGGCCTGGAAGTTGAAGTCTGCTTAAATAGAGAATGAATGCGGTGGCGATTCAGGCATGCTTCTCCAATTAGTGTCGTAGAGACTAACTGTAAGGATTGCTCTGAAAATGCAGGTGTTCCCTACAGACCTTCCAGAGCATCTTTAAGCATTCCTATTAGCCTGTGGAAGTTTATCCCAGTGGAAATGCTGAAAATACTGTACCAGATGAAATTTTTTAGACTAGTGGTTATGTCACGTGTTGGCGATAACTTAACAATAAGATATCCTGTCACATTCCACAGATTATTTGCAAAGTCCAACTTACTCAACTTTTTTATTCTTTCATAGTACACAAAAACCAACAGAAAAGCTTTTTTTTAATAACTTTCTGAGTGTCTTATAGAAGGAATAAATATACTTTCAGGAATACATATGTTTTGCTTCAGGAATGGACTTATTTGTAAAGTAAAAAAACCGAAAATTGTCTTCATTTTACAGGGCAGAACTGAGGCACGGACAGCCTAATACTCAAATCCATGGAAATGTCTAGAAGCTTAATTGCTACCATGGAATCATAGATATTTGTTAAGTGCAGTGTATTAAGCAGCATAAGCACTGCGCAAGTAAGCAGAATTTAAAATCTCTTTCTGGGAATCACAACAGCAAATGACACATGTGAGTATCAGCAGTTTAATGAACATTGAGGAAACATCACCTAGTCCTCAGAACCTGAAATCCCACCCAGATACCTCCAGCACTTCAGTGTCATACATCAAGAGGAAGAGCAAGTGTGCATATTCTCTACCCGAGGAACAACTAAGGAGTCTGCAAATGTTCTACAACTATGCAGCTAGACAATCTCTGCACATACATTTTAAAGATTCTTGTTCTGTAATTAGGCTCCAAAGCTTTACTAAAGTTTTTCCCTAAACCTAGGCTTAAGGAATATCTCAAGATTACGCAGGAAGGCTCGATCACAGGCTTACACCTTTCAAGCTGTGAAGCATCTCACCACTCATTTAATAGGGAAAAAAAAAGACATGTAGGAGACAAATGTTCACAAAATTGGATGCCTCAGATACACCCTCAGACCCAGAGGGAGTGCTCTCCTTGGCAGCACAGATAGATACCGCAAAGAAAGAAGCAACAAAGTGAGAGACAGTGATTGTGAAAACTTTAGTAACAATCTGTAGTATGCCCTCCCTACTTTGCATTTATGACTTTTGTATTTTTCTCTCACATGATCTGGTTGCCATCATTTGAAAGAATCATCTCCCTTTCTGCTTCTGACATCTGGAGTTAATGTTCTTCTATTTCCATGCTTCACTAACACTTCATCCATTTGCTGAATTTCTGTCATGGAATCTTTTCTCTGTTGCATTTCTCTTCCCCCTTTCCCCCTCTCAAGTTCTCCCTTCCCTCTTCCCTCCCCTTACTTCTCTTTTTTTCTGAATTGTTCTTTTATTTCATTCTGCACCGCACAGCAAAAGTATTATTACAAGGCATAAAGGTGGCAAGTGTTTTTTCACTTTTTTCACTGGATTTCACACGAATGTGTTTGAAGTTTTGTTTATTCATTTACTTGTACTTGAAAACACATGCTGACAAATCAACATCTGCAGAAGAAAAAGATCCTTAGGAGAGTTTTGTACTCAGATGATGACTCTTACACATATAGTTTCTCCCACCATTAAATGGGTACCTAACTATTCACATGTACATACAGACATTGAAAAGTCAAAGCCATCATGATTTACTTGATGCGTACTTTAACTTGTCTGATATACTTTTTTTAAAGCATATGTTGAACACAGATGTGACAGTTTCTTAAAAAATCTCTAATCCAGGAACTTTTAAGAAAAACATAATGCTATGACTAAAATAATAAAAAGAATTAATAAAAAATATTTTCTTTGCAGCTAGTGTCATACACAGTTGAAATGCGAGGTGAATGCTGTTTCTTGGGATACACACTGTTTCAAACCTATTCTATCAATATGTCTCAATATGTGCTTAAACCTAAGTTTGAACTGCCTGGTTTCTTTCAGTGGTACATTAAAATTGTTCTTAGTGCAGGATTGCATTTGGGGTTTGCATAGCTATGCAAACACTTACAAAATCAGATTTATTTTTTAAGAAAATGGAAATCACTCCAATGAAACATAATTTCAAACATTTTCCCTAAAAAATGCTTGAAAATGTAACCCAGGCATTAAAGATCACTCATGCATTGTCCCTTAAGACAAGATCTGATCCTATTAGATTCCGTGGTTTAATAAATGGAGAAAATTTGAGTTTATACTGACTGCACTACCTCATATTATGCTTGCTTATATTTTGAATGTTAAATTTTATTTTTGAAACATATTGCATTACAGTCCTTTTATAAATGAGATTTTTATATTTTAAAAAATTACAATCAGGAGAAATGCAAGTGAGAGTAACAGTAGGTATTGAGCTGTAGGAAAACACAATACTTTATATGTGGATATTCAGAAAAATATCAACAGTTAGTGACAGGTTTACATTAAAGATAAAAGGATCTATCCCAGGATACATAATAATACAACGACAAATTTGGAGGACCAAAACAGTTCATTTTACTACTTAGTGAATGAACCAAAAGGAATTTTTTTCATCATTAAACAAAACCAGTTACAAGACAGAGTATAGCACCTTATTTCCTGCACTATCAGCACTGCTCCTTCCCAGTGCGGTGCTTAGCAACTAAAAGACGTAGTAATAGATCAGCTGAACTACTGACAAGCAAGAAATTCCTTCCTTTTTAGCAGGTGAAGTCATTTTAGTTCACAATACCACCAGCTTGAAGAACATTCCTCTGACACAAGACTGTCTTGAAAATTCACATGTGGGTTTCAGGTCATTATATCTAGCCTGTGCATCTTATGACTCAACATGAAAATCTTAGAGGAAAGGAGACTAAAAATAGTTGTACAAAAATCATCAGTACTGTCTTGGTTATGCAAATACACTTTATAGATTCTAATTTTAGCAGAAGAGCTCACTCTGAGCTATTATTTGAGGCTTCTCTGTGTACACAAGAAAGTTGCAGCCCTAATTTTACTTAACATTTCTGTCAGGGACACATCCTACATGGCAGAAAGTAGGCAGGGTACTCTTTTCCAAACATGGAAGACAGAGCTAGCAAAACACTCAAGTTTTTAGTGAGTTTATCTTCAGATCATGTTCAATGACTTACAGCTATCACTATTATTTTTTTAACTTTCAGAGTGCACTTGATACAAGTCTATTTTGAAGAAATGGGTTGGCCATCATGGAAAAATACAAGACCTTGTTGTCCTTCTGGTTTTAATGACTCAAGTTCCAGTCACCTCTTTTAGTGGGTGGCAGTTCTAATGACAGGACATTGAAATTTTTTTATCACAATTCTGGAGAAAGTTCTGATTCACATACTACTGAATTGGTATATGAATACAGAGAATTAGATCATATTTAGATCATGTTTATGTTAGATTTTACTTAAATAGTGAATGTCAACATATGCCATCCATCAACACAGAACTATCATATTATTCCTATCTGTAAAGCAAATGAAGTCATGCCGGAAGCTACACAATAGAAACTTTGCAAGACACTTGAATTTTAGATAAAAATATAAAATGAAAAAGTTTTATTATTGTGAATTAAAAATCAAGAAGTTTCCCTCATACAGCTTTCATATAATCATAGAATAGTTACATTTGGAAAGGACATTAAGATCATCTAGTTCCAACCCCCCTGCCATGGCAGGGATGTCTCACACTAGATCATGTTGCCCAAGGCTCTGTCCAACCTAGCCTTGAACGCTGCAGGGATGGAGCATTTACCACTTCTTTGGGCAACCTGTTTCAGTAAAGAACTTCCTTAAGAGGAAGTTTTAAATTTTACTTAACGTTTTCAGTTATCCTGTGTATGTGAAACGGTTCTAATGTTCAAGAGCAGCCCAACACAGACAAAAGCAACTACTCGGAGAAAAATTCAGATTGTCACCAAGTTCAGTTTGGCTGAGTTTGGTTCTCTGCGTGTTTTGAATGGAAGTGTTCTACAATCATTTGACCCAAGCTAAGATTCAAAAGTAAGCCCTGAAAAGTTTGGGAAGCTTTCTAATAATCCAACCCCTTCCAGGTTGGTTTGGTTGGCTGATCTTTTGGGATTTTTTTTTTTTTTTTTTTTTTTTAATTAAAAACCTAAACCCATCAGTGTAATCAAATAATGTATTCCAATTGTTACAGAGTTAGGGAACGTGCCTCAGGAACTAAAGGCCCATCATGCCAGGTATTGTACCTAGACAGTCCCTGCTCCAAGTCATTGCCACTAATATAAAAAACGAAGCAAAAACAGATGCAGGCAGGCAACAGATTTCAAAGGTGAGTCAAGGCTGATCAGCCACAACAGCATATGTTTCAGTTTATCTACAGCTTAACAACTATCAGAATTTTGGGACACAAAAGTAAGGAGATTTACAGGTTGTCATGCTGAGATATGGTTTCAGGGCTGTCATTTTGTGTCAGCTAGTCCATTTGCTTTATCAAGTTACTCATGACTAGGAAGCCCAAGCCTGCAAGAAAGTGACAAAATACCAGCTTCAATCAAACAATTCAGATAAGCAAGTGTTTACTTGTGAAGCTGAGAGAGAACACTGTAGTGAGAGGACAATGGGTAATGGGTTCAAACTTAAACAGGGGAAGTTTAGATTGGATATGAGGAAGAAATTCTTTACTGTAAGGGTGGTGAGGCACTGGAATAGGTTGCCCAGGGAAGCTGTGAACGCTCCATAGCATGGTTTAGTGTGAAGTGTCCCTGTCCATGGCAGGGGGGTTGGAACTAGATGATCTTAAGGTCCTTTCCAACCCTAATGATTCTATGATTCTATGATTCTATGTTTAATGTTTTTCCAAATTGAAAAGTCCAACAGAAGGCTGTAAACTGAAAGGTCATTCCTGGTGAGACACAAGGATCCAGAGAAGGTCAGCCACCCCCAATTAAAAAACCTTGTTGCCTGAAAATTATCTGAGTTTTATGTGCTTCAATCAAATGCTCAGAGTTTGTTTCAATTTTGTGGAGAAAAAAAAGAAAAAGAAAAAAAAAAGGACATGGAAAGGACATGGAACATTTATGTGAAACAGCATGAATGTGAACTGTTACGTTAGCTTGGATAAAAAATGTATGAAACATGAACCCAGACATAGATGCTGTCATAAAAACTGAGACTGAAGTGAAATACCATTCTGATCTACAATATTAGTTTGGAACATTTAGCTTGTTTTTTTGAGGCTTCTTTTTCTGAATATCTGGCACCCACTACCGTTGGAGGTGAGACATTGGTTTATATAGCCTTTTGTTTTGATGAGGTTTATACTGAACTGTAACAAATCAACAGATAAGTCTTGAAAATCCTGGTCAGCTTGCACAAGACAAGGCCCTAGGCTTGCGCCAATAGATGATCAGTGTCACTCCATGAAAGTCAATGGACCATATTTTTTCCCTTCGTTACAGTAGTACAGCTTCATTAACTATAGAGACCGTTAATCAAACAGCAACACTGACCTCAGTGATGTTAGGCAGCATAAAAATTAGACAAGAATTTAGCCTACTGGCCATTTTATCTGCTGATTTGCTGCTAACAGGAAATCCTTTGGTTTATTTTCCTCAAAATTTTAGTCAAGTATGTTGATACTAACTGCACTGCACAACAAGGCTATAATCTGACGTAACTATAACCATGAAAACAAATTAACATATAAATAAATATTTAGAAGCTTGGCCATAACTGACTGATACCTTGTAACACTTCAAATCTCGACACTTTTCCTCCCCCGCCCTCCCAGTTTCTCATATATAAAATGGAAAAAATAAGGCAACCTTCTCTACTAAGAAGACTTAAACATAATTATGAATAATGTTAAAGAACTTCAAAGCCTCTGATGTCATGGGTTCAGCAGTAGCAGTCATTTTTCTCCTTCTTGGTAGCTGGTGCAGTGCTGTGGCTTTGACTTTCGGCCTGGGAACAGCGCTGATAACACCAGTGGTTTCAGTTACTGCTTGGTAAATGTTTTGGTTTGACCAAGGACTTTCTGAGTCTCATGCTCTGCCAGGGAGGAGGGGAAGCCGGGAGGAAGCAGAGACAGGACACCTCACCCAAACTGACCAAAGAGGTATTCCATGCCACAGCACATCATGCCCAGGATGTAAAAAACCGAGAGCAGAGACCCAGAAGGGTGGGGGTGCACTGTGTGGTCGGGCTTGGTATCAGGTGGTGAGCGATTGCATTCTTTTCCCTTGTATTTGCCTTGTCATTATTATTATTGGTGGCAGCAGCAGTGGTTTGTGTTATACCTTTGTTACTAAACTGTTCTTATCTCAACCTGTGGGAGTTGCATTCTTTTGATTCTCCTTCCCATCCCTCCGGCAGCAGGGGGAAGAAAGAGGGGGGAGTGAGTGAGAGAGTGGCTGCGTGAGTTATAGAGGCTTAAACCACGACATAGGTGTAAGTTTCTGTTTCTATTCCAGCTAAACAGGGGTTTTGTTTCATTTTTTATTTGGGATCTCTGAAAAAGTGAAGACAGATATAAGAATATTACTTCCTCTTTCCCATTGTCAGTAAATGATCTGGGAAAATTAAGGTCATGAGTTTTAGAAACTTTGAATTATTAAAAAGATTACAAAGTGGAGCACATCCATGTGTAAGGCGGCCAAAGGTGTCAATTCACTAGAAATAAGTAAATCTAACATAAAAAGAACAGGAAAAATATTAGTACTTAAACTCATGAAAGAAAGTTTGATTTATTTTCATTAGTCAAAACTAGAACATGAGAACTCCCTAATTAACTGCAAGCAAATTATTTGAAATGCGAAACATTTAAAAAACCATGTGGATGTTAGACTATCTAACCATTAAATTACTCCAAAAGTCTGAAACAGCAGCCTAGCACCTTAAATTTATTCCATCCTACTTTTCCTCTAGAGCTGCAGCCTACATATGAAGGTAAGTCTTTCTTTATGCTTCTTTTCGTGTTCTGAGAGTAAATAGGTCAGTTCCTCTTAATTTGATTATGCTTGATTGTCCTGCTTCTGAGCTCTGAGAACCAACTCATAAAACACCAGATTGTTTCTTGTCTGAGAGTGACTCTGCTAAGGTGGTACTTCATGTGCATCACCAGGAACCTACGACACTGTCAGACTGAAGTTACATAAAACAATCTTTTAACCACAACAGCAATTACTGCTAAATAGCATGTAGGTTAGAGCCCCCGAACATCTGTTAAAAGATTGACTTTTTAAATCCACGTGGCAAAAAAGGTATTTACAGTATAGCCATGAGATAGCCACTTGTCCTTATAAAGTGAGAAATAGCCACCAATCAAGACATCACTTTCTGTGTAAGTTGTTTGCCCAGACCTTAGTCAGGGGAAATCAAAGGAGGAGAGTAGTCATTCTTCTGGAACCTGTAGCCAAGAAATAATGCAAGCCAGTTTCATGCACAAAGTTTGTAGCATTATTCTGAATCCATGATGCCTTCAGGCTGATAAAATGTATAATGTTGACAGTATAGCACTTACTATTCCTAATAATTTGCACATAATCATAAGTAGAGAAGCAATCACTACACACTAAAATTATACCAGATATTCAGCCCTGTGAGGCGAACTCCCAAGTAAGTTAAATATTGTGACCTTTAGTTTTTTATTAATGCCATTTTTATTCCTTGTTTAGTTCTGATGTAATTAAAAACAGTAAGGATAAGGCTTCTGATGCTCTGAGTGATTATGCAGAAAGACACGGACACAGGCCCTTGGAAGTTACTTGGTACCTGTTTGTGTCAATTACACCAATGAATTAATGTAAGGGTGCATCAGCTACTGAATTTGCTGAAGCACTAGTAATTATTCAAGCAGATTTACTGAGGTTTAAGATCAGTGTGATAGCAGCATCTGTACATTTTATATGCAGCCACTGTTACACCTCATTAAATGGGCTGGTAAATGATCCATTGCTATTTAATTAATATGCAATGAGTGTGATATTAAATCTAACATGTAAATTAAAACTCAATCTGAGTCACTTCAAGTGTGATGGAAAACTTCTTTGGACCTGGATGGCTTGTACCTCTTCGTTTTACTTGGCTACCTTCTGCTGCTCAAATGATGTTGGGCAGATTCTAGAAAGATAAAAAGTGAAAGTTTTATGACAATAAATTTCAGCACAGCAAATGAAAAACAGACTCACTCTTGGCATTAAGTGATGGGCAGAAATTTAGCCGAATCCCAAACATTCTAATATTTCAGAGTGTTCACATTCATGATTGAAGCTCATTTCTGATTCAGAAAGCACTAAAAAGAGAAATACATGATCAAATATGATAGAATTTTGGAAATAAAATATCCAAATGCACATGTCCTGCTCTTTTTTTTTTTTTTTTTTGTTTTTTCAGATGACTCAAAATTTGACCCCAAAATATTTAAATTATATCTTCGATAACATTAAAAAGGAATCCAGTTGTAAGATCTTACAACAAAGTTGTTCAGTACTAGATGTCAGATCTACTACTCTTCACAACAATATCTTTTTTAAAAAATAATAATATAGTAACTGATATCACAATCACATAATTTAATCAACATAGGTAAAGAAAACTGACACATATCATAAGGTCCACTCATAGTTAAATATACTGAAAATTTGGGAATTAAATAAGTAAATGGATTAGACTTCTTTGTAACCTTAGTTGGATCTACGCAACTTTTGAACATATCCCAAATCAGCCCCAATACTAAATTTCCTAGATCACACTGATAGATTAGTTTTTGGAAAGCTTGTGTGTGAGCTGAGAGCTCTTATAGCATTTTAATGCAGATTTTATCACACAATTAAGTCCTTCAGCCTCTTATGGAAATAGCTCATCTCAGGTTTATCTCAAATGTTTCTTCTGTGGAAAGGCAGATCTGCCATACACAGTGCCATATGAAGCTAACAATGCCAAAGATAATCAAAGATGAAGGTCCTAGTCTTAACGCTTTCTTGGTAGTTGTTGTGGTTTAAGCTGTAAATCACGCAGCCCGTTCTCTCACTCACTCCCCTCTCTTTCCTTCCCCAGCTCCCACGTGGATGGGGAGGAGAATCAAAAGAATGCAACTCCCACCGCCTGAGATAAGAACAGTTTAGTAACTAAAGTATAACACAAGACCACTACTGCTACCACCAATAATAATAATGACAAGGCAAATACAAAGAAAGAGAACACAACTGCTCACCACCCAGATACCAAGCCTGACCAAACAGTGTATCCGCACCCTTCCGGGTCTCTGCTCTCTGTTTTACATCCTGGGCATGACGTGCTGTGGCATGGCATAACCTTTTTGGTTAGTTTGGGTCAGGTGTCCTGTCCCTGCTTCCTCCCAGCTTCCTCTCCTCCCTGTCAGAGCAGGAGACTCAGAAAGTCCTTGGTCAAACCAAAACATTACCAAGCAGTAACCAAAACACTGGTGTTATCAGTGCTGTTCCCAGGCCCAAAATCAAAAACACAGCGCTGCACCAGCTACCAAGAAGCAGAAAAATGGCTGCTACTGCTGAACCCATGACAGTAGTACTCAATCTAAATTAATTTGATAGAATTCACTTATACTGACACTGTGTGTCTTACTTCCTATTCTCAAGTAATAAGAAATTTTCAGTCCGAAATGCAAGCAACCTAACTTTACTCCTCTTTATGATGTTCTGGGATTTTAGCACAGAAATTTTTGGCAATAACTGGGTTATTAGAATACAAAGTATTACTCTGAATTTTATTTGGATCCAAATAGCTATGCCCTACACAGAGTGCATGACAGGAGTAAGGCAAAAGCTGTCACATAGATTTAGTGGAGTCTTCTGCTATAACCTGAAAAAGCCATAGCAGTGCTAATCAGAAGTCTTCTATCCATGCACTTTGAGTAATGATTATGCTGCAGAATTACAGTCATAAAAAGGGAATTTGAAGGCAAGTCTTTTTTGGTTTTTTCTATAATAGATCATCAGATCTTCTAAAGACGATGTGCTAGTAAGCAAACTTGCCCTGAAAACCTGGCACATCTGTTTTAGAAAGAAACAGCCGCCTTCCAGAGTTAAAATATAAGCATAAAATTCTATTCACCAAAGCTAAAGAATACGGTTTAAAAACCATTGATTGTTTCTCAAGCAGAATGTAGTCTTCAGAAATACTTGTGAAAACTGTTAAACAGAAGCAGCATTTACTCTTACAATGCAATTTATTTCTTCTTCAATTTGTCATGTGACCTTAACTACATTATCCAAATAATTTGCAATTGTACTACAGCCTGTTAGCATATCAGTTCCTAGATAAACTTGTGAACTTTCTTTCAAATGATAGAAGAAACTTTCTGAAAATCATTAAGGTCTTCTCATGGCTCAACTGCCACATGATAAAGAAATGTTGCTCTGATAGCCAGCCTCTGAGCAAAACACACGCAGTTCTTTGTTTATAAAGTGTAATAGCGGATGATGTCTCTACTTCCTTTATCTCATGGCAAAAAACATACTACAACAACAACAAGGAAAATAAAGCACACAACCCCCTAAAATTTTGGTGGAATAAATATTGCAGAACAATTAATTGCAATATTTTTAATACAAAGCAAAGCTTTTTCTAATATTCTGACTACGAGTATGATTATCATCATTTTACAGAGATGAAAGTAAGCCACAGAGTTTTATGATGAAAGTCAAACAGCAAGGTACAAAATTGTTTCAAGGTTCATGTATGTTAAGCTCCTGCTGTAAACACTAGACCATACTGCTTAACTTGTTAGACACTTTCCAAGTTTCCCATGAGCTTACATGAAACAATATAAGCAGCTTGGTGTGATGGTCAAGAGACCCTTTTTGTGTGTGTCTCAAAAGAACGCCAAGGACAGAAGGAGCTGATGAAGGCTGAGCGCCTGCTCCTGGCGAGGCAATGCAGGAATCCTGCTCCCCTGCAAAGGTGGGGGATGTTTTCCCATGCTGTCTGCCCTGAGACCGTGAGCATCAACTGCCCAGGTGAGAAACTGCCCACAGACAGTGACAGACACTGTGGTGCCTGCTGGGACACAGCATGAACTTGTTCTGGGCTCACTAGAAACCCCTATCACCATCTGGAATGTCCCAGCATGGCTCATGACGCATGTGCATGCATGGAAATGATTGTCCACCTGTGGGAGGGGTCCAAGAGACCCCGACCCAATAAACTGGCAGCCACGTAGCATGCGCTGCTGCTCCCTGGGGTCGGAGGTGTGCATGGACTAGAAGGGCTGCAAGAGCTTAAAGGGTTTCAACTGAAATGGTTTCAACTGCAAAGGGTTTCAACTGCAAAGGGTTTCAACTGTAAATGATTTCAACTGTAAAGGGTTTCAAGTGAAAGTACTACAACTCGTTGACTGAGAAGACATTGCTGGATCTACGGGGTGGTGAGCCTATTTATCTGTTTTATTTTTTTTCTTTTTCTCCTTCTACTTCAGCTTTTTCATAAGAGCAAGAAGCTGCCAAGAGTTCCATTCTTCCTGCTTCTGACAGTAGCATGATGATGTGTTGTTTAACTTATTAACACCAGTGATAGGAGATTAAACTCTCTAGCAAACTCTATTGCTGACCTAAGTTTATGGCGTTTTGCTTTGTTCACTTCTTCTCTGGATCATTTAAAGCATTGTATTTCTAGCTTCACTGCCATTGAACCATTCTAGTCACTCTTTGTCACTTGCTATAATACCTTCACATTTTTCATCATTCCTGTACACAATATCTGCTTAATATGAGGATGATTCAAAAGAAAAGTGAAGACTAATAAGCTAAAAAAACAGAATAAATAAAAAGAAACCAAACCGTTTCTTTCCCAGAAGTATTTTCTGGGATCTTCCTGCACTGTGTTAAGAGACCCAAACCTTGGGAGATGCCAACTGTCAGGAGCTTCTTTGAATTTCATTAGGATTTTCTGTCAGAAGCTAATGTTCAGCAATTTTTTGAATGAATTCTTTACACTTCCACTTCTCATATCTGGTAAGGTTCACGAAAACTTAGTGTTACATGAAGAACCCATCTAATTTATTCTAGTTGTTTTACCCAGTTATCATCCTGGATAACAAAAAAAACTTTTGTACACTTTGCTAGAAAGAAAGAAGGTAAAAAAAAGATAAAAAATAATCTTTTCTGTTCCTTGTCCATGAAGAATAATTAACCCCACTGTAATAACTTTCCACCTTTTAGAATTCTGTTTCACCCAATCAATAAACTACATGCTGGAATGGCCTAGGATATGAAATTTAATTCTTGATGCATCATGGTGTGTAGAAAAAGGAGCAAGCAGAAGTGCAAGAATAAGGAGAGAGTTGTAGTGTTTTTGTCAGAACTGTCACGTTTACAAAATTTTCAGTCACAATCATCATTCAGCAGCTTACCTGTGGCTGCTGACATGTTACAAGGATGAGAGAAATATTGAGACACCTGAACCTGTAAATAAAACCCAGAATATATAAAGTCGGAGCTTTAAGTACTCACCAACCTGTTACATGCACCCTTTTAATTAATATCAAAATCCAGACAAAGCAACATATGCAAGACAGCAGTGGTTTATCAGCCAAATTCAGCCTGCCTCTAAGCTTCTTTTATGTTACCTTTCCCTTTTCTGGTCCACATTTGATCCCTGCACACACTGAAATTGCTTCTAGCCCAGTTTGCATGAGTACTGTCTTCCTGGGGCCATTAGGCTGGCTGTTGAGCCATGATGCATTTCACCCCTTACTCCTCAATTTCCTCACATCTCAGTTGTGTCCCTAAGTAGATGGGCAAAGGGAGTCCCCATTTGCTGTTTTACATTGATGTTTTTCAGATCAGAGTGTCAAGGATTTGGAAAAACATCCTACAAGAAATACTTCCAAACTATATGCTTTATGTATTGCCCTAATTCCTGCTATTAGCAGTAGCCTTAAACTCATTCAAGTCCATCTATTAATATTTTCATTTCAGTGTAGCTGAATGTTTCTAAACTAATGAACCCTATTGGTTTTGAATGAACAATAAATTTTTCTCCTTCTGTCCTTAAGCATAAATGCCTGCTATCCCAGAAAAAATTTACTTCTACTCGCCTGCTCCCTGCAAAACCTCCCTCTCCCTTCTCCATCCCCTCCCTCTTGACACAGAGCTCCCAACATTCATGCCAGCTACCGCTAAAGTATTTCGCAATGAACAGAACAGAATCACAATTATCTCTTGACTTTCACCTTGAGCTAAAAAGGAAGATGAAAAATATGTAGTGCAGCTGAGTCAGAACAAGTGATTGAGATGCAGTTTATAAAGTTGATGACTGATCATATTCCAGAATGCAAATGAAATATTTAAATGCAAGTGTCTAATTGTTTCCTTGCCTTTCACTGTCAGCCGTCATTAACAGCCTCCCAGAGTTACGCAAAGTAGCCAAATCAAACTGAGATATTTTTTGTTATATTTAACACTCACCTTGCACAGAATAAATGATGACACTGAGTGCAGGACAGTGGAAACTCAAATCTACACAAAACTTCAAAGTAAAACATGTAAGCATATCCCAGCAGTTTCAGTTTGGTTTGCCTTTCTATCCATCATCACATTCACTTTACTATTTCAGTTCTCTTACAAAAATCTCCCAATCTTTGAACTGTTTTACTGGTTGTTTTTTTGTTGGTTGGGTTTTTTTGTTTTGTTTTTCCTTCCTCCCTGGAACTTCCAACTTGGGGTTTCCAGTCTTTGGCATTGCATGGAAGGTAAGCTATTAATAAAAACATACAAGTATTTCCCTATGTTTCAACCTCCCTGTGTTGTCCCTAAACTAGAATTGCTATAGCATTCCAAAAAAGGTAAGTGAGGCATAACGGCTTAAATTATCTGAAACTAAAAAAAGCCTTGCAGACAGAGAGCCTATAAAACTTAACTTTGAGCTATTTTATATATGGACTGAATGCAATTTTGAGGGCAATCAGCAGGGATGATAATATTTTACATTAATTTTTTTAAATACATTAGTTATTACCAAACCCTTGGGTCATAGAAGTAACTCACATGTTTATATAATTCAGAAAAAAATGAAAAGTAAGACATCTCCTGCTAAAGAGCAAAGAAATGTATGCGAGCTCTTATTTCAGGAGCTACATTTTCCATTAAACAAGAAATTTCAAGGCACTTATGAAAGTACAATTCCATAAATTAGTGTAAGCACGCTAACAACTGTATAAATTAATACATTGTCCTGAGCCATATAGGGAAATTAAAAGTTATAAATCTAGACCCAGTAAGGAATATAAAGATTTCCAATATGTTGAATGGGACATACTTTTTGATTGATGACACAGCCATAAAGTGAACATCGCACGTGTCTATTACTGATACCAAAAGTAATGTGTATCAACAATAGATTAGAAGAATACGAAGTACAAGAAATAGATGTCTGAGCAGAAATTGATGTCTGCTATTGTAATATACATGCTTACAACAAACATTAGTCCTGCCTGTTCAGAGAGGCTTGAAAAAAGCATTAATGATTCTTTCATGCTGCCACATGAAACATTTAATTGTTAACCATTACAGTTCAAATTATTTGTTCATACTATCACATATGGAACTGATCTTAACATATCTTGACTGATGTTTGTAGATACTGATGATGATTTTGGACTTGCAAGTCTGCTTACTCAGCTGAGCTTCCATATTCTGCGTGTGCAGTTCAAGTACCAATGAAAAATGAATTAACTTCATTGTTAAGTTGTTCTACTTTTATCTTAACAGCAGCATGGCTAGCATCTAACAGGTCTGTCATACTGATGCTTTGTGAGAGTTTGGGATTAATTGCTCCCCTCATACCTTCCTTTCACACTAGTATCTCTATCTGCAAAAGGGAGGTATGACTTTCATGTTTTGATGGTAATTTCAAAGCTAAGGATAAGGAATTATGTGGAACTTCAATAAGAATAAAAATAACCTTTAGAATTTCTACTAACATGTAGGTTTTTTTTTTTTTTAATTTTACAGAACGACCTATATATACATACACAATGCACGGAGACAGTATATTTTCATTTTGCCTTTGGCAAGTCAGTATCATAATCGTCAACACAATATCAACATTATGTTACTTACAGGACTCTCACATTAGATGTTCTAGTAATGAACAGTCGGTTCTGAAAATAAGTGGGTGAATTCTTTACTGAAATATTTGCCTTTTTAGGATTTTATCCAGGGTAACTCGAACAGCTTGATGTGACTGAAAATCATGGTTACTGCTGGAGAAATATTAGGATATGGTCCATAGAAAAGCTTCAAAATGAACTTACCATCAATTTCAGAAGACTAACTGTATGATGGAACACAACCTGTCCTCTCAGACTTACTAGATGATTGCCTTTGCTCACACTGTACCTGCTTATTGGAAAAAAGTTTGCCCCTGAACTGTGGGGCAATTGAGAGCAATTTCACTGGGTCTGCTTTCAATTCACCCTGTGTTATGAAGAGATGTATCTTATTTTTAATTTTCTAAACTTTTTTCAGACAACTGTGTAAACAGATAATATTTTTTGTTTGCTTGCATTTTTGTTGAATAAGAAATTCCAGCTAGCTGGCTGAAGACCAAGAGAGATTTGCAGCCATACCTATATGGATGTATTTGTAAATGCCTGAATCTTTAAGGACAGCAATATAGTGACATCAATAATTTAAAGAACAGCAGGAGTTAAAAATATCATAATTAATTTTGTTCTAAAGTTTAACCTTATCTCTCTGATCTCAGTTTTATTTAGCCAAGGGTAAATGAGCATTTTTTAAAAGGGGACTTCTCAATATCTGTTCATTAGTTAATGAGAGGAAAACTTTTCCTTCCTTTTTTTTTAATCCTGTATTAATGTACACATAAGCCTACAAGACACCCAGCTTATAACTCTAGTCAGGAGTGTCCAAGTACCTAACTTTCACATTATTTCACCTGATTTCTTGTGGACTTTATACAGCACACAGACACCAGCAATACCCCAGTTATTCCTCCTCTGTTGTAACTTCAATGCTAAATCTTCTGTATTTATTCTGATCTGTTTTCTCTAATGTGCAGGAGGTGTGGTGTTTCCTTAGCACTGCATTAAGTATAAAAAAAAAAATTAAGAGCTTTAGGTAGTAGGGAGGGAAGCAAGATAAACAACTTCAGGTGAAACAGAGGCAAATTGCCCAGGTAAAATAAGTATCGCAAATGGTTATTTCCAAATAGATCATTTTGCTACTTTCCATAAAATATTGTTAGTAATAACAAACATTAAAAATGTGGTAGGAGTCTCCATTTGGCTCTCACCATAAGACCTGGATTCAGAGATCAGCCCCATGGCAGCTGCTTGTGACGTATTTCCCATCACCACAGGGAAAATATGAACCTACTCATAATATGAGTATTTGTGGCATCATTAACTGTCACAATAGAAATAGAGTATCTTGAACCTGAATCTTGGCAAGAAAATAATGAAGAAATATAACCTTTTACTGGAGTGCAGAGAGCTACAGAAAGGACTGCAAGGAAGAGCTTCTTTACTGCAGTAGCAATTATGGGCCTCTACTGAGCTGAGCTCTACTGTATTGAACAGCTACAGACACACATAACCCCCATCCAGTCTTTGTAATTAAGACAGACAAAAAGCATAAAGTGGGTGTTATTATGTTCTGTATTTTACTGGTGGCAGCTGAAACATGGAGCATGACCTGTCCAGTGGAATATGGGACTCAAGCAAGAGCTTAACTGGCATCTGCAGAGGCTTGAGCCAGTGTCTTAGTTCCAGCTTCATTTGTGCTCATCAAGAAGCAGGACACATTTTTCAGTATACGCCACACTCTCATACAGCCAGAAAAAACTTGCTGGTATGGAGGAGAAAAAAAATCTGTAGTCAATCAGCACCCTTCACTTTGAGTTAGCACAGTGAATAGATTATCTCAGTGATAAACCAGCATGGGCCAGATTTTCTGAATTCCTAAATGATTTGGAGTGCTTGGCTTTTTTTTTTAATGGTGCTGTGATGTCATCAGGAAGCTGCTTTGTGTGCTGCCTCAAGACCAATAGCCATGGGGTTTAGAACTATGAGGCAGTGAACACTTTTCAGCCTCAGTGATTCAAAACACAAAAAAGGGAAGTGGATCTCCTTGATTTTACCTAGTGCTAGAGGCATGTGGAAGTCTGATGAGAGAAACTGGGAGGATGGAAGTGCTGTGGCTTCAGTGTGGAGCTAAAGGATGAATCCCAGCTCCAAAAGCCATGATGAGTACTCTATTGCCAGGCACTTTTATAGCTTTTGATAACGTGAATCAGCACACTTCAGCTGGCAACCGTGGAGTAGAACCACTACAAGAAGTAACTACCAAGCTTGAATTAGACAACTGCTGTTCAGGTAACATGCAATAAATGTTCATTTCTTCCTTCTGTGTCTCTTCCTGTCACAGCCTGGCTTATTACAGAGTGAACTCCCACTCAAAATTTTTGAGAGGAGAAAGTGATATTAAAGAATGTCTCATTATCCTCCACCAGTAAGCAGCCCAGTGTTTCTGTTTGCTACTGCTGATACACCAGCAATGCCAAAGAGACCATGTGGAAGTTCCCAAACTGTGATTTGACCCCTCTTGTTTCTTAGGGCTAATGTAAGATGGAGACTCCTTTTCCAATACTACTTTTCTTTTTCTTTTTCTTTTGCTTTTTTTTTTTTTTTTTTTTTGGCTTTTAGCCTGCAGACAGTGGCTTACAAATAGTTACACATTTTTATTTTTTCAAAGGACATGACGTCATGCTATGTATAAACATAGAATAATTTTTCATTCATAGGAAGCAAGAGATTAATAAATCACTTAAAAATACTAAATATTACCAAAAAATGTAAGAAATATAACCTGGAGATCTGAAGGAGGAAAAAAGGTCACTTTAGAGCTCCCAGTTGTTTAATGAGTAACCTAATTTCCGAGAGAGTGTCTCTTGGAGAGAAGGTTTCTCAAGCATCTGTGAGTTAATGAAGAGAATTGCTATATGGACTGGGTCTCATATGCTTTACCAAAGCATGCCAGTTCTTTTAAAATACTTTTAATAGCGGAACAGGTGTTTGACTGTGTGGACAGTGCCTGTCTTCTGAAGATGCAGTCCCAAATTACTGTGACATAAGCATAGCCAGATTCTCTATGGGTAGCTCACTCTCGGGCTATCAGCCAGGTCATTAGGGGTTAAGAAAATTGAGAAGTTGTCCAGTCTGGGTTTTGTCATATTATTCAGATGTTCAGTAATCTGTAAACCACTGTTTTTTCTGTCTGGGTGGATGCAGTGAGACACCAGTGTCTGGTGTGCCTTGTATTTACCCTAGTTAATGTATGCCAGAATTAAGAAGCCCTATGGAGTTAAGCACTGATTAAGGGAAGTTAGAAAGGGACCATGGCCATATTTAACAGTTCTTCTGTAATGTGGAGTAATTCGAACTCAGGAATGATTCTGATTTTTCTCTGTGGAAATGATATATGGAAAAGGCTCCCTCAAGACAATCTGCAAAGCCTGGTGGAAATTGTAATGTATGGTACATGTGTGATTGAGTCTGGGGACTGATAGTTGTTGGAGTAGACACCAAAAACTGAAGCCTTTATGTCAGACTACTGCATGCCCTTTCCTTTGACATAAGAATACAATTAACACAGAATAATAGTTCCTCCCCAGCTACACAGACACACCTGTAAGTTAATGACAAATTTAATTGCACAATGAAGAGGGAGTGAAAAACTGCAAAAAAGTCGAGAAGGGCAGGAGCTAGCACCCCATCAGCCTTACAGGTAGATCAGTGAAATAACTGTGTTTGGGAATGTTGGCAAACTACTCTGGCTGCAGTAATCACATCTCTTGCTGGTACTGTATCCAGTTTTCCCAAGTTGATGTTTTGCTGTATTTCCTCAGTAGCATTCTGTTTATTTTTAAGTCTTTTTAACTCCCAACTTATGAGGGGAGAAACATTGCTCACCAAGAACATCTGCAGTAAGTAATCTGATTGTTCTGGGTTCTGCAAGGTCTTGAGCCAATATAAATTTTCTATTATATACTCTTAGAAATTAAAACCTCGTTATTTTGGATTGGTTTTTTTTTAATGGTCATATGGTACCTGGAACTAATTTTACAAATTTAAAATGGCATCAAAAAGTGCAAAAAGCAGCATGCTTGAATGCATTAAAGTAAGAGCCGATGACCGATGGTCACATTCACTTAGGACAAATTTTTCCTTCATAAAAATATTACACATTTTTCTTTCGTCGCTGACCTTTCATCAAGTTTCCCAGTCTTTTTCAAGTTGTCATTAATAAGAGCGGAAGCCATCCAAGTTATGTCTTTTTGATGCCATTTCTGGAAAGCAGCCTAAGGAGCAAGTCAACATTTTCCTACAGGAGGGACTTTACAACAGAGCTCCTATTTCAGAAGAGTGAATTGGCCCAGCCTTAACAAATAAATAGCGCCTTTCAGCAGCAAACCTGTACTGTCAAACTACCTTTGGAAAGCAAAAGGAGAAATGTTTAGATTCTATGTACAAGTCAAACCATGTGGGACCAATTACTTGAGTGGATTTCTCCTTACCTAAAGCAGGTTAGTTGCATCACGAAATTGAAAAGGGCTGATTAGGGAGATAGGTGTGAATAGTGGAATTCATTTGGGAAGTGGATGCAAAAATACACACCTTAGAAAATATTAACAGAGACACATTTGAGTAACTACAGACTGTGGATGGTTCTGCTATTGAATCCATTCAGTTTCCTGACTGATTAGCCTCCTTTAATTACATTCTGTATTTTCCAGTTCATTTCCATCTTACATGACTCATTTCCAGTGCAGAAAATGTGGCCGTTTTCCAGCAATTGCACTAGGCTTTCTAAGTCATCTGTTGTTTGCAATAGAGTCCTTGCTAATTTAGATCCAACATGTCCAAACATTATGAAACAGTGCCTTGGATATTATCTGGTCAGTAACAAATACAAATGTGCTGAGCAATACCTTCACCACTGTGTTGATACTAGAAATTCATTTTTCTGTGGAGAGAGTACTGGTTCATAGGCGGGAATTAATATCCTGTATAAAATGTTTCAGTAGATTTTTTTCTTCCATTTAAGCAGTTCCCCAGAGATAGACTTTGCTTCAGTTTGCTTACCGAAAATTTGAGATACATCAAAATAGAGATGATTGGGAAATGTATGATTGTTGTCCGTAGGAATATGCCGATTCATTGAAATCAAAATATTTTGCAAGCAGAAAACTGGTCTAAAAATAACCAAAGGGGACTTCAGACATGACATGGAATGGTTCTCTCAGCATTTGACTGAGAGAACAGCCTACCTCAAGGTCAGCCGTCTCACACGACCACAAATTTAAGGGTATCTATAAACTGATTTGCACTAGACACTAATAATTACTTGTGCAAGACCTGAGGTAAGAGTCTTAAGCACTTAGAGTGAAAGACAGTTTGGTTTGGTGAATGCTTAACCTCTTCATAAAATCATAGAATAGTTAGAGATGGAAAGGACCTTAAGATCATCTAGTTCCAACTCCCCTGCCATGGGCAGTGACACCTCCCACTAAACCATGACACTCAAGGCTATGTCCAACCTGGCCTTGAACACTGCCGGCAATGCAGCATTCACAACTTCCTTGGGCAACCCACTCCAGTGCCTCACCACCTTTACAGTAAAGAATTTCTTCCTCATATCCAATCTAAACTTCCCCTGTTTAAGTTTGAACCCGTTACCCCTTTATGAAGTAAAACTGTTTACATAGCATGCATTTCTTCAATGTAATTTAAGGATAATGCTGGAGAAAAATCCAGACTAATTTCCTTCCTTGGAGCTTGTAGAAGAGAAATTTGAATTTTGGTGTTTCTATGAAGCTTCTTGAGAAATGCATTCATTAATCTTATTCCTTTAATATTCTGTACTCCCCATTTTGTTCTGCTTTGAGCAGGCTGGGTTTTCATAAAATTACTGATTTAAACTTTAACTAGAAAAAAAAAATCACTACTCTTCTGAGTAGAGTTAAAAACAAAACAAAACAAAACAAAACAAAACAAAACCCCAACAAACTTCCTGTATGTGGAAGCAAGCTTTTTGTGGTTATTATTCTTGATCCTGCGTCTGAGATGCTTCTACCTGTTTTGCACTTTTGATACCTTTTTTTTATTAGAACTCCTGCTTTTTTAACAGGAAACATAAGCAACATTAACACCCTACATCAGCATTAGTGATAGCCACCAAGATGAAACTCCTGTGTCAGTACTGAATTTACTATGTCTAACTTGGACATGTTTGAGACTGTAAAAAGTAGATTTTGAGACCTCTACGTAGCTTGGTCAGCACCAACCCTGCCATTTTCATGTCAGAACGTAGGCTTGTTTCTTAAATTAATTTTCATTAAAAAAAAAAAAAAAACAAACAAGCAATTAAACCATGTATTTCATCCCCCAAAATTCGGATTAAACACTGGTTTTAAAAGGCTTTTTTAGGCAAAACATTATTTGTTGTGCGGGGGTTTAGGGTGGGGTTTTGGACAGTATGTATAAAACAATAGTTTATCTACCTGACCTGTATAAAACAATAGCATATCTATCTGGCCTACTAATGTACTTGTTCCATACTTTGCAGACATGTGAAAATAGTGCACTGAGTCCCTAATCTGGTACATCCAAGAGCTAAAATTTAAAGAAAATACCTAATCCACTAAGGTTGGGGTTTTTTATTATTTTTCTTCAGTAGCACAAAGTCAAATCTTACTGCATTTTTTCTTCTCACTTAGAAGGCTTAGGAAAGACTAGTAATTCTGGTTCTGGATTGTTGAACTCGCATATAAAAGGGGTGGATGTTGAATTTATCCTTGTCAGGATCACAGATAGTTCTGAAGATTATGTAACTGACGGAACTCCACGTGAGTTTTGGTCTTTTGTTTGAAAATCTCTTTAATTCCATGGCTTTTCTCAATTTTGAATTCATTAGCATGGAAGGTATCTCAGGCTCTCTAATAATGAATCCAAGGAAAGGAAGAAAGTAGGAATGTGGCACATTTTGTAAGAGATGGGTCAAACGAGTGAAAGTTTTTGTGTTTTCGTTTTTTTTCTTCAGCCGCTATCCCACAGTGTAAGTTCAGCTAAACTAATTAGGGTTACTGACATGGCAATTTACATTGTTACCCAGGATGCTTTTCTGCTCTTTATAAAGCATTTCCTTTTAAAATTGCCATGACCTATATAAGCATATCATTTCGTCCTTGCGGCTAGCACTTGGTTGAAGCATTAGATTCATTGTGAAATTCCTGTAATTACTATTTCACTCTTATCTAGCTGAATATAGAAGCATTTTCAGGGCCCTTTTTTAATTATACTGTTGACTATATTAGTTTTCATGACATCTCAAGACTGCTTACCTTTAATGACTTATAAATTGGCAACTTAAGCAAACCCTATTTTATTCTGTGTTATGCATCTTTGCTGTCCAGTGGAAGAAGAACACTTAAAGCAGAGGCACTGAGACAGATGCAGGTTCTGGGACAGTACTGGTGACTCTGGATGCTTGACCTACAGGCGAAATTGATCCTGTACATGGATTAGCAGAGGACCGTGATTTAAAAGGAAGTCTATTAGGAAAGAGAATCAAAACATCACAGGAAAAAGCAGTTAGGTTTTCCATTAACGAGATGGGGTTGCAATTTTCTGAGCTCAGATGTTTTGTGTCCAAAATATCAAAGAAAATGTTGCAAATACAAATGAATGCTGGGAAAAGTACTCACAGTCTGGATTCTAAAGCTCCATTATCTGTGATATGAACATTTGACAAGGCTAGCCTATTTGCTGTTTACCAAAGTGCCCTTCAGACAATGTTTATTGGTGGTATTCCATGCTGCAGATTTTAACTCAGTATATTGGAAACTATCCTGAAATTTTTGCTTTGGCTGGCTTTTTTTTTTTTTTTTTTCAGTTTAAATGAATGCACAGTTCTGCATTGATCTAACATAGCAAAAAGCAAACAAATAATAAAAGAATAGTGTGGACCAAGACATCTTTCACACATAAAAAAGGTGTCCAAGCTCAGTGCAACTGTTGTGTATGAGCTACGGTTGTCAGGGGGCAGAAGTTGCCTTATTTGAACATAAATAAGTTCTCTCAGAGCATACCTGTATCTTTAATGAATAGACACCTTTGACTGATTTGTGCAACCCTTCTCTTATTGGACGTGACTGGTCTGCTTCATAAACTGGAGTGGAACTGCATCTCTCCAGCACATCTCAGACGGCTGGCAGATCCAGTGTGATTGGTCAGAAAAGCTGGAATGCCTCTATGTTGCATCTGCAGAAGCTCAATGCGCCCTAGGCTTATGCATCACTGTGCATGAATAGTAGCTCTGGGCTTTCTGGACATCTGGATATCTAAACTGCTGTGCACACAGATGTCTAACACTGGATGTGCAGTGGAAGTGAAGAATGTAGGATTTATTACTTGCATCTCCAGAAGTAGTTTTCGCTAGCAGTTTTGCTCTAGTTTTCCCAGTGTTTTTCACTAGGACAGAACTGATAGATGCGGAGTAAGCAACTGTGATATTTTCCATGCAGCACTGGAAGTTCACAAACCTTCAGATCTTTCTAATTTTTGGAATATGACGTCTGACCATTTTGCCAGGTTTGGTCTTAGGGTCTTTTAGAGCTCGGTTCATTACTAGGTCTAATGAGCAGCCTTGGCTTAATGAACATCTGTGGAACCTCTACAGGTCTAAAATAAATGGTTGGATTTTTTCAGAAGTTGGTATCTGCAAAGTATTTAGAAGTAAATAGTAATATATAACATTAACTTTGACTTTTGCAGAAGAAATATATGAAGGTATTCATCACCATTTTACAGAATATCAGCATCAGGATAATTTGACATTATTTCCTGAAGTTGGTTTTCCCTTTACTTCCATACTTGAAGTGCAACAAATATGTCTGCATAAGGTGTTTGTATCACTATTGGCATGGAAGGAAAGCTTTCATTTTAACTTTTCCTAGAAAACAGAATTTTTTGTGGGGTTTGTTTTTTCTTTTTTAATGATTTTGCTGATTCAGATTCTTTGTTTAGCTCTGCTTTGGGGGATTTGTGCCTAATAAGTGGATTCGTTATTAAAGTGCAGTTCCCAATTAGGAATAACGCATGATTTCTGAGATTCCTCTTCAGGTAACCAATGTGACATCAGGAGTATAAAACCTGTTTGTGAACTAAAATATCTCAGAATACTATAATGAACTTCATCCTTACTAGTTCACAGTAAATGTACAGTTCCAATTAAAACTGAGCAGAGAGGAGGTTTGTTTGTTCTCATATATGAAGGTTATTCATGGAGGTTTAGAGGTAAAGCTTTGTGGAATTCTACATCTCCATGTGACCTAGCTGTTTGAATTCTCTGTACAAGCAGAAAAGAAAAGATCATTCAGGATAGAAATTACCCATTTTACCTACCTGGTATGGAATAATTCCTATTCTGAAAGTACACTTTTTTTTCATTGCATATGCAGCTTGCTGAAATGTAGACATCCATATTCTGTCAGATAAACTACACATTTTCATTTAAACTTGAAATGTCTAAAATCAAATCTACAAAGAAAGAAACCTTGACAAGGGAAATATATTATAGAAGAAAGAATAACTGCTGTGTGAATAAAGAAGCTGGTACTATGATTAGCTCAGAAGTAAGGATCACCTGCTGCAAGTTCAGGAGTGATACATTCCTACTAGAAGGAAGTGCTGCAGGAGGGCCAGGGGACCTCCTTGGATGGATAAAGAGCTGCTGAGGAAAATTCGAAGGAAAAAAGAGGCTTATAAAAGATGGAAGCAAGGACGAGCAGCCTGGGAAGAATACACGGATGTTGTCCAGGAAGCTAGGGACCAGGTTAGGAAAGCTAAGGCCCACTTAGAATTAACTTGGCTACGGATGCTAAGGATAAGAGGAAGGGATGCTATAGGTACATTGCAAATAAAAGGCAGGCTAGGGACAACGTGGGCCCTCTCCAGAAGCTATCGGGAGAACTAGCTACCCTGGATTTGGAGAAGGATGAGGTTCTTAACAACTTCTCTGCTCAGTCTTCACAGGAAAATGCTCTGACCACACCATCTAAGTCTTGGAAGGCAGACAGAGGGAAAGTGAGAATGAAGACCCAGGGCCCACTGTAGGAGAGGATCTGGTTCAAGACCATCTTAAGAACCTGAATGTGCACAAGTCCGTGGGACCTCATAAAATCCATCCGTGGGTCCTGAAGGAGTTGGCAAATGAAGTTTCTCAGCCACTGTCCATCATATTTGAAAAATCATGGCAGTCAGGTGAAGTTCCTGATGACTGGAAAAAGGGAAATATAACCCCCATTTTCAAGAAGGGGAAAATGAATGAGCCGGGGAACTACAGACCAGTTAACCTCACCTCTGTGCCTGAAAAAATCTTGGAGCAGATTCTCCTGGAAGGCATGCTGAGGCACATGAAAAACAACAAGGTGGTTGGTGACAGCCAGCATGGCTTCACTAAGGGGAAATCCTGCCTGACCAATCTGGTGACCTTCTATGATGGAGCTACGGAACTGATGGACAGGGGTAGAGCAGTTGATGTCATCTACCTGGACTTGTGCAAAGCGTTTGACACTGTCCCACATGACATCCTTGTCTCTAAGTTGGAGAGACATCAATTTGATAGGTGGACCACATGGTGGAGAAAGAACTGGCTGGATGGCTGCACGCAAAGTGTTGTGCTCAATGGCTCAGTGTCCAGCTGGAGACCAGTAAGGAGTGGTGTCCCTCAGGGATCAGTGTTGGGACCGGTCTTGTTCAACATCTTTGTCGGTGCCATGGACAGTGAGTTTGAGTGCGCCCTCAGCAAGTTTGCCGATGACACCAAGCTGTGTGGTTCGGTTGATATGTTGGAGGGAAGACATGCCATCCAGAGGGACCTTGACACTCTTGTGAGGTGGGCTGATGCCAACCTGATGAAGTTTAACCATGCCAAGTACAAGGTCCTACATGTGGGTCGGAGCAATGCCAGGCACAGCTACAGGTTGGGCAGAGAAGAGATTGAGAGCAGCCCTGCAGAGAAGGACTTGGGGGTGTTGGTCAATGAGAAAATGAACATGAGCCGGCTTCAGTGTGCTCTTGCAGCCCAGAAAGCCAGCCGTATCCTGGGCTGCACCAAAGAAGCGTGACCAGCAGGTCGAGGGAGGTGATCCTGCCCCTCTACTCTGCTCTCATGAGACCTCCCTTTGAGTATTGTGTGCAGTTCTGGTGTCCTCAAGATCAAAAGGACATGGAAGTGTTGGAACAAGTCCAAAGGAGGGCCACGAGGATGATCAGGGGACTGGAGCACCTCCCATATGAAGACAGGCTGAGAAAGTTGGGGCCATTCAGCCTGGAGAAGAGAAGGCTGTGTGGAGAGTTCATAACAGCCCTCCAATATGTATAGGGGGCCTATGGGGATGCTGGGGAGGGACTCTTCATGAGGAACTGTAGTGATAGGACAAGGGGTAACAGGTTCAAACTTAAACAGGGGAAGTTTAGATCGGATATGAGGAAGAAATTCTTTACTGTGAGGGTGGTGAGGCACTGGAATGGGTTGCCCAGGGAAGTTGTGAATGCTCCATCGCTGGCGGTGTTCAAGGCTGGATTGGTCAGAGGCTTGGGTTGCATGGTTTAGTGGGAGGTGTCCCTGTCTCTGGCAAGGGGGTTGGAACTAGATGACCTTAAGGTCCTTTCCAACCCTAACTATTCTGTGATTCTATGATTTGATGATTCTATGTTGCATGCTTGCATTTTATACACTGTGAATGTTGCTGTTGTAGAGTAATAGTTGCCAAAGGCTCACATTGATTAATCTCATTGCACTTAGTAGTTTTCCACAGATCTGAAATGGGATAGTGCACTCCTTAGTCTTTTTTAATTCAGCAGAACCCTGACACCAAAGATTAAGATGTACATTTCAGTTTAATATTAACAGGGATAGATCCACTAAGTTTACTTGGAAAATTTACCTGCCGTGGGTAGTTATAGGTAGTTATAAGAAGAATCTTGCCCATGGGAATAGTCCTTTGACTTAATGTGACCAGTTATGACATCCATAATATTTAAAGTCATTTCTTTAAAGTCAATGCACAAAGGTGGCATGGTAGTGTATGTGTGTCACAGGCTTGCACTGTTGCAGGCTTGCAAGAAGGTCTGTTGTAGCTGCTTATGCAAGACTAAACCAGCCGCTGTGGTAACTGAAGTCAACAAAGCAAAATGTATGAGTGTCTTGAATGTGACTTTAAAATTTGGGTTCAGTCTTATATAAACCATCTTCAGGTATAATCATATTAGCATTTCCTTTTGGGACAATATTATACAGTAGTGCACTTGACAGCAGAATTTAGCTGTTTAATTTGGTAGTTCCTGTTAGTCTTTGATTTTCAAAAACCGACTATTTCTTTTGAAAGGAAACTACTGGAGCACCTGAGTGCAAATTTATGGTGATATAAAATTATAAATGGCTTGATAACAAGAAATAAATTCATACTGACCATCTACAAATTTTCTTTACAGTAATATAAATTCTGCCAAATACCTTATGATCAGCCTTTTTCACTATATGGTAGAAAGCAGAATTTACAAGCAAGCCTGCAAAAAGATTGTGGCCCTGAGATAAAAGGAAGGCTTTTTTATTTTATTTTAATTAAAAAATTGATAGTACTTCATGTTCTGAGTTGTTATAATACAACACATTTTATACAAAGAGGGTGAGGAAATTGGCAGAATAATTTTTTGAGCCCATGTACTTGACTGGCTGGTGCTGAGTAGACACTGAATTCAAAAGGAGCTAAGGATAATCAGCATTTTATAAGATATACCTTTTATCTTTTTCTCAGCTATGCATAGTGGGATTTTTTTTTTAATCCCATCTTCCTGAATAGTTCTTACAAAAGGATTAGGTGCATCAGTTTACATACTCTATAAATACTCAGCAACTGCTGAGTTGATGTTACACTGATACGTATACAAAGTTTATGCCTTTTCTCCTTGCATTTGATCTTTGTAATGTGAGCAGCCTGATATTATCTAATAAATCTTATGCAAGACCCTCAGCACACAGGTTTAGCTTTAATTTACTAGATTATAAATTGCTATAGTCTCTCTGCTACATGTAGCATTTTTCAGCCATAAATTATTTGGTGGCAATTATCCCTTAAAATGAAACGAGTGATTGTTTTCTGCATCCTGAATTAAGAACAATTGTGAAACTGAGAAGAAATGTACTTGAACAGCTTAGTGCTCTGTGGGTCTTTTCTCATAGGAAAATTACATTTATGCATTTTGATTAAATAATCACAACTCTATATATTTCATGGGTGATAAAAGATGCATATTCTTCCTCCCTAAGCTGTCCATAGGCCCTAGTGAAGCTCATTTAAATAGACTGGAAGATTATTGTTGCTACTGTTATAATTATTATTAGTGTTGCTATTATTTGTATACTTAAAAGATGGTTTTCCAGTCGATATGCTAAATAAGAGTGTAATGATGAAAAATGAGCCAGGCAGTAACTTCTCTACTGGAAATAAGACCACTGGCACCAAAATACACTAAGATTTTGGAGAAAAAGAAAGTATTCATATTCTGGATGTCATTTACTTTTTATATACTTCACCACGCTTTGATACATCTCTGAGATACACTACAAATGTTCTGGAATATTTGGATTAAAAAAAAAGAATTTCAAAGAAGAAGAAAATCACAAATGAATTCCAGGAAATCTCTTGTCATATTCTGTGTAATTTTGGGCTGAGTGGTCATGTTTCAGCTTTAAAATGAAGACTTTTCAAATACTGCTGCATAGACACAGTCAGGGATAACTTTTTGAGGCATTAAACGAACCATACAAACAAACATAACTACAAAAAAATTATGTCTTAACACTTGAGGTATTTCTTGCCTTCCACAGTCCAGATAAATATTATCTGAGAAATTTGGACACAAATCTGAATGAGTTATTTTCAGATTTGTCACTACAATCTGTATTATGGTCTGCCACTCCAGAAGCAATTATGAATCATTAGTTTTAATATGGAAAAGTTAGTTGGCACTGTGTAGAAATGGCATCACCTACACAAATGACTTTGGGGAGCTGGAAAGCATTCTTTTTTCCATCTGTGCTTGAAGTACCAGCCTGGTCCCACCTACAATTAATTGTAGTTTTCTTCAGTGGAGCTAAGATTTCATGTCTTACTTCCTATGCTTTGTATTTACAGTGTTTTCTGTTGCTTTGCAGGCAAGTATGCATTTGTTCCATGATTTTTCAATCCTCAATTAGCATATGATGCTTTAGGTGTAGCGTGATAAATCACATCATTCATAGCAACAACTTTAGGGTATATTCTGGAACCTATTTGGAGGCAGCGTTGGTAATATGCAATTATTGATAAGTATTTACAAAACGCAATTTCCAAGCATTAGGTATTCATTGCACATTTAACAACAACGTACCAAGTCACAGACCTTTCCTGTCGAGAGAAACTTTAGACATAATTAGAGGACACTAATAATGAAAACTGTGGATAAAGCTGTGAATCCAGAGATGGATTTCTGCCCACAGAAATCTTGGCTGACAGCAGAGAATAAAGGTAATTTGCCACTTATGTTTCTTGGTTGGTTTTTCTTTTTCTCATTTTTAAAAGAGTGAAAAAAATGAATATAATTATTATTAATTAAAATGGATCAGATTTTAAAGTGGCTGCAACTTATTTTCCAGATAATGTGTTATAACTCAAATTCAAGTAATACAAAAGAGAAAAACATGACTATGTCCCATGAAAAGTCAATACATAGCAAACTCTGTATTGCAGAATTTGCAACTTACTATGTGCCTCTCAGCATGACTAATTGTGTGGCACTTTCTTTGGGAAATTTATGTACCTAATCAAACCAGGTGGAAAAGTCAGAGCAAGGAAAACTAAAGAATTCAGACCTGAAAGATGAGATAAATGGACATGTGTGAGCTTGCTCCAACAGGAAAGAGACAACTGTGTACTAAAAGAATATTCCACACGGCATACTGAATTAAAGAATTGGAGCCAAGACTGTTAAGTCACGCCCTTGCTGGTATCATGTGAAACACATCTCCAGCTTTGCTTCCCTACCTGTAACATAGAATTTAATATTCTTACAAAGTTTTTGAGATTTCAGTAGTGTAGTGTCATAACCTGGAAGTTTCTCTCTGGCAAAAACATCTATTATCGTTCATTATTTATGGTTTGAAACTGCTTGAGGTATATAGTCATGAATGGATGGGGTGCTCTGTGAACCTGTGAATCAAATAAACAAAGAACAGGAAAGAATCATGGGAGAAGATATAGGTAAAAAATAGATGGGAAAAAAAAAAAAAAAAAAGAAAAACCCACAGGTAGATATTCTCCAGAGCTTTGGGGACTATGAGTAGCAAAGGATCCCCCTAATATTTTTTGGTGATTGTCTAGGTTAATGACATGCACTTTACCACATATTCAAGCATAGTCAATTCTTTCTGTGTTAAAGGGTACCCCTATACTACAGCTTCTGTCACATGATGGGATTTCATTGTGAACATTCAGTACAACCAGAGTGGTTGTGTGAAAACTGAGTTTGTGTGACTGGTTGAAGAGCATGTGGAAGTGTTAGATTTGTTCCACATACTTAAATGAACATGCAGCATTTTCCCATGTTAGACATCACAGCTGATTTCTTGTTTGGGCTTGTGGAATAAAAACAAGCGAGGGCATCCAGATTTGAACTGTAACCACTCTGACGTTCTGCAAAGTCCATTTACCACAAGTCCCAAAAACTAAGGAGTAAATAGCTAGAAGTCTTCAGCATACTTCCTCTCTTCATCTTTTCCAAGACTTCTTCCACCTTGTCTATAAGCAGATGGAAGAGGAGCTGTGAATTTTCAGAAGGAAGGAAACTGAGGGTGAGATAGAGTCATAAAATATGTCCTGTTAGGTGGCAATCTCTGAATGTTGTGTTAAGACAAACTGGAGTCATGGATCTCACAAAGCTGAACGTTAATGAGCCTAAGATCTGAGAGATCATTATCCCAGTGCGGTAATTCTTCCTTTGGTGCCTAAGATAGAATCATGATGAGGCTTTCCAAGAGCTGGCAAAATACCAGGAAATAATAATACAGATGACTTTTTTACAAAAGAAAGGGTGAAAAATGTGACATCATTTTCTTGAGGTCTTAGAAAACACAGAGATAAAGTCTAGGAACAAACCAAGAGAAAAAGTTCCACCATTAACTGCACAGAGGGGAACTTGGGAGACAGACACCATAATTTTCTTAGGTGGTGCTTGTTCATTTAGCCCTGCTAGGAAGTGTGTTTTGTGGGATTTGAAGTAGCTCAGCTAGTCTGGAGATGTTAGGTGGCTTTCATGATCCTACTTTGAGCTTTCAAGTAAATCTTAAACAACAGCCTTTTTGTATTTTGGAAATTTTTGTCTTTTTCTTATTTCTTTTTTTACTTTATGATATTGAATATTAGTTGCCAGAAAATAAAATGTGCTTGATGTAGTTATAGTTATTAGCAGAAAATATTTAAAACCCTGTGGTAAAAAAGGCTTGTTACTAATAATATTAATACTCATTTTATTTACATAACACCCACCATTCCCCTTCTAATGTGCTTAGGGCATGGCTAAGGAATTGTAAGCATAGTCTGAACAAAATAGAAATTAAAAAACTTATTATCTTCATCACAGAAGATGAGTGAACTTCAAAACTGGACCTGAGCAGTTCAATCACGTTTATCTAGGGTTGATTAAAATCTACTAAAAAAAAAAAAATAAAAAAAACGTGTAAGCTAACACCTTCCACTCTGGTCAAGTTGGATATTATATGAAAATCACTTTTAGTACAGATAAATCTACTTTCCCTGGCATTTATTAGCACTTATGATTCTACTCCAAGCCAAACTTTCCATGCAGAAGCAGAAATAATTAAAAAAATACCCAAAAACAAACAAACCAAAAAAAAACCCCAACTATATGGGAAAGAATAAACCCAGCCTTACAGCTGAGATTTAGCCAAAGGAATTTGACAGAGAAATCGGAATCCATATCCATTTCCAAAGCTCACAATGAAAGCTCATTTCTGGGCTTTGAGAATAACCGTGCTTTAGGTACATTTAAGCTGCTCTAGGCAGCTGCTTTTTCAGTTTGTTTGGGGGGCTGGGGGAGGAGAGAGTTTTGGTTTTGTTGGGGTTTTTTTAGTATTATTATTTTTATTAAAAGCATCCAACAATGGAAACTTTTTTAGCTTCTTTTGCTAAGTTGTTTATACTTAGCTATCTGTTCAGTTCCTGTTCCAGGATACTTTCGTAGAAAAGATAGTACCTGTCTTTCCTAATACTTTTTACCCTATCCCTAAGGAACTTTTTAACACTCCTGTCATATCTTATTTCAGTCTTGCTTTCTTATCCAATTTGTTCACACTTTCTTCACATGTCATGGTCTTTAGACATTTCGTAATTCTTGCAGTAACCATGAGAAGGGAACACTCAAGTTGATTCTTAGTTTGGTTTTTTTGGGTTTTTTTTTTGTTTGTTTTTTTCTATATTCAGGGACCCAAACTGCCTACAACATTTGAGCTGAGCTCTTTAATGTGTGGCAATAGCAAGAACAGGATTGTTTTGTGTGTCTCACACGCCATATTTCTCTGTACATAGTCTGAGGGGGTTGGTTTTCTTTCCTCTCGTATCTTCTGTTGCCGGAGTGTGAGCTCATTGACTCATGTTAAGTGCATGGTAAGCATAGCCTTCAGAACAATTTTCTATTTAACTGCTTCCCTGCCATTTGTTTTCCTCTTATATTGTGCAGTTAACTATATCTAATAAATACAGAATTCTGTAGTCCTACTTAGACTAGTCTTTGCTATTTCAGATCATTTTGCAAGGTTGCTTTGAATTCTAAATCATACTTCAATGTACTTTCAGTCCTTTACAGCTTTGTATCACCTGCAATTTTAATATGTGTACTTTTAGTTCTGTCATTCATGTCATTAATGGAAACACTGAAGACTTGTGGACCCAGAAAATACTGAAGACCATGTCAGTCAAAAAAAATGAAGATTTAAAGTCTGTCAGCATCTCTCTCAATTTTCCTCAGCAATCTTCCTCTCCTATTTCAAACATTTTTTGTCAAAATAAGGTTTTAGAATCTGATATAGATGTATGCAATACATTTTCACTTTGCTATTTCTCTTCCTGCTCAGCCCAAACCAGTGCCTGATGCATTGAACAGACCTCACTCAAGATGTATAGGGTATGTCAGTCATTCCCAAATAATTCAGTTGCATATGAGCTGATCTTTATGCTTGCCATCAAGCCTAATCAGGATAATCAGAATTGCAGTTGCTGGTCTAGGCTTATGAATAGTTATAGAAATTCCTGTATTTCTAGTACATAATGGAACATAGTCTAAATTTTCTCATGAAAAATTGGAAAAATTAGAAACTTAGAAAACAAAACAAAACAAAACAAAACAGTTCAGGCCAAAGGAGGTAAATAAGAAGATTACTTGATTTTGAACCTCTGAGATATGCCTAAAAAAACAGAGCAAGTAATACTGTTGAATACCACTGAGACCACAAAGTACAAAGCATCGTGAGTGTCAAACTATTGCTTTTTTGGGATAACGGACCTCTGATAATACAAACAATTTCAAGTTGGCAAATAATCTCCCTTCATGTTAATGATGCAACAAGAAATCAAATAATGTAACCACAAAGCAGCTCACAACATTAATCTGCAGGATACCAGGTATAAATTAGAGGAAAAATTGCAGGATGCACTGTACAAGTGGGCTTGGAGAAGAATATTAAGCCACAAAGATTACAAATTTTTATAAAATGGATCTGTGGGCTACTGCCATTTACTTCCTACTCAGCCTGGGAATTAGATATTGATGATGTATTGTAGCCATTAAATTGTGGATAGTAAGGTTATGCTCTGTTCCCTACAGAGCCACTAATTGAGTTGTTCCTATAATAATGGCTAAATGTTGAATATGTCTGTGGAGACTAAAAAAAGATCTACAGTTCTGTATATGATGGGATAAGCACGGACTCAGAGCAAATTTAGCATTCATTCAGCCTCTTACAGTCCTCACTCTCTGGTAATATTTCAACTACTTTAGTAAAAGATGACAAATGCTTGAAGCCAAGATATGTGGAGAATGAATTTTTTTTTTCAAAGTTAATTCCTCCAAAGAATTGCCACCTTAAAGGCTGCTGTCAAAAGCAACTGGATCAAGTTTTGTTCATTACACAGAGAGAAGAGGGAAGATGTTTGTGTGAGAAATATGCGATAGATTTTCAATGTGGGGTTTTTTTATTATTATTATTAAGTATGTTGAGTTTGACAATTTACTGCAGGCAGTTTTTTGTTTTGCTAATTAGTACAGTGACTATATTAATTATTTCAATTATCTGTGCTACCATTATCACATTGTTTTTATGTATGCAGTTATTTTATATGTACTCTTTTAGGGATCAGAGTTCAAATTCGTTATTACAGAATTATGAAAAATGCAGTGTGGGAAGAAATCACAAGAGGCCATCCAATTCAACATCCTTCTCAAAGCAAGGCTATTTTTGATGTTATATTGGGTTCCTCCAGGTCTTGTCCAGTGAAGTCTGCTATAAAGACTTAAATTTCACAACCTCTTTGGGAAGTCAGAGCATGCTTGAAAAACCTCATGGTGAAAATTACTTTTCCTGATGACCAGCTGGAATTTTTTCATAGAATCATAGAATCATAGAATAGTTAGGGTTGGAAAGGACCTTAAGATCATCTAGTTCCAACCACCCTGCCATGAGCAGGGACACTTCCCACTAAACCATGCCACCCAAGGCTCTGTCCAGCCTGGTGTTACATTAAAAGGGGTGAAAATAAACCCCTTGCTGTATTAGAGGGGCCGGGAACAGCTCCTTTATGCAACTATCAGTCTGGCCGCTGTCATGGGTTCAGCACCAGCAGTCATTTTTCTGCTTCTTGGTAGCTGGTGCAACGCTGTGTTTTTGATTTTGGGCCTGGGAACAGTGCTGATAACATCAGTGTTTCAGTTACTGCTTAGTGATGTTTTGGTCTGGCCAAGGACTTTCTGAGTTTCATGCTCTGCCAGGGAGGAGGGGAGCCGGGAGGAAGCAGAGACAGGACACCTGACCCAAACTGACCAAAGAGGTTATTCCATACCACAGCACGTCATGCCCAGGATAGAAGAGCAGAGAGCAGAGACCTGGAAGGGTGGGGGGTGCACCGCGTGGTTGGGCTTTGGGATTAGGTGGTGAGAATTGTATTCTTTCCTTGTATTTGCCTTGTCATTATTATTATTGGTGGTAGCAGTAGTGGTTTGTGTTATACTTTAGTTACTAAACTGTTCTTATCTCAACCTGTGGGAGTTGCATTCTTTTCGATTCTCCTTCCCATCCCTCCGGGAGCTGGGGGAAGAAAGAGGGGGAAGTGAGTGAGAGAATGAGCTGTGTGAGTTAGAGGGGCTTAAACCACGACAGCCGCGTTCGCTTTTTCAAGCCTTACTGAGCCGGGTTCACCAATACTACACCACACTGCCCATCCAATCGTGCTTATGAACCCTCACAGCCACACTGAGAGATGGGGTCACGTTCAGTGAGAAAATTATGATCGGCTACCAAAACAGTGCAGTTTATTGATGCAACAGGTTTAGGATCTTATGGATTGCCGGTGATAAATACTGTCTGCAAAAGCACGTGCGAATAATAGTCACATGGATACAAGCACTTGATAAATTTAACACAGCCTGGCTCTAAAATATAAAGGTAACAGTGAAAAGTAACCCATTAGAGATTCTGAGTTTTCCCAGGGAAGCACTGGATACAGTGCAAGTCTTACCCACAGGCATCCCTACTGTGGGGGAAGAGAGGTCCAGCCCGTCGACCTCTCCCAGGAGTCTGTTGATGTTATTTTCCTCGACTTGTCCACGAAGGTATCTTCCCCAATATCCCCCTCTCTCTTGGGTCATTTTATACGATTTTTTACCTACGAGGTGGAGCTTGCGTGACTCTAGTCATACATACCTTTATTATTATTGGTGCAAATCTCTGTCGCTTCATTTTTAAAGGTATATGACACCAAAAACTCAGAGAGCACGCTCAGAGAGGGGTGGTATCATTTTGGAGGGGGGTCGCATTGGAGATGGGAGTGTATTTTAGCATGTAAATGCATTATAATGACATTATAATGAAGCAAAGTTCACACAGAGGAAGGCATTCTGCCAAAAGATGACACGCTGCTGGCTCAGGGTAGCAAGTATGCAGTTTATCAGTTTCTTGTATCATCTAGTTCCCATCGTTTGCTGATGTCAGGACAAAGTGTAGCCACGAGATCTCCACCTTGCTTTACCCTCTGTCTGTGTTGCCACGGGAACTGCTGTGAAGTGCACATTCCTGGTATACCAGGTGTGGCTGCATCTTGCCCCGAGAGGCCCTGAAAGTCCATTTTTCCCTTATGTGTGGACAATGCTGCATTTCAAATATAAGTTTAATTCCTAATTATTCCACACCTGGCCTTGAACACCGCCAGCGATGGAGCATTCACAATTTTAGATTAATTTTAATATGCAAATGGTATTTCTTATAAATACGTATTTTTTAAATTAGTGAGATTAGATCCTGCAGATTTCATGCTCAAGCATTACTTAACAACATCTAAAAGCATCAGTGTGTTATCAGCACTGTTCTCAAACTAAAGTCAAAAACACAGCACTGCACTAGCTACTAAGAAGGAGAAAAATAACTGTTAACAGCTGAACACAGGACAGTGATACTAGCAAGTATCATTACTATGCATTGCTAGGAAGAAATAGACAAAGAGCCACCCTTATCAGACAAAGAAAACAAACCTGAGAGTCTATCTGTATAGCAAAATCTTGATATATCAGTACATTGTATTACTTTAAAACTTACAGAGGAAGGTGGTTTTTTTTTGGGGGGAGGAGAGAAGACTGGGTTTTTTTTCTTAGTTTTCCCTGTGATGAATCTGAAACCACATATTTTGGAATTTTATTTTGCAGGATTTTAGGTTTTTATTTAGCAAATTCTAATATCTGAAAATGTTATTAAACCAGATTTTCCATTCTGCATATAGCTTCATTGATTAGGACTATAATTCCAGTCAGACTTTAGATTAGAATGGAGAACTAACTACTTATGAATCCATTGTATATTCCTTCTCATTCTGTTGAAAAACTGACTGTAAACAAGTCACTGTTGTCTGAAATGGATTTTATATGTAGAAAAGAATTGTGAGATCACTTCTGTCAGTACCTACTGTACATGGATTGTTCACATGAAGTTCACTGCAAGCATCTGATAGTCAAATTTGGACCTGCAAACCACAGTTTTGAACCACAGTTTTCACTGATATATTTGTTCCTGGGATTTAAAGGTGGAGTTATTTGAGAGGAGCTTTCAGGGTCAGGAAATTCCATTTTCAAGTACAATACTAATTTTATTCTTTCTTTAAAATAGTCTAGAAACAACTTAATACTTTTGCATTTGTAGAAATTACTGCTGGTAAATTTATTCAGTAAAACCATAGAATCATAGACTCATAGAATAGTTAGGGCTGGAAAGGACCTTAAGGTCATCTAGTTCCAACCCCCCTGCCATGGGAAGGGACACCTAACACTAAACCATCCCACCCAAGGCTATGTCCAATCCAGCCTTGAACACCGCCAGCAATGGAGCATACACAACTTCGTTGAGCAACCCATTCCTGTGTCTCACCACCCTCACAGTAAAGAATTTCTTCCTCATAGCCAATCTAAACTTCCCCTGTTTAAGTTTGAACCCATTACCCCTTGTCTTATCACTACAGTCCCTCATGAAGAGTCCCTCCCCAGCATCCCTATAGGCACCCTTCAGATACTGGAAGGCTGCTATGAGGTCTCCACACAGCCTTCTCTTCTCCAGGCTGAATGGCCCCAACTTTCTCAGCCTGTCTTCATATGGGAGGTGCTCCAGTCCCCTGATCATCCTCGTGGCCCTCCTTTGGACTTGTTCCAACACTTCCATGTCCTTTTGATCTTGAGGACACCAGAACTGCACACAATACTCCAAGGGAGGTCTCACAAGAGCAGAGTAGAGGGGCAGGATCACCTCCCTCGACCTGCTGGTCTTGCTCCTTTTGATGCAGCCCAGGATACGGCTGGCTTTCTTGGCTGCAAGCGCACACTGAAGCCGGCTCATGTTCATTTTCTCATTGACCAACACCCCCAAGTCCTTCTCCACAGGGCTGCTCTGAACCTCTTCTCTGCCCAACCTGTAGCTGTGCCTGAGATTGTTCCGACCCAGGTGGAGGACCTTGCACTTGGCATGATTAAACTTCATCAGGTTGTCATCAGCCTACCTCACAAGCGTGTCAAGGTCACTCTCAATAGCATTCCTTCCCTCCAACGTATCAACCAAACCACACAGCTTGGTGTCATAGGCAAACTTGCTGAGGGCGCACTCAATCCCACAGTCCATGTTTGTTAGTATATTAAAAATCAAATATAATAGAGATTATTAATGATCTGATACTAAAGTTGTGAGAATACATCTGAAAGAAAATTTATTTAATAATACAAAAAAACTCAGAAGGGTTCTCAGATTATTACTCAGATCTAGCTGAGATGTACGCAGGACATTTGGGTTTTGAAAAGCCAGACACGTCAAGCCATGCTTTGCTGCTAATAGTAGCAATTACATCATCAATCTCCTTTCAACTATTATGCTTCCTTCATATAGTTTTTATTCTAGGATGAAATAACCAAACTATTAGTTTTGCTTTAGATACACAGCTACAATAGCAACTTAGCATGAATTTTATTAAGTCTGGCATTTTTTCTATCACTTTCTGGAGTTGTAGATTTATATGCATCTTTGTGTTCAGGTCCATTTAAAAATTAAATACAATTTTAATACAAATATCAGAAAAAACAATTCCTGAAATAAGCAATTAATATATGACTCAACATCCTCCGGTCTGGTAAGAACAGAAAAATTCCAAGAATCACTCAACAGCTAAAAGTTAAATAAATGTTAAATAGTCTCTCTTTATTGCTTATGTTGCTGAGTGGGCTTGCTTTCAAAAAATGTTGAATACTTAGCATGCCATGAAAGTGAAAAATGTTTTACTAATTTATGTCCTTTACTGTCAGTTTAATTCACGTGGTGGTTTTTTTTCCTATCATTATTCCAGTATAAAGTGGGTTTTGGTGATGTTTGTGTTTGTTCATGGAAATAAGGTCTTGGTCTAAAGTGTATTTCTGTACCTCAGTGTAACTGATTTGCTAATAAAACCTGAAAACAAAAAAAGCAGTTAATACAGGAACTGTAAAAAGTGATAATCTAATCAATATATAAGGTATATGCTTTCTTTTCAGATAGACTACAATAGCACATGACATATTCTGTATCATAACTTTTTAAGGTATGACAATATCTTTTGACATCTGTGATCCATTTTAAGATAAAAACTTTATTCACCAAATGATAATCATAGCAAAAAGCTATTTCACAATCACAGTGTAAATCTAATCACAATTTAAAGAATGACTACTGAATCTGGGTTAATTTGTTCAAATTTTGCAACCCTTATTCAAAGAAAATAAACTAATATCTACTTTCAGAATGTTTAGAAGACAATGGTTAAATTACTATCTATGAAATGAAGTCTTATGTCAATTTAAATTAAAAAGGGTAGAGTAAAAACACCCCATAATATTTAATTTGTGAACCAAAGTTTGAGGGCTTTTTGAACATTCATGTTATTTTACGAGGTTAAAAAAGAAAAAAATTGATTTCATATTATTCCATTCTCTCAATTTTTTTATAAAGTCATTGATTTGTCTCCAACTGAAATCTTTTGGTCAGTGGAAACTGTACTGATGAAACTGTAAAGCCAAATTCTGACTCCATTGCCTAGAGTTTCACTGAAGATTTACAAATACAACAGATACATTAGGGTGATGTTCTCTGCATTAAATTACTAAAATAAAAATAAAAAAAAAAGAAAGAAATGCTAATTGGATTATTGTACTGTTTTGGTGAGAGGAATTGCCCTCTTTGATCTGCAGCATAATGAGATTAATTTTGAACATCAAAGTAATCTATAAAAACTGAACAAGGAGATTAGCAGCTACGTATTTTCATGTCCTCTGAAGAGCAGGGTAGGAATCAGCAACGTAAATGTTACAGGGTGAAGGGACAGTCTGAAAGAAAATGAACCCTCAAAGAAAGTAGCTGAACTTTGTATTCTGTCACAGCGCACTGAAAGATCTTGAACTATATGCATTTTTTTCTCTTACACTGCTACAAATCTTTTGGGAGTCCATTGACTACGCTGGACTTGCTCTGAATCCATGCTGGTAAATGTTGAATCAGAATCTAGTCTCTGATATTAATTTATTTCTTCAACTGCAACAGCTACAGAAAGATCTGTGTAACAGTCTCTTAATTCCTTTCACATATCTATACCCAAAGAACCCAATACTGCGAAATAAACATCTGAGTCTCTCACTGTCCTCAGCCAATCCGTACAGCTCTTTATACAGCATTTGTCATTGGCTTTTTATAACCCTCATTGCAAAGGCTTTCTACACACAGGTTAAATGTGAACCATTTCAGTCCAAGCACAAGAGGCTGATAGGCAGCTTGCTGACCGGAATGATATTTCAGCAGCAGTGTCATTGGACATTAAGGGTGAACAGGACAAATTCATGGTATTTATTCCATCTGCCTTTAAAAGACACTAGGAAAGGAATGAGTGAAATATATAACAATCCCTTCTTCCAACACTGGAGAATTTTTTATTTTCTTAAAACACAGAGAAACAGTTTAATTGTTATAAATATCAAAATTTGAAGGTTTTAAAATATTTTTTCTGATAAATTGGTACAGTTAAGGTACAGTCTTCTGTTTCAAACTGAATAGCATAACACAGCACTATTTCAGCTAACAATTTCTAAAGAAAAGAATGTTCCTTCTTTTAGATTCAGATGTTCAAATTAACACTATTTAAACTAATTCATGCACCCTTAATTGAATCTTTTTTGCATAGCATATTGAGAAAAGTGTTATGTAGCACAGCAGAGATGACAAATTTGATGATAAGCTTATCACAAGGGCATGATGTTCACATAGAAATATCCTGTGTTTTCTTCCTCTTCAGTATTTTCAATGGATCCTCTTGTAATTTCTAAAAAGCATCAAGTACCCAATTTCCACAGACAGATAATGCTGAGTGTGCAGCACTTGTGCAAATCAGCCTATTCATACGGATCCCTAAAAATAAAATGCTGCATAGTGGAAATACTTTGGCTTTGTTTTTTGGGAGGGGGAAGTAATATAATTTTTTAATCTCTGTAAAACACAAAATGTCTTTGAGGTAGAAATTGATCAAAAGCTTATCTCAAAGATCATTCACCAGAGAAAGTTAGAATTTTGTTGATTTTGAATAATTTTTAGGGGGATGAGGAGATACATGGCATGTTGCAAATATTCTAAAAATCATGTAGAAAAATTCTACGTTGATGTTTTTAGGCAAAGAATTTTCTGACATCCATACTGATATGACCATTTTCCTTTATAAATTTTTAAACATGAACATCAAAATTTGTTACTTCTGTTCTACTGAAAGAAAACATTTGAATTATCTATTTTTTAAATACTTTTGTTTCAAAGGAAATAGCAGTGTTATTTTCCTTTCTCATGAAGAAAGACTCAAATAGGCTAGGACATGTCCACATAAAGAGGAAATTGGGATCCCTCCCAGCTTTGTAATTAACTATATAGATTTCCAAATCAAAATGAAAAAATGCATATATGAAAACAGTGTAAGACTATGTCTTGGATTCAGCAGTAGCAGGCTTTTTTCCCCTTCTTAGTAGCTGGTGCAGTGCTGTGGTTTTGACTTTCAGTCTGGGAACAGTAACACCAATGTTTTTAGTTGCTGCTCAGTAATGTTTTGGTCTGACCAAGGACTTTCTGAGTCTCATGCTCTGCCAGGGAGGAGGGGAAGCTGGGAGGAAGCAGAGGCAGGACACCTGACCCAAACTAGTCAAACAGGTATTCCATTGCACAGTGCATCATGCCCACTATATAAACTGGAGACAGTTAGCCAGAAAAGCTAGATCCCTGCTCGGGCCGGGCTGGGTATTGGTCGGCAGGTGGTGAGAGGTTCTATTGTCTTCCCTTGTTATTTCCCTTATCATTATTATTATTGATGGTAGCAGTAGCGGTTTTGTGTTACACCTTAGTTACTGGACTGTTCTTATCTCAACCCCTGGGAGTTACATTCTTTCAATTCTCCTTCCCATCCCTCCACGAGCAGGGGGAGGAAGAAAGGGGGCAGTGAGCGAGCTGCTGCCTGGTCCTGAGTTACTCGCTGGGCTTAAACCATGGCAACTGCTTAATGAGATTTCTGTCTTTTGACTGTTGCATCTTTTGTTTTAAGTTCAAAACACATGTAATAATGAAAAAGTTAGTTAGTTTTCTCCACATACTGAACTGCCTTAATCTCAACCCATTAATTTTTTTTCTTTTGCTCTTCCTATTCTGTCCACCATCCTGTGGGAGGAGGTGAGTACCTGTGCAATGCTTAGCTGCTACCTGAGGTCAAGCCAACACAATAGGCAGCATTTACTGGTGCTGCCAGGAAAAAGTGGCGGGCCGTAGTAGTAGGGGACTCTACTCTGAAAGGAACAGAGGCACCCATCTGTTGGCCTGACTCAGGCTCAAGGGAGGTGTGTTGCCTACCAGGGGCTCGGATCAGAAATGTTGCAGAGAAGCTGCCTGCTCTAGTCAGTCCCACTGACTATAACCCACTTCTACTGATCCATGTGGGTGCTACTGATATAGACAGCAGTAGCCCAGAGAACATAAAGAAGGACTACAGAGCTCTGGGAGAAGTGGTTAGGGGCTCTGGAGCACAGATTGTCTTTTCATCAATTCTCCAGGATACAGGGGAGGACCTTAAAAAGGCTAGGAGGATTGACCTGGTTAATAAATGGTTAGAAGGGTGGTGCTATAGTCAGGGGTTTGGGTACCTTGAACATGGGACTCAATTTAGTAGGCCAGCTCTACTGGGGGCTGGTGGAACTGGTCTGACAAAGAAAGGGAAGAATGGATTTGGGAGGAGGCTTGCCAGACTGATGCTTTACACTAGATACGTTGTGGGAGGGGGGCATCATTCCATCCGAACACACCCAGTCACTTGCCAGCACCTATAGTAAATGTTCAGAGCTATGTAGACATACTCCAACTGCTCCAGCCAATGAGCCGGCTTCAAATGGAGCTCGCCTCAGAGACCTCTGTACAAATTCCTGTAGCATGGGGAACAAACAAGAGGAATTAGAGATGTGTGCACGTCTACGGGCGTATGGTATCATAGGCATCACAGAAACATGGTGGGATGGCTCCTATGACTGGAGTGTTGGAATGGGAGGTTACAGGCTCTTTAGGAAATACAGGCCCTGCAGATGGGGAGGGGCAGTTTTTGTTTATGTTAATGATAGGTTGGCGAGTATGGAACTCTGTCTGGGGACAGGTGAGCAGACAACAGAGAGTTTGTGGGTCAGACGTAAAGGGAGAACAGCGATGAGAGACATTATTGTGGGGATCTGTTACAGACTGCCTGACCAAGAGGACTCTGTGGATGAAGTGCTCTGTAGACAGATAGGAACAGCCTCATGTTCGAAGGCCCTTGTTCTCATGGGGGACTTCAGCCACCCTGACATCTGTTGGAGGGACGGTCTGGCCCGGCACAGGTAATCCAGGAGATTCCTCAACTGTGTGGAAGACAGCTTCCTTCTGCAAATAATAGAGGAGATGACAAGGGGAGGTGCCATGCTTGACCTCGTCCCCACCAACAGGGAAGGGTTGGTTGGAAATGTGATGCTCCAGGGCAGCCTTGATTGCAACGATCATGAGATGGTCGAATTCGAGATCCTCAGGAGAGTGAGAAGAGTGTGCAGCAAGCTCATTGTCCTGGACTTCAAGAGAGCAGACTTTGGCCTCTTCAGGAACCTGCTCAGTAACATTCCATGGGATATAGCCCTAGAGGGCAGGGGGGCCCAAGACTCTTGGTTAATATTCAAAGAGCAACTGCTGCAAGCTCAAGAGCAATACATCCCTACTAGAAGGAAGTGCTGCAGGAGGGCCAGAAGACCTCCTTGGATGGATAAGGAGCAGCTGAGGAAAATTCGAAGGAAAAAAGAGGCTTATAAAAGGTGGAAGCAAGGACAGGCGGCCTGGGAAGAATACACGGATGTTGTCCAGGAAGCTAGGGACCAGGTTAGGAAGGTTAAGGCCCACTTAGAATTAAACTTGGCTAGGGATGTTAAGGATAACAGGAAGGGATTCTACAGGTACATTGCAAATAAAAGAAAAGCCATCTCCAGAAGCTATCGGGAGAACTAGCTACCCTGGATTTGGAGAAGGCTGAGGTTCTTAACGACTTCTCTGCTCAGTCTTCACTGGCAAATTCTTTGACCACACTACCCAAGTCTTGGAAGGCAGACGCAGGGACAGTGAGAATGAAGACCCTGGGCCCACTGTAGGAGAGGATCTGGTTCGAGACCATCTTAAGAACCTGAATGTGCACAAGTCTGTGGGACCTGATGAAATCCATCAGCGGAGTCTGAAGGAGCTGGCAAATGAAGTTCCTCAGCCACTGTCCATCATATTTGAAAAATCATGGCAGTCAGGTGAAGTTCCCAATGACTGGAAAGAGGGGAATATAACCCCCATTTTCAAGAAGGGGAAAATGGATGAGCCGGGGAACTACAGACCAGTCAGCCTCACCTCTGTGCCTGGCAAAATCTTGGAGCAGATTCTCCTGGAAGGCATGATGAGGCATATAGAATCATAGAATAGTTAGGGTTGGAAAGGCCCTGATGATCATCTAGTTCCAACTCCCTTGCCAGGGGTAGGGACACCTCCCACTAAACCATGTCACTCAAGCCTATGTCTAATCCAGCCTTGAACACCGCCAGTGATGGAGCATACACAACTTCCTTGGGTAACCCATTCCACTGCCTCACCACCCTTACAGTAAAGAATTTCTTCCTCATATCCAGTCTAAACTTCCCCTGTTTAAGTTTGAACCCGTTACCCCTTGCCCTATCACTTAAGTTCCTCATGAAGAGTCCCTCCCCAGCATCCCTATAGGCCCCCTTCAGATACTGGAAGGCTGCTATGAGGTCTCCACGTAACCTTCTCTTCACCAGGCTGAACAGCCCCAACCTTCTCAGCCTATTTCATATGGGTGGTTAAAAAACAACAAGGTGGTTGGTGACAACCAGCATGGCTTCACTAAGGGGAAATCCTGCCTGACCAAACTGGTGGCCTTCTATGATGGGGCTACGGAACTGATGGACAGGGGTAGAGCAGTTGATGTCATCTACCTGGACTTGTGCAAAGCGTTCGACACTCTCTCACATGACATTCTTGCCTCTAAGTTGGAGAGATATCAATTTGATAGGTGGACCACTCGGTGGAGAAAGAACTGGCTGGATGGCCGCACGCAAAGAGTTGTGCTCAATGGCTCAATGTCCAGCTGGAGACCAGTAAGGAGTGGTGTCCCTCAGGGATCGGTGTTGGGACCAATCTTGTTCAACATCTTTGTTGGTGACATGGACAGTGGGATTGAGTGCGCCCTCAGCAAGTTTGCCTATGACACCAAGCTGTGTGGTTTGGTTGATACGCTGGAGGGAAGGAATGCTATTGAGAGTGACCTTGACACGCTTGTGAGGTGGGCTGATGACAACCTGATGAAGTTTAACCATGCCAAGTGCAAGGTCCTCTACCTGGGTCAGAACAATCTCAGGCACAGCTCCAGGTTGGGCAGAGAAGAGACTGAGAGCAGCCCTGTGGAGAAGGACTTGGGGGTGTTGGTCAATGAGAAAATGAACATGAGCTGGCTTCAGTGTGCGCTTGCAGCCAAGAAAGCCAGCCGTATCCTGGGCTGCATCAAAAGGAGCAAGACCAGCAGGTCGAGGGAGGTGATCCTGCCCCTCTACTCTGCTCTTGTGAGACCTCACTTGGAGTATTGTGTGCAGTTCTGATGTTCTCAACATCAAAAGGACATGGAAGTGTTGGAACAAGTCCAAAGGAGGCCACGAGGATGATCAGGGGACTGGACCACCTCCCGTATGAAGATTGGCTGAGAAAGTTGGGGCTGTTCAGCCTGGAGAAGAGAAGGCTGCGTGGAGACCTCATAGCAGCCTTCCAGTATCTGAAGGGGGCCTATGGGGATGTTGGGGTGGGACTCTTCATGAGGGACTGTAGTGATAAGACAAGGGGTACTGGGTTCAAACTTAAACAGGGGAAGGTTAGACTGGATATGAGGAAGAAATTCTTTACTGTGAGGGTGGTGAGACACAGGAATGGGTTGCTCAACGAAGTTGTGAATGCTCCATCGCTGGTGGTGTTCAAGGCTTGATTGGACATAGCCTTGGGTGGGATGGTTTAGTGTTAGGTGTCCCTGCTCATGGCAGGGGGGTTGGGACTAGATGATCTTCAGGTCCTTTCCAACCCTAACTATTCCATGATTCTATGATTTCTGATTACCTTTATAATTTTTAGGATATTCTTATCTACTTGCTTTATCTCCATATTGCAGCAAAATGAAGATTAAATACTCGTTCATGGTCTGAGTTATTATCCATTGAAGTTCACAATGGAAGTCCCATCAACTTCATCGAAGAAGGAAAACTAGTCTTGGAGGAAAGATTTATTTGCTTTTCTCACTAAAGCAATGACTAGAAGGAAGTATCTAAGTTAGGTGTTTTGCCTTGGACAGGTCTCCAGGCTAATGCACCTGAGAAGGATAGTTTGTTCTATCCCAAAACTAATGTCAGTCTTAAAGGCTTAAAGTTGTCTTAAAAGCTAAATTAAACTGATAATCCACTTCTTTAATGGCTGAGGCCTTTAGAAAGGCATTCTAGCTGAAAAGTTTTCTGCAGTATAGTAGTAAGCAAAACTAAAAAAGTGAGGCCTTCTTCCAACTCCTATTGAATGTAATGGTAGTTCTACAGTCTACACTGGTATTGGCATTAGAAGCACTATGTTTGACACGAGAGTAATGGAAGCCATGGTAAGAGTCAGGCATTCCTCACATCTATGTGTGTAGTATATTTTGTACTTATTCTAGCTCACATACTTCTGCTCACCTCATAAGGTGGGGGTTCTCACAGTACATGTCAGGACCCACATACTGTGATGAACCAGCCACCCTGTTCTTGTCTCCCCCTCCACGCACTTTCCTTCTTCACCCCATGTCTCCATTTCAGCCCAGGTCTGGCCTGAACCGTGACAAGGGTCAATATGGGGTCACCATTGATGCCAAAATAAAAACTGAGGGAGGTAGATGCAAATGTCTAACTGATGGATTTAATTTACTTTAACTTCAATTTAAAAGTGATTCTGGACAAATTCAAAAGAAGACTCAGCAGATGCATAAGGGAGGGGTGTAAGTTAGTATATGTTCTGGCAAATCTGAACAGTTATGACAAGGAAAACCAACTGAGAATCAAATGCACATTGTAAGGAAGTGAGGAAAAGCATGCTATTTACTTATGGATTAACCATGCCAATGCTATTCACTGGGAGTTTTGTGAAACATTCCAACAAATGTTCCCCAATCAAGTAAAATACTTGCAAAAGAATTAGAATCATGTAAAATAAAAAGCTCTTTGTGCTTCTCTTTCTCTTATTATTAATATTACAAAAAGTCACATCAAGCCTCTCAAGAGATTTTTTTTTCCTCATGTGTTATGAGGATTGCATCCCATTAGAAATGTATCCCTACTCATTATATCTAAATGGACATTTCAGATGTTTTCTAGCTGCCAAGATAAAGATGTCCTCATAAGTGTGGGCAAATGTCTGGGAATCACATTTCTCAGAGAGTTGCTGTAATAGAAACACAAACATAATTGAGACATTTAAACTACCCCAGTGCAAGAAATCGTCTCTTTACATCTGTGCTTCCTGGAACCTTAAACACCAGGGGCTTCACTTTAATTTGCCTAATACTATGCTCCTGTCAGTAATGATGTCTAAGAATTACCCCATTAATCTTTCCAATGTCATTTTCACAGAGAGTGGTCATCACAACTCTTAAATTTCTCCAGGTAAATTCACTTTGCAGGAAGATCCTACATCAAATACATATTACTGTGATCAGGAACTGCACACAGCTAAGAAACTCTTTTTGGGCAAGTGCCACAGCAGCTACCTTATAGCTGTATTCTTTTGTCACACAGGCAAATGTGGGTGAAACAGACCTGAGTGATGGCTCTGTACTGTTTCTTAGGCATGCTGATCCAAGTCATCCAATAGGATGACAGTTGTCAGACCTGCTTGGATTCAGTGGCCAACAGAATAATTTCTTGTTCTTGAAAGTAAACCTAACGAAACCTAGGGAATCCAAGGAGTCCAGTGTGGTTATACTAAAGAGATAGGACTACCTTCTAGATGTTTAGAGGTTACATTTGTTTTTTGCGATGATCATACAACCCCAAGAAGGAAGAAATTTCCCGCTTGTCACCAGCTAACTTGCTTGCTGGTGTTATAAACATCAACTACAGGCAACAAAATTATACCAAAATTTTCTGGTTTCATGGAATTAAAAATGTCAAACTCTTTGCTCTCTGATAGGCATCATGTAGAAAATACAAACCTTTCTAGCCATGAAATAGGAGCGGTGATGAGAAAAGCTTTAAAATTTTGATAAAAGAATGTTTTTCACCTGTCCTTTTTCAATATTAAAAGTTGTGGCAACTTCCAAGAGAAATACAGAATATTCTATTACTAATAAACATTTCTGGACAACTGAAATATTTTTTTATTTTACCTTCTGTCATTCCCTCAAACTTATCTTCCTTTATTTTGTGCTGAGGTTTTACCAGCGATGCAATGCAAGAACCAAGATTTTACTGGATGTTTCAGAAATGCTCTTTTCATTACTATTTTCTATCTTTACACACATATTGGTGCTCCAAGTGTGCAGAAACAACATAGTCCTTAACTGTGACACTGTAATGTAATAATGTATGTAATTTAATAACAGCATAATGCTCTTTAAAAAAAATATATGTTGGCCACTAACACAGTTTGGAAGGTCCTCTGTTATTTAAACTGTGCCATTTCAGGTAATTTCTTACTTCCTCGTAGCAAAATTAACACAGTTAAGTTTATTTTGCTGGGCATAGATCTTATAGGAGGAAGAGGAATTGTTTTTACTTTGTTAAAATATCATTAATTTTCACAATGTGAATTGTATGGAAATGGCATGGAAAACAAAATGAATCTTCATTTTAAAATTAAGTTTTTAACTAAATTAAAAAATAAGGTAGATGTTGAAAACTAGGCAGGCTCAAGGCAGAAACAATTAGATGACACTCTTTGACAATGTGTAAATACTGTAATTAAAATGTTTAGGAAAGGAACAAATGCTAAAGAGAAAAATCATTGGATTTCGTATGTTGCTGTAACTGATTGAAGTACTGAATTTTTGTGGTTTGGATCTGAGTCTTGAAATCAATGACTGGAGAAATATTTAGGACTGATTATAATTTTCTTCTGCATAAAGTGTCATAATTGCACACCTGGAGGATTCAGGCTTTAAAAAGGAGACGCATATACAAGAATCTCCAGAAAGATTCTCAGCAATTTTTAAGAGATGGAAGAAATTTACCTTCATGTTTTGTGAGAAAGGGTGATGGACATAACTAACATAGAGATTTGCTCAAAGTGTTGAGATGATTGCAGACAAGTCTCCATTAGCACTGAGCAAGTATAAGTCACAGTTATCAGAAAAAACACAGATGCAAAATCAGCAAATCCTGCAGCCAGTAGCCATTATGAAGGAAAACTTGAAATTTTTGCAACAGAGAACAGGCACTCTACCTTCTGTTTAGCTACTGGAGTCTAGCAGCAAATGAGGCTCCTACGTGGCACACATTCTGCCATCAGCAGTGTAAGTGCTGTCCTGCCTCAGTTAAGATTCAGTGATCTGGATCTGTAGACCTAATGACGCAAATCATTTGGGTGCATGCCTGATTTCAGATGCATTGAACCTAACAGAACCATTAATTTGCATCCTTTGGGACCTTATAATTACATAATGACATTATTATTTTCTCCTTAAATATTAAAATGACTGAGAATTTTTATTTTTATTTTTTTATTTCCTCAGAACAAAAATATTAGATTCCTTTAGATTCCATTTTCCTGGTCAAATTCCATTTTTTTTCCTTAAAATTTCCCCTGCAATATCATTGTATACAATATTTCCATTCATTGTTGCACTGAATTGTGGCATACTGATGTACCCCCCTAAATTACTGTTATTTTCTGCCCACAGGGGATTTATTTCTGGTGGAGGGATGAGATCACAGTGACCACAGTGAGTTTGCTTTGTCAGATAAAAATCTTTGGCTATAAAGTTTTCCATGTATATGCATTATCAGTTGTCACTACAGTCTCATTTTTTTTAAATTTAGTCTGTCCTTTTAAAAATAAGTGATTATTTGTGTATATAGATCTATCTTACACATAAACGCGACTGAGAAGACCACTTAATACAAGTGTGTCCATTTATTTTCTGCCTTTTATTCCAATGACATCTCTTAACAAAACTCTCTTTGTTATACCAGAAAGCTTTTGAGAAATAGAAATGGAAACGTGTGGAAGAAATTAACTGGCTGACATGAACCTGGCAGTGAACAAGCATCAACAACATAGTACCAGCATGAGCACTCAGCCTGACAATATCTGTTTGCTGTCAGTCACATAAATAAACTGAAATGTTATTGCACTTGTATTTGCACAGAGACATTTTTATTACTGCTACTAGCCAGTTCCTTGCGTTGTGCCTGAATGACAGAGTGGTGCAGGGAGACATGATAATTCGATCACGCATGATCTGGTTGGCAGCAACCTCAGCTGCTGTGGGAAAGAGGGTAAATTGGTAACTCATGAGATAGTATATTGCATTTTTTTCCATTAAACTGATGAATGAATGCCTGGTTACAAGCCATTCCTTGGGTATTACTTAGCTTTGTCTGCCCAAAACAATGCTGTTCTTTCTAAGATTCGGTTTCTCCTAGTGTTGTGTCTTGGTTTAAGCCTCTATAACTCACGCAGTCGCTCTCTCACTCCCCCCTCTTTCTTCCCCCAGTCCCGGGGCATGAGGAAGGAGAATCAAAAAGAATGCAACTCCCTCAGGTTGAGATAAGAACAGTTTAGTAACTAAAGTATAACACAAGACCACTACTGCTACCACCGATAATACAAATGACAAGAGAAATACAAGGGAAAAGAATACAGTCGCTCACCACCTATACCCAGCCCGACCAATCTTAGCCTGGCATAGCATCAACACAGTAATGAACTCCTGATACTTTTAAAGCCATACAAATAATATCCTATGCTATTAGTTGTTTGGATTTAAGACATAGGATAGTACTCTAAGAAGGGAAATGTAGATTATTAGCCAACATCAATATAGATATTATTACTTTGTCGAATTTACTCTTGGCTACATTTCTTCACATTTTAATAGTAGCCTCTGGCAAAAAAAAAAAATTTTTTTGAGGGAGTTTTCTCAGTAAAAATGAGAAGTGCTTGCTAAAGACAATACATGTATTAATTCTGTTTCCATGGGAAACTGTGCAGACATCTATTTTGGTGCAACAAATGGAAGGTCAGAATGTAGGAATGAAGAGCATGAGCCAAGTACACAGGACAAAATGTCCCATTCTTGCAAGCAAGAAATCCAAAAAATGATGAAATGAGATAAAGACTTTTGTATCTGAAGGCCAGGCAAGGCCAAAAAGAAATTCAGAGGTGACAGATTACATAATATATGTGCAACATACAGTGAATTTCTTCCATCAGTCCACCACAGCTAGGTGTTGATTACCTGTGGTAATTTGCCTTCCAGATCATATATACAGATGTGTCACAGATTTCATTTCAGAAAAGCAGGTTTCATAATTAGGAAATTAATGTTGGGATTTTTCAGCCTAATAGACAAAGGTAAAAAGAGACAAAAGATGGAAGCTGCAACCATCTAAATTCAGATGAGAATTCAGATTCATATGTAGGAAGAAAAAAAGTGAGTGTCATGGTTTAAGCCGTAAATCGTGCAGCCCGCTCACTCACTCCCCCCTCTTTCTTCCCCCCCACTTCTGAGACTCAGAAAGTCCTTGGTCAGACCAAAACATTCTAAGCCGTAATTATAAACATCAGTGTTATCAGCGCTGTTCCCAGGCCAAAAGTTGAAAACACAGCACTGCACCAGCTACTAAGAAAGAGAAAAATGACTGCTGCTGCTTGTTATAAATGCCAATTTTATTATAAAAAAAACCAAGGCCAGCACCGACATTAGCAGCAAATTTCTTTATTGTGCTCTTGATGGGTGATAAGCAAGCAGCACTGGGGGGGGGGCATCCCTCCACCTAAGCCGCACACCGAGGGGTTAAGTAAGCAGATATTTATTACACACAAACATGCATATTCAGTAGGTTTCCGAGAGAACAGTGGGAATATTACAATTAGTTTAGGTACTCATTATCATAAGTCTCCTCCTTTTTGGCATTTGCGCACTGCCCTCCAACAGTCATGGGCAGGAGTCTTCAAGATGAAGTAAGTAGTCTTCCTCAGGTGGGCAGGCGTCTTCAAGATGAAGTAAGCAGTCTTCCTCAGGATGCACTTTTCACCTTTAGCATGGTTGAATGCCCTAGTGGTCCCAATTAGCTGAAACCAGCTGTACTGGTGAGTTTCTGACAACTGGTAAAGATTTAGAGCTGTGTGCCTTTCTTACAAGAGATAAGCAACACCATAGGGCAGATAAGGAGTGTTTGAAGCTTAGCAGATGCCCAGGAGACACTGTTTTCAGGCTGACTGCTAAGTAGAAGGGCTATTAAATCTTATTATCACATCACAGACTTACAACACAAGCATTGTTCTAAGTGCTAACAGATAAGTAGAAGGGCCATTAAAGCTTATTATCATGTCACAGACTTACAACACAAACATTGTTCTCTAAGTTAGGCTGAAAGTATTTTAACCTATGTTTTCCAAACACTTACTTTTCTTTTACCCAAAGAAGTAAGGGATGGTGACTTTTTATTAATATTGCCTTAGCTATGTGGATATAATAACTCAGTTTGTTGTGTAGTTATTTTCCACCTCATATTAATGGCTTCTCATTTCATGGATTTTCACACCATATTTTGTAACAAACTATCATTTCTCTATTTCTTTTTTTTAACACAAATCATAGTCTATTCTATCACATGCTGAACTCATGACAGTGAGTCACCAATATAATTTGAAAGGATTATAATGAATTTTGTTGCATTCAATACCGTTCATAACAAATGCTAGGTATTTCTTCTAAAAGACAATATCTGTAGCTCAACTCCAGTTATTAGATTTACAGCAAGTTCAGCCTGCATTATTTGCCCAGCTTAAATTTCAAGCAAACCAAACTATGAGTCTAGTCATCCCCTTTAATGTTTTTAGTTCTGACAAAGTATTAAATTTCTTCCTTGGCTTTGCAATGTCTCTGCTTTGCAATGTCTCTTTTCTAAGCTTTTTATTAAAATTGATACCAATTATATGAAAAATTCTTTTGATTGTTTTTTACTGAGGTGAAATTATTAAAATTATTTAATGTATATTTTTATGACTGCTTTTGTAGTACTTTTTCATAAGAATTCATAATCACTGTCAACAGATAGGAAGGGACTGTGTCTCAATTTTCTTTGCATTTAAAATGGACAGATGCTATAAATTTTCAGAATATTATGAATATTCCTTGTGTTTCTGATACATTAAAATAATATCTACTACTATTGGATAAACATTACATTGTTTTATCAGTTAGATTATTTTCTAAAGTTCCAGTTATATAACTTTATTCCCACAACAATTGCAATATTATTAATGAATAATATTAATTATTATTTATATTACTTCTATACTGCTGAAGCTCAGGAAAAAAAACTGCACATTGACCACACTTTTTTTTTTTGTTACAGCAGGCTAAAAGACACTTGAGAAACATGTCTTATGAAAAAGATGTGGACAGTGTATTGCTAATTTTCCCTTTTCAAATGCATCAATTGAAGGAATGCAACTGCCAGATAAAGTCAAACAAAAATGGTTTGGTTTTAATAATGTTTACTTTCATGGCAAGACTCCTTTTATAAATTTAGGGAATAAGCATGAAGTCATTTGAGCAGAAACCAAGGACTTATTTGTTTTTCAGTTTGAACAGATCAACAATTCAAGTCAAATGTCAAAAGCCCAGCAATAGCGACGGGAAAAATTAAAGCAGAACAGGTCACTAGTTAAGCAGTAATAACAGTGAGGTATCCTCTGACAGTGTAATTAATGTCAAGAGATGACATTTGGGACAGAAGAAAATGCATGAATATATTAACATATGTGAAATCTCCCGTTCAGTTAACAGGAAATTACTTTGGTTTTAATCAAAATGCAGTGCTTTTTAGATTACTGAAAAAAATAAAAGGTATTACACGCAACTTTAATGTAAGTTAATCTTAAGCAACCTAAAATTTTCAAGAATGCACAAAGAAACAATAGCATATTGTCCATTATCATGTTACTGACATTAGCTACTCTGACATTTAGTCTATAAGCTTTTGTTATTAATGCTTGTTAATAACATTTTAAGTTATTTGGGAAAGGAATAATATCTAGAATATATGTCTATAGAAGAGCGATACTTAGTTTTAAAAATAAACTATGAGAAAAGTATGGTTTTTCCTGTGTGAATACACAAGATTGAAAAAAAATATTAGTAGATGGCATTATTGTGAGCAACCATGTACACTCCTTTCACCTGACAGTTTACATATTTAGATGCTGAAAACTACTTTTTTGTTGATTTTGTAGTTGTCTGGTTTTTATGAGAACAGTATATGTCAGGAAAGGATTTGATTCTAGCTGTCATCTGACCTGATGTAACTCTTAGAAAGGAGCTCATACCTATCAGATCTGCTCTCAGTGACAGGGACAAAATAGAGACATACATAGCGACAAAAACTTTTCCAGCCACTTAGTGCATGCTGCTTGCCTCTATGAAAGCTACTCCAGTTTCTGGGGGTTCACTGACAGAGGTAAGACATGCTTGGGTTTTCTTTTCCTGTCGACGATCAGCTCACTGAGCTGGATTCATAAGTCCTAGAGAAGGTTCTATTGCTCATTAAACTGGGGCTGCAGTGCAACACGTAACTAGCCAACTTCCTGTCCTGGCTACCTCTTTATATCCTTTGTATATCTTTGTAGCAGAAGAGCTACTTACTTTACTGTATTAAAAAGCATATTATAATTTAAATAATCCTTGTGGCGGAGTACAAAATCATTATATCAAATGATTTTTTAAATTGCTGCAATCTCTTGGTTTTGGTTTTTGCTTTTTGGTTTTTTTGTTTTTCTTTTTGTTTTTCTTAGATTATCAAGTAATTTTATTTTTATCTAAGGCAATATTAAAATTATTCAAATATTTTTCTTAACTGAAATCATGTGTTGGAATAAAATCAAATAGTCTATACAGATAGTTACAATCAAAGTGAGAATCTACTGAAGCAGTTAATGTATTGAAAATTTCTTGTGGTGTGGATTGTGAAAGATCAGTATTATCTCAAAATCCAGTCTCTGAAACTGTTCAGCCTCTGACCCTTGTGCATTTCTCTTCCTTAGCTGGGAGCTATTAGCATGCTTTTATTTAAAATTTTGGATCAAATATGTCAAGGAAAAAGTTTTATTTCTCATTTTCATTTGCGTTTATTATTTTATATTTTATATTTTAATTAAAGCACTGGATTCCTTCAGTGAACTAGCTCCTAATTGTGAAGTAGAAGATAATGAATGGATGGGGGATTTGGCTAATTCGTCTCACAAGGAATGACCCCATGTAAGATCATTATTTCAGGCAAAGTCAGATCAGAAGTCACCCACTCAACCCTCTTCTGCTTAGAGCAGTGTCCTGGGTTCAGCAGCAGCAGTCATTTTTATTTCTTCTTAGTAGCTTGCTCAGCACTGTGTTTTTGACTTTCGGCCTGGGAACAGTGCTGAAAACACTGATGTTTTCAGTTGTTGTAGTAATGTTTAGTCTGACCATGGACTTTCTGAGTCTCATGCTCAGCCAGGGAGGAGGGGAAGCCAGGAGGAAGCAGAGACAGGACACCTGACACAAACTGACCAAAAAGGTATTCCGTACCACAGCACATCATGCCCAAGATGAAAAAACTAGGGACAGGGACCTGGAAGAGGGGGTTCACTGCTCAGTCGGGCTGGGTATAGGTGATGAGCATTTGTATTCTCTTCCCTTGTTATTTCCCTTGTCATTATTATTATTGGTGGTAGCAGTGGTGGTTTGTGTTCTACCTTAGTTACTGGACTGTTCTTATCTCAACTCATGGGAGTTACATTCTTTCGATTCTCCTCTCCATCCCCCCCCCGGGACTGGGGGGGAGGAAGAAGCAGGGAGTGAGTGAGTGAACTACATGGTACATGGCTGACTGGACTTAAACCATGACAAGCAGGTACTAGGAAAATTAGTAAGAGAAACCAGGTTTGTGGAAAAATACCTTAGATATGTGTCTCCCTCAGACTCATACAGCTTATTTTTGTGGTTCAGTCTCAGCAATATCAAGACTGAGGTACTCTACCGGAAAAGGACATTTGTTATCGTAAAAACTACAAATATCTTCAATTATTAAACATCCTTCAGTAAGTTAGACAAGCAAAGATTTGAAGGATTCAAAATTTGGATTTAGCCAGCTAGGGTAAGTTACCTCTGCCTACTCTCAGTGATGTCTATCTGCACTTCTTCAAAATTGTTATAATTTTAATTCCAAGGGGTGTTACTATAAAAACTATCTGGAGGACTGAATGTGTAAGTTGTATGAATAATTAAAGGATAATTAGTTCATGACATTTTTATCCCCACAGGCTGCCCAGTTCCCTAAAACTACTAGTACTTTGTTTTCAGTGTACTGGAAAGCCTGCTAGAAAATACTGATGCCCTCATAAACATGCATATGCCTATGCCTGCCCTACTCTCCCTGCAGTCTTGAATAGATGTAGTTTCCAAAAGATTGTTTTTGCAGTTAAAAGGATTATAAATTTCATAAATTCTGATTATGGACTTGTATTTCTTTTCATTGATCCTTTTGGGGAGACTAATTTAATAACCTAAATGAGGATGTATCTGCATTTGTTGGAAAAATTTGTTCAGAGCTATGAAAATGACTTTGTGAAATGGCTTGACTGGTTCTTTGCCAGCATGCTTCCCATCAGGATATAAGAAACAGCATAAAAAAGATCTCAGAATTGTTCCACAATGACAAAATAGCAGGTAACTATGCTGCATAGTTTTGCAGTTTAAATGATTGTCAATATAAACTTTTTTTTTTCTAATGTTATCATAATTAGACATTATAGAACTAATATTTCAGGATTTTAGTTTCAGGAGGATCTCAGCATCCAGGAAGTATTGACTCTGTATTTGCTTCCTTGAGGCATGCTATGCTGAGTTTTATGTGATACAGCACAAGAGGATATGTTACCAGACTATGAGAAAGTTCTGGAACTAAATATCTCTGGGAAAGAGTATGCTTTGCTAAAATTTGGCTTATGTTCCCTGTTTTGTCATTTGAGCTCCGTCTGACCTTTGGCATATCCCTTAAGGCAGAGCCACAAATTACCTAGCCATTTAAATCCAAAACCAACATTCCCAAAGCCTTCAGCCAGGGCTCACTGTAATGTTAAAATTTCCAAAGATACCTCAATCTCTCCCTCTGGACAAGTCTACCAATGCATCAGTTTTGCCACAGTTGAGCAGCTGCAACCTATACTTTCCCTTCATTCAAGGATAATGTAAGAAGCTCCCTCGGAATACAATCTGAAGCAACAACAGGAAAGATTGAGGCACTACTGTGTCCATCAAGTGTAAATCTGTTTGGATGATATGAGTCTGGAATCAGGCAAAGAAGGAAATAATCCAGGTATTAATTATATGCAGAAGTGATCCAACAGGAAGGCTACTGCAGAAAAAACAAAGCTGCCGTCTCTGCTGACAGTGCCTTCCCACTGTTCCAGACTGGAAAGGCTTAGGAACCTGGTACGGTGATGAAACCATCAGTACTACTCACGGAGCACTAGATTGCGAGGTCCCCTATGAACTACAAATGTTTCATGTATAAAGGTGACTCAATACAGGCAATAAGGAAACTAAGGGTTGTAAAGAATCCTTTAGAAAGAACTGAGATATTTACATGCAAAAGTTTACAGTAAAAATCCTAGCTGCAATCATCTTTCTTCTGACTTCGATGTCCCAGAACTGGAACTGGAGTTACGCATCTTTACAGGCTGTAACATATCCCATTCTAAGGAGCTAACAAGCTCCTTACTAAATTCACAATTAAACCATTTGGGGCTTGGAAGCCTAGTATTTTTACCTATAGGTTTCCTAGGGCCTCAAGCAGAACCCATAGGAAAAAAAAAAGGCTGGACATTTGTCTGAGGTTGCTGAGCACTCACAGCAGGCTGCACTACCTCAAACTGCTTGTCATGAATGAATGATGTTTATGGAGGTGGTTCTCTTTTAAACCAGTAACAACAATACCTCTTTTTATTTAAAATAGAAAAGAATTAATGCTTTCACCTGAGAGGGAGACTTATTCCACCTCCTCCCAATTTGATCTGGGTGACTCTAAACCTGCATTTCTCACTTTGCATATATTCATGCTTTTTTTCCAGTGGAGCATTTCCGGAACTACTTTGAATAATTTGAATGAGTATTTTAAGATTTACTAATTTTTTCCTAATATTACAAATTTATAAAGTTTATAATAATTTATAATGTTAAATAATTTATAAGTATAAAATTATAAAATATATTTATACATAATTCTATAATTAATAAATTATAAAATTTATTAATTTATAATTTATTAAATATATATTTTATATAATTTAAATAATTATGTAATTTATAACACTTAGCTTTTTGCTCACAGCAACAAGCTCAAACGTGAAACCATTCTTTTCCCTGGACTTCTGATTTATCAGTCCCTATTCCCCTTTAAATATGTTACAATCCCTTTCCATTAAATAGTAGATTGCAATTTTACCCTTTATTCTCACATACTTTATTCTTACATACTTTTTTCAATTACTTATTTCAGAATTTTCTAAGTACAGCACTTTTGATACATACATAAAATACTGTGGGCATACACAGGTAAAAAGTCACATTATGAAAAACCATGAAGAAAAGTTTCTTAGATTTTGCCAGGAGATCGGTCTCCTTAGCTCAGGCAGTGTTGATAAAGGCAGAACAGCTCAACAGTTCCATTCTGGGACAAATGCACTCTGTGTCTACTACAGAAAGGCTTTGCTTTGATTCTAGCTCCTTTTACTAGCTCTCAGCTAGCTGCTTTGATTTTACCTCACATGGATGCAGCAAATCCTTAGAAATCTGACTAAAAAATAGTTTGGTCACAGCTGTCAGGCCTGTAAAAAGCCAGATAAGCATGTGTATTAAAAATCCAGTGGTATAAGTATAAATGCACGTAGTATCTGGAACGAATGAGATAACATGGGTGATACTACATACCAGGTTGCATTTGCACTCGACTTAAATGGGATCTACCCATTTCACAACAATGCCAATCCCTGCATATTAGCATTTCTAAAGTTTACAATTGTTCAATTCCTAAAAAACCTCCTTTGGAGCAAGGAAATCTTCATTGTGTTCCAATTTTTTGTGGGGAATATCTAGAAGCTGTGTCTTTTCCAGTAGATTTTTTTAATTCTTTTTACTGGCATCATTATAGCAGACTGTTCCACGGGAACAGCTCTATCACCAACTGCTCAGTATTGTATTTCCACTGTGAATGGGGTGGAAATGACCAAAACACTGAGTTCATAAACAAGCAAACAATTAATTTGCCTGTTCTGGCTGATAAAACTATGGCCCCACTCAAAGCCAATGAAAATCCTAACCATTTAAATCCTCCCTAAAAATTGACTTAATGTTCCCAAAGTCCCTTGCACACTTCAAAATGCTTTACCCTTAGCCTAAATAAATGCAGTGTACTTGATAGGGCATTCCACAACAGCCAGAAGTAGATTAAAAATAAATTACTTCCTCATCTACAATTTCTATTATAATATTATAGATATGTATTCAGTAAATTAACAAATGAAGAGATACCGGTATGTGAGTCCCTTGATGCACACACATCATTCCAATAACTGCTAATGAAAATTGCTTCCTCTACCCAGAGATAACAGAAAAAAAACTCTCTTCTGATTGTGAAAGATTTCAGTGCACAGTAACCATTGAGATATTTTCATGCACAAACAGGTTCTGGTTTTGCTGGGGAGCTGACCAGAGCAGTTCTTAAACACAGCAGGCAAAAATTTGTTGATAGCACTAGTTAATTCAGAGACACTTGGCAATTTCTAAATAAGAGTGTGATTACTCAGTGCTTTATAAAACTTGCAATAAAGAGTTACAGAATGATTCAGCCACATTTTTAATACCTCTCTACTGAGCACATTATAAGGCTCTGTATAATTTAATTTTTCTGAACGGATTATTTGTAATCTGAATAAAGCACATTGTCTTTTTGTTCTTTATAAAAGTAATGTAATCAAACCTAATCACCATCTGCAAGAGGTGGTATCAATAATAATATTAGGCCTGAGTTCTTCATTACAATTGTTGCATTCAAGCTGAGATCAAAAGATTAACTCTCAACACATTCCACAGTTGTTCACAATTTTAGCCTATTGACTGAGCTATAGAACAAGGTACCAGTTTCTCTCTGGCTAAAAAGAAGAGGTTTACCAATTTCCTCATCATTGATTAATCCCAAGTGAAATTAATGTCTAATAGCTGCATTGTTCCAGTACATGTACCTTTTGGCCTTCTTGTTAAAATAAACATGTAATTCAGTGGTACTATCAATATCACTCACTTGAAGAATTTTTTGGTATTTGGGGAGGAGGAATGTGCCTCTAGTAACAAACAATTTTTTTTTGACCTTTATCAAAATAGTCTGTGTACCTATGTAAGTACAGATTTATTCATAAAGTATTTAGAAATTTCTAATGGTACGCAGGGAGAAAAAAAAAAGCCAGCTCTAAATACAGATGAGGAATAATAATGTTTGCATAGTAGTATATTTAATAATGCATTTCCAAACCATAAGCAGGTGCAGACTTCCTTGGAATTGCCAAATTTCAAACAAAAATAAATAAGTGCCCTTCAGCATCTGTCCTTATTCTGCTGCATGGTATCAATATTAGGAACTAGCATTTCTCTTCAGCAGCTGTACCCATCACTTCCTCAAGGGCTCAGATAAAACCAGGTGAAATCTCTCACTGGCAGAAGAACTGTGGTGCTAATCTGACTCATGATGCCACTGAGAGACTGTCCTTGGCTGGGAGTGAACAAAGTATGTGCAATGAGTTTGGAACTTATCTAAAAACATATGAAACACCACGATTTTCAAATGTAACTTCAGACACAGAACTCAAATATCTGAAAGGACAGCATTAAGGAAGCCAGTATTGTACCATTTGTAGCAAGAATTTTCTTGTTCTTAGTCACAGGTCAGACAAGTCTTCCAGCAAGTGCAGCATGCAGAGCAGAATGCACCAAAACCTGTGGTGATCTGAACCAGGTTCCATCAATTTCTGAGGTGATTAATCCAGGTAAGAAGAAATTTGTCTCCTTGTCTGTTCAGTTAGCCCAATACTGCAAGCACAGGTGGCAGCTGGAACCAAACTTGGGGAAAATGCAGTGATGAATGTCTTTCCTCATGAAGAACTAGACTAAGCTTACCAGCACACTTCACATATCTCCCTAAATGACATTGCTCCTTCTGTAAGCTCAAAAATAGTCTCTTCGGGTGGGAATGTGAACAATGGGCACTGCAGAGCTCCCAGCAGTCAGAGCAGGATGATGGAAGACATTTCCAAACAGAAATACTGGTTAATTTTGTGGCTGTAATTTTTGCAGTTCCCTCTGACTTAAAGGCACTGGGCAGTAACAAATATAAATATTTTCAGAAAATAGGTCAAGTGTTGCCTCTTAATTTCCACTCAGACCTGTTTCCAGGGGTTCAACCATAACAGTGCATCATCACAAGATATTTTCCTTTTGTGAATAATACATGCTTTATAAACCTTTACTCCTGAAGCATCACCACACTTTTGGTAATCGTGATTGTTCTCATATTACAGTTGGAAAATGATGCATAGCTACTGTGATTGACTTTGCCAAGGTCAGGAAATTATTTAGTGATGCAGCTCAAAATAGCAAATTCCAAGTCCTCTGTTGTAACCACTACTTTTCATTTCCTTCATCAGGCAATTGCCTCTTGGAGAATAGAAGATCTGAGGAGAAAGGACACATACATATTTTGTAGTCAATACTGATGAAAGCAGGTAAAATTCTTTGCTCATGCTGCTCTACACTAGTTAGAAAACCTGTTGTGCTTATCTAGATGTAATCATCATCTAACAGTTATTTCTGGCAGTATCTTACAGAATCTTCTGTCAGCTTTCCACTGACAAAGCCTTTAGTTATTACTATTACATTACTTATAATGTGTGTTGCCACCCCACCCAGAATGCTTCTCAATTAATTATAAGTTGCAATATGTTTCTGGCAGCAGAGACAAAGAACTCTCCTGTTAGCAGCAGGAAACTAGCAATCTTCATTAACAATTATAAAGAATATTCTAGTATTATTAATTACATTTTCATTACTGTTGCTGTTATTATTATTTAACAGCAAGCTACACACATCAGCACATTTGAGATGGCTGGGCTTCCTTATTCATAGCGAGTCTTCCTGTAAGAGCATTTCAATGATGGGAGAACATCCATGTATCTAATTCTGTTAGGATATTTAGAGGTACTCTTCACAGGGCTCTCTGAGCACTTAACCACATACTCTGTGAACAGTACTATATCTCATCAAGAAAGATTCTCTTTCTCACACAGGCACATATACACACTCCTCTTTTGTTTGCTTGTTTTGGTTGGTTGGTTTTTGTATTTCTAAACTATTTGTTCTTTGCAAATTCTAACAAAGCTGTGAGTTTTCACTTGTCCTTAAAGTCTTTTGTCACCTTTTGACAACCTTGTTACCTCTGCATGTAAAAGAGGAGGCTGGACTTCAGAAATGCCTATGAAGGAGAGATTGCTTTGGCTTCCACTGTGATTACACACCATTGTCACTGAGGACATTTCTTACAGCGACAGAAAGTTTTTTAGATCCCAGTCAGTCCTCTGATCCAATGAAAGTAATGACATGGAGGTAGGAAAAAGTAGCTGGAGTGGGATTATAGTGGCATAAACTGGTGTTACCAGTAAAAGAAATGATGTGAGAGTAGTTTCCTTCAAGAATCGTAGTTTGCTGAAGTTTCATCAGAAGGCTGAGATATTTTTAAATAACTGTCTTTGGTTCAGTACATTCTTAAATGTTTTTACATGCAATAAGTAATTTTAAAAGATCTAATTTCTTTGCCCAAAACGAACTTTAAGCTGTTAACAAGTCCTGGGGAGAGAATTGCAACCTTGTGTGTGCAGGAAGTGGCCATCTATTATTTCAGTGTCATAGGTTTCCCAGAGCTCTGCTTCAGCTGCCAAATACTTCCTTCCTCCTTGTTCTCCTCATACCTGCAGTCAGATCATATTGGAGTGGCTGAGATTGTTACTGTCACCTGTTGTCTGTCCCAGCCTTTTTGCTAACATTTACTAGGACTGCAGGAGACTCCATTGACAGCATACATTTTAGGACGACAGCTATTTGCAGTATCTGAAATCATGCAGACCTTTGTTTAGAAGCATCTATAAATCACTTTGATTTGTCTCTTCAAAGGTGTTGATAAGTTAAGGTTTAAGGCAGACAGCAAATCTGGTAACCATTTCAAACAGCCTAACTAAGTCTGCTAGATGAGTTAGAAGTGCCTGATGCTGATACAAAATCCCTGGAAGTACAGAAACATTCTGATGATGCAACTTACAGGAGAAAAAGAGCCTTCTTTCTGAGCTGGGATAAAAACTGGTACTAGTCACCCACGGAGTCTGCACACAATTGTAATTCACTCTCAGGGCAGACCACAGACATTTCTGAACTGAGGACTGTCATCAAACAGGTCCTAGGGAGAGAATTGCAACCTTGTGTATGCAGTAAGTGGCCATCTATTATTTCCGTGTCATAGGTTTCTCAGAGCTCTGCTTCAGCTGCCAAATTCTTTTCCACTCCTCAACAAAGAACAAGAGACAGTTTTTTAGTATCATATGGCACCAGATCCCAGAAGTTGTCATCACAATTACGCAGAGTTTTCAAAAATCCCCTTAATGAACCCTAAAGCGACAGGGTTAATAGAAGTAAGGCATATTTACTGAGCTGAATACAGGAACAACTGGGGTCCTCTGCCTGTATAGGGAGCAGGCTGGTTACAACATAGCTGATCTGGAAATTCACTGTACACCCACCCATAGGAACAGCGATACAGTCCATATGTTTGGAGCTTAGAACAAGAAAAATGTCAGTGTGACTAGTGGGTGTTTTCATCCATTCTACAGTTGACAATAGAATTTTCAAAATGCCTTTCCAGGAAACATAAGAAAATACAGATGCAATTATAGAGCAAAAAACATCTGTATTGTAATATACTGTATCGATTTATCATGTTCAAGAAAACTGAATTCAAGCTGATATAGGCTGTGCAATCGAGCATTCTACTGTAGTATATACAGCCTAGGGTTTTGAAGGATGAAACATTTAGAGTGGCAAATCTGCTGTTGCTCTCCTACATGTTCAAATTTTCTTGGCATACAGCAAATTGGCTTTTGCAGAGTTTCTAGGTAGTCCTGTATTTGGTATAATACGGGTTCAATAATGTGTAGATTCTTGTCCTCTAAACAGGTATTTTGTTTGGCATTTTGCATCTAGGAGGAAGAATCTTAACTAATTTAATTTCAAAATAGTTTGACTGAACTTAGGGAAAATGTATTATCCCTCAGCTGGGAGACATCAGTGCTATTCAAGACAGAAATTCTCCTTTTTCACCTACCTGTCACCTGAATTTAAAAATATAATGTCTTACTTCTTCACCTGACAAGTACATAAAGCAATTACATTTTCAACGCATTGTCCTTAACACTTTTCAAAAGTATTGGATACCAAGATGATAATTCCCACAGAAAAGGATGTTTGATAGGTTATGAACAAATAGATTCCCAAGCCTCTTCCAGTTTCTGAGGTACATATATATATCTTCTAATTATTCCGTTGGCAAAACTGAAGCACAAAGTACTACATCATCCTGCCCAAAGACAGAAAGCACATCCAAGGGAGCAGAAGAATCTTTAATCTAGTTTCTAAGTTTTGAGCCTCAGTATCAGTACTTCATTGTTAATAATTTCACCAACACACTGTAGAATTTTACAACTTAAAAAAAATATGTTTGAGAACACTGTTTTAATTGGTGAAGATGTAAAGCAGAATGATTAACAGACCATGAGGATACTTTCATGGCTGCTCATGGGAGATCATTTATGATGGTGTGAGTATGGCTCCCAAAGCTGTGGTCAGAGTGCTCAGAATGTCTGTTCAGAGAGATCCCTAACAGACACTCAGAAAAGAGAATGGGAACAATGTGATAGAAACAACTATAAATCAGAAAAACAAAACACTCTAGATACATCAGCTATGCAGGATAATATTTAATCCCAGGCCAGATGTCTTGGGTAAGTATTGTTCACTTGTTTATTTGCAATATTTTGATTCAATCATCTATCTTTTGTTGATTTTATGGCAGTAAGTGCATGACAGCACACTGTGACACTGCAGAGCCATTTGCTACACAGAAATTTGTATTAATGTCGACTTATTAATTTTTACCATATACAAAACACTTGAGAAAAGACAGCTTGTAATGTCTGCAATAACAGTGAAGGCACATCCAATCTATCTCATTACTCCTCTTTGTTAAGGGTAACTCATGCAGAGTAATGGGTCAGTCTAGTGCCCACGAGCCCCGTAGTGAAGACCTGGGCACAAGAGACACTAAAAGACTTAAGGGAATTTCTGCCGGAGAGGCTGTCAAATTTGCAAGACTGCTCCACAGAAACCTCATTTTCCAATGTTTTAAAGGAGGAAAAAGAGGAAGGAAAGAACAATTGGAAAACCTTAGCTGTCTGGTGATGTGTGTAGAAAATTTTTTTCCAGTTGATTTTGTTACAATGTATTATTTCTCCTGTATTTTAAGCAGAATTTCAAATGCAATAGCATTTGCCTGCTGTTGTATGGAAACTGTTCTTTCTCTTTTCTCTGAGCAAAATCATACTAACTTGCATGTGTTAACGGCTCTTTGGAAAGAAGTGAGAAGCCAATAGGGAAAGAGAACACGGGCCATCTTCTTTTTGTAGCAGAGGCTCAAGGCAACTTAAACGTACTTGTGGACAGCTGCTACCAAAACTGAATTACAGGTAGAAAAGTTTTAGAGTTCTTCCTAAAACGTGCAACATAGTCAAGATCTTCTTGACTACTTTACCTCCTTGAATTACACAAGTAGTGCTAAGGAACAATGACCAGAATCTTGGGGTAGGACAAGCACCTCATCAGCTATTTTAGGAGTTCCAGATGTCAGCTGTCAGAGCACGCAGTTTACTGCAGGAACATTTTTACCTGCTCAGCAGCCTGGTGTCAGGGAAGTCATCAGTAAGTTTCTTCTGAGTTTCCCCATCACCTGCAAGAAGGGAGTGGTAACACACCTGCTCACCACATACTGTGTATTTGCTTCTCTTTAGGATTTCATTAATCAGTTAATAGCTACAAAGCATACAGAAGATGTTAACAAATATTCACAGCAATTCAGAGGTGTAAATTAGTGTTTGCTAATAGAATTTTCTCACTGCTCAACACTTTGCTTTCCAAAGTCTGTCACCTGATGCTATTACAGCTGATAATTGAGTCAGTCTCACCAGGAGTGTTTTGGACAGGCTTCCCTTGGTAGTCTTTTCATGCTGAAATATGTTATTTTGAATGCTACTGGCTAGGAACTTTTTTATCTTTTGTATTTCCTAGGTAATCCTCAAATGATTCTGCAGAGTCTGCTTTGAGCTTAAAGGAGATATCAGCCTTCGACTTAGATTTTTCTGTTATTAAGTTTTCTTGGCATTGAGACAACGGAGGCACAAAATCACAAAATGAAATATATAAACCTTTAGAATCAGTTTTAAGTAATGTTAAGTTTGATGGCTTTGTAACAGTAGCAATGGAAAATTACTGAGGTGCATGATTCACAGAAAAAAAGAGTACAGCTAGAGAATGTACTGAGAATTCTTGTATAAGATAAACCATTGTAGTTGACATAGTTTTAGGCCCTTACGACCTTAGTACAAAATGAGTGTAAGAAAAACAGGCTAGAAGAACAGGACATAAGGATAAGGAGTATCTGGAATGGCAGATGTCCAGGATGGGCTGCAGTTAAACTAACTGATAAGTAGAAGGACAGGATGATTGCTATGTCTGTGGTGTTAACGAACCAATTAAGCAGGTATAGACATCTATTGTGCATGCTTCAAAGGCTGCTAGAAATGATGAAGATTGTTGGAAGAAAGTAAACCACCCTCAGAGACAACCACCACATTTTTGTACGCATGCGGGGAACTTTCTGGAAAATTCTGTAGTCTATATGTAGCCTCATGAATATGTATGTATGCCCAGCGGCTATATATGGACAGCTTGTGTAGCAGTATGGGGACACACATTAGGAGGAGCTATGCCCCATGTCTCCTGGTGCCGTAATAAAGAATACCTGCTTGTCAACTTGAAAACTTTGTTGGCGAGTTTGTTCCTGGAGTTTTCTCTGAATCAGCATTAGGAACTTAAATCTAGACAATACTTTGTCACATATAAAATTTCCTGCTTGTCCCACGTTAGTAGCAGCAAGCAAACAAAAAGAGGTAATTGATGTTATTTCTTTATATAAGAATCCTCCTGCGCTCTGTGATGGATACATCAATTATTGCCTATTTTTACTACAAGGCCAACTAGATCATTGAATGATTCCAGAAAACTTTTACAAAGGAAGGTAGCTGAACCTCAGTCTAAATGCAGGTTCAGTGTGGGATTTTTATTACTTTGGTTTTGCTCCGCATATGCTTAGAAAATGTCTTCCATATTAGGAGATATTTGTATGTAAGAACAAGTTGAAAGGGGTTCTAAAAACTTAAATTAGTTAATTAAACTCGTTCTCATAATGCAAAGTGGTTTGTGAGCATGCAAACTTAAGACGCTATTGCTCTCATGTTGAAGCTCACCTTCTTATTAGCTGAGCTGACACAGTTTTTTTAGAGACCTCACTGTGAATCAGAGAGAGGAGCTTATCTGGCTCTCTCATGAAAAAAAAATAAAACAAATTATATTTTTTTGCAAGTCATTTGAATTCCCCATTCTTTTTCATTACACTGCCCTTCAGACAGTTGTTTTGGTACAGGTAGGAAGCAAAGAACAAATAGTGTTGCTGATGAATACTTTGTCATAGTGAACTATGGTCTAAATCTTTTTAGTGAATCCAGTTTTATAAAACCTGTGTAAGATGGCTCAGATCCTTTTTATAAACTCTGAGAGTGGGAACTAAGACTTACTGATTCAAATGTCAAAAAATATTCTAATAATCGGAATAGTTTTCCCCTCCATAAAACCATTTACAACACCAATTTTCATTACTTAATTGTAAATCTCATGCTATTCTGTGTTCTGAAATCTCTCACTATTTGCATTTTAATGAAATAGATATCTATCTTCATCCCTCTAGGTTCCTGAAAAATATATATCCAGCCCAAACTTCTGCAGAAAATACCTCCCCCCTCCCAAAAATAAAAACCAACACCACCTTGAAAATAAAAAAGCAAATTGTACTTCGAAAGAACCCAAATATGCATGCAACCAGGAGGCAGTGTCTTTGGTTTGTGAGGGGTAGATTCACAAACTTGGAACATTTCAAGGTGGGCAATGTTATGCCACAGCAGCCAAAGCTCATACTGGTTGGCAGCAGCTCTGGACTTCACATAGAATCAAAACATTGCTTTTCAGACCTCTCCAATTACACCTTCTACAGCTCTGGAACACCTAAGGTCTATTCAAACCCTGATTCCACCCTCATCTTCTCTCCCCATCCTACCATCAAAGATTTCATTCTTTTATTCACAGAATAAGATTTCTGTTCTTTTTTAAAAAATATTTTCTCTTTATTATGAATTATAAGTGTCCTTCTGGCAGCAAAAATCCCTTACCTTCAGTCACATGATTATGACCATTAAAAATCATATGTTCCCAGGGAGATAATATACTTACACTGTTTTAGCGTGAAAATATCAATCGTACCTCAGGAACACAACGCAATCTGCTCAATAGTTTGAAGCCAAAAGACCTTGTTCTGAGGTATTCAGTGCTATTACACAGATTACTTTCTGCTTCTGTTGTTGTTTATGCTGATTGTCCTCATCTGTCTAAATTACAGGTGGGCAATAAAGCCCTTAGGAATAAAGCCTCTCCAGATCCTAGCACAGAATTTTTTAACAGCTACTAAAAAGACTCTTTCAGAAAATCTGAGGACATGTATGGTTTGAATTTGTTAGTATTGTATACACACCTTTCAGCATGGTCAGTGATCAGACCCCATTAAAGAGTCTCAGTAATTTGGAGATTTAAAGAGTTGTCTGTATCTGGGGATACAACAGTAACCAGATGAGCTTGGCGGACACTGCTGGGTTTGGCTGGGATGGAGTTAATTTTATTGAGCCTGTGTGGTACCGTATTTGGGGTTTGTGACTGAAACAGTGTTGGTAACACTACTGTTTTGATTACTGTGGAGCTGTACTCACTCTCAGGATTTGTCTTTTTCCCACCCTGCTACCACTACAGAAACTAGGCAGAGGGGTGGGAAAAACCTGAGAGAGGACACAATTTGGACAGCTGAACCAAACTGACCAAAATGATGCCATGTAATGTAATGCTCAATAAAAAGGGGGGTGGCGGGGAAAGGGGAGTTGTTTGAAAGAGCTCCATTGCTCAAAGGCTTACTGGGCATTAATCTTCTTATGAGAGGTGGTGATTGATTTTCTCTGCATCACTTATTCCCTCCTCCTCTTTCCTTCATTTATTAAACTGTCTTTATCTTGATCCATGAGATTTCTCATTTTTGCTCTTCCTGTTCACTCCCCTATCCCACTTAGGGGAAAGTAAGCAAACAGCTGTGTGGTACTTATCCGCTTGTAGGGGTCACCCCACCACAGTCATATTCAAGAGGCTGGGAAAAATAATAGTATGGAATTCAAGATATTTTTAGTCTTCACAAAAATATCGAATTACTTTTTCCATATCCAGCTTTGTTCACAAATGTCCATATTGTCCATCAGCAGTATCCATTGCTGAAATTACATTAAACACAGCTCTGAAAAGTAATACTTCAAGGCTCTACATGTTCACAGAAGGCAGCTGAAGTAAAGCAAATCTCATTCATATGAAATTGGAGAAATCCTTCTGTACTTCAGTCCCTACCAGTAAATGCTGACATTCTGAGATAATCATACTCTCTTTCATGTTACTTAATCACAGTACTGAAGACTGAAGGATGTCTTCGTCTTTCCCAGCCCACCCTAGGCAGCCCAGTATCTCATATTGCCCAGACCCTCATAGGAATCTTGTGCTCCTCTGAGGGAGTCCCCCATGAACGAGTCTTCTCTCATGCCCTGAAATCCATTCCTGTATTTTCTCATCTTCCTTTATTTTTGCATGCTGTGACTGATCTACTTTGGTAGTATTCAGCATTGCACACAGCATTTATCCCCAAGTTCTTGTCTTTTTTGTGGCTTTGGAAATAATTTGCAACTCGGATGTGGTTCTTAATATCTCAACTGTCTATTCAGCTGTGTTTGCAGGACTCACAGAGCCACAAAATGTCTCCAAAGAAAAGCCAGAAGAAGCAAAGTGAAACAAAGAAAATAAGCAGACCCAAGGCCTTAAAAATCACCTTTGTCCTCTTTAACCAAGGAAAGAATACTCTTAGTATCACAAGGACTTATGTCATGGTTTAAGCCCAACTGGTAACTGAAACATAAAAAAATATAACTCCCACGGGCTGAGATAAGAACAATTCAGTAACTAAGGTATAATACAAACCACTACTGCTACCACCAATAACAATAATGATAAGGAAAAATAACAAGGGAACAGAATACAAACATTCATCACCTGCCGACCGATACCCAGCCAGACCTGAGCAGTGATCAAACCCTTCTGGGTAACTGCCCCCAGTTTAGATAGTGGGCATGACATGCTGTGGTATGGAATACCCCTTTGGTTAGTTTGGGTCACGTGTCCTGCCTCTGCTTCCTCCCGGCTTCCCCTCCTCCCTGGCAGAGCATGAGACTCAAAAAGTCCTTGGTCAGATTAAACATTACTGAGCAGCAGCTAAAAACATCAGTGTTATCAGCGCTGTTCCCAGGCCAAAAGTCAAAAACACAGCACTGCACCAGCTACTAAGAAGGAGAAAAATGACTGCTACTGCTGAACTCAGGACAACTCAGAAATATGTAAATTTTTTTCTTGTGTGAAATGGGGGGAATGGAATAACCCAGAGTTATTAGTTACAAGGGAGATTTCACATTCAAGTTTCTCCTGTCTCATAGAATTCCACACTGGAGCTTGTAGATGACTACCTATGTGATAGGGGTACACTAGTATGCACACATCAACATCTAAATGGAACCAATAAAGAACTTTATTGCTAAATATTTATTCGTATAATATGCTAATTCATGGATACATAAATGCTGTCTTCTCATGACTCAGCATTGCATCCTAATGTGTATGATAAGACATGAAAACATGTATTCATGTGGTCCTCTGAATATCTTCATATAAGCTGGAAGAGAGCAGACAAAACGGTGTTAGAGTATTGTGTTCTATGAGAACATTCCCAGTCAAATTTTATACTCACAAATTCTATTTCTAAAGCTTTTGGGAACTTTCAGAGACTTCATTTACCTAACAAAACAAAACAACCCAAGGACTGCCCCAAAATCCTGAGGCCATCCGCTGCGGCTAGTCTTAAAACCATACATTTACGTTTTCAAGCTCCAGAACCTGGCACCCGTATTCAAACTGCACAGTAGGAGTTGAAATTGACACACACTATCCCATGAAATAAACCTGGTCATAGCCTAGGAGAATAATAGCTGACACAAGCCAAAACCACCCCAAGGAATCTGCATAGGCAATGATTAGGTGGTATGCAAGGCTGTGTATCAGGGCTTCAGTCTGATCACTGGCTTTTCTTTTCTTACTAGTACTAAGAAGTCTATTTTTGGACTTGAGGCCATTTGGGTTCCAATTTGAAACATTCTGAAACCCCAGGTACTTGAATAAGATATTTCTAATTTCTACAGGGGACACTTTGATCCAGAAACAAAACACAAAAACACTGTTATCTGGAAGAAATCATCATAGAATCAGAAAATAGTTAGGGTTGGAAAGGACCTGAAGATCATCTAGTTCCAAGCCCCCTGCCATGAGCAGGGACACCTAACACTAAACCATCCCACCCAAGGCTATGTCCAACCCGGCCTTGAACACCGCCAGTGATGGAGCATTCACAACTTCCCTGGGCAACCCATTCCAGTGCCTCACCACCCTCACAGTAAAGAATTTCTTCCTCATATCCAGCTTGAACTTCCCCTGTTTAAGTTTGAACCTGTTACCCCTTGTCCTATCATTACAGTCCCTCATGAAGAGTCCCTCCCCAGCATTCCCATAGGCCCCCTTCAGATATTGGAAGGCTGCTATGAGGTCTCCACGCAGCCTTCTCTTCTCCAGGCTGAACAGCCCCAACTTTCTCAGCCTATCTTCATACGGGAGGTGCTCCAGTCCCCTGATCATCCTCGTGGCCCTCCTTTGGACTTGTTCCAACACTTCCATGTCCTTTTGATGTTGAGGATACCAGAACTGCACACAATACTCCAAGGGAGGTCTCACAAGAGCAGAGTAGAGGGGTAGGATCACCTCCCTCGACCTGCTGGTCACGCTCCGCTTGATGCAGCCCAAGATATGGTTGGCTCTCTGGGCTGCAAGCACACACTGCCTGCTCATGTTCATTTTTTTCTACCAACACCCCCAAGTCCTTCTCTGCAGGGCTGCTCTGTATCTCTTCTCTGCCCAACCTGGAGCTGTGCCTGAGATTGTTCCGACCCAGGTGGAGTGCACTTGGCATGGTTAAACTTCATCAGATTGGCATCAGCCCACCTCACAAGCGTGTCGAAGTCCCTCTGGATGGCACTCCTTCCCTCCAACGTATCAACCGAACCACACAGTTTGGTTTCATCGGCAACTTGCTGAGGGCGCACTCAATCCCACTGTCCATCTCACCGACAAAGATGTTGAACAAGACCGGTCCCAACACCGATCCCTGAGGGACATCGCTCGTTTCTGGTGTCCAGCTGGACATTGAGCCATTGAGCACAACTCTTCGTGTACGGCCATCCAGCCAATTCTTTCTCCACCATGTGGTCCACCTATCAAATTGATGTCTCTCCAACTTAGAGACAAGGATGTCATGGGAGACAGTGTCAAACGCTTTGCACAAGTCCAGGTAGATGACACCAACTGCTCTACTCCTGTCCATCAGTTCCGTAGCTCTGTCATAGAAGGTCACCAGTTTGGTCAGGCAGGATTTCCCCTTAGTGAAGCCATGCTGGCTGTCACCAACCACCTTGTTGTTTTTCATGTGCCTCAGCATGTCTTCCAGGAGAATCTGCTCCAAGATTTTGCCAGGCACAGAGGTGAGAGTGACTGGTCTGTAGTTCCCTGGCTCATCCATTTTCCCCTTCTTGAAAATGGGGGTTATATTTCCCTTTTCCCAGTCATTGGGAACTTCACCTGACTGCCATGATTTTTCAAATATGATGGACAGTGGCTGAGGAACTTCATTTGCCAGCTCCTTCAGGCTCCGCTGATGGATTTCATCAGGTCCCATGGACTTGTATACATTCAGGTTCCTAAGATGGTCTCGAACCAGATCCTCTCCTACAGTGGGCCTAGGATCTTCATTCTCACTGTCCCTGCATCTGCCTTCCAAGACTTGGGTAGTGTGGTCAAAGAATTTGCCAGTGAAGACTGAGGGAAGGAAGCCGTTAAGAACCTCAGCCTTCTCCAAATCCAGGGTAGCCAGTTCTCCCGATAGCTTCTGGAGAGGGCCCACATTGTCCCTAGCCTGCCTTTTATTTGCAATGTGCCTGTAGAATCCCTTCCTGTTATCCTTAACATCCCAAGCCAAGTTTAATTCTAAATGGGCCTTAGCTTTCCTAACCTGGTCCCTAGCTTTCTGGACAACATCCGTATATTCTTCCCAGGCCACCTGTCCTTGCTTCCCCCTTTTATAAGCCTCTTTTTTCCTTCAAATTTTCCTCAGCAGCTCCTTATCCATGCAAGGAGGTCTCCTGGCCCTCCTGCAGCACTTCCTTCTAGTAGGGATGTATCGCTCCTGAGCTTGCAGCAGGTGATCCTTGAATATCAAGCAACAGTCTTGGACCCGCCTGCCCTCTAGGGCTATATCCCATGGAACCTTACTGAGCAGGTTCCTGAAGAGGCCAAAAATTGCTCTCTTCAAGTCCAGGGCAGTGAGCTTGTTGCACGCTCTTCTCACTGTCCTGAGGATCTCAGACTTGACCATCTCATGATCGCTGTAATCAAGGCTACCCTGGAGCATCACATTTCCAACCAACCCTTCCCTGTTGGTGGGGACGAGGTCAAGCATGGCACCTCTCCTTGTCGGCTCCTCTATTTCTTACAGAAGGAAGCTGTCTTCCACACAGTTGAGGAACATCCTGGATTGCTTGTGCCTGGCTGTACCATCCCTCCAACAGATATCAGGGTGGCTGAAGTCCCCCATGAGAACAAGGGCCTGCGAGCGTGAGGCTGCTCTTATCTGTCTATAGAGCGCTTCATCCACAGAGTCCTCTTGGTCAGGCAGTCTGTAACAGACCCCCACTATAATGTCTCCCATCACTGTTCTCCCTTTAAGCCTGATCCACAAACTCCCTGTTGACTGTTCACCTGTCCCCAGACAGAGTTCCATACTCGCCAGCCTATCACTAAAATAAATAGCAGTCCCCCTCCCCATCTGCAGGGCCTGTATTTCCTAAAGAGCCTGTAACCTCCCATTCCAACACTCCAGTCATAGGAGCCATCCCACCATGTTTCTGTGATGCCTATGATATCATACGCCCGTAGACGTGCACGCATCTCCAATTCCTCTTGTTTGTTCCCCATCCTACAGGCGTTTGTATAGAGGCATCTGAGCCGAGCTCTATTTGAAGCCGGCTCATTGGCTGGAGCAGCTGGAATATCTCTACATTGCTTTGACCGTTTACCATAGGTGCTGGCAAGTGACTGGGTGTGTTCGGATGGAATGATGCCCCCCTCCCACAACATATCTAGTGTAAAGCATCCTTGACCAGTCTGGCAAGCCTCCTCCCAAATCCATTCTTCCCTTTCTTTGTCAGACCAGTTCCACCAGCCCCCAGTAGAGCTGGCCTACTAAATTGAGTCCCATGTTCAAGGTACCCAAACCCCTGACTATAGCATCACGCTTCTAACCATTTATTAACCTGGCTAATCCTCCTAGCCTTTTTAAGGTCCTCCCCTGTATCCTGGAGAATTGACGAAAAGACAATCTGCACTCCAGAGCCCCGAACCACCTCTCCCAGAGCTCTGTAGTCCTTCTTTATGTTCTCTGGGCTACTGCTATCTATATCAGTCGCACCCACATGGATCACTAGAAGTGGTTAATAGTCAGTAGGACTGACTAGAGCAGGCAGCTTCTCTGCAACATTTCTGATCCGAGCCCCTGGTAGGCAACACACCTCCCCTGAGACTGGGTCAGGCCAACAGATGGGTGCCTCTGTTCCCTTCTGAGTAGAGTCCCCTACTACTGTGGCACAACGGTTTCTCCTGGCAGCATCAGTAGTGATCTTCTTTACCAGTGCATCAGCTGGTTGTTCCTGGTGGGAGTGTGGTTCCCCATCAGCCCCCTGCAGAATGGCAAAGCGGTTCTGGGTGGGGACAACAGATTAAGGAGGAAGCCCCTTGCTTTTAATTGTCCTCTTCCTCCTTTTTTTGTTGTTTTTTTCTGTTACTGTTTCTGAGCTTCCTGGGTTAGCAGCCTTCTTTCCTCCATGAGCTACAGTAGACGCTTGAGACCCCTGCACAGTCTTGTCCTGGAGCAAGCAGTGCTGTTTCCCCTCAGCTTCCCTGGCACTTTTCAGCCTAATAACAGCTTCCCGCAGCTCAGCCACCTGCTGCAGGAGGACCTCCACCAGGGGGCACAGAGTGCAGCCCTGCCAATTGTGCACCCTTTCTTCAGGAGGGCAGTGCAGGCACTCTCTACACCCCGAGCTCTGCACTGCAGCCCTCCCTCTCATCGGCTCCGTCTGGGTGCCTAAGCTGGCCACAGCCGGGGCAGCCAGAGCAGAGCTCCCAGACCGGACCCTGTTCATACTGCGAGTGCTCACCATCCCGCTCACCTGCCCGCGCGAACTGCTGTGCAAACTGCCTCGAACCCGGCCTGGTCGCTCGCGCTCCCTGGGCAGGTTTTTAACCACTCAGGGCTGGTGCTGCTCCTCCTGGTACCGCCCCCTCTGAGTCAGCTCCTCGGATCCGCTGAGCTGCCGGCTCCTGGGTAAGCCCTGTTGAGGACTTGAGGCTCCCTGGGTGCCTGCTGCTGCTCCGCGTGGAAGGTCCTGGACTCCGAGCCTCCCTCGGATCAGGCGCTGCAGGCGTCCCCTCTCGAGACAGTCAATATACTTGAGTAAAATACTACTCCTCCGGAGGAAGTGAGTTCCATAAACAGTTTCATAGCTTGTAAGTACTGTCTACTGAGAAGGTTTTTTTGTATCACTTTGCCGTATAAGTTCGCCAGTCTTGGAAAAACTGTATTGGTTTTTCCTTCTCATCAACAGCCCACTGTGCCTTTGTTTATTCCTTTTTTGTCTTATTCTTATAATCCTTTTTGTAAAAAAAAAGAAAATAAATAAAAAAAAAAAAAAAGAAAACCCAAACCACAAAAGCAAAACTAAAAATCAATCCAAACACAAAAATGAAAACAGGAGACTGAGCTCAGGTTGTGCCTGACACTGTAACTTCATTAATGTGAGTGGAAGTAGGTAAGAACCAGCCCCAGGAAGTCGGTGTTCTGTCAGTGTGTAAATCACCATGCCTGTTGTGTTACTCTCAGTTTTCTTTTGTTTGTGTGTATGACATTCTTCGTCTTTCCAGAATATTGAGAAATTTCTTGTTTGTGTACAACTCACCACTGTATTAAAATAGCTGTTTCCTAAGAAGTGTGTGACTAATCCATTGAGGATGTTGCAATACTGTGGAATTAGACTAGATATTAGCAAAAGCATATAGCAAGGACAATTTAATATGTCACAGACAAAAAATGTCATATGCATATGACTATGGTCAAAGCAAAGAAGAAACAGGAAAAACACAGCTCCATAGTTAAACACTGAGATTACACTGGGGACCAGAGACTCCCGTCTAAAGGAAAGATTTCTCACCAGAGATCTGAGGTTTTGTGGTATACATACGACATTTTTACAGGTATTTCACAGTGTTTCTCAAAAGAGCTCTACTGGCTTTTCTAATGCCAAAGGCATACAAAGCAGTATAGTCATTCAGTCAGAGATTCTTGTGTTGTAGTAATTATCTCTTTGTAAATAATCTGTGCTCTTCTCTGTGATAAATTTATCCAGAATTTGCTGTTTGCTCTTGAAACCATGTTATTACACTTTTAATATACAAACAAGCAATATGTCTTTGGTAATTGCAAAGTAATGTTAAATTATAGAAATAAAGTTAATTCATTGAGGATTCACATATTGCTTTGACCATAGCTTTTCACAAATTTGTTGACTTTTCCTTCATGCTTTATTATTATTTAAGATTTTATTTCCTTAATTTCTATTATTTTTATAACTTGTTTATTTTACAAATGTTCCTTGTTCATTCATTTGTAGAATATCAACTAGTGATAGCAGAACAAAACAAAGCTGGGGAATTTACAAAGTCAAATGCTCTTGATTCAGACCAGGATTGAGAAAGAAGGTGCTTCATTTAATGTGAATGACTCCACTTAGAAAGAGACAGGAGAACAGGTTGCAACACCAGGAGGGGGAAAAAAAGCTGTCAGTTTTAATGCAGGAGGTAAATTAAAATCTTACTTGTATATTGGCAGAAAGCCTGCATATATGATTCTTGGATTAATAGAGACTAATTGAAGACAAATTTATTCTTACTATGCCCCTAAGTTTGCTCTTGTTTTGAAGATTCTGCCCTGGTGAGACCCAGTTATCTTAAGTGATTGACAGTGAGGGGGACAGACAGAATTCCTTTTAGTAGATAGGTGCACTTTTTCTAGATCTAGATAAGTGCAACTTTTTCTAGATCTGTGTATGAGTCTTTGTATATATATGTACATAGAATCATATAGTGGAATCATAGAATGGTTTGGATTGGAAGAGACTTTAAAGACCATTTAGTTCCAACCCACCTGCCGTGGGCAGGGACACCTTCCGCTAGATCAGGTTGCTCAAAGCCCCATCCAGCCTGGCCTTGAACACTGCCAGGAATGGGGCAGCCAGAACTTCTCTGGGCAACCTGTACCAGTGCCTCACCACCCTCACAGTGAAAAACATCTTCCTAATATCTAATGTGTAAGTCTACCCTCATTCAGCTTAAAGCCAGTGACATGAACAGTGGGATTGAGTGCACCCTCAGCAAGTTTGCCACTGACACCAAGATGGGTGGTACAGTTGACATGCTGGAAGGGATACCATCCAGAGGGACACTGACACACTCAAAAAGCCTGTGCTGAGTAATGGAGCTACTTTGCATTTCCATTGCCCCTATGGCTTCATTTTCAACATGAGTTCAACACATGAGTTCAGAAGCTTATAAACGTGTGTGTAAATAACAGTTACCAACAAACAGACAGCCAGGTATCTCCATCCCTGGATGAGCATCCCAGACACTTACACCATACAGATATTGAAAATAAAATAATACATGTACAGTAAAACCACCCAATCACACATAATGTAGATTATCACTGGGACTAGAGTTATAGCCCTAGACCATGATCCACGCCTGCAGCACTGCAGTGGTAGTATCTTTTTTGCATGACTCAGCAGTGCCTATAGCCTATGTGATTTCCATTCTGTATGAATATATCTATCATCTACCCAGGTAAATGTCCAGTGAATGCAAAACTGTTATACCCACATGCATGAACACACAGTAAAATGGCATAGGCAAGCAGCAGGCAGAACAGCCCACAGAGCATGTACCCTTATAGCAAAGGACTATTATCCTAGGGATACACACACTTCACATGCAGGCAAAAAACTGTCATCCTCACAAATTTCTGGCGATTCATTCTCCTTGGTTCATAGCTCTGGAAAATGGGTTGCTGCAGCAATACTTTAAAATCTATTTATTATCTTATGCACACACTTTTATTTTAAAAGGTGCTGCACAGACAAAGAGGACTATTCATATGTCTTTCTCAGTTAATTCTTTCTTTCTTTTAATTTTCCCAGTGTGTTTTTGATTGTTTGCTGTTTCTCAAAGGCCAAAATTCAATATGTAAAAGTGCTCTTATAAAGATCTATGAACTTCTAATGTCAAATTCAATAATCTCAGCTAACATATTCACATCCCACTACTACATGAAAAGAAAAGGCAATGATGCCCCAAATTTCCACTATTTTCAGAGACACTCCAAGTTGAAAATTAAGGCTAAGTTATTGAAGTGCTTAGAAACCAAATTGATATTCTGAAAAAAGATCTCATATAATGAATTTTCCATCCAGTTTGTTTATTCTGAATCCAATAACCATTAATACACTAAATTCCAGGGAACTGAAGGCGCAAATATAGAGTTACTTTCCTTATCTTGTTTGCAGGGAAAAACCTGAATTTCAGGTCCTCAGAAAGTAGCATAATTAGTTATTTTAGAACTGCTTCTTCCCACAGTCTTGGTTTATTGTATGCCTGCAGGCCTGGCACAGAGTAGGGGCCTGCTTACAGGGGGGACCACTGTGAAGCACCAGCCCTAGGAGCCAAAGGTCATTCTCAGACAGGTTCTTCACAGCTCAGAAGATGCTGTGACAGCCTTGACCCTATGAGGACTGCAGTCCTGCTTTGTGGCTAGCAGTGGCCCATTCCAGAGATGCCTGGCTTCAATTCCTTCACAGATGAAATTACCCATGCAGTCTCAATGCTACTGCTCAATCCCTGCCAGTAAACCTGGGCAAGCAATGGAAAATAAAATATGTATAAAGAAAAAAACAAACGCAAAACCCCAAGCAACAAAGATTGCTTCCCCTCCCACACCCCCCTCTCACCCCCACAGAAAACCAAACAAATCCCAAACAAAAGAGAGTGATCTGGAAAAGCTTGTGGGTGAAGAGACTAGGGGAAGGGATTTTGATAAAATGGAGGTGGATTGAGTTTATTATAAATCATTCTTCTTCATTTTCAGAGTAAGAAAAATCCTGCTTTTAAAACAAAATTGCTATCTAATCTTGAAAATAAATATCAACACTTTTTTTTTTTAATCCTGTGTTTCCCAAATTAAATTATTCTAGAAGGATTATATTGCCTTCACTTTAGAAATTAAAAGATACCTATTGAATCCCAAGCTTATAAACATGATTACCCTGGGACCAGAAGGATTTGTGAATAAAGCAAGTTCTGTCTGCCGAAAATAAACCCAAAGGAATTCTGTTTAAATGTCAAGGGGCAAGATTCAGCTAAGTCAAAGTTAGTCTAGAGAAACAGACACTTTAGATACCTAATTTAAAAGGTAATACATTATTCCCTATAGTTAACTATTTCTTTCTTCACTGAATACACAGGGAGCCTGTAGTGACTAGCTTACGCTCAAATGTGAAGCTTAAAACATCTGTGTTAGTACAGGTATTTTCCACTCCTCGAGATTTCAATACTCTTTTCCCCTTTGTTCAGTCATACATTTTTTGCAGAATTTTAAGATTACTTTGCTCCCCCAAATCCCATTTGGACTGTATTACACTTCAGTCAAAACATTTCCTCTGCTGAGTTCATTTTCTCGTCTGATACAGTGAAGCATGAAGTGCTTGAGTATGTCAAACTTTGTGGATATTTCTACTTGAGCCCAAGAACTATGCTAGCTAAAGTTTACATTTGTAAGTTTGAAGCTGAATTATGTTCATAGCACAGATTTTATTAGGAAACCAGTCCAGAGAGTTCACATGTTGTTTATGTATGCTTCATTCAGCTCTTGCTCTTATATTCTTTTTTAATAACCCAACACGTGCAGCTTCCTTATTCATACTGTTCATTCCTGTAGCGGATATATTAAGTGCCCTGAAGCAGGATGAAATCCATTTGGAGAATGAATCATCCTGGCAGGAGCTTTGTAAAAAATGTCCTGTTAACATTGTTGGGAACTGATTTTATTCCGCTTTCTCTGTATAATTGACACTCCTGATTTCAGTGGTCATAGTTCTGAGTTGTATGAATGTGAGGAGCATGAAAAGAATAAGATGTGAACTATTGTATCCCAGTACAGTAATTGAACTAATGTTTTGTCATGAAAGAACCTCCACCTGTCATTTGAGGCTATCCATCATGTATTTTTCTTCAGCAATATTTTTGACTGTTTACATGAAATAATCAACATTGCAGAATTATGCCGAATCATTGGGAAATTGCTATTTTCATTCCAGTACATTTGAGCTCAAGTAGCAAAAGCCCCACCTCTGCTTCTATATTTGATTTTAGCATCTTAATAGAAGATGTCTTGTAAGGTAAAGAATCCTGCAGAGAAAGATCAGGAGCTGTGGAGAATCCATACAATACCAGTTTGATTGTAGTACGTGTAGAACGTAGTCTCAGGCTGAATAATTATGCAAAAGATAAATCGTCTAGCCATGTAATTAAGTCAGAATTACAGTGACAATAAAGGTACAGTTAAATTCTTCTTGAGACATTCAAATTATGAGAAATGTTAGTATATTTAATTGGCATTTAACAAGATAGCTATAGCAAGTTAATTAGATATCAATTTACATACTTCATAAATGTCAGCATTTTTAACAATTATGTCCACATTTAGAATACAGTTCAGCTGTGGGTATCCCTGGCTCCAATAGGTGTGATTGGTAGCCCTAGCTGTATTTCTCTTCAGTTCCTATATCATGGTCAAGATGAATTAGTTAATTAGTTAGGATGAAATTACTTTTTCCCTTCCTCTTGCTTTTTCACATTAACCATCAGTATTTTACAAAACATTTGGTCTCCAGATCTGACAAGCTAGACACTGATAGCTACTGGACAATTTTAATGTTAATATCACTGTACTTCACCTTCATACTGTAAAATACCGAAAATGTTCAAGCTGATGGTTTACAAATGAAACAGGTGTATACTCACCATGATTATAATTTGCTCTGGTAAATTTGTGATCTGGTGATGTTAAAAACTACAAAGCAGGGAAATGAAACCCAGAAGCTCTGTAAGCCCTTAATTACCACAAATAACAGAACAAGAATTTTAAAAAGTTATGCATAGCAACTTATCAGAGTCACTTTAAAAGTCAGTTAGAAGCAAAAAACATTAAAATAGTTTGCCAAGTAAGTTTATAACACTTCATTTTCAGCAGAGTTTCTTAATCATAAGATTGCATAAAAATGGCTGTGAAGATAAGTGGATTTGTTTGGCTGGGTTTTGTTTTGGGCTTTTTTTCTCCCTTTCTTTTTTCTCCCAGACGCTAAGATAAAAGTAAGGTGTTTTAAGATTCCATTAAATGAAAAGTGATGATGGTTCTTTGAGATTTTACTTTGATGAATGTGTTATATAGCGCCTGGAATTACAATGAGAAAGACAGAGACACTTGGGTGGGAAGAGTGAGAGATAGAATGGCAGACAAGGAACAGAAGGTGGGTAAAATGGGTGAAAATGCTCTATTAGTGTCATGCATGTTCTTCTGCTTTATTCTCACATGTCCTGTTTGGAGGCTGTTTTCTACCAGAGGTGTTCAATATTAGGGGCAAGATTTCCAGAGCTTTAACCAGCCAGATCTGTTTGAGATTTTAGTGAAAGATGGCTAAAAATTTTTAAATGGTATTGTGAAAACATGCAAAGTAATAGTATGCATGTTTCTAAAAAGAAAGCTTTCTTATTTATTCTGATATTATATCGAACACAATCAGAGCATGTTTTCACTGTGCCTGATCTGCTTCTGGGAAGACAGTGCTCTTCCACCCACAAGAGTGCACTGGGCTTCTGTCTAGAGTTTCCAGGAGCTGGCCTCTTGGAGTTATTGTCCTACTTGGCTAACAGATAGTGATGAAGAGTGCTCAGGAATAGGGGATTAGGTTTATTTATTGTGGGATGCAGGTGACTCACCTAAAGTCTGCAGTAAAGCCCGCATCGTTTCTAGTAAGAATTTCAGTGGTTTTCACTGGCTTTAGCACATAAACTACCTTGCACATATTTAGCAACTAGCAGCAATAGCACACGATTTATGAGACTAGTAAGACAAAGCACCACACATAAAACCAAGCAAACCATCATATATAATAAAAATATTTATCTCAGTAGTACTTAAAAAAAAAAAGAGAAAATTATAATATTGTACTGAAAGCTTCCCAAAGTTGTTTCCATTTTACAAGTATTTCTAAACTCAAATAAAATTCAACAAGGGCAACACACTGGCAGTTAATATGCTGGCTATGTTCTTATTTTCTGCTTTCTCAGTCAGGTTTTATTCCCTAGCGGCTCAATGGCTGTTTCAGCACTTTTCTTTAAAAAGCATTCAAGACACATACAAATTCCAAGTTAATAAAATTTCACCTGATATTTATTTTGAATTTTCCTGCTGTTACATTTACTCACATAAAAGTGATTACCCAATTTTTACTTGGAACATTTACTACACCCTTCCTATGCTAAACATTTACAGACCAAAAATTTAAGCAAATAAGCATCATACTTTCCAGCAGCTGGGTTGTAATAATACCAAACTTGTTGATTTCTGTTAATCTTTCTGTAATGGTTCCTTCAGGCTCATAATAATTCTTTATGTCTTTTCCCAGATTTCCCTGGTTTTTTTCAGTATCATTTGGATATCAGAGAAATGCTAGAAATTATTATTAGGACTTTAGGAAGTGGACCAAATTCTACTTTCATCTGGAAAACTATAAATCTGAACAATAAGTTATTTGCTATTTGGCTACTGGCCTGTGTGGATTTAGTCCAAAAGAAAGCCAACATAACTGAGAGCAGAACTGTCCCTTAAAACACAACCTAAGCAATCAAGGAGTAAATGTACTATATTTAGGTTATTTTTATGAACTACTGTACTAGTTGCATTTTCTAAGTCAAACTCAAACCCAGTAAAATTGGTAAAACTTAAAACTGCAGGTTTTTACTTTTTTTTTTTTTTTTCTTTAAATAATAAAGACCCAACAATCCTAGACTTAAATTAATTGTGTAGGGTCACTAAACATGCTGAGTACATATTTACCCCCCCCAAAAAAAAATTACTGTGTACATTGCAGTTTATACCTATCTCATAAGAGTGACCTAGTTATATATGTTTGGCAGTTCTAATCTGTGGTCACTTTAAAGAACCTGTAACCAGTGCAGACAACAACTGGACATGGTGAATGGACATTTTCAGCCCCAGATTTTTGAACCAGGCATCCTCATATGCTATGAACCCTTTACTTGAACAAGTCTAACACTTGTTGGAGGGAAAGTATTAGAACTCAAATGAACAAATTTTTTAATGTAGACTGATATATTTTTAGATTATTTCAGAAGTCATTTTCCATTGAAAATTGTATGCAACACAAAGTTGTAATTTCATGCAGTAAGAAAAAATAAAGTCAGTGTCTATAGACCTGTACAGATATTTGGCATTTTTAAATAAACAGACCCTCATTATAGTCTCACTGGAGTATATGTTTGGTTTTGCCTCTACTGTAGGAGCAATTGGTACTTTTTATATTACAGTGTTTCCTGTAAACAAGACAATAAGAAAAAGGAAAATAAAAGCTCTGTAGAGAGAGGCAAGTTTGTGAGTGCACCTTGAGCTTATCTGCTGTGAGAAGTAAAATACCTTCTGAAATAAATCCTGGGATTACAGAAGTTATTAAGACTCTTCTTATTCATTATGCTGGACCTGTAGTTTGATTCTTCACTCTGATCAGTATATGTGTTTAGAAGGGTGCTGATTAGCTACGCTGGAAGCAAAATTGTAGTATCCTGTGACTTGATCCTATGTGGATTCATGGCTGTATATTAATACAGCTGACATTTCACTGCTGCCTTCCAAACGCAAGTTTTGGTTGACTCTCCTATAGCTGAAAATTGTCCAAATCTCAAAAGTCATTAACCCAGGGAAGAATCTCGCAGATGTGTACAAGGAAGGATGATTTCAAAGACTTTCTCTGCTTAGAGATACAAAGAACTGACATTTTTCTTCCTGGTGTAAAAAAGGAGAAAATGTAGTTGCCGGGGGTACTTATTTAAGGGCATTCACCGAATCCAAATGTGTCACAAGATTACAGTGTCTTTGAGGAAATTCTTCTTTAAAAAGGTAGCATTTTACTTAGTTTTTTATAAGCATGTGTTGCAGGGAAAAGAAATCCACATTACAGCCCAAGTGTTGAAGGCATTCTCTCTAGTTAGTGGAGAAAGATCTTCATAGAGTAAAAACTTGGGGAAGCAGATTCACCTGCTAGGGGTGCTTCACTTCATTAACAGTACAGGATGTTAATAACTAACTAACATGCTAATTAATTTTTTTCAGCCAAGTGACCAAAGTGAAAAGGAATGTGCCCAGATAGCTTAGAAATCACAAGACTCATAGCTTTTCAAGAACTTATTCCTAGCTCCATTTCAATTTTGAAGGTTCATGGCTTACAGGTGTAGGCAAAAGGCAATCATTCCACTTTGCAGCAATTCTTTTAGTTTTCTTTCTGAAGCAGAATCATTAAGCTGCTTCAGAGTTCTCTTAGACGAGAAATTGACAGTCATCATCCAGCAGATACATCCTAGTCAGCTTGTGGTAGTGGTCAAGATTCAGAAAGATCATTTCTTAAGGGCTGGTTGAAAGAAGCTTTCAAAGTTCCAGGAATTTTCAGAGACTGCTGAAATTAGCCAGGACTCTGATGTGATATGGTTATCATAAAAGCTTTTATTAATACATTTTTCCTCTCTCTGAGATAGCAAGCAATAGCGGCATAGAAATATGGAGAAAGCTTCCTCTGAACATATTAACCCAGAGAAATCTTTTCTTTTTATTTGGTGATTGATTTGGTGGAGAAACCTTACTTTCTTCTAACCAGGTTCTTCAATTGCTGTTATGCAACCTCTGCATTTTAGTTCAGAAAAAGTTATTCTTGTGAGAAAGGGTAAAATAATCATAAGAACTTTTGCTTTTGTACAGTTAAACTCAGTTCTTAGAGTTTTATTAATTTTTTTCCTCTAACTTTTAGATTTTTATGCACCATTATTCTATTCACAATGTATTAGTAGGTAAAGTCATGTGCATTCCAGCCCTAGTTGGTGAGTGAAGTCTTGATGTGGTGTCATCTGCAGAATTCAAAACTGGGTGGTATTAAACCCAATTAGATTTGTTAACTGGTTTTTGCTTTTTACGCAGTAAGGGAAACTCACTGACGTTCATTTTGGAAATGAGGTAACAATGACTTTTGAAATACCGTCAGCTCAAAAATGTGAAGTCAATATCAATTCAATAGCGAATTAAAAGGACTTATTATATTGTAAAAACTAACAACTGTGCAGCTTATAGCAATGAGTTAGTAATCATTCAAAGAGCATCAGATGTAAGTTCTGAAAGTAATGGAAGGGTTCAGAGATAAACTTTTTAATCAAGAGTTTTATACTGTCCTTGCAAGCTAAATATTTTTCAGCTTAAAAAAGTGTGTTATAATGACTTTATGATGTAAGTATGAAAGTGTTACATTAGACATAATCTGTGTCTTTAAATACAGGCCTACACACAATTCAATGACTAATTGTTATATTATTTGGGATGACTAACCAAAATAGAAATGATTTCAGGTTGCTGATAAGTAATTTTTATTCTCTTTTTTTTTTTTTTTTTTTTGCAATACAGGAAGGAAAAGCTCTTGAAATAAAATGTTCACATGACTTCCCCCCCCCCCCCCCCCCCAAGCCGGTATATAATGGTTTAATTTGAGCTTTTTTCATTTGTCTTTCGCAAAGACTTTCTTCTCCTGATTAAACTAAAATAGATTTTGAATTACAATGTCATTTTGAAATAGCAAAAGGAAACTCCTAGTTTTTTTCTGGTTTCCCACCCATTTTTCTAGCTTAAACATGATGAAAAATTCAAAATGAATTTGTGAATTGTTTCAGGATGATATGTTTTCACTGAGAAATGCTTCTGCCTGGAGAGTTGCCCCAGCAATAGTCCTGAATAATGCACTGCAGGTAGCTTTTCCCATGAGAGCACAGAGGCAATTGTACATTTCACAGATGTTTCTCTGGATATAGTCCCTCCAGAGCTCTCCTCAGAAGGAAATCCCACTTTAGTCCCTAGAAAGCCCAGCACTTTCTATTTCATCACTATGTCCTACTGCTACACTAGGGAATAACTGAAACCAAGACTCCATCTATTCCCTAGTGATTCTTACCTTTTTTTCAGTAGAACACATTAGCTAGAACAAAATGCAATAGAGCATTAGATTGGATGATATGCAGTTTAACCTCCAGTGCCAAACTAACACTTGTCCATCCACCATGATGTATTGTTATAAGAATCATAGAATGGTTTGGATTGGATGGGACCTTAAACATCATCTAGTTCCAGCTCCATGCCATGAGCAGGTACACTTTTCACTAGACCAGGTTGCTCAAGGCCCCATCCAACCTCTGTTTAAGTTCTCACATACAAGCATTGAAAATCATTCAAAGGGAAGAAAATCACTGTCAGGACTCTAAAACAGAGCTCATCTTACTGTAGTTCTTTTAAATGAAATTATCTGCAGGGTCCTAAAACTTTTTTCCTCACCCAAATCTGGCCATTTTGTAGCATCTGTTACTGTGTTTTAATGCTGCCATTATCTTGGAAATGTCATTTGGGTTTCTCCCTCATGTAACCTGTATCTATTTCAGAGCATGTGCACAGGTAAAGTCACAATTTAGCTTTTTGATTTTGTCTCAATATTTCAAATGCTAGATATTCTTCTGAAGCATTTCTGTTTTTCTAAAGAAAATGCTTACAAAACTATTCAAAACTTCTGGAAGAGCTACATGCATTGAAAAACCACTTACCAAATAGTGTATTTGGATAAGGATTATTTTTCTGATTATTCCATATGTCAGTAGAATTTCTTTATTCAAAAATAGCATTTAAATTCTTGAAGGACTAATTTTTTTGTCTATTAGGATTTGGAAAAGGACAAAGTTGTCATTAGTATTTTGCATTTATCAATTTTCTGTTTTTAAATATGAAAATGTATCTAGATATCCATTCAGACCCAGTACTGAAGGACCTTTACTACTGGGGGCACACAAAATTATTTTCTGTGCTTAAAGTTCATGTAACACTAGGTCAGCTTAACTTTAAAACCAAACGCACAACCCAGATTCTCAGAAGAATTCAGCTTCCTATCTCATATCAGGGTTGAAATACTTTCAAGGGTATGAGCCCATATGCTCAATATCTGGAATGCTTCTAAAAAAACAGAACATAAGCACACTCTCTGCTTTTATTTAGAAAGGCATTGAAAGGGTTTCTCCTGGAAGCTGATGGGTGAAAGACAATTCAAGATTTTCCAGGCACACCAAGAATATTGACTTTCTGAAGCTGAGTAGATGATGTGAGCTACTTCCAACAATTCAATCTACTCTATTCAGAGTACACCAGTTTATAAAGGCATGCAATCTGTAGAGGACTGTTTCAGGGTCACTGTGCTACAGCCCTCTTGACACAGCCAAAAGAAAGTCTTGAATAGAGGATAAGAAGTCTGATTACTGATTAGCTTCAGTGTTATTTCAATCAGTTCCCAGAGGAAGTTAGCAATCTGCCCAGTATCCCACAAAAGATTGCTATTAAAGGGGCATTACGATAGAAACACTCAATTCAGAAAGGTTTGGGTTTTGGTTTTTTGGTTTGTTTTTTTTTTTAGTTCTTGATAAATCTGGGTTTGAGGAGGAGGGTTTTCTTTTTTTCTATCTTAAGTTCTATTTAAGGACTTCTTGACTATAAGACTCCTTCACTGAATTTAGCCTGCAAAGTACCTTTGATTCATTTATGCTTGCTTTGGCCATGTTGCATGGATTATTTAGAACTTTATACTAGAAAGAATTTTCTCAGAGGCAGTCCTGCTCCTGCAGGTCAAGTGCTTCTAAATTCAATTAATCAATCAACATTAGTGATTTCTTTTGAAACTAAAAAAAAATAAAAATTATATTTTATATATTTCTGTAATAATAAAAAGCGTCTTAAAGGGAACCTTGCCATAACAATCGAGGTGTTCCTCACCACCTAAGTACACAAGTAAACAAAACCTTGCTTCACTGTGATTCAAAATGGAAACTCCTCTTTTTACATGAAAAAGGGAAATAAAGGATGGACTAGCAATCTGACCATTAATATGGAACATGAGAGAGAAAGTAAGTATCCTGCAACATATTTTCTGTTTAATCCTAAATATTTAATATTTCAGTCTTGCTTTTATTCCCTCACAACACCAAAGACCTATTACCTTCATCTCCAAAAGTGTGAGGAAGATTAACACATTAATACATCAATACACTGAGACATTCAGATGCTGTACTAATATAAGAAATACACATATCTTACACAATTACAGAAATTTACAACTACAAAAATATAAGGAAACCTACTAAAAATGCAGATACATTCACTGTGTGCATATCCTTAAATGTGTTAACTTGTATGGTCCAATATTCAGTTCCTCCTAGTTACTATTGCATCAGATTCACACACGGCAAAAGTAAAAAACTGACTTTTTTAATTATCAGTGTTGAAGGTCTGGCCTAGTGGCATCTGAATATCTAGTACGTTGGTGAAGACTATAGAATCACTACTGGTAGTATAGAACCACCAGCTGAAACACAACAAACTATTTCAGCAACTATGTCTATAGCAACTGAAACAGGTGTGAGGACTGATTTTCTGTTAGCTGTGTTTCAACTTTTATTCCATTTAGCAGGAAATAAAAATATATGGCCAAAGAAGAAAATAAAGAGCTCACTGCGCAGGGAAAAAGGGAGCTTAAGAGGAGCTGCAGTATAAATATTCATATAATACAGAAGATCTATAATTATGTATCAGGTATAAATATCATCACTGAGCTTTCAGTGCTTTTCAAAGTCCTCATTAGTCAAGAGGAGACTGCTTTCCTGGGGGTGGCTGCCTGGCTACAGGCTCTGCAGAGGCTCTATCATCTCCAAATACAGTCAGAAGTGACACTGGTAGGTGGAAAGAAAAGTATGATGAGATTTTTAGCATATCCAAAACCAGAAAAGAGTTTTGAAGATCTAAGGTTACAGGCTTAAGTGCCCAGCATGGTATCTGAGGGGTATCCTCTGCTTCTGTTCATGCAGGGCAAGTTTCAACTTGCACCTAGGCTCTATCTTGAGATTTCTGGGAGGGAAAATGAAGTACAATCACAATAGTTTCACTGATTCTGCACCCTATTGGCAACAGAGGCATGACTTCATGAACCCAACTCCAAAAATTTTTTTGTTTGTCTTTTCACCTGTCATGTAAGTAGAAAAGAAATATTAATGTAAAACCATAATGCAGTTTGAGTCACTATCTGCACAGTCTAGTTAGATACCAAGTATAAAAGCACTCGAAGTATTCCAAAAAATAAAAGTGCATATAAAAAAATTTGTACTGGCTTCAGCTATAAACGTTTTATAAAATCTTCCATATTCTATGGTAAATGCATCACTTAACAACCACATTTAACAGCTAAATATCAGCTAACGTCTCCCTGGGCCTTATCATAGTCGGGTTTCTGTCAAACCAACATAAAATGCAGATACCAGAGCTGTGGGATCTCTGATTTCAAATGGGGTTGTGTGTTCATGCTTATGTTTGGAGATATTTTCCATTCTACAACTTTGCATTATTAACTCATCAGTAGCTTCCAGGAGTCTATATTTTGGTTATATTATGAACAAGTCAGTAAATGAGAAGACTAAAGCTTTTCATCATTAATAGATCAGATGAGTTATTTCACTACAGGTAAAGGATTTGGGAAGGTATTGAAAGCTAATTGTGAAATATGCTGAAAATATGTAAAAATAAGAATAAAACCACAGTCAAAAGAACAACTGAGCAGTATGTTCAAACTGCTTTAACATCACAGAAGTGGTTCAGTTACTGTCATTTATGTTCAAATGTAGAATGGTTTATGAAGCAGTGACTTTGGTCTATGCACTTGGATCAAAAAAACCTACCTGTCACCAATGAGGGTGGAGGGGCATGAGAGCTTCATCATCTGCATCTTGCTCTTTCTGATTACACTTACAATTATGCTACCACAGAATTAAACTGTTCAGACTCTTCCTTATAATTAACACATGGCTCTGTTGTGCGACAATCACCTTCATAAAAAGAGCTTTTGAAACTGAGAAGTTTCACATTTGGGAAAGTGCACTAGTGTGCTTCAGTTTAAAGTTGAATGCAGCATAGCGAACAGAGGGAATAATTCTGCCAGTGTCCCGGAAGATCTCAGGTGTTATCTTGCCTTTGAGAGTGCAGTAGGTCAAGTCTTTTGTGAAGGTAATGTCATTGACTGGAGTTTTAAAGATCACGGTCACACCTGTTATCCAGTCCTGGCAGCCTTCCAGTAAGCCTTTTTTGTTCATCTCCATCCTGAGTTACACCACAATGCATTTTGGAGCTTCATCACAGATCTCCAAGATCTCTGCAAGCATACTCTATTTTTCTCACCATATTTAATAAATCTTTCTGAGATATTAAAAGTCATTAAAATATTTAATCTTGATTGACAGAGTTCCATCATACATTCCATAGTACCATGGGCAATGTAATCTCCCTACTGAGCAAAGACAATAGAAGTAATTGAGATCATAAGGACTCAGACTGCATTTCCAAGCACAGATTAAAACTTGTCATTATTTGCAGGGATGCTGAAAGTCTAAATCCTCAATGGAAAACCTATCCAATCATGTTTATCTATTTATTTGACAACACATTCCATAATAAGAAGAAATATATATGTGAACAACTAACAAATCATAGAGCCAATCATAGAATCATAGAATAGTTAGGGTTGGAAAGGACCTGAAGATCATCTAGTTCCAACCCCCCTCCCAGGGGCAGGGACACCTCCCACTAAACCATGCCACCCAAGGCTATGTCCAATCCAGCCTTGAACGCCGCCAGCGATGGAGCATTTACAACTTCCCTGCGTAACCCATTCCAGTGTCTCACCACCCTTACAGTAAAGAATTTCTTCCTCATATCCAGTCTAAAAGGACTATCTTTGCACTTGCTTATGAGGCACCTTTCATTAAGGTAGAATCTAGCCAAAGGATATTAAATTTGGATGAAAATGGAAAAGTGGAATTTACAAGCAGGTGAGTTATTCCCAAATTCCTGTATTTGTCCTCCAGAACTTAGTGAAAGGATCAAAGTTTATTTCTGTGGAAGAAGATTCAAATAATTTATGGAAATAAGTTCTGTTTCAGTTACGGCTTAGTATTTCTTGATTTTCAAGAACAAATTTCACTGAATTCAAAGAATTGCAATTTCATATCTTTGTAAGATCTGAAAAAGATTTGGTATCAAATGGAACTTCTTAATTCTCAAGTTTTGTGCCATACAGTTTGAGTTTTCAAATGTTCACTCTAGAAAATTGATCTTGATGTCTGAAACAAAAGGTATTTTAGGCATAAAGATGAAAAACTAAATAAAATATTCCTACTGAAACCCTAATATGTTCAGTGACTTCCTTTCAGGTGATTTTGTGCTTATTGAACACCTTGTTCCTCTGGGATTTAAGACCTTGACTATTTTTGGAATAGAAACAGGAAAGGTGAAATGTTTAAATTTTAAGTACTTTGTGATTGTCAAAATTGGTTGACCTTAGCTAAGAAAGAAGATCATCTCCACAATGAAAAATCACCATGAGGAAAATTTTAGGATGCGTTATCCCACTTAATAACACTTCCTCATATGTTTCTAATGAGAGCACCTAGAAAATACTATTATGGCTAAAGTTGCTTTAAGTTTCATTGGAGAAGCTGCTAGAAATTCACTATTAAGTAGAACAAAATAACAATAACAAATTTTGGGGAAACAATCGCCAAACAAAACGTTTTTCTAAATCAGCTTTATACATTGGTCAACACTGTATTAAGTAGTTAGAAGTGTTATTTTGTGTAGGGAGTAAGCATTATTTCATAGAAACATAACTGCAAGCAGTAGCACACAGAAGAGAGAAAGACAGGTAATCAGAAAGGCAAATTGGGGAGACTAAAGACAAAAGGTGAGAGAGCACAAAGAATAAGACTTGACTGGCATCTGGTGGGAAAGAAGCTTACAGCTGTAGGAAAAGTAACTGAATCTACTGGTATGTTTCATCTGTATTTACAGAAACTGTATTTTATATGTTCTTTGAAAATATGTAGGGTAATACCAGATACAACCTGCATATCTTCATTTTATTCTCCTGAACTAACCAGCTTGCAAGATATCTACTGTTGTTTAGCCATTACAGTCCAAAGGGTAAAAAAGCTTCATGTAATCCATTGTAAGTACATAAATATCTGCTATAAATGCTTCATGCTGTAGCTTAATTCATGCAGATAACAAGGTTTCCAGCATTTTAGAAGTGAGTTATAATAAGAACTTCTTAAATAAAAAAATTTTGTTAATGAAAATAATCAGATCTTACTACAAAAGAACAGCCATATCAGATATTTTTCTTTACTTAGCTATTAAAACTTCAATATGCCAACACTATAGATCAAGACACTATTCCATTTGACAGAAAGTCAATATATAAGTGACCAGACAGCTTTCTTTATTGAACACCAGACAAGAGTCTATGAACACCTGCAGTTAAGGGACAACTTACACGTTCAGTAGTGTTTCTCTAGTATACCCATTGAGAAACCATTATGTCGATCAATGTTTTTCTTCGTGGCTGAAAATGGGGACATAAGCATTGAGTTGCCTTCATTAATAAATCAATGTCTTTCCCAGTTCCTTTTTGTTTGTTGTCCTGTGTACAACACATGTCTAAACTAGAAAGCACCTGCTCAGATTTGGATATATCATTCTCATAATAAAGCCAAAGAAAACACAGTTTTGTAAATTTCCTGAACTTTTTTATGTGACAATGACTCATTATTGTGCCTTTCTTATCCATGAGTGTATATGAAAAATCAAATATGCTCATTTACAGAGGTAGGGCAAGTCATTAAATTATACCCATATACTTGTTTCACTTTCTGGAAATCAAAATGAGTTAATATCCCTATGAATACCTTTAGCTTAAGTCCAGTGAGAGAGGAAAAAGTATTAGGTCTTTTTTGGTTTTGTTTTAAGAAGAGATCCATTGAGGTTTTTGTTTTGATTTGTTTTTTTGAAGTGTTATGGTTTAACCCCAGCCAGCAACTAAGCCCCACACTGCTGCGCACTTGCGTCCCCTGGTGCGATGGAGGAGAGAATCAGATGGGTAAAAGAGAAAATTCATGAGTTGAAATCAAGGTAGTTTAATAGGGCAAGCAAAAAATGCACATGCAAGCAAAGCAATACAAGGAATTAATTGACCATTTCCCATCACCATCAGCAGGCAGATGCTCAGTCACTTCTAGGACAACAGGCCTCCATCATGTATAATGGCTACTGGGGAAGACAGACGCCACCACTCTGAACATCTCCCACTTCCTTTCTCTTCCCCCAGCTTTATAAGCTGAGCATGACAACATACAGCATGGAATATCCCTTTGGTCATTTGGGGTCAGCAGTCCCAGCTGTGTCTTCTCCCAGTTTCTTGCACACCGCCAACCTGCTCCTTGGTAAGGCAAGAGGCAGAAAAGGCCTTGGCTCTGTGTAAGCACTGCTCAGCAATAACAAAAACATCCTTGTGTTATTAACACTGTTTGCAGCACACATCCAAAACATAGCCTCATATTAGCTGCTACAAAGAAAATTACTCCAACCAAAACCAGCACAAAGATTTATTTACTAATATTTGTTGAAATTAGTTATGAAGATCTGGAGCTTCATAAGGTGTTTTACATGCCTTTCAGATGTTACTCAGTTAAATACAAATCATGGGAATGTCAAATGTTATTCCTTAGTATAATTTGGGTTTCAGCCACTAAAATATTAACCTAATCTCACAAGAAAGCAAAGCACATTCCATGTAATTTAAGTGATAAATTGCACATCTTACATAGTCACTATCTGAAGCACATATTTAATGAATAACTGTCAATATAATATCTCAGTGAATATTCAGGAATTAAAAATGCATAGAAAAAATAGAGTCATTTGTGAATAGTTCATAAATAGAAAATTAGTAAAATAGAAGATAAATGTGATTTGTGTTAGTTCAGACAGATAAATCTGCTAAATAGAAAAAAGGAATTCGGAAGATTGGGGAACTACCAGAATGCTACAGCAGGACTCTATCAACAGGTTACTTTGACACAAGTACTGTCATCTAGTGAAATTATACTGTAAGTAATGATAGGAGAGGAACAGGTGATTTTTAATGGATATTGATATTAAGTTTCCTTTAGGCAAGGCAAAGTCTGGTTTATGTAAAAATTTCTGAAGTATCAGTGCTACATTACATATACAGCTGGTCATGAATACCTAGTGAGGGAAGTATTTGCATCCTTAGATGAGGATATACTTTCATATGGTCATTACCACTCATTTCAAGTAATTATTCATAAAGCCTTCTCAGATGGTTGACTGCACTGATATACTATTGTGACAGGGCAATCTTACAGATTGTGCACTGTCTGTGGTCTCTGTCTCACAGGTAAAATGAAAAAAACAGCTCTGTCTCACTTCAGGAAAAGAGAGGTGCTAATTCTGACACATGCTATTGTAATAAAACCAAAGCCAAATATTCTCATAAATAGTTAAGTATTCAAAAGCAAACTATCATAGCAGATCTACCCATTTCCACATGTATTTCAATGTTATACGTGGACAGATAAAAGCAAGCAGTGTTATAATAATTTTATACCTCTGATAATTGAGATCCTAAGTTAAATCAATTTGTGCTATATTTTTTCCTGTTTTGCCTAAGTGATATACTAAGCGTGTTCCAAGGGTTCACAATCGGTTTCTTCTTTTCCAAACACTTGCCTCTCTTTAACACATGAAACACAGCCATTATTCCTAAATGTACTTTGCCACCATGCAACCATGAGTTCTATATACAGTGCGCTATTAACACCTTACTGTGATGACAGAATTTTTAATCTCTTCATGGATTTCTTTCTAGTGCTCTCTAGAAGCTTTGGAAGGTTTAGGTGATCTCCCGCAACTCTGGCAGACAGTATGGGAGTGTGTCTTTGTGGATGTTCATACCAGGCTTGAAGAATGGACTTGTGTCCTGGACTTGTTTTGACCAGCGTAATGATTCATTAATGACATTTGCATTATCTGATGATAATGTCATTTAGATTATGACTTTCTTTTCCTCCTCTCTGTTCCCAGATTCTACATTAACCAAATAGAGGTCAAACCAGAGCTGGGTAAAGAAACCCTCCTAGTTAATAGAGAGGGTTCTTCACTCTATTCCTGCCTTTCTGCTGCATTCTGCAGGTGACAGTTCAGAAACCACCTTCTCAGACTGCCTTTCAGCTGCGAAATACCATTGTCTGTTCCAATTGCAAAATTGAGCAGACCTGCCTTCAGTTTATATTCCAGAACTTTCCCAGTTGACAAGACAAACTTGAGGTAAAGATGGCTCCCAGATTTTGAACAGGAATGAGTTGGGGATCATCCAAAGGGTTCAAACCCACAAACAGCATAAACGTAACCACCAGTTAAATTTTACGGATGAAGACCCAAGATCAATGTCAAGTACCCAGTATGTTTTGAACCTCATTTTTTGGTGTACACAACCATATATGTCATTATGTGAGAAAAGTACTACTGATTTTCAGGTGTATTTCTGATAGTTCAGCTCTAAATCTGTATTTGGACCCCCAGACACTTCCTAATGTGCTACAGAAAATCCCTGAATAAAAAATATTTCTATTTAATCAAGCTTTACAGTGTCAGGACAGTCCTCTGCTGCTTTCATTGTAGGATGCTCTTGTCTCAGCATCACCAAAGCAGGTGGTGCTGAGCCACAAACCAACTGTTCCCTGAATGCATAAGGAGCCCTGAGAAAAACAAAGGAGAATTTTTTTATTTTTAAAAGTGTGATGTTGGAAGCAGATTTTTGAACTTGAGGGAGAAGAAATTTAGGCATTACTCATCATTTCAAAAAGGATAAATATTTAAAGGATTTTAAATAAGAAAAACAACATTTCTGACATCAGACTGGCACTTATACAGATCAACAATGTAGTTGTAACTAATCCTTCTAAGAGCTTTGGAAAGAAACACACCACTTGTGAAACACTGAATAAAAATAGTAATTACTTTTATGCCAGAGATATTAGACAGCTTGAATGAAGGGCATAAACATTTTCGCAATCTGTCCTTCAAAGTACTCTAAAGTTAAAACCTTTTGTACATTAAGAATAGAATACATTTATAAACTTTTTTCCCAGAGTTCTCAGTAATAATCTCTCAAGAATGCTACAGCCAGCAGGCTGAAACAGTTAGATTCACTATAACGCGTGCACATATGTTTGAGGAGGCAGGGTGGTTTGGTTGGAGTAGGTTTTTGTTTTATTTGGGGATTTTTTGGTTAAGACAGTTTTCTAGTGGGTTTCACAGTGCACTGCAATCAAAAAAGAAATAAAAAATATCAGGACTGTAAGATATTCCATGCTGAATTGGAAATAGCTTGTATTTTTCTTTCAGGTATTCAAAATGATACATGAGGATGTAGATTCATTCATAGGTTAACACCACTGCTAGTGTTCAGTCTGACTTTTCACCTGTTTTACAACCTAATCACATTATACACTGGAATAGTGCAAGAAGACAAAATGTCAGCAAAAAATTTCCTAATTACTCATTTGCTTCTATTTCCTATTTGTAATGTCATTCAAATATTTGCCATGTTTAACATGGCTGTCTTGATGTCAGAAAAACCCAACACCTTTGGCAGGTTGGCAAACTTAGAAGACACTTGCATCTTTAAAATGATATAAAGGTTGTTTTCTACTTCTGTTTCTGCAAGTTCAAACTGTCTTTTGTATTATTAATCTTTATGCTCTCAAGTGATACTTGAGAAATATTAGAGAATATTTAAGATTACATCTAGGAAACACTTACGTAGCTTTACTGAGTGACTCAGTCAAATCATCAGAAGCACTAAAAGGTTTTCTTTTTTGTGGCCTTTTCGTATTCCCAAAACTCAATCCATTTTTTTTGTAACACATGACAACTCAGGTCAACTTTAATGCATTTCATAGGACTTGCAGTCTTAAATTAACTCAGCATACTCTTTCCTGACAGCTAAAGGAAGTGGCCAGGCACTAACTGCATTGCAAATAGTATGTATTATTTTAATTCTCACCACAGCCACAGTAAAAGGTAGTCAGTGGCAATGTAAAAAGCATAGAGTAGAGCATCTCCCCTTGACTTGTATTTTCTTTTAAGATGTCAAATACTTCTCCCAGAACTACTGTGTGACTTTATGACTTCACCAGATTGCCTGAATTTAAGTTGAATTGTTCTGTTTCAGTCAAAAAAAGTTTCAGAATATACTTTGATGCAAAGGAGGGAGAGATTGCTTGGTCTAAACTGATATTTTCAATTTTTGTTCTTTCCTTCCTTTTAAGAAAATTTATCTGTAATTGCCAATTAATCTTCAATGCAAAGTTGATTATAGCCTCTACCGAATTCAAGTCTCCAGCAGAATCACTAGGCTATGATGCAGTTTATTTGAAAAGGTCAAAAACAACAACACAAAACAGCAAAACAAAACAAAACAAAAAAACCCACATTCAAACAGGAAAAAGCGTGACCAGACCATAACAATCCAACCAGGAGAATGTAGTATATGTGGCATCTGTTAAAAAGGTCTGAGCATGTTTTTGTGCATCATCTATTCAACTGAGACCTATTCAAATGAGGCAGTAAAGAAGCAAACAACAGAGCTCAAAAATCACAGTTCCTCACATGTTTTCCTCTGTCTGCCAGGTCTGAGTTAGTCCAACAGTCATGCAGACTGATTTTTCAGTTAATCAGCAATTCTGTGAATAAGAAAATCACATTTAAAGGCAAGTTGATTTTCAAAATTTTAAACAGGTTGAAACATTGAAAATGTTAATGTCAAACCACGGAGTTTGTTTTATACATAGTCTTGCTTGAGATTTTTTTGTTTTGGTTTTTTTTTGAGAACCGTCTGAATTCAAAAAATTAACAAATGTTATTAAAAAAAAGCACCCACTTTTCTGAAAGGATTAACTCGGAAAGTCTGCAATGAACTTACAAAATATTATGGTTCTGAAAAATGTCCAATAGTGAATATATCATACAGATTTTAGGTTCTAATAACTCTATAGACCTTCAGTGAGAAATCTAGCATTGGTGTTGACTTTCATATGTATCTTGACCTTATATTTGGCTACCAAATCACATGATAACATATAACCACTCTTTTTTACCCAAGATACGTCTTTAAAAAAAAAAAAAAAACAACCAAAAAAACCCCACTTTTACAGGTTCTATATATAGTTGTCTAAATATCTACAGTAACATAATGATACAGGATTGAGTTTAGAGAATTAAAACAGAAAAACAACCTAAGAAAACCCATTTACTATCATTGCATGTTTTAGTATGAGAATATTAGTAACCATCAGATCCGATGACTGGACTTGAGTAAAGCTCTGTGTAAGCATACAGTGAAAGATGTCTAATGCTTGCCTTTGTGTCCAGCACATTCCCCCACAGGAATTTGGAGCCTGGTTCCCTAAAAACTTGGGCTTTAGGTTCACTGACCATACCAAAGCCATGAAAAAAATTGTTGCCAGGTCATAGAATCATAGAATAATTAGGGTCGGAAAGGACCTTAAGATCATCTAGTTCCAACCCCCCTGCCATGGGCAGGGACACTTCCCACTAAGACATGCCACCCAAGGCTCTGTCCAACCCAGCCTTGAACACTGCCAGTGAAGGAGCATTCGCAACTTCCCTGGGCAACCCATTCCAGTGCCTCACCACCTTCACAGTAAAGAATTTCTTCCTCATAGCCAATCTAAACTTCCCCTGTTTAAGTTTGAACCCGTTACCCCTTGTCCTATCACCACAGTCCCTAATGAAGAGTCCCTCCCCAGCATCCCTATAGGCACCCTTCAGATACTGGAAGGCTGCATGAGGTCTCCACGCAGCCTTCTCTTCTCCAGGCTGAATGGCCCCAACTTTCTCAGCTTATCTTCATATGGGAGCTGCTCCAGTCCCCTGATCATCCTCGTGGCCCTCCTTTGGACTTGTTCCAACACTTCCATGTCCTTTTGATGTTGAGGACACCAGAACTGCACACAATACTCAAAGGGAGGTCTCATGAGAGCAGAGTAGAGGAGCAGGATCACCTCCCTTGACCTGCTGGTCACACTCCTTTTGATGCAGCCCAGGATACAGTTGGATTTCTGAGCGCAAGCACACACTGCAGGCTCACATTCACTTTTTCATCAGCAAACACCCCCAAGTCCTTCTCTGCAGGGCTGCTCTCAATCTCTTCTCTGCCCAACCTGTAGCTGTGCCTGGCATTGCTCCAAACCAGGTGTAGGACCTTGCACTTGGCATGGTTAAACTTCATGAGGTTGGCATCAGCCCACCTCACAAGCGTGTCAAGGTCCCTCTGGATGGCATGTCTTCCCTCCAACATATCAACCGAACCACACAGCTTGGTGTCATCGGCAAACTTGCTGAGGGCGCACTCAATCCCACTTTCCATGGCACCGACAAAGATGTTGAACAAGACCGGACCCAACACTGATCCCTGAGGGACACCACTCCTTACTGGTCTCCAGCTGGACATTGAGCCATTGAGCACAACTCTTTACGTGTGGCCATCCAGCCAGTTCTTTCTCCACCGAGTGGTCCACCTATCAAATTGATGTCTCTCCAACTTAGAGACAAGGATGTCATGTGGGACTGTGTCAAGCGCTTTGCACAAGTCCAGGTAGATGACATCAACTGCTCTACTCCTGTCCATCAGTTCCGTAGCTCTGTCATAGAAGGTCACCAGTTTGGTCAGGCAGGATTTCCCCTTAGTGAAGCCATGCTGGCTGTCACCAACCACCTTGTTGTTTTTCATGTGCCTCAGCATGCCTTCCAGGAGAATCCACTCCAAGATTTTGCCAGGCACAGAGGTGAGGCTGACTGGTCTGTAGTTCCCCGGCTCATCCATTTTCCCCTTCTTGAAAATGGGGGGTTATATTTCCCTTTTTCCAGTTGTCGGGAACTTCACCTGACTGCCATGATTTTTCAAATATGATGGACAGTGGCTTCGCAACTTCATTTGCCATCTCCTTCAGGACCCGTGGATGGATTTTATGAGGTCCCACGGACTTGTGCCCATTCAGGTTCTTAAGATGGTCTCGAACCAGATCCTCTCGTACAGTGGGCCCTGGGTCTTCGTTCTCACTTTCCCTGCGTCTACCTTCCAAGACTTAGATGGTGTGGTCAGAGCATTTTCCTGTGAAGACTAAGGCAAAGTAGTCATTAAGAACCTCAGCCTTCTCCAAATCCAGGGTAGCCAGTCCTCCAGATAGCTTCCTCAGGGGGCCCATGTTGTCCCTAGTCTGTCTTTTATTTGCAATGTACCATATTACAGAATGTGAGACAAACACGATCCTACTGCAGAAAATGTTCTGGCATTCGCCTTATTGTGCAGCCAAAAAATCCATAAAGGGAGAAAATGACCATACAGTGAATTCTGACTACTGTTTATTTAGCAGTTGAGGTATTTACTATGTTTTACGGCCCTGCATTGATTCTCTATTGTTCAATAAAGGCTGAGGTCATGCTGAAGCTCTTGTCTTCCCTTAAGCATTAAGTAACTCTCTTCCTTCTCAACAGACACTTTTTTATGAGAGGTATAGGAAAACAGCACTCTGGTATTGACAACCGTGTATCTGACAGAATTGAAACAGAATAAGTGTCTCCCAATTTGACTGAGTATATGATGCAGGTACATGCACATGCAAGAGCAGAAATATATTCCATTCATGTGGTATCTTACACTGTCTCCTTAGGAAGGCAAAGAAAAGTACTGCAGAGGTTGAGTGGAGTGACTTACAGCATAGCAAGGTGAACCAACTTTAAGATGGAGGGAACAGGCTAATATTAATTTAATATTTAGCTCATTGGAGAGCTATTGACATCAGAAAAATGTAGTCTTTTGCAGACTACCATCAGCATAGATGGAACACAGTCAGATCATAATGCATTGATTTCAATTCCTGATTTAGCAATAGAATCTAGTCCCACTATGAATTTGCTCATATTCCATCTGAGCATTAATTACAGCACAAATTATGTAACTGAAGTGCAAGAGGAAAGGCTTATTCTCCAAATAAAACAGATTACAAGGGAAGCTTACTACGGTACAATCAGCAAATAAAACCATGCCAATTTGCATCGGGCTCTTATTTATGCTCTTTATGTTATTACTATATTTTTAAGCAGCAGGTCCTTCTGGGAATGGGGTTTGCCTTTGCAGTTCATAGCAAGTGAAAAGTCATTAGTCCCATCTTGTCACCAAGACTGATTAGTATCTCTAAATATTCTTGCCACATTACCAATTATACATATTCCCCTTCTGGTAAATATTTAACAAGCCCGTACAACACACCTTCATAAACATTTCCTTCTTTCCATTGGAAAGGTTACCCCCTGCACGGTAATAGCATCTCTTGAATTAATCATCCATAAACAAAAATTATTTATAATTATGCAAAGCTGTAATTATGCCAAGCTCCCTGCAAATTTGCACATGGGTGAAGAGTGGCTCAGGGGGTTTGCTAGAGTGCAACCCCTGTACCACTTCTGTATGCTAATTGGGCTTCTGAAAAGTTCAGAGAAATTATTCTGTATGCCAGAATTCATCTGCCAAGTAACAATTATGTGCCCCAGCATGGAGCAAAAATATTACCAAACACAGAAAGCACACATATGGATTCATATACAACAATAGGATAAAGATCATAAGGAGGAAACAAGGCAAAGAATATGCTAATGAACTAAATTTTACAAAAATACAGAGTTAAGGAAACAGTGACACTAAGGAAAAATGCTGACAGAAACCTCTGCTGAACTGCAGCAATTAGCTGATGGATACAAAAGTCTTTGTATCCTATATCACAGGGCCAATTATTTGGGGACAAGTAAAACGTTTGTTTCTGCCTTATATAATCTTTGGTTGGGTAGTGACTTCCATCCTCCAAATCTTAGTGCATGACTGAACCTTTTATGAAGTCAATGAACTGAATGAGGCTGCTCATAGCAATAATGAAGGCTTTGTTTTTTTATCCAAGGTCAGATTTAGTTGTCTATAAAGCCAGCCATCTCATTTTTTATCTGTACAAATGATATGTATTTTGCTTTGTGTAACTTTTCACACATGCTTAGATGGACTCTTACCCCGATCCAGTTTATTGTCTCTCAAAATAATTCATATTCTTTATTTCAGTATGTTTTTTCCTGTTCCTTTCATTAGCCTTTCACTGTCCTTGCATTGCTTCTGTAATCCACATTGGATCCTATAAAAGTATTTCATACTTTATCATCAAACTATCAAAGCACATGAGCAGATGCACAAATATAAACACCAGAGTTGTCCCATCCCTTTCTGTGGGATTGCTCCCCAGAATGAGATTGCACTCATACCTGTCTGGATGGATGAATTTTTAACACTTTCCAGCAAGAAAACTCTATGCGCATTCAGCTGCTAAGTGAGCTGCTTGCGATGCAGGCTTTATTAACATCGGTTGTATAGCCTGACCCACTCAAGTGGCTACAGTTTGAGCCAGAAGGATATAAATGATCAAGAAGTGTCATCACCTAAACTATAGGAAACACCTCAGCTCTGGAGGTGTATCTCTTTAGTAGTCATATCCCCTAATGACTTGTCTGTGTCAATTTTTTGAGATCATGTGGAAGAACAGTAAAGTAATTATTACTGTTTTGATGGATTTTGCTGAGTGAGGAGCATATTGTTAGGAAGATCAGAAAGTGCTGAAAGCAGCTATCAAAGTATGAAAGGCTCTGCTTGATCTCTTCCTTACTTCCCTATTTACCATCAACAGATTTGCCTGGCACCAACGCTAGCTGTACAATGGCCAGACATGGCCCAAAAAGAAAATCTGGTCCCTTTGCCCTTTAACCTTTCCCCTTACACAGCTTTTCCTTTTCTTCTCCAAATTCCATGCTAAGGAGAGCAGAAGAGTTTTAACTTGTTGGATCTCCACATATCAAAGGCCACAGCTAGCCCTTGAATCAAATAATCTCATACTTTGACTTCTTTAACGAAAGGACTGAACAGGATCATTGCCAAAATACTGCAAGCAGACATATCTACAGTGAAACTCTGGGACTAGGCCATGATACAATTTGCACAATATCTCAGAATAATAATAATAATGATGAAAGAAATGTTATAATTACTAAACATCAATGTATTTTTTAAATAATTTCTTTGTTTACTTAGAAGAACACTTAATTTATCAAAGTAGTCTCTTCTTAATGCAGGGTAATTGTTTCCTGATTACCACAGGCCTAAAAATCACATCTGCTATTACTCTTCTGACCAGTTTATTAGGTTGGACTGGTTTCAGCAACAGATACATCTATGCATCAGCTACCTCTGCTCATCCATAGACAGTTAGCAAACAATCACAGATATGTCAATGAGAAATGATAGTTAAATTTTCTGCTATTTCCTTTTTTCCTGCAGTCACTTGAACATAGGACAAAGTTAAATGAGCTCTCCAACACAGGAAATATAAAATAAGCTTATTAAATCTCTCATTAAAATGTGTCATCAAAAATTCTTTTCCATATTATTGTTTGTCCTCCACATCATCTTGTTCTCTCCGTCTTTCTTTGTCTCCAAAATTTTAAGTTTTGCCACAAACTAAATTGATGAAATTATTATTAAATACCCATTCCTTAGGGTGACATGGTTTCGTGTGAAGTGTCCCTGCCCATGACAGGGGAGGTGGAACTACGTGATCTTAAGGTCCTTTTCAACCTTAACTATTCTACGATCCTATGATTACAGTGCTTCTTTATCAGTCATAAACAAACAAAATCATTAATACTGATACTTAGCATTTATGTATTATTTTATACTCCTTATTTCAACTGCAAATTTTCATGAAGCTTTAATGCTGATGTAGTATGAGCATCCATAACTTACAGATCTAAATATACTTTCAAGATTTGCTATAAGCACATGGTACTTCTTAAGCCTTATTTCTCCTTCAGGTGTGGCAGGCTGCTAAGTGTTGACAGAAACAAACATAGTCAGTCTGTTTCTACATGTGCACAAAAGCTGCTAAGCCAACAAGCCAGAAGAGGCACACAGGGGTTTCTGCAATGCCTTTTCTTTAGAAGGCAGCCTGTCTGCTGTTTTGCTTCTCATGCAGAGGGCAAATATGATCACAAAGCACCAGAAGTTCAGTCAAGACAAAATATAAAAGGGCCTATTGAAATAAAATCAATTAGTTGGTGACCAATAAAGTGATTCCTGTCTCTGCATTTCTCTCATGTTAGATACAGAGTGGCTTCTCATAATACCACTGTGAGTGGGGTATTGTGTGGATTGTTTTTTTGGTTTTTTTTGAGTTATTCTGCAGCTGCCTCTAGGCTTCATGTTCTGTTATTTCTGGTTTTCCAGGCAGTTGCCAAGACAGTACTGATGTCTTCCTTAATATCAAACACTATTGTATTGCTTCAGTCTCCAATTTCCTTGATACTGGAGGGCTTGTCTGAAAAAAATCTCCTGGAGTGGCATATTATTTCTTTTCTTTAAAGCCTATAGAAAGCCACCTCCTTCTGATCTCAGAACCTGAGAAATAATGTAAATGCCAGTCTGTTTTCCCTTAACTTTTAGTGTGTTACTGCTTGCAGTCAAGTGAAAGCAGACCAGCTGACAGGTACTTAGAAAGCCTGAAACAAGGAAAACTAGTAATTTTCTCTTGGAAGAAATCCATTGTAGTAACCTGACATTTCTCAAGGAGTCACACTAATAGTGATGGGCCGCAAAAAATTATGCGACATGCTTCAAACACCATCAGACTGCTAAAATGTATGTATCCTAAGCCAAGATAGAATATTTATTTCTTTGCCATATATCTTGTGCTTGTCATTTCCGAAAGCCTCACCCACATTCCATCACTGTTTTCCTCAAGAGCCTCAACCTTGCTTTTGCCTTCTTCCCAGTTGTACTTCAGGAGACTAGGCAGGATGACAAAAAAAAAAATAAGGGGAACAGAAGGACCTGCACTTGCCATTTACTCGAATTAATGAAATTTAATAGAGTTACACAAAACAAGTGGTATATGGAAATCATTTGCCACTTCAGGAAACAATTGTGTGAAATAGGAAAATGTCTTTGTTCCTTGATTTTCTTAATAGTCTACTCAGAAGAACAAAAATGGTTGGTTATTACTTGCCAGAGTAGAATAACCTAGGATTGACAATATGCCAACCTGGAATGGAAATCTGCAAATCTTTGCAGGAAACCATGGTTTCCAGGCTCAGGAGTCAGGAGAAGGCAGAACTCTGCCTATCCTGGCTGAGAGAATTCATTGCCAGCACAACCAAGCTGCTTATGTGCACATATGTGCCTAAGAAAGAATTGCTGCAAAACAGGAAATGGAGAAAAGAAATGCAAGACTGATTTAAAACCACTAGGAAAAAATACGACATGCGCATAATCAAGGAACAATATAAGAACAGAATAGCTCTCTATTAAAATTGGATACAGCACACAAAATAAATAAAGAAAAAAATCCCAACAAAATCACACACTCTTTCTGACTTTTTAAGCTCTGAGAGATAGGGTATTTCTCTACCTGTGAAGCTGCAGAGCTCTAAAAACACAAGAAGGATTTAAGTCTTTACTTCCTTTTAGGACATAAGAGTCCGGTCTGAAATGGTCATTCACATTTTTAATAGCTTGCCTGGTGTCCTGGGTTCAGCAATGGCAGTCAGTTTTCTCCTTCTTAGTAGCTGGTGCAGTGCTATGGTTTTGACTTTCAGCCTGGGAGCAGCGCTGATAACACTGATGTTTTTAGTTGCTGCTCAGTAATGTTTACTCTGACCAGGGTCTTTCTGAGACTCATGATCTGCCAGTGAGGAGGGAAAGCCGGGAGGAAGCAGAAACAGAACACCTGACCCAAAATAACCAAAGAGGTATTCCATACCACAGCATGTCATGCCCGCTATATAAACTGGGGGCAGTTACCCGGAAGGGTTAGATCACTGCTCGGGTCGGGCTGGGTATCAGTTGGTGGGTGGTGAGTGTTTGTATTCTCTTCCCTAGTTATTTCACATACCATTATTATTGGTGGTAGCAGTAGTGGTTTGTGTTATACCTTAGTTACTGGACTGTTCTTATCTCAACTCATGGGAGTTACACTTTTTCGAATCTCGTCTCCATCCCTCTGGGAGCAGGGGGGTGGAAGGGGGGGGGGGGAGTGAGCGAGCGGCTGCATGGCTGAGTTGCCGACTAGCCTTAAACCACAACAGGTCTTTTTGGTGCCCAAAATGGGCCTAAAGGGTTGAGATAATGACAGATCTGATCAGAGTGTGTATTTTCGATAAGCATCCATTGTTTCGGATTAATAGTCACTCGTCACAATGCTGATTTATTGGCTCTCAAAGTTGTTGCTCTTGATCTCACAGTTTCAGCATGTCGTACCTTACTTACAGCCAGTATTTGCTGTGTTAGTGTTTATTGGCTGGGGGCTTTGGGTTAAGGTTCTTGTTCCATTGTACTTTATTGTAATGATTTGCAATACAATAGAATCATTGATCATGAAACTGATCTGGCTTGTGTTCTCAGTGTGGTCACCACCACTACACTTTGGGAGGTATATAATAGAAGTGCTGAGCAATTACACATCTTTTTTCCCCTCCTCCCATTGGGCAGGAATCAAAACCGGGCCTCTCTTGTGGCAGACGGGAATTCTACCACTGAAAAGAGCTAGAGGGGCAGGATCACCTCCTTTGACTTGCTGATCACACTCCTTTTGATGCAGCCCAGGATACAGTTGGCTTTCTCGTCTGCAAACGCATGATGGCGGCTCATGTTCATTTTCTCATCAACCAACACCCCCAAGTCCTTCTCTGGAGGGCTGCTCTGTATCTCTTCTCTACCCAACCTGGAGCTGTGCCTGGCATTGCTCTGACCCACGTGGAGGACCTTGCACTTGGCATGGTTAAACTTCATCAGGTTGGCATCAGCCCACCTCACAAGCGTGTCATGGTCCCTCTGGATGGCATTCCTTCCCTCCAACGTATCAACCGAACCACACAGCTTGGTGTCATCAGCAAACTTGCTGAGGGCGCACTCAATCCCACTGTCCATCTCACCAACAAAGATGTTGAACAAGACCAGTCCCAACACCGATCCCTGAGGGACACCACTCCTTACTGGTGTCCAGCTGGACATTGAGCCATTGAGCACAACTCTTTACGTGTGGCCATTCAGCCAGTTCTTTCTCCACCGAGTGGTCCACCTATCAAATTGATGTCTCTTGTCATGGGTTCAGCAGCAACAGTCATTTTTCTCCTTCTTGGTAGCTGGTGTAGTGCTGTGTTTTTGATTTTGGGCCTGGGAACAGTGCTGATAACACCAGTGTTTCGGTTACTGCTTAGTGATGTTTTGGTCTGGCCAAGGACTTTCTGAGTTTCATGCTCTGCCAGGGAGGAGGGGAAGCCGGGAGGAAGCAGAGACAGGACACCTGACCCAAACTGACCAAAGAGGTTATTCCATACCACAGCACATCATGCCCAGGTTGGAGAGCAGAGAGCAGAGACCCGGAAGGGTGGGGGTGCACCGCATGGTCGGGCTTGGTTTTAGGTGGTGAGAAATTGTATTCTTTCCTTGTATTTGCCTTGTCATTATTATTATTGGTGGTAGCAGTAGTGGTTTGTGTTATACTTTAGTTACTAAACTGTTCTTATCTCAACCTGTGGGAGTTGCATTCTTTTCTATTCTCCTTCCCATCCCTCTGGGAGTGGGGGGCAAGAAAGAAGGGGGAAGTGAGTGAGAGAGAGACTGCGTGAGTTAGGCTTAAACCACGACACTCTCCAACTTAGAGACAAGGATGTCATGTGAGACAGTGTCAAACGCTTTGCACAAGTCCAGGTAGATGACATCAGCTGCTCCATCCCTGTCCATCAATTCTGTAGCCCCATCATAGAATGCCACCAGTTTGGTCAGGCAGGATTTCCCCTTAGTGAAGCCACGCTGGCTGTCACCAACCACCTTGCTGTTTTTCATGTGCCTTAGAATGCCTTCCAGGAGAATCTGCTCCAAGATTTTGCCAGGCACAGAGGTGAGGCTGACTGGTCTGTAGTTCCCCAGCTCATCCATTTTCCCCTTCTTGAAAATGGGGGTTACATTTCCCTTTTTCCAGTCATCGGGAACTTCACCTGACTGCCATGATTTTTCAAATATGATGGACAGTGGCTGAGGAACTTCATTTGCCAGCTCCTTCAGGACCCGCGGATGGATTTCATCAGGTCCCACGGACTTGTGTACGTTCAGGTTCTTAAGATGGTCTCGAACCAGATCCTCTCCTACTGTGGGCCCAGGGTCTTCATTCTCACGGTCCCTGAGGTTTCCTTCCGTTTCTGTATTTTCCTATAAAAATCTATAAAATTGCATGTCAAGACAACTTTTTTTCTGAAAAATAATGCTGTTTCAGTTTTAAAAATTTCTGGTTTAATATAAATTCTCCCATTTTTTTTCAGTTTGTCAACAAGGCTCACAGCAGCAAAAAAATCCTGGGTATATGCAGGTTTGAAACCTTGTTGAAATGTAATTTCTATTTATCTTTAAAAAACAACAGGAAGAGTTTGATGGAGGCACGATAAAGCTGAAGCTAAAAGTTGGGTCCTTTTCAGAAAAATGTTTTGGCCATATTAGTTTTAGTATCTCAGACAACTGAAGTTTTAGGAACGAACCTCAAAAGATAGTGAAGTTTAAGCTGCCTTAACACTGATGCAGCTGTTTTTTCTTAAAGTCATAAAATAAACTTCAAAGACCTCCTGGTCTGTAAGACTAAGCTTCTGCTTTTCATTAAAACAGCCTACCTAGTCATGATTGAATAGTGTGTCAGCAACAGATAGGTGAAAGCTGTGTTTCAAGTTTGCCCTGCTCTGTGTTTAAATTGAGGAATTTCATCTCCAGGACCCACTGGCTTATACTTTAACAGACCTAAAACAAACTAAAAATGTTGAACAAAATAAGGGAAGAATTCTAAAACCAGTAGTTTTGATTAACTGATACAAAATCACTTCTCTTTAACACAGTTCATGGCTTGCATTGCCTTTCTTAGTTCCCAATAAATCTAGGTAAAGTAGGTATTTATGTAGGTATTTATGCTAGATGTACGTAGATTCTATTTAGTTTTATGCCAGATATAAAGAAATTACACAGTGTTTAGACTTGATCTTTTCATCAATTAAAGAAACCAAAAACATGAAGAAGCAAAAAGATAGTTGCTTTAGAAACTCCATGTAGAAGAGCTTTAAAAATATCATTGTCTCTCTTTATAGAGAGTGAAAGGGCTGGATTTTTTATTTTGGAAAGATCATAAAGAAAACTGTTTCTTAGCCAGTTCAAGAAAACCATGGCATCTCCTTGGTTTGCTATGGACAAAATCCCTAAGTCCTTGTTAAAGTCAATGGGTCTTTGCTGTCATGAATAAACAAATCTGACAGCTAACTTACTCTGAGACAACAAATTTGTTATAAGGTTTAAAGAACTTACAGCAGCTCCTCCTGTCCCACAGCTAGAATAACTAATGCAACAGATGTTCAACATCTGCTGTGTGAAACTGCTGACATCCATCATGATAGCATGTAAGACTTCATCTTTTCTGTTATTATGCTCACAAAATGTAGCACCGATTCAGAGAAAGCAGTATGCCACATCATTACAATGGGTAAATTGGCATATCTCCTCTGAAGTAAATGGTGTTACACTGAATTGCATCATCTGAGACCAATATATTTTGACTTTAAAAAAAATTACCAGACAGTGTCTTCTTGGGGAGATTTTTTTGTTGCTACTGAGTTCTGAGGGTTTTTGTTTGGTTTTGGGTGTGGGCTTTTTGGTTGGATTTTTTTGGGGGGCTTTTTGAGTTTTTTGTGTGTGTTGTGATTTTTGGTTGGGGTTTTGTTTTGGGGGTTTTTTTGGTTTGGTTTGGGTTTGGGTTTTCTTTCTATTTTTTATTTGATTGGTTGTTGTTGGGTTTGGTAATTTGTTTTTTTTTTTTCCCATAATGGAATTAGGTCATCCATCTCATTAGAATTTTACTTGAGTCTTTAATCTCATTTTGAAGCACCTACAAATGGCTATCAGATCACAGTGGATTTTGATCATTTGTCAGTTGGCTAGAGCAATGACCAAGCAGAAGCAAGCTCTTCTATTTAGTTGGCTCTGCCCTTCCACTGATCAGCTTCTAGAAACTGTCATTGCTAAAATGATTTGTCGTTCTGGATCTCCCTGTAATTAGGAATTATTGTTATGAAAATTTCAGGTTTATAGTTTTATAAACATAAAGTCAGAAACCCAAGACTGATTATTGTGCTTGAAATTCCTCAGTGCAAATGTTAAATATTTATATTTTAAAGCTGCCTTTGGTTTGTAAAAGAGGGATCTTTGGAAGTTGCAGGAGTTTTCTATATAATTTTTCTTCAATGCATTCCTGTCACATGGGCATTCATTAACGCTGCAGTCCTATGAATAAGCAGAGATCATACATAGTTCAGTAAAATTTCGAAAGGCCATACGTAGGGTGACTTGCTCCAAAACAATGAATGACCATCTCAGGTGAACTAAATTACTCTACAACTAATGACATGGGATTCTGTTTAACACCTAAATAACTACTTAAAACCTGCCCCAAGATAAAAGACTTCAGCTATTTGTTATGGTTTGTGAACCTGTAACTAATACATTGTGAACGACTTTATTTCTAATAAACCTGCCCTAATAACTTCTCATCTTTATTCCTTTCTTATCCACTTCAGTCAATTCTAAGAGAAAGAACAAAAACTCTGTATAAAAAGAGTCACAGTATGGCATTCTCAGCCTAAAAACAAGCTTTCCAGATCAAACTATAAAGTGCACCAGGAAGACTCAAGCAATAATACTGTATTAAGTTTATACACAAAGGAAGGTGGCATTTTAATCATGCAGCTTTTATTCTATTCCCAAGGTAGCTAATTGTCAACTTTTCAAAAGTAACATGGTCTTTGGAGCTGTTAATTTCCCATAGATCCTGTAAAATTCAGCTTGAAGTCTTTAGAACTGGGCCAAAAATACAATATAAAGTACTCTTAACATTGGAAGCTAAGATGATACACATATTCCACAGCTGCAGAACTTTTTTTACTGACCTTTTAGACTGTATTTCCTTTAGCATTTTAAGTTATCTTTCCAAGAATAATGAAAATTTTGTGAAAATAAAAATTTCTTGTTTCATCTAACAAAGAAAAGCCTGATGGAATTCCACATCACCTCCCCAAAATTCTAAAAAAAATTATTATGCAGCATTGCCAATTCAACAAAGCCATTAAATGATGACAGTTAAATTCTTCCTAATCCCTCTGTTATAAAATAATGATTTTGGAAAATGACAGCATCATCACAAATACATATACAATAATGTGCTCAGTAGTCACTTTTGATTTGTGCGTTTTAAAGCAAATTAAAAATTAATATGGATTCTTATGCTGCAGGTTGGGAAAGAGGCAATGCAACACACCAAAGAGCACTAAACCAATCACTAAAAAGGAAGGAATAAAACTGAGGTCACCTGGGCACCTAGTGTAGCATGGTTTTCTACTAGGTTTTCCTTTGTTTTTCTTACACGTATGTATGTCAACATTAGTTGTTATGAAAGGAAAACACCTTTCATAAATGTCCTTTTAGCTAATTAGTCGAGTCCCTGCTTTGCTGCCACTGAGACAAAGAATAATCCTATTAGAAATAATAGTTTAAAAAGCTGTTGTGAAGGCATATGAAATCTTCATGAAGGGTATAAACCTGTCCTGTCATCCTCTTTTCACCTTATTCCTCCAACACAATGAAAGATCATTTAGGTTTAAAAAAGGATAATTATTAAACAAGCAAAAACCGTGTTTTACTTGACATAACATAAGCCTTTGTAATTTAGTACTGATGAAGTCCTTCAAGATGGGTAGAATGGCTGTGTTGGAAAGTGCAGGAGGTAATTTAGCAAATTTAGCAAAGTTCACAATACCTTTATAAAAAAAAGTTTATGGACTGGCATGATTGTGATTCAGAACAGAGCTCAACATGCCTGTTAAAAGCTCATGATTCAACCCCAGTTCTAACTGGAGCAATAGGAAGAAATGCTTACATTCCAAACTGGTAGTATTATACATACAGGGAAGTAATTCACCTTCCTCTGAAATAACAATTAACAGCCACTGGTGGAGGTAGAATGCCTGATGTGTGTAGTGGTAGATAACTGTCAAATACTATGTCCTGAGAATTTTGCTAGTGTAAAATACTTTAAACTAGAAACCTCACTGCTGTGAGGTGATCTCACATTTTTCTCATTCATATTCAGCTGAAAAAAACCCAAACTGTTGCAGTTTCAGGAAGTGAGAAAAGAAAGGAGGCGTTAAATCCATTCAAATTAACTCAGTTAATGCATGTTGGACAGCCTCAGGTTATTAAGAAGTGTTACCTTATTATCTGCTCTCTCTTAACTGATGAGATTTCATAAAACCTAAGTTAACAGCATTCTCCATCTTTCCCCTTCTGCTTCAATGTCAATTTACAAAGCATCACATATGAATAAGATGGCACATAGAAAAATCGTGTGAGAACAAACTAATGTGAAAAGGCAGGAAACAGGAGTCTTTGCTATTTCCTTACTGGGAAATAATGTGGCAATTCTTTGATAAGTACTGTTTTGTAAATTGGAGCAGATTTGACCTTTACTGGGGATGTATGTCATGAAAAAAAATCATGCTTTTCATATTTTCTGCCTGTTTGATATTGGTTGATGCGTCTAGATGATCCATCAGTGGCAAGTAAGAGTTTATTCTGATGTGCTTTGCACTTGGGGAAACTTACAAGAGAAAGACTCACATGGGAGTTATTGAGGGAAACTTAGTGGAAACATCCACTCAAGGTGAAGCAGGGAAAAAGTAAACAGGATATGGGGATATGGAATAAAAAAGACTCATGAAACAGTAGACAGCATACTGTTATCAAACAGTAGGAACAGGGGCCCCTGTCATGTTACTTTTACAAAAAATTAAATGGAATTATAAATTTAAAAAGTAATAAAAATTACTAGGGATATTAGAATTTACATGCATAGATTTTCCTGTGGCTTGTGTGAACTCTCTGGAAAATGCATGGAATAATCCTTTACTTGTCCTTTTTTGAAATACTCTTTCATTTTTTTCTCAAAGCTCTAGATATCATCAGAGAAAAACACTCTAGACTTAGTCAAATAAAGAAAAATCACTCAGTTCTTTGCCAACCACTATTTCCCCTCCAAAATTTATAAAAATATGTGTGATAAAAAAAGGGGTAATTTTGTGAACAGCAGCCACAGTGTTAACCTGGCTTATCACAAAGCTTTTAATTCAAACAATATTCATACATGGGATGGTGTTGTGGTTTAAGCCTCTCAGCCACGCAGTTTTCTCGCTCACTCACTCCTACCTCTGTCTTCCCCCCACTCCCGGACGGATGGGAAGGAGAATCAAAAGAATGCAACTCCCACAGGTTGAGATAAGAACAGTTTAGTAACTAAAGTAACTAAGGTATAACCCAAACCACTGCTGCTACCGCCAATAATAATAATAATGACAAGGCAAATACAAGGGAAAAGAATACAATCACTCACCTGATACCAAGCCCGACCACGTAGTGCACCCCCACCTTTCTGGGTCACTGCTCTCTGCTTTACATCCTGGGCATGACGTGCTGTGGCATGGAATACCTCTTTGGCTAGTTTGGGTGAGGTGTCCTGTCCCTGCTTCCTCCTGGCTTCCCCTCCTCCCTGGCAGAACATAAGACTCAGAAAGTCCTTGGTCAAATCAAAGCATTATCAAGCAGTAACTGAAACCACTGGTGTTATCAGAGCTGTTCCCATGCCGAAAGTCAAAAACACAGCGCTGCACCAGCTACCAAGAAGGAGAAAAATGACTGCTGCTGCTGAACCTATGACAGATAGTCAAGCTGAAAAAGACATATGTATGTGAGCAGACAATCTAAACTATTAACCCTTCAGTCCATTGTACCTTACTGAACAATAATCCAAATAACACAGGAGACACTGAAATGCAGAAGATTAGAGGGTTTTTACTATTTCCTTAAACATCATAGGTCTTGCCCTTGTAACGCTGTACAAGTATTTTTGAAGGATACTGTGTCACAGACTTATGCATACAGTCTATTTTTCCACAAATTTTCAGGACTACCAAGAGTATCTCTGGAAACTGCCTGACTTTTCCAAAAAGTGCTGAGTAAGCTTGTTCTGGAATAAAGAGAACTGTTTAAATAGTGTGTTTCTAGTAGCAGAAACCTTTTGGAAAGATTGTCCAGAACAGTTTATGCCTCGCTGTTTATTTTGCTATGGTAGGACTTAAAGGAGCTTTGCTCAAGCTCCATTTCTACCAGTGAAATTTTGTTTTCTCTGGAAAGCTCTTTTATCTTTACTGGCCCTTTATGAGTAAAGCTAGGCAGTGCATGAGGAGTTGTTTTTTTGTGGTGGTTTGTTTCTTTTTTTCACCTCACAAAATTTATCATTATAATAGCAATCGCATACATTTATTTATTTTGTTTTGTTCTGTTTTCCAGAAGTTTTAGGGCATTATTCTAACTTTATTTCAAAATTGAATATTTTTAGATGAAAAATACTAAGCAAAAAAATTTCAAATTAAAAGATAAAATATGGGGTTTCACTTGGTTGTGGAAAGCTTTAATTTATAAGGCACATCATTGTTTTCTGCAGTGGTACTCAGTCAGCTGGAAGTCCCTCTCACTTCAAGGATAACAAAATCTTAATGAAAGTTTTTAAGTGATCTCCTTATATTTATTTTCCATTTAAGATAAAGTTTTCTGGCTTTCTCTCAGCTTGTGTTTGAGACATTGAAATCTTGTTTTGAAATAGCTGTTGCTTTTCTAACAAAATCATTCCTATGCTGTCTACTGTGAGGATGGAGAACTGCAAGAACATCTGAACAGGAATCACTGGCTAGCTAATCAAGGCACATTAAGCTTGGTTTGCACACTTACTGCTATACTTTTCAAAATCGTGTAAGAGAAGAATGGCATTCTTGATGCACTGCTGGGAGTATTTTTGAAGGGTTGATTTTGGTGGATTTGGGGTTTGTTTTTTTTGGGTGGTTATGGTTTTTTTGTTTGTTTGTTTGTTTTTCTGTTTTGTTTTTAAATAACCCCCCCCAGCATGTATTAATCATTAGAGAAGCTAAAAGAGAGTCTGATATACAGAATAAGCATGTGCACTTATGTTTTAGAAATTATGGTGAAGGATGTTTGTTCATTTGTTTTTGTGTCTTGTGATAAAATTTTTATTTACTTGCTCCTTAGCAGGTGTGATTATGTAGACAAATCTTCTGCAGAATCTCTTACAGGTTTTCACTCTCTTCTTCGTTTCTCAGTAATCTCTTTTTCTCCCTTTTAATAGCTTCAGAAAATTTGATTTAGTGATAGAGAGAAATACTAACATTTCCCAACTGTTCTTGTAATCATAGAGCAGAAAGGTCAAATTCTGGGTTGGCCTGCTGTTTTTCTGCCGTGGGTCCCATCTGGAAGTTCACATAGCTTGCACAATGTATGAAATACAGACTGGTAATTTAAATTATCTTAAGAGAGAACTCTCCTGAATGACAGCATTCATTTTGCTTAAGATAAGGTCTAAACCTGGAAATTGTTACTTGGATTACTTTACATATTATGAGTTGAAAGAAATGTAAATTGCTCCCCTCACTGACACAAGAACAGTTAATTCAAAAGTGAACAGGGGAATAGGATTTGCAAAATTTTCAGGTAGTACGCTAAAATTAAAGCTATGGTGACAAAAAAAAAAAATGGATTAAATTTGCCAGTCTTCAAAACTTTGAAGAAAGGAAAGAGTCTCTCCAACTTTCCATTTCTTAAGTAGCAAGGTCATGTTGCTGGGACATCATAGACTTCCTTAGTTAACGTCTGACCTGTCTATAAGCAAACAGTGAGTCAAAAAGTCTTATGCAGCAGCAAGTTAATGCCAGCTTGGTCACTTCTTAAAGCAAAAGGTCTCACCACAAAATGGCATTTTGTTTTGCTAAAATAGCATGGAATATTAGCCAAAGGACTAATTACTAGACAAACTGCCTCATATATCTTGCTTCTCTACTCCATGATGTGTCAAAATATTTTGTCTTTTCTACACATCAACTTGTGTTTTTGTGCCAGGGAACATCATTAATTTTTTCAAAGTGCCTTGGGACCAAATAAAATGGTAAATGAAATTCAAAGTTGATAAACCAAAAGTATATTGGGAAAATAGCTATATGTATGCAGTGGTAGTCTCCAAAACAACTATATTTGAGAAAAATATAATTGAGAAAAATACATTCCATTTCTAAAATATATTCAGCTATAATTAAGGAAATATGAGAAAAATATATTCTGTTTCTAATGACATTAATTTCTCCATTATACAAGGGAGTCCATAAATTTAGAAGAATGGGCAAGTTTGGTCCTCAGCTGCTTACTGAAGCATCATTCTTTTCTCCATGACAGTGGAGTGGGCAGTTTAATCATAGAATCTTAGAACCATTCAATAGTTAGGGTTGGAAAGGACCTTAAGATCATCTAGTTACAACTCCCCTGCCAGGGGCAGGGACAACTCACACTAAAACATGCCACCCAAGACTCTGTCCAACCTGGCCTTGAACACTGCCAGCGATGGAGCATTCATGGCTTCCCTGGGCAACCCATTCCAGTGCCTCACCACCCTCACAATAAAAAACTTCATCCTTATATCCAATCTAAACTTCCCCTGTTTAAGTTTGACCCCATTGCCCCTTGTCCTCTCACTACAGTCCCTCATGATGAGTCCCTCCCCAGCATCCTTATAGGTCCCCTTCAGATATTGGAAGGCTGCTAGGAGGTCTCCACACAGCCTTCTCCAGGCTGATCAGCCCCAACTTTCTCTGCCTATCTTCATATGGGAGCTGCTCCAGTCCCCTGATCATCCTCGTGGCCCTCCTCTGGACTTGTTCCAACACTTCCATGTCCTTTTGATGTTGAGGACACCAGAACTGTACACAATACTCCAAGTGAGGTCTCAAGAGAGCAGAGTAGAGGGGCCGGATCACCTCCTTCAACCTGCTGGGTGCACTCCTTTTGATGCAGCCCAGGATACGGTTGGCTTTCTAGGCTGCAGGCACACACTGTTGGCTCATGTTCATTTTCTCATTGACCAACACCCCCAAGTCCTTCTCCACAGGGCTGCTCTGAATCTCTTCTCTGCTTAACCTGTACCAATCTAAGCAATTCTGTTTTCAAAGCAACAGGATTGGTAATTAGTGGTGAGAAAAATCTTGATTTCATCCCTGAAAGGGTTAAGCCTCACCAGACTGCCCACCACTTACAAGAGTCTACTCTCTGTTACTATAGGGAAACAATAATAAAGGCAAGTAGCTTTCATAGATCCCTGTCCCCAAACCGTTTTCAGTAGAGTAAATTATTTGAGATCTGTTTGAAGAATGGATGTGTTCTATAAGTGTAAGTTAGCCCAGGTCATAGATTTTAGGCTTCTATCAGAAAGTAAAGAGAGAGCTGGAGAAAGAAAGCAGTCTCTTGGCAAGTGTATGAACATAAACAATCTGCAGGAGAAAGACCATATGCATGTATTTTCTTCAGAACTAGATGCACTTTCTAAACAGATTTTTCAATAAATAAGACATTTAACTGTACAAAGCTGTACTTTCCTACAGTTTTTAAAATTTGGAATTGACCTGATAATAAAGGAAAATATTCTTCATATGCGTGTTTTTGTCTAATGGGAGAAAGTATATTCTGAGTTCTGAAGGGAAATCTGCTATGGAAAAAGGACCTAATTCTTAAGTAACTTTGATCATTGAAAAAGTGTACTTGAAATTATGTAGATCATAGTATTTTATGCACAGTTCTGAAATGGGCTTACAAACAGTAACTATGTTCTTCACGTGAAATGAAAATCCACCTCCTCAGTTACTTCAAATTAGAAAAAAAATTCCTAATCCCCATATTTGCTTCCTGGGCTGCAGCACTGTGGTTTAAGCCCAGCTGTAAATCAGCCACGTAGTCGTTAGCGCACTCCTCCCCTTCCTTCCCCGGCTCCTGGAGGAGAATCCCTCCTGGATGGGGAGGAGAATTGAAAGAATGTAACTCCCATGAGTTGAAATAAGAACAGTCCAGTAACTAAGGTATAACACAAACCACTACTGCTACCACCAATAATAATAATAATGGTAAGGAAAAAAACAAGGGAAGACCCTGTTTTTACCACCTGCCAACCAATACCCAGCCCGACCCAAGCACGAATTGAACCCTGCCGGAAAACTGCCCCCAGTTTATATAGTGGACATGACGTGCTGTGGCATGGAATACCTCTTTGATTAGTTTGGGTCAGGTGTCCTGTTTCTGCTTCCTTCCGGCTTCCCCTCCTCACTGGCAGATCATGAGTCTCAGAAAGTCCTCTGTCGGAGTAAACATTACTGAGCAGCAGCTAAAAACATTGGTGTTATCAGCGCGGCTCCCAGGCTGAAAGTCAAAACTACAGCACTGCACCAGCTACTAGGAAGGAGAAAAATGACTGCTGCTGCTGAACCCAGGACAAACATAGGTAGTGCTGCCGCTTCCTTAAATGTCCTTCCTAAATGGCATCTTAATTCCAGGCATTAAAGTGAAGATAAGTAGGATAGCCTAAAAAACAAAAGCATTCCATATCCTGAAGACCTTAAAGATTTTTGATCCCACTGGACTTGAACTGCTAAAATAAGCAAGACAGTTTGACACAGGGTATAATGAAGAGAGAACTGTTACTTTTTAGATGACAAAGAGCTTTAATCTGCCCTGTTGTCCATTAACGTAAACAAAAAGGAATGTTTTAATGTTTGACAATGAAATGAAGATCCACAGGCAATAGAAAACAAAAGGAAGCTATCAGGACCATCAGCTGCCAAAAAGAATCTGTATAGGGAAGACGAATGGGATTTCACTGAAGATTCATGAAGAAGTGATGCTTAATCTCTTCAACCCCACATTAAAGTGATTTTATGTTTTCAAAAGCAGCAGGATGTTATGTTTTACATGATATTCAGGAAGATGGACAAATAAAAGGAGTTTGTCCTGCCTATAATAAAGGTTTAGTTCCAGTCTACTTAATAATTTCATTCTTGTATGCAATGCACCAGCTGTCACTTTACTGGAAAATTAGCTTCAGGTTGATTTAAAATCCAAACCCAGGTTTTGGAAAACTCAGCAAAGACTCTACCAGAGTACAGATAATGCTTTCTTACAATTCTGATTAGATTTGACCTGATTAGAGGTCAATCAATTAAATTCAGATCAAAGTGTTGGTAATATTTTTTAAAAGATTGTCAGAAGGTATTAAAGACAAAGAGAAACCTAGAAATGGGAAAAATTAAGCATTACTGGTTCATCTCAAGTAGATACACAGACATTTTGGCCTCCTCTCAGGGAGGATTTGAAAGAACCTGCTGCCTATTCGTTATGCAAATGTGAGCTCACTGTTTAAATTACTTATGGCAATCTTCAGCCAACAAGTGACTAAAATCTGGTAATTATACCATATTGATATGCATACTCCAAGAGCAAGAGCTATTTTCAAAGGTTAATTATTTACATAACCCCTCTCTCTTCATCTTTCATATTCACACAAAATCAGTCTCTGCAAAAAACATATGGAATAAGGTCTTCTTTTTTACTACTAATGTTAGTCCATTAAGGAATACAAGAGTTGTATTCCAAAAAGTAGGTACCAAATGTCTAAGGATGACTTTTGAACATGCATGAAATATATTCAAAATGTTGCAGGCAGGAATAGCAGTCCAATCTGCACATAGCCTAGTTATGTAAGATATTTGAATTATCTATTTTTTAAACTAACAAGTACTGTATCTATATGTGTGAATGCATTACCAGTTTTGCATGCACTTTTCTGACACTATTTTGAAACAGTATTTAGAAGACTTCTGACAGCAAAGCTGCTGTTCAAAGAAACTACAATTTATAAGCTATTTAAGACAAGTATTAGGATTTTTTTTCCACATGGAAGGTTTAATATTCACTATTTTCAGTCAAGACTGTACTTAGTCCTATGAATTAATGCTCTTGCAAAGGTTCCATTTCTCAACATATAGAAACAAAATCACAGAATATTTTGGGTTGGAAAGAACCTTTAATGGTCATCTAGCCCAACCTTCTTGGAGTGAGCAGGGACATCCTGGAATTCTCTTACAATGAGGGTAGTAAAATACTGGAATGTGTTGCCCAGAGAGGTGGTAGATGTGCCATCCCTGGAGATATTCACGGCCAGGCTGGATGTGGTTCTGGGCAATCTAATCTAGCTCAAGATGTCCCTGCTCATTAAAGGGGGTTTGGACTAGATGATCTTTGAAGGCCTTGTCCAACCCAAATTATTCCATGATTCTTGATACTGTGATCTTCAACTAGATCAGGTAGCTCCAACATGACCTTGAAAGTTCCCAGGGGTTTGGCATCTACCACCTTTATGGGCAATCACTTTCAGTGTTTCACCACCCTCATAGTAAAAAATTTCCTTCTTATATCTAGTCTGAATCTACCATCTTTCAGTTTAAAACTATCATCCCTTGTCCTATCTCTAAAGGTCCTACTAAAAAGTCTGTTCCATCTTTCTTATTGGAAGGCTTGAAAGGCTGCAATATGGTCTCCCTAAAGCTTTCTCTTCTCCAGGCTGACAAAACCCAACTGTCTCAGTCTGTCCTCATAGGGGAGGTGCTCCAGCACTCTAACCATCTTCATGACTCTCCTTTGGACCCACTCCAACAGGTCCATGCATTCTTATGTTGGGTGCCTCAGAGCTGAACACGGTACTCCAGGTGGAGTCTCACCAGAGACTCCACCTCGAGGCAATCGCCTCCCTTGACCTGCTGGTCACACTTCTTTTTACACAGCCCAGGATATGGTTGGCTTTCTGGGCTTTCAGGGGCATGCACATTGCTGGGTCATGTTGAGCTTCTAATCAATCAACACCCCCAAGTCCTTATCTTTTGGGGGACTCTCAATTGCTTCATCCCCCAGCCAGGATTAATGCTGGGGGTTGCCTCAACCCAGGTGCAGAACCTCGCAGTATGGATCACAGAAGTGGATGAAATATGAAAGACAATTTGAAGACTGTGAGGGAAGAGGAAGGAAGCTTTGAAAGATTTTGGACTTATTTTCATGATATTCAGATAATAGATTTATGAGAAATTTGCTACCCATGGAAAAAGCATATATGTAAACTGCACATTCCTCCCTCAAATTTCAGAGAAGGAATGAAAAAATACAGGTTTAATACCCAGAACTTAAGAAGAAGCAGAATTGAATCATTCACAATCTTTTACCTTCTATTCCCAGAGGCTTAAAAAAGTGAATCTGTTAATAGTTTCAGGGGAAATAAACCTTTTTTTTTGGCTCTCTTTTGAGGCCAGCAGTTGGAAAGCCAAAGTTTCTTTTATATCATTCTGTATCTTTTTTCAGTCTATTTAGAAGGAGTTAAAAGAATAGGTGTTCAGTGTATTTTCTCCTGGCTCAGCATGTTTCCAATGTTCTTTATTATGTTTTTAAAATTACTTTTCAAAGCAAAATAAGTTTAAAATAACTTCTTTTGGCTTACAAGTATGTTGACAATGAGCTCAGGGATTCTGAAAGTGAGCCCTATGCTAGAATTTCAAAGGCAGGAGTATAATTTTGACACTTCACTATCACTAAAAGTCAATAAGAGTTAGTTATCTAAGTGCCATTTGAATGTCCATCCTGAAATCTTAAGAAAGAACCTACAGCATGCAACCTGTCACCTTTTTCTGATCACGCACATAATTTTCCTTCCACAACATTAAATTTAAATCTTGGATGTTGTCGTGGTTTAAGCCTCTATAACTCACACAGTTTTGCTCACTCACTCCCCCCTCTTTCTTCCCCCCGCTCCTGGGGGCAAGGGAAGGGGAATTGAAAGAATGCAACTCCCACAGGTTGAGATAAGAACAGTTTAGTAACTAAGGTATATCAGAAACCACTGCTGCTACCACCAATAATAATAATGACAAGGCAAATACAAGGAAAGGATACAATCACTCACCACTTACACCCAGTCCAACCACGCAGTGCACCCCCACCCTTCCGAGTCTCTGCCCTCCGCTTTACATCCTGGGCATGATGTGCTGTGGCATGGAATACCTCTTTGGCTAGTTTGGGTGAGGTGTCCTGTCTCTGCTTCCTCCTGGCTTCCCCTCTTCCCTGGCAGAGCATGAGACTCAGAAAGTCCTTGGCCAGACCAAAACATTACCAAGCAGTAACTGAAACCACTGCTGTTATCAGCGCTGTTCCCAGGCCCAAAGTCAAAAATACAGTGCTGCACCAGCTACCAAGAAGGAGAAAATGACTCCTACTGTTGAACCCATGACAGACGTACTACAGAAGAGTATATATTTGTGCCTTCACAGTATATACAATGTGCCTTCCTTCATAAATTTTAGGCTGAATTTTGAAATGTTTTAATCATTTCTAGTAAGTACAGCAAAATGCAAATAATTGCATTGACACTTTATAAATTCTTTCGGAAGATCTCTTAATTAATATAAGGCTAATACATAAGAACTGGCTTGCAGTTTTAGATGTCATTTAGTATAGTTTACATGTTATCTATTTTAAAATGTACATATATCATAAACAAAGTTCTGAGATAAAGCCATAGAACCTTAGAAATGCTGATTGGAAGGCACTTCTTTAAGCCCCTCATCCAACCTTCTTGCAACTCAAGTGCGACTTCTGCCAACACTAGAACAGATCAGACATGTCATTGTCTATCCAGGTCTAGAAGAGCTTTGAGATCAGAGACTCCACCATCCTCTTTCAGGAGCATATTTCAGTGCTGCACTACTTTGTCTGACTCTAAAAAAAAAAAAAATTGGTGCCATCAACTTTGTAATGATCATTCAAATACTTACAGATCACAGAATCACAGAATCATAGAATAGTTAGTGTGAGTTGTCCCTGCCCCTGGCAGGGGGGTTAGAACTAGATGATCTTAAGGTCCTTTCCAACCCCCCTGCCAGGGGCAGGGACAGCTCACACTAAACCATGCTACTCAAGGCTATGTCCAACCTGGCTTTGAACACCGCCAGCGATGGAGCATTCACAACATCCCTGGGCAACCCATTCCAGTGCCTTACCACCCTCACACTAAAGAATTTCTTCCTCATAGCCAATCTAAACTTCCCCTGTTTAAGTTTGAACCCATTACCCCTTGTCCTATCACCACAGTCCCTAATGAAGAGTCCCTCCCCAGCATCCACATAGGCCTTCAAATACTGGAAGGCTGCTATGAGGGTTCCATGCAGCCTTCTCTTCTCCAGGCTGAACAGCCCCAACTTTCTCAGCCTATCTTCATATGGGAGGTGCTCCAGTCCCCTGATCATCCTCGTGGCCTCCTCTGGACTTGTTCCAACACTTCCATGTCCTTTTGATGTTGAGGACACCAGAACTGCACACAATACTCCAAGTGAGGTCTCACAAGAGCAGAGTAGAGGGGCAGGATCACCTCCGTTGACCTGCTGGTCACGTTCCTTTTGATGCAGCCCAGGATACAGTTGGCTTTCTGGGCTGCAAGCGCACACTACTGGCTCATGCTCATTTTCTCATTGACCAACACCCCCAAGTCCTTTTCTGCAGGGCTGCTCTGAATATCTTCTCCTCTGCCCAACCTGTAGCTGTGCTTGTCATTGCTCCAAACCAGGTGTAGGACCTTGCACTTGGCATGGTTAAACTTCATCAGGCTCGCATCAGCCCACCTCACAAGTGTGTCAACGTCTCTCTGGATGACATTCCTTCCCTCCAGCGTATCAACCGAACCACACAGCTTGGTGTCATCAGCAAAAATGCTGAGGGCGCACTCAATCCCACTGTCCATCTCACCAACAAAGATGTTGAACAAGACCGGCCCCAACACTGATCCCTGAGGGGCACCATTCCTTACTGGTGTCCAGCTGGACACTGAGCCATTGAGCACAACTCTTTGCATGCGGCCATCCAGCCAGTTCTTTATCCACCAAATGGTCCACTTGTCAAACTGATGAGTCTCCAATTTAGAGACAAGGATGTCGTGTGGGACAGTGTCGAACATTTTGCACAAGTCCAGGTAGATGACATCAACTGCTCTACCCCTGTCCATCATTTAAATAGATACTGTAGATTTCTTTTTTGCAGATTAAACAAAGCCCATTTGCATCCCGATCTGTCATATTCCCATTCGTCTGTCCCAAGACTTACTAGACTTCTGCTAAGCTCTCTCAAATTTCTCAATATTTTTCACCAAATATTTTCTGTTCTTTTCCTTGTTTAAAACTGGTGGACATCATCTAGACTTCAGGCAGAAAGATTATGATTATTATCCATAATAACCATGTACTGGGAGGAATTTTTTCTTCTTTCTTCTGAATGAATGTGTACATTTTTCTAGTTATGTAGTTATGGACATGAAGGTTGCATGTAATACTCCTCTTAAGAAATTTCTTTTTGCTTTGGTTTTGTTTTGTTTTTTTTTTTATGGTTTTGTTCCGTTTTGGTTTAGATTGGTTTTTACTTTTTAAGGAGACTAATAAGGTAGAGAACTTCTGAAATTTCTTAAAGCTGATTAACTGTACTGAAGAAATAAAATGTTTAATGTTATAATTTCCAGAAACATTATATACTGACCTACAACAGTTCAATCTGATTTGACAGAGAAAGAAAACTTATGATGGCTGAAAAGCCTACAGATAACTGATTGTAACTAGTGGTCTTTCTAATCATGTAACTATGAGTTATGAAGAAAAATTGTAATAAAGAGTTCTTTAAAGCTTGGTTTGCTTGCTTGCTTGTTTGTTTGTTTTTCTGAGTAGTTGTATAAGGGAGACCTCAAAATGTGAACAGAGTGCAAGCTCCAGGTGTTGATTTTAAAAAAGCAATACTAATGCTTTTTTCCTTATATAAGGCAGGACACAAACTATACATAGACTTGCCAGGAGATAGTTACAGAGATTACCAAGATTAAGTATAATACTGTTGATTTTCAGAGACATAAAATATTCATCATTTAGTGTCTCAGGACCAAAGGCAGGATTAGGAGGGCACTGAATTCACCTTATAATGGCACCTGCAAGTAATAAGGACACCCTCACCACCAAAACCCAAGACAGATCCCAGTGTCAGAGGACTAAATGAGAATAACTGTGTGTGAACTTCAGTAATTATGGTAAAAGCATATAAGGACTTTATTAAGAGGCCTTTAGTCCAAAGAAGTTTAATAACATATTTGTAAAAAGACTTTTATGTTGATGGACTCTTGAATTTTTGCTACTTTTGAATTTACAAATCAGAAGAGGGGTAACAGACTGATTTACTAATTATTACATTCTACAGTATGATATAAAATTAAAGATCTATTTAACGTATCTTCTGTTGTCATGACCTTCAAATTTCAAGGACTCAAGCTTATAATCATAAAAATTTTTTCCTTAAGAAAAAAACATCTTTGATAAAATTCGAGATCAGTTACTCACATAATCACCTGAATCTAAGCAATAAAGCTTTAATAATGTAGTTTGCAACATTATATTAGGGCCATATCTGCACAAGCAAACTCATACTTAAGATCCAGGGCTTAACTTGCCTTGGATCAAATACTGATCTCTGCAATCAAGTTGTGCACGTGTATTAAATCTACTGACATTGCAAGTGGCATTCACTTAATAGCACACTTCCCCTTTCCACCCATCCTCATAATAATCCACCAACAGCTCTGTCTTTTGAGCTTTTAAAACTGGAGCAAATTGAATGTATTCAGTATAGAATTACAGTTTTTAAAAAACTGTAAGCATTTCACAGAAAATTAGCTCATGACGTTGATGCAGGAAAACGGGCTGCATTAGAGAGTCATGTCGTTGGCAAGCGCAATCAGACACTGTCTATGGCAGGCCTGTGCACAAGACGCTTGCAGCAATCTGACCTTTTCTTTGTTAGAAGTGGAGTGGTAGCAGTTGGATTGAATTTATATGACTAAAACACAGTCAGGGATGCTAATATTTCTGACTTGGGTGGCATGATTAAGTGGGAGGTGTCCCTGCCCATGGCAGGGGGGTTGGAACTAGATGATCTTAAGGTCCTTTCCAAACCTAACTATTCTATGATTCTATGATTCTATGACTTAACTTCTCTTATATTAACATAATACTACTTACCATTTTTAAGGTTGTACCTGATCTGAACAAATGTTCCTGAAAGAACAATGCTCAAGAACAAGATATGACAGACATGGTGCTAAGAAAACCAGGAAAATAAAAGTATGACTATAGTAGCTAAGTAACAAGTAATATTGAGTGGCCAGATAACAAAGTAATGGCTAAGGTAGTTGCAGTCTTGCAGTAGAGTAACAAGTGATAGCATAAGACATCTGTGGGATTGTATGGAGAAAAATAATAAAAATTTTTTCTAAAAAATGTTTCTCTTTCATCAAATAGAGTGATGCTTATGGCCACAATTTGCATACATGCTTGATAAAAGAACAAAGATAATGCACGAAATAAATGTGTCATTGATAAATGGTATCCATCAGGAGAATGCATGCTACAGATAGGTAACCACAATAAGGAGTAAGACTGCGGAATAGATGTGGGCTCCCAGGTAACTGTTACACTCTGATAAACTTGATACCTATCACGTATTGTGGGTCTAGCCTGGGCTGTCAATGCTACTGCCTCTGCATGCCTTGTTATCACAGTTGGCTTTTCTCTCCCTTTACCTTAATTAGCTGCTGCTCAGTGCAGCTCTGTCACAGTTTTGACATTCATCCCAAGGCAAAAACAGGGACTTGATGAACAAGTTCTTTGCAAACTCTTTTTTTTAGCATTCATTGTGGAGCCCATTCCCTCCTTTGGGATTTCTTCTGCATCCCCACTCGACCTGGAGCAGAAGACTGTTACTTTCTCACAGTGTTGCCCTCAGGTGTCTAGCTACAGCCTTGAGTTCCAGTAATGGCTGTTGGACCTTACTAGAAATTTACCACTGGGATCAAAAGGCAGTTTGGACTCAATAATCTACTTCCTGGAATACCAACCAGTTCTACCCCAGTCATGGCTGAAAATACTGGCCTCTGGCAAAGAGGTACAGATAAGTAACAAATCAACTACTGCTTTGAGATTTCTGAATACTGAAATACTGAAAAAGTGTTACCAGACTCACTAAAGAAAGAAACTTTCTCCTTTGTTTCTCCTCATTTCTCATTAAGACCTAAGAAGTAGAACAGCAAAAGAACAGTCACATAGTTAACTCAGGTAAGCTTAAACAAAGAGTGGGGAAGAATCCAGGTGGGGATAAACAAATAATCTATGATTTGTGGCTTTCTCTGAGGTGTCAAGTGATAGATGGAAGGTTTATGGTTATCAGGGTAGGGCAGGCCTTCTGTCCTGAATATCGATCGCCACTTGCTTGAGAATTAAGTGTGCTATAAATCCAAAGCTTCTCTTCCTTCTGGATGCGCAGCAAAGACACATTGAGGAAAGTAAGAAAGAATGAACAAGAGAGGTGGAGCTTGTATGAAGTATCTGAATTGAAAGACCTGCTCAGAAATAATTTCAAGCAGCTTCCCCATCCTTCCCTCTAAGCATTTTAGGTGTGTTAATGCAGTAATTAACAACAAGGTAAAAGTAGAATTTTTCCAAGGCACATAAGACAAACCATTCACATAACAGAAGAGAAAAGTGGAATAAAAGGTGCTGTACCATGCATTTAAACAGCCTTTTTGTTGCTGCTTGTAACAAGCTGCTTTCTTGTTCTTCACTCTAATTCTGTTTGTTTGTTTGTTTGTTACTCTTCTCTCTGCAGCCTCCAACCTATCTATCTAAATAAGGTGACTTTCATACCAGTGTTTATTTTGCATCAAAACCTTTATAAATATTAGTTTTAGTCTCCCTTTGCTAATGGCTTCAGTTAGGAGAAGTTTTATTTCAATGTAGGGAACTGCTGTGGGGTCTTTGTTTTGTGTTTGTGTTTTTTTTTCTCAAGGAGATATTTGGTAAGAGAGGCAATATGTGTGTGAAATCAACAGAATTTTAGGCTGTCTATGATATGTTATTATCTTTATTCTATGGATATACATGTGTTTGCACTTACCGCTGAGTTCTTCCAATCAGATAGCTGAATAAGAATATTGTGATAACTGTGCTCACAGGAAAATAAGCCATATTCAAGGGCTAGAGTGAGATTTTTTTGAAGCTGAATAGCAAAATGCTTAATCTTGGGGGTAACACCCAAGCAGAAGTTCATTTAATAGGGTAATATTTTTCTAAAATAATGAAAAATTAACTTTGAAGAGTGACAGAAAGATTTCTCAGAAAACTGAGATTTTAAAAATGGAAATGGAAATAAGATGTGTGACAGAACTGAACAGATACCTGACCAGCGCAGTAAATATAGAAAAACAAAAGTCATACCTTATATAAGCTGCCCATTGGCAAATTCTGACATAAGTCACTCATTGAGGAACACCAGCTGATGGCAAATAAATAAAGCCTATGATCAATTAAAAAAAAAAAAACAAAAACAAAAAACAAAAAAACCCCAACCCTTTCCCCCCCAAAAAAAAGACCCAACCCAAAAATGAAACAAAAAGTATCCTCTGCAAACATTATAGTAGTGTTTAGGGTGTAAACAGACTTCCAATCCACAGCCAATTAAGGAGAAAGCTGCAAAATGTTTCTTTTCCGTATGCTAGTCTAACACTACTTCTCTCAAGATATTTCCAATGAGTGGCTGATGGAAGCACTCTTTATCCTGCCTTCAGTCCTGTTGTGCTGGATTAGCACAGACCTATTGTCATTAAAGTTAAACAATACTGCAGCTGGTTAAGGCTCATTCACAGGATAATCTCCGGCACTGAAGCACCATGCTTCTGCAAGGGCAAACAGATCTGTCAAGAAAGCAGTTCTGAGTCTTCAAATATGGTCCAGGTACAGTGTCGTGGTTTAAGCCCAGCCTGCAACCCAAAACCACACAGCCTCTCGCTCACTTCCCCCCTTCATCCCCCCGCCTCCCAGAGAGATGGGGAGGAGAATTGAAAGAATGTAACTCCAATGAGTTAAGATCAGAATAGTCCAGTAACTAAGGTAGAACACAAAACCACCACTGCTACCACCAATAATAATAATGATAAGGGAAATAACAAGTGAAGAGAGTACAACTGCTCACCGCCTGCCAACCGATACCTAGCCCGACCCAAGCAGTGATCTAAGCCTTCTGGGTAACTGCCCCCAGTTTATATAGTGGACATGACCTGCTGTGGTATGGAATACCTCTTCGGTCAGTTTGGGTCAGGTGTCCTGTCTCTGCTTCCTCCCAGCTTTCCCTCCTCCCTGCAGAGCATGAGACTCAGAAAGTTCTTGGTCAAAGTATTATTGAGCAGCAACTAAAAACATTGGTGTTATCAGCACTGTTCCGAGGCTGAAAGTCAAAAACACTGCACTACACCAGCTACTAAGGAGAAAAACAACTGCTACTGACGAACCTAGGACAGTATCCACCCCTTATTCCATACCTTTCAAGTCATGCTCAGATCCCACATTTTCAATATACCCTCACTCTTATCTCCTAGATATAAATATACGTCCACAGAGAGAGAGAGAGCGATCATTCCTTACTGCATGGAACAATCCCTATAAAGCTGCTGAGTCCATCTGGTCCATGATGTTGGGTTCCATCTCTTGAAACAGTCTTTCAGAGCAGGAGAGACTGTGTGCAGTGTTGAATCATTGCCTGCCGATGCTGATCTTTCCTTTACCACAGAACTCATCTGGCTTCATCAAAGTTCATTCTTTGTTGGGATGATGGTTGGAGGGAAGTCAGGGCCAGTCGCTAGTGACCTGAAGACATCTAGTTGATTGGCTATAAAAGTGCTGCGTAGCAGGCAACAGCATACAATTGAGTTCATTGGCTGTTTTCCCCTAAAATCAGATCCCCTTGAGGTACACATTGGACTTCCCCATCTTCCCTCATTACCCACCAAGTATATCTGGGTCCCTGAGCAAAAGCAATCCCACAAATGGGTTTGCCTTTACCTGAAGTGGGAATAACCCAGGCTGTCTTCCCCAGCAAATTTTTTATGTGCCCCACAGGAACTTTGTCCCCCTCCACAGTATGTAAAAGTTCTGACCGGATGGGCCAGATCCTCTGGTGTTGACCAGCCAGGCGGCCTTTGGTAAATGTGTATCCCAGTGTTTGAAAGTCCCACCACCCATTGCTCTCAGTGTAGTTTTTAACAGCCCATTGTACTGTTCGATTTTCCCAGAGGCTGGTGCATGGTAGAGGATGTGATATATCCGTTCAATGCCATGCTCTTTGGCCCAAGTGTCTATCAGGCTGCTCTGAAAATGAGTCCCATTGTCTGACTCAGTTCTCTCTGGGGTGCCGTGTCACCACAAAATCTGTTTCTCAAGACCCAGGATAGTGTTCTGGGCAGTGGCGTGGGGCACAGCGTATGTTTCCAGACATCCGGTGGTTGCTTCCACCATGGTAAGGACATAGTGCTTGCCTTGGCAGGTTGGTGGGAGTGTGATGAAATCAATCTGCCAGGCCTCCCCATATTTGTACTTCAGCCATTGTCCTCCATACCAAAGTGGCTTTAACCGTTTAGCTTGCTTAATTGCAGCACATGTTTCACAGTCATGAATAACCTGGGCAATAGTGTCCATTGTTTCCATTGTCAAGTCCACCCCTCAATCACGAGCCCATCTGTATACTGCATTTCTACCCTGATGGCCTGAAGTGTCATGGGCCCACCGGGCCAAAAATAATTCACCCTTATGTTGCCAATCTAAGTCCATCTGAGCCACTTCAATTTTAGCAGCTTTATCCACTTGTTGGTTGTTCTGGTGTTCCTCAGTGGCCTGACTCTTGGATACATGAGCATCTACGTGGCGCACCTTGATCACTAGGTTTTGCAGCTGGGCAGCGATATCTTGCCACAGTGCAGCAGCCCAGATGGGTTTACCTCTGCGTTGCCAGTTGCTCTGCTTCCATTGCTGCAACTACCTCCACAGGATGTTTGCCACCATCCATGAGTCAGTATAGAGATAAAGTACTGGCCACTTTTCTTGTTCAGCAACATTCAAGGCCAGCTGGATGGCTTTCACCTCAGCAAACTGACTCAATTCACCCTGCCCTTCAGCTGTTTCTGCAACTTGTTGTCGAGGACTTCATACAGCTGCCTTCCACCCATGATGCTTTCCCACAATACTGACGGCAAGACCCATCAGTAAACAAGGCATACTGCTTTTCACTTTCTGACAGTTCATTATATGGTGGGGCCTTTTCAGCACGCATCACCTCCTCCTCCTCTGATGACATTCCAAAATCTTTGCCATCTGGCCAGTCCATGATGACTTCTAGAATTCTTGGAGGACTGGGATTTCCTCTTCGAGCTCCTTGTGTAATTAATGCAGCCCACTTACTCCATGTAGCACCAGTTGCATGATGTGTAGAAGAGACCCTGTCTTTGAACATCCAGCCCAGCACGGGCAATAGGGGTGCTAGGAGGAGCTGTGCTTCAGTGCCAATCACTTCTGAAGCAGCTCGAACCCCTTCATAGGCTGCCAGTATCTCTTTTTCAGTTGGGGTATAGCTGGCCTCAGATCCTCTGCATCCCCGACTCCAAAAGCCAAGGGATCGGCCTCGAGTCTCCCCTGGAGCTTTCTGCCAGAGGCTCCCGGTAGGACCATTCTCCCCAGCTGCGGTGTACAGTACATTTTTTACATCTGGCCTGGTCCAGGCTGGTGCAAGTGGTGCTGCACGAGCTATCTCTCTTTTGTTGGTGGTATTATGTCATTCCAGGTTACTGTTGCCAGTGAATGGGCATATGATGAGGGGGAATTCCGTGTACATTTCTGCTACACGGGTCGTGTACATTCGACTTCATGTGGATCTATGGGTTCATCCCCAGCAGTCGGCTTCATATTATAGATCATATGTACAATGGCTGATTCCCTCAGAGACTGGATGCCTTTCTCCAGAGTAGTCCACTTGGCGGAACGACTCATAACTTCATCCGTGTATGGAAACCTTTCACAGGTGCCAAGAGCTACTTCCAAAGGCTGAGGGACTCTTTCTCTCTTGCAATTGCTTTGTCAATTCTCCCTTTCCTAGCAAGTGATCCCAGCTGCTTGGCTTCCCTACCTTCTAGTTTGTGACCGTTGGCCCCATTGTCCAAGCATTGGAGCAACCAGGTGATGATGTGTTCCCCTGGTTGACGAGTAAAATATTTTCGCATATTCTGTAGCTCGGTTGAGGTCCGAGGTCGATAAGTCACCTTTTCTCCTTCTTCTTCTTCACCTGATCAGATGCTGTCCCGGGTAGTAAGTGCATTGGTATTGCTTCTTCATCTTGTTTCTTCATCTTTCTTGTCTTTGTTTTGCTTTTCCCCTTGCATAAAAGGGCAACCAATATTGGCACAAATTAGTCTTCTGGTTTAGCTGCAGTCATTTATCACTGTGTTTGGAGTGGCTGCAGTATCTGTTGTTGGGGTTTGGGTAGCTGCTGTACTTGTCCCTGGGGTTAGTGTAGCTGCTATGCTTGGAGCTGGAGTAGCTGCGCTGCCTGTTGCAGTTGAAGTTTGTGTAGCTACTGTACTTGTCACTGGGGCTGGTGTAGCTGCTGTGCTTGGAGCTGGAGTAGCTGCACTGTCTGTTGCTTTGCCATCAGATCCAGCGACATATTTTTCCTTTTGAAGGTGCTGGATAGTGTTGAACAGGGCTCTGTAAGCGTAGACCAAGCCCCAGAGCATTGCTGTGATTTGTTCCTCTCTGGTATGACAAGAATGACAACCTCATTTAAGCGTTTTACTAATTTTTCTGGATTTTGCACTTGTTCAGTGCTGAAGTTTCAAAGCACTGGAGGTGCCCACTGGCCTAGATACTTGCCCATACTATCCCACACACCCTGCCACTCATGACTGCCCAGCCTTGGAGAAAATCCCGTGGTCTTCCTATATCATCGTCTAACCCTAGACAAGGCCCAAACCCGACTCTGCTTAACTCTGGGAACCAGACAAAATGGTCGTGGGTAAAACACACTCTGTACGCATGCCAACATGCTGATCCCCATCACAGTCAGCAGGCAGGTCTCAAGGGTACCTAAAGGCTATTCAAAACCTTCAGAACTCTCAAATGATGCTGTAAATGGTCAGGTGGGGGGGGCTGGGAAGGTAAGGGAATGTCTCCTTCATGGGTTGACCACCCGAGGAGGGGAAAAAAGATGTGTAATTGCTCATCACTTCTATTATATACCTCCCAAAGAATAGAGGTGGTAACCACACTGGGAACACAAGCCAGATCAGTTTCATGATCAATGATTCTATTGTATTACAAGTCACTACCATAAAGTACAATGAGACAAGAACCCTATCCCAAAGCCCCCAGCCGATAAACACTAACACAGCAAATATCGACTGTAAGTAAGGTGCGACATGCTGAAACTGTGAGATCAAGAGCAACAACTTTTAGAGCCAATAAATCAGCATTGTGACAAGTGACTATTAATCCGAAACAACGAATGCTAATCACAAATACGTTTAGACACACTCTGGTCAGATCTGCCATTATCTAACCCTTCAGGCCCCACACTGGGTGCCAAAAAGACCTGTTGTGGTTTAAGCCCAAGTGCTAACCCAGAACCATGTAGCTGCTTGCTCACTCCCCCGCCTTCCTCCCCCTGCTCGCAGAGGGATGTGGGGGAAGATCGAAAGAATGTGACTCCCACGGGCTGAGGTAAGAACAGTCCAGTAACTAAGGTATAACGCAAACCACTGCTGCTACCACCAATAATAATAATGATAAGGGAAATAACAAGGGAAGAGAATACAACTGCTCACCGCCTGCCAACCGATACCCAGCTTAGCCTGAGCATTGATCTTGCCTTTCCCGGCAACTGCCCCCAGCTTATATAGTGGGCATGACGTGCTGTGGTACGGAATACCTCTTTGGTTAGTTTGGGTCAGGTGTCCTGTCTCTGCTTCCTCCTGGCTTCCCCTCTTCCCTGGCAAAGTATGAGGCTCAGAAAGTCCTTGGTCAGAGTAAACATTACTGAGCAGCAACTAAAAATATCGGTGTTATCAGCGCTGTTCCCAGGCTGAAAGTCAAAACTGCGGCACTGTACCAGCTACCAAGAAGGAGAAAAATGACTGCTGCTGCTGAACCCAGGACAGACAGTAACTTTTTACAGCTTCGGCATTATACAGAATAATGTTAGCTCTTGGCTTCATTCCATTCAGACATAATTTCAACTACTGAATCCACATCAGAGCTCCTTTCCATGGAAAATTGAAAGAACCATTGTACTTTAAATAAATATTATAAAAAGGACAAAGGAAGATAAAGTAATTTTTTGTCAGTCTAACACTATTTTGGAAAAAATTGCGATACTAATCATAGAATAATAGAATCATAGAACCACAGAGTCATAGAATTGTTAGGGTTATAAAAGGCCATCGAGTTCCAACCCCCCTCCATGGGCAGGGACGCCTCACACTGGACCATATTGCTCAAGGCTCTGTCCAGCCTAGCCTTGAACACTGCCAGCGATGGAGCATTCATGGCTTCCCTGGGCAACCCATTCCAGTGCCTCACCACCCTCACAGTAAAAAATTTCTTCCATATATCCAACTTGAACTTCCCCTGTTTTAGTTTAGCCCATTAACCGTTATCTTATCACTACAGTCCCTAATGAAGAGTCGCTGTCCAGCATCTTTATAGGCCCCCTTCAGATACTGGAAGGCCACTATGAGGTTTCCATGCAGCCTTCTCTTCTCCAGGCTGAATAGCCCCAACTTTCTCAGCCTATCTTCATACGGGAGCTGCTCCAGTCCCCTGATCATCCTCGTGGCCCTCCTCTGGACTTGCTCCAACAGCTCCATGTCCTTTTTGTGTTAGGACACTGTAACTGCACACAGTGCTCCAAGTGGGTTTTCAAGGGAGCAGAGTAGAGGGGCAGGATCACCTGCTTTGACCTGCTGGTCACCAGTCCAGGACATGGGGCTTAATAAACTTAATTTTGAAGAAAATTGAAAAGTCTAGATGTCACAGTGTCTCAGTCATAAAGTATAATATTCAATACCTTCTGGAGGTACTTGAAGAGTACAAAGATCTGACTCTGCTTTTCAAAATACTCCATAACTAATGGGTAAAATCCTAAGACAATGCTTTAGATGCTTTCCAAAACTGGGCTAGGGGAAGTTTTTTCTTGATATTAAAACCATGCTATTTTACAGAGTATTTCCAAGCTTCTATTTCTGTTTGATTCAAGCAGTTCTTCCTATCAGTCAGTATCAGTAGCTAATCAAAGCTTTTCTAACGCAGTAAGTTGAGTTATTCTAGGACAATATTTGGAGAGAACATGAAAGTGAAAAGGCAGTGATTTTCGTTTCTAAGGCACCAGAGACTGGCAGATATTCATATATTTTATTTATTTGTTTACTGTGACAACATTTAATATATTTATTAGTTGGTTATGTGGAAAATCCTCTGGGCCCCTGTACTTTTAAAAGATATTTCTTCTTATTGATCTCCTCCAGTCAGCTATGAGACAAATTCTGAGATTCCTAATAATGTATACACTGAGGAATCTTGGGCAATAAAAGTGTTTATTATGTTGCAGCATGAGGAATGAGAGTAAAGGATCTCAATTCAATCGTAAGTACATTCCCAATACAACAGCTATGGTAAATCCAGAGAGGAAATGAAAGATTAATTAATGGAGAGAGATGGCAGTTTGGCAGCAGCATGTTACTGTCAGATTGTTATTTTTGCAATAATATTTTTTCTTTATTCTTCCGTACACAAGTTTGTATTTGCATGAGGTTTCTGCATGGCAAATGGACTCCCTATTCTTCTGTCTATGTATTTACCAGGGGCTCCTGCTCATACAAGATTAATACTAGTAATAATAATAATAAAAACAACAACAATAATAATCCATTAAATTTGTATTACCAACTTTCACAAAGAAAGTTCCCAAGATACCTTTCACCACCAGTGTGGAATATTTCAGAAAATTAGTATATCTATCTTTATAGAAACACAGAGTAATTGAAGTTGTAAGGGGCCTCTGGAGGGCACCCAGTCCAACCCCCTGCTCAAAAAAATCTAATAAATCATGACCTTTTCCAGTCAAATCTTGAACATCTCCAAGGTTAGATAGTGTACAAGATTTCTGGGCAATTTTTGTTCCAGTATAACCAACCTTCTCTGGAGGCACCAGCTTATGGCCTTCCCCACCACAGCAACCACCCTACACCACCCATGTGATCGGGGCCTTCAGCATCCCTCTTCCATCCCCAGGTCTGTGGCATTTGTGCACCGCAGGCACCAGACCTGGCTGATTCCCTGTTGCTACCATCTCTGGGTGCAGCCCTGTGCAGAGAACCTCTAAAGGTTCAGGCCAGAAGCCCTGAGCACAGCTTTGCTTCCCAGCATCGGGTTCAGCGTACTGCACACCAGCAGTCTGCACTGCCGTAGCACTGTACCACCACATCTGACTCTGCAGCAGACTCTCTGAGCTGTAAAGAGAGGTTTCATAGCCGAATGTGCATTCTTCGTAGGATTTACTAAACAGCTAGTGTCTGTGAGCCTTAGCTTGTGGGATTTTCGACTCCATGGCATTACTATGTACAGGGTCTGTAAAGCTCCAATTTTCCTAACGCTTCACTGTGGCCCTGGTGAGCATAACCTGTGAGCAGGGAACTGAGAAGCAGACCAGGAGTTCAGGTGGTACAGCTTGATCAGGTCAGGAACACATAGGGCATTGGCAGAGGTAGTGGGTGGTAAAGCAAGTTATGAGGGTGTACTCCTGACCTTTATCTCCTACTAACTTCCATTCTGATTTCTTATCCAGCTCAGTCATGCCATGTTCCAGGTGGCTGAAGTGAGCTTCCAAACAGTAGGAATAAATGGTAGAAATGAATATAGGGCAGAGATTATCCAAACCCCAGCATGTGTTTGAATGGAGAAGGAGGGCAAGAGAACTGCACAGAGGCCTTGATCATGAAAATCATGAGGAACTGTGAAAGACTGAAAAATTGGAACAAAGAATCTGGAACAAAAATGCATCTGCAGTATTCATATTATTACCTCTTTCCCCGACATGTGGGAAGCAAAGGGAAAGCAGCCACTCCTCAGTGACCTCCTCTATTTCTTTCCTTCTCTCATTCCACACATAGAGGAAAAACTGGAGGATCATAGGTGTAAGACAACAGGGATGGATTGATCAAGGAAACACCCTTCTATTCATACATTCATAGATGGAAGAAATACATGAGTAGGGAAAAAAGATGAGTGGAGGGAAGGCACAGATGAGCATTGCTCACGGTGCAGTTTCAGGTGATGTGAAGATGTGATCAGGAATATGATTCTGATTCTGGGAGTACAGGAAGGAGAGTACTGCTTTCCACTTCACACACACAGATATGGAGAGCTACCAAGGAGTTTTAGGAATCAAAACTACGGCTGTGAGCAGCGCTGTCATGAATGAAAGATTAGAGTTGGAGAGTTACACACAGTAAATGTCATTAATCCTCTACATGCTGTAGTCTATGTCAAGACATCTTTGCACAGAAAAACCTACACATTCTGAGGTAAAAGGTGTTGCATCTTGTCTCAAATATAATTTTTTTCCTATGCCATCAGAAGGAAAGTCAGGAAACAATCCTTGATCTGATGCAAGTCTTGATATTCAACATGCTTGAGAGAAGTGCCAGCAACATTCTGGCCTCAACATTTCTTTAATGTTGCAGAGTTTTGGGGCTTTATATACAAGAGGCACAATATGATTCATCCTGTCTAAAGCTTGGAGGTCCTTCTTTGCTTTTGTTAGAATTATTAAACCAGCAAGAATTTTTCCTGTGGGATAGACTTGTGAAATAAACCAAGACAGACCTCTCTAACAGTCACAAAATGTACTTCTCTTCAAGTGGCCTTGCAAACCTCCAGGAGTGTTAATCTGTATCAGGGAATGTGTAAATCTGATTAATAGCTAGAAATAAAAACATAATTGAAAGATTCAGCCTTAGCATTCTTGCTGGTTGAGGAGATTACTGGTATCATATATAATATTTTGGAAGTATTTCTGAGGTAGAAGATTAGTAGAGGTACTCATTTGCTTTCTTTCAAATTATTTAGCTGCACAAAAAGAGCAATTCTGTTCTTTAGGTGGTACTGTAGCTACCACGGTCAGGAACACCAGATTCAACAGTACCAGTAGCTAGTACTTGGGTTTCTTAACAAGAACATATTTCATTCTTTTTGATCTTTAATATTTTTTCTTTCCTAATCGTGATTCCGAGCTTGATTCAACGGTTCTTTTAATCCTTCTCACTTCCTGGATGAAGCACAGAATGGGACTGTGTGCAAAGGTCTTTTCTTTAATTTGGAGTTTTTCCTTATGGTCTCCACAGATCTGACAAAAAAAATCAGGATGAGGTTTGAAAATGTCCCTTTTATTAACTGAATGCTGATTTTTCCCTGACATGGATAAATTTGTGTACTGGATTTTGTCTTTTTTTGAATCTATGGCAGCAAAAAATCTCTGCATATTGTGAGTTTTAAAATACATATAAGGATATTTAAGATATGTCTGTGGAAGTCAAGTGAGTGCTGAAATAAATTACTTCCAAGCATTATAGATCTCCTTAGCTTTTCTCTCTTTTTCTTTTTTATAATACATTCATAGGCATCCCATCCCATAATGATGTGGAAACACCACTGCTGTCCATTATACGTCCATAGAGAATGACCAAGTTGTCTTTGCCAAGAAGTACATTTTGCTGATATAATGTTATCAAGAACCTAGAAATTTTGTGTCCAGCACTCATTGACATAACTGATTAGAGTAAGACACACGTGAACCCTTGAGACAACCTTGAGATAAAGACATTATTGATAGCAGCATGCTTACCAACACAGTTGGTACAACTTGAGTAACAAACCAATTTAAAACCAATATTTCCATTAAAAAGAATCTGTCTTGGTTTCAGCAGTAGCAGTCATTTTTCTCCTTCTTAGTAGCTGATGCAGTGCTGTGGTTTTGACTTTCAGCCTGGGAACAGCTCTGATAACACCAATGTTTTTGGTTGTTGCTCAGGAATGTCTACTCTGATCAAGGACTTTCTGAGTCTCATGCTCTGCCAGGGAGGGGGGAAAGTCGGGAGGAAGCAGAGACAGGACACCTCACCCAAACTAGCCAAAGGGGTATTCCATGCCACAGCATGTCATGCCCTCTATATAAGCTGGGGGCAGTTACCCGGAAGGGCAAGATCACTGCTTGGGTTGGGCTTGGTATCGATCAGCAGGTGGTGAGCGATTGTATTCTTTTCCCTTGTTATTTCCCTTACCACTAGTATTATTGGTAGTAGCAATAGTGATTTGTGTTATACCTTAGTTACTGGGCTGTTATGATTTCAACCTGTGGGAGTTACGTTCTTTCGATCTTTTTCCCCATCCCTCCAGGAGTGGGGGGAGGAAGGGGGGGGGAAGTGAGCAAGTGACTGCATGGCTTTGGGTTGCCAGCTGGGATATAACCATGACAGAATCCGATACCACTGGTGCTAGCACAGGGGACAGAAAAGACTAAATTGTTGGAAGAGTACAGTATGAATTGTCAGTTAATCTTGCTGATATCTTATGGATAGCCAGCAGCATAGGGGCAACATTCTCTTTTCTTAAGGGTTGCATCATTTTAATACATTCTAAGGATGGATGGTTAGTCCTTTTACCATCCCATGGAGTCATGGGCTCAGCAGTAGCAGTCATTTTTCTCCTTCTTGGTAGCTGGTGCAGCACTGTGTTTTTGGTTTTGGGCCTGAGAGCAGTGCTGATAACACCAGTGTTTTCAGTTACTGCTTGGCAATGTTTTGGTCTGACCAAGGACCTTCTGAGTCTCATGCTTTGCCAGGGAGGAAGGGAAACCGGGAGGAAGCGGAGGCAGGACGCCTGACCCAAACTGACCAAAGAGGTATTCCATACCACAGCACGTCATGCCCAGGATGTAAAAACGGAGGGCAGAGACCCGGAAGGGTGGGGGTGCACTGCTTGGGTATAGGTGGTGAGCAATTGTATTCTTTTCCTTGTATTTCCCTTGTCATTATTATTGGTGGTAGCAGTAGTGATTTGTGTTATACTTTAGTTACTAAACTGTTCTTGTCTCAACCTGTGGGAGTTGCATTCTTTTGATTCTCCTTCCCATCCCTCCAGGATCAGGGGGAAAAAAGAGGGGGGAGTGTGTGAGCGAGAAAACTGAGTGGCTGAGAGGCTTAAACCACGACATATGGGTATTTCTGAGATCTCAATATTTCATGATAGCTTATATATCAGTTATCAGTAAATACTGGTTCTGTGTTCTGCTGCATCACTTACCTGAAAAAAAAAATGAAAAAAGTGGAAAAAAGTGAAATAATGTGAAAAAAAAAGCAGACAACTACACTGCTTCTGAATCAGGTATGATAGTGGGATTTAATGTTGATTTTACAGTGTTTATAGGTCAGACGATGCTTTATGCAGGTCCACTTTAATTTGGCACTAGGAAGGTTAAAATCTGGATTTACTGTAGCATTAATTACAGCCTAGGTTTCATGGAAATCAAAGTCTTAACTTGAGAGAGTCATGCTGTAGAATTACTTAGAGTGATCATACCACTTACTTTAGCACAAAATCTAGCTCTCTTATGCCTGGTGTTGAGCAAAGACTTGATCCTTATTTCCACACAAACAAGATGAATACATTACCTTCCAGCACATTTGTTATTATGAAATAGTTTTTTTCAATCCCCCCTGCTAGAGTTGTTCTGTTATGTATAAATATTCATAAATTGAGCCCAAGAGAGTAAGAAAAAAAGGGTGCCAAATTGCCTGTATATTCTACTGATTATAGTGTCAGGAATTATGGAGAGCCATGGTTTAAGCCTTTGTTTCAGAAGACACTTAATTATTCAATATGAATTGAAAACATTTCAGTGCTTGCTAGAAATTTCCAACCAGTTCACATTTAGATTACTATTCCTGCTCTCTATAATGTAACAGTACTCTGTAAGATTAAAAAGAATGCTTTTTTTAAAAGATAACACCTGTATCGACATTGCTTGTAGTGTAGATTACAACACATTATTGTAATGTGAATTACTCACATTATAACCCATCAAAAGCTGTTAAAAGTCTATTTTTCTCTCATGTTATTACTGTCCATACTGCAAAAGTGCCTATGAGAGGGAAGATTTCTGATGTGAGTCTGCATCAGGATTTTGGAGATGCACATTCAGCCCCTGACATTGTCAAGACCCTGCCTCAACATTCTTATGCTCTGAACCTCAGAAATGGAATCTTAAAATCTTATTGCTCACTTACACTGTGTTCAGGTACATCATGATAAAATCTAGTCAAATGAGGACATCATGGAAACAATCTCAGGTTAATCAGCAGTAAATACTGAAATGTATGTGGAATCTTGTTTCTCTAGAAGGCTGTAAGGACTTTGAGATATAAATCCTGAGTGTTAATCATCACAGATACCATTGGGGAAGTTTCACTACCATACTGTACCGTGGTACATGTATCCTGTACCTGTGGCATAGCCAATGGTGGGAAGTTATTCTACTGTGCAAGCACCGGTTAGTGTGCACTGTATTAGGCAATGTTAACTGGGAGATTACAGTGCAGCAAGCCCTATCTTGGTAAATACCCAAGATGTCCCATGCAAAGCTCAAAGACATCGAAATACAAATATCATCTCCTTCCTTTTCTTAGAGTTTTATGATCTGATTTTTTTCCACCCAATAAAATTAAACAGAAACTTTGTTTAGAAACCTGTATCATTTCCCAGTGACTAGATTAGTATTATACTGTTATTTGTGAACTGAAAATGCTTTCAGACCTTTTTGCTGTTGATCTTTAAAGTATCAAATAGTTATACTTTAGTTGGGATTTGTATGACATGGAAAATTTTTAAGTTGGCCTGAGGTCTGTAAAAATGTGTTTATACAACACATACATCCCAGGCTAAATTTGCTCTTTTCACTGAAATCAGTAGTTTTAATCCCTCAGCTTGGAATTCATTGCTGGTTTCCTTCCAGGACTCCTTTCTTCCATTGTAGACTGGTAATAATAATGCTTGGTATTTATAGAGCACTTTATATTCTCAAATCTCTGTGTAAGCATTCATTATTTCATCACTATAAATTTAAAATAATTCAGTCCAATTTTAGACGAGTGGAATGGAAGGCATATAAACACTGAGGACTTCAGTCTCAAAACAAGGTGATAGAACAAGGGTAAAAATCAGTAACCCCTGACTTCTGGAATTGTGGTACCTACTAATTCATAAGATTTATCAAAATAACTACTAAAATTGATTGCTGGTAAAACCCTAAATAACAAGAACTATATCTGAAGGGGGCCAATAGGGATGCTGGGGAGGGGCTCTTCATGAGGAACTGTAGTGAGAGGACAAGGTGTAATGGGTTCAAACTTAAACAAGGGAAGTTTAGATTGGATATGAGGAAGAAATTCTTTACTGTAAGGGTGTTGAGGCACTGGAATGGGTTGCTCAACGAAGTTGTGAATGCTCCATTGCTGGCTGGGATTGGACGTAGCCTTGGGTGGCATGGTTTAGTGTGAGTTGTCCCTGCCCCTGGCAGGGGGATTGGAACTTGACGATCTTAAGGTCGTTTCCAACCCTAACTATTCTATGATTCTATGATTATCATTGAGATCTCAGCATAATAATGGACTTGGAAATTTTGTGACATTTATTTTGGATAAAGCTGAAAATGCAAGTTGATATTCTGAAAAACAGTCATTCAATACTGGTTTAACTCACATTTTTGAGAAATAATTTAATAAAATAATTTTATCACTTCTCTTTCAGGACTAGAAACTATTTTTTTTTCCCCAAATTATTTATTTAGTTGGTCTTCCCCTCTTTTTTTATTCCAGGCTTAGACGAAATGTTCTATTCCATGGGATCAGACCACTAGACTAATTTTTGTACATTCCTTAGCTTGGAACTCTTATACTGAATGACAAAAAAATGGAAAAATATGAAATATACTCAACTAATTTTAAATTGTCTTCCAAGAAAGATGTACTTCTGCAGAGGTAATTTCCAATAGTAAATTTTCATGAAATGAAATTAATCTGTTGACGTGCATTGTCCTGGGTCATTGAGTTGCATCCGAGTATTACAAAACACTCAGAAAATTAGGTGATAGATCTGAAAAGTTAGATGCTACCCGCTTCTCCCTGTCTTCTTCACTAGAAGACAATGAGACACTAGGAGGTGATTAACCCTCTGATGTCAAAAATCTTTAGGAAAAATACCAACAGTTACAAAAAACTGAGTTACGATACCTTCACAAACCACCCCTTCTGAGCTGACTCTTCCTAATTGATTCCTTACTCATCCCTAAGCTTTTGCAATTGGAAAGTAATTCACATTTGCAGTGTGCTGAAAGCAGGCAGATACAATGGCGCAGCTGAAGTACTGAATCCTTCACAACAGTAGCATGTTTGTACATGAGCAACTATGCTGTAAGGACCCTGAGTACATCCCTTTCCATTCTGGAGGTTTGCCTGCCTGAGCTGAGAACTAACTTAGACACAGTGCAGTTGGGGCAGCCCTTCTTCCTTCTGGTGACATGGAAAGAGGCTTCCAGACAGGTCTGCAAGGAGGCTTTAGTAAGGGCTGAAGCAGTTATGCCTTGACATCACGAGCTTGCCTGATGCCCTGGGCTGGGACATCCTTTCTGTTTGTACAGTAAACAGCATTACAAAACTCTAAGTTTTCAGGTCGTTCAGCACTTTATGATGATTAGAAACACACGCAACAGTAAGATATGCACCATAAGGAGTCCCAACTAATTCAACTTTGTTTTGCTGGTCAAGAGTGAAATGCAAAGTGCCAGTTCAGTCTTAGAGTCATTAGATATCAGGAGGCTCCTCTTTGGCCCTCAGCTGTTACCATAGAAATATGAATATTGTTCTGCTGTAAGTGCTATGTTATGTTGCCTGTATGAATGTTGCAGGTGTCTTGAATGCCCCAGAAGGCTATAGGTGTCCTTTGAATCCCTGAAGTATCCCTGGAAGATTACAGGTGAGCAACTAAGAGGACCCCCAGTAAAACAAAACATATTAGACCACTGAATGGCTTCATTTTTGCATTGCCAGTTGTTTCACTTATCTGCAGTTCAGTGCCAGTGTGGACACAAGACAACATAATCCACAGAGTCAGCAGCTCTGATTTTCATTTCCACGTGAACATGTGTGAACATATTTAATAAAATGGCATATGCTTAAAATTCACTGTACCACTGTCAAAAAAATCTTGGTCTTAGAACACGTTTATGATCAATTACCTTTCAGCATTCCTGATATTTTCTACACAGTGTGCAGCTGTACACTTAAGCCAACTGGTTTTGCATCTATCTCTTTAGTAGATATAATAAAGTAGTAATAAAGATGTAATAAAGAATAAAATGGCAAATAATAAATATTCATGTTTATTGCTGAATTAATGTTACTTTCCATACAGCAGAGTGAGCGAATACCCACTGATGAATGTTTCTAATCATCATCAGAAAGCTGATGTGAATATAACTGAACAGTAGTTCAGACTGGAAAAGAGGTTTGAGTGGATTGTGTTGTGTATTTGAGATCTTTCCTTCCCCCACCCCCTTTCTTAAAATTTTCCCTACAAAGTTTCAGATGGTCTGCTGTGTAATCTGGGGAAAACCCCACAATGGTAAGGCATATCATTAGCAGCATCTTGAATTTTCAGGTTAGTTCTGCATTTGCAGCATTCACAGAAACGTCTGTCTTTCCTGTATTATCACATATCACAGACCCCTAGTTCTTTTAACTTTGAAGAAAATTCCAAGCAGAATGAGCAGCACAATAGCAGGGAAGGTGGACAGCTTCAAAGGTAAGGCCTCTGTCTTGTGGTTTGAAGGTCTCTGTGGAGTTCCAGCTTGCAGACCCTGATCAGGTGTTAGTCTCTGCTTAGCTTCTGATGAACTGCAGTGCAGTGTGCAAGATGTTTGCTGTGTTACTTGACAGGCATCTGGGACTTTCTGCAAGAAAAAAGGGATTGAAAACTGAAATTAGCTTTCTACCCTGGAGAAATTTGTCGGTATAGAAAACATCTGTCTCCATGCCTGTGCCCCTGTTCCTGTTGGAAGACTCCTGCATGACTTGTCACTGCCATAAAGTCTTTCTGAGAACTGTGCACACTGTGACCACTCACATATGTGGCTGAATGTTCAGTATTGAAATCCTGTGACATAGAGGCAATCTGAGGGTCAGGCAGGTTTTTATTAGACAGTAACTGATTGATTACCTTGGTAGAAAGTAGTACCACACATGAATCTTAAACAAATACTGTGGTTAGTATGCTGAGGAGCTTTGGCTGCTGGTGTCTGCTCCCCTGCAGCTGAGATGGGTGTTTGCAATGACAGAGGTGAAATCAGTATCTGTCTAAGTGTTCCTCATCCATCATCCTTCATCTACGGTTCCCCTGGATCAGGGCAGATGAGTTCTCAAAGAGGAACGTCCCCTCAGACACTCACCTCAGCAGGGATAACAAAGCATTAATTAACTTTAGCACTAGCATCATCAACTATGAAATAATGACTTGCTCTTGGGTCTCAACTAGAAGCCAGTATCTAATAACTGAAGAGGTGACTGCAGCATCTGTTGAACTCTGTCTCTTGGCTGTAAATGGCTCGATGAGTGCTTCCTGTCTGTTACACTGGCAACCAGGTGACATTAAGACATTTCCAACTCTGCCATTTTGGCTTTGTGCTAAGCCATACTGGGAATACTCACAGCCAAGAGCAGCTGAAAGGGGCATTTCCTTGTGGCCCTGCCAAAGGTTGAAGCCTTGGTCCTCTTCTTTTACACTCATATCTTAAGAAACAAGCTCAGTTTCATGATGTGAGTTCTCAATCAAGCCATCTTTTATACTGCCTAAATGTGTTTTATTTTGATATAAGGAGATTTGAAAACATGTGAAAGCAAGATTTCTTGGCTGCTAACACTATCCCAAAATCCAGCTAAGCTGCCTGTGGAGATACATTCTTGGAGAGCACATCTAAAGCAAGTCACTTTCACCCCATGACCTTTTTAATAAACTGACTTGCTCTGCGCGGCATATCATGAGATAGCTTTCAGTGTTTGTGGCTATGCCAAGTGGAAGATTATTCTGAAGAGTATGTTTCTTCTCTTGGAGAAAGGGAAGAAATGCTTCCAGCTACTGAAGGGAAAATGTTGTCATATTCTTTTCCATTAAAACATGGAAACTTTCTGCCCTTAAGTGTTTGCCAGGGGATTCTGAATGGCTACAATAGCACACCAGTAAAATGATATATGAGGTCACATAACAAACTATCCTAAAGATAATAGTACCCACAAAACATTACGTATATATGAACCCAAGGAAGAACTCCAAAAACTAACACCAGAGTACCATGTTACCTTTGTGAAAAACTTATTTTTCAAGTAAAAATTCAAAAAAAAAAAAAAAAAATCAAACCCCTCTAGTTAGGTTTTAATAACTACTCATTATTTCAGGACAAGCACTGTTCATGTAGATGAACAGTTAAAAGAATTTCAAAAGGACATACCTTTTGACCCACATGTTTAACTCAAACCCTCTAACAAAGAACACACAATCTATTTTGTGGTGTCCTGTCTGTTTATACATTTCCTTCACTGAGGCAAAATTAAGAGCATATAGCTGAAGTAATCCTGCTGCAGAATTCATAGCCCTGCAGATTAAGGCTTTAAATGGCTGTATAGTTCTGTGAATCTCTTGCTTGTAATCTACCTCTTTTCATGTCCCTCATTTTGACTTCTCCCAAGCAAATGTCAAAAAACATAAAAAACCTTAAACTTTTACAAATATTGAAAGCAAACTTAATTCTAAACCCTTTGTACTAAAATGTGATGCTCTACATCTGAATTTTACCACAAGCAGGAACAAAGGAATGAAATTACCAGAAAAAGCTGCTTTCATTTTTTCCATCTGGAAGCGGAAGAAGCCAGTATCTCACAATGCATGTTTTTTTATGAGGTCTCTAAACCAGGCTGTCTGACTGAAGATACTTGAGTAATTACAGCACAGTTCTATGGGGTTTTTGAAGAAAACCTATACTGGCCCATGCTACAGAAATAAAGCTCTCAAGAGAAATTTTATACTGACCTCTTTTTTTACTGACTTGGGATTCTCATTGGGCATCGGTTAATGAAACAAGTTCCAGTCCTACAAGGATCTCATTTTAATTTACTGGTTCAACTGTTCTATCTATCTGTAAGTTTGATGCCTTCTTAAACTGGACACTGAGCATTTCCTGTGAATGAGACAGTACTTTAAAATCACACAGAGTTCTGTATGTTCAAAAACTTTACTGTTTTAGACCTTTTTACTGATATTTGTTACTGATTCCATTTTAATAATCTGTAATCTTAGATGTGAATGGCAAAGTGACACTTATGTAAACATCAGTGACACCATGTAAACCAAAGTCCTGATCCCCAGTTTATTTAGACTAGGGTATGTGCTTTGTGTAAATTGAGGTCACAGATGGAGCACAAATAAAGCAATAACTACAGTGTATACCCTTATACTTTGGTAAAGCTTGTGCTACTCAATATTCACAATTAGATAGCTCTTTTCAGATTTAATAACTGTCCTTCTTTCTTAATTGTTTTTGATCAGCAAGATCTTCCTAAGCATGTATGAGTCAATTCTATCTAGTACAAGAAAGGGGTCCTCTCCTCCTCTTTGGCCTCAGAAACTCTGTGGCTGACACAAATGTTAATAAAAAAACCAAAGACCCAACAAAAGAGAAAGCCTGTTAATTGTGAATTATTTGCTTTCTCATCTCAAGCAGATGGATAAGTAATTTTGATGAAGGATTTGGAGTCAGGGATCATCAAGTGAGTTCACTTCAAATTAATTTATTTTTTCAGAAGTATAAATGATTGCTGCCAGAGTATGGAGCTGCATCTTATCTGTTCCATTCAGGGTGGGATGAGTAGGCCATATCATTCTCAGCCATTTAATTCAATCAATGTATTTTAATTATGTTTCCATACAAAACCACCTGTGACCTTACATCTGCTAATAAAAATCACCCATCCTTGCACATACACACAGTCTTCAAATAAAAAAAGTGTGTATTCCTGGAGGCAAAAAGGAAATAAGGTTTCTGACTGTTGCAGCTGGAATCATCTGTTCATACTGTCTTTCCAGTGAGCTGGTGGACAGAAGCTTGCCATCTGGGTTGTCTTTGAAAGAACAGAATTGAGAAGCATCCATTCAGAGCAAATTAGAAGTGTCTAGGTGAGCTGACAGAAGCCAAAATGATATATTGCAGTTTGTCCTGTGCAGGAGAAGAAATGTTTCAAATGGAGCTTCAGGAGCGTAACTCACCATTTTCACTTGTAGAAACTAAAAAATGCTAAGGAAAACAGATCTTGCTTGTTTGGGTTTTTTTCATTGAAAAAAAATTACGAAAGGAATCAAAGTGTGCGAAAGTTTTGTGGGAGAGAGGTTGCTACAAATTTCTGGCAGTTTCATATTAGGTATAAGCTTTATGCTGCATGAAATTAATGTCACTTACTGTTTTTCTGCGCCATCACTACCTGATAACAGAGATCAGCAGAATAACTGCTTGTTAAACCAAAGGATACACTAATTGCAATCAGGCCACACTTGACAGGCAAAGTGTTGGACTGACATTAGGAACTTTTAGCCAAGAATGAAACTGGATTGTCAAATGCGTTGTCCAGTTTCTCTGTCAGTATGAATAATGGCCCCTAGTAATAATTAGAAACAGTATTTGGCAATTTTAAATATAGAATTTAATTTCTGCAGAAAATATCAAGATTTCAAAGCTCTTTCCTGTTCCAACCTAAAGAAAAGTCAAAACAGGGAGAATTTAGATGGAATGGAAAATGATACATATTTCATGCTGACAATTGCCAAAACAAAATATTGCTATTTGTAATTTCAGTAAATTATTTGACAGTTTTAGATGACATTCATCAGTCAGCTAAGTTACAGGGTTTTATTAACATCATTCTTCCAAGAATCTCAAAGTACTGTGATTGATAGTTTGGTAAGTATCATGGCATCATTATTTTAGGAGATTGCAATTTAAGGAAGTGATTAAGATCTCATTGAAAAGTCTCTGACCAGGCTGAGAAGAAACTGAGGCTGACTTTCCTCTGAGCCAATCTGGACACACTCAGCCAATGATTCAAAATCTGGAACTTGAAGCTGAAATGAGGATTAGGATTTCAAACAATATTCTTTTCCTCAGTATTAAATGGGGAGAAAGTCCGGGCTCCTCTGGGTGTAGACTGAAAGGGCTTTTTATTACTGGAAGAATTGTGCTAGACTGCAGCTTCTTTTCACCAAGGTGTATGCAGAACTCTGCCAATTAAAGACAGGCTTTTCTTATTTCCAAGTTGGTATCATAGTTACTACTTTTTTCTTCAACAAATAAGAACTGCAAGTACTCCATTGTCAGTTCCTACAGTATATCTCCTCAGGCATATGATTGCCTCTTTCAACTAGAGGACCTGGAAGTTCTTTCAAAAGTATGTGTAACTGACAGGCTGAAATAAAAAAGTAAAGAAATCTCAATGCTTTTCAACACAGAGGTTTATAAATATCAGCTTTGATAGAAGAAATGGAACTTTGGACTTTAGTGAGGCATTGAAACTGATGGTTTGTTCTCTCTTTCTCTCTAGTTATTTTGCTGGGGATTTTTGCAGCTTGGAAAGAACCCATTAGTGAGAAATAAGAAAAAAAAAAAAAAGGCTATCTAGATGAATGAGAAGAGATAAAATAAAGATTTTTTAGTGACAACAAGATGAAGTGTTGTATCAACTTTGTGATTTTTTGCATAGTCTCTATTTCTAGGTTTTGCATTGGAAAAAGAATAGGTTTCATTTGTGAGATAAAAAGGAAAAATTCATCTGGAGCTGTGCTCCCCTGCAGCTTATGTATTTTCATACACTGGTGTAATTTGGAGTTACAGTCTAATCATAATTCCGTCTCTGTCTTTAGTAAAAGCATGTGCCTCTAATTTGCAATCAATTTCTGTGCCTGACACATAGAAATAATGAATGCCCTCATCTACAGCTGGAGACAAAGGGAGAAAGACGTGTGCAGCACGTCGCAAGCTGGATTCTTTGGGCTTTTCATTCCCCTAGGCTTTGGAGCCTGGGCATCCAAATCATGCTAATATTGTGCTATAATCACTGTGGGGATAATGATTCTCTATCTAAAATTTTCCCTCACCTCCTTTGAGCATACAGTTTGAATAATTGCATAACGTAAGTGAGAATTTAATGGTATCACCTCGTGGTGTCTGACATGGTATAAAGTATATGAATTTTACCTCACAGGGTTTCTTAATGAAAGGTCATGCCGTTTCCAAAAGCTGATATTCGTGGACACACTCATCTCTCTATGTGTGTCATAGATATATTATTTTTCTCTGATAACATGCTTGCATTATGCTGAATAAAAACTTGCAAAAGAAACAATATCTGGAAAGACTTATTGCCAGAATAAATACATACTTTAAAATATCTCTGTTTTCAAGAAATTTTATGCCTGATTTTCAAGGCATATCTGTAAAGTTCATTTCCCAGTTTGGAGAGATTTTGGTGGAGGTTTTCTGTGCTAAACCACTGAAGATTACATGACACTGCATCATAGAATCACAGAATAGTTAGGGTTGGAAAGGACCTTAAGATCATCTAGTTCCAATCCCCCTGCCATAGACAGGGACACCTCACACTTAACAAGGTCACCCAAGACCATGTCCAATCCAGCCTTGAACACCACCAGCGATGGAGCATTCACAACTTCCCTGGGCAACCCATTCCAGTGCCTTACCACCCTCACACTAAAGAATTTCTTCCTCATATCCGATCTAAACTTCCCCTGTTTAAGTTTGAACCCATTACCCCTTGTCCTCTCACTACAGTTCCTCATGAAGAGTCCCTCCCCAGCATCCCTATAGGCACCCTTCAGATATTGGAAGGCTGCATGAGGTCTCCAGGCAGCCTTCTCTTCTCCAGGCTGAATGGCCCCAACTTTCTCAGCCTATCTTCATACAGGAGGTGCTCCAGTCCCCTGATCATCCTCGTGGCCTCCTCTGGACTTGTTCCAACAGTTCCATGTCCTTTTGATGTTGAGGACACCAGAACTGCACACAAAACTCCAAGGGAGATCTCACAAGAGCAGAATAGAGGGGCAGGATCATCTCCCTTGACCTGCTGGCCAAGCTCCTTTTGATGCAGGACAGGATACGGTTGGCTTTCTCGTCTGCGAGCGCACACTGCTGGCTCATGCTCATTTTCTCATCAAACAAAACCCCCAAGTCCTTCTCTGTAGGACTGCTCTGTATCTCTTCTCTGCCCAACCTGGAGCTGTGCCTGGTATTGCTCCAAACCAGGTGTAGGACCTTGCACTTGGTATGGTTAAACTTCATCCGGTTGGCATCAGCCCACCTCACAAGCATTGTCAAGGTCCCTCTGGATGGCATGCCTTCCCTCCAACATATCAACCGAACCACACAGCTTGGTGTCATCGGCAAACTTGCTGAGGGCACACTCAATCCTACTGTCCATGTCACTGACAAAGATGTTGAACAAGACCGGTCCCAACACCGATCTCTGAGGGACACCACTCCTTACTGGTCTCCAGCTGGACATTGAGCCATTGAGCACAACTCTTTGCATGCAGCCATCCAGCCAGTTCTTTCTCCACCGAGTGGTCCACCTATCAAATTGATGTCTCTCCAACTTAGAGACAAGGATGTCCTGTGGGACTGTGTCAAACGTTTTGCACAAGTCCAGGTAGATGACATCAACTGCTCTACTCCTGTCCATCAGTTCTGTAGCTCCATCATAGAAGGCCACCAGATTGGTCAGGCAGGATTTCCCCTTAGTGAAGCCATGCTGGCTGTCACCAACCACCCTGTTGTTTTTCATGTGCCTCAGCATGCTTTCCAGGAGAATCCACTCCAAGATTTTGCCAGGCACAGAGGTGAGGCTGACTGGTCTGTAGTTCCCTGGCTCATCCATTTTCCCCTTCTTGAAAATGGGGGTTATATTTCCCTTTTTCCAGTCATTGGGAACTTCACCTGACTTCCATGATTTTTCAAATATGATGGACAGTGGCTTAGCAACTTCATTTGCCAGCTCCTTCAGGCTCCGCTGATGGATTTCATCAGGTCCCATGGACTTGTATACATTCAGGTTCCTAAGATGGTCTCGAACCAGATCCTCTTCTACAGTGGGCCCAGGGTCTTCATTCTCACTGTCCCTGCGTCTACCTTCCAAGACTTGGGTGGCGTATTCAGAGCATTTTCTTGTGAAGACTGAGGCAAGGAAGGCATTAAGAACCTCAGCTTTCTCCAAATCCAGGGTAGCCAGTTCTCCCGATAGCTTCTGGAGAGGGCCCACGTTGTCCCTAGTCTTTCTTTTATTTGCAATGTACCTATAGAATCCCTTCCTGTTATCCTTAACATCCCTAGCCAAGTTTAATTCTAAGTGGGCCTTAGCTTTGCTAACCTGATCCCTAGTTTCCCGGACAACATCCGTGTATTCTTCCCATGCCGCCTGTCCTTGCTTCCACCTTTTATAAGCCTCTTCTTTCCTTCAAATTTTCCTCAGCAGCTCCTTATCCATCCAAGGATGTCTCCTGGCCCTCCTGCAGCACTTCCTTCTTGTAGGGATGTATCACTCTTGAGCTTGCAGCAGGTGATCCTTGAATATTTACCAAGAGCCTTGGGCCCGCCTGCCCTCTAGGGCTATATCCCATGGAACCTTACTGAGCAGGTTCCTGAAGAGGCCAAAAATTGCTCTCTTCAAGTCCAGGGCAGTGAGCTTGCTGGACGCTCTTCTCACTGTCCTGAGGAACTCGAATTCGACCGTCTCGTGATTGCTGCAATCAAGGCTGCCCTGGAGCATCACATTTCCAACCAGCCCTTCCCTGTTGGTGGGGATGAGGTCAAGCATGGCACCTCTCCTTGTCGGCTCCTCAGTTACTTGCAGAAGGAAGCTGTCTTCTACACAATTGAGGAACATCCTGGATTGCTTGTGCCGGTCCGTACCATCCCTCCAACAGATATCGGGGTGGTTGAAGTCCCCCATGAGAACAAGGGCCTGCGAGCATGAGGCTGTTCCTATCTGTCTATAGAGCGCTTCATCCACAGAGTCCTCTTGGTCAGGTGGTCTGTAACAGATCCCCACAATAATATCTCCCATCACTGTTCTCCCTTTAAGCCTGACCCACAAACTCCCTGTTGACTGTTCACCTGTCCCCAGGCACAGTTCCATACACTCCAGCCTATCCCTAACATAAATAGCAACTCCCCCTCCCCGCCTACCAGGCCTGTCTTTTCTGAAGAGCCTGTAACCTCCCATTCCAACACACCAGTCATAGGAGCCATCCCACCATGTTTCTGTGATGCCTATGATATCATACGCCCGTAGACGTGCACGCATCTCTAATTCCTCCTGTTTGTTCCCCATACTATGGGCATTTGTAGAGAGACATCTGAGCCGAGCTCCAGTTGAAGCCGGCTCATTGGCTGGAGTAGCTGCAATATCTCTACATTGCTCTGAACATTTACTATAGGTGCTGGCAAGTGACTGGGTGTGTTGGGATGGAATGATTCCCCCCTCCCCTAACACATTTAGTTTAAAGCATCCTTGACCAGTCTGGCAAGCCTTCTCCCAAATCCACTCTTCCCTTTCTTTGTCAGACCAGTTCCACCATCCCCCAGTAGACCTGGCCTACTAAATTGAGTCCCATCTTAGATTTGTGTTCCATTCCCCTATTTTAGTTGGAATGGGATTTCCTTAGTATCTATCATGGCTGGTTTTTTTATTTTATTGTGATAGCAGCATGATCAGGATGCCTGATTGCTAAGCAAAATATAAACACAGAACACAATGATAAGCTTTCCTTTAAAAGGCTTTTAGCCAAGAATACCAGAAGCTTAAACAAGTGAAGGAGTAAACAGATGAAGAAAACACAATGCAACAGCGACAATTCAATACCGGAAATCACTACCTCTAGAAAAACATCTGCAATTTTGGGACAAAAGGATCTGTTTTCTCACTGCAGTTATGAAGCCCTAAATAGCTGCTGAAAAGAGGAAACACAAAGATGGTATTTATCATTCATTTCACATGTTGCTAATGAAATCACCAGGTCCAAACATGGAACTGCTTGACAGAAACACTAGGTGATAGCAATGAAAAAGAGAAAAGAATTGCTGCAAAGCACTGAGACTGAAAACACATTTTAATAAAACCCCCAGGATCTAGCTCCACTAAAACTTGGCCCACTCACTGCAGCTGGCATCTCTATACTTGTGGGTTTAGGACTTCCTCTATTCACCACAATGATACAGCAGTAGTTACATAATGGTGCACATAAAAAATTTTCTGTAGTCCAAGAACCGGTCAATAGCAAGGGTATTAAAAAGAATACTTCACAGCTGGTACAATGTCATGACAATTTAGACTTCAGCAAAAACGATTTAAAACTGTATGAATCTTCAAAAAGGGTTTAACAAGAAGAATCCTTAGGCTTTTCAGATCATTTATCCTATTATGATATAAATAATCTGGTAATTATTCCCACTATGAAATATATATATGTTAATTAAGTGAAAGCTTACAGCTCACTATATATGTAATTTTTAATTATTTTTTTAATAAGCAAAGTTACTAGCTTCAGCTGAATTCTATAGGAAATAATTAATAGCCATAGAAGTAATTTCCAACAATAACCTGTTGAAAGAAAGGGAGCATAATGGCTCATAAAGATGATGTATTATAACATTTATCAAGAAAATAAATGCTGTATAAAACTGAAAGGTCAGCTACTGTGAAAAGTAGGGAAGAAGAGTGAATATAGAAGGTTAGCATTTAAGACACTATGACAGTGCACTAGCTTTCAAGTAAAAAGCTCCTGAAAGGCTTTATAAAATAGCCTTCAGCCACTTGCTCATCCCTTTCTTCCCCCCTAGGTGGGATGGGGAAGGGAGTCAAAAGAATGTAAAACCCACGGGTTGAGATAGGAACAGTTTAATAACTGAAATTAAGTAAAATATGATAATAGAAACAATACCAACAATGACAACACTTATTATAATAACAGGGAACAACAACAAACAGAGAAACGAAAATTCGGAAAACACAAGTGACACACAATTCAATTGTTCATCACTCACTGACCAATACGCAGCCCGACCCGAGCATCAATCTGACCTTCTGTGTGACTCCCCCGAGTTTATACACTGGGCATGACTTGCTGTGGTATAGAATACCCCTTTGACTAGTTTGGGTCAGATATCCTGTTTCTGCTTCCTCCCAGATTCTTGTGCCCCTCCTCATTGGCAGGACATCAGTGTGTCATCAGTGTGCCATCAGCATCGTTCTCAGACTAAACCCAAAACTGCACTGTACCAGCCACCAGGAAGAAAAATAACTATCCCAGCTGAAGCCAGGACAACTCACAATCACTGATTTCCAGACACTGCTGACTAGCTGTTTATGGAATAGGAGGAACACAGTAGGAAAACACCATTTATTTTGTCTTTCAGATGGCTTACAGAGGTATCTCACTATATTTGAACACAATATTAAGAAGATGTGATATCTCCAGCATTGTAGGCAATGAATGGTTCAATATAAAAAGTCAATTCCTGGTTATGTCAGCTAATTCTATACTTCTCAAGCACAGTATCTCTCATTTTGAAGAGTAAACCTTGTAAAAAAAAATTTTATCATGCATTCATGCATTATCTCTGTTGTTTCCCTCTACATCAGACTTTCAATTCTCTGCATGCGTATTTCGATTTCTACTTTCAGTTTCTGTCTCTGATTTTGTATTTAGCTTGGTTCTTCCACATGTTTCTCTTTATCCCACTGTCTCATATTTCCTTGGACTAATCTTCTATCCACTACTTCATGTCCCTTCACAATAAACCAGATTTCACTACTAAGACACTTGCTTCCATCTTCCTGGCATACCTAATCCAAGCAGTCACTACCTCAATGCATTCTATGTCAGTCATGACTTTTGAAGGTGACAGTAATACTCCAAATGGAAAAGTATGAGGTACTTCAGCAACGCTAGCCAAGGAAATCTTCCCTTGACCATGAAGGATCAGTGAAAAACCTTCATTGCTCTTCAATAATAGCTTTTAGTCCCACAAAATTCTTGAAACATATTATTATCAGTTTTTAACCTCCTTATTTATCTCCCAGTGTTTCTCTATTTGTTTACTTATTTTCTGAAACCAAGTAATTCCACATAACCTTCAGACGTTTTTGTTTCCTATCATTTCAGAGGGAGGCAAAGAGAGAAGTTTAAAATGCATATGTTGTCCTTACTGTGCTGTAACAAGATTGGCATGGTACCAGTGATGTTTGAATTTCTCTCTTAGGAAAACTGAGATAGTTCAACCAGCTGCACTGAAATTGCATTGAAAATGGATACTTTGCAAATTCTACCCATAAATGAAAGTTTAAATTACAAAAAGCCGCCTGACCAGTTATCTCTTAGTAAAGTGCTTTACAATTTGCATATAAACTTCATTTCTTTTCCTAATTACACAGAGTAAAATGCATTCATTTTTCTTTTGATTACAAGCTGGTCTTGCCAAACACCTGTGACTGCCACAAATTCTAATTTGTTATTTATTTACCTCCAAGCAATCTTATTATCTAAATGATTCAAAGCATCAAAGGCCTTAATTATTGATAGTCAATTCTATAGGGTTACACTTTCTATGTCCTTGGGCTGAAGGCACTTCTCTGCTTTCTTCTACTCAAGTACACACTTGGCTCAGCAAGATGAAATATGACTCTGTTATCAAGTGTATTGGAAACCACATCCTTACTTAATTACAACTAGATTTAGACAATACCAAATAAGCAAGACCGACAACTACAATCTGCTGGCTAGTGGAAATTAAAAAAAAAAAAAAATTGACCCTTTTCTACTTGAAAAAAAAAAGTTGCATGTGTAGCACATGTGTTCCGTAAGTCTGATCCAACTCCCCACAACATTAATGCTGCATGGGTACCTTTCATTAATTTCAGGCAGTGATGTTCCACATTTACATTGCTGCAACAAATGCGTACATGGTGTGTCCTGCTGGCATAATGAAACCATTATGTTTTCTGACAACTTTGTGAGAACATTTAAGTGGGTTACAGATGCTCTTATACATGTCAGAAGTGAAAGGATGAAAAAGGTCCTCAATGCAACAAGACATACTTCATATGCACATTTTAAGGTACAGATGTGCATATTTGTAGTTCATGCATGTGCATGGATATCATAATGTAAACTTCCAGACACAAAACACCTGCAAAAGCTGCTTCTGGGTACAGATCATATCTTTGCCAGTGTCTTGGACCGTCAGAGCTACTATACTCTCACAATGCCTTGAAGGTGTATTATATTAAACTCATTTCTAAGAGCTGAGGTACTTAAAGCTTCATTTAGATCATTTTTAATCATACCATTCTCCATTAGCCTTTGCAACATTTTTCCTTTAACATTTTTAATCTTCAGAAACCAGAAGAGTCATATTTAATATGATGCTTTCATAAAACTGATCATTGAGACTACTGAATGCATAGATCTCTGCTTAACCTGCTTCTCTGTATCTTTTTATTTTACTTTTGGACAAATGTCTTAGATTCTATTTCAGGAAATCCATAGATTTCCTGGGAATGGTACCGTTTTCTGGTGTCACTGTTCTCCTAATTGTATTCATAGGTTGTCTTGTAATCTGACTGCAAGTACTCCTTTATCCCATCTCATACCTTTCAGACTGTGCTTCTGAAAACAGACTGACTGTTTCATTTTTGACTGGTAAAACAAAGGTTGGCTGGCTTGAATGCATGTCATACTATATACCCCACTTAGGCGCATTAGACCTGGTGTTGCATGATGTAATGAAGACCCATTAGAGGATCCTGTTCTGCAGGAATCAAGGAGTAAATAAGGAGGAAATGTACAACACCTTGTGCAATACAAATGCACGGATATAGTACATATAAACTCCATACAGATATTCACATACAAGTCACATGAACCTACACAGTAAGTTAGATTTTTCAGATGTAAAAACTAGGTCAGTCCCAGTGTCTGAGTGAAGCAAATCTGTGAAATGTTTAAATGTGTTCAATCTATTTTACGGTATCTCTTCAGAATCTATTCTTCTCTAGCACATATTCGTGTGGTAACCCCACAGAAAGATACAGATTCTCTTATTAATTCATAATTTTTGAAGTTTGGATATCTCATAAACAACAAGACACAACAGCATGCAGATTGTGAGGTCAAAGTGCAAATTATGGAATGAAGTTGTGCCTGCTATTTTTAGGGCTTAATCAGGAGCAATACATGAAATGCAGGAAAGAATACTTGAATCTTCAAGGTAAGTAAGATTGATTAGAGGCAAAAATGAACCAAGATAATTAACATATTTCTTCAAGATCTTAAATTTAAATCTTTGTTCAGCCAACAAAGCATGATTTTGCAATTTTATTATGAATAAAAAAGAGTGTTTTCAAGACTTAAAATATATATATGTATAAATTCTCTTTTAAAAAGGAAGCTCTCCAGCACTTTGAGATAAACAAGTCTGCAAGCTTGAGCTGAGGGAAGAAAACTTGACTAGTCAGGTTTCCTTGCTCAAGTTAACATGCACAAGCAAGCAGCATAGACAATAAAAAGTGTTTTAGATTCTTAAATGATATTCCTCTTAATAACCTAATGTGTTATTGTTAACTGAAGGAAATAAAATTTTTTAATTCCACTGCTTTCCACTTCTTTAAATAACTGTTTAATTGGATTTTCTAGGTAATTGGTAAAAGGATAGTTCCAGTCTCTTTTTTTTCCTCTCATTATCCCATCTATGGCTTTTCAAATACTGCAGTAGTACTGCTTTGACTGAAATTAAACATCTCATGCAAAGCTCTATGAAGTCAGTGCAAAGATTTCCACTAACTTTAGTAGGATTTGGATCAAGCCCTAAGTAAGCTGCCTAAAATTTTTACCTTTATATCTGAGCACTGCAAGCAAGAGAAATTGTTGAATGGCCAGTGATCAGGATTTCCATCCAATCAGAAAATAGTTTTCTTAGCTAACCTCTACAGTCTTTGCTATTTGTTTTTGGTTTTGTTTTATCAGTAATAGTATTAGTTTACTCTGTGACTGTATTGTTTTATTTATTTGTGTATTGCCAACATTAAAGTATTTTGATTTTATGGTAGCTCCCAGCAGCCCCAAGAGGAATTATACTACACAAACACAAACTCCAGTACACCATCTTTCTTCTGTTGGAAAATTTACCATGAAATTAAGCCTATTTCCTTCTACTGAACCATTGTCACATCATGAGTGACTTTCCACCCTGATCATCACGATATAAATCCACTTTACAATATCCCTCTGAAGAGTGTCATGGATTGTCTATGAAAATACAAGTTAGTTCACTGGCATTTTGTACATCCTGCATTAATTCTGGGTGTACTGACAAAAAATCTTTACTTAGTTCACTTCAAAGGAGCCACTCACGGTGGAAAACAAGACTGAGTGGGCTTTCTATGCTAGCTCAGCTCTGAACGAGAAAGGAATGTGGTCAAGAGTCCCCAGTGAAGCAGCACCCTTTCCCCCTGTGAGACTTGGCTTGTCTCATTGTAGCATTCTCCTACTTAAAATCCTCCGCAGAGAGGATGCTACAAAGGCGATCTGAGCTTTCTGTCACTGTATCAGGTTTCCTCTAGCAGTTGTCAGAGTGCATGCTATTCTACATTCATCCTCTTACTTGTGAAATCACTTTAAGATACATCAGTTTTCACAGAAAAGCTCTCAGGAGACAGACCTCCAAGAAGAATTATCAGTGTAGCAGCTGAAATTGCTTCACATTTCTGTCCCAATAGGGAGAGAGTAGAAGAGTTCACTGCCAGCACATTAACAGAGTGAACAGGTAAGGAGGCTTGCCTTTAGCCTGCAGTAACAGCCCACAGCTTCCCCAGCTGTTCTCTTAAAGTGTGTGAGTAGTAAAATCATACTGGAAGTAACCATGAGTGGCAGAGAATTGGATTATGCTACCATTATGTTTGCAGTGGATTGCAGGTGAACTGCCACAGGTCCACCCATAGCCATTCCATGATCAATGAAATACTTTATTTACGCTCAGTGCTATTAGTTGTTAGTGGTGAACTCTTGCTGTGTGCCTCAGAATGCACATAACATGAACACAATGTAGCATTCGATTAAGCACACATGTCAATCAAAAGACATCAGTGGAGATCTCTTTGCCAGCTACATTGCTCTCTGCCCTAGGTAGAGCTCTTTTCATTAAAGATGTTTACTGTATTTTTGCTCATTCTCTGAACTGGCTTTGTAGTCAAAAACAAAGGCAGCAAGAAGAGAGCCTAAAGGTTTCATTATCCCATGTATGCCTGAAAATCTTCACAATTTTTCAGGCTCTTTCTGTCCCCAGAATTTTTCACCAAATACTTGGAAATAATGAAGGCTCTCAACCCTTCAGCTTAGAGTGAGAACAAGTTCCTTTCCCCACCCCTTCCCTTTCTATCTCTACTCTCTGTTGGTGGGTTCAGCAGGGAGAGCAGAGCCTAAGGATGTTGAGATATTATCACATGGGTATCACGAGGAAAACTTACTCTCCAGTAGCTTCTGCTATGTCTCTTCATCAGCTTTTCTGGGGCTTCAGTCTTTACCACCATGCAATAACTTTTTAGTCCAATTGTTTTCATGAAAACTTCTAAGGAAAATATTCCACTTTTGCTCATTCTGGTCACACCAGAGATGGAAAAATCATGGCAACATGCTGGGGCTTGGCCTATGCTTACTGAGCCCTGTTCAAAACCATCAGCACCTTCAAAAGGAAAAAAGTGTCCCTGGATCTGAGGGCAGAGTAACGGACAGCGCAGCTACTCCAGCTCCAAGCACAGCAGCTACACCACCACCAGCAACAAGTACAGCCACTACTCAAACCCCAGTGACAAGTACAGCAGCTACTCAAACCACAGTGATAATCACCGCAGCTAAACCAGAGGACCAACTTGTACCAATACCAGTTGCCCCTGTACGCAAGAGGAAAAGCCAAAAAGAGGCAAGAAAGATAAAGCAAGATGAAGAAACAACATACTCACCACCTGCAACAGCATGTGACCAGGAGTCATCATCACATGATGAAGAAGAAGAGGTGACTTCCTGATCTCGGACCTCAACCGAGCTACAGAATATGCGAAGAGACTTCACTCGTCAGCCAGGAGAGCACATCATCACCTGGTTGCTCCGATGCTGGGACAATGGGGCTGACGGTCATGAACTACAAGGTAGTGAAGCCAAACAGCTGGGATCACTTGCTAGGGAAGGGGGAATTGACAAAGCAATTGAAGAGAGAAGTGGTCCCACCGCCTTTGGAGGCGGCTCTTGGCAGCTATGAAAGAAAGGTTTTCATACAAGGATGATGTTATGAGTTGTTTGGCCAAGTGGACTACTCTAGAAAAGGGCATTCAGTTGTCATAGTTTAAGCTGTAAATCATGCAGTTTGCTCACTCACTCCCCCCTCTTTCTTCCCCCTAGCTCCAGGTGGGGTGGGGAGGAGAATCAAAAGAATGCAACTCCCACAGTTTGAGATAAGAACAGTTTAGTAACTACGGTATAACACAAATCACTACTGCTACCACCAAAAATAATGACAAGAGAAATAGAACGAAAGAGAATACAACTGCTCACCACCCGATACCAAGCCTGACCCAGCCACGAACTGAACTCTTCCGGGTTCCTGCCCCCAGTTTTTCCATCTTGGGCATGACGTGCTGTGGTATGGAATACCTCTTTGGTCAGTTTGGGTGAGGTGTCTTGTCTCTGCTTCCTCTTGGCTTCCCCTCCTCCCTGGCAGACCATGAGACTCAGAATGTCCTTGATCAAACCAAACATTCTAAGCCATAACTATAAACATCGGTGTTATCAGCGCTGTTCCCAGGCTGAAAGTCAAAAACACAGCGCTGCACCAGATACTAACAAGGAGAAAAATGGCTGCTACTGCTGAACTCAGGACACAAGAGCCTACCAATACATGTCTCTATTCATCTATTAATATTCTCGTGAGAAGTTATTGAATCATTTTTTGTTCAATTGATGTTTTTTTAAACCTACCATATTCCACATGTAGTAGCTCCTTGAAAACAATCTTAACTTCTCGGTTTCCCTACTTTGTGTTAGCTTCCATTCCGTGCCATTAGAACCCTAGATTTTTCTTCTCCTTCTTTTAGTATCATGTTCTTACACTCTTTTGACTGATCTTGTACTTCTTCAAAATTTCCCAATCTTTAAAATCTAGGTGAAGTTCCTGTACAAATCAATGGAAGCCTTGCATCTCTGACCTGGTATTTCTTTAGCACAATTTTTTTTAATTGTATTTCATTTTTAGCTATGGAAAGATTATTCCATTGTTGGTTTTGGCAATGATTCTAAATGTTCTTGCGGATAATCAGACCTATTCTCCTTTGTTGGCAAATGAATATCTTTCATAAGCTATCCTGTCAATTAGCAATCTATGTGTAACTTTACTTGTACATATCTGTGGAAATAAAGATCCAGAGGACCACTGTTTGCAAATATTACGCCTCTAAAATAGTAGAGAAGTCATCTTAGCCTTGTTTTATAGTCAGGGGAGAGCGATCTCTAGAAGGAAATACCAAGGATGTGAATTTACATAGAATAATTTGGAAGAAATGCCCAAGACCATTATTAGCTGACTCAGGCTTGCAGGCATGAAATCAGGTTTAGACTTTCAAACAGTAAACTTAGGAATGTCCAAAAACTGGACCAGATACTCCTCATTTTTATAATCTTCCTTCTCTACACTGTGGTCCTAAAGATATGTCTGAAGTATACCTGTTTTATTTTAAAGGGTATTAAGGACTTCTGTGTTAGCATCTAAAAGCCCAGCACTGTGCTTTGCCCAAGATAACTTGCATAGCTGATCTAGTTCTTCAATAATCATATTTTCTGCTGGATATAGATACATTGAAGAAAGTGGCAAATGAAAATCCAAGGAAGAAAGTAAGATCTCACTGAAAAAAGAAAAGCGAAAGACCATAAAAAATTCAAAGCACTCTAAAAGCTTTTACTAAGGGCCACTGAAAGGAGGATGGATAAAATGGAAGAAAGAATAAGGCCCACAGGCTCTGCACTATTGAAAGGATAGTGTTTCAGTAAAGGAAAGAAAAGTAGAGAACTGGGAGCCAGAAGCAAGTATCCACTGAAAATGAAAGAAGAGCAGCAGCAGTTTGCTTTGTGGCAAGAGTATCAGGGCCAGGAGACCACTTTCCTCTCCTAGGTGTAAAGCCACCTAACCTCAGTTCAGGCTGTTATGAAGAAGGAACTGCTCAACAAAGAGCTACAAGAAGCCTCTGCAGGCTTATAGTATGTTTTGCTCAGGAGTTGCATTTAAGTTGAGGTTCCTGCTCTCGGACCTTGCCTGTTTGCATTCCACATGAGTATCCTTACTGGCATCTAGGATTTGTTTCTGTCCACTGCAGATATCACATGGCTTTATTTATTTTATGGGGAAAATTGCTGTTAATCAATTAGACTAATTCTGCCAATGCTCCAGCACAAATTGAACCCTTTGATTTTAATTGTTCATACGGAGATAGTACATGTTAAAGGAGATAGAAAGTCTTTGAGCTAATGAAAATGGAATACACTTTAGACTGGCCTCGAACTGCTTTTCTATTCCTGTAGAATCAATTCAGGTTTTCTCTTTGCAAAATAAACTAAAATTCTGCAGCAAGACCTGAAATATGATAAATTTCCTTTGTGGAATGATGGCCCTTCTCTGGCTGGAGGGGTTTTCAGGCTAATAGACGGAGAACGCATTTCTCAAGTTAACATGACAGTGACAAGCAGGTGCAGTGATAGCAGAATTCACTGAAAGGGATACTAAAAAGACTGCACTTTTTTTTGTTTAATTTTTTGCCGCCTAAAGTGCTTGCTTGGAAACCACCCAGGAACTGATTTTTCATTAAAATTTCACAAATTAAAAATACCTGAATATTCTTTTATGATTACTTTTCATAATTAAAATATTTTTCAAATTGTGCTGTGACCATCATCACAGAAAACAGATCAGTTAACTGATGAACAGCTGCTATCCATTTGCAGCCCTTCCCTCTGGGTAGCACTAGAGGCAGGAAAACCTGTCCAAATCCCAACTCATATAAAACTGTGACTGCGCTCAGTAACTCCAGTACACCAACAGAAGTAAGTATTCCATGAGCAAGCTCTAAAGATGTAGCATGAAGTATATGAGGAAGTGTCCTGGCTTCCTTCTATTAACTGAAAAAAAGAAATACAGCCCAATCATTCATTTCCTGAGACTGGTATGCTTTATGATGACAGTGGTTTTGTGGAAACATATGACTCAAATTTGTGGATAACATTTTCTCAGTCTGAGCCCAGCGAACATAGTTCAGAATTTATAGACCCTGTATGATCTTCATTATCTAAATTCCTTACTGTCACTTTCAAGTCTTGGAGGGCTTCTTTAGATAGGTCCCTGGGTTTCTCTAAATGAGGTTACCTGACTGAGAACAGCAGACACAGGGGTAGCAGAGAGAGGATTACTGTGCTGTAGTATCACAAGAAACATCTTTCAGTGACACCCAAACATTTCAAAGTATAAAAAATATTCTCAACTCTAAGCAGGATGAATACTAGCAATCACAAAAATGTTCAAGACTGAAAAGATGTGTTTTCAAATGCTTTGGGGCTGTAGAAAAAACCCTTATTCTAACAACCTCAAAAAGATAATTTTGATCACAAGAATTGTTAAAGATGCGAAATTTCTCCATTTTCTTAACAAAAGCAATTTAAACTGGAAAATTATGTTAAAAAAATAATAAACAAGCTCCTGAAACTAATTTTGAAACCCTTTCCAAATCAACTATTAGGTTAAAAAAAAAATGCTGATAGGGGTCTTCTGCCCCAAGAAGCCTTGTTTCAGTAACTCAATCATTTTAGTGAAAAAAGTTATTACAAAAATCTGACCAGCTATATTCCTATTACTGCATATTAAAATATGCTCAACTGCCATATAATTTGTTTTTTACATCCCTCTCTTAATCTGTTTGAATTTGCCTTTATTTTCAAAATCCTAATTAATGATCTTTCTATAGGAATAGTTTTCCTTCTTTCTCTCAGATACACCCAGCACTTTTTCTAGCATCACAACTTTATATTGAAAAAGACATCCATATATACACAGATGTATATTGTCCAGCACTTGCTAAGAGGAAATTTTCTTTCTCTTCTTTCTCATTATGCAGCAAGTATAAAAATTCAAACTCCAGTTGGTCTTTCCCCTGAGCATTTTCATCCTGTATCAGTTAACTTTTTCTGACATCTTTCTTCCCTCTCTTTTATATTACAAATTTCCCCTAAGCAAGGAGAGCCTGTATTTGCATCTTTGACAGCAAAGGGGAGACTGACAGATGGAAGCAATGCTCTCTTTGAATAATGCGAGATGTTGTGGCACTGACAGTAATAAGGAGTCCTAAATAATATGTCCTTCTTGATGCAATTTAAAAATATGCAGCCTATTGTCTCAGCCACCAGCAAACCAGGTCATAACTAGAGCCTCAATAGTAAGGCTGAGTTCCACCTGTCTCACTGACAGCTGACAGCGGGAGACTTAAAAATATTTCCCAATCACTTTTTGCTATAATTAAATCAACACACTGTTCAACTACACACAGGTACAGGAAAAGGGCTCTGGTTTATGACATTTTAGAGCAAGCAATGGGCTTAAGTTTTACTCATCACTGCCCTGGGGGAATCTGGTGCCAATTAGAGCCGTCTGCATCACCTAATCCCAGTCAAGAATCTGTCTTCTTTTGTATTTTCATTATTTTTGCCAGTAGTGCCCACAGATATTAACAAACAGGAAAGAAATTGTGCTAGTATGGTAAAACTTACAGGCTTATATCACCTTCAGGCATAAAACTGTCTGAATCCCATAGCACTGACACTACTGGCTGAGGATCTCAGCGTCATCATTTTATCTCTGTGTTTTACTCAGTGTCTGTCATTTTATTTGGTACATTATTTGCCACATTAAAAGAAGTCAGAAGGGACTTGGAAGATGTTCAAAAGGTGAAAACTTGGTTAGTCTCAGTTGTACTTTTAATTATGCTTATAAATTGATGCAATTTATACCATTAGAGACATTTTATTAACTTGTATAGATTTTGAACTACAGTTTCAGTGACATAATTTGGTAATTAGTGAGTTATTGTCTTTCATTATGGAATTTCTGGAAAGTGCTGTCAGAATTAGAAAGAAAGACGGAAAGATACAAAAAGGGCAAGCTCTTTGAGAATGTGGTTAATTTTTTATAGAGACTTAGGCCCTGGAACAGCCAATGAGACTCATATATGCTAATAGCTAACTGTGCTCAAATTCAGAGTTGCACAGAAGATTTCCTGTGTAATAAAAGTTTAAAACAAGATTGAAACCACCTATAGTTATCACGAGAAAAATGCCACCTAATCAAGAATGTAATTCTGCCACCTACCAAGGTATTTTGCAGAATTATAGACGGGGAGAATACACTATATACTTTCACATATCTTTGGCTCAGTGTGGTCCTGGAATATCTGAGACAGCATGTCCAATATGCCTACACACCAGACTCACTTAAGCACATTATAGGCACCCATAAGAAGCAGTACCAGCTACTGTGCAGCCACAGCAAACTGAAATTCAGCATGAGATTTGTTGAACCCTATACTCACAAAGCCACAGGGCAGCTGATAAAAACTGCTTCCATGTCTCCTTATAACATTGCCATTGATGGTGCAGTCAGATCCTAAGTTAGAGCTGCATTTTTAATCCTGGTTTTGGCTGCTGTTGCTGAAAATAACTGCTTGCCACTTGCACTGAACAAATCCTTCCCCAGCCACAGCCATCATTTCTGTGGCCATATCCCATCACATCAGACTTACTTATTAGCTGATGAACAAAGATAAACACAGCAGCAGAGATATCATCTTAATTTTACCTTCCATAGCAAAGAATCAGTATTACCAATTGCAAATTTCTGTACTGTGGTTTGAGGAACTTTCTCTATTGTAACGGATTCCCTGATGCATTGCAGCTTGCAGTATGTAGAGATATGCAAAATATAGTCATTTAGCTAAAGCTGTTTTGCATTTTCAAATGAATATGAAAAATATCCACCCTTTTATCTCTAAGAAGTAGTGTGGATGAAAACACCAAGAGTAGATTTCTCCTCCTGTAGGAAGCCAAACACCTAGTTGGGATGCTAAAGTGATATTTTTGTTGACTTTATGATAGAAATGGAGATGCAGGACATACTTCCGATGTTTGCCAAAACTGCCTAGAACTGAACTATATTCACTTTAAAATGATAACCACACGTATACATACTATATAATCTTGTGAATATATGTGGGAAATTTCCTTAGAATACTAGCATAGAAAAAAAGCAAATAGAGGCAAAATAAAATTTTGTACAGTTGCACTTATGGGGAACATCTACTTGTGGTGTCAGAGTTTGCATGCCTTCATCTGAAATAGCAGAGAAGAAGGGTTCAGAAATAGCTTTACAGTTGTCTTCGACAGTCTCTGAAATTCTTATGTGTTGGCAAAGATATGGTTTAATATGAAGACATTCTCTTGGAAGGCATCTGTCCTTCTGACTTGTGTTAGTCATGTGCTGTGGCTGCAGATACCAACTCAGACAAATTCTGCACAGGTATTAGAGGATTCTTCAGTACTCAATGGAGATCAAAGCCAGTTTTGGTACTATTTGAAGCCTTGTTCCAAGGTTAAGGGAGAGCTGGCAACACATCTCTGGCTAACAGGACACACTGGATCAGCATCTCCTTCGTGTTGTTGCCTTTCAGCTGCATTGAACATAAGTGAGGCTGTATGTTTCAGGTAATTCCAACTTTCCTGTATTCATATGATATCTCAATAAAATCTGCTACTCAGGTCTAATGGATCTATAAAACTGCCTCAGGAAACAAGGTAAAGGAAGAATGTAAATTTCCCTTATAATACATATGTACATCACAGCTGGGCTCATGAAAAAGGCTCTGCAGTATCTTCTACTCATTCAAGTTATTCCATAAACATCTGCCTGTCAAAGAGTAGCAAAATCAGTACTGAAAATAAAAAAAATAAAAAAATAAAAAACCAGAAAACAGACAAACAAAAAACCCAACAGAAAAACAAACAAAAAAGCCTAATAAAAATCCCAGCCCTGACAGGATGAAGAGAAATATACCAAAGTAATAAGACCTTGCAATTTAAAAAAAATAGGAAACTTTGTTTTCCATTACAAAATGAAGACCTGTTTGCACATCTGTCTCTGATTTTCTGATGTTTATTTAATTCTAGTACTCACATCACACTCAAAGTGACCCTGACAGATGTTTGATAATGAATCTGCTTTGAAACTCATCCAAAGAAGCAAAGTCTGTTCAGGCAACCCAGTCCTCTAGCTCAAAGGGAATAACTTTCTATCAGTCTGGAGCCAGTTAATGCAATCACACTTGTACAGTTCTTTACTTGGCATGTTTACTAAATGTCACAGGGCAATAAATGAATAAGAATTGGCTAAGCATAACTTTAAATCCATCTCCTGCTTGCCTGTAAGGTAAAGTGTAACATGATTTACCCCCTCTGAGGAGAGTGGAGATTTGTGACTGTAAGTTTGTAACTTTAAAGGGATACTCATTTGACCTAAAATTTCAGTTCAAAATTGTGACATCTGCCTAGAACTTGAAACTTCTTTTAATCAATCCACTGAGACTCTTCTCCTTCTTTTCTATATTCAGTCAAGCAAATATCTCCCAGTTTTCTGTGAGGTTTATTCATCCCCCTCACCAGATGTAGGAATGCTACAGTGGTTACACTTGATCTTTAGGCCACTTACAATTACTGAAGTAAATACTACAGGTTTTCGGGATGCACTTTACCTACACCCATTGAGGGACCACACTATCATCCTATTATGGAACTGCCTTAAACACAGCAACAAGCAAACGAATCAATCAATCATATAAATAAACCTAAAGCACAAAAAAGTTCAGAGGCAGGAGAAATTACTTTTTTATATTTCTAGAACTTCTTTCCGCCAGAAGCCACATTCATGGAGCAGAAAATTCCTGATCTGCTTTTGTCCCAGATAAAAGGAGAGGGAGAAGAGGAAGAGGAAGAGAGAAAACTCCATTTTACCATTTTCAATTTTAATGGGTTTGTAATTCACAATGCTAACTAAGCTTCAGTCACAACTGAGGGGCTTAACCAAAAGCAATGAGAATCACTTGCCCTCCCACCCTGTTCAGGTTACTGAAATGTCCAGACAGCTTTTGCATGCAAACTTCCCCACCTTACTGACAAGTGTGATGCAATCCTCCTCATCTGGTATGGCAGCCCAAACCCATTGCTTGTCACTCCATAGCAAAGAAAAAGCAATGTGGAATTAAATGTGGCTGCTGAGCTGGCTGGGTTCTGTGAAAGCAAAGACACTCTTCCTTTGAGAGCTCCAATAGAAAAGCCAGAAGGAATTTAATCAGCTTTTCAACATAAACTATTGAAGTAATAGGACAGCTTTCTGACTAGGATAATTTTATTTATGAAGACAGTGCAGTTTGCTGTGTTTAGCTCAAATCCAGTAATGAGATTCCTCACGGATTGTGCAAGCAGCATCTACAATACAGTACAGCACGCAGACTGCAATAGCAGTAAAGCTCTTTGGAGGAGTTACCAGGTCTGCTTTGATAGCTGGCAAGTGTCTAGTGGCATATTCTGCATTTTTCTGACTACATGTGTTTGGAACTTAAAAGCCTGAGATGAACAAGCAGGTAGGGCAAGAAGTTAGCTACAGAAGAGAAGAGCTTGTTAAAAAATTTGCATATCAGGAAGAATGTATTTAACCAATTATACATAGTATTTTCCTAAAAAAATCACCTTTCTCATTGTATTTTGTTATCCTTATTTCAAACTCTCAGCAATTTTCTGATGACTTAGAACTCAAGAAGATTGTCAGAGCAATGATGACCATCCGGAAGATTATTTTTTTCTTCTTTTCAAATAAGCTAAAGACTATGGATGTGTTATTTAATGAAGGTCAGTGATTTCTCTTAATGAAAGTAGGTAACTCTCTTCTGGTAGAGAATAAGATTCTTATAAAGAATAGAAAAGAGGTTTTCAGTCAGGAAAGTTTGACAGAAGGAGGATCCATTGGAATTATTTTAAAAAGTTTGTGTTATCTAGTACCTGACTAGTCAAAATGATTGCATGACAGGCTGGTTTTACCCATCTGTTGGGACTTCGACGTTTTGGTGACACCAAAGCCATACACCAAAAGAAAAATAAACACCATATATTTTATCTAAAATATAACACTTGCACAGCAGGAAGGCTGTTACATTATAACCCAGCCATCACGCATGAAGGGTGCAGTTTTATCATTATTTTCATGCCCTCATTTTATAGTTTATTTTGATTCAAGCTATGAATTTGCATACTGCATGAAAAGGGTGATAAAGCCAGTACACTGTGCAACCTCTTACAATAACAGAAAACCAAGTTTCAGTCAAGCCATCTACTACCCTTTCACAAGAGCTGTGTAATTAAGAAATTAATCTAATTGAAGAGTGGTTAAAAAAAAAAAAGAAAAAAAAAAAAAAAAAGGAAAAAACCCCTAAACTGAAATAGTGTTATGGAAAATTTTTGGTGAAAACAAGAAGTCAAAAGATTTGTATAATATATCTAATTAAAATAAATTACCCTAAAAAAGTAAATTACACTTGGATTACATCATTAAAGAAATTAAAATAAACATAAGTGAATTTCAAATAAAATATTATAATAATCTTTGTTCAAACCATTTAGACATACTGAAACTGTCACTATTTTTCCTTCCTGTGTGATAAACTCAATAAAACTGACAAAAAGTCACAAAAATTCATATACTCTATAACCCTAATTTTAAAACCTTCTTGAAAAAATCCTGCTTCTTATTCTGCTTTGCATTACGTGGCTTGCAAAAAAATGCAGACAAAACTTAAAAAAATAAAAAAGAAAAAAAGAATGAAAGAAAATTAAAACTACCAGAACATCTTAGACTTGTCAAGTAGGTTTCATTTTCTTTCTGCATCCCTTCCTCATCTTCCAATGCAGATAAATACCTTACATTGATACTGAGAGGGCAAATTCACTGATATTTTCAGAACAATGACAATAATAAGGTAAACCAGTTATGAACAATAATGAAGTGGTTTAGTTCAAAGAAGTGCCATAGAGTTGCAGTTGTAATGCATAATGCCAATATAGAAATTGTATATTAATTTTTCTTTTTTTCAGGTTTGAAGATACAAGAAAACTTTGTCCAAGGTCATAGGCATAAAAATAAATAAATAACTGCTCTGGAGGGAGATGAGAAGGCAATTTTTTGTGAGCAAGATTCTGATTATTTTATACAATATTTTTAATAGTTTTAGGCAAAACCATAATTCAAAGGGATATGCATCAAGGTTTTCTATGGAAAAGGGTTTCCACTGAAAGATTATGGTATTTCTTGTACCTATCAAGAGCCATTAGGCCATTGACATCAGCTTTCTCTATTTTCTAAATCAGAAGCCACATCTAAAGCTGGATTTCTAGGGTCGAAGTAGCCTAATTCTACAGCCTATCAAAATTTTGTTCTAAACCTATGTGCAGTTTCTAAAAAAGAATTACCAAGCCCACTAAAAAAAATCATAATGCACATTTATAGGGCAAATCTACTGTCATTTCTACTCAACATTGTTGTTCCCATAGCCCCAGTAGTTGTTATTTATTTATTGTGTTGCTAGTTATTAGTGTTCTGTCATCAGTAACCATTTTGCTGTCATTTTGTATTCACAGATCACTAGCGATCAACATTCTTTGTCAGAACTCAATCAAGTTATCTGGTGGGGATCCATGTTCTTCAGCACCTTCAAGGAAGAACCAACATTCTGTGAAGTTCTACATTGATCCCACCAGAACAAAAAACAGGGTCTCAACTCAGTTTTAAATCTTAGACTTTTAAACCAAGTATAGCTCTAACTGTGTTATAACAAACATACAAATAAGATCTGGCCATTCAGCTTTTTTTTTTATTTATTTCCTATTGGTTTGAATAAAGACAATAAACCAAAACTGGTTGGAACTAGGTGACCTTACGGTCCTTTCCACCCCCAATCATTCTATGATTCTATGTTCTGACCATTTCACATGAGTCAGACCTGCTTCCACGGACAGGAGGAACAGTTGGAAATGGGTGCTTTCTCTGGCTGTCAGGGGAACTTCTGAGGTGGTTGGACTGAGCATCCTAATACCACTATGCCCACACACAGGCCTGACAGTATCAATGTCTGCCTACTGATACTCAGACCATGTCTATCTGGCTCTGACCACAGGCAGACATTTTATCTGCAAAAGCTGTGTAGACGTTTCTTCAGATATGTAATGATAATGCTTCACCCTATAGTAGAGCTACATTGCAGACTGAGTCTGTACATTTGCAGAGACGCAGAAAAAAAGTAAAGAAAACCATAGTACTTTAAAATATATGACTACTTCCAGAGTATAAGGATGCCTTTCAGGGAATATGTTCAGACAGAGACTCAGGAACGTAAGAGTTTTGAGGAAAGTCAAACTACAAGCAGTGTGGAATAGACAAGAGTATGAATGGGTATGGTGGCCATGCTTCTTTTAAGAGGTTGTATCCTATTTTTTTCACTGATTCTGTAGCTGTCTTTCTGTTCCCTATTTTAAAAGATATCCATTATTTTATTCACTGCATGAGTAAGAGGAAAGCTAAATCAATCAGTCAAACAAGTAATGCAGCTGTTGATTAAATCTTGTACTCAGTGTATGTTTCAGCCAAGAGAACCTGGATAAAAAAAAAAAAAAAAAAGCAGTAGTGTGCATTTATACAGCAGCTTTAAAACCAAAAGCTCTTAATCATTTTACACACTCATTTTACAAACAAATTATTTTACAACAGTATCCTGGGCTGCAACAAAAGGAGTGTGACCAGCAGGTCAGCAGAGGTTTTCCTCTTCTACTCTGCTCTTGTGAGACCCCACCTGGAGTATTGCATCTAGCTCTGGGGCCACCAGGAGGGATATGGACCTGTTTGAACACTACCAAGTCTGCCACTAAACCATGTCACTAAGGGCCTTGTCTACATGGTTTCTGAACACTTCCAGAGACAGTGGCTCCACCATTGCCCTGGGCAGCCTGTTCTGGCGCCTGATCACACTCCTGGGGAAGAAATTGTTCCTAATATTCAATCTAAACCTCCCCTGGCATAGCTTGAGTCCATTACCTCTTGTCCTGTCACTTGTTCCTTAGGAACAGAGATCAGGCACCTCCTGGCTCCATCCTCCTTTCAGGTAATTGTAGAGAGCGATAAGATCCCCCCTGAGCCTTCTCTTCTCCAGACTAAACATCACAGCTCCCTCAGCTGTTCTTTATCACACTTGTGCTCCAGACCCTTCACCTGCTCCAATGCGCTTCTGTGACCTGCTCAGGCACCTCAGTGTCTCTCTTATAGTGAGGGGCACAAACTGCACGAAGAAACAATCTAGAAGTAATCTAGGAACTGAAACTAGGATTACCCTGTATATGCTGATTATCTATATGATTATTTTCTTACTGTGTAAAGGCAATTTTGTCCCTTGCATTTATCAGAAAATAAATAACAGCTATGGTGGCCATAACACTAGTATAATTGACTAATATGGTCTGCTGTGAGTGAAAAGATAGGATCACCCTGATCTAAGTTTCGTTCTTGTCTGATTAATTCTGAATTGTTTTAGATACATCCAAGACAGGCACCGTGATTGGCTTCATTATAGTCCACCAAGTCACTGACTCCCAGAACAAAGGAAAATCTTTTCAGATGTGTAGCTCAAAAAATATTAATGAATCACTAAAGACAGCAACAGTTACAAAAGTTTTACTCTATGTAAAAGTAGTTTATCAATTTCTAATGTTAGATTGTCCAGAATAAGAAACATTTGAAATAATTCTACTGTAAACAGGGAGAACAACAGCCTTGAAACTTTGTAACTAATAAATGTGAGAGTATAGATTTTCTCTATAGGTGGTGATTACAGTAGAAGCAGCAAAAATGTAACACTTTTATGTATACTCATTCATGCATCTCGCTTGGTTGCAACAGAAAATGAGACAATATCTTCATTACTTCCCAATACACAAGATCGTAGTTAATGAGAGTTTTGTGTTTTGTAATTAATATATCAGCTTCTTTTTTAATAAAAAATATTTAGTAAGGAGGTAAGTCTTTGCAATTCTTCTTTCTCTTCATCTTCTATAAGTCTTTGTAATCAATTCTGCTACAACTTGCATCATAATAGGAGAGGGGGTAGTGCTTCTGGTGAAGAAAAAGCTGATGCATGAGTTTTAGAGCTAGATGTAGCTATATGTTCTGTCTGACCATTTAGATAATCAGGTAACAAATGCATTGCAATATATGCAAGTCCATTAGTGTAAGTGCAAGTCAAAAATATGTTGGATTTTTTTCCCTATTGCTTGTCCCTATCTATAGCTTAGAGAGTGTTCAGGAGACTTTGAAAGTGCTGGGAAAGGGACAAGGAAGAAACGGAGAGTGTTGTTGTAAGAGGCTGCGCAGGGACATAAAACACAAATCCTTCTGAATTTAAATTGCATTAACTTTGCTGTTCATAGAACAATTTGCTCTCTGCACCCACTAATATTTTAAACCCATGCAAATACCAACATTATCTGGTTGAACTGAGCTGATTTCAGCTTGATTATGTTTAAAAGAACACTGAATTTGTAGAAATAAAGTATAAAAATTATACTAGTCTCAAACGGATTGATTTCATAATCCATCATTATTTGCAGCAGATATTATTAATTTTTACTTTGGAATACATTTTTTATATAGAAATTTATAGAATAAGACAATAAAAAGATAAATTTCCTCACTCAAATACTTCATAATAGAGAAATATACAATATAGAAAGGACATAATTTTATTTTGAAGGCTGTGAAATCACTTTTCTTCATTTGCCAAAATAGTTTTACAATTATCCAAATTTCATCATGTCATCACTTAATTTATGAAAAAGCTGACTTGTGCATCCAGGATAATTATATAGTGGCCTTGTTTTTAGACTATCTTGATATGTCTTGATATGAAAGCTGTTCCCTACACAAAGAGCAGAAGCGGATTTGTAGCACTTTTTGTTAATGAGATATGATCCACTCTTAGTTTTCACTTCTATGGCATTTTTAGGGAAATTTGCCTATTTCTGCTTTTCCAAAGGAAAAAAAAATGCTCTGATTTCAATTGCACACTGCTAGTGCTTCCAAAATAATAATAAGGGTAGCAGTAGTACTAGTAGCAACATTATTGACAGTGATAATCAGGTATTGGATAATGGGATGCTAAACGAGTCTATTCAAAGCCATAGTATGCAACATGTTTAATAAACAATATCAAACAAGGCAAGGTTTGTGACTCTAGACATTAGGTTGCTGAACAACTATCTTATCTAGTGTGTAAACCTGTGAAATGTTAAAATAAGTATGAAATAGTCAACCTCATATTTTCCCTGTTAAACAGGAGCTATACACTTTGAATCTAAAGTTACTTCTGTTTTAGGATTAAAAAGAGAAAAAGTGAAAAAAGCCCACAGACAATGAACAGGGGTAAAAACTCTTGGAAAAACTGCTGCAAGTCCCAAAACCAAAATAAAACAGACAAACAAACAAAAACTAAAACAAACAAAAAAGAACCACACAAAAACAAACCCAAAACCTCACACCTTTTTCTCGCTGTCCTACAAACACAATAGCTCTCCTGAAAACTTCAGTAAGAAGGAAAGCCCTGCCTCTGTAAATGCAATATTAAATAGGTTTTCTACCAACTGATACAAAGGTCAGTGATCAATAACACTACATTTCATCTCAGGAAGGTTTGGTGAATAGAAAATTCCTTTGGATAAAAATCTCTGGTTTTTAGTTGTTTTGCAAAGCTGTTTGAGATATTTCAACAGTAAAAATGCTTCAATGAACTTTGAAGTCACTTCTGTTTTTAAACAAAACACTCATATTTGAGGAGTTTTATGTTAAAAATTTAAACTAGTCTTTGAAATGTGTGCAAAATGGATTCCTAGCTTTTCACCAGTAGAATTTTATTTTAATGCTATGAAGATCTTATGGATACTTCTTTTTTGGGGAAAAGTTATACTCAAAGACTGATACCAGCAAAATACTAAATCATTTATCCCTCTGCAAACTCACCTAAGCAGGAGCTCCATGGCTTCCAGACCAGTAATCAGCCACCCTTTAGATCATACTGTAACATGGCTTGATGGGTTATTGAAAGTCCCAGGTATATCTCTCTCATCTTACAGCAGCATATGGCAATTAGTTGTGCAGTGATATGCCTCCCTCAGAAATTTTTCCAGTTCACACCCTTTGCTCCAAAAACTAAACAGAGACAACTACACCGCAAAACTTCTACTGACACCAGGACTCTGAGTTTGAAACTGAAGAATGTGGCTTTATCCTTTCCTAATTTAGGTGCAATCTGGATATTCAGACTTCACTCTTTGTCCATGCACCACCACACTGAATTTGACCTGCATTGGCTGTTCAGATCTTGAATGCTCATAATGAAATTCCTTCAGAATAACTTCTGTCTTAACCTGCTATGCCATTTCAGTATGCTAGTCTGTACATGGTAGTGATTAATGTAGAAAGACTGTAATTTTCAAGTTTATCCTTTGTGATTAGATTTTAATCAGTGAAATTCCAGTGCACCCTCATGTGGCTTCTGTCACCTAAGGTGTTAAGAAGCTGCTGAATGTGTCCTGTTTGCAAACTGAAGACACTAGTGTGCCTTAATGAACGCTGGGGTCTGTACGTAAAGTGGTACATTAAGCATTTTTAGGGGCTTTAATGTCATACTGGGAGATCTGGAGGCAGCTGCCCTCCATATATCTCCTCCTACCACCCTAACAATGTGTACAGTGGTATTTCATCTGAAAGCAGGTTGGTGACTCATTATCTGGGCTATTCAAACCGTAGCAATTTGGCTAAGTCTGTTGAGGAAGCTCAGTTGTTTCAAGAACATCACGTTTCCTCTACCAGAGATGTATAGATATCATGACCAAAATCAGTGCTGAGGAATCACTTTGATCAGCAGCAGAGAACACTGTAAAAAAATACTTGGATTTATATTCAAGATTCAAGAAGATGTACTGAGCAGATACATTTTTAGAAAACCTGCCCTTTCCTTTGTGGTAAATGGGGAAAATGATGAGTCAGTTTGGAAACTTAGTTCTTTACACAACAGAGAACAAACACACGAAGAGTAAAAAGGAAGAAAGTTTTGAAACAAACACTGTCTTTAAATGAAACATAGATTGAACAGAATAAATTAAGGAGCTGTTAGAGCCAGACATAGCTGTGAAGGTGGAAGGCATAGGGGGCATGAGAAGGAGGGGGAGCGAAACAAAGAATAGAAAAAAATTCTTTGTGATGTATATAAACACCTTCACATGGTCATATGCACTGTCTGTTTCTGAAGTTTTTGTTTTCCTTGCTCCACCGCACTGATGCATTTTGACAGGATATTTTGTTCTGCCTCCAGGGTTTTTCAGGGAAAGGGATTCATGGGTTATTACTGTTCCAGTGAAGAGTTTTGACTGAAATGTTTTGGCTCATTTCCTTGAGCTATGCATTAGCCAGATGGTTTGATGCATGTATTGTGCCACCCTGTTTGATACTGCTGTTGGACTTTAGCTCCTGTTCCACTGTCAAAGGGGAGAATTATTATGAATGTTCTCATTAATATTTGCATGGAAGACTGATCTGACTGCCACTTCACTCATTGCAGGTTAAGTGAGGGTGCCCTGTCAAAACAGAGAAAAGTCTTTAGCTCTTCTAATGCAAACCAGTCTAAGGAAGGGTTTCAAGTAGAAAATTTGATTTCAGTACTCAGGGCTTTCCATCTTCTCTAACACTGTTTTACTGCGTCAGAATCTCTTCTTCATTATTTAATAAGAAATGTAATAGCTGACTCTTTCAGAAGTGAGTAAAAATATATTTTACAAGTTTTGTGATAAAATACTTCCATAAAATTTTATAAAATTGTGAACTGATAAAGTACTTAAAATCCCTGCTCATGGACAGGACCTCATTATGCAATTTATCACATAAACCAAAAAGTCCCTCTGGTTGGCTGTAGCACACCAGCATGCTGCAAGAGACAAAGGGTGCAGAAAAGGCTGGAACCCTCTTCTCACCCAGTGCTGAGGGGAGAGAACAGCCCACAGAGTTGAGGGAAGACACTACATGATAGGGCAGACAGTTCACCATAAGGCTGCTCTCTAGAGGTGCTGGGCAAGATCAGGGAAAGAGATCTGACAGATGCCACCAACTTGAGACAAAATGTGTACCCAGATAACAAAATTTTAAGAAAATAGTTTTAAAAACAGTGAAAATCTTGTCTTTATGCAAGCAATTTTAGTATCTGCTGTATTTTTTAGCAGCTCATTCCTGCTATCCAGTGATTAATTTCAACCTATGCTAATTCAAAACTGATCATATGGTTATATTTTCTTAGAATTACCAGAACTATGTTCCATTCTGAAAATGGCTTTTCAAGACAACTTATTTCTTCTCTAGAACACCTTGAGCAATTGAGACAATACTAGTACTGATCTCATTGGAGAATGTTACTGGTGTATGAAGCTGCTGAGGAAGATTATTGCCTCTGTCAGCCCACATAATGCAACATTTAAAAATTTCCCCACTGTATTACATTTGCTGACACTGAATTCTAGAGTTTGACTGCAAACCAAGGGAAAGAAGCCATGTGAAGGGAGGTCAAACTCTAAAGATTTTTCCTACCATGACTGAAAAGGAAAAGTTTTAAGATTTTGATAAAGGATCTACAACTTCTCCAGTACCCATTTGGCTTCTATATTACAAATGATCTCCTTCTTGGATTTTGACAATTAGCCTCAGAAGGAAAACAATTTCTTTCTGTGTGAGAGAGAATGTCAAATTCATACTCCTGGCATAGTCTCTAAGTTCAATATAAATTTTCCGTTTGTTTTTCTCATGGAGCTGTGTATGATGAATCCAGAGTACATCAGCTTCTGTTTACTCTATACACAGCTACAACAATGGAACAGATCCATAAACCTGCTACATGCCAACAATTACAGAAAAAGCAGTGCTAGTTTGAGCAATTGTGAGTAAATTTGTGGTTTACCCAAAATCAACAAAACCCATCTGGTAGAATATATACTATCTTCCTAGACAGAAGTTGCTGCAGCAAAGCTAGCGTATGTTTGAAATAACAACTTGTGTAAGTACCAGGTTGAAGTACCAGGAAGGTAACACCACAAAAAAAGATTTAGCTTTGAACAAGAACTTAGGCATGCAAGTACAAATGCCATAAAGATGCCTAAACTCAAAATATACCTTCAAAAACTCAGTTCAGTTGCAGCCTGACAGAATAAATGACTGCTACAGATAGGCCGAGAACTTTTTTGTAAGGGGTCTGCCCTGCCTCTCTGTTGGCAATTGCCATAGCTCCTCAGGGCTGGCAGAACAAGAAATGTCCTCACTCCTCAGCCATGGTAACATACAGGGTGACATAAAACTGCAAGGCCACCTCCATTGCACTAAACTAATAAACTGCACCGTCAGCCAGATGCACACAAGGCATTTATTCTTCTGTCCTATTTGTCTCCGGCAAGAACAGATCGAAAGCTGAAGGCAGAAAATTGGTCATACCAGCAGACTTGAGTCTTGGTCAACTCCTTACTCCATACCATCTTGGACAACTCCTTACTCCATACCATCTTGGACAACTTGGTGCTGAACTGCCATTTAAAGGCCTTTGGAAGTCACAAAGTAAACATTTCCCTGATTCTCCTTTCTAACAAAAATACTCTACTTTATTGGTTTTGTTGATTTCTCATAGAATCATAGAATAGTTAGGGTTGGAAAGGACCTTAAGATCATCTAGTTCCAACTCCCCTGCCAAAGGCAGGGACACTTCACACTAAACCATGCTACCCAAGACCATGTCCAATCCAGCCTTGAACACCACTAGCGATGGAGGATTCACAACTTCCCTGGGCAACCCATTCCAGTGCCTCACCACCCTCACACTAAAGAATTTCTTCCTCATATCCAGCTTGAACTTCCCCTGTTTAAGTTTGAACCCATTACCCCTAGTCCTCTCACTACAGTTCCTCATGAAGAGTCCCTCCCCAGCATCCCTATAGGCCCACTTCAGATACTGGGACGCTGCTATGAGGTCTCCATGCAGCTTTCTCTTCTCCAGGCTGAACAACCCCAACTTTCTCAGCCTATCTTCATACAGGAGGTGCTCCAGTCCCCTGATCATCCTCGTGGCCTTCTCTGGACTTGTTCCAACAGTTCCATGTCCTTTTGATGTTGAGGACACCAGAACTGCACACAATACTCCAAGTGAGGTTTCACAAGAGCAGAGTAGAGGGGCAGGATCACTTCCCTTGACCTGCTGGTCACGCTCCTTTTGATGCAGGACAGGATACGGTTGGCTTTCTGGGCTGCGAGCGCACACTGCTGGCTCATGCTCATTTTCTCATCAACCAACACCCCCAAGTCCTTCTCTGCAGGGCTGCTCTCAATCTCTTCTCTGCCCAACCTGTAGCTGCGCCTGGCATTGCTCTGACCCAGGTGTAGGACCTTGCACTTGACATGGTTAAACTTCATCAGGTTGGCATCAGCCCACCTCACAAGCATTGTCAAGGTCCCTCTGGATGGCATTCCTTCCCTCGAAGGTATCAACCGAACCACACAGCTTGGTGTCATTGGCAAACTTGCTGAGGGCACACTCGGTCCCACTCTCCATGTCACTGACAATGATGTTGAACAAGACCGGTCCCAACACCAACCCCTGAGGGACACCAGTCATTACTGGTCTCCACCTGGCCTTTGAGTCATTGAGCACAACTCTTTGCGTGCGGCCATCCAGCCAGTTCTTTCTCCACTGAGTAGTCCACCTATCAAATTGATGTCTCTCCAGCTTAGAGACAAGGATGTCATGTGACACAGCGTCAAATGCTTTGCACAAGTCCAGGTAGATGACATCAACTGCTCTACCCCTGTCCATCAGTTCCGTAGCCCCATCATAGAAAGACACCAGATTGGTCAGGCAGGATTTCTCCTTAGTGAAGCCATGCTGGCTGTCACCAACCACCTTGTTGTTTTTCATGTGCCTCAGCATGCCTTCCAGAAGAATCTGCTCCAAGATCTTGCCAGGCACAGAGGTGAGACTGACTGGACTGTAGCTCCCCTGCTCATCCATTTTCCCCTTCTTGAAAATGGGGGTTATATTTCCCTTTTTCCAGTCATCAGGAACTTCACCTGACTGCCATGATTTTTCAAATATGATGGACAGTGGCTTAGCAACTTCATTTGCCAGCTCCTTCAGGCTCCGCTGATGGATTTCATCAGGTCCCATGGACTTGTATATGTTCAGGTTCCTAAGATGGTTTCGAACCAGATCCTCTCCTACAGTGGGCCCAGGGTCTTCATTCTCACAGTCCCTGAGTCTGCCTTCCAAGACTTGGGTGATATGGTCAGAGCATTCTCTCCCCAGTTCACCTCTTACAGTACATTAGTCAGAGCAGCTCCCACACAGAAGCATGCGTGAAAAAAATAACTAGGGATGAGAAGACTATAGTTGAGTTTGATGTCTTCTCAAATGCAAGAGCATGGGACTTGAGGGCACAAGATGTTTTTCTATATTTCTTATTTTCTGTTGGCTGGTCTAGGATACTGTATACTCAGAAAGTTAGCTTGATGTTTGGTTAGCAATTTTGTTGTTAAAGAAACTGATTTAGTACTGAACAATCAGGAAGCGTAAAATTAAAATGTGAATTTCAGCCTTGGATATTTCAGATTTTTCCTGTCCTGAGGAATTAAATTCACTGAGTAATACAAATGTAAAAATAATTTCTTCTATGAGTAATGCATATAGAATTTTAAAGATTCATAGGAGTTCTAAATGATCCTCAATTCTGAGAGACTCAATTTGCTTCTGTCTTTAATGTGGAAAATATAATATGTAGTAATTTTCATAATGAAATGAAAAGTGGATATTTCTTTTTTGTTTGTTTGTTTGGAAGGACTTGTTTTGTGGCTTTGGGATGGGTTGTTAATCATTTATTTCTTATTGGTAATAAGAGAGTAGATAGGGTTGGCTCGTAGTTAGAAAAACCATAGGCACAGAAGACCCCTCTTGACGGATAGTTTCATTTCAGAACATGCTACAGAATTTCATCTTTGTTCATGTAGTTGATGGGAGTAGGTCTTGATTCAAAAGGCTGCATTACATTTCATTTCAAGCATTAGATATTTTGGGATATGTCTAGAGTTTTAGTCATACAGATTGTGTCAGACACAGGTTGGTAAAAACTCAGTATATTGTTCTCAAAAATGTTTTTCTTGACATTAAGCTAAAATTTTCCCATAGTTCCTGTTCATTATTCTTTGATGATTACCTCCTTCAAAATTACATAAAGTGACAATGACATATGAACAATAAAATGCCGACACATTTTTTAAACATCTCTGTTCCCAGAGCAAGATAAGAAGTCAGGAAGAGGCTCTGTTTGGTCTACCTCTACCGGACACACAGCCAGCATAAAGCCAGCACCAAAAAACCTACTGAACACGTAGCAATGAGAGGTGAATTTAGTGCCAATGGCTCATTCAGTCTTTTTGCCTCTCTGCCAATGCTTCCAGCAAGTGCCCAGTAGTAGTGGTGTTTATGAGAAACTAGCCTGAGACTGTCATTTCTTTAAATTTGAAACTGCAGAGCAGACACAGGGTGGTAAAGCTTTTAAGTCCCTACTGACATGCAGCAGAAGCTGACCTCGAACTGGTGGCTTAGAGGTGGAAGTCTTTATTTGCTAAGTCAGTTTGTCTCTCACAGGCTGAATTTGTAATGCACTTCTCATTCCAGCTTACTTTATTTCTCTTGAGAAAAAGGAATCCCTCCCCTGCACAACAGCTAGATCAGCACCACCCAATTCCTTCCCCTCACCAAACAAAATCAGGGGATTGTAGTCACTCAAGTTTACCAGGAACAAATCAGTTGGTGTGTTCAGCCTTGGTAAGTGAAGAGTAGGAGCAATGCAACAAATATGAAAAATGCGAAGTCCTAAGTTATAAACACAACAAATTGTCACAGACTTGATAATGAACGCAATATTTCAGGAAATTACATTCAAAAGTTACTAAAAAGCACATACAAAAGGGAAAGAAAAGGAGGAAAAAGCATGGAAGACATTGGAAAGGCTGAAACAAACACAAAAATCAGAAATTACTGGAATGTCCCCTATGAGATAGACTGCTTATTTATTGGCATGTCTTGTCTGTTGTACATGTTTGCATATATTGTTGGCCTATGTAGGAAATAACAGTGAACATTAATTATAAGCACACAGGCTAAACTGCAACCCTAGTTCTAGGTTGTCAAATGTTTCACAGTGCTCCTGGGTCCATTTCAAAGTCTGAAACCCACTGCCTTAAAATTAAACAAAAAAAAATCTGACTCCTATGTAGGGTCTGAATACCCAGTGTGGAGGTTTTTGTCTTATCTTAGTATGAGAATTCAGGGCTTGATTCTTTATTGGGAAGTTTGCTTCTTCGAACACTTGAGTAAGATGTTATTATTTGCATGTCCTTTTTTTATTCTCTTTCCTAATGTTTCTATTATTGCCCACTGTAATAGAATGAATCCAGGATTGGACTATTGTTGATCTGATCCTTCTTCTCTAAAACAGTATAGAGAGCCAGTCTTTTTCTTATCGAAAGAATACATATGATTTGACACTACAACTTCTTCACACTCTCCACAAATGTAAAAGACAAAGCAGATTTCAAGATGCTGGGGAACAGGAGTTATACGGTGTAGCTGAATTGTGGAACCAAGGTTATTCTTTGTTATTGATCTCCTTTTCCTGGTTTAGCTATATGGCAGACAGCCACATAGCCACCTACATCTATTTCTTTCCAGCTCCTGTTCTCCTGATAATAAAGGGCATGTTGAAAGTTGATCCAGCTGAGCTCCTGCCAGCACAACTGAAGCTGGCATAATAAAAACTTCCTGAGCTAACATGAACCAGAACAACTCACAAAGGTAATATGACATATGCTGGGACATAGATAGCCTTGGAGATTAGATCATCAGCAGGAAGCCAACCATAAGCCAGAAAGCCAACCCTATCCTTGGCTACATAAAAAAAAACATGATCAAAGGAGGTTGAGAGAGGTGATTCTGCCCCTCTGCTCTCATGAGATCGCACCTTGAGTACTGCATTCAGCTGAAGGGTCCCCAACACAAGAGGGACATGGACTTGCTTGAGCCAGTCTGGAGGAGGGCCATGAAGATGATCAGAGGGCTGGAAAACTTCTCCCATGGTGACAGGAGAGAGTTAGGCTTGTTCAGCCTGGAAAACAAAAGGCTCCAGGGAGACCTTAGAACAGTCTTCCGGTATCTAAATAGGGCTACAAGAAATCTGGAGAAGAACTTTTGAAGAGGGCATGTAGTGATAGGAAAAGGGGGAACAGCTTTAAGTTGAAAGAGGAGAGGTTAGATCAGATATTAGGAAAAATAATCTTCATTGTGAGAGTGGTAATGCAGTGGCACAGGTTGCCCAGAGATGTTGTGGATGTCCCATTCCTAGCAGTGCTCAAGGCCAGGTCGGATGGGGCTCTGAGCAACCTGGTGTAGTGGGAGGTGTCTCTGCCCATGGCAGGGGAGTTGGAACCAGTTGATCTTTAAAGTCCCTTGCAACCCAAACCATTCTATGATTCTATGGTCACAAAGTTATTGCATAAACATTTTTGACAGCTGTCCCACTATTCAAAATTATGTTGAACTGAGCAAAGCTTAGCAAGGCTCAATACTTGAATCTTGTACTTAGAGACCCACGGAATTTTGAATTAAGTGAATTTAGCACCACCCCCCCTATAATTTTTTTTTAAATATGAAAGAGCTGGAAAAGAAATAATAATAGAGGCAAGCTATAGATTTGTATGTTTCACTCAGCTGTTCTCATGGGTTCAGCAGCAGCAGTCATTTTTCTCCTCCTTGGTAGCTGGTGCAGCACTGTGTTTTTGATTTTGGGCCTGGGAACAGTGCTGATAACACCAGTGTTTTGGTTACTGCTAAGTGATGTCTTGGTCTGGCCAAGGACTTTCTGAGCCTCATGCTCTGCCAGGGAGGAGGGGGAGCTGGGAGGAAGCAGGGACAGGACACCTGACCCAAACTGACCAAAGAGCTATTCCATGCCACAGCACGTCATGCCCAGGATGTAAAACTGGGGGCAGGAACCGGGAAGAGTTCAGTTCACAGCTCGGTCATCGAGTGGTAAGCAATTGTATCCTCTTTCCTTGTATTTCCCTGGTCATTGTTGTGGGTGGTGGTGGCAGTGGTGGTTTGTGTTATACCTTAGTTACTGGACTGTTCTTATCTCAACCAGTGGGAGTTGCATTCTTTTGATTCTTCTCCCAATTTCCCCCCCCCCTCGGAGTGGGGGGGAAGAAGGAGGGGGAAGTGAGTGGTCGGGCTTTGTATTAGAAGGGGTGAGCTATTGTATTTTTCCCTTGTATTTGCCTTGTCATTATTGTTATTGGTGGTAGCAGTAGTGATTTGTGTTATACTTTAGTTACTAAACTGTTCTTATCTCAACCTGTGGGAGTTGCATTCTTTTCGATTCTCCTCCCCATCTACCTGGGAGCAGGGGGAAGAAAGAGAGGGGAGGGAGTGAGAGAGCGACTGCGTGATTTACGGCTTAAACCACGACAGCTGTGTATGGGTAGTCATATCTCATGAATTTGAGGCAGCGAGGCCTCAGTTCCCACTATATATTTCTTTGCTGTGTTACTGAGCTCAGTTTGAAAGGTCCAGCTGGGTTTTCTTCCTTTCAGGGGCATAGTCTCATACCCCATATAACCACAATAGTATAAAAAAAGTATTTTCAAATGTTAATCTTTAGCAGTTTCCTTGGACTAATTCACCCTGCCGTACTAGAAGGAAGTACTGTAGGAGGGCCAGGAGACATCCTTAGATGGATAAGGAGCTGCTGAGGAAAATTCAAAGGAAAAAAGAGGCTTATAAAAGGTGGAAGCAAGGACAGGCGGCCTGGGAAGAATACAGGGATGATGTCCAGGAAGCTAGGGATCAGGTTAGCAAAGCTAAGGCCCACTTAGAATTAAACTCGGCTAGGGATGTTAAGGATAACAGGAAGGGATTCTACAGGTACATTGCAAATAAAAGAAAGACTAGGGATAACATGGGCCCTCTCCAGAAGCGATCGGAAGAACTAGCTACCCTGGATTTGGAGAAAGATGAGGTTCTTAATGACTTCCTTGCCTCAGTCTTCACAGGAAAATGCTCTGAATACGCCACCCAAGTCTTGGAAGGCAGACGCAGGGACTGTGAGAATGAAGACCCTGGGCCCACTGTAGGAGAGGATCTGGTTCGAAACCATCTTAGGAACCTGAACATGCAGAAGTCCATGGGACCTGATGAAATCCATCAGCGGAGCCTGAAGGAGCTGGCAAATGAAGTTGCTAAGCCACTGTCCATCATATTTGAAAAATCATGGCAGTCAGGTGAAGTTCCTGATGACTAGAAAAAGGGAAATATAACCCCCATTTTCAAGAAGGGGAAAATGGATGAGCAGGGGAGCTACAGTCCAGTCAGTCTCACCTCTGTGCCTGGCAAGATCTTGGAGCAGATTCTTCTGGAGGGCATGCTGAGGCACATGAAAAACAACAAGGTGGTTGGTGACAGCCAGCATGGCTTCACTAAGGGGAAATCCTGCCTGACCAATCTGGTGTCTTTCTATGATGGGGCTACGGAACTGATGGACAGGGGTAGAGCAGTTGATGTCATCTACCTGGACTTGTGCAAAGCATTTGACGCTGTGTCACATGACATCCTTGTCTCTAAGTTGGAGAGACATCAATTTGATAGGTGGATTACTCGGTGGAGAAAGAACTGGCTGGATGGCCGCACGCAAAGAGTTGTGCTCAATGACTCAATGGCCAGGTGGAGACCAGTAATGACTGGTGTCCCTCAGGGGTTGGTGTTGGGACTGGTCTTGTTCAACATCTTTGTTAGTGACATGGACAGTGGGATTGACTGCACCCTCAGCAAGTTTGCCGATGACACCAAGCTGTGTGGTTCGGTTGATACGCTGGAGGGAAGGAATGCCATCCAGAGGGACCTTGACAATGCTTGTGAGGTGGGCTGATGCCAACCTGATGAAGTTTAACCATGCCAAGTGCAAGGTCCTACACCTGGGTGGGAGCAATCCCAGGCACAGCTACAGGTTGGGCAGAGAAGAGATTGAGAGCAGCCCTGCAGAGAAGGACTTGGGGGGTTTGGTTGATAAGAAAATGAACATGAGCCAGCAGTGTGCCCTCGCAGCCCAGAAAGCCAACTGTATCCTGTCCTGCATCAAAAGGAGCGTGACCAGCAGGTCGAGGGAGGTGATCCTGCCCCTCTACTCTGTTCTTGTGAGACCTCTCTTGGAGTATTGTGTGCAGTTCTGGTATCCTCAACATCAAAAGGACATGGAACTGTTGGAACAAGTCCAGAGGAGGGCCACGAGGATGATCAGGGGACTGGAGCACCTCCTGTATGAAGATAGGCTGAGAAAGTTGGGGCTGTTCAGCCTGGAAAAGAGAAGGCTGCGTGGAGACCTCATAGCAGCCTTCCAGTGCCTGAAGGGTGCCTATAGGGATGCTGGGGAGGGACTCTTCATTAGGGACTGTAGTGATAGGACAAGGGGTAACAGGTTCAAACTTAAACAGGGGAAGTTCAAGCTGGATATGAGGAAGAAATTCTTTACTGTGAGGGTGGTGAGGCACTGGAATAGGTTGCCCAGGGAAGTTGTGAATCCCCCATCGCTGGTGGTGTTCAAGGCTGGATTGGACATAGCCTTGGGTGGGATGGTTTAGTGTGAGGTGTCCCTGCCTGTGGCAGGGGGGTTGGAACTAGATGATCTTCAGGTCCTTTCCAACCCTAACTATTCTATGATTCTATGATTCTATGATTTACAAATACTGCAAAAAAATCCCTATCTTATGTACAAATCCTTTCCAAAATATTGCAAAATTATAAGTTATTTACTTTAGTGTGTCTTTATATTCACAATACAAAATTTGTGTATGGCAGATTACTATTGTGTTTATTTCTGCTATTCTCCAAAATGAAATTTTGATGACTTTACATTTAACCATTCTGGAACAAAAATGATTACTGGGATGATTCTTCTTTTTGTCATGATACATTGAAATTAAATAATCATATTCAAAACAAATTCTTCTTCTGACTTCTAAGTATATATGTATCTGCAGTTATACTCAGCTAATTAATCATGAATGTTTGATCAATTCCATATTATCATAAGCTAAAAGCTCATCTTGTCTCATTAAGCTTAATTGAGGGGGAAAAAAGAGAAAACCACTGCAGTGGTGTGTATTTGTCCTAGTTATAGTGATTCCACAAACTTAAAGTCCTCTTTTGATTATTTGGCTTTAGCATTTATTTTGTTACTTAATAGTCTTCCAGGGAGGCTGCAGAATGCTTTCTCTGTCCTTCTTGAAAAGGATTATTAGAATTCATTTGATAAAATATATTTTTCCTTGATATTCAGTCATGAGAGCAGTTGTGCTGGGGTTTGGATTCTTGTTTGCACTCAGAGAAGAAATACAAGCAGGAAGGCATATGTGACAGAGTTTTATGCTTATTTCAGAGATGGTTTGAATAAGCCCATGCAAGGTGCAGAAAAGAATGCACTAGGAGGCCTTCAAAAATAAAATAGTCTCTATTACAGAGTTTGCATGCTTAAAGGCTTTTTAGTGCTACATTCATTAGAAATGGTAGATTCTTCAATGAACTTCCTGTACCTGCATGTCAATATCCAAAGCAATGCAATTAAGATATCTGAAAGAGATCAGATAAGAACAAAAAGTTTGACCCAAGATCTCTGTCCTTAAGAGGTGGCTACATAAAGAAAACCATGAATTACAATAGGGGATTATATGCCACTGCTAGCACGCACCTCATACAAGGAGAGGTTCTGCATGCAGTTATATGCAAAGCTAGACATGACTAACTGCCAGTATACCCACACAGAAGTTCATAGAGAGCCTGTGGCCAGACAGCCTGAACGTGCTCATATGAAGCTAGCTAACACTAAACTAATATCTTAGTTATCTATCATCATTCCCATGGGACACTGAAGTCTTCTGGATGTTTCCAGGGCTGTGCTTGCCATTTCCTTTCCTGAATGGAAACTGAATCTAGACTATGGGCAGCCTTAGGACACCTCTCGAAATACTATATAGAATTCGTGACAGCTACTTTTCACCTTCTGAAGTTCAACTGCTTCTCCCTACATTCTTTTTAACACACTAAGTCATCAGTCACGTAACTTACCATCTATGCTCTTCCACTTCACTATGTATCTTAATATCAGTTCCTTGCCTCCTGAAGAGAGAGAGGTTCTGGAGTGTTAAGTTTTCCTTATAACTACCCTGTAGAATATGAAAAGTTTTAGGTTTCTCCTTGAATGGAGAGACAGAGAAGACAGCCATTCCCCAAAAAAAGTAGTTGCCTGAAGCAATAGTAGGACTAATGGGAACTGAACATCTGTGAAGGAGAGTGTTAGTATGGGGAGGAGAAACATGGGACATCCAGCTTCGGAGTCATAAAAGGTTCAAATAAGCAAGCATAGAAGTGAACCCATAGAGATACCCAATCTATCAAAAGCTAATTCAGAGGAGTTGCTCAGTCTCCCTGGGTGCTCTCGTTGCCACCCGAGAGCATCACATTCATGATAATTTCCTCTCTGAGAGCTGCAGCAAGCTTCAGCTCCCAGCTCCCAAGGGCTTCTGCTATTCCATACAAAGGAAAAAAACCTCAAAATACAGAGCATTTACTTGTTGTATGACTCTCATAAGCAGTGAAGAGCGGCATAAACTTTTCAGTGCAAGAAAAAAACACACTAACAATGCACACCTTCCATCTGAGTAGGGATTCTGAAGGATAGTAAATGAATATATTTGCTTTAGTAGGGAAAAGTGGAAGTCATTTCGCTTCATGCTCTTTTTCAAATTTTTATTCTTTATTGCATGTTTTATTTTATCATATTTTTTATTTTTTATAAGATTGTAAAAATAAAGCCTCCAAAAATCAACTCACACTTTTTTTCTCTTTAAATCTCTTGTGTTGTCCCATGTTCCCTGCAAAAAAACCACTCTTGACATTTGTGGCAAAATGTCCTGGCATCTGTCAGGTCTCCTCAGCCGAACACAGATAGTCACCTTGTTCAGCAAGGGCTTCTGTCTGCTGCAGGTTTGAGCTAAACCTTGAAACAGGCCACAGCTGTCACTGAACAACCTTACCATCTATGAGACAACAAATTGCTACACTGCATCACAAACACCACAGGAATTAGACTCTGGGAGCCACAAAAACAAACACACATGGTGGAATACTATAATTATCTCTTCTTTTGCAGGGCCTGTCCTCTGTTCTCCGAAATACATAAAAATGGATCTGGTATGCTTTTCCTACTTTCTCTCTCTCACGTACACATACACACACACACCCGACTTTCTGATGGACATTGGGAAAGCTGGGGCAAGTGGAAAATGCTCCTCTTATACAACTGCTGTAACAGCGCCAGCTATAGCAGAATACAAGTAATACAAGTAATAACTTAGATCACAACTTACATGTCATTTCCTTTCAATGGCATGAAGAGCAGAACACATTTTCTCTTCACTTTTCATCAAGATAAGGAAGCAATAGAGGAAGCTCATCTCCCACAAACTCAATTCAGACAAGGATTTCCATTCAGTGTTCTTCTCTGAATCACTGCTAGAGCCTGCACATGCTGGCTCTTTGCTATAATTAAAGAAGATGGTGTTGCACTTTGCCTAATTTTTGTGATTTCCCAGATGACACAGAAAAATAAAGTTTTGGAATTATATCAAGAAATGACAGTAAAAAACTCTGCTCTCTGTAGGATCAGTCCGTTGAAGATAGTTTGATGTGCAAACCCAATCCTTTGTATGTGTACTGCCATACCTCAAAATTTGTAGTCCCTTTAATATACCTGAGGCTTTCCAAGGGAATGTGCAGATCGTTAGCAACATTTTTAGAAGAACCGTTCTAGGGATAACAGATTCCCCAACATCAGTTTCTTAGGGCTTTAGAGTTGATTTATAGATGTCAAAATGACCAATTTACCCAAATATTGTACAAAGGGACATTCAAATATAAAATGTGATCATCTTGAAGATGCCAGAGACTTTGTAGTGATTCCATCTCATGTCAAATAAAAGCACCTCAAAGACTGTCTGTACGGCAGCTGCTACCTGATAGACTGGTGTGGCACAAATAAATTTTAAAAATCTTATAAAAATAAACCAAGAGTATGATTCCATTAACTAAATTAGACTCAAGAAATTGGCTACAATTACTCAATATTACTGCCCTGTTGAAAGAGAGGAAAACTAATTATGAATGGGTTTGTTTGTCTATAATCCCTTCATTTATAAACTTTTGCTTCTAAAAGAATAATTGCAAACTTAAAGTAGGTATTCCTGAAACGCATTATTCACAAGGACAAAATTAGCTCAGAATTCCAGATAATGACAAAATGCTCCTCAGAATTAAAAATCGAGTTAAGAGGCTGACAGTTATTTGTCTCAGATTATTGATTAATATTACATTTGGTTTTACTTCCCTTGGTGAAATCAATCCCATTCCTCAAAACAGAGGCTTACACCTTGTCACTTCAATGTAATGAAATCAGCTATTAGACTCTCCACACTCCGACCTGCTGGGATTTATTGGTGTCTCAATCTGTTGCTTTGCCCAGGACTCAGGACTCAGGAGGGCAGTGACATCTGGAGGAAGGAAGCTGCCCTACAACTGAAGTCCCTTACCAGTAAAGTGCCACTGAGCAAGTGAATCGTTAGTAACGGGATGGACTTTATAAAAAAATAGCTGTAGGAGCAAAGCTGTGTTGGTGCCTTCTAACCTACAATGTATTTGGAGGCATAGGAACATGCTGCAATAGGCACTAATTTTGGTTTCCTCCATCTGAGCCATAAAGCCTCTCAGCTATTTTGAGGTGGGTGTTTAGGATTTGCATTATTTTCACTCCAATAGAGAAAGTGTGTATTTTGCTAGAGTCATCAGTGACAAAACAGGATGAGAAATGGAAAGCATTAATAAAACCCAGGGAGGCAGCTGTGTGAAGTGCAGGGTGCAGCCGCCAGGAGTGGCTCCAGCTGCTACTGCGTTGAGAAAACAGGAAATAGTCCAAGAAGTGGATACAAAAAAGGGGATGTAATTCTGGGAGCTGCACACATTTCAGTGACAGATTCTGAAGTTACAGAGTCAAAATCCTGAGCCCAGTTAAGATTTTCTCAGAGTTCTGGGATGTTCTGCTGAAAGACTCACATGGTTAACTGTTGCATCATTGGTGGCTAGGTTAATTTAGGACATTGAGTACTGATGCATCCTGTCAGGTGTGATGAACAACATCAAACTATATTTGTGTATCATGCACCACCATACATGGTCCTGCAAAGACATGTGAAAAGGTAGACTGTATCCTGCATAGGATGTAGCTGAATTCCTGACCAAAACTGAGACCTTTCTAAATTTGTATCTAAATCTAAACTATCTACAAATTTTGTTATAACTTCCTATTATGATTATGATTATTATGATTTATATTCTCATATAATAGCATAGCATAATATAGTACATACTAGTATTATTTGTAAAAATTTACTCAGGAAAATGGGGTAGTCAGAGTCCATGACTTTTACTCATTTCAAGCTGCACATGCTGTATCAAACAGACGTTAGGGGAAATACTTACAATCGTGACACTACTCATAATGTCTGAATATGTCCTGAGTAGTTTGTCCCACAGATTCAGGGTGAAGACCGCTGCAACTGTCACTCAGACAAAAAAAAGTGGCAGATTTTATTTCAAAGTAATTAAATATTTTCCTTCCCCTTTCTCCTCCCCTATCCTTTGCCACCATCCATTAAGGAAGAAATTGGTGATCACAAATATATCATGGATCACTGACTCCATCAATGTGTAGGTACAAGCATGTGCACTTTTAGTAATATTTTGATTATTTGTAACCTATAACCCAACCACAGCTTTGTTTTTTTTAACTTGCTACTCCTTGCGCTCTTATATGTCAAACAAGGTCTAGCTTCTACCCTATCTGCCAGATTCTGTGACTTTTTGCTTTTAGTGACAGCAAGTGTGTCATGCAGATGCAGGTAGCAGATATTCTGTGGACATTCTTGGGTCATGCCTAAATAGATTGTAAGCTACAGATAACTGGACATTTTGATTCAGCTGGTTCCTTGTAGCTGTGGTCTCCGATGTTTCTGTACAGCTCCAGGAGAGAATAACTGGCTCAAAACCTGAAAGGAAGAAAGTAAATATGAAAAATTGTTCAAAAGATTAACCATAGGTGTCATTTTCAGTGGTGTAAATTCAGTTACATCATTCAGCTTGGTTCCATTCATAACATCATATTTACACTAATATCACTAAGATCAGAATGTGATTTGAAGTTTACACATTTCCATCTTTTCTAAACACGTAGGTGCAGGGGACTTTCACAGGTAGCAAAGTAGCTGAAATAAAAGGGAGAGTTTCATGTGGAACTGCTAGTAAGTGAGGAGCCTGCATGACCTGAACACCTGGAATAATGCTGTAGCCATTCCTCAAGGGAAGTTAGAGGGCTTTCCACACTACAGAAAGCTGCAGAACACTACATGCAGTCAGAGCTTGCTGCTGGTCACGATACCAAATCTTTCCATGAGGTAACTTGAGCCGTTCCATGGAATTTACTGTAGCAGTGAAATGGACCCCCAAATAGAAATCTGCTTACAAAGACAAGCAGCAAAGCAGACCGGGAAAGAAACATAACCCTTCAGCTCCTAAACTATCATCATGTGGGACCTAGTGCAATAATTTTTCATGCAGAAATGTTTCCCCTTTTAAAATGGCATTTCTCCTCCATGTTGGCTTGGTGATAATTGGTGACACTGAGTACACCTGTATGGGCAGTGATGCCAGGAGCCCCTTGGGCTCTGAGTATGGGTCAGTTCCTCTTTCTGCCCTTGGTCAGCTGGGTTCCCACTGCATCTTGGGGCATGCAGCAATGAGACTTCCACTGCAACCAGCGCTAGAAGTGCTACTGTCACTTCTGCACGGTATTACACCTCTCTTTGCTTAAGCCTCAGGAAAGCATCTGCTGCTCTGAGCTGTGGTGGTTTCTGGATGCTGCTACTCTTCCCACCCAGAGCCACAGCAAATCTGAGGGAGCTCCGTATGATATCTGACACAGCTTGTCCTGTGCCATGTAAACAGGTCCTGGGGAGCCTCTGGCAGGTCATTTTCCCTATTTGCCCAAGGTACTTGTCAGTAAGAATAACTGCCTGGCTTCCTAGGTGTTTTGAGTCTTCTTAATGCATATTTTCAAATGTGACTATTCCAATATCATATGATTACATAGTGGCCATCTTGAGTGCATTTTTTGAACTCTGATATTCCTAATGAAAAGATATGTTATTATAAAGCAGTACCAGAAATGAAACAGCACAAAGAGAGGGTTCTTAGAATTCAGGATAATTAATTATAACACTGCTGCAAATGAGTTTATCTGCTTGATATACATGTTCAGGGGATTTGCTGGAAGCACCCTGCTGGATTTTTGAGGTATGGGATGCATTTCATTGATATTTGTTTTATATTGTATTGAATTTGGCACTGAAACACTCGTGGTGCCTTAAAATCTCAGCAAGACGCATTGCTGCCTGCAGCACTGTTGTAGTAAATCAAGCTTCGAACTGATAATTAGTTGTGCTCCTTGTTTAGTTGTGCAAGAGCACTGGAAGGGGAAGTCAGAAGTTAGGGCATTTTGGAACTAATAGGAGGGATTTCCTCCCAGCATCATACAAATTGACCAAGACTTAAACTAGATGTCATACTATTTTACTTTTCTTCCCCCCACAAAGATGTAACTAATGAGAATGACAGCCACCTAATCAAAGATACTTCATGGCTACAACTCTTTCAACAGTCGTAACATAAAAAATAAAGGGAAAGAGGAGAGAAATTATTTGCTAACACAATTTTGGTTTATATTCCTTTGCTTTCCTATGAAGAGTCTTAGGTCACTGCAAGCCCAAGACATTCATTATAATATTTCCCTTGGGTAATTCTGAAAAGGGCGCAGAATGTCAGTAATCATCCCCTTTATGTCTTAGTGGCAAGTTTATGATTGAAGGATTACCTTGCTAATACATGTTTAACTGAGACTCTGGCAATGTTAGTGATATTTAAAAGAGCTCTGGCATTTGAAACAGTTGACAACAAGAGATTGTGCTGATAAACAGAATGGGGTTCATGTTAGGCTGGCTCTGAGACTGAAGGCTTTAACATCAGCTTTGTTCTGACACTTTGCATTTTTAATCCAAAGAAAAACTGATTTGATTACCAAATGCTGAACAGAACATCACAAAAGATGAAAATGACGGAGAAACTAAAAAATGTTGCCAAATGAAAAACAATATAAAAATAGCTTACACTTACCAACTGGCATTATTTTTTATTATTACATATCAAAGACTAAATTTACCTTTTTGCTATTGGAATTCTTTGAAACTATCAGGAAGAAATGTAGAATGTAAACAGGGCAGTATCAGGTAATTTTCATTTACATTTTTGACAGTTCTTCTAAGTGTAACAAATATTTGGCTCAATCAGTAAGTCATGTGCAGGATAATACAAGTTATGTCTACCCATACTAGAAAGGTCTCTCTATGCCCATTTGGATTATGCTCGATTTCTTTGTTGGTTTAGGGCTTTTTGGTGTTGGTTTCTTTTTTCTGTTTGGATTTTTTTGTTTCTTCGCTCATTTTTATTTGTAGAAAAGAAGCAAAAATGGTTTTCTTATGGGATTTTAAACATGTCCTTTTAGACTAATAAAAGTTAGTCCATTGTTTGTGAAGTACTTTTCAGAGTCTCAGCTGGAATGAAGTATTTAAATGATGGACATAATTCCCTGATTCTTCATGGCGAGGATGTAGATGATTTACAAACAGCATGACTTCTTTCCAAGGACAATTTTTTAAGTTAACTGTAAAATCAAGCTTTTCACCTTTCTTTCTTACTGCCTTTGCTACTTCTCTTCTCCCATCATTGTTGAATAACCCAATTCTCTGTTCTTAAGTGGTTTCACCTTTTAGTGTGATATTTGACTGCCTCTGTCCTGCTTTTCACTTGATAGCTTGTTAATTCAACTGTAGGTAGTAACTGCAAAAAAATGCATTTCTCTCCATTGCAACCAAGAAACTGTGGGATAAAATTTTACTTGGCCAGAAACTTGAATCACTCTCCATTCTGATCGATCCTCAGAAATGCAGCAGCACTACAATGAGTATATGACACCCTGAAGAGGACAAAATTCAAGTCCAGAGCCAGTCATAAATTAACTGCATTTAGTATCTCTTAACAGCTTGAGGTCTATATGTCCTATTGATGTGTTCAGCATATACTGGCAAAGTGCATGTACTTAAATTTTGTTTCCCTATATGGAGCACACTTCTGCTTTAAGATACCTCTCATTGTTTCCATCTTAAGCATTTCAAAGGTAAATGGAATTAATTGCTTCTGGAGATTCATATCTCTGTTCACTAACTATGGAGGAAAGTAAACTTTAACATCCAGATGGCTAAAGTTAAACTAATAATTTGATATGTATGTTGCTTTAAATCTTACATCAACCTGGTGGTATTAGTCATCACAATCTCATATCTCCATTAATTTAAATGTTACCATTACTAGCACCCATAATGAAACAGGCAAAAGGAGTTGCCTACGGTCACGCAAAACACCTACAAGCAGAGATAAGAACTGAATTCAGAAGATTAATTTTACCCTCTTGTAACACTAAAAAACGAATCACCAGTCTTAATGTGCAACTATATTTTCCTTCCCGAAATTAGTGCTTAAATATGTAGGTAGAAATTCTATGGGATCTAGAGTATTGTTCCTCAAGACTGACACTGAGAACTCTATGCCACCTCTGCCTGTGATGGACTTTATGATGTCCTTCCGCATCTGGATTTCAGTGTGAGCCAGACACCAAGAACAATCTTCCAAATCTCCCTCTCAAGATTCTGCAGCCAAACCCTCATAAGACTAGCGCCTTATCTTGCAACAAAAAGCCTGGACCTTGCATTGCCTGGGCCAGATGTACAACAAGCAGATGCTTTTGGTAGAAGAATACCCCTACTCTAGAGAAATAAGCTTTTGTTTCAGCCATGCTGGCTGTCACCAACCACCTTGTGGTTTTTCATGTGCCTCAGCATGCCTTCCAGAAGAATCTGCTCCAAGATTTTCCAGGCACAGAGGTGAGGCTGACTGGTCTGTAGCTCCCCGGCTCATCCATTTTCCCCTTCTTGAAAATGGGGGTTATTTTTCCCTTTTCCCAGTCATTGGGACCTTCACCTGACTGCCATGATTCTTCAAATATGATGGACAGTGGCTTAGTAGCTTCATTTGCCAGTTCCTTCAGGACCCGCAGATGGATTTCATCAGGTCCCACGGACTTGTATACGTTCAGGTTCCTAAGATGGTCTCGAACCAGATCCTCTGCTACAGTGGGCCCAGGGTCTTCATTCTCACTGTCCCTGCATCTGCCTTCCAAGACTTGGGTGGCATGGTCAGAGCATTTTCTTGTGAAGCCTGAGGCAAAGAAGTCATTAAGAACCTCAGCTTTCTCCAAATCCAGGGTAGCCAGTTCTGGCTTCACTAAGGGGAAATCCTGCCTGACCAGTCTGGTGGCTTTCTATGACGGAGCTATGAAACTGATGGACATGGGTAGAGCAGTTGATGTAATCTACCTGGACTTGTGCAAAACGTTTGACACAGTCCCACATGACATCCTTGTCTCTAAGTTGGAGAGACATCAATTTGATAGGTGGACCACTCGGTGGAGAAAGAACTGGCTGGATGGCCACACGCAAAGAGTTGTGCTCAATGACTCAATGTCCAGCTGGAGACCGGTAATGAGTGGTGCCCCTCAGGGATTGGTATTGGGACTGGTCTTGCTCAACGTCATTGTTAGTGACATGTACAGCGGGATTGACTGCACCCTCAGCAAGTTTGCCGATGACACCAAGCTGTGTGGTTCGGTTGATATGTTGGAGGGAAGGAATGCCATCCAGAGGGACTTTGACAAGCTTGTGAGGTGGGCTGATGCCAACCTGATGAAGTTTAACCATGCCAAGTGCAAAGTCCTCCACCTGGGTCAGAGCAAGGCCGGGCACAGCTACAAGTTGGGCAGAGAAGAGATTCAGAGCAGCCCTCCAGAGAAGAAGGACTTGGGGGTGTTGGTCAATGAAAAAATGAACATGAGCCAGTAGTGTGTGCTCACAGCCCAGAAAGCCAACCGTATCCTGTCCTGCATCAAAAGGAGCATGACCAGCAGGTCGAGGGAGGTGATCCTGCCCCTCTACTCTGCTCTTGTGAGACCTCACTTGGAGTATTTTGTACAGTCCTGGTGTCCTCAACATCAAAAGGGCATGTCCAAAGGAGGGCCACGAGGATGATCAGGGGACTGGAGCACCTCCTGTATTGAGATAGAATGAGAAAGTTAGGGCCATTCAGCCTGGAGAAGAGAAGGCTGTGTGGAGACCTCATAGCAGCCTTCCAGTATCTGAAGGGGGCCTATAGGGATGCTTGGGAGGGACTCTTCATTAGGGACTGTAGTGATAGGACAAAAGGTAACGGGTTAAAACTTAAACAGGGGAAGTTTAGACTGGATATGAGGAAGAAATTCTTTACTGTGAGGGTGGTGAGGCACTGGAATGGGTTGCCCAGGGAAGTTGTGAATGCTCCTTCACTGGCGGTGTTCAAGGCCAGGTTGGACAGAGCCTTGGGTGGGATGGTTTAGTGTGAGGTGTCCCTGCGCCAGGCAGGGGGCTTGGAACTGGATGATCTTAAGGTCTTTTCCAACCCTACTCTATTCTATGATTCTATGATTGCAACTGCTTTCCTGAGAACAGGTAACAGTCTCAAACTGAGGTATTCTTTGGTTTGTATCATTTTTTTTAAAGTAAAGCCAACTGTAATTTTCCATTTGTATTAAGGGCACAAGTGAAACCGTATCCCTCTTGCCTTTGTTTCCTATTAAACCTAATGAAATTTCCTGCACCTACTGCAGTTAATAAGTGCGAAACGCTACTTGCTTTTCCAAATTAACAAGCAGGAACAAAATGTCAAGACTGCAAATGACACATAATGATTTCACTGTAGACTCCTAAGGATGGGGAAATTATAGGGTTAGGAATCAAGACTACAATAATTATATCTTTTAAAATACTTTATGAACAAAAGCACTTATTTAACTGGATTTCTCTGCTGAGTTTAAATGCTTCACTGTAAATTAATTATGAAATTAATTGCAGAATTATAAGTTATTTTTTAAAAAAGCAAGCAAGAATGTAAGAGTAGGATCTTATAATAAATCTTTTACTTGTACAACTTGCACATGTAGAAGGTCTTCCCTTGAGTAATGTTTGAAAAAACACATTTCTGAAAGTGGCATTCTCTCCTGATGAAATATTTAGAGAATAGCAGCATAAAAAAGTAAAATGCAGAATACAGACAGCGTCCCTAATGTGGCAAATTATAGGCACTTGAAGATACGATTAACTGAAGCTACCATTTTCTGAATGAATCCTTACTGCTTCAGGCTAAAGAATTTGAGACAGCAAAGTTCAAAAGATGCTAACTCATAAAGTGGCAAAGGCAAATATTGGTTAAAGATTACATATGTTTGATCAGATCTTGCATTCTCTACAAGTTGGAGACAGTACACTGATTTAGATTGATCTTTAGACTGACTAAAGAATGACTGTAAGCTTAGGCTGCCTGTTTGTTTATGATTTAATCCTAATGTCATTTAAATTTAAGTGAAGATATTATTATTATTAAACAGCTCAAGGTGAAGCTTTATGACAACAAAGTTGTCAAAGATGTTACTGTTAAAAGAAGCCTTCATCTTTGGTTTTTCTCTGAAAGTTCCAAGTATAAATGATGCAATTTAATTAAATTACATTTTCAGTGTCTAAGCTACGTTCACCACTTTAAAAAAAATATAGGCCATAGTGAGGCAGCCCAAAATGACTAAAGAGCGTGTTAGTGTTTAGTTCCATCTTATCTTCTCAGTGTCAAATGACATATGAAGAGGTTAACTGCTATTCCCTGTATCTCTCCATTTCCCTTGTATAACAAAGTTAGCATTTGGAGGCCATGATGAAAATGTAGAAAATTAAGAAATTTTACCAGCTGAAAATATTTTGGTCAAGTTGGGGAATATGCAGGATCTAAAACTTCTGAGAAAATCTGTTACACTGCCTTCACAGGTAATAAGCTTGTATCACTTGTCCCAGAATTAGCTATCATGTTTATGGCAAACTTTAGAGACCCAGTACTTTCAAAAGTCATTGCATTTCTGTTAGAAAGTCTGAAGCTGAATTTTATCCCTGAAGTTTAGCCAGGCCATAACATAATTTTGCAAGGTTGGTGATTTGTGATATTGTAATAGCAATTTGTTTTCATACAGAAGTCACTAGCAAAAGTGAAATTATTGCAAAAAATCCTACCAGACTATGAAATTAATGTTTAGTCCTTGTTAACATGTATTAGCCATCAGAAAAAGAATTTGTAAACCTTGTCTCCTGAATTAAACTTCTGTGTTTATTTTCCTTCTGCAAATGCCTACATATTCTGACCATTTTCAGCTGGTAAAATTTCTTAATTTTTTATATTTTCATCATGGCCTTTGGATGCTAACTTTGCTATACAAGATAAATGGAGAGATAGAGGGAATATCAGTTAACCTCTTCATATGTCATTTGACACTGAGAAGATAGGATGGAACTAAACACTAACACACACTTTAGTTACTTTGGGCTGCTGTACTATGACCTATTATTTTACAGATCAGTAACTAGCAACATAGCAGTATGGTTATAGATAAGGCATCTATAAACATATAATTCTTTCCCCAGTCTTACTCTATCTCTCCTGCTGAATTAGAAATCTCCTGAAAATAATGATGGAGTTTTCAGTTATTTAAACTTTTCACTAGATCCTGCCATGCCTGTAGTTGCATGCATCACTTCCAGACAAAGCACTAACATGCAGAGGTGAGTGGAAATGAAAAAGTAAAGCAGGCAAAAAATTAAATTGGTAGCTGTAAGCATGAAATGACTTCAGATAAAGTTTAGTTCTCAAAGCAAATAATAATAATAAAATCTTTGTGAAAGCAAGGTGTATCTCAGTGCTCCTATGAGCTGAAACAGTAAAATCTCCCTAAGCTACGCATATACTTTTCAAGGGCACTTCCCAGCGAGTTCCACTGGTCTCCAAACAGACTGGAAATTTGAAGAATGAAGTGTCCCTCAAATTCTGCTGATTCTCTGTTCATGTAAAGCCATTGAGTGGCATTTGCATAACACACATGGTCCTATGGTTGGAAGAGCTCTTCAGATAAATCAACAGCACAAAACAGACATGGAAGAGTTGCAGGCAAAGTTTGACCTAGGTTTATTTTCTGCTTAGGTCAGTTTCTCCAGTAGCCTATGGCAGAATTAAATCTAGTCTGTGCAGGTTTTTAATTACAGCATTCTATGCGTGGGTTCAATTTTTGGCCACCCTGAAGGAGGTCTTAAGTCTACCCTTCTTGTTTCATGTCACCTCTGCAACAATTTACCCACATCCTCCACATTTTCCCCTCTCCTGAAATACACATTACAGAAACTTTGTTATAAATCTGAAGTAGCATGGCACATAAAAATGTTTTCTAGGTAGAACACTTTTACAGCTTTTTCTTAAGAAAAACTAGTAACTAAATGTCCCTCACATAAAAGGGTGTTTTGCAAATTCAACTGTTTTTTCCATCCCATCCACAAGTAATTGAACTGAACATCTTTTTTTTTCTTTAGTCTTTTCCAAATTTCTTATATTCTAATAATGTACCCATTTTTTCCTTCCTTCTTATACCTTCTACAGTCAACATCATTTAATAACATTAAGAATACTAAGGAAGATTAGAGCAGGAACAGCTTATTACTGCTGGTATGGATCATTATTGACTCACTGCATTCTTCAGCAAGGGTGAGTATCTTCCGTACCATTTCACCTGTTAGCCTGGTGTTTAAAATAATATTTTAACGACATACCCACAATGCAAACAGGGAAGAAGAGCTTGGGGTTAAGGTCAGCAACATTTTTTTTTAATCTCAGTAAAAAAGATGAAGGTTTGTTGCCTGTACAGGGCTTTATTAATTGCCTTAAGTTATTAAGACCATGATTCTTCTTTTCATTATTCATCCTTAGCCAAGAAACAGAGGCAGAACAAAGGGGGTCAGGTTGAGGAGCAAGTTCTTATTTATTTACCACTCTTGCACCAGACTTTACCTCATTCCATTAGTGGAAATGGAAAAAGAGGGGTGCCCATAGCCCTGTGTGGAAACAACAGTAAATGCATGCACTCTTGTGTTTCAGAAGGAATAATTTACCTTATTTAACTCAATATTGCTGTCTTAAAAACAAGGCAACAACCTATTTCAGATAGGCTTGTAGGGTGTAGGAAGGAGCCTGCCAGCTGCAATTTCCTCACAGAAATTCCTGTTGCGCACAGGTGCCACCCACTGTCTTCTGAACTGGATTTTGCTTTTTCTCTGTCAGCCTCAACTCAAATTCAGGTGAACTATGCAGTTGTGCAAGATAAGGGATGTGGTATCATATCTGAAAGTCATTCTTTATAGCTTCTCACTAATTCACCTGAGAAAATATCATCACTTAGACTTTTTGTACAAGTGTACTCTTTCAAGGCAATGAGGGGAGAGGGAGTGAAGGAGTAAATTGAAGCAGTTTGAAGTGTCAGCTACATACACATGAAAGACAAGATAACAAAGTAGATGTGAACATTTCTCAAAAGATACTATTGGCTAATATATCTTCTCTGAAGTAGTTAATGCACCTTATGCTTTTGTTTATTGCAGTGCATTACAAACATCTCCCCAGAAGCCCTCTGATTCTCTTTGGAGAAACAGGGGTTGACACCAAAAGAAAATTCAAAGCATCAGATGTAAGAAATGAGAAAGTCCTTTGGGACCAAATCATGCACAGGATAATTAAAATTACATTACCCACATCCTGAGGAGCTGAGATAGACTTGTAAACCAGGCCTTAGTGTTGTCAGCCTCAAGAGAAGATTGAGTACAAGTGCTGTCACTTCTTCACAGGGCCTGCTTTTACAAGCCAGTTCCTACTTCCTGACAAAGAGAAGGCAATGTCTTATCCTTCATATGTAAATTTGGAACAAAAGGGCTTGTGAAAAAAAAATAAATAATAAAATAAATAATTTTACAGAACATCAATGAAAAGAGTACTGTAAACTCCACTCCCATTTCCTCCTGTGTTTCTCACATTTAAACAGAAAGACTCTTTGAGCCGGATTCATGTTCTTTGTAATAAGATTTGAGGTCAAGCAGGTTATCATTCATCTGGAGGATGAGCATAGCCCATTGTGTTTGTTTTCTGTATGAAAGCAAAAAGCCCCTCACTCCCTGACACAATTACATGATTAGATTTCCTTTGCTTTCTGCTGCTGTCCTGCGCAAAAGACGTGTCTCTGGAAAAGGCTGTATACATATCTTCTCTGATCACTGGCAGAATAAGATGAATAGAACTTGATCACAATCCAGCATCAGGCTCTAACTCCCTCACACACAGAGTGTATCCTGACGGCACTCCTGACTGGAGAGGAAAATAAACTTGGCTCATCTCAGCCAGCATGGCATGTCTGCACAGGAGTAGTAAAAATTGTTTTGCAGGGTATTCTTACAACATAGCTTTTATCCTTAGCAAAAAAAAAAAAAAAAAAAATACATTCGTAGGCTACATGTGAGTAATTTCAGTCTCTGGATTTGGTGGATGCTGACTGCTCCTTTGAGGAAGGTACTTTGCTCTGTAAATGGGCACATCACATATTTATTACATCGGTCAAGAAAGGGCAAGTGGAACAGTGGTAAGTGGGTGTGATTGAGTCTAAGTGAGTGTGAAGGAGTCTAAAGTTGGCTCATCTTACTTGGCAAAGGTGCAGCTTAATATAGGAGACTTCTTTAATTTACACCTTCACACTTTCTCATATCCTCTTGTCTGTTGCAAAAGAGTAACTTCTGCAACCCTTTTAACCCCACCCTGCCTCTGATTGTGTAATTCACACTAATTTACACACTGCATCTGGGTCCTGAAGTCTACAGTCACAGGGCAGAGCAAGGCCAGGCAGGCCAGGCAGCTATTCCCAGCTCACCAATAACAGCTCCTGCACAATGCACTCCACATTAACAGGAGATTATTAAGAACACAAGGTCCAATATCTACATTTGTTTTTCTTACACATTCTTTATAAGCCACAGTTGTGGTTGCAGTAATGGTAGTTGACTTTTCCTGCTTGACCAACCTGATCTGGTTGATGAGGGAAAGGCTGTGGACATTGTCCAGTTGAACATAAGTAAAGCATTTGGCACTGTCTCCCACAGTACTCTGGACAAAATGGCTGCTCATAGAATCATAGAATAGTTGGAGTTGGAAAGGACCTTAAGATCATCTAGTCCCAGCTCCCCTGCCAGGCGCAGGGAAACCTCCCACTAAACCATCCCACCCAAGGCTCTGTCCAACCTGGCCCAGAACACGGCCACTGATGGAGCATTCACAACTTCCCTGGGCAACCCATTCCAGTGCCTCACCACCCTCACAGTAAAGAATTTCTTCCTCATATCCAGTCTAAACTTCCCCTGTTTAAGTTTTAACCCGTTACCTTTTGTCCTATCACTACAGTTCCTCATGAAGAGTCCCTCCCCAGCATCCCTATAGGCCCCCTCCAGATACTGGAAGGCTGATAGGAGGTTTCCATGCAGCCTTCTCTTCTCCAGGCTGAACAGCCCCAACTTTCTCAGCCTATCTTCATACAGGAGGTGCTCCAGTCCCCTGATCATCCTCGTGGCCCTTCTCTGGATTTTTTCCAACAGTTTCATGTCATTTTGATATTGAGGACACCAGAACTGCACACAATACTCCAAGTGAGGTTTCACAAGAGCAGAGTAGAGGGGCAGGATCACCTCCCTTGACCTGCTGGTCACACTCCTTTTGATGCAGCCCAGGATACGGTTGGCTTTCTGGGCTGTGAGGGCACACTGCCAGCTCATGTTCATTTTTTCATCGACCAACACCCCCAAGTCCTTCTCCACAGGGCTGCTCTGAATCTCTTCTGTGCCCAACCTGTAGCTGTGCCTGGCATTGCTCTGTCCCAGGTGTAGGACCTTGCACTTGTCATGGTTAAACTTCAGAAGGTTGTCATCAGCCCACCTCACAAGTGTGTCAAGGTCCCTCTTGATGGCATGTCTTCCCTCCAGCATATCAACTGAACCACACAGCTTGGTGTCATCGGCAAACTTTCTGAGGGTCCCACTGTCCATGTCACTAACAAAGATGTTGAACAAGACCAGTCCCAACACCAACCCCTGAGGGACACCACTCCTTACTGGTCTCCAGCTGGACATGGAGCCATTGAGCACAACTATTTGCGTGCGGCCATCCAGCCAGTTCTTTCTCCACCAAGTGGTCCACCTATCAAATTGGTGTCTCTCCAACTTAGAGACAAGGATGTCATGTGAGACTGTGTCAAACGTTTTGCACAAGTCCAGGTAGATGACATCAACTGCTCTACCCCTGTCCATCAGTTCCGTAACTCCATCATAGAAAGACACCAGATTGGTCAGGCAGGATTTCCCCTTAGTGAAGCCATGCTGGCTGTCACCAACCACCTTGTTGTTTTTCATGTGCCCCAGCATGCCTTCCAGAAGAATCTGCTCCAAGATTTTGCCAGGCACAGAGGTGAGACTGACTGGTCTGTAGTTCCCCTGCTCATCCATTTTCCCCTTCTTGAAAATGGGGGTTATATTTCCCTTCTTCCAGTCATCAGGAACTTCACCTGCCTGTCATGATTTTTCAAATATGCTGGACAATGACTTAGCAACTTCATTTGCCAGCTCCTTCAGGACCCATGAATGAATTGGATTCTTCACTGGGTTGGAAACTTTATGGATGACAGAGCCCAAGGAGTGGTGGAAAATGGTATCATCACATCTAGTTAGCAACTAGTCACTAGTGGTGTCCCTTGGGGCTAGGTATTAGGGCCAGTGTTGTTTAATATCTTCATTAGGCAATCTGGATAAGGAGATCAAGTGCACCCTCAGTAAATTTGCAGATGACACCAAGTTGGTTGGGACTATTAATCTGCTGGAGGATAGTGAGGCTGTGCAGAAGGATCTGGACAGGCTGGATCAATGGGCTGTGGCCAATGGTATGAGGTTCAACAAAGCAAAGTGTTGAATCTTGCATTTGGGCCACAACAACCCTATGCAGTGGGAAGAGTGGCTGGAAAGTTTCCAGGCAGAAAAGGACCTGGTGGTGATGATTGATGGCCACTGAACATGCGCCAGTGTCATGGGTTCAGCAGTAGCAGTCATTTTTTTCAGTCTTAGTAGCTGATGCCGTGCTATCTTTTTGACTTTCAGCCTGGAAACAACGCTGATAACACCAGTGTTTTTAATTGCTGCTCAGTAATGTTTACTCTGACCAAGGACTTTCTGAGCCTCACTCTTTGCCATCGAGGGGAGGCCAGGAGGAAGCAGCGACAGGACACCTGACCCAAACTAGCCATAGGGGTATTCCATACCACAGCACATCATGCCCGCTATATAAACTGGGGGCAGTTATCAGGAATGGCCAGATCGCTGCTTGGGTTGGGCTGGGTATCGGTCGGTGGGTGGTGAGCAGTTGTATTATCTTCCCTTGTTATTCTCCTTATCATTATTATTATTGGTGGTAGCAGTAGTGGTTTGTGTTATACCTTAGTTACTAGACTGTTCTTATCTCAGCCCGTGGGAGTTATGTTCTTTTGATTCTCCTCCCCATCTCTCTGGGAGCAAGAGTGAGGAAAGTGAGCTGCTGCGTGGTTCTGCATTGCCGGCTAGCCTTAAACCATGGCAGCCAGCTTGTGTCCAGGCAGCCAAGTAGGCGAACAGCATCCTGGTTTGTATCAGAAATAGTGTGGCTAGCAGGGCCAGGGCAGTGATCATACCCCTATAGTTGGCACTGGTGAAGGTTGGTGAAGGGTCTGGAGAACAAGTCTTATGAGGAACAGCTGAGGGAACTGGGGTTGTTCAGTCTGGAGAACAGAAGGTTCAGGGGGACTTTATTGCTCTCTACAACTACCTGAAAGTAGGTTGCAGTACGGTAGGGTCAGTCTCTTCTCTCAAGGATCAAGCAATAGGACGAGAGGTAACAGCCTCAAGCTACGCCAGGGGGTGTTTAGTTTGGATTAGGAACAATTAGGAATTTTTAGTTTGAATTAGGAACAATTTCTTCGCAGAGAGGGTGATCAGTCTTTGGAACAGGCTGCCTGGGGAAGTGGTAGAACCACCGTTCCAGGAAGTGTTCACAAACATTAGATGAGACCCTCAGTGACATGGTTTAGTGGAGGTCTTGCCAGTCCTGGGGTAATGGCTGGACTTAATAATGTTAAAGGTCTTTTCCAACCTAGCTGAATGTATGATTCTATGATTCTATGATTCTATGACTTGGATCACAACTTTAGAAACAGCAGTTAGAAAAGCAGCCCCCTATGACTCTTCCCACAGATATGTGATGGTGAGTGTTATGATAATGGTGAAATCATGACAATTTACCCTGGTGTGTGATGTCTGGTACAACTCTGAGTCAATAAATTTCCTCCTCCACATTCCTATTTCCGTTTTTTATTCTTGCCACTCTAGCTGAATTAAACTCCCACCCCAACAGCCACAGGCTAGTATGTTTGGCTTATGTTTCCATGACAAGGAAAAATCTTGTCAGAGAAAGCTTCTGTCACTGTTGATAGAGACTGTAGAACAATATTAGATTCAAGGATAGGAGATTGTTTAGGGTGGTTATTTTTCATTTATCTTTTTACTTTTGAGGTATGCTTTGTTTTGGACAAGTTCCCACAAGGTGGGAGACATGTACAGACATAGAAGCATCTGTTTCACTTCACTGACTACTTTGTCAAGGTATTGAGTGTCTTTTTCTTACCATGTAGTGTCTTAACTTCACAAAGCAGTAGAAACATTTTGGAACATGTAAATTACAGATAGTACCATTTTAGGTCAAGGAGAGGTAAAGGAGGAGATGTTAAACTGGAAATACCCTAAAGACAGTTATTTCATTTTATAAGGTGATTGCTTTTTCCTGATATGAAAGAAGCATAACTCCCTTTAACTTTTAAAAATGCATTTAGTTTTATTAGGATGACAATAATATTTTGAACTTACTGCACCTTTCATACCAGAATCTCAAGGCACTTAATAAACACAAAATGAACATGCCCAATGCACCCTTTTCAAGGCTCTTAAGCTCCATTATTCTTCCCTGTAGATAAATTTAAGCACTAAGTGAATACAGAGTTTGCCCAATTGTTCATAAGCCAAGTCCCAGATCTCAAAGACAATCCAGAGGCCCACTGTGCTAGTGTCTTACCATAGTGTGACTATTAGATTTTGTTAATTTTAAAAAGCCAAAAGAAAAGAATATAGATAAAGCATAATCAAATTCTGAATCATATTTCAGCAAATTCAGTCATAAATGCCTAATGATGAATAGCATATTTTTCTCCTTGCTGTACTGAATTATCTTCAGTATTAGCTCCATTTGTACTTCTATAATTCTGACATCAAGTTCTTTAAAAAGCAATCACTCCAATCCAGTTTACACCATTCATTTAATGTGCTTTTCTCTGTCCATCGAATCTGTGCCTTCTGATTCACTTCCTGACTCACTGCAGTTCTTCAGTGGTGTCATTCAATTGAAATAAATTTTGTCTGTGTGTGAATTTACTGCTTTTCAATGAAAAGCTGCATTTGTTTGCCCAAAATAGAGTCTAAGAAGAAATATGCGGGGGAGCAGAGAGAAAGGGGGGAGAAGGACACAGGAAAGGGAGGGGAAGAGAAGAAAAAGTTCCTCATATAAAATTCAGTGATTTTCAATAAATTGTTAACATGGAAGTATTTGTAGATAATAATTTGGTTGCTTTGAGGAGATGACTTCCAATTCAAGTCAGGTTAAATTCAAAACTGGCTTGATGGATACCTTGAAAAGATGAGCACTTGTATTACACAAGCACAGAAGACTCAAGAACGCATGCTTCCTGCTAGTGCATAACAGGCAGTCCCAGACTCCAGAAGCCTGATCCCATGAGTAGGGCACAGAAAAAACACAGGCAACCTCTGGTGAAGTTTGTAACCCAGTTTAGAAATTGCTTATGATTTTGACAAGCAGATGAAAAAGAAAGCGTATAACAAAGGAAATAAATAGCTTCCCACACTGAAGACTGAGAACTACAATTAGAAGAAATTTTGCTTTTTCCAAAGGTTACCGAGAACATGTATTTGAAAACACAGATCACCTGAAACCTGATCTGCTGACTTCAGTCCAAGGGTTCCCTGAATCTTTGTCAATTTCCTACATCAACTCCATTCCTAGGAACATTATGGTTATATTCAAATAAGAGCACACAATGTGCAAGTGATGGCATCAAAAACGATAAGAAACCTGAGCAGCCTGCGGACTCCTTCCCAGTCTGTTCCTTTCTCTGGCTACATTCAAACTGCAGGTAATAAAAACTCTAGCTGAGTCCAGAGTGATAACAAATTCAGCTGGCAAGAAATTACATAACCCTACTCTCTTCATCTTCCCCAGGTCTTCTTTTGAAAGGTCAGCAGCTACAAATGTCAAGGACCTGCACTTGCCAAATGCCCATTTGGAAGGACTGACCTTCAGCTTTGTACTGTGGTCCTGCTGTTGCTCACAGTGTACAAGTGAAAGGAGGATGAATGGCTTCTGGCAAGGCCTTTCCCTGCTGGTAGTTCCAATGCTGAGAATCAGTACTACTCTCAAAAGTAAAGCCAGCCGGGTCCTGGCAATGGGAAAAGAGCCCCCAACTTCCTTTCAGCTCAGGCTTGGCTACCATCTCATCTCTCCTCACCTGTCTACTTCAAGAACATTGAGCTGAAAAGAGAGACCAAATAATTCACCTAGCCAGGCTAGAAAAGTTATCCTAGCAGTAAATGTATTCCTTTTTCCTAGCTAAGCTGCAAAGGCTTTTGTCATGGGTTCAGCAGCAGCAGTCATTTTTCTCCTCCTTGGTAGCTGGTGCAGTGCTGTGTTTTTGACTTTGGGCCTGGGAACAGTGCTGATAACACCAGTGTTTCAGTTACTGCTTAGTGATGTTTTGGTCTGGCCAAGGACTTTCTGAGTTTCATGCTCTGCCAGGGAGGAGGGGAGCCGGGAGGAAGCAGAGACAGAACACCTGACCCAAACTGACCAAAGAGGTTATTCCATACCACAGCACATCATGTCTGGGATGGAGAGCGGAGAGCAGAGAGCAGAGACCCGGAAGAGTGGGCGTGCACTGCGTGGTCGGGCTGGGTTTTAGGTGATGGGCAGTTGTATTCTCTCCTTGTATTTGCCTTGTCATTATTCTTATTGGTGGTAGCAGTAGTGGTCTTGTGTTATACTTTAGTTACTAAACTGTTCTTATCTCAACCTGTGGGAGTTGCATTCTTTTGATTCTCCTTCCCATCCCTCCGGGAGCAGGGGTAAGAAAGAGTAGGAAGTGAGTGAGACAGAGTCTGCGTGAGTTAGTCTTAAACCACGACAGCTTTGAACCCCAACTTGGTGCAGAAAAGGAGGTTGTTTCTCTAAGCATCAGATGATATAGGAGAAGGCCAAGCAGCAGATCCAGTACACTCTGGGATGTTCTCAGCTGCTAAAAATATTTGAAAGAGATGAGGGAAATCTTGCTGAAAGGGCTAGCCTCAAGCTTTCTCATCTTCAGACAGGCAGTTATCAGCTTTCCTGAAAGCATGAATAGGAGCTGAGCTAGGACCTTGCCATGGCAGCAGCAAAGAAATGGTAGACTTGAATAGGAAGTTAACATAAATAAATTAGAAAATCAGGGAGGGCTTTAAAGACTCCATGGATACTTAGGGGAGGTTTACAATCTCCTAGCATTTGTTTCACTGTCACTTTTGAAGGATTTTTAAACATCTATAGATCTCACAGATGGCCCAGCCAGCAAATTAAAGCTATGATTCATTGCCATGGAGCTTATCATCATGAGTCTGCAGTATTATGCAACAAATGCCTCCAAACTGAGAGGATACACTAATTTGCCATCATTGGTACTGCACCATAAATTCATGTAGGGCTTTAAGAACATTAAGAAACAGTATGTTGCCTCCCCAGAGAGCAACAGCTTATAACTAAGCCATTTTCTCAGGCGCAGCACAAGCATGATTAATTTAGCTAATAGCCTACAAGGAAATGCTAATTACTTTGAGTAACAGTGACCCATGTCTCTTCAAGAAAATGCAGTTTTGAGGACAGAGCTAGAAGGAAGATGCAAGCTTGAAGGCTGTAGGGTGCATTACATTTACTAAAGAGAGAGAATGCATCAGTGTCACCTACAAAGGAAAGTCTATTAGTTGTATTAGGTTATTTGCCATGGGACATCCAAATGAATGGTGGCAAAGACAGAAAATGTTGGTCAGCTCTAGTTTTGAGGCTTATAAAAAATAGTTAATTATAGTATTCTACAGGTGAGTGAGGGAAGCAAAAGACTTCATAACTGTAAGTATTCTCCTCTAGACCCACTGTATTTAATGTAATTTAAGTTTTCATATTATTAAACAAAAATCTCACATCTGTTTCATTTTCGTTAGAATATAATACAGACAACCCTCAGTAACTTCTCTCTTTTATCTTCCCCTTTTCTTACGAATTTTTTTTAACTCTCTACTACCACACCACAACCTTTGTAATCTAAGATAATAGTTTCCCTCTCTTTTATTTCCTTAGTCCCATATGGCTTCCTGGCAAGGATGCTTTCATCCCAACTACTTTTCTTACTACAGCAGATCCTGCCACTCATTAATTTACACATCATTGCTTGGCTGAATTCCAGTTCTAGCTTACCCAGTGCAAGACAACTAGGTCAAATTAAATCGTTCTGCAGAAAAGGTAGAACTAATTCTTATTAAAGTTCAGAGTTGCAGAACTCCTAGAGAAAAGCCCCAAGGAACTGGGTATAGGAGACATTCTTCATTTTTAAAGATGTTTCTCTGTTCCTTATTTTCTTTCAAAGGTGAATCTCTTAGCTGAGCAAGTAGGCTCTTGCAGTTTAAGTGGAAGGTCAGGACCAGTTCTATTCTTAGGTATAAGCTTGAGCCTCCTGGGTGCCAGAGGTAGCTTGTGGTGGAAGCAAACTATAAAGATAGAGCAGACAGTTTATCTGCTCTCTACCTTGCTTCTTTTTGAAATGGGGTTTAACAGGAGATTCCACACATAACTACTACTGTGACTTCAGAGCTGAAGAAGGGATGCCTTTTATCTGCAATTAAAGACAAGCATTGAATGTCAGAAAGCTTGTGCAAGCAGAAATTTAGCTGGAAGAAATTGCATCTCTGTCAACATAACTAGAAGCTCAGCAGTTCTCTGATTATTAATGTGCTTCAGAAATCTGCTGGGACTGATTACATGTAACCAGTGAAATACCAATGACCTACTCAGCTTTCAGTTTCTTGGAAGACTAGACATCCTTTACGTCTGGAGCCATACAGTCTTCACTCAGTGAAAGCAAAACAAATGTAGTGTGCAAACAACCATTACCACATGGCAAGATTATGCCTCGGCAAACTGTCCCATCAGATACTCAGATATCATCAACCTTCATGTTTGCTGAGGGCATAAAGACTGCCTTTTGCAAGCTTTGTTGAATGCTCAGGTTACTGAAATGAGATAATTTTTCTGTCAGGAGAAATCCCATTGACAATTTTTTCTCATTTCTTGATTTGAAAAAAAAAAAAAAAGTTTTATAACCTTTCCAACAGGCTATGGCTGCCTCATCCCCCTTCTCCAAAGTCCAAGCTCTCTGTCTTTCTCCTTCCTCTTAAGCATAGAAAACAAATTCCAGAGCAGATTTTAGAGGCCTCTCAGAGTTTTCCCTCTCATAATTTATTCTAACTTTATCTGACAACAGGACTCCATTGGTAGGAGACTGGACCTTAGTTTTCCCTCAACTCTAGTTGTATAGCTTGTTTAGTCCCACAGAATCTGTGCATGACAAAGCCAATTGATTTCTGAACAGTTATTTTATTTAGCTTCATAATACTGAATCCTCGGGAGCATTTAGCCCTTTGTGGTCTGAAGTTTTTCTGGCTGAGAAAAAAATTCTTTCTCTAAATGAGGGTGTTTAGCAGAGTGGTCAGTAATTCCAGTCTTAGACTTCTTTACTGGTTTATGTGCTAAACTCTCAGGGCAAGAACAGTCTGCTTATATGCCTGCCCATACAAGGTAAACCAATAGAGCACCCAGCACAAAACATTACTAAATTTTCAAGCATTGCTGTCTATTTTCTCACTTATACATTTTAGGAATAAATGCTACTGGAAGAATATTCAGAGTCACTGGGCAGTCTCATCTCCCAGGACAAGCAAGAACAAGAAATATAAAGTAACAGTATGGAAGTGGATGCAGATAACTCAAAGTTGTTGGTAAATGCCCCAGCATGGGAAAATGAACAGCCAAGGCTTATCTCTTACCTGATTCTTTTTCTAATTACAGTGAGCATTAGGCAGTGAATAAATTAATGCAAGTTAATGTCATGTGTGGAAATGGCCCACCAACAGGGCAAAAACGAGCTACATTGTTCAGTCCCTTTATTTCCAAAGAGTACTTGAAACCCACTGTGATCAGGCAGAAAGGACATTGTTACAGTAGTGACAGAAGTGATGGACTGAAAACACACTGAGCAAAAGAGACAACCTGTACACATTAGTTCGAAGGAAATCACCCTTCAGTTGTTACAGATTTAAGAACTGTGTAGCACAACTCAGAAGTCCTCAGTATTTTCTGTAGAGGCCAGTGGTTATTGTAAAAACTAGCCGGCTGATTGAGATTTTTTTTAATGTACTTATTTAACACTGTGAGTCATCTTCACTGTGAAAGGATCAGGGTGAGCAGAGAAGGTTTTGAGAGGACCCAAAAAATCACAAAGTTAAGTTTTTACCATGGGAAAATTTAAGTTAATTTTCTCAGTGGGATTTCCATTTCAAATGCTGAAAGGATATTGGAAAAAAAATATGCGCATCTCAGCTACAGGTCAGCTTTTGAATGCTCAGTATCCCAAGAAGTTGTTTATTGGTGGAGCAGCACTTTGAGTAGGAGGGAAAAAAAATTCTCTAAGTAATTTTTGCTGGAAGCCAAATGCAAGGTATTTTTAAGTTGAGAATCATTAAAAAAATTCATTGATTGAACCAGATGCCTGATTCAGGAGCTTTCCTATTTATATTGGACAGAGTCCTTGGCTGTTATAAATGAATGTAGCTCTGTTTAGTCTGACAGAGCTGGATGAATATGACCACAGAAAATATTCACAGACTACAGTGTAACACTGAGGAATCCCATAGCAAATAATCTGATCCAGAATAGTGTTGCTTAGAGTAAAACCAAAGAAGGAGACATAATTTTTTCTCAGCAGTCTTTGTACTTCTCTGACTTTATTGGTTGATTGGAGAGCTACTCAAATCTGAATTAGAGCACCAATTAAATGAGGTTGGACTAAATAATGTTCCTGTAGCCATGTATTAGCAAAATTTATCTTGTTTCCAAGCCTGTGCCTTTAGTCTAGCTATGCACTACAGATTAAAAGTTATGTGGGAATCATTTTTCCATACAGTTTCAGTCAATGGTGCTATTCGGGGGGGGGGGGAGGAGGGGGGGGCCGGAGAGAAGAAATAAAATCCATCGGAGTATAGAATGGTTTTTTACTTCAAAAACTAAACGTTCCTGAAACCTACAGCTACATTGCTGTTTCATGGCTGAGTTTTAACACAGAAACCTTTAATCACAGATTTCAGAGCAGTTCAAGAGACCTTTTCCAGAGATTGAATCACTTACAGACCCCTATAGGACTGGAGAGGAAAGGATGGGTCCAGACCTGTCGTATCAGAAAAATCACTGCAGAAGATAAAATGTCAGTTATTGAAATCAATATACTGAAAGCAACAGTCTCACTTGGCCTGCTCTTAAAACCCAGTTGTGTGCAAAGTAGTAGGAGGAAATATTTTTAATTTTACATACAACAGGTGGAAAGAAAAGAGATACTACGGAATAGGAAGTTAAATCCACATTCCTAAAAAATTGTCTTGATGAGGGGTGAGTTTTCATGGTGGGTTAATATGTCCTTATAGCTTACTTCCCCAAAATACATGTTTAATTTTTTTCTCTCTTTGCTAATTTTTTATTCCTTTTTCCTCTTCTCCTCAGCTTTAATCTGAAAATTTATCTCTTACAGATTCTAATTTTAATTTTTTAAACATGAATAAATGAAAGGTCATCACTTGCTTTCCACCTCAGCTTCCTTCTCATAAGGAAATTCTGTCACACTGCATTTTAATAAGCATGATTGTGCAGCCTTTGTGAGGAGGGAGAAATGGGAAAAGGAAGAAAACAAAAAACCCTCAATGGTGAGATTAAAATAACATAAGGAAGTACGTTTTATTCAGATTCCTGCATCAGCTTTACTGGAGAGCCTTCCTGTACATTCCTGTCTTCCACACTACATTTAGATTGGGCATAAACTGTACAGAATTGCAACCTGATTAAAAAGGAAGTGTGATTTATTTGTGCACCGAAGGTGAAGTAGTGGGGTATGAGTCACACTTACTAATACTCATTCAGGCAGTGTCACTATCACTGTCCTGGGACAGGTCAAGGCAGAAAAGGTTAGCATGTCTCATTAGTAGAAGGAAATACGGGGGTGAATCCATTGGAGAAGGATAACTATTCACGCACTGTGAATCAGGAAGGGTATCATCCAGGAGCTCAGAACTATATGGGAGTAGCTGGCATTCACTTAAGATCAGGAATCAGGGCTCCACTAATCTTATATCTACCAGGAAATATTTCATAACACTTTTGCTAAATGAACCCAAAAACTTTTACTATGAAAAATAGCTACTAAACTGTAAGGATTTGATAAGGACCTGTTGAAAGACCCAAGGTGGGATGCTAGGACAAAATACAAGTATTGTTGGATTTAAAGCTTGTTTTGAGGAGTTTATTTAATCAGTACCTATGTTTCACAGAGACATAGGCAAAACCATCAAATTGTTAGTGTCGTGGTTTAAGCCATAAATCACGCAGCCCGTTCTCTCACTCACTCCCCTCTCTTTCTTCCCCCAGCTCCAGGGTGGATGGGGAGGAGAATCGAAAAGAATGCAACTCCCACAGGTTGAGATAAGAACAGTTTAGTAACTAAAGTATAACACAAGACCACTACTGCTACCACCAATAATAATGACAAGGCAAATACAAGGGAGGAATACAACTGCCCACCACCTAAAACCCAGCCCGACCACGCAGCGCACACCCACTCTTCCGGGTCTCTGCTCTCCATTTTTACATCCTGGGCATGACGTGCTGTGGTATGGAATACCTCTTTGGTCAGTTTGGGTCAGGTGTTCTGTCTCTGCTTCCTCCCAGCTTCCCCTCCTCCCTGGCAGAGCATGAAACTCAGAAAGTCCTTGGTCAAACCAAAACGTTACCAAGCAGTAACTGAAAACACTGGTGTTATCAGCACTGTTCCGAGGCCCAAATCAAAAACACAGCACTGCACCAGCTACCAAGAAGGAGAAAAATGACTGCTACTGCTGAACCCAGGACAGTTAGCTACTTTGTATAGTGAGGCAGAAATATCCAGAGAGTGGTTATGAACAAATCATTCCCTGAGACAGAGAAATTCTGAGGACCCCTTGTTAAAATATAGGTTGTTCATCCCTCTGCTTTTTATTAGAAAGAAGGATAAATGCATAAGAATGGCAGAAGCAGCTGATGCTTTTTCTAACAGGTCTGACCTTAAACCTTTGCTTGTATTTAATCAGAACTGCAGTGATGGCACCTGCTGCATTGCACTAATACACTGCAATATTTTCTTTATTGGTTGAAGGCATTATCACCATGAAGACTGTTAGACTCCTGTGTGGGTTTATGTCTCTTTTCTTCTTTATGTCTTTTTAATTAAACACGTAGTAAAGGAATTAATAAATCAAAACTATATGTTAAATTCTGGCACACATGCATGAAGCAAGTAACTACAAACCTCCACTCACTAATCTGCAGTGCACTTCAGCCTTGATTTTGTGTCCACTTCCCTGGCGTTCTGCACATGCCTATCTCCTAGCACTCATCTCCACAGACATCTGACTACACACCATGCGCTGCTTCTTCACCTCCCTCCCAGATCTCCAGCTGCCATCTAAATCCTTCCTCCTTCCTCCCTTTACATTTCATGCAGTTGGTCCTTGGCCAGCACATCACCCTTTTTTGCACTGATTTCTCATCCCTCCCCCTTGTCATCATGATAAAACTACAGTTTAACAAAAATCAGTGATATCAGTAAAGCAAAGGTTTGTTTCACAGTATTTCATCCTAAGATTAAATAGTGAAGATAAACATTTGTTACATGCAGACAACATTTTTATAAAGCATATTTGGGGCTTAACAATGACAAAGAAAAATTAGGAATGTCACTTTAATTAAAAGCAAAATGAGATAGGCACTCTTAAGTTCTGAAGAAAGGGTGAAACAAGAATTAAAAAGATGAAGGGTTATTATTAGAGTAAAAAGTCTCACAATGTAACCACTGACATATTGGACCAGAATAAACAGCAGAGTAACAGAAAGGGTTATCAAGAGATTAGAAATAAAAAATTGACCATAGGTTTTTAATTTTTTTTTTATTAACAGGCCTACAAACCTGGAAAACTTTAAGATTTATTTCCCGCTAAAAAAAAAAAAAAAAAAAACAACCAAAAAGCCAAACCTTTCTTACTGTCTTTAAAAAAATCTCGCAAATAAGAGTTTCAAAAGTTACTAATAGTTTGATTTAGAGATGAGGAACTGAGACATTTTAGTGAACAGAGGTAGGTTACAGAAGCTGATCACTTCCCTGAATTCTAGAAAATTTGAATGCCCCATAATAAGCCAAAAGTGTAGTCTAAAAACTTAAAGTTATGAGCTTACCTTTGGATTTCGGGGCATTCTTTCTAAGTTTAGGACAATGTTCTAAAGCCTTGGGACTGATCATTTGATTGTTTAGATTCACACCATCTCCATGGTACATTTTCCAGGAAAGATTTTCTCCTTGAATATCAAAATGTTTAGACATTAATCTTTTTAAGATCTCTATAAAGTATATTGCACATTTACCACACTTTGTAAATGCTTATGCTACTGACATGAAGTCTATGAACTCCATGCAAAGTACTAAGAGAAAGATGATTTTACTACTTTTGCTTTCTTTAGTTCACTGATTTCAGCCATCTTGCATCATTTGTTGCTTTTGCGTAAGCGCCTCTAATGCTGACTCAATACTGAGCTTCAACTAGTTACAAGTTCAGTTGCTGCCAGCTAAGCAAATAAAATTGAGTAACAAATGCAAAACCGATTGCAGCTAGGGATACATTTTGTGAAGATGAGCAGAGCAGGGGGCCAGCAGCATCAAAAGGCATGCAAACAGAAGTAAATATAGGAAGTATGAGCTGGGATTTGCTTACTCTGATGTAAAATAGGAGTAAACACACTCGGGGTAAGTGGAGATTTTGTAAAAGCAAGATCTGAATCAGCCCTTTCATCTCAGGGAGGCAGGCATTTGAGATGCTGGTGACTGATGGAATAGTTACCAAGATTTCAGCTACGATAAAGTTGAATAATGATTTTTACATCATTCTTCAGAGACTATCTTCATTTCTTCCTCCATCCTGTCAAAACAAAAGACCTGATTTTCCACATAGCACACAAATGCCTCAGTGCTTTAGTAATGAAGTAATACGAACCCATGCCACTCTTCTGTCAGCCCATGAAAAGCTGGCTCCGGAGCATGTGTGGGTTTATGCATTAGAGCTTTTGGCCACTGTTAATAACAGCAACAGGAAGCCCTGAATGGCATGTTCTGTCAACAGCAGGCCCCTTAATAACCACGAAAGACTTAGCCTCCCCTCCCTAGCTGTATTTTATGTGGACTGACAGAAAGAAATCAACTCTTTTACCTTTTCTCACAGCCTAAGTGGAAATGAGTGATAAAATATTTATGAAAGGGGAAATGGAGGGGGAGAAAAAAAAATCTCACGTTATAATAATGTTAATAAAACAGTTGAAAGAAGAGAACTCAAAGAAGGCAGAGATAATGTCATGTACCTTATCTCAGTTGCCTCCTGCTCTGGCTTGTCCACATGAATGTACAGAGTGATGGATACTTAAAGAATAATGCTAAGTACAATTGAGTTCTGTTTCACAGGGTATTAAACAGGACCAAAACACTGGGTCAGTGATAATGCCGCTGAAGCTGCCTTCAGCCCATTCATCTTACAAAGGAGATGCCCTTTGACAATTTGCTGGACAACAAAGTATTGCAGTTACATGTTTGAAGGAGTTCCAAATGTTAAAGCTGCTGTGTGGGAAATGGTGCGCAAAAATTTGTATGGCACAGTGACCATGTGATGTAATCATCCAGTTTCAGGAGGATCTTGGATAAAAAGTGGCTGCAAAATCCCAGTTGAAAGGTTAACCTGTGTATATCTAGAAAGGTAAATCTCCTTTCTCAGTCAGTAAACTGGTATTAACATCACTGCTATACTGCAGCTAATAAGTACACTGAAAAATTATGTGTCCTGCATGTGTTATGTGAGTTGATTTAAATTCATTCATTCACATAAAATTTACAGATTAATACATTAATTTTTCATAAATTGTCGGCATAACACTTTAGATCTTTGGTTTACACATAGTCTACCTACAAATAATTTTTCCTTAGAGTCTGACATAAAATTGTAACAGGATCTCTGCCTTTTTGAAAAGGCTTGAAACTTGCTATTGAGATGCGGGTAGAGGTGCTGACAAAACCACAGTAGGGATTTTGCCAGGAAACCTCCCATAACAGTACAACAGTGAAGTCCTCAGCTCAGCATGCATTAGTTATAAATTTGGTTGCAAAACCTCCAAATTTTCATGAACAGTGAGTACGCTCTGTCAGCTCACAAATCCCTCATATCACTGCAGAGAGCAGGGAGAAGTACAGACCTTCTGAGAGCAGCTGAACCTGTTTCGGGTGAGCAGCACTTCCCCTGGAATGGTGCTTCCGTGTTGATAGAAGCTGTTACAATGTAAGGTGCTGGATTTAAAAGCAAAAACACTTTTTTTCTTTTTCTCCTTATTCTTATTATTTCTACCCTTGAAGCCCATGAAGAGAGGAGGGAAAAAGGAGTAACGCAATTAGGCTGAAAGTTGTGGTACCTTACGTGGACTGGAAGGTAGGAAAGGGTGAAGGGAATGAGGCTGCTGGAGGAATTGGAGATTGAAGAGTTCAGGCCTGGAATGGCAAAAGCAGAGCCTTTGTAACAATTCAGCCCCTCAACAGGCTGTGCTGTGTCAAGATATAACTTTGAAATCCACACTCAGAACAGGTCTTAGAGATGAGAAAACCACAAGGCAGACTATAGCAGATACTAGGAGATACAGAAGAGGTCCATGCCATGAATGTGAAGGATCTGGTTGGACATCACTGTTTTGTTTTCCTGATAAGGCCAATTTATGGAATTGAATGTCTTTCATAGGAGCAGGACTTGCTTTCAGAGGGTTCTCACAAAGCAACAAGTTTGAGGAAAATAAGTTCAAAATGGCGGATGCCTATAATGGCCTTTCCAAAATTGAAAATCTTGGGTTTATGGCATGTAACAAGCTTTCATTTGAAAATGCAAGCTAACTGTGATTAAGAGACTAAAATCATCAGAAGTAAAATGAAACACTTCAAAATTATATAGAAGCCTGCTTCAATTGAATAGGAATCATGCATTAAACTTTCAGTCAATGAAAAATGTGACATTTTCACTTCTAAGCCCTATTTGTGGTGAATATTTTCCTTTAATTGGGACAATTTTCCTAAGTGGGAAAAAACCATCTGTTTCCACCTCCTTCCAGCTGCAGCTTTGCTCTTTTGCATTTTTGTGCTTCAGAGCTATGTGCACTGGGTAGCATTTCAATGGGAAATAAGGGAGGGTGGAATTCAAGGGCTTCATTTACTTTTTAGCAGGAAAATCCCTCCATTAAATGTTATGGTCATAAAATCAGGAGCCCAAAGTACATGAAATGCCAGAATTTGAATGTCCTTTATGCTTTAACCCAGCCATCTTCTGCTTTCACACTACAATGCGTTTTTTATGCTCACCTGCTTCTTTCCCCAGAGCCTCAGACCACATAAATAGGTATTTTCTGAGTGAATAGGTTTTTCTTATTGTGTGCTATCACCAACATTTAACAAGTTTGCTTTGTCACTTTGTCTGGACCGATGCCCTAAGGTCCTGTTTAACTAGTTTTTCCTTTGAAAGATTGCTATTCACTATTTTAGTTTGCATCCTTTTTAGGACTTTAAAATCAAAAGGTATCCTGAAAGAATAGTATTTCCTTATATGTCTGCAATCCATGTTTGTCAAATTTACCTTTGAGCTCTGATATTTGAATTGCAGACATTAATACAGCTGCCTATGTTTTCAATTCATGCAATTAAAGGTACAAGCCAACAAATTAAGTAACGGTTATAAAAGGCTTGATTTTGGCTGCAGAAGAAGGTGGCCACAACATTTTGTTGTTGCTCTGCAAACCTCTGGGACAGTTCTAAGCTGAGCTTTAGCTGTGGTAGCTGGCAGTCTGCATCAGAATAGTTTTGCTTTGAACTTCTACCTTTGCTTGGCCAGTAGTGTCAGGAAACTTCACCTTTGTTTTATACTCTAAAGCGATGAAAATCCAAGAAGAAATCCATAACACACATCCAAGAGAACAAGACTTGTCAAGTAACAATAAACCAGAGTATTTAAAACAAAAGAATCAATATACACAGAAATATGCCTAATGGTGGGAAAGATTTTACATAGCATTCTCACAACATATATATATACACCCATCTGGTCATTCACCAGTTTCTTTCTTCAAAACTAAGCTGTATTTCATTCAGGTTGTTTTTGAGGTTTCTGGATACTGCTGCCCACAAATCCATCTGCATTTGGAATGCAGTGACCTTTTAGTTATGTTCACTAAGCAGGATCTTGATCCAAGCAGAATTGTTGGCTTGGGCTCACTCCACCTTCCCCTGTGCTTTGAACAAACCACTTCCCCAAGCTCAGAGGGCCATAACTTTGGTCGTTTGAAAACTCATTTAACACAATTGATTGTAACATTTTCTCTTGCTTTTTCCTCAGTCATAACTTCCTGATTGCTGTTCATCTGTACCAGATGTGCTCTTTAGATTTCCAAACTATATAAATATATTGCCTTTAATGGTTCTCTCTCTTTTCCCATCTGCTGTATATTTATATTTACAGTAGCAAGATAACTTGTATCCTACAGCATACATTTAACTATAAGCCTGGAAAAGCAACAGGAAATGCCTCTCTTAGAGGTGCAGTTCTTGCCATTTGTAGCCATATCAGTCCTGTCTTCAAAACCATCTGACTACGTAGGCTACAAAAGGCAGCCTTAGATAGAGCAGCCTCCAAGGAATATTTGAGGAGCTATGGAGAGTAATAGTACTGACTAAGTAGATGGCACTCCTTGCTCTGAATCAGTCCTAAAGGCATACACTGCCATGATGCAAGGGTGAGAATGTCATCCAGGGTGACATTCTCCTAATGAGATGAACAGCAGTGACAGTTGAAAATTATCAGTGCAATCTGCTTTTTGGTATAAAACAGATTTTAAGTGGACTTGTGTGTGCATGTCTAATTTCTATAGTATTTCTCTAGAGAAATATTAACTATGAGCCAAAATATTCAGTGATTTAACAAAAATAAGAACAAATTCTGCAGAATCCATTTTCTTCATCTTTTTCAGTCTAGTAAAAAGGGAATGTTGACTACTTTCCCCATCAAGAGCAAGATTTTTATGCATTTGCATGTGCAAAAAAGTGATGCACCTGTCAATCAAGACACTGCCTGTGCATGCACAAAGACCCCATGTGTCCACAAGGACTTTTTTCCATTATGCAGGCTTTAGAATTTACCCTTAAATTCATTTCAGCATTTTTTACAACTGTGAGGGAAAATTACAGTTTACATTCATATCTTCGATCCCTGCACATATGCAGATGGAATCTCCATCAGGGTGGAAGTTATTATAGATTAAAAAAAGATCAGATACTTCCCTTGGACAGAGGGTATGTTGTGTCTGCAACCACCAAATCTCTCAGTTTTTATGTGCATCTAGAGTTCTCAAAATTCTAGCTCGTGGATTTATGGGATTATGCTAAACACTGAACTAAAGCATAGCAACATGTATCTTAAATGAAATTTCTCCTCTTTTGCATGATTCTGAGACCTAGTGTATCACCTGGCACCAACTCAATAAAATATGATGATTCACCATCTGTGAAAGAGCAGTAGCATTGCAAGGTCTTGACAACCGTGTGACACTACTTTGAGTCCATAGGAAAGAGCAGGGTAGCAGCTGTTGAAGCATACATTTTTGACTGACACAATTTTCTCCTGAGAACACCTACCCTAAGCTGGAGTTCCTCCACCACTGGTGTGCCTTTTTTTTTTTTCTTTTAACTTTTGCGCCTTTTCATTTTTTCAAATGTAGGAAAAATCATCACATTCCCAATTCAGAACTGAAAATAAAAATAACTATTTACTGCTTAGAATTGGTTAACAAAAGAGGCTTTAACAGCCATCTTTCTCGGAAAAAAAGGTCTCAAAAAATATTTAACATATTTGTTCTGGAAAAAAAACCAAAGCCCACCCAAAACCTCAAACCACCAGATTTTCAATTTCTAGTTAAAATGCATCCTTTTTTCGGTTCTTTATCTCTTGTGCAACTTGATGCATTTTTAGTCTTAGCACAAGTGCTGTTTTATTATATAATTAAGCATATTGAGGTATTGTCTCAAAAGCTAAGGTTTAAACATAGTAAAATGATAGGGCTATGATAATACTTTTCAGTTTCTAGACCCATTTATTCTGTCAAAATTCACACAGTATTTTGCGTGCCTTCTTGTGTGTCAGTACTTCTGTGCCTTCTCTTGTATTCATAAGCTGCTCCAATCTGGAAGCAGAACATAGTAGCTGCAGGAAAAGGTAGATTGTAGGGAAGAGAAAAACTTCTGTAAAGAAGATCAAACCTAAGGAAAGCTGTATTAACTCATGAGTATTCTGCGCTTTTGACTGGATTTCTGTTGCCTCCTCTCCATGTCTGTCATAGGGTTTTACATGCTGTTTTGAAGCAGGTGCTTCAGATCATTATGGATGATGCATTTTAGAAATAGGTAAAGAGGGTGCCACAGAAATCGAATAATTAATTTGAAAATTTGGCAGGTTCCTTTCCTGTAGGTAAAATGTGGGCGGTTCATACGTTCTTCATTTTGCAGAAATATTTGTGAGATACTAGAAAGTGAAAAATGGAGGCAGGGGGAAGCCACTTGCTTAGCTTAATGGAGATTTCTGTTGCCAAGGAATTTTATCATAAACCACAGGCTAAGGATTATTTGCTGAAGCCATCTGAATGTGAGATAGTTATAAACTTATCAGATGCAGTACCACAAATAAAAAAAGAGTGAAATTTTATGAGATTGAAATACAAAACATATAGCACAGTTTAGGAATGGGCATGTCAAGAGAAACATGCCCAAAAAAATGCTCACAGAAGAAACTGTTATTTATTGAGGTATTCTTTTTAGGCACCTGAGCTAAATCAGGGAGCTAACGGCGTACAGGTATTTCCCAGAGACGTGGCCAGTTTTGCCTGTTTAAAATGACACCCTGTGAATATTCTGGTTGTCCCTGTGTCTTAGCAATTATTCCATCAGCTTTTACACACCTTCCTGCATGATCTTGAGAAAAAGTTTTCAACCAGTTAAGACACTTGCTAAGAACTCGAGCATTCAACAATAATAAAGCCCTGCCTATAAGGTCTGTGAATCTGCTTTTTATGTACATGTGTTCTTCTTTGTTAGCATCAATTAGCATATTCTCAGGAGCACCAAAAGAAAGCTCTGAGAGTGTGGATTTTTATAGATTTTATATGTCGTATTGCTGGACAGCAGATCTTGTCCGAACTCATTTAACTTCACTATTGTAGCTAATGCAAAATCTTTATATATAGCACTATTCTTAGATTATGATACAGAATTTATCACTGTAAGCCTAAACACCTTAATGAACAAACTTATATTTTTCCTTCCCCAAAATATTTATTCTCTTGTTATGTATTCAAGGGTGTCAATAGATGAACACATAAATTGTCTTACATACCTTAAAAACGTATACAAATTAAAAAAGAAATTTGCTGTTCTGAATCATCTCTTTACTCTCTGCATTGTACTGCATTAAGAAAATGGTTCTCCCACCCGGTTCAGGAAATGGATTTTGCAGTTACCATTCTCATTTGGCATGTAGAAAAACAAACCACAAAAGGGTGACTCCCAGATCACATTAGCAACTACTGCTTTGGTAACATGACAGTACAGAATGTGCGTGCCCTCTCTCTAGCTGAAAAAAAAAAAAAAAAAAAGAAAGTCAGGATGAAGTCAGGTGAAGAATGATGCGCTTCCTTACGGGTAACTCTTGCAAGTTCACTTTTGCATACCATCATGTTTCTGTGTTGGAATGTTACCATAGTATTATACTGAAACATCTGGAAATCTCAAACAGCCTTGAGACTAGTCTAAGAGACTTGTCTGCTCCTTCTATCTGTGGAAAGCAATGACCCCTGCTTCCCACCAGTTTGGCTGCTGTTCCAAATCACTCTCTACTCAAGCTTTTTCCTCATTCTCTATCTCTTACCACCAATGACAGAAGGGTCCTGAAAAGACTTGGGATTTAGGCCTACATCCATGGTTATCCCTGAAGTTGGGGTTGTGTCTGCCTGGAGTTGAGAGGAGGGAAGATGACTTAGCTGTTATTTTCCACGCCTCTTGATTCACATTCATGCCCTCTGGGGGTCAGAATACACAGTGCCAAAGGATAATGTGATTTTTTCAGCTTCTCAAGGAAAGTCTGGAGTTATTTTTAACCATTAGTGATTTTAATGATTAATGTTAATTTTTTCCTCACAGTTGAAGTTTCTGCAGTACTGATGAAAGACAGAAGCTAAATGCTGTCCTGTGCCCTTCCTGTTATATATTCACTCTTCAGCAGTTTAAAACATCTGTATACTTTGTATGCAGAGCTGATCAATCATTTATTCAAAGCACTTCACCTCCTCTTCTGTTTCTGAACCAACTGTGAGTAACTTTGCATTCAAGTGTCTTCAGAAAATAAATCTGGCAGTCATTTCACAACGAAACTGGTTCAGCATGGAATCTTTGAAAAGGGGAAGTGCTAGTACAGTGCCAGTGTCACTGAAGGGGTGCATGATCTGCTTAAATTAATTTTAACTATTCTAGTGTTGTTCACAAGCAAAAGTATGCAATAAATAAGGCAGACCTTAATCTTCAAAGTACTGAAGAATGGTATAATATTTAATGTTCATCAACGCACTTTATTGAAAACTAGTGAAAAAGGTGGATTGGGGTGAGGTGACACTTATTTGGCTAATAAATGTAAATGCAGAGATATATGTTACACAATTCTGTAAGGGAGAGTTGACTTAGCTTGGAATCCTGATTTAAAATCTCATTATGTTCAGTATCAGCAGAGAATATGGTCAGCAGATTAATAATTAGCTTACAGACATATCTAAACATGACCAGTTCATAGAGAATTCTCATCAAACACAGTATCAGTGTTCCCGGTGGGCTTCTGTTGAGGTTATTACCAAGCCAGATGTTATGCAACAATTTTTTATTATCTAGAAGAAACATGAAGCTCTTGATGGCTAAATTTTCAGATGACACAATGATAGACAAAGCAAGAAATAATGAGAAGCAGTTCTTATACAGTAATCTGAATGCTGATAGAATGGACTGTAGAAAGTCTGAAGTCTATATAGATTGCCAGAATATGACTCTAAGACATTAGGAAACCAGCTGCAGTATTTACTCGTTAAATGTTCAATTTTGAGAGATCTAAATTAACTGTCTACTCAGGGAAGAATGAGTTCACATAATCTGCCTATTTTTGCAAGGAAGGACGCAAAATATATTAGAAATGTAAAAGTATTTAAAGCAATTGTGTAATTTCTATTTATACCATACCATTGTTTTCTTCAGGTGCCTAATTACACTTTCTATCTAGTCTTTTTACTGCTGCTGAATGATTGTGCTTCTTAAAATTAAATGCAAATACCTTCCACTTCAAATTTAGTTTGCCTTACTTGAATAAAATACAGTTTTATAGAAGGGTATTATGCATAACCGAAATTTTGCTAAAGTCCAAACAGTTATTTAAATGCTTAAGTGGCCTGTCCACATATCTTGTGATTCCTTAAAATTATTCAATTTCATAACTTTTTCCACTACAAAAGTAAATCAGTAAAAAATTTTGGTAAGTACTTTTTTGGTGTTTTACTTTTTTAAAAAAATAATTTTATTTTTTTCCTGAAATGATTGTGACCTGAAGGGATCAAAATTAAAGGGATTTTTCTTTTTAATTGCAGAAAATTTTGCTATTTCAATAAAAAATAAATTGATAACATCTCTAACTATTGTTTTAAGTACTTTGCTACAGTGTTATATTGGGTTTATATGAGAGGGAAATGAAATGTTTCTGTGTCATTTCTTTTAGTGCTCTCAAATGGTCCTTTAGTATTTATTGTAATTTACTGGTCTTTCAAAAATTGTAATGAAATTTGAAGTTTATTGGCATGATTCACATGCTCTGTTTGCTCCTCTTCCATAGCCTGCAGATTTTCTGCTACTGGCTATATGTTGCAGAAATAAATGGCAATTTCACTTTACTATTATTCGTAGGGTCATAACACTCAAGGTTAATGTGTGCCCTGGTGGCTTATTCATGAAAAATTTTCACAAATCTTGAAAGTTTCATAAAATTCAACGCACATAGTTTGTTCAAAAATTCTTACCAGAAAGCATGGTTGTTCTTTATTAATTCTTCATCATTCATTTATCTTTTAAAACCTTCCATTCCACCAAAGAGGAAACATATGGTACAGCATTTGCCAAAAGTGACCATCACATGTTTATGACTGGATAAGAAGTTAAATTGTCCCATAACTGGATAAATTAATATTTTCCATGCCCTAGAAAATAGAATAAACAGGTGTAAATTATTATTTAACTCATCTCACTTTGCTAATGATTCTACCAAAAAAAAAAAAAAAAAAAAAAGAAAAAGAAAGAAAAGACTAAATGTATCATGCTCTTTCAGAATACAGAATACGTAATACAGAATACAGAATCATTCAGGTGATTCTAATGTATCTGAAGAAGTAGGTTTTAGGTACATGAAAATAAGCATTAAATTTCATGACTACAGTCATATGAACTGTAACTCACAAAGCACGACTATTTTTCTTTTGCAATATGAAAGACCTAACATTCCTGGTAGTCATATGAATTTGCTGTACAAATCTATACACCCCAAATATGCTTTTCCCTCTTAATTGATGCAGTCAACAGTGACATTGCCTTATTAGTGGAGAAATTTTTTCTCAGTTGTGTTCACCAGTCCTGAAAATGTTTACTTTCTAGGCTTTGTCCTTGCTGTTTCCTGAAATAAAATGTTAATAGGTTTTGAAGGTTTTTCCTTGCCTTAAGGTTTTGACAGGGATCTTAAAGTGGAAGCTCATGATTCCTAAAGCAGTATTCAAAGTGAGATAATTTCTGATTCCCAGCTAGATGCTTCTGTGGCTCTCTTCTTTTTTTCTTATATATCTACTCTTGTTTGAAAACTGCTATAAGGCAGAAAAGTATTCTTCATTTGCCTATGCAAATGCTGTGCCATCAGAATCTAATTATTTTATTTTAGGAAGTTGAAGGCACATTAATTTTGAGTGGTGTCAGCCACCCTGATGACAATATACCCAGACAGTGTGGAACTTCTGTGGGAGCCAAATACTTAATATCTGCTATTTATTCAGGTTCAGTTAAGGTACTTTGGAAATGACGTTCTTTATTTGGTGTCTGTCATGGCACCCTTTTGCATACACAAACAGTAGTGTATATGCATGTGTATGTCTGTAAAGACCTGTAGATTGCACACTTAAAGTGGCTTAGCCATTGTCTGTTTCCCCTCCCATTAAAGTCAATGAATGCTTTGGAAAATATCCATCCACCTGTTCAGTGTGTTTTGCATTCTTCTAATTGGCAAGTCAATAACAGAGAAAACAACCTTCTGCTTTATCCACCTAATGCAGTCTACTACTCTTTTAAACCAAGTGCCAGTAGCCTCTGCTATCTTGTGTAAGGTCCTAGGTTCAGTTGCCTGTAAATTACTTTTTATGAGGCTTATTAGTTATGCAATTATTTTTCTGAGGTGGAGGCAGAATAAAACGTATCTATTCAAACACATTATCTCAATTACATTCTTAGAGAATTGTACTTTACCAGATGAACTGTGAAAAAGTAGAGTTTGCAAAAGCTAGGCCCCTTCCTTTTAAATAAAGGAAACCATAGTCAGATATGCTATCTTTGAGAATCAAGAGACCAACCTCATGGTACTTTTTCTGACAGGCAATAGTGAAAATTATGTATATTGCTACCAAATACCATATTTCTCACTGTCATAGATATCTGCCTAAATTTTTATATAATATAAACCCATTTGTTTATTATGAGACTTTTTTGAAGGACAATTTCATAGCAAAAACATTTGCACAAAAGCAGAACCATCAGTTATTGACAGAACTTTACCACGCACAAATCATAGAATCATAGAATAGTTAGGGTTGGAAAGGACCTTAAGATCCCCAAGTTCCAACTTCCCTGCCAGGCGCAGGGACACCTCCCACTAAACCATCCCACCCAAGGCTATGTCCAGTCCAGCCTCGAACACTGCCAGCGATGGAGCATTCACAACTTCCCTGGGTAACCCATTCCAGTGCCTCACCACCCTCACAGGAAAGAATTTCTTCCTCATATCCAGTCTAAACTTCCCCTGTTTAAGTTCCCCTGAACCCGTTACCCCTTGTCCTATCGCTACAGTCCCTCATGAAGAGTCCCTCCCCAGCATCCCTATACACCCCCTTCAGATATTGGAAGGCTGCTATGACGTTTCCACACAGCCTTCTCTTCTCCAGGCTGAACAACCCCAACTTTCTCAGCCTATCTTCATACGGGAGCTGCTCCAGTTCCATGATCATCCTCGTGGCCCTCCTTTGGACTTGTTCCAACACTTCCATGTCCTTTTGATGTTGAGGACACCAGAACTGCACACAATATTCCAAGTGAGGTCTCACAAGAGAAGAATAGAGGGGCAGGATCACCTCCCTCGACCTGCTGGTCACCCTCCTTTTGATGCCGCCCAGGATACGGTTGGCTTCCTGGGCTGCAAGAGCACACTGCCGGCTCATGTTCATTTTTTCATCAACCAAAACCCCCAAGTCCTTCTCTGCAGGACTGCTCTCCTCACCACCTATTCTAAAACCTTTCAACCCTTACTGTTCCTTTCATTCTGCAATTGTATGCTCATGTACAAAGTTTCATTTAGCCCGGACACTGTCAGGCCAATGCAATTTTCCTGTGGGAGGCAATTGAGCTACTTTAGGTTGGTACCTCCTGCATGATGGCTGAGATAGATTGTGAATTGTACCTTCGTTATGCTACTAGAATTCTTTATTCAGGAGACGACTGTCAAAGCTGTAGTAACAATGACTTTAACAAGAGCTGTGTCTCTTTAGACCCAGAGGAGCTAGTCCACACAATTAAAAGCACTTCAGCAAGTCATACATGTTTTTTTTACATATCTGTAGAATTTTTTTCTGCTATGTCATTTTTTTATATATAATAAATGCTTATCTTTATTGATGTTATCTCAAAGGATACTTTTATTTAAGAACAGCAATAAATAACTTTCCAATTGTATTTGAAATGGTTTTAAATTTTAAAACACCTGGATATTGTAGGTAATGATGTAATGTAATAATATTCATTTCCAACTCATTTGCAGGTGAAGAATGATCACGTTACAAATACATGAAATCAGAAGTTCTTATTTCCATCAGGAAACTTATGCATAGAATTTATGCAAGTGGGCATGTGAATATCATTGCAAGATACTAAAAAAAGATATAAAAGCAGACACACTTTTAAGAATGGATTCCCACAGAAGAGAAAATAGTAATTGGCCTTTTTTTATATAATTTTGTTTTGCCACGGTGTAAGCCCAAGTGATTGCAATGTTTAACCTTTTTTTCCTCACTCTTCCCATCCATCTTTCTCGTAATAGCATCAGTATCCAAATGAATGAAGCAGAGACTCATAGTCTGAAAATCCATGCAGTCACATATAGTTTGGCACTTCAGCATCTGCCTTCTGCAGCACTAACAGATGGATTCATTTACCAAAATCATATTTGGTTTCAGTTCTCAGCCTGTCTGTCGAAACATGTTCAGCTCTGTGGAAAGCTAAGCCTGCATAATGTTTTTTGTTCATGTAACCTGGAAGAAAGGGCACTTACCACTCTCTCACTAAAATCCAACTGCACTTTCCCCACAAACAACTAAAATGATGTGCGGTATTGTATAGGAGCACCCCTTTTTGTCTAGTTTACTTATGGTTTTCATGTCAAAGAGAAATGATTGCTACTTTTAGTGGGAGACCTCTCCTTTTTAACCCTCCCTCCACTTTACACACATTTGAGCCTAGAAGGAGTGCACAGAGAATTCAGTCTGCAGCTGTCTGGGGAGCAGCAAGGTGGATCAAATTCAAGGTCACCAGGCTAGCAAACTGCATGGAGGTCCCTATTTCAGAAACACATGTCCCTCTACTACACCATCCTCTGTTATCCAAATTTTATGCAGTATAATGTAAAAAGGATAAATTAGAAGCCAAAAGCAAATAACTCCCAAGTCGCTTATCCTACCCAATTTTATTATAATGTTGGAAAAGAATGTCACTGGATACCTGAAAAAGAGTAAAAGGCTTTTTTATATATCACAATATTCCTTTGTGATGCTGGTCATTGTTAATATAAAATATTGGAAGTAGGAACAAATAGAATGTATGTAATTAGTTACTGATACAACCCTTACTTGCTGTGGATGTTCAGTAAGACAACTCAACACTTTCATATCACTTCAAGTTTCTTTCTCAGCTTCAGACTATTTCACCTTGTCTCTGTACTCTAAAGATTTTGAGCCTGAGGTTTTGTCAGAAGTCTTGTCAGATTGTATTTGATCTCTTGCTTTTATTAGCTATGATCAGATCAACAGGAGAAGAATATGCAGTTTATTTCTAAGAAAGTACGCAAAAAAAAGGAAAGTGGTGTTCACAGTAGACTCAGAAGAGGAACAAGGGAGATAACAGGTACTAAGCCTCTAAAGTACAAAAATGTTGAGCCAAGAATTGTGGAAAATAAGCATATAGGGATAATATTCTCAATATATGGGAAGCTCATGATCCAGTTGGTATAACAGAGTCTTGATGGGATAAGCCATGTGTCTGTAAAATTAATACAAAATGAAAATGCTTGTTCAAGAAAGGCAGGAAAGGGAATAAAGGATGATGATCACTAATGCATACATTTGCTCTAGGTCAACACTTTAAACGAAGACATCTCTGCTGAAAAGTAAAGCAATGATGAAATATAAAAGGCTGTGCAGAGCTATCGTTATGTAGATCTAACAGAAATCAGTAAACCAAGATCATGTGTATAAAGGAATTAGCAGATTCATCCAGAGAACAAAAGCCCATGATAATGAGGGGTATTAGCTGTGCAGACAATTCCAGAAATAGAGATGAATTCAGTCTGTCAGGTAAGCTGTTAGAATTCATTGACAGCAATTGATATGGAGGTATTAAAAAATGTTCTTCATGTTTTACTCAAGCTAGGAGGAAAGAACTGAGACTACCATTCTTACAAGGCAGCTCAGAGTAGCAATAAAATTACAATATTTATAATTTTTAAAGTGAAGTAAATAACCATTAAAAAGTGTCATGGCCTTCAGGAAAATAGTCTTTACTAAACTACACTACTTGTAGATAAGCTTTCAGAAAAAGCTTGGTCTGTGAATAAAAGAGCTCAGAAAAGCTGGATGTTCTGTAAAGAAAAAATACTAAAGTCACAGTTGGACGATGAATTTCTCTCATTGCAAATGAGATACTGAAATCATAACACAGCCCCCTGAAAAAAAATCCAAGTTCTTCCTTGACTTGATCACAAGAGACAAAAATGCACTGAAAATTACATGAGATTACAAAGGAAGAGCAGAAAATTGTAGCCAGAAGCATGTAGGGACTTATTTGGAAAAGTCAAAACAGAAGATCAATATTACTACCAAAGAATACTAAAAGTAATGAGAAATCCTCCTGTAAGTGTATTAGTATCAAGAGGAAAACCTAAGAAGGGGTTGGACCACTTACTCTGCAGAGAAATTTTAATAACTCTTTTACTATTGTGTATAATTGTAACAAGTTATCTGTCACTGTATCCATGATAAAAGGGTAGTATCTCAAACTCAATTATGCAAAGGAACAGCTTAGATAAGTATTTAGGTACGTTAGAAGTTCTTAACAATTGGGTTGAAAAATTGATGCAAAGACATATTAGTGAGTTCTCCAAAGAACTACCAATGATCTATGGAAAATCTTGAAAAATATGTGAATTTAGAACACTAGAAAATGGCAAATTCAGTTGGTTTGAGCCTTTTAAATTGCAAAAAGTAGGAAGCCATAGATTTATAGGTCAGTCTGCTCAATTCTGATCCTCAGGAAATTTTCAGAACAAAGCTAAAAACTACTGAATATGTTGTTGATAAGCAAAGGGTTAAAGGACAACGTGGATTTGTCAGGAGTAAATGATGTGCAGGGAATCTAACTTTGTTTACAAAGTATAAAGCTAAATTCCCACTACTGAAGAAACACTGCATAGCATGACCCCACCTTAACATTGTTTTCTAGCCCTTTAATACAATGATTCAGAGCAGTATGTCTATTTTCTTTTACAGAAAACTCAGTTTCCTGTTGAAGAGATGCAAAGAGGATAAACAACAAGGAAGAAAATTCCAATCTAGATATTAAAAGTCAGATTTTGGAAATTATTATCAAAGATTAAGAAAATGATCTGTATAATAGCATTTTTTAAAGTTGTGAATGTTTGTACATTTTGTTATTTCCTAACAGAGGAGTTGTTATATACCTTTAATTCTCCCCTCATTCTCTCAATGTAACCTTTAATTCTCTCTGCTTTTCCCAATTGTACCCTTCTTTTCAATGTGTAGAAGGGAATACCAGAAATGAATATAAGGTATTCAAGATTCAGCTGTACCACAAGGTTATTCAGCAGCATAATAATGTTCTTTGTTTTGTTTTCCTCTATTTCTTTCCTAATAGTTTCTTAAACTCTGATTGCTTTTTTTGAACAGGATGAGCTGATGTTTCTGGAGACCTATCAGTGAAAACCCCAAGACCCCATTTCTGAGTGATAGTGGTTAGCTCACAGACCAACACTTGAAAAGTTGAGTAAGGTTTTTTTCTTCCTTATTACATCACTTTATATTCCTACATTGATTTTAATTTGCTGTTTATTGTCTTTTTTACAGTAGCTAAGATACATCTGCCTTTCTTAACAGCCCATATCTTTGTTACCCTGTATATTAATTCTTGAATAGTTTATATCGTCAGCAGATACTGTCACCTCAGTAGTTACCAACTTCTTAATATCATCTAAGTATGTGTTGAGCAACAAGTTCTCCAGAGAGATCTCTTTTGGATCCTACTATTGAGCTCTCAACCAATCTAAAAGATAATCTTGTATTCCTAATCTTTATTGAGAAATTATACAGCATGCCTACCAAGTGAAAATATTTTACGCTTGGAAGCAAAGCCTGTAAAGCTCCACTGTATTTAGCTAGCATTTGAGAAAACTAAATCCCATTCTTCATGCAACTGATGCAACTTATGTATGGATGAACAGCTGGAAATAGTTTAAATACATCTCTTTGCAACAGGCAAATCTAGTGGTAGAAATTCGACCAGTGAAAACCAGGATATTTTCAAATTAAGAGCATGGTTTAATTCTACAGCTAAAAACAAAAGCTATGAGTCATGGTGTGGGAAAGAAATAAAAGAAAAAAAAAATCACACATAACCAGACTCGTCAGAGCTATACTAGTAAAAAAATGAATGAATGTCAGGCTGTAGCCAAAACAGAGACGTATGAAACCTGTGAATTCAAAATGTATTAAACATAATATAATTAATAGCAACTTGCCTTTAACACAAATATGAAGAACAGAATAGTGTAACAATCAATAATCTGCATGTATTCACTGTAATGGCAATATCAAACACAATGTATAAGCATTTTACTAAGTATGTGAGCAATGTGATCACCAAACGGACAAGGATGGGTTTCGTTGCACTAGGTACCATCCAAGTAACAAAATGTTGCCAGATAGGGGACAGGTGATCACAAATAGGCAGGACATGTTCAGGGTTAAATAGACAATACAAAAGAGCAAAAGAAAACAATACAAGCAGAAGCAAGAGCGGAGGAGAGCACCTTATTTATGAGGGACAAAGGCATTAAAAAGTGAGGGAGGGAAAAAGATGAAAGAAGGAAATTCCACTTCAAATTTGACTGATTTCATAGGTGAGCTCTCACACTGAGTTGGTCACCTTCCTCTACAACTAGAAACCGCCAAGGTTAAAGCCAGCAATGCCGACTGTACAGCATCAGCCCCATAGCACCTGGGTACTTATAGTTAATTTAGAAGGTGTCATGGGTTCAGCAGCAGCATGAGTTATGGAGGTTTAAACCATGACAGAAGGTAAGAGTTAACAGTTTTGTATAGAATCATAGAACAGTTAGGTTTGGAAGGGACCTTAAGATCATCAAGTTCTAATCCACCTGCCATGGGCAGGGACACCTCCCACTAAACCATGTCACCCAAGGCTCTGTCCAGCCTGGCCTTGAACACTGTCAGCGATGGAGCATTCACAACTTCCCTTGTGTAGTGGTTTAAGCCTCTATAACTCACACAGTTTTGCTCACTAATACCCCCCTCTTTCTTCCCCCTGCTCCCGGAGGGATGGGAAGGAGAATTGAAAGAATGCAACTCTCACAGGTTGAGATGAGAACAGTTTAGTAACTAAGGCATAACACAAATTACTACTGCTACCACCAATAATAATAATGACAAGGCAAATACAAGGAAAAAATACATTCGCTCACCACCTATGCCCAGCCCCACCAAGCAGTGCACCCCCACCCTTCAGGGTCTCTGCCCTCTGTTTTTACATCCTGGGCATGACATGCTGTGGCATGGAATGCCTCTTTGGTCAGTTTGGGTGAGGTGTCCTGCCTCTGCTTCCTCCCAGCTTCCCCTCCTCCCTGGCAGAGCATGAGACTCAGAAAGTCCTTGGTCAAACCAAAACATTACCAAGCAGTAACTGAAAACACTTGTGTTATCAGCACAGTTGCCAGGCCCAAAATCAGAAACACAGCGCTGCACCAGCTACCAAGAAGGAGAAAAATGTCTGATACTGCTGAACCCATGACACCTGGGCAGCCCATTCCAGTGCCTCACCACCCTTACAGGAAAGAATTTCTTCCTCATATCCAGTCCCAAATTCCCCTGTTTAAGTCTGCACCCATTACCCCTTGTTGTATAGCTACAGTCCCTAATGAAGAGTCCCTCCCCAGCATCCCTATAGGCCCCCTTCAGATACTGGAAGGCTGATATGAGGTCTCCACGCAGCCTTCTCTTCTCCAGGATGAACAGCCCCAACTTTCTCAGACTATCTTCATACGGGAGGCGCTCCAGTCCCCTGATCATCCTCGTGGCCCTCCTCTGGACTTTTTCCAACACTTCCATGTCCTTTTCATGTTGAGGACACCAGAACTGCACACAGTGGTCCAAGTGAGGTTTCACGAGAGCAGAGTAGAGGGGCAGGATCACCTCCTTCGACCTGCTGGTCACACTCCTTTTGATGCAACCCAAGGTACAGTTGGATTTCTGGGCTGCAAGAGCACACTGCCGGCTCGTGTTCAATTTCTCATCAACCAACCCCCCCAAGTCCTTCTCTGGAGGGCTGCTCTCAATCTCTCCTCTGCCCAACCTGGAGCTGTGCCTGGCATTGCTCTGACCCACGTGGAGGACCTTGCACTTGGCATGGTTAAACTTCAGAAGGTTGCCATCAGCCCACCTCACAAGTGTGTCAAGGTCACTCTGGATTGCATTCCTTCCCTCGAAGGTATCAACCGAATCACACAGCTTGGCGTCATCGGCAGACTTGCTGAGGGTGCACTCAATCCCACTGTCCATCTCACTGACAAAGATGTTGAACAAGACCAGTCCCCACGCCAGTACCTCAGGGACACCACTCCTTACTGGTCTCCAGCTGGACATTGAGCCATTGAGCACAACTCTGCATGTGACCACCCAGCCAGTTCTTTATCCATTGAGTGGTCCACCTATCAAATTGATATCTCTCCAACTTAGAGACAAGGATGTCATGTGGGACAGTGTCAAACGCTTTGCACTAGTCCAGGTATATGATGCCAACTGCTCTACCCCTGTCCATCAATTCCGTATACATAGTGATGGTGTGGTTTTGTTTGACACTGAATAAAAATATATAGAATTGTGTGAGATTTAACTATTAGCACAAAATGTGCTATTAATGAGTGAATTTAATAAATTTTAGTCTTAAAGCTTAAAATTGAGCTGACTTGCCAATCTTTCAAATGTTCCCATCACAGTGACTTCTGATTCTCTAAATATAGAGTAGATATAGAAATACAAATATAGATATTTATGTATTTTTAATAAGATCCACCTACTCCCTAGTCAATCGCATTATTAAGTAATGGGTGTAGTTGTTAATGTTGATTATACCAGAATATGTTTCAGTGTGGATTTCTCTCCATTTATAAATGAGTGTCTTTGCAACTGCCTGGCCCACACTATCAAGCAAAGGTTTGTGCCACTTTCTGAATGCACGGGAAAGAATCAAATTTTCCCCCATCTGCAGCTAAATTATCCGTTCCGGTCTGTGTTCATTGTCCTAGAAGCTATGACTGATGGGCTGGGCTGATATTTGGCAGAGAGTTTATAGTGAAACCAGGCAGCTTGATATACAGGGTGGAAATTACCCACATGTCAATTGCTCAGATGGTCAGGTCCGTACATTCTCCTGGAAGATAGCTGGAGTTAAAAAAACCCAAGCAAAGAAACAAAAGACACACAAAAAAAACCTCCTCCAAGAATCCATTTCATGTGCAACTCCAGCCCCATCAAAAGGCAATACTTACCATCAGACTATCACATTCTCTCTCATTAGCTTGCCACTGACAGAGGAGCTCAGCAGCAATATACAATATGTACCTGCTGTGTGTGTTTATTTTCTTTTTGTTTGAACAATGAGAGGATATACATTACATCAAGTATTGAGTTTGTAGTGCTTCTAAATCACACTAGAGGGAACAATAAAAACAGTGCCTATTTAATAAATTTATGTTGATATTTCATATCTAATTGCTTCCAATGGGATCCTAAATGCATTCCATGGAGAGGAGGGAGTACATAAGTTACAAAAGGTAGAAAACATCCGAGTGATATATGTATTTCTCATGAGTCATAGATAAAGCTCTAAAGCAATAGTTTTTTTGTCACTTTGCAAGTTACTGCTGTTGCCAGATGGATGAGAGAATGAGAGAAAATACAGACAAACCCAAGGAGGAAATGGCAAAAAAACCCAAACCTTAACCATTAGGAATTAACACATACAAATTAAAGCGTAAAGGCACAAAGAAGATTTACCTTACCAAACAACTGGATAAATAACTTTTAGATAGACGTATATGGAGAGAAAAGGTAATAAATCCCACAGTTCTTACAGGATCACATCTTACTTATGCTAATTGCAGTTGTGCTTTGTTTACTTACATACCTACAAACACCTACTTATAAACTCAAGTTCCATACACACTATAAAATGCTATGTCACAGGCTCCTGTGAATGCACTGACTGCTTGGAGTTGCTCTTACTTCAAGGCTAATGCATTCAGGTTTTTGACTACTTAATGCCATTTGTGTTTATCACAATTTGTGAAAACTCTGCTGGTTTCCTCATTTCTAAGATAACTGATATGAACCAAACCTTACACAGGTCTTCACAAAAATGGTAAATTTAAGACCCTCAGCACCCCCTGTTTCCAGCAGTCATACAAAACAGGCTGAATACAGGAATTAGGAGGACCTGAATCTCTAGGTGAAGCCAAGTATTTCTGGAGACCCTAAATAAGCATAAGTTCTCAGGTTCTACAAAAAGACACTGTTAGAATAATTACATCAGCAACATCTATCACATTCTGCAGCTGGCAATCACAAGACCCAACGTGCACACCTGTCTTCACTTGCAAAATGATCACTAAAAAGGATGCTGCTTTCTTTACCTCTGGATTAGAGAGATCAGTTTAGTATTTTAAAGGGAAAGCAACTCATGACCATTTTGGATTCTTTCAAGAATGGCCCACTTTAGTGATATAAAATGAAGGTAGGCTTTAGTCTCCCATCTGCAGCAGAAGTTACAGATAATGAGGTAGACTGCCAGACAGTTTGGGATACATAAGCCTGAGATATTTTCCATAATTGAGTTCACCTGCAAACTAAGGCCAGGAACAAAGGTGATGCACTTCTGCTATCCTGCATGGTTCTGTATAAGAATGTTGGATCCTGGGAGAGTAATTTTAAAGCTTGGTAGCTTGGCTATCATATTTCAAGGAAAAGACCTTTACTGCATTTAAAAATGCTCGGGAACTATGAGTGTGTGACTTATTCTAGTTCTGAGACATTCCATAAGGGAAACTAAATGCTAAAAAAATGCAACTTTATAGCACAAATTTACTGCCTTTCTAGGGTAGAATGGAAGATTAGAAAAGGAAGCTCCATCATGCTTAAAAAACTGTAATACTAATATGTTTCGAGGATTCCTTTTTCCTTATCTTCTATCAAGGACTTTAAAGTATCTTAGGACTATAAAAGGTAGTCAGTCCTAAGTCATTATTTCTTTCTGTTATTGTTTCGATTCACTTTATCACTTAACATGGGCCATTTGCCAGACTGAATTAATAAGCACAGGGCCAGTAATTAAAATTCTTCACCCGGAGATTTTGTTCTCAAGACCTCTGAAACCATGTAACACAGACTTGCTTTTGTTGAGTAAATATATAGGCTGGTACTCCATTTATCTTCATTTGGTAACATTTAAAATCTAGCAAAGGAATACAGCATTACGCTAATCAGTAAGAATGATGCTATCATTATGTTGTTCCAGTGGCTACAAGATAATTAATGTCTAGTGATAGACACATTCAAAATAACATTAATTATGTTATTAATGATTTTAATTAACTTCGAATGCTTCTGTGTTTTTCAATAAGTTTCCTATATCTAGGAATAAAGCTGCGCATGTTTTCTAACTCTTAGTCTCTTCCTGCTGTCGGTTTACTACAAAGATTTAGCCTGAGATCTGAAAAGGCACCTCTGGAGGTTTACTTGAGTTTCTTTCTGTTAACTATTAGAATCTGTGGGTTGGTTTTGGTTTTTTTTTAACTATATAAAAGTAAAATTTTAATAACAAAGTAATTAAATGCATTTATTTTAGTATGTTTCACCATACGGCTGCATGAAATCAGACTTGAACAGAGTTCTTTCACCATGAGCAGAGAATGAAGCTAAATGCTGCTTCTTTGATCACTTAAAAAGTCATTTCATGGTCTTGGGGAATTCTTTCCCCCCCCCTCCCCCTTAGTGCTGCAAGAACCAGGCTTAAACTGCCATAGTCTTACAGTATAATTTGCCTTTTGGGAAAGAAACTGGAGACAAATTTTCTTCTTGTCCTCACACCACTTCTCATTTAAAAGTACTTTTCTTTCTAAGCAGACAATTGTGTTGATGAAAACAGCTCTACTGACAGTACTGTGGAGATTCTTTATTGATACACAAAGGAGAACATAGCTCCAAGGTAGTCCAAGCTCCTTTAAAGCATATGCTTCAAATATGAAATCCTTACAGAAACAGAGAAAAATTCTGTTGCTGTGCCTTCTGATTATGGCTTTTCCTGTAGAAACTGTCTCAAAACAAAGATGATTTGGGAGCAGTTGAGGAGATTTTTAAGTCACTGTGGTAATGGTGGTGGAGGAAGTGTTTTAGAAGCATTACAGTCAGATATACAAACAACTGAATTTAATGTTCCATATGACCAGCTCTAAGCTGAAGTAAATTCAGTAACCTGACTTATAAAGACTTCCTTTCTGCAGCTACTCATCCTCTCTTTTTTAGCTAGTAAGCTAAAGAAAAAATAAATTAGTTCTGATATCTTATGTGACCTTTTGGGATCACTGAATATGGACATAACTTGTTTGAAAACGATAGCTAATGGAGGTGAGTTGCAAGTGGTATTGGCTTTAATAAGGGTCCTATGTATCATTACTTAAGTAAGTTCTACACAACAAAAAGGAAGAGCTAAATACCTGAGGTTAAAATTCAAAATATCCAGCATCCTGACTAAAAAGTAATCTGAATTTATTATACCACAGAACACAGAGGTAACATAATTTTGCCCTTCTTGCCCTCACAAAATGATTTTTCTGAACTTTAGGAAAGTGTCAGTCTGCACCTAAAATCCAAGGCCTAGAACTTTATCCCACCTAACATGCTTAGCTATTTAGCTAAAATGATTAATTATTGGATTGACATGACATCAGTAGCAAAGATGAAGTGTGTATGTATCCAAAGTAGATTAAAGCTGACAGTGAGAGATGTTAGACATGCTTGCTGCAGGGCATAACAATGCTCCGGAAGCGCTCTGGGCTACATCTGACAGTAATTTTAATTGTGTGGGCACTCACAGAGATCAGCACAAAGAGCCACCTGGAACACTTATTCCCCAAATAGAAAAGTTTTGAAATCTAGATTAAGTCTAAAACAGTGGCTGATTTCTCAGTCCCAGTTAGGTTCAGGTATGTAGCTGTATCACAAGCTGCTTTGTCCATCAAATTGAAGAAGCAAGACTTTCAAGTGATGAAGGAGTTTGAAAACACCATTTGCAGTATTCACAATATGTGAATACTTTTTAGGGGAGATAGAGAATTGTAGGCACAAATTTGGGATAGGGTACCTAGTTTGGGATAGGGTGACTTTATAGGGAAAATACACTGCTCATATAGAATCATAGAATCATAGAATAGTTAGGGTTGGAAAGGACCTCAAGATCATCTAGTTCCAACTCCCATGCCAGGCACAGGGACACCTCCCACTAAACCATCCCACCCAAGGCTATGTCCAATCCAGCCTTCAACACCGCCAGCAATGGAGCATTCACAACTTCCCTGGGTAACCCATTCCAGTGCCTCACCACCCTTACAGGAAAGAATTTCTTCCTCTTATGCAGTCTAAACTTCCTCTGTTTAAGTTTGAACCCGTTACCTCTTGTCCTATCACTACAGTCCCTCATGAACAGTCCCTCCCCAGCATCCCTATAGGCACCCTTCAGATACTGGAAGGCTGATATGAGGTCTCCACGCAGCCTTCTCATCTCCAGGATGAACAGCCCCAACTTTCTCAGCCTATCTTCATACGGGAGGCGCTCCAGTCCCCTGATCATCCTCATGGCCCTCCTCTGGACTTTTTCCAACACTTCCATGTCCTTTTTGTGTTGAGGATACCAGAACTGCACACAATACTCCAAGTGAGGTTTCACAAGAGCAGAGTAGAGGGGCAGGATCACCTCCCTTGACCTGCTGGTCACGTACCTGTTGATGCAACCCAGGATACGGTTGGCTTTCTGGGCTGTGAGGGCACACTGAAGCTGGCTCATGTTCATTTTCTCATCAACCAACACCCCCAAGTCCTTCTCTGTAGGGCTGCTCTGAATCTCTTCTCTGCCCAACCTGGAGCTGTGCCTGGCATTGCTCTGACCCATGTGGAGGACCTTGCTCTTGGCATGGTTAAACTTCATCAGGTTGGCATCAGCCCACCTCACAAGTGTGTCAAGGTCCCTCTACATGGCATTCCTTCCCTCCAACATATCAACCGAACCACACAGTTTGGTGTCATCGGCAAACTTGCTGAGGGCGCACTCAATCTCACTCTCCATGTCACTGACAAAGATGTTGAACAAGACCGGTTCCAACACCAATCCCTGAGTGGCACCACTCGTTACTGGTCTCCAGCTGGACATTGAGCCATTGAGCACAACTCTTGGCATGCCGCCATCCAGCCAGTTCTTTATCCACCATGTGGTCCATCAATCAAATTCATGCCTCTCCAGTTTAGACACAAGGATGTCGTGCAGGACAGTGTCAAACGCTTTGCAAAAGTCCGGGTAGATGACATCAGCTGCTCTACCCCTGTCTATCAGTTCCGTAGCCCCATCATAGAAGGCCACCAGATTGGTCAGGCAGGATTTCCCCTTAGTGAAGCCATGCTGGCTGTCACCAACCACCTTGTGGTTTTTCATGTGCCTCAGCATGCCTTCCAGGAGAATCCGCTCCAAGATTTTGCCAGGTACAGAGGTGAGGCTGACTGGTGTGTAGTTCCCCGGCTCATCCATTTTCCCCTTCTTGAAAATGGGGGTTATATTTCCCTTTTTCCAGTCATTGGGAACTTCACCTGACTGCCATGATTTTTCAAATATGATGGCCAGTGGCTTAGCAACTTCATTTGCCAGCTCCTTCAGGACCCGCGGATGGATTTCATATCCTTCATCAAATCTGTTGAAAGGTGAAAAATTAGGTGTATTTCGGTATCAAGCTAAAGCTACCAAAAATTCTGTTAGGGGACAATTTCCAAGAAAGTACTAATTTCAGACTAGATGAGATAAAATAGGATAAACTAAACCACAAAAATAATAGAACTACACTATCAGGGAACTGAACTGTTTTTTGTCTTTTTTTGAGATGTGTATGAAGTCACGGTGAATAGAGAAAAGTTCATCACACAGAATGTTTAGAAGCCAAATGAGGTATTCTTCTTGGGTGTTCTTGCCCTAAAAAGCCTGCAAATCCAGGCTTTACTCAGATTCAGGATCTATTCTCTCTCTTTTGGAAAACGGAAGTTCTTGAGATAAATAGCTGCTTCTTTTCTTATGTGTGTGTAAGTGATCAGAATGTGGAAGAATGTAAATGAAAACTAAACTGCTGACACACAAAACCAGTTCAATGACTAAATACAAAGGTGTTAGAAATATCACTACTTGCTTTTTATCCCCAACTCCCAAAACTTAAGTAGGTTACCACTCTCCCCTCACGTCTAATTAAATGTGAAAACCTTGTATATACACCTGCCTAACATCACCTTGATCATTTTGGATGTGAGATACGCATAAGTGCTCTTTCACACCCAGTCCAGGGTCAAATCAATGCTCTAGAGGTGCCTTTATTTTCCCAGCATATCATTCAACGAGCCTTTAGAGAGAAATACCTGACTTTTAGTGATCCTAGATTTATAGGAGAGAGCTGTATGAAAACTCCTAAGAGGAAAATAGAAGATGTGAAAGATATTATCTTTGAGTATTCTGTGGTTATGATCTTTTGTACTCCAGCAGAACCTAAATTTTCCTGCTGTGCATAGCTAACATAGCTGTGTTAGGCAAGCATAGAACTCTATTACTTTCATTACTGGCTCTTTTTCCTCTCATTGGTTTTCATATCCATTCCTCATGTCTTTTCTTAAGTCCTGATGCTTCAGCTTGTGCCCTGCAAACAGAGCTTTGCATGGAATTCCACTGAAATTAACAAATTCACTCATATAAAATGAAGAAGTGAGATCTAGGTTCTTTAACTGCTTTAAGGCAAAGGTTATGTCTTCAGTTAGGTCTGTACAAGGACAGGCAGTGGAACTGAGAGCATGAATTTTACAGTAGTGCAAATAATGAGTAATAATAAAAAAAGGAGCATACTTATAATCCTCCTTTAACAGTGTTGGCTGGTATTTATATTTTGCAGCATAGCTGTGATAACTGAGGAAATTGGTGCTTGATTTTCTCTCTAATAAATGAATTAGTAGATATTAATTAGTTTAGCACTGTATTTTGGCACATAGAACAGAAACAGAAGAGTTCGTTAATCCATCCTAACACATGTTCAATATTATTTTAATATGCCCATTTCAATGCTACCATCAAACTCATTATGTCAGATTTTTGAAACTGCTGTTTTATTTCCATGTTACAAAAAGAAAACACTTTAATGATTTTGTCTGGAAGACTTTCTGTATTGTTCTAATTTGACACTGTATGTTAAAGTGAGAGACTGAAATCAGGATCATGAGTCGGTTCCTGGTTTCAGTGAACCTGGATTTCATTGTCATGTAAGCAAACACTGTACATTTTCCATAGACTTGACAGTGCATGTCAGTGTTCTACACAGCTGCTGCCTACACATTTTTCAGGACTTCTAACAGCTCTATCAAATATTCTAACCTGTAGCCAGAAATGCTGAGTTAGTGACCTAACTGCCTGTTACCTCTTAAAACAGATTCCTCTGCTAAGTCCATACAATTTCCTGCAATGGCAGAAACCATTGCTGATCTAATCTTGGGGATCTGTAAAAGATCATTACCTGAATACAGTAAATAACAGTTTTCACCTATTTTTTTTAGTAGTCTAAGCAAAAGTTAAACATAGATTCTTATTGAGTTAGTAGCCCAAATCTTTTGTCTCTGGTTCCTTCAAAACTTTAGCCTCCAGGTTCCAGGGACTTTCTTCACCTGTCCTTGATTGAGGTCCAAATTATTCTACTTAATTAAACTTAGTGCATGAGTTCATTTAAGATGGCCCATCCCATCACACTCAGCACTGCTTGAATGAAGATATCCATATCACAAAGGGACCAACTTTCAATGCATCTTTCAAATCATCAGTGTCTCCACTGCCTGTACATCACTAGGAAATTCATCACTTCCAATTAGTAGCCCTGCTTTTTCTTCATCACAATGTATGTTTGAAAATGGCATTATTCACAACATATACCCCCACAGCTTTTTGCTAACAAACATCAGGCTCTCAGGGGAGACCAAATTGACAGGGTTGGAACCTACATAATGAAAGTTTAATTATTATAAGCAATGATGGTATTTAATAATTATGATCACACTGGGAGCAATTTCCAGGAAGAATCACTTTTGTTTCATTATGTGAGTGATGATACTAATAAAGGCTCACATGAGGAACTCTACAATTCCCCACCTGCTTCCCCCAACAAATACTAATTATTGTTCCACAAAATGCTAAAGCTGGGAAGCCATTGAGCAAGGACTTCAGTTGGGCTTGTCAGGATTAACCACTCACTGTGATTTAAGAGGCAATGAAGAAAATCAGGCTCCACCATCTATAGGATAAGGGAGAGATATGCATGGTCCATGCTTTCTCAGTTAGGAAAATAAAACCAATCTAAACAAACATGTTTTCTGGAGGTAAAGAATTCAGCAAGCTTAGGAGATTAATTGCTTTTACAATGAAAAACTTCAGACTTCCTTCTTCCTTTTTCTTTTTTTTTTTTCCTTTTTCCCAGCTGAGCAGATATGTGACTAATGCATCTTTCTATCCCCTCAAATAGGAGAATAAACATATGAGTCCATTCAGTGTGACATGCAGTCTGGAAATTAAAGCCTGCTGTTGTGAGTCCTGAAGGCTGGGAATGGAGCCAAATGGGAACAGATCAGACCTAAACTTCCTTCAAAGGCTGATTTAAATGTCCTGCTCAGTAAAGTGGAAGCTACCTGTTTCCTTATCCTGAGTCTAAGTAAATTTGGCTTTCTGGATATGCAGCAGCACAGGACTTAAAAAATATTAGGTATGAAACCTTAAAAAAATGTAGTAGGGAGATTTCTTGATGCATTATTGGTTTTGTTCCTTTTTAACATTTGGCTTCTTCTCTGCATATTTTTGAACTCCTTTGTGGAAAAAAAGCTGATGTGAAATCCTCTGCCAAAGCATTTAAATGAGAACGAAACATGAGACAACATCTAGCCTTAAGGATTTCAGCTCAAAGACAAAGAGTGACAGACTGCTGTCAACCTGACTGGGTAAAGCTGTTCTGTGGCATTTACAGGAACAGGATAGTCTAGGCTCCTACAACTATAAAAAATAACCGACGTTCAAGAATGAACAGGGACTGAAGAAATAAAAGAAGGATGAACTGTAAGATTGGTGTCAAATCCATATTCACAACCAAACTTTGCTGCTAATTGGATCTGGTCTTTTTGCTCAGCCTAGTGTAAAAACAGTTATTACTACCATTTGAAGATAGCCCAGTCTAAAGGAGGGTTTGCTTCAGACATTAAATGAGTGAGAGAAAGATGCAACAGGACACATTTCTTCACAGAGTACTGATTAGGGGAACTAGGCAATGGGAGAGATGCTCTGAATGAAACTGGACAGTCTACATCCCACAGGTTGGTGGAATCAAATTCTATGAGATTCAGTACCAAAAATGAAGCACAATTTTTAGCCAGTACATGAACCTGGCTGTAGCATGGGAAATAGCATTTGCATGCAGAAGAGCTTCTGAAGTCATCATAAAACAGCAATTCTTTTGAAGAGATAAGACATTTCATGCATTCTGAACACATGTAGCATGTTGGCCACTTTAAAACAAGCCATCTCATCATAAGATGTGGGGAGAAATGTTTAGGAAATGACCAGTCATACACAGAGCCACAAACCTGACAGCAGGACTATCTGGAAACAATGTTTATGCTAATATCCCGCTTTCTAAAAAGAACAAAAAATAAAGCAAATTATACTTAGAAAACCTCATGGAGATGTTTATGGATTTTGCTGAGAGATGTGAAAAGAAGTGAGACAGTAAATGAAGGTGAACTCACCAGCTCACAGAGGTTCTCAAAAAGAGCTTCATTTTGTTCCAGAGGATGATGGTACAAGAATGATGATTTTCTGCATTGGCAAAAGTACATTGCAGTGACCACTATAGCTTGTTCCTTAAAACTGAATGAATCCTCAGAAAAGCCTTTTGTACAATGGGTGTTTTTTTCTTTTGCCATCCACTTGTTTGAAGAAACACTGAAAAGAAAGAAGTAAGACCAATTATCCCACAATGAGTGAAAAATGTATTATTTCCAGCTCATGAAGTAAGATGCCCAAAGTGACAGCTGACAAATAAAAAAAAAAAAAAAGGAGCTAAGTAATGATGATGATGATGATAGAAATCAGGGTTCAGGGTTTAAATTCTATTGGCTGAATTTGCCTTTTCTGAGCAGAGTAAACCCCCTTCTACTTCCTTTCTTATTACCCTATACAGCATCTGTTTATTTCCCAGGCTAGCATCTATAGTGTCTTTCACAGGCACATCCAGGTAATTTTTCAGTTCCTGTTTTGTTTATCGGGTGTGTTAAGACCTAACTAAATCTACTAAATCCAAGAAAAAAAAAAAAAAAACAACCCAATAAAAACCAGAATTCTAATCTCTGAATCCAAACCTACCTTCACGGCTTTTAATTCAGGAATAGATCTTGATTATTTTTTTAAATAGTTGTATTCTCACAGATAAAATTCCATGCAAGTTTATACATGTTAACAACTATCCTTAAGTAAATTTCTTCATCTGAGTTATGCCATTGCAAAGACATAATTGTTCCAACCCAATAAAACAGTGCTGTGTGTAGATCTTCTTTACATTTTTCAAATCACTATACGAGAAAGAGACAAGTATCAAAATTAGCTGAAATTAACAGATGAGGAGAATGTTATAGATGTATTCCAATATATTCTCAAGATCATAAAAGACTGGCATTTGTTACAGTGGCTCATAAAATCTTGAAGGAGAGGTTAATTTCAATTGCTCTGGTTTAGAAGTACTTTCATACAAATGGGAAACTGGTAAAAGGGCCATAAACAAAAGTCAGTGAAAATGCAGATAAACAGCAGCTCACCACATGAGCAGGACGGGTCTAGCAATTATTGTATCGATCACTACTAGCCTTGTTCTCATTTAGCAACTTCATAAGCACAGGGAAAACAAGCCCAGGAATTTACTGTATTTGTTTTTACTTTTAAGTTAACTTATTTGGACTCTTTTCATGACCCTGTTGCATTTACCTCCTGTAAATATTCTATGAAATTAGTTTACTTGAAGAAATCTTCGTGGAAATAGAGAATTTTAAATAAAAAAAAAATTCTTACAGAATACAAATCAAAATAAAAATATCTGGAGCATTTTTAACAATAAGCAGGTTCTAAAATCACTGTTAATCCAGTTGAAATAAAAAAAATAATAATCTGACCCCTGAAAACAGATTTTCAAATAATTTACCAAATACTTAAAGGGAAGGAATTAAATCTTTGAGCAGTTTAGTTCTCTTCAAAGATGCTAGAATGATAACTACTTGAAAATTCCATTTGAGAAAATAATGTCCCACTTGTTCCAGTGTATTTTGAAGTTCTGCTAAGTCATTCCTATTCACATGAAAAAAGAAAATAGAAAACAAGTCAAAAGTACTGTCTGATACAGACATACCTGTTTCTTTATTACACTCCTATGCTTCCAAACTTAAAGAGCACACAGTTTTCTTCCTCACAACTTCTAAGTCTACTCTCTAGTAAGTTAAGACAGAAATCACTTTTATTTCTCCACAAGGACATACTTTTCTTTGCCTTTAATTTCTGGTACATTAATGACTTACTAATATAGCCCTTTACCATAATACTTGTCAAACCTTCCATACCACCAAAATGTGGACATTAGCTTGTTATTTTGGGTGGTGTTTTAAAGAACCTTCCACTATCTCATTTAAATAACTTAATTGTTCTATCAAAGATCCCAGAAGAAAGCTGCCATGGACATTTCTCAACTCTAATCAGATCTGTAACGGTGAATAAATCAAGGATCTGCCCTATGAAAGTTATTAACAGCTTCCAGAACAATATTATGCGCATGGATAATTCAGAACAGAGAAAATGACAAAAATCCTTCAATAAATTGTTTCAAATTATTCTCCTAAATCTCATTTCCATCAGTGACTAAATTATCTAAACAAGGTTTTTTTTCTAAACCCATCACTGTATTATTTAAGAACTACAACAAATCATTTTAATTAGCAAAATAGTTTAAGAACAAATTGTGCCATGTTGAATCCCACCTAGCTGATCATAATGGCTTGGATTCAACCCCTTTCACTCCAATTTCCTAGCTGAAATGCACCAGGAATCTGGGCCCTCTCTATAAGCAGCGCAGGGTGGAATAGCAATTCCAGGCTGTTTAGCCTACTATCTGACTCTCCCCAAAAATGCACCATAAAACTTCCTCATCAGCTTAAAATCTCCACATTGCCTTGCATTATGAGGGCTCTTCTTCCTTCAGTAAGATTCTCAACTAGTCTTTCTGTTATATTTGTAAAATGAGATACCACATCAATGCTTTTAACCATCTGCTCATAGAGGCTGGAGTTTGTGTGCCACTACACTTTCTCCTAAGTGAGACTGAACTAAGATAATTGTCTTTATCTAGTCCAGAGCATAAAAAACCTCAGGTTTTCCTTCTCCTGCATAGACTTGCATAAACTTGATTCTGCCTATTGACTAACATCAATGGTAATTTTTTATTGCAAGCTTTAGCTGCAGAATACTCAGTTAAAAATGACCATAGTCTCAGGTATCACATTGTGTCATCTCTTCCTTTGAATGTCACAACTTGGATCCATTCATAGTAGCCTGTAGGCTTCAGCTCTCAGGATCTTCACTAAATATAGTAAGAATTTAGCTCCACCTATGTTTTGGAGACACCATGTCATCTGTGAATAACACAAAGTAAGGAACAATATTTTTTTTGGCCCTTAAAGAAGGAATTTTGAATGGATATTCAACAGGAGGGATTGGTACTGTGATATTCACTTACTGTGTTAAGGCAGAAGCATATGTTTTTTGGTTCGTCATTCATAGTCTAAATATGTGAGAATTCAAATACAGCCAAGCCAGATACTACCTTCTGGTAATTCAATATCAGCTTCCATATGGAATTCAATACATTTGCCAATAAAAGTTTATTTTAAAATTTATCTGCTAATAAGACTGCTCTCAAGGCAAAATCTACCCTGAATTGTTTTGCAGCTGTATTATTCTCCTTTTCTTTCCAATAATTTTATGCCTTTGTTTTTAAACAGAGCCAGGTTTTTCTGTAGTTAAGGTTAGCTCTGCTTGAACAATTTATTTTCAGCCCATTTTTTGCCATTTTTTAAATGTTTTTCTTGAGTCTTTTCAAAAGAATCTATGAACAGAACCATGCTTTTAAGCAACATTTCTTATAAAAAACTGCAACCAATTGTCTCTATATTCCCTGCTAAGCTGAAATATAACCGCTACCAACTATTCCATGAGCTGCTTGAAAGCTGGAATCTATATTTTAACTCCACTCTGGTAGGCACCATGTTTATTCTCAGCTGTGCACTGAATTGGGAAAATATAATCTTTCCTTAGGTCAACTTTTACTATAACCTCTCTACATAACATAAGCAGTATAAAAGTAATCTTCAAGTTTATGCATACAAATAATACATCGTTTTAACTACAATACTTAGGTAAAAGGCAATATCCTTGCTCCCAGTGTGAGTAGAGTTGCCATCATTTAAACATAGCTAGTCCATCACAGCACTTTCTCCAGAGTAAGTAGAATATATTGCAGCACCATAGGAAATCCCAGGTTGGAATCCACAGGAAATCCATAGGAAATCCCAGGTTGGAATCCATAGCAAATCCAGGAGAAGGCTCCAGGAAGACCTCATTGTGGCCTTTCAGTACTTAAAGCTGGCTTATAAAACAGATTGAGACAGACTTTTTGCAATAGAACAAGGTGTAATGGTTTTAAAGTAGAAAAGGGGGGATTTAGACTAGATACAAGGGAGAAATATTTTATGATGAGGGTGGTGAAACACTGGAACAGGTTGCCCAGGAAGGTGGCAGATGCCCCATCCCTGGAAACATTCAAGATCAGCTTGAACAGGGCTCTGAGCAATCTGATCTATTTGAAGATGTCCCTGCTCATTGCAGGGAGGTTGGGCTAGATGGCCTTTAATGGTGTTTTCCAGCACAAACCATTCTATGATTCTATGGTTCTAATGTGGTGCACCCAAAGTAAAATTTGTAGTGACCTAATTATTTTAATGAGCAACAAACGAAATTGAAGTATTTTACATGCAAACCTGTCAAATCTGTATCTTCATGAGTGTAGGTTGTTGTTTAAATCAGTCTATCAAAAAAATCAGAAAATTATTCAAAATAGAACAGGGTGCAAAGGGAATGAGGAGAATTGGGAGGATATTTTGTGTCCTTGGCCTAAGAAAGAATCAACTATCACCAAACCATTGTCAACACAGTCTTGTTTAACCTTTTCATAACAATATCCAACATTTGATTCTGCAACCTCCTTAAGCAATCTATTCTGTTTCATAACAGAATCCTTACAGTTAGAAAGGTTTTAGTTAACCAGTTATCCTTACTTCCACAATAGATGTGATACACCCTTCTTTGTAACATCTTGCTAGATACTTGAAGAATACGTATTCTCAAATATCTGAAACTTAATCATATTCTCCCTTGGTCCTTTTTCCTCATCCACACCTAATACTTTCTTGTTCCTAGACCTCTGCTCCAGTGCTTTCTGGGCTCTGTCAGCTGGTCTATCATTTAGAGACTGATACTGCTAGAAGCAGTCCTTTTCAGGTATTATATAGTGTTATAAATTCAATCACAATTCTATTAAGTGATATCTTCATGTAAATACATAACATCCATATGTACAGCTCACTTGGGTATATGCCAATATACTACATGCATATGCATTAAATGCAATATACTTATATGCTAATGTAAACATCTTTTATGGATTACTGGTAATGAATTTCTTTGCTGTTGTCAAGCTTTCAAGTGTAGCAGAAGAATTGGGAAGAAAGAATCAGCCAAACATTATGTGCCTATAAAGGTGACTTATAGTCTGAAAAGTGTCTTTTTGAAAATGCTGTTAAAGTTCTCCTTCAGGATCAATTGAGAAAGTTGTGGTTTGAAGGTAATTAATTACCTTGTGTAATCTGGACCTTACAAATTTAGTGATACTTAAGGGTATTATTTGTTTTTTCAGGTTTTATTATTGGCAGGTAAACATCTCTCATGACCTAAATGTTTGTTTCTAACTTGGACATATGGGAAATCAGCAATAAATTCATGGATGAAAAATCTAATGTCAGCAAACACTTTTGTTAAAGGAAGTGACCTGAGTTCAGCAGTAGCAGTCATTTTTCTCCTTCTTAGTAGCTGGTGCAGTGCTGTGGTTTTGACTTTCAGCCTGGGAACAGCGCTGATAACACCGATGTTTTTAGTTGTTGCTCAGTAACGTTTACTCTGACCAAGGACTTTCTCAGTCTCATACTTCGCCAGGGAGGAGGGGAAACCAGGAGGAAGCAGAGACAGGACACCTGACCCAAACTAACCAAAGAGGTATTCCATACCACAGCAGGTCATGCCCAATATGTAAACTGGAGGGAGTTACCCAGAAGGCCCAGATCACTGCTCGGGTTGGGCTGGATATTGGTAAGAGGGTGGTGAGTGGTTGTATTCTTTCCCGTTGTTATTCTCCTTATCATTATTACTATTGGTGGTAGCAGCAGTGGTTTGTGTTTTACCTTGGTTACTAAACTGTTCTTATCTCAACCCATGGGAGTTACATTCTTTTGATTCTCCTCCCCATCCCTCCAGGAGCAGGGGGACGAAGAAGCAGAACTGAGCTAGCAGCTGCGTGGTTCTGAGTTATCAGCTAGTAGTAAACCACAACAGGAAGGCAGTGCAGTGTCGTCTAACAACTGTGCCTGGCTTTAAATAGCAGCTCCCTTGCTAGAAGAAGGTTTCCCAGCATACTGCCCACACACAAAGTTTTCCAATGGCTTGATGGTTAAGGCTTTCGGGTCTAGAACCTGACAGATGTCTTTTGGAATCCAGATCGATGGGTATTTGACAAAGATCTGGAGCTATCACTTTGATGAAGGCTAGCAGCAGAAGCTGCCAAGAAAGTGAGTCTAAGTCTGAGCTATCATCCTGCCTGAGTAAGACTGACATTATCATCAATGAATCCATAAGGTAAAAGTAGAAATATGCCAAACAGTAGCTCTTGTAACAAAAACACAGGAGTGAGAACTGTGGGCAAGAGCCACCAAGGCAACTTATTATGAAAGATATTGCTGAAAAATGTTATCTCTGACACTAAAAAGAGGCGAAGCTATGCAAAAAGCAACAACTCTCTCCATAAGAAAAGAGGGTATCAGTGGCAGCTCATCTCGAGAGGTCTAAACGCTGTGCTGGGGCACGTGACTTTGTGAATAAATTGAAACTGTTAAAATTGGAATAAGAGGATGAGGTACAAATGCAATTAAGCAGCGCAAGTCAGACATTTTGTATTGTTCTTTTTCTGTCTTTCATACATAATGCAACAGAATTCTTAGCAGCTGAGCAGAAAAAACTGGAAGTATCTGTACCTTTAAAGGATGTTCCTACACAAAAGATCAATATTGAGTAACATCTGCACAACTTCTGGGCCTGAAAACAGCTATATTAATGTGAAACTGTCCTTGAGTTAGCTAGATTTGCTGGCAGCCTGGGCTTGCTAGTTCAGACACAAGGAGGTTCCACTAAGATGAATGCCTTTTGGCATCAGAAAAACTTTTTGTTGCAAACATGTGGATGTTCCAGCCTGTTTAAAATGATCAGTGTATCAAGTTCCATGTGCAACATGTAGATATGCCCATGCCCACAAATTGCAGCAGCTTTAGTCCCATCCAGGGAGAGGACAGGGATATAAGCTCTACCACTTTTGCTAGAAATTCTGTTTAGAAGCCCTCATAATGTTAAATACTTCACCTGAATTTGATAACAATTTCAACTTCATATCTAAATTCAATCTTCACTAATCAATGCCTTCAGGGTTAAATCTTATTGGTAATAGTGAAGAAAAAATAACAGTAGCATCATGTGTTTATACATTAATGCATACAGAAGTACACATGTATACATAATATCATGCCTGACAAGTGAAATGTTGTGCATCTTCCCTTCCTTCTATTCCTTTTCTCTAATTCACTCATGATGCCCTACTCGCAATTTATATACCCTGTAGTGAGAAAACAGTAGTGATTATTATTGAAGCACTCACAAAGTATACAAGAAATTTGTATACTGAGACAATTCTTCACCACTTTCCTTTTTTATCAGTGTAGGAGATGTTCCAATGATTCAGACTGCAGTCGATCCATGCCAGGAGTTATCTCTCGATCTGTGACTACAAAACCCAAGAACAATAGGACCTATGATGACATAAGTCTCTAAATTTGGATAGAGAGGAAAGTTATACAGAAAAATACATGCTAAATGGCAAGTATATCCTTTAGAGAGCCAATGTCGTATGTTGTATGTGATTTCATAAAAGGCTTGCATTAGCAATAGTCCAAACATCCTAAGCTGTAGATATGGTACTCTATGAAGTTACCAATACCTGCTTCTCCTGAATTGCTTCAAATGGTCTTTTCCCAAACCCATTTATAGTTATAAAATTTTCCATCTTCCTATTAAGTTTAAATGCCAAACTACTTTGAGCATACCAACAAACTTCCTTCTCTTACACAAAATAAGTGTTTTAGCATGGACACTCTAAAAATTTCATTATGGTACAGTGCTACAGGAAAACAATAAGGAGTCAAGTTGCTTATTCTCTTGGTTAGGCTGTCTGAGTTTCTAATAATGTCATACAATATTAACATAAGTCCTATACATCACATCAGCAAGGCAGTAGAATGAAAATCCATGCCTGCAGTCTCCGACCCATTAAGTTCTTCTGATGAGATCACTCCTGATTACAGAAGTAGCACACTGTGTCTGAGTCCCCTTCCACAGTCAGGTGGTCAAGACCTACCACTGCTTGCTCTTCACTAGCATCTTGCTGTTTACTCAGCATCCTTCTTCTCTTTCTTAGTATTGCCTGCAGAACAGACTGTCCAGAACAGCAGTGCAGGGAGCTTGTTTTAACCCTTCCACCCAGACTGTTGTGTGATTTCAGACAGGTCAGAAGGCTCTGCCTAACATGCAGACACTCTCTGCCTGTTTAACACTTCGGCTCTATCAGCTAGTTGAGGTACATGTAGACAAAATGACAATATTCATCTCTTGATGCTCGAATTCACCTGCAGGTGGAATAGAGCACAGCAAAATAGTGATATCACACCTATGTGCAACTGCTTTACTGTGTATTACAATATCCTACATTTGTGTTTGCTTTATGTCTTCTCTGCTCTTGTCCACCTTCATTTGTCATGTTGCCAGAAAAGAGAAGAAAGAACCAGCATACTGGCAAATTTCCAGGTTGGAAAACTACAGTCTGACTACCTATATTCCCCAGATGGCTTCAGCTGGACAAGCTTTTTTACCCTTTTTTTTACAAACATTACTTGCAGTGCTGGTGCAGAAGTTTTGCTGCATTTCCTGCTGAGAAAGGACTTTCTGGAAAAGTGCATGAGGGACACTTAGAAATGAGAAGAGCTATAGCAGACCATGATCATAGAATCATAGATAGTTAGGGTTGGAAAGGACCTTAAGATCATCTAGTCCCAGCTCCCCTGCCAGGCGCAGGGACACCTCACACTAAACCATCCCACCCAAGGCTATGTCCAGCCTGGCTTTGAACACCGCCAGGGATGGAGCATTCACAATTTCCCTGGGTAACCCATTCCAGTGCCTCACCACCCTCACAGGAAAGAATTTCTTCCTCATATCCAATCTAAACTTCCCCTCTTTAAGTTTGAACCCGTTACCCCTTTTCCTATCACCACAGTCCCTAATGAAGAGTCCCTCCCCAGCATCCCTATAGGCCCCCTTCAGATACTGGAAGGCTGCTATGAGGTCTCCACGCAGCCTTCTCTTCTCCAGGCTGAACAGACCCAACTTTCTCAGACTATCTTCATACGGGAGGTGCTCCAGTCCCCTGATCATCCTCGTGGCCCTCCTCTGGACTTGTTCCAACACTTCCATGTCCTTTTGATGTTGAGGACACCAGAACTGTACAGAGGACTCCAAGTGAGGTCTCACAAGAACAGAGTAGAGGGGCAGAATCACCTCCATCGACCTGCTGGTCACGCTGCTTTTGATGCAGCCCAGGATACGGTTGGCTTTCTGGACTGTGAGCGCACACTACTGGCTCATGTTCATTTTCTCATCAACCAACACCCCCAAGTCCTTCTGCACAGGGCTTCTCTGAATCTCTTCTCTGCCCAACCTATAGCTGTGACTTAGATATGCTCTACCAGATTCTAGGAGTTAGGCCTTGTTAAAAGCGTATGTTTCTATGCTTTTATGCCCTTATGCTGAGGAAGGCAAAATGAGAAAGCAATTCTTAACAGCAATTTATTTAACAAACATGAATCTCTTTCTACCCCAATTTTTCCAGGAATGCTTCATATGTACCTATTGTGTAGGATTATTCATTGCAGAATTCAAGACTAATTCTAGGTCTTCAGCTTATTTATAAACACTGAAGTTTTCAAAGCTCTAGAAGTGTTGCCTGGTTTTGTCTGAGTCTACAGATTACTGCCTGTTTCTGTTCCTTCATTATGATGGAGTAAGTCTTAAAGTCAGGTTTCCAGAGCTAATGGTCATGTTCACAAAATCATAATTTTCTTCTTATGATTTGCCTTCAGTTTTTCCACCAGGAAAAAGAACTTTTTCCCATATATCCCTGCTTGCAAGCTCATTTGTCAGAATACCTAAAAAGAACATGTGAATATTTTAAATGCTGCCTTGGGCTGTGTTTGTTCCTGTGGTCTGCACCTAGCTCTGAGAAAGCAACAGGAAAGAAAGATACTCCACAGTGGAAAAAAAAAAAAAATCGTAGGAAGGCAAGCATAGCAGTCTGAGACTTTGGCTAGCGTGTTCACCATCAGTTCACCATCAGTTCTTTCCTTTTTTGTGCAGTTGAAGAGAGAAAACTGTATGGAACTCAGTATCATAGGCTATGTAAATACTTGATTCTGCAAAAGCCGGAGAACAGCATGTTTTTTTCTGTGTCTAGAGAAAGAAATCACTTTACCGTCCATTACAGATGCTGCCTGTTTCTCTGCTGCTACATAGGGGTGGCCCAGAGTCCTGCTCCAGAAGCTGTAATTATATTTGGATAGCTTGGGGTTTTAAGCAAACATAGAACTGTAGGAACTGGGGATCTACAGAAACCACTGGTTGATATTACATTGGAAAGAGTGTTTTGAAAATCTAGATCTATAGAAGAGAGCCACAAAGTCAGAGGTCATGGGACTAAGTTCATTGCAATTGGCAAGTCCCTGCAGTTGGGAAAGCAGCTGCTATTCTGAAGGTACAGCTAATGAAGAAGGTAGCGGCCCAATTTGTGCTGCACATCAACATGTCACCTGCTGCTCTTTGCCTCCACTTTCCCAACAGAAAACAGCATAACCATTAAAGTCTTGGACCCGCCTTCCAAGAAGCTCCATAATCTTGGCATAAGTCAGAAGACCAACATTAATAGGGCTTCTTATACAAGCTACATTTCCTCAGAACATTGGTGCTATTATCAAAAACTTTTTTATTCTTTAATTATTCAGAAACAAAACAACATAAAAGGGCAGGAGGCATTTATGATTAGGAGCATTTCACTTAATTACTTCATAGCACACTTTGCAAACACTGGGATCAATCTAGCTATAAGGGCAGCAAACTGAAGACTGGGCTGTTGGCAGAAAGGACAGGGTGAAACCTCTCACCTCTAGAGGTCTTTCAAAAACGTAGTTTTGATGATGAAGAAATAACAAGAAAATGTAATGTGTGGTCAACAACAACTGACTGATTTAGTACTTCTAGCACTTTGACACCTATATTTTCAGAAGTCACCTATCAGATAGCTATATATAATATACTATATACAATATATAGATAGCTAAATACAATAGCCCTGTCTATACCAGGTTTTTCATCGAGCCTAGTGTTAGTTACCACTTGTTCAGCTTTTTTCCTACTAAAAGGACCATATTAAAATTTCTGTGAATAGCAGACAAACAAATTCTGTCTTCCTGGTTTTGGTGTCCTAAGCAAAATCTGCTGATTTCAGTGGAAACAATAAACTTGATCTCAGAGATGCAACTGCATTACCATGAGGGAAGTGAAGACTGCTTCCACAGCTGCAGACCCAACACCATGGTTTAAACCCAGCAGTAAATTTGCCACGATGTCCTTAGCTCAACAGCCCCCCCTCCTTCCTCCTGGAGGGATGGGGAGGAGAATCAAAAGAATGTAACTCCCATGGGTTGAGATAAGAACAGTCCAGAAACTAAGGTATAACACAAATCACTACTGCGACCACCAATAATAATAATGATAAGGGAAACAACAAGGGAAGAGAATACAACTGCTCACCACCCGCCAACCGATACCCAGCCCAACCCAGCAGTGATCTCACTCTTCTGGGATGACTGCCCTCAGTTTATATATTGGGCATGACCTGCTGTGGTATGGAATACTCCTTTGGTCAGTCTGGGTCAGGTGTCCTGTTTCTGCTTCCTCCCGGCTTCCCTTCTTCCCTGGCAGATCATGAGGCTCAGAAAGTCCTTGGTCAGACTAAACATTCTAAGCACTAGCTAAAAACATCGGTGTTATCAGCTCTGCTTCCAGGCTGAAAGTCAAAACCACAGCACTGCACCAGCTACTAAGGAGAAAAATGACTGCTGTTGCTGAACCCAAGACACCCAAGACAGCATTGCAAATGCAGAAAGGCTTATCACATGAATGCTAGGAGGGGATCTCCCTCATACTGCTCCCTTCACCAGTACACCTTTGCCTGTGTGTAGTCAGGTTTATTTATTTTCTGAGTTGTTGCCTATATGTATTTATTGACACAGACATCTATTGCTGAGGAATGTATTGAAAAGTAATATTACTTATTAATTAATTATTAAGTTTTGCAGAAAAGCTTAGACCAGTCAGTCTCACCTCTGTGTCTGGCAAATTCTTGGAGCAGATTCTCCTGGAAGGCATGCTAAGGCGCATGAAAAACAACCAGGGGCTTGGTGACAGCCAACATGGCTTCACTAGGGGGAAATCCTTCCTGAACAATTTGGTGGCCTTCTATGATAGCGCTATGCAACTGATAGACAGGAGCAGAGCAGTTGACATCATCTACCTGGACTTGTGCAAAACATTCGACACTGTCCTGCATGACATCCTTCTCTCTAAATTGGAGAGTCATCAATTTGACAGGTGGACCACTCGGTGGATAAAGAACTAGCTGGATGGCCACACGCAAAGAGTTGCACGCAGTGGCTCAATGTCCAGCTGGAGACCAGTAACGAGTGGTGCCCCTCATGGATTGGTGTTGGGACCAGCCTTGTTCAGCATCTTTGTTGGTGACATGGACAGTGGGAATGAGTGAGTCCTCAGCAAGTCTGCCGATGACACTAAGCTGTGTGGTTTGTTTGATACGATGGAGGGAAGAAATGAGGGACCTTGACACACCTGTGTGGTGGGCTGATGGCAACCTCATGAAGTTTAACCATGCCAAGTGCAAGGTCCTCCACATGGGTTGGAGCAATGCCAGGCACAGCTCCAGGTTGGGCAAAGAAGAGATTCAGAGCAGCTCCGCAGAGAAGGACTTGGGGGTTTTGGTTGATGAAAAAATGAACATGAGCCAGCAGTGTGCACTCACAGTCCAGAAAGCCAACCCTATCCTGGGCTGCATCAAAGGGAGCAGGGCCAGCAGGTCAAAGGAGGTGATTCTGCCCCTCTACTCTGCTCTTGTGAGACCTCACTTGGAGTCCTCTGTACAGTTCTGGTGTCCTCAACATCAAAAGGACATGGAACTGTTGGAACAAGTCCAGAGGAGAGCCATGAGGATGATCAGGGGACTGGAGCACTTCCCGTATGAAGATAGGCTGAGAAAGTTGGGGCTGTTCAACTTGGAGAAGAGAAGGTTGCGTGGAGACCTCCTAGCAGCCTTCCAATACCTGAAGGGGGCCTATAGGGATTCTAGGGAGGGACTCTTCATTAGGGACTATAGTGATAGGACAAGAGGTAACGGGTTCAAACTTAAACAGGGGAAGTTTAGACTGGATATAAGGAAGAAGTTCTTTACTGTGAGGGTGGTGAGGCACTGGAATGGGCTGCCCAGGGAAGTTATGAATATTCCATCCCTGGCAGTGTTCAAGGCCAGGCTGGACAGAGCCTTGGGTGACATGGTTTAGTGTGAGGTGCCCCTGCCCATGGGAGGGGACTTGGAACTAGATGATCTTAAGGTCCTTTCCACCCTAACTATTCTAAAAAGACCTTGGTGGACACCAAGTAGAACATGAGCCAACAATGTGCCCTTTTGGACAAGAAGGGTAACAGTGCCTTCAGCTGTATTAGGAGGAGTGTTGCCTGCAGGTCAAGGGACCTGATCCTTCTTCCCCCCTGTTTAGGATTGGTGAGGTCACTCTTGGAGTACTGTGTCCAGTTCAAGTCTCTCCGTATAACAGAGATGTGGACATACATAGAAATATAGAATCACAGAATCATAGAATTGTTTAGGTGGAAAAAGCCTTTAAAGATCATCGCATTCAACCGGTAACCTAACAGAGCGAAGTCCACCACTAAGCCGTATCCCTGAGTGTCACATCTACATGTTCGTTAAATTCCTTCAGGGATGGTGACTCAATAACTTCCTTGTGCAGCCTTTTCCAAACCTTAACAATCCTTTCAGTGAAGGCATTTTCCCTAATATCCAATCAAAACTTTCCTTGATGCAGCTTGAGGCCATTTCTTGTCCTGTTTCTTACTGCTTGGTAGAAGAGACCACCACTCACCTCGCTACAACCTCCTTTTAGGTAGCTGTAGAGAGCGATAAGGTCTCCCTTGAGCTTTCTTTTCTCCAGGCTAAACAACCCTAGTTCCCTCAGCCTCACATACTGGAGGCAGTGCAGCAAAGGGCCACAGAGATGATAAAGGAACTGGAGCTTCTCTCTTACGAGGAAAGGCTGAGACAGCTGGGACTGTTAAGCCACGTTAAGAGAAGGCTCAGAGAAGTAGACCAATTTGCTCTATATCACTCAGGCAGCCAAGTAAAGCCTAGCGTGACTAAGAGCATTTGACAGGTGATGCCTCACCAAGGCAGACTGTCATTCCCAGAGAATACAGAAAACTTCTACGAGCTCTTCATTGAATTTATGGACACATTAAAAGTACTTCAAAGTCTTTCCCCATAGCATCCATAGCACAGCTTCTATTCTGGCCACAAAGTTAGCTCCGTATATTTAGAACTGCTCCGCACTTAGCTTTTAATCTAGTTCAAATACATTTTGGAAATGTGTGGAGAACTCCACTAGCTGTGGCAAAGGTCATCTGGAAAGAGAATACATTGTAGGAAGAGTTATACGGGCTAATCCACTGGAGGCTGAGAGTCCTCTGTCCCTTGTCACCTGAAGATAAAAGTAGAGTTGAGAGATAGCTCAGAGCCACAGTGCAAACTATTATTTGAGAACCTGCAAGACAGTAGGTGAAAGTGGGGATTGTACAATCCAGCCCTCAGAGTATAAAAAAGTCACAGCAGGGTTATTTTAAGAGAGGGTGGAGTTGTACTACTTCTGCTTTTTAACTGACACAAAAGTTTTCAAGATAAATGTGGAGAATTGCTTTTAAATAATGACCTGTAATGGCATGTTCTTCAGGATTATACTATAAAAATTATATTTGAATACCTGTATAAGGATCCTATTCATATTAAACAACCAAATGACCCAAAAGAGAAGACTGCGTGCAACTGATGCATCAGTTTATGCAAATTGCTTCTCCCAAGCTTGGAATCCAGCCATTTTGACACAGAGACACAGCATCTCTCTGTCAGCTCCCTGGAGCAGCACACTAAAATTCAGGGGAAAAAAAAAAAACAAAAATGCCATAGCTGTCACCAGCTGCACAGGGAATCTGAAAGACAGGCTCTTGGCAACACTAGTAAGAATTTAGGCTGGCACATGAGGTCAAATGATCTTAGAAAATCAGTGCCAAAACTAGTTTTACATATCATCTAAAAGATAATGATCTAAATTCATCCGTTCCTGGAGATGAGCCTGGCATTATGACTGCGGAATGACTGTTGCAGGCTTTCTGGATGACAACACAACCTCTAGCTCCTCTTACAGCTGCCTGATTATATTTTTGGTCTAATAGATACATTATTTTACATGCTGCAGGATATGAGCAACAAGCTGAGGGATAGAGAGACCTTGTCTGGTCCATTACATTTCCTGAAATCCTTTCTGTCTCACAGACAGCTGCTTGTACCTATACAGAAGATTTTGTGATCATATTACATTGATTCTGCTGAGTAGTAACTGGATGCATTGCACTTTGAATTCTTCTGAATATCCTCACAGAAGAGTGGTATGTGGATCCTGGAGGCTTGTCATTCCTCTGTTTTCCTATGGCCATCAAATGGCCTTAAATTTGGAGCATGAAAAATATTATCCCTCTGCTGCATGTCCAATGTCTCTGCCACATCATGGAATGTATAAACTATCTTTCTTTCATCAAGTGTTTTTTCATGGTAGCTTGGTGTTGACCATTATTCTGGATTACCAGAAATCAGGGCAGAAATATATGGTTACTAACAACAAGATCATACCACTGACCCCATTTCAGCAAAGCACTAAGATACAGTACTAGGCAAGGCACAAGAGCAGTGATTTATACTAAGAATGGAACTCGGCAAAAGGGATGCTTAGAAAGAAATATGAAGCTGTTGTGACCAATTTTCAGTGAAAAAAATAAATGGTACCATTATATCCTCTTGATCTCTCTTTTCAGGATGAAGGGACTGCTGTTGACATCAGCATGTCTTAGCTGAGATCCTGAGAAAAATTTTAAAATACATAACAAATTCATTTGAAGCTACAACAGAAATAAATACACTCTTGGTCTTGTAGAATCTGAACATTGCAGTTTGCAACCCATCTTGGGTTCGTTTAATTAAGGAAACAAGGTTCTGTACCAAGGATCCCTGTCTTACTACTTATATGCTTTTCCTAATTATCAGATCTTAAAAATAAATTTTTTTTAGATTTACTTTCTGCAGAAACCTCCTCATAAACAGACATATGGGAAAAAATCATGCAGTGATAAACAGGCAGTGATGCCTGAATTTGTTTCAGTAGTGTAGATTGTCACTGAAAACTCAATGGAGCACCAGGAGAGAGGGAATGAATCATAGAATCATAGAATCAACTAGGTTGGAAAATACCTTTAAGGTCATCAAGTCCAGTCATTACCACAGGACTGCCAAGACCACCACTGAACCATGTCACTGAGGACCTCATCTACACATTTTTTGAACACCTCCAGGGACGGCAATTCCACCATTTCCCTGGGCAGCCTGTTCCAATGCCTGAGCACCCTCTCTGTGAAGAATTTTTTCCCAGTATTCAATCTAAACCTCCCTGGTGCAGCTTGAGGCTGTTTCCTCTTGTCCTATTGCTTGTTACCTGGGAGAAAAGACTGATGCTCCATCTCACTACAACCTCCTTTTAGGTAATTGTAGAGAGCAATAAGGTCCCCCTCAAGCCTACTTTTCTCCAGACTAAACAACCCCAGTTCTCTCAGTTGTTCCTCATAGGATTTATGCTCCAGACCCTTCACTGGCTCTGTTGCCCTTCTCTGGACCCGCTCCAGCACCTCAATGTCTTTCTTGTAGTGATGATCCAGAACTGAACATAATATTCAAGGTGCAGCCTCACCAGTGCCAAGTACAGGGGGATGATCACTGCCCTAGCACTGCTGTCTACACTATTTTTGGTACAGACCAGGGTGCCATTGGCCTTCTTGGCTGCCTGGACACACACTCTCTCATGTTCAGTGGCCATCAATGAGCAACCCCAGGTCCTTTTCCTTCAGGCAGCTTTCCAGCCACTTTTCCCCAAGCCTGTAGCATTGTATGGGGCTCTTGCAGCTCAAACGTAGGACCTGGCACTTTGCCTTGTTGAACTTCATACCATTGGTCACAGCCCATTGATCCAGCCTCTCCAGATCCCCCTGCAGAGCCTTCCAGTCCTTCAGCTGATCAACACTCCCAGCCAACTTGGTGTTGTCTGCAAAGACATGGTTAAGATCATTTAAACGATCAGAAATTCGTATCACTTTTAATTTGTTTTGTTTTAAAATCTAAAATGATCACTCAGTGCAGCAAAACCAAGATTACAGTTTCAGCCAGCCCATACTGTCATCTATTTTAACCCATTTAATAATGTTGGATTGCTTCTATCTATCTTTAGCAGCATGACATAACAGCTCCTCATTAGACCCTGAAAATACAAAGCCACAATCTGAGTCAAAGCAAGTCACAGTTCATGAGGCGTTTTGACATCCATGTCAGTCACTGAAATCAAAAAACTTCAGTTGAAATTGAAAGAATGACCACTGCTAATTCAAGTTCTTAACAACAGATCTTCATCAGCAAAAAAAAGATCTGTATCAGTGGGAACAAGGAGGAGAGTAGGAGGGGGCATCTTCTGACTGAACTAATGGAATGTTCTAAGATTGAACAGTGTTGGTTGTTGTAAGCCCCTGAAATCAGCTCGCAGTAGTCTTTGCTAGATTGCCAGAGACAACTTTGAATCCCCAACTGGATGTGGACTGGGCACACCACAGAGTGAGGTGACCCCTCACTCTTCGTTCTGCTACGGGCAGAGTGTGAGACTGCTGCTAGTGTGAGACTGGTGCTGAAATGATAAAAACTAGCAAATCTGTGAGTCCCTAGTTAGAAGAAGCAGTAACAGACATCTACGCTTTGTCCTTCTCGCACCAGGCAGATACAGCATACGCAGATACATTCAGTGAATAGCACCATCTCCTCTTGTTCCCTGTTTTTCCAGGGCTGACCTTTCCAACTCTATCAGCAAGCAAATTGTGTGAGTTTTGCACACAAATTGGTGGAAGTTACCTCGTTGTCCTCTTTACACCACTTCCCTGTTAACACCTCTTATGCACGGGTTCAAACACAAACAGCTCCAGAACCCCGAGAGAGTCCAGTGAAAACCAAGATTTGGGTGTATCAAGCTCATCTACCTGCTGGGCAAATCTTTAGTACTTAGAGATCCCGGTTCCTACAGTGTTGAGACATGCTGGCTACATGTAAAGCATCTGGGAACATTCCCAGGCGCTAGAACTCAACTATCCATGCTAGGGAACTATTAAAACATTGCCTGCTACAATTTTGGCAGGTCACAGCTAACTCTTTCCCAAGGACAGCTCATTCCAGGGACGTTTCCCAATAAGCAGTTAGCACACAGCCAGCCTGTTTAGGACTTTACGAGAGTTTGTTAGCATGGTCAATGGGCCATTGTGCGCCAATTGGCCTAATTCCTGGGAATGTTTAAAATTATAGTTTCTTTTTCAGACAATGTTGCAGCTCATCACTGCCAAAAGGGGAGGACTTGTCCTTTCTCTTGACTACATGAGCCTACCCCCTCCTTTATACCAGTTCTGGTGCCTGTCAAGTCCTTTTCTGAGCCAATTCAACTCCACAACCTGCAGAAAAACATTTACTTTCTTTTGCTAGTCCAGGCAATTGCTTATTAAGGAATTTGAATTGGGTCACTGCTGAGCCTGGCAAACACCAAAGCCAGCTTCAGAAAGGCATGGATGTGTCTGGAAAGAGGGAAAGGGTGAAACAGCAGGGTGGAGCAGGATCTCACCCCAACAAAATCTCTCTAGTGAGCAGGATCTCTCTAGTGCCAACGATGAATTAGGCTGTGCCTTGTAACTACACTTCATGTGACTTACTGAAATGAATTTAGACTGTATTCCAAGAGCAGTTTGAGCTAATGTGAGCTATCACTGCTGCTGAAAGTGAAGAGTCTCCTTGGTGGCCTCTTTTGATCTGCTAATTTCCCATATCTCTTCCCTCCATTGTGCCAGCACAGTAGTGTATATGGATAGCAGTGAGTGAGCTGGATCACGGAAATTATCATCAGGAAAAAAAGTTAGTCGTTACTTGCTCTAGTTCACAGCATGGTCACAAATGCTAATGCCAAAATGTGATCTCAAGTGAGGTGGGCAGATTATCAGATTAAAATAAAAGGTGGAACAGCAGTGCCACGGTTCATCAGCTTAACCTGCTTATGGAACTGCAGTATTGCATAGCTCAAGAGGCATGTGCATATCTAAAAACCTCAAGAAGGTATTCAGATTAAACAATGGCAGATTGATCATCATATCTGAAAAATCATGGCAGTCAGGTGAAGCTCCTGACGACTAGAAAAAGGGTAACATAGCCCCCATTTTCAAGAAGGAGAAAATGGATGATCCAGGGAAATTCAGGCCAGACAGTCTCACCTCTGTGCCTGGCAAAATCTTGGAGCAGATTCTCCTGAAACGCATGCTGAGACATATGAAAAACAACAAGGTGGTTGGTGACAGCCAGCATGGCTTCACTAAGGGGAAATCCTGCCTGACCAATTTGGTGGCCTTCTATGATGGCGCTATGCAACTGATGGACAGGAGCAGAGCAGTTGACATCATCTACCTGGACTTGTGCAAAGCGTTTGACACAGTCTCACATGACATCCTTGTCTCTACGTTGGAGAGACATCAATTTGATAGGTGGACCACTAGGTGGAGAAAGAACTGGCTGGATGGCCGCACGCAAAGAATTGTGCTCAATGGCTCAAAGTCCAGTTGGAAACCAGTAATGAGTGGTATCCCTCAACGATCAGTGTCAGGACTAGTCTTGTTCAACATCTTTGTTGGTGACATGGACAGTGGGATTGAGTGCGTCCTCAGCAAGTTTGCCGATGACACCAAGCTGTGTGGTTCGGTTGATATGTTGGAGGGAAGGAATGCTATTGAGAGTGACCTTGACACGCTTGTGAGGTGGGCTGATGCCAACCTGATGAAGTTTAACCATGCCAAGTGCAAGGTCCTCCACATGGGTCAGAGCAATGCCAGGCACAGCTACAGGTTGGGCAGAGGAGAGATTCAGAGCAGCCCTGTGGAGAAGGACTTGCGGGTGCTGGTCAGTGAGAAACTGAGCATGAGCACAGTGCATGAGTATGAGCAGCAGTGTGCACTCGCAGCCCAGAAAGCCAGCAGTATCCTGGGCTGCATCAAGAGGAGTGTGACCAGCAGGTCAAGGGAGGTGATCCTTCCCCTCTACTCTGCCCTTGTGAGACCTCACTTGGAGTACTGTGTGCAGTTCTGGTGTCCTCAACATCAAAAGGACATGGAACTGCTGGAACAAGTCCAGAGGAGGGCCACGAGGATGATCAGGGGACTGGAGCGCCTCCCGTATGAAGATAGTCTGAGAAAGTTGGGGCTGGTCAGCCTGGAGAAGAGAAGGCTGCGTGGAGACCTCATAGAAGCCTTCCAGTATCTGAAGGGTGCCTATAACTATGCTGCGAAGGGACTGTTCATGAGGAACTGTAGTGATAGGACAAGAGGCAATGGGTTCAAACTTAAACAGGTGAAGTTTAGATTTGATATGAGGAAGAAGTTTTTTACTGTGAGGGTGGTGAGGCACTGGAATGGGTTGCCCAGGGAAGTTGTGAATATTCCACCCCTGGCAGTATTCAAGGCCAGGTTGGACAGAGCCTTGAGCTACATGGTGTAGTGTGAGGTGTCCCTGACTGTGGCAGGGGGGTTGGAACTAGATGTTCTTAAGGTCTTTTCCAACCCTAATTATACCATGATTCTAAGGTGGTGGTTAGAGGGGAAAAAGTATCCTAAATGTAGGTAAGGGTTCAAATATTATTGTAAAACCAAAGACAGCTTATACAGATCTCCTTCTGATTTTTTTTTTCTGTTCTAAAAGTTGTGTTTTCCTAGCATCATTAGCTGTCAGAACGTATTAAAAAAAAAAATAAATTTCTATAATTAAGTTGAACTCAACAGTGTATGAGGCTCAAATAATTTCATTTGTTGTTTTGTTCATTATGACAATCCAGAAATAGCGAATACAAACAGATTTTTGGTGCAATAACTGAATTCATCCTAGTGTGTTGTAACGTATTTATTTCAAGCATGCCTTCTTTCAAAGTATATTCTGAAAACACAAGTGGGAAGAGGCAGTGGAAGAGAAGCATTAACTTTCTATTGCTGTCAGACCAATCTAATTTGTAGTATCCCTTACTACTAATTGCCTAAATAAATTGCATTTTGCAGCACAGACAGGAGCCATATTAGATTTTTGGAATTCTGATCCTACTCCAGAATGTCTCATGAAGAAGTTTTCATTACACACTTGTGTAGGCTTTTTAATGGCTCTAAGCAGCTAATTAAGTTATTCTAACAGGAATAACATCTACCACACAAAAAGTCTTCTAGTGGTTTTGTTTGGTTGTAAGTCTCTTATATAGCTTTTTCACTGGGAGTTTTAAGACTTCAGAAAATGATGATGCTACTATTTGTTAACTTTTTAATTTTTTCCCAATCTCTTTCCTCTCAATGACCTTCACAGGCTATCTCAGAATAACCAGTACAAAACAATACAGTTCTGTTGATCCAGCTTGCACTGTTCTGATTTACACCAGTTGGGAAACTATCAAGGATAATTTTCCAGTGTTTGCCCCCAGCAGTGTGCTATTAATTGTGTCATTCACCACTACTGCAACTGCAACTGTGATGCAACTGCTTTGGAAATAGAGCTGAGCTCAGAGATTTCACAGCACTGATCAATATGCGCTTTAATTACCTTGACCAGTTGAGAGAGATTTGAACAAGTAAAAATCTGTAAACAGAGGCAATACCACTTGTTGATCCATCCAATAAAACTGGGGGGAAGGTGAAAAAAACCGAGGCAGGAAAGTTCTCTGAAGTAAAAGCCTTCTTCAAGCCCTCTTTAAGCCAATCATTTACACAGTTTAGCTATGTGATTGGATTTGGATGAGATTCCTGCATACAAAGTCTTTCATATCACGGTATCAACCATTTCCCATGGCACGCCTAATAACAACTCGGTGTTTGAAACGGCATTCCTATATGGAGACTAGTACTACTGTAAAAAACACGATTCAAAGTAACAGAATCAGTGTTTGCATTTATATTTTTGAAGATCAGAACCCAACACGATTCCTTTCCTATTTTTATTTTCTTTTCTTTCTTTTAATTTTTTTGCCATTTCTGAAATTCCCTACATCCAGCTTTCCCTCCATTTCTGAGATAGTTTATCAGTGTCTTCCTCTTTGGACAGTTGCATTCGCTAGCCCAGCTGAGCGTGCACCCAGAATTGAAAGTAATTCAGTTTTGCCGGATATGTTGTGAAAAAGAGGGAAGAGTCTTACAAACATTACAATGGGCTCAGCAGCGTGCTTATTGTATTTGTCTTTATGCATGCATTGCCTTCCTGCTGAGATCATTTCTCTTAATTATTTATGCATATAAAAATAATCTCTAACAGTAACTCTAACAGCAAGTAATTCTAGCAGTTCTACCAGAAAGCACCACTTGGAGCCTGTCTCAACACAGCTCACCAGATGTTCTGCAGCAGCACCTGCCGAGCCCTTCGATCACTGCCTGCACTCCTGCTGCTGTGAAGGTTCAGACGAGGGTGAAGGATAACAGCTCCTCATATTTATTAACTTGCAAAATAAGTGCAATCAGGTTTACAGACTATCTGAGAATTGCTTAGCTGGGGCTGAAACATAGTCATATCTGAGCAGCAGTGACTATTTAATAGTAGATAACGTAACTGTGGATTAAGACAGGAAGATGAATAACATTATCACCAACTTGAATGAATAAGTGAATTTACTGGGTACAGACGAGCTATCCAAGCTGAAACTGATCCAGGACATTAGATTTAACACTCTAAGAAAAAAGTCAACAGATCCTCACTTGTGGTAACTATTCAGCATGTAATCTGATGTCAGAGTTTTTGAAGATATGCCAGGCATACACAGAATCATAGAATAGTTTGGATTGGAAGTGACATTAAAGACAATCTAGTTCCATCCTCCCTGTTATGGAAAAGGTCACTTTCCACTAGAACAGGTTGCTCAAAGCCCTCTCCAACCTGGCATTGAACACTGCAAAGGATGGGGCATCTACAACTTCTCTGAGCAAACTGTTACAGTGCTTCACCACCCTCACAGTAAGAAATTTCTTCCTAATAGCTGATCGTAATCTACGCTTTTACAGTTTAAGGCCATTACTCCCTTTCCTATCACTACATGCCCTTGTAAAAAGGCTCTCTCCAGCAATCAAAATTGTTAGGCAAAATTTACCCTTAGTTGGTTATATTGGCAGTCACCAGTCACATCCTTATTTTCCATGTGCCTTAGCATAGTTTCCAAGTGGATCTACTCCACGATCTTGCTGGGAACTGAGGTGACACTGACCAGTCTGTGGTTCCCTGGGTCTTCCTTTTTTCTCTTTTTAAAAATGGTGGTTATGTTTCCCCTTTTACAGTCAGTGGCTTTGGTGTTCACACCAGACTGCCATAGCTCGCAAATATGATGGATAGTGGCTTAGCCCCTTTATCCACCAGTTCCCTCAGGACCTGTGGATGCATCTCGTGAGATCCCATGGACTTGTGCACCCTCAGGATCTTTAGATGTTCTTGAACCTGACCTTCTCCAGCAGTGGATGGTTCTTTATTCTCCCAGTCCCTGCCTTTGCTTTCTGTGACTTCAGTGGTACGACTGGAGCACTTGCAAGTGAAGATCAAGGCGAAAAAGCCATGGAGTACCTTAGCCTTCTCCATATCGCAGATAACCAGGTCTGCCATTTCCTTCTGGAGGGGGCCCAGATTTTACCTAGTCTTTATTTTACCACCAATGAACCTAGAGAAGCTTTTCCTGTCGAGCTTGATGTCTCTGGCCAGATATAGTCTTATCAGGCCTTCTGTTTTCCCAACCTCACATCTGGCTATTTTAACAATTAATCTGTATTCCTCCCAGGCTACCTGTCCTTGCTACCCTCTGTAGGCTTCCTTTTTGTGTTTGTATGTCCAGGAACTCCTCACTCATCCATGTAGGCCTCCTGGCAGTTTTGCCCGAAGAAGTTAAGAGAGCACATGAAATGCAAATGTAATGATAATCAGACAGTTTCTATAAAATCGAAAGTAAAAATAGAATGCAAAAGTATTCCACACTTCCTGCTTATTAAGAATGTTGCAGTAAAGAGAAATTTTATTAGAATATCTGTTCAAACAAGCAAAACAGTTCCAGATTGTTTCAGCTGACCCTTAGGTTGGGGCTTGCACTCAACTATGCTTTGAATTCAGAAATTTGAATTCAGAGGATTGCTGCTGTCCCTGAAAAGGGACAGGTTATGCCTTTTTCCCTTCTGTGGCTGACACCTGCTGCATTGTGAGTCTCAGCAACAAAGCAAGATGCACACAAAACACTCAAAAAATAATGTATTCCCACTCCCACAGAATTGCAGCTAAATTCAGCTCAGTAGTTGTGAGCAGCAGAGAAAGCAAAGCTTGCATCTGTTACAGTTGCTGCAGTTGAAGGTGTGAGTTAAGAAGGAGATTTGCCAGACTCCTCGGCCTCTGAGCACACCAGAAGGGAGCAAGATGAACTGATGCCAAAGCATGAGCTGTTTCCAAATGCAGCAACCTGTGCAGAACCAGAAGGTCACAGACTGCAGCTGGCCCAACTGCAAGTGATACAGAGGGAACAGTCTTAACAAGCACTGAAGTGCCAGACAGGAAAAGAGGCTTGAGTGCTAATCTGTTCAAAATGAGGAGCTGGCCTGGGATTAGCTGAGAGAGAGGGTGAGGAGCATGTGGGAACTCTTTGTCCCTCTGCCTCATAGACACCCTTCTTAAGCATCCTGGTAGACTACTTAGTCTGCTCTATGCATCTGGGATAGATTCACCCTACACCCCCTTTGAACAGGGCAGGGTGTGAAATGATAGGCACTTCCACTGTGTTTTTTTTTTTTCCCAGAATTCTCTCTTCTAGAGTGCCAGCATGGCCCCCATCTGCTCCTTGTCTGTTGGCCCCAGTTTGACTTTAGCATTGCATTGACCATCACTGACATCACTGGATAATAAACTATTGTCTCCACGTATTTCCCAAGGCACTGCTTCTATTTTTCTCTGTTTTTTGCAAAATGCTTTCTGACAAAACTAAAACTTTAGGAAACTAGAAGGGATGCTCCGATTTCAGAGGTCAGAATAGGAGTCTGTCAACTAAATATTTGCCAGAAGTAGACGCTATTATTCCTAATCAATTGGACATTTTACAAATTTCCCTCTACTCATTCCACCCTTAGAATTAGACAGTGATTGCTTTTCAAAGATAACTGTAGTTAGAGAAAATAGATTTTATTTGCTCAAAGCCCTTGCTTAATCTTCAGTAAAGAACAATTTGACTCAGGGAAAAAAAAGGATTAAAAAAAAAAAAAAAGAAAAAGAAAACTGCTTTCCTTTCCTTCTTCTTTAGGGAAGTTCTATATTGAATCCCAAGCTGCTTTTACAAAAGACTAGTCCCAGTGTTAGCCTTTAAAAATCTATGTAATATAACCTATTCTTGGAGAAGCCTTAGTCCTGAAGCATAGTTATTTCATTTGCTTCTCTTTCCAAAGTAGTTCTGTGCCACACTTTCAGCTTGATCAGTTCTAGGTTGTTTGGGTTGATGATCATTCTCTGTTGGTCTGAAAAGTTAAGCTATGTTTTTTTGGGATACCAGGTTATATCACTAAAACTAATGAGAGCTTGCTCAAGAGCTAATGAGAGCTTGGTCTGCAGTGGGAGCAGAACCATATGTTCAAGGAACACCATGGGTCCTTCCATCTAGTAGCTGAATAAATAAATGATGTACAATCCCTGTGGAACATCAGGAATGTAAATTAATCAAGTGGTCAACTCTTTTAAGGAACGAGGATTTTGGTTTGAGAAAATATAAGATTAAACTGCAGCAACAAGTAAGGACTAAAGAAGCAAAGGCAGAGGCAGTTGATTTATTATTACAGGCATATTGATTAAATAATAATGACTCAATATTTCTCCAAGTAACAATTAGACCTTGCACTTTAATAGGAAAACACAATCAAAATTCACAGACACAGTCTAGGAGAGGCAAAGCTGGATCCTAACAAATTGTCAGTAAATGGAGTGCACAGAGATTTCCACTGAAGCACTTCTGTGATACCTTCACTGAAAGAGAAACCTCAAATTGAGCAGGCCTTTGTTCTTCCACCTTATTTGGAAAGGTGAAAGCCTGACATTCAACTTGCTGAAAGTCTTCTTAGCCTTCTGGACACAATGTGATTTCTTGGCCCTAGTAACAGAAGCTATGGAATCAATGATAGCTTTAGGATTACAGGACTAGGTTTCACCAGTGCAGCCTGGGTATCCAATTTCCCTCAATGAGTCTATCTACTACAAACAATTATTTGGCTGAAAAAATAGTGTCCTCTCTCTGCTCAAAACTTTCCACAAAGGCTGATTGAGAGACATATGGCAGAAAGCAATATTGTGAGCCTGGAGCTCTTTTGTCTGCTGTGGAAAGCTGATTACTGCCAATGGGCACCTTTTCCCTGAGCAATATATTGATATTCAGTGAAAATATCCAGGGCATTATAATTACATGCAGGAGAATTAGCTGGTTTCCCTGGCTCAACAGCCAGGCTTTTGGCTATCTCCTCATTTCCTCTTTTAATACAGCCTCAATTGCACCCAGTGATTAGCGCAAGCCTGCTCTAAATCATAGGTTCACCACCTGTGTGAGCTGCTGCTGCATATATATGTCAGTGCCCTTTTCTAGAAGAGGAGTGAGGTTGCCCACAGATCCAGGGTAGATAATTAAGGACTTGTGAGATTTTAATTTTTTTCAGTTTCCAAATAAGTATTATTTTGCAGAAAATGCATCACATCTACATGCTAAGAAAAGAAAACTGCAGCAGTACAGTGCAAACAGCTCATATAGCAAGCTGGTGTGTGTATAACCTTTGTAGTTGCATACAGTCAGGCTCAGTTTGCCTTTTGTTATATCTTGTATGTGGAAGTGCACCTCTGTTAACATAGCAGAGACATTCTTGTAATGAATTGGAGAAGTAAAGCCAGAGTCCAAGTGAAATACCTCAAGAATATTTTGAATTATCAGCATATAATCACCTCCCTCTCTCCAAACTCTGCTAGAAGTTTAGGTGTCATTTTAAAGTGTCTGAACTCAGCAGAATCAGAAAACTCCAGATCTTTTGTCAAAAGGCTTCACAGCAAACTGTACCTGTTCCAGCAGCAATAGACTTTCTCCACAATTCTTTAAAAACACCTATGTGTGACATTTTTACTTAAAAACTTAAAAAATGTGTGGGTTCTCATTTTCTTACTGTGATTAAAAATTCTACATTTTAATATGTAAGGTATGTCCCACGTAATGCCCTTCACTTGCTAGCTGCAAGTCCTTATGAATATGAATCATGGTATAAGATTTACCAAAATTTTGTTGGGCTACTTTGTTAGAGCTTTATTTTCCTAATCAATTCTGGGTCTTCTGTTATTGGCTTTTTTTTCCTAGTTCTCTTTATCTCTTGGCCTGTTTGATACACCTATCACATTCTGCCTCACAGCCAGTTTTCTGGAATAGAAAATTGTTACTTAGCAGTACAATTCCTGACATGACAGAGTGACAAAGGCTGTCTGATTTCTGAAATATTACCATAATGTCAATAAAACAGCCTGTAAATGAATTGGCGTCATCTGAAATATAAATAATAGCTAGGTAACATTTTGTTAATGTAACGCAGTATTTTAAAAAAACACAACACGAAAATGTTCTAAATGGAAGCTGATATCATGTTTCCTTTCTGATTAAAAAATCAGATTGCTCAGTGATGCTTCTGTTGCTAGCTGATTTGCAAGCATCACCACCTTTCCAAACACTCACAGCTTCTGAGGGTGATGGACCTCGTCAGGAAAGCGCAATCTAATATCGAGCTGCATAAATTGCATTTTGCTTCCCCTCTCCTGAATGTGTACAAGTTACAGAAGAAAAGAGGATAAAATGCTGAAAAATGTGGCTTCTCCTGGCACATTCCTTAGCGTATTTCCGCCGCAAACACTTCTTTCACTCAAACAAGCTCTTAATTTTCCCCATTTCCTTGGTTTATTATTATTTTTCTCCCTACACATTTTAATTTCTTTTCTTCTTCAAGGGCTGTTTTTAACAGCTGCATCTCCAGCTGTCAAGTGAATAATTCAGGGGAAATTTCTCACCATTGCAAGAATTGTTCTACAAAATACTTTGAACAGTCTTCAAGATTGTTAAAAAAAGCTTCACATGACAGCTGCATTCACAGGGTGCTTTATTAGTGGACAATACAGCTCTTTATGATGTATACTTAACCTTTACCTTACTTTGATCAAAGAGTTTATTGCAGATGCATTTACCCCTGATGACAAAGGTCCTGTCCTTGAAGACTTTGGCTTTTAAAGCCTTCTTTCCAAAGGATCTTTGACATTTGTCTGACTCTGAGTAGGATTTTCAAAATATACTAGCCAGCACTGCATATAGTGATCCAATGTAAGCAAATCTGAGAGGCCTCTAAATAAAACGTTACTTATGGCTGACCATATGGCTGTCTAAACACAGGGACTCTGCTCTTACACTTCAGTAGCTGGAAGGCTTACAGTATCTTCTGAGCTGGTTTAGAGTTTGCATGGTTATGCAGCAGTAAACACGTATGATAAATATCTCCCATACACATCACATGGTTTAGAAAAGAACTTCTTTTAACAGTTGAAATATCCCAGAGATATTCAAACCCAAGGCTGTCAGCTGGATAGGAATGTATAAAAAAACCCAAACTCTTATGACTTAGTAGAGAAGCATGGTGTGCACTATGTAAACGGGGATAGGTTACAGATACCATGAAGCATAAACATTTTCTGAATGCTTGGAATTTGGTGAGAGAGTTAAATGTGACATCTTTTCACTTTCTTTTTACCAGCTGGACCAAAGATGATCCTCAGATCTCTGCACTCACAAAGCTGGAGAGGTTTTAGTTTGTTTGAGAATTCTCTTGTGAAACTTTACTGTCTCCTTTTTAATACATTTTTTTTCATTTCTACCTAGGTATGTCAGATGCTAGTTCTGTAACAAATAGGTTTAAATTCATGATCTGTAATGACTGCTGACTTTTCTGTCAAATCAAATACGTATAAAACTTAATAAAAACACGAATCAAACTGCGCTCAGGTCAGCTCTATCACCCATTAAATATGAGAGTGCTCCCAGGACATGAAAAGATTGATTTAGTGATCCAGAAGATCCTTTCTAGTCTTCATATCCTGAGATAGTCATGTCTCAATCTCATACACTGGCTTTAACTTTACATGCATTAAGTTATATTACTACACCTGTTTCTCCTGTTCTCAATGCTTAGCATGATAATCCTGAGCTTTATGTCTGAATATGACTTCCTTCATCAATATACTGCTCTACTCTTCATGAGGGACTGCAGTGATAGGACAAGGGGCAATGGGTTCAAACTTAAACAGGGGAAGTTTAGATTGGCTATGAAGAAGAAATTCTTTACTGTAAGGGTAGTGAGGCACTGGAATAGGTTGCCCAGGGATGTTGTGAATGCTCCATCCATGGCGGTGTTCAAAGCCAGGTTGGACATAGCCTTGGGTAGCATGGTTTAGTGGGAGGTGTCCCTGCGCCTGGCAGGGGGGCTTGGAACTAGATGGTCTTAAGGTCCTTTCCAACCCTAACTATTCTATGATTCTATACTGTCATGGACAGTGTAGGCTCTTTTTTCAAGAATTAATTTAAAGCTATACTGGTATTCTGCAAAGGCTCCTGGAGAAAAAGAGACATATAGTTTGTGCTTAAATATCTTCTGCACACATAATGAAACTGACCCTCAAGATTGATGATGATGCATCATCTTACTGCAGGTGATAAAATATGCCTTGGAAGATGGACTTTCAGCTACTTCTCTAAAATCAATGAGTCATAGGTACTGTGAGTAAGACACTCTGCAGCATCTAAGGCCAACATTAACAATTCTCAGATATCACATGGATAGCAACCAAAAGGAAAAAGCTATAAATATATTCTTCTCTGCCCCTTTTCTCCGATCTCACACTGAGGCAAAAGCTGATCATTATCTTATTGATTCTGGCCAGCAATGGTGTAGAGTAAATCACAAAATCAGATAACCTTTTTTCTGAGTCTTTGTAAACTAATTATGCTTATTAATCACAGAGACCTCAGAACCTCTCCCTCACATTAGAAGTATTTCTGCAGCAGGAACATCTTCCATTTTCTTTACACTTGACTACTGCATTGCTAAAGCAAAAGATACTTCATTATCTTTCCTCAGCAAGCTAATGAGACTAGCCAATTTATTGCTAAGATTAATAAAGAAACTCATTAAAAAGTTTTTAAAGAATCAAAAATCAAAGCAGAGTCACCCTTCTTTAGCAACAACTCAGGAGAATCCACTAAAAAAAATAAAATAAAAAAGCAGCACAGGTCTAGGTAGTACATAGAAGGAAAAATTATTACATTCTTTACTCTCTTGATTTCACCCTAAATGGAGGATTATGGGGATGTTTCATGTTTTTCTCAGCTGTTATATAAGTAAGTTGATAAGCACTGTTTCCTACATGACAAACTCCACTTCAGGAAAGATTTTGTTTCTAAGAAAGTAGAAGCACCTTTATAGTGCATACAGAGTTTTCCTGAATATCAAAGCATAAAATGCTAACCTTTAAGATCAGATGCTTTAGTGGGTAAAACACTCATTTACAGATTCACTGAACTGCCTCAAGCAGCTTAAACATCAGACAGACAGATACATTCTTCACCTTGTAAAGGCTGCCACATATGCACCAAATCTTGCAATGAAGCGAACACATGAAGCTCTTAATGGCTCTCTAAAGCAATGCTCAGTGATGTCAGACGCAGCCGGATGTGAAAGGCACATAGCTGTGACATGTGGTCCCAGCCGTGGAATGACAGTTTATGAGGAGACAGAAGAATAAAGGGTACAGAACAAAGAGAATGTGAGCAATGTCAAGTAATTTAAAAAGACATAATAAAAAAATAGTTAGGAATTTTTCATTAATTTATTTTTCCAATGAATATGTTCTTTTTCACTATATTTCAGGTTTTATAGGATAACTTTAGCCACAGAAAAAGAATGAAGGAGAGGGAGAGGGAGAGGGAGAGGGAGAGGGAGAGGGAGAGGGAGAGGGAGAGGGAGAGGGAGAGGGAGAGGGAGAGGGAGAGGGAGAGGGAGAGGGAGAGGAGAGGAGAGGAGAGGAGAGGAGAGGAGAGGAGAGGAGAGGAGAGGAGAGGAGAGGAGAGGAGAGGAGAAGAGAGGAGAGGAGAGGAGAGGAGGAGGAGCAAAGAAAGGCAAGCAAAGGGAAAGATGTTTAGAGAAGGGTTTCTCTGTACGTATATCCCAAAGTATATTGCTTTCTCAGGCTCTCTCTTTTGTTCTGTACCAAAGTGCTGCCCGAAAGGCAAAATCCAGCCTGACCATCTGTTCCTGTCAGACTGCTATGGTACAATTTGACCCTGCCAGGTATAGAAGATAAAATAAGTGAGTCTCTAGAAACTTTTCCAGTATTTCTTTTTATGGTTTGTAGATTTAAGGATTCCTAGTTTCATTTTAAAAGTCTTTTTATATAAGCTAAAATGGTAGACACCTATTAATGTACCACAAGCGTTTCTATCTTTCTCAATTTGGCTTTAAATGTAGATAAGATAATAGCACACTATCAGAAGTATCAGAAGTTTTTAGATCATGCTTGTGCTTATGTGCTTCATTCGGTTTGTGATATTTATCATTAGTGTCTCTAAGAAGAACAAAGCAGCCTTATTACTTGGCTTCCTTATACTAAAAGCCTTTTCTCCCTTTCAGATGTCAGTGAAGTATCTCAGGTCTTGTGTTCTGCATCCAGAAATATTTCAATTCAAGTGAAACATTAAAATATTTTTCCAGAAGTCATTGAAACTATTACCAAAGTAAAGCAGGGTATCATGTGATATAAATCCAGTTACTTTACAACCATAAAGCCAGTGAAGGTCACTATGTTTTTTCTAATACACTGAGAAGAATAATTCAAAAAAAACCTAAGCCAGGGCTTTTAAAACAGCAGTGCAAGTTTTTGCTTAGTAATATCATTTACAGGAATATAAACATAAGCTTGGAAATAAGTTAGAGCACCATATGTTGTACAAAGGCTTACAATTAAAATTCAGGTTGTGTATTTCACATACAGTATTTTAACAAAAATTGTAGTAGACTGATAAAAGAAACAAACTATAGTACTATGTTTCTATTTAGTGATTAACTGCAAGTTCAAATGAACAAGAAAATTTGATAATATTTAGAATGTGTTAGGCCATGCAGGCTCTTGCATGTTATAGATTTTAATTAACTATGAGCCTCATCTTAAACTGTTACCGTTTATTTAAATCAAGTATACATTTGTGCAAAACCAGTGTGGGTGAACTCTGTGCTTGCGCTGTGCTTAGTACACTGAGGACTTTATTCACAATGCTCCCAGGCCTGGTAGAATTATAATGAAATAATATCAATGCATACATAATACATGCATTAATATATACAACACTTTTGAAAGACAATCACTTAGGCCATCTAGAGGCTCTTGCAGCCTTCTGTAAACATAAACCTCAACCTAAGACATAAAATGAAATGAAATTAAATAAAACAAAAGCAAACAAAAAAACCCCCAACCAAAACCAAAACAAATCAACTCAAGCAAAATTAAAATAAAATAAATAAAATAAGATAAAATAAAATAAAATAAAATAAATATTTTTCTTCTCTTTAGAACAAGATTGGGATCTTTCATATATTTTTATGACACAAAAAACAAAAAAGGATGAAAGAAGAAAAGTAGCCATGTGAAAAGTTGTAAAACATTAAATACGACCTGCTTTGTTTACCCCAATGATGAAACTAAGGAGCAGGTGACCAAAAGATGCACATATGTTGAAAAGAGCTTGTTGTCAGAGAAGGGATGAGAAGCTGCCTGTGGCAGCTTGCAGGGTCTGTGATCAACAGGTTGTAATTAATTCCCAAAAGAAGGGAGCTACCTTGAAGAAATCACCAAACTAGAGCCTTGAGGCAAACACCAGCTGTACCTGTAGGTTTGTTTTGTATTTCACTGCAGGACTCTAGCATATCAATACTCATACTACCTTTAAAGCAGCTTTTAAATCTGGTTGGTTGGGTGGGGTTTTTTTTCAAAGGAGATGAGCTCTTCAAGATCAACTCTTTTTAAAATCATACACTGCACAAAGCCTTTCCCAAGGCCATTGAAAGAAAAGTGCAGAAGAGTAAAAAGCTTACTGGGCTTGCCTGTTTGTTTGTATTAGCAGCCAATAACATACTATACTGTTAATATCTTTAACACAATTACAGAACTGAAAAACATCTGTCTCCACTCAGATATAAGCATAAAGTTGTGCTCTTAAAGGAGGTTATTATAATAAAATAACACATTGGGCTGGGCATTCTTGCATCCAGGCATCTTGTACTTTATGTGCAAACTTGTCATGCTTTTGCATGAGACAAAATGTCCCATGAAGAGCTAACCATAGACGGGAGAGGAAAATCTATATGAAAACATATTGCTCCTTATTCAAATAAATACAGTTTTTCAAAACATCTGGAACCCTGAAATAAACCTGTACTTGTTATTTTTGAACTGTTGGCTTATAGGGTTTGGATTTGTTGGATGGTGAAGGGGTTGATCTACTGTGGAGTAGCAAAAATCATACAATTCCATGGTTTGTTCTCCTAGATACAAGAGAAGATCAGATTTACAAGATTCAGCAGCATGAAGAATATGATTAGCTTTTTCTAACTCTTTATTTCACAACTCCATTAATACTGTGCCCTGGGTGTTGTCTCATGAACATGTCTCATGTTCTTGCTGGTTGCTAAAATATTGCAAGTATGCTGAGGAAAGACATTAAGGGACAGGTGGACGGAGCAGAGCCATGCATGCAAAGAACAACTTAGGCATAATCTCTTCTGTATATGGACAGTCCTCCCTCATTACACTGAAAACGTATGCCTTGGAAGAACCTGACTGCACTTGGAGCTATTGTGCAGACCATGCATCTAGTTATTTCCCTTCCTGCATCCTGAACTCACACATAAACTGCAAGAAACCACTATCATTTGCAGCTCACAGTGTGGTAAAATGAAGGGGTTTGTGAAAGAAAAATATACTAAGTCCAGGAAAAAAACCCCAACAAACCAAAACCAACAGCAACAGCAACAACAGCAACAACAACAACAAAAATGCAACAACGAAGACAGATAAGAAGCAGGGGTAACAGTCTGGAAGCAAAAGGCTGGGACCTGGAAGTAATGAAAAAGGCAAGGCAATGAACAATCAAAAGGCATGGGATGAAAAATAAGGAGCCAGGCAGAACAGGACACACCAGCCAGAAGGCTAGAATAAGGCAAGGAACAGTATCTGGAATTTGCTAAAAATGCTCATTACATAAACCAGTACTGGAAAATTTTTTGCTGAACATTAAAAACCTAGTGCCACTGTAACAAATGCCTGGCAATGAACTGACCTACAGAAGTCTATAAAGAAGCGTTGGTAGCAGAGTAATTGCCGGCTATCTTGCCTACAAAGCCTGTGGGATTTTTCATTCAGCCAGTTTCCTGAATCTGAAACATCATAAATTCACAGAGTTAATATAGAAAAAGAAAGCATCAATTGTACAAAAAAAAAAAAGAAGACGGATGATAGGGATGTTGTTGCCCAGGGAAGTTGTGAATGCTCCATCCCTAGCGGTGTTCAAGGCCAGGTTGGACAGGGCCTTGGGTGGCATGGTTTAGTGGGAGGTGTCCCTGTGCCTGGCAAGGGGGCTGGAACTAGATGATCTTAAGTTCCTTTCCAACCCTAACTATTTTATGATTCTATTCTATGTTGGCTGTTTCAAAGGAGTATTCTTCCCTCCAGCATAGTAGCAGCAGTGATAATTCAAATAGGGCTTATCTAAGTTTTGGTCAACTAAATGTCAATGATACTTTTGAGAAGAACAAGGACATTAATTCAGCTTCTAAGTAAATGCCCAGCCAGTGTGATTATAATGTCCTCTTGTTCCAAATTGCTCATAAGGTTTAAATTGCTACTTTTCATTCTGTCATGAACTGTTGTGCACAGTTATACTGTTACAAATTGCTGAAGAGGTAGCTACTTTTCAGTAATGTAAAAGAAGCATGCAAACTTTGTACAGCTGTCACCAGAATGCGCACATGCTTTCAGTACAGCTGGTCTACATCATCCCATCAGAACCAGCTACAGAATTCCAGGCATGCAGCTGTAATAAATGTACCAGATTCCACCTCAGCTCCTACTTCAAGCCAGCTGTATTAATTTCCCTTTTAAATATGCAAAAATACCAATTTTTGATCAAGAATCAGGAGCACTAAATGTTTGATTAGAGAGGTTTGGAAAATGAGACTGGTTTTAGCTGCTGATTCTTCCTGTGTTATAAAACCACAGCACAAAGTGTACAAGGAAAGCTACCTGAAATTACTTTGCATTTACTGTGCTCAGAAGCTTGATACTTTTCCCGCTGAAGTTCACCCTTTGACCTTGCTGTAATGCAAGATGAATTGTGGAGTCTTGCCCCTCAGTGCAAGGCCATTTCCCCAGTGATGACAGGTAGGTCAGATAACAGTGTTGCGCTGAATTCTGTCACATAAAAAATAAGAGAAGATGTAGGTTTGTTCATCTGTATCTGACAGAGTCTCCTAGAGAAAACAGAGCCTTTCAGAGAGGAGGAACCTTAAAGATGAAGACAATATCTGATAATTTAATTTTAGCATCATATTACTTTTGTTACATGCTGAGACAGATTGGTATGCCAGCAGACAGTGAATCCAAGACAACCCAACCTCAGGGGAGACCTTTCGACTCACACTAGTTCTGGGTACTTCATACTCTCTACAGCTAATGCCACAAGGACTTCTAAAACATCCACAGCATAAGTGAAAAATGAGGTTGTAGCAATCGATACTGATGCAAAAACTCAAATTTAATTATTCATTTTTGAATACAGTTAATTTTTCATTGTTTAAATTCTCATGCTTGTCTGTTCTTTGGAAACCATGGTGAAAAATATTCCTTATAAGCTACTTTTCATATATGTGCATATTAGCAAAATGATTGCTTTCTGCTTCATTTCAGTAGTCTTTGGTTTTGCTCCCAAAATATGAAAAACACGCCTTTTTTCCTCTGGTACCAAAAGACAGGCAGGTGAACAGCTGATACTAGTATCAGATACACAGCTGAACACTGGTTTCACCAGAAGGATAACTCTTCTAAAATACTTTTTTTTTTTTTTTTGTAATTTCATTTCATTTATTATTTTTGTTATCACTATGAGGTGAAATTGTTAATCCAAAATGCCTCAAAACCCTTGTTTTTTTCATTTTTTCATGGAAATTGAAAATTATGTTCTTAATTAAGTTATGCTTGCTATATCAAAATAGAATTTGTGTGTTTGGCCCCTACTCCATGCCCAGACTTGGCTAGTGGCTTACTATGTCCCAAAATGTACACAGACAGAGGTGGGCAGACAGGCACACCAGGAGACAAGATACATTTGTGCCTGATCATCAGCTGCAGCTACACCACAGTCATTAGTGTCCAGATGAGATTCAGCAAGTCCAGCACAGGAAGGTGGCACTGTGTTGGCCTACATATGAGTAATGGTAGACATTTCCACACCTTTCAGGTGATATTTCAAAGAGCTTTAGTATAATTCACACAGGCATGCATCTCCTTATGTTCCCACTTGTCAAGTTTCAGATGGTATTTTTGACAATGCGGTGCCAGCAGTTTGACTACTGAACACATGCTGAATTCTGCACACCATGTCTCCAGCTGGAATCAAGGGTCGTTGGCAGGTGACACCACAGATGAAATCTGGTTCTCTGTACCTAGTCTTACAGTTGATGAGAGCTTTCATGTCAACACTAATCTCACTTCACTAAATGTGTTTATTTTGTAAAACCAGTTTCTTTTTACGAATTTCCTTAACTTTTTATTGTGGCTCCTTTATGGCCGTGATGCACACTGTGATGAAAGATGGAATGTCACTGTTGCATGGAAAAGAGATCATTACTGCTTTAATCTAAAATGAACAGCCTAGGGTCATTTGGATATTTCAGATTTAGAGATTAAAACTCTCTCATGCTGTGAAATGTAATGTAAAAATAGCTGCCTCTGTCTTCTGGAGTTCATTTCCAGAGGGTCATATGACACTTGCTTAATACAGGCAAGAGCCATCTTTCCAACCCATAATCATAGTGAGAGGATGATACTCATTCATGCTGTTTGCACACTGCCAGTTACTGAAAAATGAGTATATAGTATGCCTGTCAAATATATAATCAAATATGTAAATAAATATAGGTGTATTAAATATACAGTTGATCTATATAAATATCAGTGAAGAACAGCTGATTTGGCTTATAATTCATCATCTTTGGTTTATAATACATTATCACTGAGGAAGTAAGAAAGAGAGAGGGAGATGTAGAAATTTGGTCTAAAAAGAAGAGAAGGAACTATAGGAGAATGTTTATATGTTTTAGCACTGTGAGATCATTAAAATAGCCGCAAAGCAGGAGCATCTCAAAGAACTTATTATTGCCAGCACAACAAAAATTCAACTAAAGACCATCTAAGCCTGAAATCAAGTTAATTCATTTCAACAGGCTTTTGATATTTCCAGCCTTCATCTACAAGGAATAGCTACTGGCTGGTCCTAGTTGCAGTTTAAAAAGAGAGAGCATTCAGCAGACTTTTATTCCAGTTCTCACCATTGTGTGTGAAGGACAGTAACAGTCCTAGCCTTTAAACAGCCCTCATGCTGAGCTATGGGAAGATTTTCAGCTGAAGGAACTTGGTATTACATCAGTGACTTTAATTAAGCTGTTCTGATTTCTACCAGATGAAAAATTGACTCCAAAAAATTAGTCAGTGAAAGTCCCAGTACTTTCCTAAAGGAGGTGAGAAATAATGAGGCACTGCATGCTGTATTCCTTTCATGGATGATTTCAGTATCACTCTAACTGACACATATCCAAATTACTTGGTGGGCAGATACAGTTCTGCCTAGATACTTAAAGGATCACTCTGACTTACAACCAGTTGATTGGTGGCTGGGGGGTGTTTGTCTAAATACCACTGAAACTGCTTTTATTTGCATCCCCAGGCTCCTTGAAAAGCCATCATTGAGCTCCAAAGGAAAATGTTCTTATCAGACGCTTAGACTTGTTCTTTGTAAGTACAAATTTCTCATGCTATTATTTATCAAGGAGAAGCAAGGTCATTTCCTCTGTCCTTTGCAGTCAATTAGCTGTATGAAGACAGTCAAGAAAGCTATTTGAAAAAGACCCCTTTACCTTTCTCCATGCTTGAAGGACTTGGCTTTTCTTTTTCTAATGATGGAGCTCATTGATACCTGTAGTGAATACAACAGCGACTCTACTCATTACAAGAGTTTGCTTAAGCACCTGATCTTCTCATGCATGTTAGTTTCACATGTCTTGACTCTGCCTCATTAAATGCATGTGCTGTTACAAGAATAAGCTTTGTATCAATCGATTGCATAATTCAGTGATTAGACCAAACTGAGGTTCAAATGCGGTTTTATTGGATAACCAAAATCAGGAAATGAGGGAGTTTTGCCTATCCACAAATTCCTTTAAAAGCAGTAATAAACTGCTAATAAATACAGTAAAACATGAGAACAAAAATGCTGTGTGAAAAGGAGATTGAGGCTTAGAAACAGTTGCTATTGGGTGTACCCTGAAAGCTTCTTGAGAAATGCACATTCCATTGAAAAGCCAAAGCACACTACAGGCTGGATTCTACAGCCACCATCAGACAGCCTAGCTCTGGTACTGAATTACATCAGGAGAGCATAGAGGTGGCAGTGCTTTCTGACTCTGGCACAGTAAAGCAACTCTTCTGATCACAAGACTCCTCAGAGTCTCCCTGAAAACATGTACAGGTGCCACCTTACTCAGATCTGGCTAGGGTACTGCAAATAAGGAAGTGTATTGATCTATAGAGACTTATCAACGAGACACGTTTGTAGTCACTCTAGGTCAGGATCAGATTTTTCATGTCCCTGAAGTGCAAACAATTCCAAATGAAATGAAAGCAAATTATGCTTTGAATATTTAAAAATATCTATGATTTTTCTGGTATTGAAAAATCCTATTTGTATTTCAATGAATAATATTTCAAATATTGTGATAGTGCAGCTTAAGAGGCAAAATAAATACTAAAGACACCAACTCAGAAAAGGACAAAGAATTGCACTTGTCAAATCTTGAGGAAAGTGCTTACAGGTCTTAGAGTTTAAAACAGGGAAATAGAGCATTCCTGTTCTATCAACAGGTCTTATATCATTTGCTGTTGAAGTCACCCACATATCAGACGTGTCTGGGGAACACAGTGGCCAACTGAAGATCAGCAACCCTTTGAAAATATGTCCACCCAAAGCCTGATGACTGCCAGGTAGCTCTTCATTCACAGAAGAAATATAAATTGTCAATCACTAGAGAATGACATGAACAGTATGTAAGGATGAAATTATCAAAGTAAGAACCATCTAAAGAGAAAGCAGTTTTCAGGGATCCACAAGTATCTGCTGTCCATAACCGCAGAACACACTTCCAATCTTCCTGTAACAAAATGTAGAATTATAGTAAGAGTTCCAAAAGCTACAACCATGCAATGAGGAGAAAATACAAAGATAGTCTATATTCTTACATGACATCAGTCCTGAGTCAAATTCTGAGATAGCTTTAGGAAACCAACAGCGTTATAGAGAAAAGCAAAAAAAAAATTTACATGAATCACGCCAACCAGCCCGACCTTGGAGAAAGTTGTGTGCCAACCCTGAACAACCAAATGAAATGCACCAGCCAGACAGTCGGCAGATAATAATTCTGAAAGAAAGTATGTGTTTCTCATTTTAATTTATCAATGTGTTCAGTTTCTAGTGCCTTAAAACAAATTCAGAGCTGAGTTACGTATCCTGGGTCTCAAAGGAATTCCTTCTTTGCCTCTGGCAGACAGTATAAGCCCACATTACGGTTTCGGTGTTTTGCATTCCTTATTTATTCACACCAAAACAGTCACCAGCTGTGGTTCATTTTCCTACTGTAAAGTGGACTTCAGATATATAACTTCAACTGTAAGCTGCAGAAAAAGTAATTGAAAACTGCAGCTTATGCTCTTTCCTTCAATATTTTTAACTGTAGTGATTTGTCCCAATTTAATTTGTGTTTACTGCAAATTGAACTCCACTCAGGTTAATCTTTATTCTCCGTACTTTTTTATTACTATGTTTGGTCCAGACATAATATGGAACTTTGGAAATTTTCTAAGCTCTACTTCCTCATGTGATTGGGAAATCTATGTCATTTACAAAGACTTAATAATACATCCATCATAATAAAGTGAAAGAAAATGTACAACCCTCATGGTACTCTAGCATCAACATCATGAAAAGATTAACATTAAAGATCATAAAAAGAGAGTAATTTTTCCTCACAAAAAAGAAATAATTTGTTGCTGAGGTTTGCTATATTAAGGGTAAAGATCCACAGGAAGATGAAAGCATACCTGTTGTCAAAGAGTGAATTTTGGAACTTGAAAAGAAATTACTAGGAATTAAAGGGTATTGTATGTCTTGCTGTTTCATTCCCAGCCTACTGTGTAGTTAAAACAAGGGTTTTGGGAGGTTGCAGAGGAGTTTCTCCTGTCTTGGCCTGCTTACGTTGTATGAGGGCTTCCCTGGGATTGCTCCTCCACCTGATCCAAGTGACTAGGTGTGGATGACAGGTGGAGTGGAAAGAGGAGACATACACCCAGCAGGCTTACTGGGCCTAGAAGCCTCCTAAGACCAGGAGGTGCAGAAAGTAACCTGGGAAAGAAAGTCTCCCTTCACAGGTGGGAAGACACTGAAAGTATGTGAAACAAGGTCAAGACGGAAAGAAAAAGGGGCCACATGACAATAGCACAAACAGGAGGGGAAAGATTTATTCTCAGATCCTTTCTGTATGTCGGTCTCAAACCACAGACCTGAGATTTTTTTCTTCTTCCAAGAATCACTATGCTCTCATTCACTGGTTTGTGTTTACCAAAACATAAGTTTAGAGGCTGAAACTCTGTCTTTTGTGTCTGGTGTCCTCATAATAAGGAAAACATCCACTTCAGAGTTTTTATTGACTTGAGGTCCTGTCACACAATTCAAAATTTACTTTGACAAGGAGGCTGGGCAAAATTAAGTAAGATTTTCAAACAAGTGATCTCATTAAAGCACTGATACAGGCTCCAAAATAAACTGGCTTACATGTTTAAGGTGCTCTTGCTCTAAAGAGATTCCAAAGTACCTTGCAAATTTTACCTGTGATTGTCACTTTGCCCACTAAGTAAAAATGCCAGGTGTGTGATGCTCAGCAAAGTAACACAGAGCTTAACAACATTGAATATAGACATAGTCAGCTGAATCTAGGCATTACTTATCTTCATCAGTCCAGAAAACAACAGATGGAAATAAATGGAACATCACTGCCACTTTCCTGCTCCCATTTCTATGCAACCATGGCTTTTATCAACAACAGGCTCTTACAGAGAGAGATTCAAATGTTGTGGTTTGCCGTTTTCTTTCAGGCTTCACATTTCTCTTGCACAAAAGAACCTATTATTTTAAATATCATTATTTGCATTTTAAAAGGCTTTTATTTGCCCAACTGAAAAAGTAAAGAGGAAAGAAGACAGGGAGAAATGAGATGCAAACATGGGGACTATAGTGTGCTGGGAAAGCTCAAATAATAATACATTTTCACACGTTTCTGATTAAAAGCCTTGGAAGGGTGACGTAAGAGATATATTGATACTAGTGAGAATACCTACTTACAAGATAATGAAGGATACAAAATACAAATATGTTTCCAGGAAATCCTAAGAAGCAATCTTTAAGCTGCTTTTTTCTAGTAAACTTGATGAATGTCATACTTGCTATCATGATTATCCCAGGCAGATTTAACTTATTGATACACAAAACAGGTTATGAAAAGTGAAGGTAAAAGAAGCAAACCATATTAATGTCAAGAAAGCTGAAGTACCATAGGAGAGAGATCCTAATAAAAAGTTTTTTCTCTAAGCAAAAAAAAAAAAAAAGTGAAAATTACGAATAATTTGGAATTTCAAAATAAATATTTATGTATATGCAACTACTTAGCCTCTGAAAAGTGGGCTAGCCAACTGTCTATAAAAAATCCAAACTCATCAAACATTATAATTCCAATGAATACTGTATCAAAACCAAAACTGGAATATAATCTGTATTTAGACTGAAACTGAACTAAACAAATCACCAATGAGGTAGAAGACTCATATATTTGAGGGCATGAACATAAAATCTTGCAAAAATCGTACATTTATGTCTTGTGTTGTTTAGATACAGGCAGGTCTTGCAAAGGACAGATGAGTTCACATTAGGGTATTATTGGTATTACATTCAGATTCTTTACTACTAATTATTTCTGTAGAAGTGAAAATAATGACTTGCTTGTTTACACAATGGCTATGCCTCTATCAGTCATAAAGTTGCTTTAATAAGAAAGGAAAATGCAGCATTTTGCCTTTTGGAGGGACAACTGCACTTTTTTGAACAGCACTGGTCCATAAATTATGAATGGCTTCCTTCTTCACATATTTTTGCTCAGTTAATTCAATTCTGTAACTACTAAATCACAAAAAACTAGATTTCTGAAATGTCCAGGATAGAGATCATCAATTAATCAGTATGAAATATATGGATCTCATGAAAAATAAAACAGATATGATGTTTTAGATGGGAAGAATGGTTTAGTGGCTCATACAGGCACTGTACTTCCAGTATTCCTAGATTCTGCTCCCATCCCTGTTGAAGACTAACAATGTATCTCACATCACCTCATTTTACTATGCAAAAGCATACCTCTAAGAGAGTTGGCAAAACTCTTAGTACTCCATAGAAAGAAGAAGGTACCTGTAGCAGCAGATACACCCTATCCTAAAATAGAATGAACTGCCCTCTGAAGATACCTATTAACTGCAGAAGATGTTTAGGTGATTATCGTTAGGAGGTGTGAAGACCATACTCATGTCATAAGGAGTTATTCAGCCCCCCTGTGCTCTAATTTTAATGTCATTAGAAGGGATTAATAGCGCTTGTTGTTTTACAGTAATTATTTCTTGTCCAGGCAAAAGACCAAATGAACAAGAACAAACAAAGAAGCAAAAAGAATTTAAATCCTGCAAAAACATTAGAATTAGTTTTATCATTTTGACACTGAACATGGTTTCAACTTAATTTACAGGTGAATTCTCATATATAAAATACTATGCATATAATAAAATACATTTTTCCAGAACCTGTAGTATGCATTTGGAGTCTGGGAAGAAAAAGACTGATATTGCTCTTCATCTTTTTCTGTCTAAAGAAGGAGCTACTGTTGTTTCCTTTGACTATAACTAAATTGCAGGTAAGCAGTACTGGGTCATATGCCAGCAATTAATTATGAGTTTTGGCACTTGAACTAAACTCATCTGAAGTGCTAAAGTAGTCATAAAACTAAAAAGGGTGGAAAAGTCAAAGCAGAGCCATAGAAGAGTTTTCATGTGTTTCTAGGATTAGAAGATATTTCTACAGAGTTTTTATAAATAAAGTGTAAAAAAATATTTTATTGTCTTTATAGAAGTATTTTCCCTAAGGATCAGGTCAGTAAAAGGACCCTATCTGCTCTTTCAGTACTGAAATCAGTAGAGACTTTGACAAGATTATATTCAGACCCTTAGTCCTAAGACTTTTCTCTGTAAAAAAAAAAAAAAATCTCCTGATTTTTCAATAATAATAGAAACCTATCTGAACTCTGGTTTGGTCCAGACTGATTTGGTAATTTAGCTTGAAAAGTGAAAACTCAGAAGAAAATATTTCAACATTGGTCTAATACTCTAAAGGTAAATACAATGATGCCATCCTCATATGCATTTTCCAATTTACCAATAGCCTGTGGCCTACTCATGCCTGCATTCGATCAGCTTTAGAGGATGCCTGGTATAATATTGAGTTCTCAGTTACCTCAGCAGTAGAGCAAGTTTTCACAATAAAACAAAGCAGAAATATTCCGAGATGGAGCTTACTGGTGTGGTGGCCACATATGACTTTATTCTGTGTCCTTTGATGCACAAAATGTATATCTCATACATATATTCCTATCATCTCCTATTGTTAAGGTCTAAGGATTTGTATCATCCTCAGCTGACATGATTATACAGCTTTTTTCTTGTATGTACTACAGACTGATGTTCATGCTTCATACTGATTTAATATTCCATCACAAGCATAAGATATTTTGTGTTGTTGTTACTTTTTTGCTTTTGTTTTTTTAAGGCAAAAAAATGAAACCAAAGTAACTTTTATCCCTATGCCATACCAAAACAAAAAAAAAAAATCCTCCCAATCTGCAGCTGGTAGCTGCTGTCATCTTTGGAGCACCTTAGAAACAAATAAATGCACTTCTTTCTCTTGATGTTTTTATAAATGAGGCTTAGTTTTGCAGTTTGAAAGTATGTAGTAAGATTCAAATGTATAACAGTGATGAAAGAAAGAGTAGTACATGGATGCTGGTCAGGCATGAGGCATAAAGGCCAGAGATGAAGCTGCAGCACATGCCTCACTACTGAAAATTCATCTAACCTGCACAGGCTTTGTGAAAATAGATTAATCTGGTTCTAATATGGAAGAACTGTCTGTGATGTTTAACAATATCACCCTTTTACAGTGATATGATTGTTAAATGTATCACTGTCAAAGAGGCAGAGATCTCAAGATCTACACCTCACTCTGCTTCTTTCCCAAGAAAATATATGAATGGTTTTTTACTGCACACAAGGCCAACTTCACAATGAAAAGAAAACTAGTAAAAATACTGTATGCCAAGTAATTACATTTGAGCAAACTTTTTTTGCTTAAAGTGTATGGGCATATACACAAAGCCAAGTATATGATGTCTATTTGTGGCCTTGCTTGCTGAGATCCCTTTGCAATACTCAAGCAGTATTAGAGATGACAATACTAAGCCGAAGTGATTTGACAGAAACAGAAACAAGGAAAGGAGAGAATGTGAGACATCTGGGCAAAATAAAGGAGGTCTGGGTTTATATGGTCCTTTCCAACCCTAACTATTCTATGATTCTATGCTTCTATATCACTGAATTACAATGCTTCTTGCGCTATTCAACTTTTTTCTGTTAAAAGGCCACCCTAGATGTATAGCACATGAGGGTGTTTATAGCACAGACTATAAACTGTTCTTTGAAACACTTGGCACAAATGTATTTCCAAAGATGAAAATGGCTTACAACCAAAAATAAATTCAGGGATTTGAGGTCATTGTTTTTACGTACTTCGGAATATCCTTGGCTTTATCTAAGCATGGGCTTGTGAGTAACATCTGAGAAAAAGCATGTAAAATTTTAACTCTAAAAATTGATTTCTCCTAGCTTATTCTTCTTTCTTCTTAATTTCTATTTCTGTTTTCTAGAAAGAAAAAAAGAAATTTCATACTATTCTGTATTCTATTTTTAGTTCCCATGTATCAGAGTCTACAGAGGCTCAAAGAATGAACCGAGGAATTTCACACCCTTGTTCTGGGAACAATTAAGAATTAAATATTGGAATAAAACTGTCCAATTTAAGCATAGAACTGCTCAACTGAAGATTTTTTCAAAGACGGTTAAATGGTGCCTCTGTCAGAGCCATCATTTGGCACACCCAAAGTGAGATGTATTCTGGGTGTGGGTAGAGCTATACAGCCTGAACCAAAAAATGTGAGTGTACTTCTGCTGGTGCTACATTTATGAAAAACTGTTATTTTAGCACTAACTCATTTTTATGCAGGTTCTGTACCTGGGAGGATTTTTGTGATCATATAAATGCAAACAATACATACCAAAATTGGAATAGTAATGAAAAACTTCTTAGAACTTTTCATCCCAGATTTCCTGAAAGTATTCAGGGAGTTTGAAGGCTGATCTAGATCATCAGATTGCTCTCTGCAGGCAGCAGCCTCAGGGATAAAATGACTCAATTACATAACAGGCCCAGGAGCATACTGGAGTCTGGAACAGAAGATAAAATACACAAGCTAGTGGGCCAGGCTAGGCAGCTGCTGCCCTGGGACTTTATTCAGAGTGCAGCATTTAACCTCTGTCTGCTGCAGAAATCCCATGGGCTGCCATCATAGGTCCTCAGTGCCTTTCTTGCTGTTAAAAACAGCTCAGGATCAGCCAGCTAAGAAGAGCAGATTCTTTCCTGTCTACGCATCAGTTATGTGCTTTATATTTCGCTTTGCAGTACTGTGGCTAGCCTCGTTTTCCCATTAACATATTCATTAAAAAAAAACAAAAGAAAAAAAAAAAAGGATAGATAAAATAAGAGAGCAAAGGCTTTGTAAGTTCTTTGTATGAAGTTTCAACAACCACCATTTTGGCAGATTCTAGTGGATGCCAGATTATCCCACAGTACCAATCTGGTGACTCCCTTCACCATTGTAGCAGATGAAAGCACACCCTTGTTAATCAGGCTAGCCACATTAATACAGCTGTGTTATGACTTGCTGTGTCTGGAAATTTTTTCCCTATACTAGTGTTTACTGTGATTGAGTTTGCAGAATGCTTTTATTGTCCAAATACACAGTGTATTCATGAAATATGAAGAAAGAGTCAACATGAATTTTAAAGTTTATGACATTAAGGAGGAGAGGAGAATTAATATAGCAAAAGCGTTGTAGTAAAAAATTTTATAGACTTTTTTAAAATTGCATGTTCTTTCATATTTAGAGCTGTCCAGAAATGCACATGAAATACCAAGCTCATAGATATTGTTTATAACATTCCTTAAGTAGATTATAATTTCTCAAGGCTGCTGTGTTAGTGTAAAGAAATCCTTCAGCGCTGTCAACACAGTTTGTAGGTAAAGCTGTATCTAAAGATTTTTAAACATCGGACAGCTGATCTTGGGACAGACAGATGTCGATCCTGTAAGGAGCTTAGGCAGTTCTGTTCCATTACGTATAATTATCAAAAAAATTCTCTCTGCAAATTTAGCCCCCTAATTTATTTATTGATCTTAGGTGTTGTGGATCTGACAGAGGATCATATATGATACACCAGAGATGATCCAATTAATACTGCACCAAATGGTGTCTAAGTTTGACATCATTTACACACTGTGATAAACCTGTGAATGCATTGTAGCTAACCCCAAACACAGAAGCCAATATTAGCTGGTGCAGGCCAGAACTCACTCTATATTACGTGACAAGGTTACACTTCATAAAGAATTACTGGCCAATTGCAATTATAATACAATGTAGCCTTGAATTCTCCAAAGACTTATCTTTCTTGTCTATCAGCATGATGACTTTCAGCTGCAGGACCAGAAGTGTATTGGAAAATCTGGATCATACTTCCTGATAAGTTTATGTTGCTGCCACTAAGTTCTGAAGACAGAAGATATTAAATGAAAATGCTATCAAGAAATTTAGGTTCCCAAGCATAAGCACAAAAATATACAAAACTCATTCACATGAACATCAGATAAACCAAATGATTTTCTAGCCCATTGTCTGTTTCAACCTGCATTCACTCTCTACCAACGTTTGTCCAAGACACACAGGGGAATACATTATCATTTACCCTATTTTATCCTGTCTCCTGCCTACAGGCAGACAAAACTTCTAAGCAGTAGCTGGTGGAAAGCTGTCTGTCCCTACCAAGAAGCCACATTTTATTTTCAGCAGGGAATGATTTAGCTGAGAAAGGAGATTACATATTTCTTATGAAGATACTAAGAAGAAGAGTAGGTTTACGGCTATCCAGTTTACTGACTGCTCAGTTTGATTTAGTGCAGTCCATGTCAATAATAAAATAATAATTTTTCCAAACACTGATGTGATATCTCTTTATCAATAAGAATGCCAAGCAATGGGACTTTTCATTCTGAAAAATGTTACAGAAGGGGTATTAAGCCCCTGGAAATGCAAATCTAAATTCCAGAATACATGACACAACAGTGCAGGGGAAAGGCATAATGTCTAACCCCTGGTAACATGTAAATCTTATTTAAGAAAAGACCTACACAAAAAATCCTTTTGCTTTCTAAATGTCATATGTTATTCCACATTCATTAATATTTGACTAGACATATTTTGTCTCCATTTCTATTGACTGTAGTGTATGTGATTTCACAGTAACTCCATCATGATTTCACTGTTATGGATTAATATTTTATTCAATTTAATAAAAAGAGTATTCATTCCTGCTCATGGGAACTCATATTCATAGCCTCTGCTTTTGTCTATCTGCTGTACCGGAACACTGATGCAAATCAATGGTGTTGTAATAAACTTTTTGTTATTTCCTATGACTCTAAAAGCTGAGACTAGCTTAAACCAAAAACACTAGATGACTGGAATCAGATGAAGAGAGGAGAAAGGAAAAATTCAAAATCTGAAATTAAACCAAGACGAGATACAGAAATGACAGTTTCTTTACGACATCCCATTGATAGTCTTGATACTATTCATGCCTGAACTCTGCAGTATGTAAAAAACAGAGACAGACCAGAATCTGATCTGGCACCAGCACAACACTTTGAAGTAATTGAATAATCAGTGTGATGCAATACATATTACTATTATTAGTTAAAGGTGGATTCCCATGTAAGTTTTTGATGTAGTTAATCCTAGCATCAGAAAGCACTGCTGCAGTTGTAACACATTTCACATATAGTGATTTATGTACTATTTATTGCTTTCTTTGGCCTAACTCTATACCCCAGAAATCATATCAGTTTTGACAGGCTGAAATGTGCAATTCACTACAAAGTTTTATTCTGACATAACTAGTCAAAATGCATTTCAGTTTGTAGAAACAATCTGCCAGTGCCTAATTGTGGACGTTAATTGCTCAAGTTATGGAAACCAGGAAAGGCCAATACATGGCTTAATGCATTCACGCAGGACACTTTAGAGACTCGGTGTTTGGAAGATTAGCAGAGCAGATGTCAAATGAATATTTTTAAATTATGCTTCCTAATTTGTAAATATAATTTTTCCCTTGGTCTTCAGCATAATAAACACAACATTCACGAAACTGGAATCCAAAAATTTTCTGTGCTGCATAATTTCTGCATTGCTGTTATTCAATTACACAGCCTCATCAAGCTTAAAATTGTATGGTTACTGGATTTTAACCAAGATTATATAAAGTTTCTAGGTAGATACATTTTAAATTTTCAGATAACTGAGAAACACACTAAAAATGGAAAACAATGTTTATTTTCCAAAAGCCCTAAACTGATCAGGATGATGATGATCATCATCGTGAAATAAGAAACAGATACCTGACCAAATTCTAACCCCTACCCCTGCCATCCCAAGAGAGTCAGCTCCAGGCTCAGGGCTGCCAGGATACACCCCTGCATTTCTCAGAATGAAGAACTTATTTTGAAATCAGGCAATGAGATTTGTCAGACAAAAGGTGAGACGGAGTCACACAACACAGTCAATAGGGCCATCATTTCACTCAGTTGCTGAAAAGCATTTATTTAGCAAAACAAAAGCATCATCGTGCAACCCATCATCCTTCCTGTGCAACATAAGTCAGTTCCTTAAGTGAGCAAAAGAAGACATGGGTACAAGGCCTCCTGACAGAGGTTAAATCCTACTGTGCAACTGCAAGTGGCAAGAATCTTGCCAGGCTGCTCAAGAAAGCTTTAAACAAGATGTGTTGGGGGATGGAGACATAATTCCATCCCAACACACCCAGTCAGCTGCCAGCACCTAAAATAAATATTCAGAGCAATGTAGGGATATTCCAGCCACTCCAGCCAATGACCTGGCCTCATCTGGACCTCGGCTCAGATGCCTCTATACAAACCTGCATAGCATGGGAACAAACAACAGGAATTAGAGATGTATGCACATCTACAGGGATATGATATAATTGGCATGATAAAAACATGGTAGGATGGCTCCTATGACTGGTGTGTTGGAATGGAAGGTTACAGGCTCTTCAGAAAAGACAGGCCCGGCAGGCGGGGAGGGGGAGTTTATATTTATATTAAGGATAGGCTGGAGAGTATGGAACTCTGTCTGGGGACAGGTGGGCAGTCAATACAGAATTTGTGGGTCAGGGTTAAATGGAGAACAGAGATGGGAGACATTATTGTGGGGATCTGTTACAGATTGCCTGATCAAGAGGACTCGGTGGATGAAGCACTCTATAGACAGATAGGAACAGCCTCACGCTCACAGGCCCTTGTTCTCATGGGGGACTTCAGCCACCCTGATATCTGTTGGAGGGATGGTACAGCCAGGCACAAGCAATCTAGGAAGCTCCTCGATTGTGTGGAAGACAACTTCCTTCTGCAAGTAGCAGAGGAGCTGACAAGGAGACGTGCCATGCTTGACCTTGTGCTCACCCACAGGGAAGGGCTGGTTAGAAATATGATACTCCAGGGCAGCCTTGATTGCAGCGATCATGAGATGGTCTAATTCGAGATCCTCAGGACAGTGAGAAGAGCATGCAGCAAGCTCAGTGCTCTGGACTTCAAGAGAGCAGACTTTGGCCCCTGCAGGAACCTGCTTAGTAAGGTTCCATGGGATATAGCCCCAGAGGGCAGGGCGGCCCAAGACTCTTGGTTGATATTCAAGGATCACCTGCTGCAAGCTCAGGAGTGATTCATCCCTACTAGAAGGAAGTGCTGCAGGAGGGCCAGGAGACCTCCTTGGATGGATAAGGAGCTGCTGAAGAAACTTCGAAGGAAAAAAGAGGCTTACAAAAGGTGGAAGCAAGGACAGGTGGCCTGGGAAGAATAAGGGGATACTGTCTGGGAAGCTAGGGACCAGGTTAGGAAAGCTAAGCCCCACTTAGAATTAAACCTGGTTAGGGATGTTAAAGATAACAGGAAGGGATTCTATACGTACATTGCAAATAAAAGACAGGCTAGGGACAATGTGGGCCCTCTCCAGAAGCTATCAGGAGAACTGGCTGCCCTGGATTTGGAAAAGGCTGAGGTTTTTAATGACTTCTTTGCCTCCGTCTTCACTAGCAAATACTCTGACAACATCACCCAAGTCTTGGAAGGCAGATATAGGGACTGTGAGAACAAAGACCATAGGCCCATTGTAGGAGAGGATCTGGTTCAAGACCATCTTAAGAACCTGAACATGCAGAAGTCCATGGGACCTGATGAAATCCATCAGCGGAGCCTGAAGGAGCTGGCAAATGAAGTTGCTAAGACATTCTCCATCATATTTGAAAAATCATGGCAGTCAGGTGAAGTTTCTGATGACTGGAAAAATTGAAATATAACACCCAATTTTCAAGAAGGGGAAAATGGATGACCCGCAGAATTACAGAGCAGTCAGTCTCACCTCTGTGGCTGGCAGAATCTTGGTGAAGATTCTCCTAGAAGGCATGCTAAGGCACATTGCCAGCATGGCTTCACTAAGGGGAAATCCTGCCTGACCAATTTGGTGGCCTTCTATGATAGGGCTACGGAACTAATGGACAGGGGTAGAGCAGTTGATGTCATCTATCTGGACTTGTGCAAAGCATTTGACACTGTCCTGCACGACATCCTTGTGTCTAAACTGGAGAGGCATGAATTTGATTGATGGACCACTCGGTGGATAAAGAACTGGCTGGATGGCTGCATGCAAAGAGTTGTGCTCAATGGCTCAATGTCCAGCTGGAGACCAGTAACGAGTGGTGGCCCTCAGGGATTGGTGTTGGGACTGGTCTTGTTCAACATCTTTGTCGGTGACATGGACAGTGGGATTAGGTGCGCCCTCAGCAAGTTTGCTGATGACACCAAGCTATGTGGTTTGGTTGATATGTTGGAGGGAAGGAATGCCATCCAGAGGGACCTTGACACGCTTGTGAGGTGGCCTGTTGCCAACCTGATGAAGTTTAACCATGTCAAGTGCAAGGTCCTACACCTGGTTTGGAGCAATGCCAGGCACAGCTATAGGCTGGGCAGAGAAGAGACTGAGAGCAGCCCTGCAGAGAAGGACTTGGGGGTTTTGGCCAATGAGAAAATGAGCATGAGCTTGCTTCAGTGTGTGCTCGCAGCCCAGAAAGCCAACTATATCCTGGGCTGCATCAAAAGCAGCGTGACCAGCAGGTCAACGGAGGTGATTCTGTCCCTCTACTCTGCTCTTGTGAGACCTCACTTGGAGTATTGTGTGCAGTTCTGGTGTCCTCAACACAAAAAGGGCATGGAACTTTTGGAACAAGTCCAAAGGAGGGCCACAAGGATGATCAGGGGACTGGAGCACCTCCTGTATGATGATAGGCTGAGAAAGTTGGGGCTGTTCAGCCTGGAGAAGAGAAGGCTGTGTGGAGACCTCATAGCAGCCTTCCAATATCTGAAGGGGGCCTATAGAGATGCTGGGGAGGGACTTTTCATGAGGGACTGTAGCTATAGGACAAGGGGTAACGGGTTCAAACTTAAGCAGGGGAAGTTTAGATTGGATATAAGAAGGAAGTTCTTTCCTGTGAGGGTGGTGAGGCACTGGAATGGGTTGCCCAGGGAAGTTGTGAATGCTCTATCACTGGCCGTGTTCTGGGCCAGGTTGGACAGAGCTTTTGGTGGCATGGTTTAGTGTGAGGTGTCTCAGCCCACGGCAGGGGGGTTGGATCTAAATGATCTTAAATTACTTTCCAACCCTAATTATTCTATGATTCTAAGATGCTGAAATAGTCATTGTGGTAAGAATACTTAAAACTAATTTAACGTGTAAGTGATGATAAGTACGTGAATGAACTACGTGTAACAGCAATATTTGTATGGATTCTGTCTTAAGTGTGCACCTGAAGAAATCTTTACTTTCTCAGGTAGATACTTGCAAACTACTCACAGCAGTACTGGCTGAGTATTATATGTTTCATTCATGAGTCAGTTTATTGCCTGTGGGGTAAGATGAGTGTTTTGTCTTGTTTCTACATGGAAGTTTCAATTCCCTAACATCAGCTTTCACCTGGGGACATTGAAGGTAGGTTTTGGATTTGGCAGGTATAAATTTCATATATATATATATATATATATATATATATATATATATATATATATATATATGTATATATATATATGCTTGGACCAGGAAACTGGTAGGCGTCTCAGATGTAATCTTGCATGAATATTAATTGGTAACTGTTCAATTTACAAGCATACTTAGCAATATTAAAAAAAAAAAAAAAATAAAATAAAAGAGGCCAGGAACAGCAGCTGAGAACTTTTCCCTAATAAAGTTTATCTAAATGTTTTACATCAAGCATTTCTTCTAAGTCAGCAGCTCTTACACAATTACTTCATTGTCACCATTCCAGAGTTCCATTCCTAGATAGTTGCCTAGGTATTCTAATCATGAAAGATATAATTTTCTTTCAAAGTATTTTCTATCTCCACGTAGTTCTGGTATCTTTGTGGAGGGATATCTTCGCTCAGATGCTGGTCAACATGCTTTGTGTGGCTTCTAGGTGATCAGCCTCTGAGAGAAAAAAATTTAGATTGGAATCTCATTGTTGATGCCTAATTCTTTAAATGATTTTTTTGCCATATGCAGTTTGTAATATTTGTGATTTAAGCAGGAAGAAAAATACAGATAATCTGTCCGAGAGCTTTTGAAATCTTCCATACATGTCAAAGCAAACCTCAGTGGCCTCCAGAATAGGAAGAGAGTGGAGTCTTAAAGACAGCATCATTAAAGCTCAGTGTCTTGTCCACTGGACAGGTAATCAAGTCCAGTCTTCCATGTTCATGATCAACTGGTAGTTAATCACTATGAGATAAATACCTGGTGTCAGTCTCTGCTAATATGTTAAAAACTAAGCAAGACACATAGCCTTGTTTAGGCTTAGACAAGGCAGTCCCATCTAAAAATATTTACTTAATTTAACAAAATTAAATTAAATTAAAATTTAAAAATTAAGCAGAACCAAACCAAGCTCAATATCCCAGAAAGAGAGCAATTATTTTTCCTTATAGTGCTTTCTTCAGGAAACATTTGGAAGAAGAGGGAGCCTGAGACATGATAATGTGAAAAGACCTAGGAACTGGTGCACTTGATCTGAACCAGAAAGAAGAGACCCCACCCGTACACAGCATACAGCAGGAAACCTTTTTCTACAGCATAAAAATTGAACAAGACTGAAAGACAAAACTTCTCAGCTCAGAAGTGGTCCTGTTGGGAAACATGATGACGTGGAAAAAAGTTTATATGCTATTTATGTACATTATGTGTGTTCTGCAAAAAGAGAAAAGCTTTCCCGCTCCAGGACTGCACTTAGAGCATGCTTCACCTGTATACTGGTAGCTTAAAATTAAAACAAAATGCCTCATCAGTTAGGAATAACAACATACCACATTGTCAGTGACTAAATTCCTGTTGTTAGGTCTCAGTTTGAAGTATATTATATTTTAATTGCATTACATAGGATCCAGGTTTAGTAGGGCTAAAGAAATAAAATCCTAGGACAAAGCTATTTAAACAGAATAATCTCCAAAGCTAATTATACATAATAGCCAGTGCGGGGGGGATGATTTTCCATTACTTAATATTAACCAATAAATACCTGCTGGCATTATTTTTCCATTTAAAGTAGAAAAAAGTGAGCTTTAGAAGACACTATGTTGCTACAGCAGACATAACATTTATATGATGCTTCACAATACATTACAAATTTATACAGTCATTTTAATGTCTTGTGTATCTTTGTTAAAAAGTTTAAGCACATACTACTTATTTTGCTAAGATTACCTTTGCTATTAATACTTGTTAGTTGTACTTGCTAACAGTCATACATGAGGTCTTAACAGCTTTTATATCCTTTTTTTTTTTCCTTGAAATTTTTTCAGTGTTTTCAAAAAATCGTGAGCCTGCCAGTTCACTAATTTTAGGTAGTAAATTCTTCTTAATTTTTTTTCTAGTGTGAAGAAAAAAAAGCAGCATTTTCAAAATAACTTAAAAAATTAGAGAAATCAGAAAAGAAGATAGAAAGATCTTTGTCAATATCCCCTCCCTTCTTTTTCCCCCTCTTAATAGTGTCTAAAGGTTTTAGTTGTTTAAATGCCATAAGCATGTTTGAAATTCTGGTTCAAAATAGTTCGACTGTTCTTTTTGGTTATTTTAATTTACGTGTGGAACTTACAGACTTAATGGATCATTGAATCGGCTACTAAAACTTGGCTGCAAAAAAAGCTGGAGAAGGTATTTTCATTTTCAAAGTGAAAACTTTTGGCCATTCATTTCAAAGTAATGTCTTAAGAGTAAATGCAGTTTTGTTTTATTTTTAAATAGACATGTGAAAACAGTATGTCAGAAGTGGTGGTTTTATATAAAAAATATTTCCACTGGCAAATTGGATTGCTATCAAACTTCATAATTCAATTCTGTTCCTGAACAGAATATTTCTGTCAAGAGTAGTCTAAATTTACTGTCACCAGTCACATTTCAGCACGCTTCCAAGAACTGGCAAGTTCAGAGCCAGTGGGGAAGCTGTGAAAGATAAAAGGAGAGTAAGCCCATGTAGCCAAACAATCATGCATTGAAATTACAAAGGAATGTTTGACCTTAGCTTGCATAATGGAATTAGTTCAGAACTCTCCCCCCTTTATTCTCCAAAATGGAGCCTTTCATATATATATAAAAATATATTTGCTTTCAGAGGCTCAGTTTGTGGAAGCAGGATTGCAGACCTATGGAGAAGGTGGTTCAAATTCTGATAGCATTTACTTCAAAGGAAAATCAACAACACATCCCCTTATCTCACCAGAATGATTCTGGAAATGTTTAAACATTGATAAATGCTGATTTTTCCTTTACTTTATTCTATATGAAACAGGCAGTTTTGCAATTTTTCCTTTTTTTTTTTTTTTTTAAATAAGAGAGAGTGACATAGTCTCAAGTAACATTTTTGCCCAGAAACTTCATGTCTTGAGTGGGTGACCTTGTGTCATTGCCATTACCAATGCGAAGATATTCATATAAAATTTTTATCTCAGATCAAAAAAGCAAACCCAAACTGGCTCCAGGATTGATGTCCTCTGGAACAAGATATTTCCTGAGGGAAATAATGATTGGAGGAGGTTACTGCCATGGGACAAAACTTCCAGCGTTCAGATTTCTCAACCAGTCATTGGCTCCCTTTTGTTTTGATCAGTATTTGTCAATTCTTACTCTGCATATTCTCTTTTTGTCTTCGGTATATTTTTTTCTTGACAGAGTGTATTTGCTGCGCATTTTAGCATCAGTTAGGAGGAAAGACACGTTCTGAAGCTTATAACACTTTATCTTAGGCTGTACTATTAATTATATAAATTTTTAAGTATATTATTGTTGCTTGTCCTAAGGGGTGGTATTACTCATATTTTAATCTGCATTGCAATAATGTCCAAAGACTGAATTAAGCTATCTGTTGCCTTTTACTAGGCATTCTACAAAGATGATAGGAAACCCCCACAGCCTCTTCTCTTCTTACTGCTGACAGCTAAGGAGAACATTTATTCTCAAGACAGCATTTGTAAATATGACTAAATTTAAAACACATATAAAGGTCCGCTGTGAACATGGATAGTCTTATCTACTCAAAAAAAAAAATAGTTCTTCATAGGTTTGGCTTTAAATGGCTAAATACATGTCAGTTATCTGTGGAAAGTTTTGAAAGCCACTTTTCTGGGAAATTACAAATATTTATTTAAAGGATTTTTGAGCACTGTTTCGTCTCCATTATCAGTTTCACTGTGTTCCATTTCTAAAAGTCATTGACTGTATTTTCAATTATTACAAAGTTCTTGCAAGCAAGTTTTCCAAAGCAATATTAGAAGAACCCAAACAAGCTTAAGGTAGTGTTTTAACTAAAAGGCTACTGAGTAATATCTTTTTACACTGACATATATTCTTGGTACCTGAACACCTGAATTTCGATTTTGTGTGTCATTTCTCAACTTCACGTACAGTAAGTAGAAGAATCTTATTTTTAAATATTAAATACTTTGCTGTATATTAAGAATAGTATTTTCATTAACTGACAGAATTCTGCCAACGTTGGCAAGAAAATGAGACAAATCTGTACAACCAAAGACTGGTCTTTTGTAGTATATGCACTGTGAACATCTGCCCTCTGATTTGCTTTTTGCCTAATTGGTAGGGTTGACTGTCAGATTCAGCACACAAAATGTAGCTGTCCAGTCATGATTATGTTAATTTCGTATATAATGAGCCTTATGTACCATAACTTTACATCTTTAGATTCCAATTCTCTTCACCTCAGTTGCATTGCTGTAATGTAGACTAGCTCTTCTAACAGTCATGCTCAATATGCTCACTATAAAATACTGTCCTTGAAAAAACAGGGAGCAATAATTATAGGTAGAATTTCTACACATAATTGAATTTCTTAGCAAAAATCTCATTGGCTGTAACCAGGGAAGGATTTTATCCCATGTTTCTCCTGTGTTAATTATGTGCAGCATAGTCTGACCACTATTGAAAATAATATTGTTCTCGCGACATATTCTTGTTTTCACAATACCAAACAATCCTAGTCAATGAGTTACTCTGCTAACATTTTTTCATCTTGGCTGGTCACTGAATAATTTGTTTTCAAGGCACATTAACAGTTTGTAAAAGGCTGACATGAAAATGTCTGCTTCATTGTGGTAACTGTCAAGGAGAAGTGTAGAACAGTTCAAAAAGCAGTTTTCTCAGTTGTTAGTTTTTAAGTTTAGTTTTATATAATTTGTAAATGTATTTCTTTCTTTGAGAACAAAAATATAAGTCAGTTTCCTAAGAAGTTAGTTAAAACTGCATAGGCAAACTATTGTGTTCACGAATAGATGCAGTATTGAATAAAAATGACTGTTATGAAGTCCTTCAAAATGAAATATATTCTCAGACATGTTGTCACATTCATATTTTAGAAATATATAAGAATTTAGTAATGAGTTAGAAGGGAACAGGTGAGCTCAAATAATGAAGTACAAATTAATCAGGATTTATTTATTTTTTACTTGTGCATTTATGAGAGCCAAGCTAATCTGAGTTAGCTTTCTTTCCCATTCTGACAGAAGAAATTAATATTAACCTTTCAAAGATTAATAAATCCCACTGAAGTTGTCACTTAACTTCTGGATTGATTAATTCACTCTATGATTATAGGCAGATACTAGGTGTCTAAATTCAGTTTTTCTTTAAACGTTGAATTTCAGCTAAAATAAAGAACAAGAACACTTTGTAAGTCTATTCAGTTGAATACTTGTCTTTTCCAGTAAGAAAAAAAAAAAAAAAGGCACATTTCATTTCAATGTATTAAAGCACAGTTTTTATAAAAGAATGGGAAGTACTGACACAATAGTTTATTTTTTTAGTGTATAAATGAACAGTAATGTTTGCTCTTTAAAATTCAATTCTGTCATGGTACAAGAGTAGACACTTTGACAGAGATGAAGGTGCTGAGTTCCCTAAGGTCTTTCTGATCTTCTCTGTCCTCTAAAAATGCTGCATATGAAAACTCACATTTAATCAATTGATGAGCAGATTGATTTGTTCTTACTCCTCCCCATACATGAAATGATCTTTCCAGAGAGTGGCAATTCAATAAGTGGGTTAATTTCATCATTATCTCCTCCAAGTAGGGTGGCACAATATCACAGCTTTAAGGAGGAAACAAATTATGTGAAAAAAATAAAATTAGAGCTGTAGAGTAAAAAGTACTAATGACCAACAATTTAAGTAGTGCCAGTGCATCCTTTGCAAAACTGGTGTCTTATTCATTCTTTGAAATTTTGCCCAAGTCAATAGTTACTGAAAATAAATGACTGAAGTATGCAGCAATGAAAATGCCTCACCATGTCTCATTTTCCCACTTGGCTTATGCATAGCCGTACCTCCAAAGAAATGTATGGAATTGCACTGTATGATGATGTTGTGGCAAAGAATCATAACACCTCCCCCACATTTTTTTTTATTTTAATTTGAAAAAATCTTTAATGTTTCCTTTCTGTGTCATTCTAAACTTCCAAATTGTTATTCCTCTACGATAAATCTTGTTGTTCATGCAAGAAATGCATGTGCTGGCTTGCGTTACACAGGGCAATGTGAGAAGCTCTTTCCCTGCTGTTTCCATGCACACAAACATCTTAGCTTTTGAAAAATTCTTTGATTGTGGATCAAAATAGAATGGTTTTGTGAAGTCATTTCACTGTCTGTGTCTGGAGAGACAGAGGAGAGAAGGAGGTGGATTTCTTCTTTCTCAAGGGATGTTCAGTTGTGCACAGACAGGACAGGCTAACCTTCAAAAGTTTATAGAAATTGATATCTTGTTTCTCACCTACTAAACAAGGAGTGGGAAATGGGAAAGAGAAGGGAAGGACAAAAAGGGTGACCTGGAAGCTGAGAAGCTGCCCAGGGTCCTTTTCAGAGTTCTTTCTGCCATGGATGTACTGTGTTTGGCCCTGAAGTCATACCTAGGTCTACATTAGAAAAAGATCTTCACTTACAAGCTGGTTACTTTTTGCTGTACACCCTTTAATCTAAAAATATCTCATACTGCAGTAAATGCTTTTGCTTTAAAAGGGGACAAAATTCATAATAAAACTGTAATGAATTACATTTAACTTAGTCTTATCTGATGTTGGATTATATTGGCATAAAATCAGTTGAACGAACCCACAAGCCTTTCTGTTATATTGTGTTATAGGGCAACCTAATATATTCTTTAATTACAAAGTTAGTGAGCGTGGCCTTTAGGGTAAGAGGAAGCCTTGGAACACAGTCTCTAGCTCTCACCCACTGCTAGGCTTTTAATTCCTGCTGCATGCAGAATTTAAGGATATCGGTTGGGCATGTAATAAAAGCAGAGACAAAATTTTAGTTTTGAATCCATGCCTGAATCATAAAATTTGCTTTTCTTCCTTTCAAATAGAGTGGGTTTGGCCTAACCCTGTCTGTAGTCAACACTGAAATTTTTGGATTACAATAAGGTTTTCAAACTGTATTTCTTAAATCGTCTTTAGATCTAATCACTTGCCTTGTTAGATATAATAATTACGCGTCTATTTTCCTGGGCAGTCATGCTGAAAGTATGAGTCAATGCCTGCAGTCCTCCTTCCCACTGATTACCTCTGTTGTTTCATCTTCTTTCCAGGTTCCAGGACCTGTGCATTGGAGCAGTGTAGAGCTGAACCCAGCTAAGAACCAACCAACCCGCAATACTCTGTGCTGTTCCTGAAGCAGAGTTGTGTGTTAAATATTTTCTGTTAAATGAGAAGAGTATTGTGGAGTGAGAAAGTTACAAAATGCCTACTGCCCAGGGGAAAATGATTGAATAATAACTCATTCTGTTGATATGTTACAGTTGAGCCTCTCTATCCCCAAACTGTAATTACTTGTTCCCATGGATTCCCTTTTGCAATCTCTGACATTTCTCTAGCCAACCTATGAACTGATTCAGGAACCTAAAATGACAGAAAATTAAAGCAGAAAATTGACAAGAGTTTTCTTCTGGTTTGACTCTATGAACAATCTCATTGTGGGGCTGGGTAAGTGATGGTGTTGGCTTAAAAGAGGGGTAAGGGCAGGTCATTGGGAAACCTTTATCAGTTTTTTCTGGGACTGAGAATACCAGAAGTAGGAGACTGCTGGGCAGTAGAGAAGTTGAAGATGCATATGTAAATGTAATCCTATGGGGGGACAGGTATCCTCCTTAGACACAGGCATGATCAAAGAATCATAGAATCATAGAATAGTTAGGGTTGGAAAGGACCTTAAGATCATCTAGTTCCAACCCCCCTGCCACAGGCAGGGACACCTCCCAATAAACCATGCCACCCAAGGCTATGTCCAATCAAGCCTTGAACACCACCAGCAATGGAGCATTCACAACTTCCCTAGGCAACCCATTCCAGTGCCTCACCACCCTCACAGTAAAGAATGTCTTCCTCATATCCAGCTTGAACTTCCCCTGTTTAAGTTTGAACCTGTTACCCCTTGTCCTCTCACTACAGTCCCTCATGATGAGTCCCTCCCCAGCATCCCTATAGGCCCCCTTCAGATACTGGAAGGCTGCTATGAGGTCTCCACGCAGCCTTCTCTTCTCCAGGCTGAACAGCCCCAACTTTCTCAGCCTATCTTCATACAGGAGGTGCTCCAGTCCCCTGATCATCCTCGTGACCCTCCTTTGGACTTGCTCCAAAAGTTCCATGTCCTTTTGATGTTGAGGACACCAGAACTGCACACAATACTCCAAGTGAGGTCTCACAAGAGCAGAGTAGAGGGGCAGGATCACCTCCCTCGACCTGCTGGTCACGCTGCTTTTGATGCAGCCCAGGATACGGTTGGCTTTCTGGGCTGCGAGGGCACACTACTGGCTCATGTTCATTTTCTCATCAACCAAAACCCCCAAGTCCTTCTCTGCAGGACTGCTCTGTATCTCTTCTCTACCCAACCTGTAGCTGTGCCTGAGATTGCTCTGACCCAGGTGTAGGACCTTGCACTTGTCATGGTTAAACTTCATGAGGTTGGCATCAGCCCACCTCACAAGCATGTCAAGGTCCCTCTGGATGGCATTCCTTCCCTCCAACATATCAACTGAACCACACAGCTTGGTGTCCTAGAGGAAAAGTTGGAAGTCATAAGCAAGACAAAGAAAATCAGAAAGTAAGACCCAAAAGAGCTTTTTTTCCTTACTGTGTTTGGAGAAATAGAAGCTGGTATGTTTCCTTTGTAAGTAAACATCTTTCTCCCAAAGAATATCTTGTATCATTCATTTCCTCTAATGTAAACAATCTAAAGTTCTGGCTAACTGCTTAAACCAAAGAGTTTATAAAGTTATTGTCATAATCTGGAAAAATTAGGCTGCATTGGTTATGTACTTTCTTAGTGTTGTTATAAAGTAGAAAAAGGTTTATTTTACAGACAGCCTGTCTCTAGCAGGGAAAGCTTGATGCAGAAGAACTGTACTGCAACTCAGTGGTAAGTACTTACTGTTACCAAGGGAGACGTTATCATTATAGAATTATAAATCATGTTAAGCAAAAGCAGCAGTAATTATGGTTTTATGTGTGGGAATCAAGACATACAGTTAGGAAGAAAAATGAGAGAGAGGGATTGGGTAGCTCATAATGGCTGACAACAAATTCATGATATATGTACATAAAAAATGGTTGTTATACCTCAGTGTCACTGCAGCCATCACATACCAAGCCAGGACTAAAGATACAGGTAAACATAGCATCTGCCTAGCTGTGCACAGCTGTAAAGAGCTATCAAAACCCAGCTGCAGCTTAGTGGCTCTCTCTGAAATCTTTCAGGAAGCAATTCCTAAATGCCTGTATTGACATCCCTTTTGACAATTGCCTGATCTCTTACAAGTTGTTGGTAAATGCTGCTTTATATCATCTTGTCACCAGCTGTCAGGGGTCAAAAAAAGCATATTTTTCTAAGCCTAGTTCAGATATAGTTTTTCCTCAAAGCCTCCTGTGCAGATTTGCTCCTCTCTCTTAGGTTACAAAACCACCACCAATGGGGAGACCTTGCTGATGTTTTAAATACAGAGATATAATCTTGTCTAAATAAATCTAACTTACAAAATTTTCACTTGATCCCATACTTGCCATTAGACACCAACATGATTTTTAATGGTCATTTAGATACTCACCTTCCTTCTTTAATTTTCAATGCAGATATTGGAGGTCCTAAAATACAGATTTATGTCTAAGACCTTGAATGAGCCAAAAGGGTGTTTGAATTTGGATTATGTTCCATTTTAAATTAGTAGGTCCAGGCAAGTTGCTGAGTCAAATTCTGAATTTCTAATAACTTAAATTTGAAGTTCTTCGTATCCAGTGTTGTTTTTAATATCTGCAGGTTGTCTAACTCTCCTATGTACACAGTAGCTTCTTACCTTATCCTCTTTTCCCTAAATAGCATCCAGCGCTTATCAATAGGTACCAGAAAACTTTTTGTGTCAGCCTCACTTGTTACATAATATAACCAAATTAGAAGTTTTGCACAACTGTACATCGCTTTATTATAATATACTTATTTCTTCACTGTTTTAGACCTGAAAAGTGGTTCTGTGTAGCAGGAAATGCCTGTCTTTTCTTCATTGTGCCAATCTAATATCACTGCTCCTTAAGAAAAATCCCATCTTGCTTACATATATAGGCATAGCCCAATACTTAAAAGGAAATAACAGTTTAGGATATGCCTTATCATATTTTTTTTTATCCTCAGCTGTCCTGACTTTCTAATTTCTCATCCACTGCAGGAATAAAATATGGGGTTACTTATCATGTTCCAGTCTGTGCTCTTTCTACCATGCACTAAAACTTCAAAATCCTGCTAGCTTTATCTTTTCAGTGTGATTCTGAGGAAACAAAACTCAAAAAAAAAAAAAAAACCCAACCCAAAACAAAACCCAAAAAAACAACTCTAAACCCCAGAACCAAACCCCTCCTTTGATATTCTTAGAAAGACAAGTTTACAAAGTGACAGTGTTCTGAGGAAAAAATATGCTAGTAATATTAGCTAATAATTGAATACCTCTGGCACATTGCACATGATGCACCAGAAGCTGATGGAAGAAAGGGTCCCTTTGATCTCAGTATTGAACAAACAGTAGTGCTGGTGATGTTTATGATCTTCTTAGAGCAGGGCATAAGCACAAACAAGATACTGATACTTTCATTGCTGTCAGTATTCAGAATTTCTGATTCTTTCACATTGGCAGGGCTTTGTAACAACAGGTTAAAAATGGCAAGACTGTAGATGTATATGTAACCCCGGAGACTACCTGGAGCCAGCAGTTCATTTGCTTCTACTGGTACTCTACATTTTAATACAATAATCAGATTCAGCTCTAATTCAGACATGCTGACAGACGTGGGAGTGGCTGGAGTCAGAAACAGAAACGTGTCCTCTGCACCCTTGTAGCTAATCTAGTCAGTGTTTGGATTTTTAAGAGCTTTAAAACCAAGTTGTTAATAACCCTTCTGGCCTGAAAATGTCATTTAAAGTCTTGGAAGGAGAACAGAACAACTCCCCAAACCTCAAACATTATGAATCTGTTCTTATAAAGTGCTTTTTCTCATGTGTCTGTCAGTTTGTTTGTTTTTAAGGTTTCTTAATGATACAGTACACTGGAAAAGAACAGAATTAGTCAGGTTTTAGAAAGTGAGACCATTCATAAAATCCCTTTATAGGAGGCAAAAGTTTATAAGAAGTTGAACTCATTCAAGTCAAGTAGGAAACTGGTATTGTCCTTTTGATTCTTTGTAGTGTACTGTTCCTCACAAAGATCCAAACCAGAGTTCCAGGCCTTCCTTTCTTCAGTCTGTGAGACCACTGAGTGTAAAACCACATTACGACACAGGCTTATATGCTTTATGAGGAGAATTTTTTAAATGCAGAGAGTAAAATTTACAGTTACTTAAAGCTTATAAGTGTATTTTCATATTTTGTCAGGAAATTTCTTATGTGTTTCTCCATTCAGTGTAAAATACTATAAAGAGCAGGAAAAACCATACTGTTTTTAAAACACTGGCTGATATGTATTTTAGGTTTGAAAAAAACACAAGCTTTGCGGAAAGATAGGAAAGTTACAGGAAAAGTTCTGTTGAGCTGTCTGAAATGATGTTGATGTTTGTTTTCTGGGCTTACAAAAGCTAAACCTGAGTCTTAGGACAAGAATATTTAATTGGGAAAATGCTAAAGTAAATTCACTTTTTTATATAGTAATTGGTGCATCTATATCACAAAAAAGCAATTAGTCCTGGAACTGCTCTAATGCCATAAATTCTCTGTCTTAAGGGTCTAACACAAACATATACCCTTTCTGTAAAAGAAGATTAATCAAAACATCTTAGAGACTTTTTCCTAGGCAGAGGTGTTCCAATATAGTCCCTTTTTTGACCAGGAATCCTTCTCGGTAGAAACCAGAGGATTATTTCTTTTGCAGACATCTGAATGTAAGAATGCTTTTCAGCTTCTGATAAACCAGGGAGAGAAGCAAGCACAATAGCTCTGGGCACGTTATCTTTCCCTGATGTGAAATGCTGTCTAAAAGAATTTAGCGATTATTTTTTTTACATTTATCCAGGATTTCTAGATGTGTAATTACATCACAGTAGCTCTAGCCCAGATGCCACACCTGAAGACTGCAGATGTCTGCATAGATCGTTCATCTACAGGTATAAGGCAAACTTATGACAGAAAATAACTTTAGTATGCCCCCCAAACATTGAATTTACAGGACAAGCAGACTTTATCAAAGTAGTGTCAGCACAGTAGGTCCAAAATTTCACAGGCGTGGAACATCCCTCTTAGCTGGAATGGTGGTCCTTCTGTGAGTATTTTTAGGCTGAAGTGGGCTTTCTCATTCCTATGGGCTTGTTTTATTCTGTGTAATTCTGAAGATTGTGTTAAAAAAATAGAAAAAGGAAAAATCTTACTTGGTAAAGGAAAGGGGACATAAAGAAGATACATGGGGAGAAACAAAGACAGAGGAAGGAAAACAAATCAGGATGTATTTCAGCCTTCTTACCTGACGAAGTTTGTCAGGGGTCTTCAGTAACTTGGACTAAATTTCTTAAGTCTTTGTGAGTCCAAAGACTATACAGAGAAGGAAGAAACCACCTCAGTCTTCACCATAGGATCCTCCAGGAATCTCTTTCAGTTCCCAACATTTCTCTCTCCTAATTTCAAAGCAAGCAGAGAAACAAACAAACAAACAAAAAAAAAGTGGCTGGAATGACCTATCCTGTCATCCTTTTAGTCTCCATTTTAGCCTAATTTCTGCTATATCCAATTTTATTCCCTTGATTTGCAGTTCCACCACACTCTTTAAATGTCATCTTCAGATTGTTTTAAAAATACTGCTGAGCGAATTTCAGTCTTTCTCAACTCTTCTCATCCATATAAATTAATAGGATACGCAGTAGTAAGTAATGAAAAATTATTGTCTTACTTTCCAAAATGGAGCATATTTGGAGTAGCTTTTTAATCCCAAATTTTGTAGTACTATGGCAATATTTCTAGACCTTAAAAAAGCTTTGGTAATAATCTTCAACCTCAAGGATAGATCATGATTTGTTCTTATCTGCTCTGAACCAGCTATCCCATTTCCATTTGGTACCCATCAAGTCTTAGGAACAAAACAGCGTATTCAGGAAAAACATAAGCCAATAGCCTATTGTATGTTTATGAATGCTACTTAACCATTTTTCTTTCTTATAACTGGGTAATATTTTGACCTATTCAAAGTTGGTACTTTGATGCAAAGTCAGGATATTTTATTTTCAGGGTTATAAGTTCATCAGGAGAGCAAATTGGAAGACAATAAATCTGAACTTCTTTTAGTCAATATGTTCAATTAACAAAAAAAAAAATCCTTTGTGATTGTAAAGAGAGAAATCACAGAATCACAAAATCATTAGGGTCAGAAGGGACTTATGGAGATCATGTACTCCAAATCCCCTGCCAGGACACGTCCAGATCTGATTGAAGCAGCTCTGAATAAAAATATAAACTGCTACTATTATTCAGGAATAGCAAGTGACCTGGGAAATCTCTGTTAGATTTTATATAACTTTCCTTTTTCCATTTTAGTCATAAAAAATCATAGAATAGACAGAGTTAGAAAAGACCTTAAGATCAAGTTCCAATACCTCTGCCATGGGCAGGGACACCTCACACTAAACCATGTCACCCAAGGTTTTGTCTAACCTGGCCTTGAACACCGCCAGCGATGGAGCATTCACAACTTCCCTGGGCAACCCATTCCAGTGCCTCACCACCCTCAGAGTAAAGAATTTCTTCCTCATAGCCAATCCCAAATTCCCCTGTTTAAGTTTGAACCCATTACCCCTTGTCTTATCACTACTAATGAAGAGTCCCTCCACAGCACCCTTATAGGCACCCTTCAGATACTGGAAGGCTTCTATGAGGTCTCCACACAGCCTTCTCTTCTCCAGGCTCAACAGCCCCAACTTTCTCAGACTATCTTCATACGGGAGGTGCTCCAGGCCCCTGATCATCCTCGTGGCCTTCCTCTGGACTTCTTCCAAAAGTTCCATGTCTTTTTTATGTTGAAGAAACCGTAACCGCACACAATACTCCAAGTGAGGTCACACAAGAGCAGAGTAGAGGAGCAGGATCATCTCCGTTGACCTGCTGGTCACATTCCTTTTGATGCAGCCTGGGATACGGTTGGCTTTCTGGGCTGCAAGCGCACACTGAAGCCAGCTCATGCTCAGTTTCTCATCGACCAATACCCCCAAGTCCTTCTCCACAGGGATGTTCTGAATCTCTTCTCTGCCCAACCTGTAGCTGTGCCTGGCATTGCTCCAAACCCAGGTGTAGGACCTTGCACTTGGCATGATTAAACTTCATCAGGTTGGCATCAGCACACCTCACAAGAGTGTCAAGGTCCCTCATTTCTTCCCTCCAACATATCAACCAAACCACACAGCTTGGTGTCATCAGCAAACTTGCTGAGGGTGCACTCAATCCCACTGTCCATGTCACCGACAAAGATGTTGAACAAGACCAGTCCCAACACCAATCCCTGAGGGACACCACTCGTTACTGGTCTCCAGCTGGACATTGAGCCATTGAGCACAACTCTTTGCATGCAGCCATCCAGCCAGTTCTTTATCCACCGAGTGGTCCATCAATCAAATTCATGCCTCTCCAGTTTAGACACAAGGATGTCGTGCAGGACAGTGTCAAATGCTTTGCACAAGTCCAGATAGATGACATCAACTGCTCTACCCCTGTCCATTAGTTCCGTAGCCCTATCATAGAAGGCCACCAAATTGGTCAGGCAGGATTTCCCCTTAGTGAAGCCATGCTGGCAATGTGCCTTAGCATGCCTTCTAGGAGAATCTTCACCAAGATTCTGCCAGCCACAGAGGTGAGACTGACTGCTCTGTAATTCTGCGGGTCATCCATTTTCCCCTTCTTGAAAATTGGGTGTTATATTTCAATTTTTCCAGTCATCAGAAACTTCACCTGACTGCCATGATTTTTCAAATATGATGGAGAATGTCTTAGCAACTTCATTTGCCAGCTCCTTCAGGCTCCGCTGATGGATTTCATCAGGTCCCATGGACTTCTGCATGTTCAGGTTCTTAAGATGGTCTTGAACCAGATCCTCTCCTACAATGGGCCTATGGTCTTTGTTCTCACAGTCCCTATATCTGCCTTCCAAGACTTGGGTGATGTTGTCAGAGTATTTGCTAGTGAAGACGGAGGCAAAGAAGTCATTAAAAACCTCAGCCTTTTCCAAATCCAGGGCAGCCAGTTCTCCTGATAGCTTCTGGAGAGGGCCCACATTGTCCCTAGCCTGTCTTTTATTTGCAATGTACGTATAGAATCCCTTCCTGTTATCTTTAACATCCCTAACCAGGTTTAATTCTAAGTGGGGCTTAGCTTTCCTAACCTGGTCCCTAGCTTCCCAGACAGTATCCCCTTATTCTTCCCAGGCCACCTGTCCTTGCTTCCACCTTTTGTAAGCCTCTTTTTTCCTTCGAAGTTTCTTCAGCAGCTCCTTATCCATCCAAGGAGGTCTCCTGGCCCTCCTGCAGCACTTCCTTCTAGTAGGGATGAATCACTCCTGAGCTTGCAGCAGGTGATCCTTGAATATCAACCAAGAGTCTTGGGCCGCCCTGCCCTCTGGGGCTATATCCCATGGAACCTTACTAAGCAGGTTCCTGCAGGGGCCAAAGTCTGCTCTCTTGAAGTCCAGAGCACTGAGCTTGCTGCATGCTCTTCTCACTGTCCTGAGGATCTCGAATTAGACCATCTCATGATCGCTGCAATCAAGGCTGCCCTGGAGTATCATATTTCTAACCAGCCCTTCCCTGTGGGTGAGCACAAGGTCAAGCATGGCACGTCTCCTTGTCAGCTCCTCTGCTACTTGCAGAAGGAAGTTGTCTTCCACACAATCGAGGAGCTTCCTAGATTGCTTGTGCCTGGCTGTACCATCCCTCCAACAGATATCAGGGTGGCTGAAGTCCCCCATGAGAACAAGGGCCTGCGAGCGTGAGGCTGTTCCTATCTGTCTATAGAGTGCTTCATCCACCGAGTCCTCTTGATCAGGCAATCTGTAACAGATCCCCACAATAATGTCTCCCATCTCTGTTCTCCATTTAACCCTGACCCACAAATTCTGTATTGACTGCTCACCTGTCCCCAGACAGAGTTCCATACTCTCCAGCCTATCCCTAACATAAATAGCAACCTTCTCCCCGCCTGCCGGTCTTGCCTTTTCTAGAGAGCCTTTACTCTTCCATTCCAACACTCCAGTTATACCCCCATAGACCTGAACACATCTCTAATTCCTGTTGTTTGTTCCCATGCTATGCAGGTTTGTATAGAGGCATCTGAGCCGAGCTCCAAATGAAGCCAGGTCATTGGCTGGAGTGGCTGGAATATCTATGTTGCTCTGAGCATTTATTTTAGGTGCTGGCAACTGATTGGGTGTGTTGGGATGGAATAATAACCCCTTCCCCCAACACATCTGTCATGGGTTCAGCAGTAGCAGTCATTTTTTCTCCTTCGTGGTAGCTGGTGGAGTGCTGTGTTTTCAACTTTTGGCCTGGGAGCAAAGCTGAAAACACCAGTGTTTTCGGTTACTGCTTAGTGATGTTTTGATCTGACCAAGGACTTTCTGAGCCTCATGCTCTGCCAGGGAGGAGGGGAAGCCGGGAGGAAGCAGAGACAGGACACCTGACACAAACTGACCAAAGAGGTTATTCCATACCACAGCACGTCATGCCCAGGAGGAAGAGCGGGAAACAGAGACCTGGAAGGGGGGCGGGGTGCACTGCTTGGTCGGGCTGGGTGAGCTATTGTATTCTTTCCTTGTATTTGCCTTGTCATTATTCTTATTGGTGGTAGCAGTAGTGGTCTTGTGTTATACTTTAGTTACTAAACTGTTCTTATCTCAACCTGTGGGAGTTGCATTCTTTCAATTCTCCTCCCCATCCACCAGGGAGTGGGGGGAAGAAAGAGAGGGGAGTGAGTGAGAGAGGGAAACTGCGTGGCTGACTGGACTTAAACCACGACAGCATCTAGTTTAAAGCATCTTACATTTCTTAAATGTATGAAATACCTGTACATTCTTTCATAGCAATCATTGACATTTTAGTAACAGTGGCTGCTCAATTTTTGTGTTATCCTCTTTTTACTTTACATTTCTTATTTTTCTGCTATGGTGAATTGCTATCTCCTCCAGATTACAGGGAAATACAGGATATAAATCTGAAAAATTATAAATTACTAAATCTTTGTAAAAATAAATCATATTCTGGAATAACACAATTTGAAAAATGCAGCCAGTGCAGAGTCTTAATGACAAGGAATACTAAGGATTTTAGCCACTCTCTGTTAAGTTCCTTGAATGTTGTCCAGCAGTCTCATGGGACCTAAATTAAGGCTTAAGAGAACATACTATTAAGTTTATTCTGTTACTCAGGATGATTAGTCAGCTATATGAATTCTGGGACTTTCCTACTGCACAAAACTAAAGGAAGGTGTACTGTTAGTGACATGATTTCCATATTTTATAGGCAGGGCAGAGAATAGAGTGCCTTTACCTTTCCCCACTGAAAATGACTTGCTTGTCTCCTGAAGATGTAGTAGAATATTCATTGCCAAAAAGCCCAGACAAATCTGATTTGGTGGTCCTTCCATTAGCATGAATGCTGAGCCAGCCTTGACTTTCAAAGGCTCCACACAGACAAGAGAGTAGAAGACTGGTGAATCAGTGGTGAACTATGGATATCTCAGTTTCTTACTAATTCAACTTTCTTCGCAATTTAGTCAGCTGCCCACTCTTTTGCAGTACAGTTTTGTGCACTCAGTAGTCAGGAGCTGATGGCCATGGTACAAAGAACATCTAGCAGAAGGAGTGCTTGCTCCAAGCACTATTCTTGCAATATTGCATATACACAAATACTTTTGGAGTGGGGGTAAAGATGCAGAACTTCTCTACCATTAGTCTGTGCAGTAATTCTCCTCTGTCTCTGGCTGGTCACTGACCCTCAGGTCCCTCACAGGAGCTTCCCCAGGTTCCCTGAAGAGTAGTCTGCTGCCAGAATATAGCCTTGGAATTAAGGCACTGAAGAGGAGATTGAAATTTAATGTGGATGGCAGTCCTCTAAGAGAAACAACTGAGCCTGAATCTCTTACATCCTTAGCAAGTAAACCCCTGAGCATACAGGTCATACACTACAGTCTGAAAAGTATTAGATTTGCAAACTCAGAGCATGTTGCTTCATATCTGCTGAAGACAATCTGTTAATATAATAAAGGACCTCATTTTTTTCCCTTTTTTGTGCCACCATAATCAACGACACAAGAAGAATTCTCTGAGAAATCTTCCTGTGAACACAAACCTCCCCTGAGTTACATTTCTCTGGATGGAGAACAAAGAGGTACCCCATTGACCCTCTGTTCCTTGTGACACCAAACACACTGCAGTGGAAGGGGAGGCAACCTCCCACAAGAAAACTTTATCCGTGTTTTCAAGGAAAACAGGAGCTACACTACATTTTGTCTGAAACACCATCAGGAAATGTGCTTTGAGAATGCATTCCAGAGCAAAATGAACAGGCTAGAGAGGTGACTCTACTTTAAGAGAGAAGCCCAACCTTCAGCCTAACCAGTAGTGCAGCACTATAGCGCTCATCTACAAAATTATCATTTTAAACACCTAAGGAAACACCATTTAAAAATTAAAACATTCTTAGACTTTCAGCACCTGTAGAATAAGATACAGTTGATCAGATTTTAAAGTCTGTAGTCCTAAATCTGATATAAGTTTCTTGTGAATCCTTTGCAAAACTGGGTAGAAGTCCACAAGGTTATCCAGAAATTCTGTTGCAGAGCCAGAAATTAAATCCAATGCTCTTAAAAGACAGCTATGTAAATACTGGATGTTTTAGTTGGAAAACTGAACACATTTTTCAGTTTATCCTGATAGTAAAAATAGTTAAAGGCTTTCACGGATGCAGAGGGGTGTGCAGCATATGTGTTGAGAGAGAGCATGCTTTTTGCTGACCTAAACCTTTGTTTCAGCTGAAAATCAATTTTTCAGCCAAAGAAAAGGTTCTTTAACATATTTTATGACTTCAGATAATTTTTAAATTCAAAAGTATCATTTTAAAATGCCAAAATATTTTACATTTTGTCTGAAATTGTCAGAATGAACTATTTTGACCTCTCTTTTTTTATTATTTATTTATTTAGTGAAACCATTTTAGAGCAGGAAGCTATACGCACAAACATTCTTATTTCCTGAAAACTACTTCTCATTAATTTGGTGTTCTACAAAGAAACTTCATCACACTGTGAGTCCAAAGATAGCTTCCTACCCACTGAACTATTTTTCTTTTCTAATGAGTTGCTGATATTCGAGTTATTCTCTTCCAAAAAGTTCAGCTGTGCTACCATCGTCAATATTGGCCTCAAAGGCCTTTTAACTTTTAAATTAAAGAGAAGCTTTTAAAAATTAAAAGAAAATCACTCTTTAAGGCATTTGAAATTTTCTCAAGGAACCCTTATATTAATTAAGACGAAAGGGTTTTTTTTTTTTTTTAATCAAGCCTAATTATAGTATCTGAAAGTACAGCTTCTTTGAACTCCTATTTTATAGAGGAAGGGAGGAGAAGATCCTTGGTATTTTTTTCATGTGAAAACAAGTTTTGATCTAATCACATTTGGTTAACCAGTTTTAATGCAGTTTGTGCTCGTTTTATGCTCCTAAGAGGTATAGAAGAAAAATAACTGGGGGGGGGGGGGGGGGGGGGGGAAACAAATCAACCAACCAAACAAAAAAAACCAAAAACCAACAACCCACAAAACAAAATTAGCAAAAAAACACAACACCCCAAACCATAAAGTATGCCATTGTTACTGTGAACTGTCCTAAGGTAAATTAAGAGGTTGAGGCATAGTAGCATTTATGAACCTTAAAAGCATAAAGTACTGCATTCAAATGAGGACTCTAAACTTCCTTGTTTTCTATGTAACTTGCTTGATCTGGATCACAAGGGGATAATCTCAAAAGAAGAGAGTTCAGTCTTATCTTAAACTTCTGGACCGACTCAGAATTCAAGGGTGATTAGAAGCTTCTGCTGATACTTCACTGTATTTATAATTAACACTGTGTTATCACGGCTCACAGCTCTTCCCACAAAGTGATTTTTCATTGTTGCTCTGACAAAAAAGAGAATTCAAAGGGCAATTCAAAGCAACCTATCAGGCTGATTGTGCTTTGGCAGAGCCTATTGCTCATTTCTGTAGAACAAGCACCATCCTCAGAGCACCATTGCAGCACCAGGGCATAGCTGAGGATAAGGCAGCTTGTGATCATGTACCCAATTAGCTTCCCTATATTCAGCCCTGGAGGAATATGTCAGCGCTGATCTCTTCCTCTGCTAAATATCCCACCTAATATCTTCCAACACCCAGTGTAGTGACACACTGCCTCTATCCCAGACAGGAATGCTCTCAAGCAGTGCCACCAGGTCAAAGAACAACATAAAGATCTCCTGGGGAACCACCACATGTTTGTAATAATGTCTACACTTCTTCCCTGGTAACTTTGTGGATGTGTTAAAACCTGGAAGGCATTGAATGAAGTGAGCAGCCAAGGCTGAATCACACTGCTGAAGAAGTGGTCTGGGACAGAAGGAAAAATGCACTGGTGAAAACTAGTGGAATCTTTTAGCTCCTATATCTGACTTGTTAAAATGTCACCGCAGCCAAAGGCAGCAGTCTGTGATCCCAGGGTGACAACAGCTACAGTCAAGACAAGAAGGAAAAGACACCTTCAGAGTTCTTCAGAGAGGCTGTGCCTGACAAAAGCAAAGCTCCTTTGAGCTGCAGACAGAAGTTCAACCGGAACCATAGAGAGACCATCTACTCATGTCACATTGGCAACAGTACAGCCTTCAAATTATAGACCTGAGTTTCTACTGAACTTGAATGTTAATCAACGTATCCAAGCCTGGAAGAAAATGTTTCATTTTGAGTTGTAAAGTCCCCAGATGAATTCATTCAATGACTTTTCTGTTGTAAGGGAGCACTTACTTCACCTTTGCCTGAGTTTATTCATCTGTGTAATGAAGTTCATGATACTTAGAAATATATCCCCCAGCAGCTTGGCAATGATCTTTTAAAATGGCACAATGCCGACAAATGTTAATTATAATCATCCCCATCACTGTGTCCACCCCAAGTAATTATCACATTGCAAAATAAAAGTACTTGTATTGGAATAATAGCTCAATTTGTTCATGAAGGGATTGGTTTGTACATATGTCTCAGTTTTCTCCAAATATGAAAATACAGTGAGCTGAAGTTATCCCATATTTTTCCAGATTTAAATTTTAATGAACAAGAATGACATAAGTTCATGAAATTTTTAAAACCAAAAAGATGAATTAATACGCTTCACAGCCCTTCATATTCTGGCAAAAAGTACAGTGCAAACTTTGAGGTAAATAAAGTTTAATTTAATTATTTAGCTGTATACTGCATCCATTTCAGCTCAAGAGAGATAGTGGTTAAAATGCAGAGGTTTGGAATCCTAATATCACTATGCAAATTTCCCACATATTATTATGCAGTCATGCTAAAAAACATATAAACTAACTCAGTTTTGCTGAAGAGCCTGATTTTATTCCAATTTACAGGTGTCAAAGATGGTCTTACAACACATGCATAGCTCCTTCTCCTTTAGTGCTGATACGCCTGTCCTAGAGAGGCACGAAACTAAACTAATATTGCAGCTTTTGTAAAATCAGAGGAACTGTTAGCAGATTCAGCTGCTGATGAGAAAATTAAAGCTGCAGACAAGCGGGGAATTACACTGCCTGGGATGTGGTCAGATCCTACGACTGGAATAGCAGAGAATGCAGAAGATGAGGAGTGCTCTGCTCCATTAAACACACCAGGAGTGTGAAGGTTAAAACAATCCAATGTGCTTTAAGCTAGTAGCAAATATGGGTTTACTGCAGGAAGCATGACAGGGTCTGGAAGGCCAGTGGCACTGCCCACTGCAGTAAATATGCTGTATGGCACCCGATGGGCAGCTGCTGTGCTGGCCAGCTCGCTGTGGCCAGGCCAGCACTGAGCACTCAGATGCTTGCACCATGGGCCCAGAGCAGCAGCGCAGTGCTACCACTCTCATTGTCTCCACCACAAACAGGAAAAGCCAATGGAAGCCTTTAGCAGGAAGCTGTTCTAGGAATGCTGTTTCAGTGAATGGGCTGTAAAATGCCTGGGTCCTACACAGGCAGCATCTACTGCCAAGGAGGAAGATGGAAAAACAAGGCTTCTGCTGTGCCTTCTGCCCTCTGCCTCAGTCCAGCCCTTTGCTTTCATAAACATAACATCCACTCATTAAATCCTAATTAAAACTAAACTTTTTAACTCCCTCCTCACCATCCTGACTCACCAGCTGCCCATGTTCTCACATTGCTTTCAGCCCTTCCTGATTCCTCAGTGCATCCTCATCTTCTCCCTAACAAGGTGAGCAACCCTGAAGGTTTTCCTGCTGAAAGCCTCCTCTCTTACAACACTTCTAATCATTCTCTGGTATTTTTAGATGGCAAGCCAGAAGTTTCACTGAACAAGAAAAGAAAGCAATTTATAGATTTGCATAGAAATAGCCACTTCCAGTTCAGGGTGAGGTTTTTTTTTCTTCCTCTTGATTATCAACACGTTTGTCATTTCTCTGTAATTTATTCATCATCTTTAGTAGAGGAATGTGAAAGGGAGGAGTAGGAGCAAAGGAGATAAGTGCACTTGTCAAAATGTGAAACAGATGCTCTAACAGTGATTGGAGACAATTAATATTCTCAGTAAGTACCAACAGGCAAGGTCTGTGGATTGCTTCAAATTTTTGCATCAAACAGCCTTCTGGAAAATGCAAATACAGAAGCTTTATTTTCCAAGCATGTGAGAGCATGTCTTATTTATAATGAGCTGTCCTAAGGAACTTCACATTGCTGCTTGGAAGTGTGGCTCTTCCATTCGTTGCTGGACTAAATAATAACACAACAAAGAAGGGGGAACTGTGCGGCTGGTAACAGAACTAACGAACCTGTCACTCCTTCTTCCTCTGGTTCAGACTCAGCATGCAAAGCAAAGCATTTAGCGCGTGTTTAACCTTGAGTTACTCAAAGTCAATAGCACATAAGTATGCACTTAAAGCAAGCACATACTTTGTGATTGGCAGGGTAGGCATACAGATAGCAACAATCTTTGCTGCACTGGCATCCTTTGTTTCTTGCTGAGGAATGACCCTCATGAGGCAGCCGTTCAATGAAAGGCCACTCATCTGATCTCCCATCCAGCACCAAAAAAAATCAGTACAGCCAAGGTGTTAGCATCAGGCTTCAGTCTGTACCACTGTGGGGAGTGCTGCTGCAAAAGCCAATTACAGTAAATACATATTATAAGACAGAAAAAAAAAAAAAAACCAATAACGAATAGATGTGATCAACTTACTAACATTTGTAATAATAGTTTATAGTTCTATGCCACATGTAGCTTTCATCTTCTCTCTCTGCATTCTGTCAATTTAATTTTCCCTTCTGCTGTTCTGTTATCTAAAATGATCAAACACCTTACCATACCCTGGAAAGTATACCAATTAAAAGCTGCATTTAAATCTCCTTGAATATGCCTGTCACAAAGTTAATTGGAATAAACACATATTTGATATCATATTTTTTTAATTCTTCTCCAAGCCTGACTATCATCAATCACAAACTTTCTTTTTTACTCATTTATATTCTTCTTCCTCTCACTTTTCCTCCATTTATTCATTATTGATTAAGTAATAATACCAACCTGAGATGATCTTCCTCCTCTTCCAGCTCTTTCTCCCAGTATCCCCTCTCTGCCAGCTGGGAAGGAAGAGCAGGGGTGCACACAGGGCAGCTGCTGATTCATTTGTCCTTTCAAGCACTCACCCAGCTGAGGGAAAGAGACTTCTTCACAAGGGAGCCATACGTAGGCCCTTGGATTGAAAAACACCTATCCAAAGGCCTGTTATATACAATATATGGCAATGAGTTCTATGATAAATATAAAATAGCATATTTTCACATGCGATGACAAAAGAACACTTTTTTTTTCCGTTTGCCTTAATCCTCTTACCATGTCTATTATAAACAAGAGAAAATATACATCAGCCAGATCAGACCATAACCAGAGTTTACTTAATGGCAGCCAGCAAATGCTCTAATTTTTTTTCAGCGCAAGGACTTCAGCCCTACTAGGCATCAGCATTACAGGAATTTAAGACAGTGTGTACGTTAGTTTATGGCCACTATTTAATAAACTCTGGAGAGATTCACAGCCAGTTGGTAAGAAAAATTGATGTCTGCAGCAACAGGAGCACTAAAGTTTGATCAGCATGTAAATTAATAGCTGCTGGAGAAAAGTATGGCAAAACAGGACTCCTGGTCATTCTAGTGTTACTGTGGCTTGGATCTTGAGAGTTTTCTAAGGTGACAAGATTCAACTACTCTAAAAGGAGCCAGCATGCTAATTTTCCTCTCTAGCACCTTATCTTCTGGAATGAATCAACTATTGAAACATACGGCTGATTAAACTGAATTGCTTCCACTGGCCCTATATCAGGAACAAATTTGGTTCAGGGGATACATTATTCGTTCAAATGCTGGGGTATGACATTTTTAACCATGCAGATGTGACTTAAAAATATTTACAGGGAAGCCATCTGGGAAATGAAAAAGTATAGTTTTGCCCAGTCATTATTAGCATGTGGCATCCATGCATGGCATGCAATATGAAAACAGTGTGAAAAAATCCACCTTCATAAAGCTCCTCTGCATGCATGAAATGTGTATTTCTTCTCTAACAGTAGTCCAAATACTGAGGTAATTTATTTTTCATTCTTATTCACAGACACATTTATTAGCAGAGTTAATAAGACAGTCTTTGTAAGAATATACTGTCTGTTGTCAAAATCTAAGGATTAACATTGTATTACATGTTTGAATAGAATTACTTTCCCATAAGATTTGCTGTACCAAGTCAGTTACATGGTCCACTAGGTCTGGTGCCCTGCCAGATGGCAATAAATAAATGGCAAATAAATAAAATTTCAGAGAAATGTTTAATTCTAAGACACCATCTCACTACAACATGCATTATATACCTTAATTGTGGCAGTACAGCACCTGGAAGGAAACATTTCCTTCTGACCTCTGCAGGCAATTAGTTTATGCTCTGAAACCTGGCATTTGATTACCTTTATCTGCCAGGCATAGCTGCAAACACCTTTACCAGAGATTCTTTTAGGATTACAACAGCCTTATCACATCTCTGATTATGATAAGAAACAGTAAAGCATTCAGAAGACTCTCTAGCAATTCAGATGATTTAGATTTCAGTAATAAGAGCTGGATAAAGGAGCATGTTCTGCCCCTCCAAATCACTCATAAATATGTAGACTCTAATAGCTAATTATCTTAGATTTTCAGGAGATTATTTTTCTGGGAACCTGTCAACAGCGATTTTCTTTTAGTTGTAGTTCTAGCTTCTCAAATACAGTCAGTTCTCCGTTTCCAGACATTTGGCAAATACCCGGAGGAAGATCTTTTTTTATGTGATGTGTCTCCCACAATCTGAACTAATTAACTGCTACAAACATGGAAAATACCTATTTTGCCATGGTGTTGAACTTTTCAAATCTTCCCATTTGGAAGATCCCATTCAGTCCAATCGAACTGCCTGCCACCTGGCTCCTCCACATCACTCCTTACAGTGGAATTAAATAAAATTGTCATTTCCAATTTGAAAATAAAAGTGGAAAATAATTATTCAGCAGTGACCCGGATGACCCTTTAATTAGGGTTTTCTGTTCTCCCAAAACACGACTGGTTGAAGTTTTGCGCTGGGTTTCAGCTCCTGAAAGTGGCAACTGCTGTGGGTTCTTCCGGGGAGGCCTTGGGAGGGGGAGAAATCAAGGAGGATTGGGTTTTTTACCCCACAGCATCCCCTACTGTTGCTTTTAGGAATGGTACTGATTCACTTAATAGGCACTTTCCCTCCGTCCCGGGCAAGAAGGAGGGCAGGGCGGAGCAGTTGCCAGGGCTTTCCAGCAGACCTGTCCGTAGAAGACTCGCCGGTGTCTCTTTAAAGGAAAACTGTTGCCCAATAATTCGAAATAGTCTATGTTCGGTGCCATAAAAATATCAATGCCTAACTGGAGTAGCAATTTCCTGAGGAGCCTTGACCATGGCAAGAGACACTTGCTAATGTAAAGCAGACCCCCTCAAGCCATTGTGGTTTCTCCCAATGAGCCCTATTCCCCTGCAGAACATAAAACCATGTTTCAGTTATGTGACAGCTGTCAGCCCCAAATCTGCTTCTAAGTGTGCATAGAAAAAATGAGGATTTGAATGCACTTGAGATTTCTTGTTTTATTTTGTTTTGCAAATACCTGCATGCCCACTCAAAAACATGGAGCATTTCTAAATGCCTTAATACTGAAATGTATACTTACAAAATCCTTTTCTCCCAAAGGAACCTGCAAATGCAAGTTTCAATTTGCTTTTCTAGGGGTATTGAATTTTTGATTTCTGTGTGAACAAAAGTTTGCAGAATATATATGCAGGTGGAGGCATGGGTCTGAATATGCATCTACTGATTTCTCTGCATCTTGTTTTCTTTACCTATTAAATCGGGCTAACAGCACTTCTGCACCTCCCAGGAGTGTTGTGAAAGCTTATTCATTAAAGTTTGTAAAGAATTTTGAGATCCTTGATGGTGGATGCTACACAAATGCAGAAACACATCACTTGATATAGATGAATGGCAATTCACTCACAGCGTCAAAGGTGTTCGGTAAGGGAGTAACTGAAGAATATCAAATGCTGCAAGCTCATATGAAAATGAGCTCATCAAAGTAAACGATTTACCACAGGCTTCCAAGCACCCTGCTTCCTGCAGATGAGATGAAGAGTTCATCCCCTACTCTGCTTGACTACAGAGAATAAGCCATAGCATTGCATGTCACGAACAGTGGTTGTAGCATTCTTCTCTGCTGGAGAGTTTCACTTTATTGTACAGCCCCATTAACTGATGAATGGAGGTCAGAATGGTTCATGTTATCATGGTGAGTACAGAAAAAATCTTGACCCAAACATGGAAACTAAACAGACTTTCATCATGAAAGTGTCAGTACTGCTTTATTGGAGTGTATTTTCCCTCCATTTCTATTCTAATAATAGGAAAGAGTTTATGGAAGGGAATTAAAAAACAAACAAAAAAAATGCAACAGCAACAAAAAAAAAAAAAAACAACAACAACTAATTTTGAATTTGATGGAAGGATCCACTTATATTTCTATCTGCTTTAAAGAAGGAAAGATTTCTGCAACCGCAGTTCTGGGAAAAACAACCAATCTGAATTCCTCTCTAATATTACAGCTTATACTGACACAGCTACTCAAGCCCTTTTGGCAGACAATCTAGCTACTTGGAGTAGCAAAGTCTCTAGCAGATTCATCAGTCCCCAGTACTCCTCAATTTCTGGAATAAAAGTTTTTCATGAGGTAGGACTTTTTGATTCTTCTGAATCTATTAAAATTTTCTGTACCTATAAACCTGAAACCTAGACTGCACAACTGACCCAATTAGCACTTCAAAAAAAAGAAGTCTGATAATGAAATTTCTAACACTCACTTCAGCTGGACTAGAACTAGTTCAATCCCATCTTACCTTGTGACAGGCCAGCTACGTTACAACTCCACCCAAGGCACTTAAAAGAGCAGCTTCAGCTGCATAATTAGAAAAGAAATGCTAAAAGAATTTTAAACCAGACCAGGACACAGAGATTTTGGAGTTATTTTTTCTTTATCCAGACCAGTTAGTCCAACTCCAGGACAGCCCTGTACCCCAGCCAGGTTATGCAACTTGAATCTATCTTCATCCTGAGCATCACTGTAGGTACCCAAGAGGGAAAACCACTACATGCCTTAAACAAGGGTGTTGGCCATGAAGCCCAATCCAAATTCCTTTTGAATCTGTGGCAACCTTTCAAATACCTTTGAATCAGGAGCTTAGTTTTTAACTAATTTGCTTAGCATATGGAGCTTCAGAAGCCAAACTGACAGATGAGAAGTGCAATTTATTTCCTATACACCTTTTACTCCCAATGATTTACCAGATCAGGCTGAATGAATGATTTTAGCTTGATTCTTACCCAAAATTCAAGTTGTCTGAATGATGTTTTTACCAGAAAGTTGGCATAAATTATTTGTAAACAAAATAAAGTAATTCTGAAAACTGAGGAGGAAGATAGCATTCCCCTTCCCTTCCATCTGTACTTTAGAAATTGTTATTTATTTTTTACCTTTTTACAGTTCATGAGCAAGTAATGTATTCCTTTCTAGTGCTTTCTTTAAAGGAGATTAATTATTTCCATTGTTAATTACAAGGTTTTCTTCTAATTAAAAGAAATTATAAGGCATTATTCTAGTCAATAAACTAATTATGGTTGTGGCAAATGAAGGAAAAGCCATCAACTGATCTTGAGACCATGATTTAGAAAACTTTAAGGATGTGATTTTTACATGCCTTGAAAAAGCAAAGAAATCTTACATGCACTTTTAGTCAAGATTTGGAATGTACAAAAGAAATATTAGTCCTTTGAAATTAGCATACTGCCTGTGGAAATTTCTAGCTGCATTATCTACGTTTCACTTGGTGTATCCTTGTAATGTCATTTTGGTTGGAGCAGGATGGGAGCACTGAAACTCTCTTTTTTATTGCACTCTTGCTCTCTAAAATTCCATTCCAAGTAAACCAAAATCATTCCAAATGATGAAAGTGGCTTTTTTTTGCTTTCACAATAATACCAAAAAAATTAATTTCAAGTGCTAAGAAGACTTTCATGAATTCTCCCTTAAGAATACTGTAATCTTCATAATTGCAGAAATGAAACATGGTTTTGACAACTTGGCAAGGGGCTAAGAAAGTTGCATTAACTCTACTTTGCAAATTAAATTTTGAGAAGTAGCATAGTGTGGTGTTTTGTTGGAAAGAAATATATAGTTACTAGCAAGTCAGGCTTGAATTCAAAAGCAGGAACTTCAGCTGCTGCTTATTTGGTTTCTTGCTTTTGTTCATCTTCAAGCCTGTTTTCGTTCTTTTTTTTTTGACACAAGCTTAATGCACAAGAACAGGTCAGCATTACATAAAATCTTGTGATTCTTCTCAGCAGAGATGCATCAGTTGCCCAGGCATAGTCCACTATGTAGTAGTCTACTACTACTATGTAGTAGTCTACTGCAGCATACAGCAAAACTGGCTAATTGATGGGCTGTGCAAAAGAAGGTGTGTGTGTTTGGATTTTTTTGGCATTGCTGTGCAAATGCTGGCATAGTCCACAACTGCTTCTCATTGGTGGTGGCACTTCCTGTTTGAAGCCATTGTGGTAGGGTTGCAAGTGCTGATGTGATCCCATCCTGAACCTTGGGGCCTTCAGAAATGCTTTTAAAAGGAATGTGATGAAATAAGAGAGGGGAAAAAAGAGCTACCATGGATTTTGAAGTCTGATATCACAAAATTATTTCTTATAATCCAAAGTATTTCAGCCCTGCCACTAATACTTCTGCCTGCCTTTTTAATAGCTTGCTCATCTCACTTCCTGGTTAAAGTCTTCCAAGAACAAACTGCATTGGAACGTATTTTAAGGTCATTTATACAATCAAACTGTGCCAGATAACAGCAATAATACATGAAATCATCACTAACACTCAATATCTATTTGGTAATTTATTCATAAAAGCATATATTTTCCATTTACTATTGGAGTTTTCTGCCAAAGTTTTAGCATTCTGTTTTGAATTCACCAGATAGTAAAGAGAAGCTGCTGCCAAGGTTGCTCAAAGTTCAGGAATTTGCTATGTAACAAGCATTTCTGAAATTTTTTTGGGTTATGTAGCACACTCTGACCCTCTAACAGACTCTTTGTATGTACATAAAGTTTTGGATCAGAGAGGAAACTAGAACTGTTGCTATCTGAAGACGAGGATGCTGTTATTACTCTGCTAAAAATGCAAAACAGAAGACAACTTTTTGCTGTACCAGGCATCTCTTCCATTCCGTGGGTTGTTTATGGGACTAGTTTGGATAACAGGCTACAGAAAAACAAATTGAGATCCAATTTACTTTCATCGTTATGAAGTAAAACTGCAATGGGGATTTGCCTGCAGTTTTCAGATGAGAAAAGAACAAATAAAGACAAGCTGAAGTTTGTATTTTCACTGGTCTTTCTTCACAGCCAGAGTGACATGTCATCAGCAGATGAATACCAGGGCTGTGTGCTTACAGCATGCCCTGCAGCTTCTCCTCAGCTGAGGGAAGATGTTACAGATGCATTCACATTTTCCTAGATGCTACAGGAAATACGAAGGAACAGAATTTCTCTCCTATCCTCAGCCCATTTTCTTCCATCCTCCTCGGTTTCCCATTGCATTTGTGTCTCCTGCTCCATGGATTAATCTTTTCAAACATTTCTCCTGTGTTCACTGAATTTGCAGCAGTGCCATGGTGACTTTCCTGAAGCTGTTTGTTGTTGCTTGCAAGGTTATTCTCCCTTACTTGGCCCAGTGCTTGCAATATCAGGCTGGATTACTGACCTTATTTATAAGGCAATGACAGACAATGTGGCCTTTCATATTAAGCAATCCCTTTGGAATGTTGTCAGTAAATGTTTTTCTCCATTAGTATTGGTTTTCCTCTTTTCCTCCTACCTTCAAGTCACAGCTCAGTTCTGACCCCTTCTGTACATCATCTGTCATTTGACTGTGTTTTTCTAGTCCTGCATACTGTTTGCTTACTTATTGTTAATCCTTAGTCTCTTCTTTTATGTCTCGCTTTTTATACAGTCTTCCTGACCTTTTGATAAATGCTTGTGATCTCTGTCCTCAGGAGTTACAACCTTAAATTCTGTCTAATCTAATACCCACTGACACAGGTCTCATCTCTGTCCTGACACAGTTGCCAGTCCTCTCCCTGTTGTGTTTTGATTTCCTTTCTCTTGACTTTAAGGCAGGAAGTGCAAGAACCGCACATGCAGAGACAGAGGATTAGCTGGGATTTACATGTCTAAGTTCAGACATGCTTCTCAAAATACCCAGCTAGTTGGGACTAAACTTTGGAAGAACATAAATTCCTCAGGTGCCTCTGAATTAAACTGTGAGGTTTCCCAAGAATTCAGCACTTTATGTCAATCAGCCAGGAGGATTTGCCACTAACTCCCAGGTAAACTTTGGGAAGATTCACATACATGATATTTCTCTTGCCTTTCCTGCTCAAGCAACTTGATCTAGTTAACTTTCTACAGGGCAGTTAACTAGACGACAAATTCCAGGTTGTTAACACTTTATTTTAAATAAAGAAATCCTGGATTCTCCCTCCTTTTTTTCTTTTCCTTTTTTATAATACCAACAGGAGGAAGAAAAAACTTTCATTTTGTCATCCTCCTCAAAGAGAACACAGACACATTTCCCAGACCTCAGAGACTACCCTAGCAGAGCTAATGCTCTAGTTTGGGATGAAGAGATATGAATTCTTGCCATCACCAGTCAATCATCTGCTACAAAATTTAGGAAAGGTTTCAAACCTTCTCTGAATAAAGCCCAAAAAAGCAAAGATGGAGGTTATTTTGAATGTTGGTCCTTTTTGCAGTGCAGTTCCACACACCCTTGGAGCTTCCAGCAGAGCAAGGCAGCCCCTTGGGCTGCAGGGATAAAAAGGAAGTGGTAGTGGTGGTGAAGTGAGAAATACCCCAGAGCTATGGCTCAAATTCCATTTGCACAATGGCAGATTGTCTTTAAGATCTTTTATGTGTATATTGACCCGTTTGCCGCCCATCCTTGTATATGAGATTTTCTGTAGGGATCAAACTGAACAGGAAACTGAAAGAAGACTGTAACAGCAAAGTCTCAGCTAACTGCTTGAACTGCTTTGTGAAAGCTTAGGTGGGCAAATGAAAGCTCAGAGAGTATTTGTGATTAAAAAAGCAGACAATTAAGCAGGCCTGATGGAGCAACGCAAACTAGTAAGAGCCCAGACTGGGGTGAAAGGGCAAAAGCAAGATAAGGTTCAAAGGTTACGAAAAGAAGCTTAAAATCATGCTGGAGTATGACCAGTCAGTGAAGTGTGTGAAGAAATAACACTATCTGAAAGACAGCACAGTCAAAATGCCCTGGCTGTTCAGGAGCATTATTATTTGTTTCACACTCCCACCCAGAGGCTCCATGTAAGTATCAGGGCCCCATTGTGCTACATATTGCATGAACACAGCAAACGGCAGTCCAACCCATAATCACAGCAGTAAGCAGAGAAAAAGCATCGGCACTACAGCATGTAGGAGGCAGAGCTCTGGATGAGCAGGGAACAAAGTGAAATGGTTTCATGCCAGAATGACTCTGGGTTTGCTCCAAAGGATCATGAACCTCCCAATGAACTTGCAGCCCAGTGAGCTCCACGTAGTTCCAGGTGCTGTAATGAATGTTTCACAGAGAGATAATTAACCCCCCTCACCCCAAAGCTCCACGGTGCTGAAGCTTTCCAGCACAATCTGTCCATTACACCATGGTAGAGTGCAGAGCCAGCTTTATTATTTCAGTCTGTTCTGTTCCTTTTTACTACTACTGCTCTCTAAGGTTAATTGTATTCCCTGCGCTGATGTACATACATAGACCTCACTGTATGGATTCTTTCATTTCTTTTTCATTTCCCACCCCCCCTTTTTTAATCAATAAGGAGTTCAAACATTATACAGCTTTCTCAATAAAATGCCAGGAGTCATCCAGTGAAGCAGGAGAAGGCAAGAGTAAAGGAGCAAACCCTTGACTCTCTGACTCAGCCCACTCTTCTTTTGGTTTAGAAGAGGATTCAAATCAAATGAAATAAAAGGCACAGAATCATCCAAGTGCAAAACTTGTCATCATGGAAGGTGGGAAGTAGTAAATAGTAGCATGTGCTGTTGTCCTGGTTTCTATAGTTCAGCCTGCTTCTAGACAGAAGTCCAAGATCCAGCTAAGTACTTAGGCCATCCCTTTTATCTTCTGACTCCCAATTTCATGTTAAGTTTGGAGCTATTTGGGAGACCAGATCAGTAGGAGACTCATCTGGCATTTGGAGATATGTCCTGTTGAGGACGGGCTTCAGCCACAATGACTACATCCGTAACAGCAGCAGCACACATACCTGAACTAATCCTGCAGCTATAAGCATATGGAGAACCAGAAAGAACAACATGGGTCCCTACTAAATGTGGTCCTGTTACTGTTGCTAAGTGAAATTCCAGCTCTGGGCTTAAGGTGGAGGCTCAGGTTCATAAAATGTTAATGTAACTTGTTCAGCTACCTTTTACCGTTGCTCTCCTGAATGAATATATGACCACAGAAAACAAGATAAAAGAAAACTAATGGTGCTTCTCAGTATTCAGTGCCAGAAGAGGGACTGAGTCACAAAGACAGCATGTCAACAGCAGCCCACGAACAGCTGAGGGAGGACAGAAGTATTCATTAAGGACTGTAGTGATAGGAAAAGGGGTAACGGGTTCAGACTTAAACAGGGGAAGATTAGATTGGATATGAGGAAGAAATTCTTTACTGTGAGGGTGGTGAGGCTGAGGGAGGTGAATGGGTTGCCCAGGGAAGTTGTGAATGCTCCATCCATGGCGGTGTTCAAGGCCGGGTTGGACACAGCCTTGGGTGGCATGGTTTAGTGGGAGGTGTCCCTGCACCTAGCAGGGGGTTGGAACTAGATGATCTTAAGGTCCTTTCCAACCCAAACTATTCTATGATTCTATGATTCTATGTTTTTTACCATCTTGAAGAATGAGGCAAGACCTCTGTCTTGAACAGCAGTCTGTCCACACAGTTGCTCACAGTACTTGGGCTGTATGGTGCCACTGTGCCTCAGATATGTCATCCTGAACATCTGTGGCTCTGGCAGGTGGTTTGTAGTCAGTCTCTTACTTTCTGTGGATCACTCTCAGGGGTCCACAAACAGGCACAAAGGCAACCAAGTTTATATGCCAGTGTGCAAAATGTAAAGATTAGATCAGGTCCACTTCAGCACAATGATTATGGCAGTATTTGTACTTGGCCAGCTAGATCAGGAAAAATTATCTTTTTCCTATTAGATGCATTGAGAGAAATTTATTCCAGTCTCTAATAAAACTGTCATAAGGGTCTGATAGAGGCTAAATGGACTGTCAGACCATTCTACTCTGATGACTGTTGCAGTGTGTTTCCAAGATAACAATTTAACACTGCTCACCACTAGTAAGTATCTTTGATTTATATTTTAATTTAATTTTGTGGGGGAAAAGTTTATTGTAATTTAACAGAGATCTGAAACATATTCATGGTGGTAAGCAGGGAAGAGGTAAATCAAATGATTCATTTCATACTGAAATCAACCCATGCTGAAAGGAAACAACCATGTCTGCTCTCTTTTGGATTATTGAGCTCCCTTTTTTTGGAACAGTTAATACTGAACTTCAACAAATCTCTCCTTGTTTAAAAGTTTAGATTTGAGGAAAAGACCAAGATAGATGGCTTCTTTCTCTGTAAGCTATTGATTAATGGATTGTACTAAATGGTGTGACATGCCCTTTAAAAGGAATTTACAAGTAATGTATCGTATGGCAACCGCATTATTAATGATTTCGATACCTGGTATTTGTGTCTTCCTACTCTGAGCTCTTCTTATTCATCCTGGTGAAGGTGGAGGGAGGATAAAAGCTGGCTCCCCCCGGCTTGCTGGGCTTTGTTCTTGCAATCATATATATTCCTAGGCTTATTCTCATTATTCACATTACCTCTGGCCTGACACTTTCTAACTATATGCCAGCACAAGAAGGCCAAAAAAAAAATAATCTTCCTTTGCAAAAGAATTGCCAAAGCCTTTAGATTAATATATCTATGTAAAAACTGAAGATGGCTAGAGACCTTATTCTCCTCATTATTAAAAGATGTTTACAGGCCTGCATAGAAGCAAGCAGAGAGAATCAAATTTTGGTTTCTTTTTTTTCCATTTAAAACTTTCTCTGCTTATTTTTCTTGCACTTTGAGAGGCAGCTTGCGCTGCAAAGGTACTGGTGTGTTTGCCAAGAGGTAGATATATGCATGGAAGACTGAAATGAAGGGCCTGGGAAATTAAAAAGCAATTAAACAAGAAGGCAAACTCAAACAACAGTATTGTTCAGTTCATATTATTTAGTCTTTCAAGAAGGAGAAAATTGTGAACCCTCCAGAAACAGAGGGATAATTCACAGAAAATAAAGACATTTCAGAAAAAATATGTTTAGTCTTCATTAGCAAAGGTATCAGGGAGATGTTTATTTCAGACCCTTTCATTATACTAAAAGAAAGATGCTGTTAGCAGCTGAAATGTTAGAAGAGAAAATGTACTGTGAAACTGATAAATTAGACAACAATGAATCATCAGAATCTGGCTGAACTGAGGAAACTACTGACTGAAGTAAGTGGCAAAAGCATAAAGGGCACAACCTACTCATTAAGACATTTTATTGTCACGCCATCAAAACCAAGGACCTGGCTTGCAACTGGTAATAACATCTAGCAGTTTTACTGAATACTGTCTGATATCAACTACTGAAATCTGTCTTTGCATAAAGAGCTCAGAATGATCCCAGGAAAGACAGATTAGAGCTGCCGCCTATTCAAAGCATACTAACATCAGTATACATATTGGGATGAACAGGCTATGACATGGACTGGAGGCAACTGAAAGTCAGAGGTCCCACTCTTCAGGGAGCTGTGAACTTGTAAAAACTCTTTATCCATTACAGAATGAATGTTGTAGTTTCCAGAATAAGAGAATGGAAAATAAAGTCCGTAACTGATGATCTTGAAATGATCGAAACTTTAAGTGTTGCAATTTTCTAGGAGGTCTCAGTCTCTCACTGGGGCACAATCTCAGTTCACCCCATTTTCCAGGTTACAACCCTGGCAGACCTAGGGAACAGACTGGTAACCACATGGGCACAAACTCTGGCAGTTTCATCTGGAGACGGATACCAGAGTTGGGAAGTTGGAGATCTTCTATGTTCAGCTCTGCAGCAGGGCTCTGGGAAGCCTGATCTCTTGAGCCAATCTGGGTGGTGAATTTGCCTCAGAATGGAAGATGCTTGAAACTCAGGCTCCAAATGAGGAAGAGAGGCAAACTAGACTTTTTATTGAAAATAAATTTCCACCCATCCCCAAAAAACAAAATTCAGCACATATTTATATATATATATATTTTTTAGATGGAAATTGTTATTGAATAGAGATTTTTTTTTTCACCATTGCCAACCTCCCTCTAACGTTTCTCTTGTTTTTCCAATAGGGAAAGGGATAATGAGGAGAGAAATAATTACTGTTCGTGACCATCTACTGTGAAAGTGTGGGTGTGCTCTCTGCTGAGCATGTCAGTATACAAACTTACACCCTGTGTAATAATTATATTATTCTAGCTTTTGCCATGGTGTGACATACAAAATCTCAGTATGTCAAAAGACCTCTAGAAGAAGAATAAATATTGAAGAGGGCTGTAAAAGCTTTGAACAATGAAGTAAAAATAGATACAATTCAATTTTCATCAAAGTAATTTCAGGAACAATTGCTGCATTCTAAGAATAAATATTACTTACAAGCATTTAATTTGACTTGGGAGAATATTTTAAACCTTTAACACTTTAGCAAAACTCACAAGAACTAGATTTTTTAAAAATTAAGTGAGAGAAGCTATATCTTTCTCAACCACTTCTTTAGTCCCCAGGGAGCGCTTGAACATGCTTCAGTCCACTGAAGACACTGGATACAGTTCAGTGAACTTCAGTGGGACTCTTCACTCATTGTATAGCACTGCAAGCAAAGAAGGCTAGATAGTTGAGACAGGCTTTTAAGCACAATTGGCTTCTCAGATGCTTTCATGCAAAAGTTGAATTTTCTCAAATCCATTTATTGAGTGGAATATATTGAATTTTCTTAAAGTAGAGATTATTTTGACCTTTGTTTTGCATCATCAAGCAGGTTTGGTTTTCTGTTTAACATGGGATTTATATCACTTTCATTGTAAGTGGCTTCCATGTTCTACTTCAATGTCAAACTATGTGAGACACTGGCTGTCTGAAGACGTAATGGGTTAAAGCTTTAACAGGGGAAGTTTAGATTAGATATAAGGAGGAAGTTCTTTACTGTGAGGGTGGTGAGGCACTGGAATGGGTTGCCCAGGGAAGTTGTGGATCATAGAATCATAGAATAGTTAGAGTTAGAAAGGACCTTATGATCATCTAGTTCCAATCCTCCTGCCATGGGCAGGGACACCTCACACTAAACCATGTCACCCAAGGCTCTGTCCAGCCTGGCCTTGAACACCGCCAGCCATGAAGCATTCACGGCTTCCCTGGGCAACCCATTCCAGTGTCTCACCACCCTTACAGTAAAGAATTTCTTCTTTATATCTAATCTAAACTTCCCCTGTTTAAGTTTGAACCCGTTACCTCTTTTCCTCTCACTACAGTCCCTAATGAAGAGTCCCTCCCCAGCATCCTTACAGGCCCCCTTCAAATATTGGAAGGCTGCTATGAGGTCTCCACGCAGCCTTCTCTTCTCCAGGCTGAACAGCCCCAACTTTCTCAGCCTATCTTCATATGGGAGGTGCTCCAGTCCCCTGATCATCCTCGTTGCCTCCTCTGGACTTTTTATAGTGAGGACACCAGAACTGCACACAATATTCCAAGTGAGGTCCCACAAGAGCAGAGTAGAGGGGCAGGATCACCTCCGTTGACCTGCTGGTCACGCTCTGCTTGAAGCAGGCCAGGATACAGTTGGCTTTCTGGGCTACAAGTGCACACTGCTGGCTCATGTTCATTTTTTCATCGACCAACACCCCCAAGTTCTTCTCCTCAGGGCTACTCCCAATCTCTTCTCTGCCCAACCTGTAGCTGTGCCTGGCATTGCTCTGACCCAGGTGCAGGACCTTGCACTTGCCATGGTTAAACTTCATCAGGTTGGCATCAGACCACCTCACAAGCCTGTCAAGGTCACTCTCAATAGTATTCCTTCCCTCCAACATATGAACCGAACCACACAGCTTGGTGTCATCGGCTAACTTGCTGAGGGTGCGCACAATCCCATTGTCCACGTCACCAACAAGGATGTTGAACAAGGCCGGTTCCAACACCGATCTCTGAGGGGCACCACTCCTTACTGGTCTCCAGCTGGACATTGAGCCATTGAGCACAACTCTTTGCATGCAGCCATCCAGCCAGTTCTTTATCCACCGAGTGGTCCACCTATCAAACTGATGTCTCTCCAACTTAGAGACAAGGATGTCATGTGGGACAGTGTCAGACGCTTTGCACAAGTCCAGGTAGATGACATCAGCTGCTCTACCCCTGTCCATCCCTGGCAGTGTTCAAGGCCAGATTGGACAGTGCCTCGGGTGGCATGGTTTAGTGTGAGGTGCCCCTGCCCATGGCAGGGGGTTTGGTACTAGATGATCTTAAGGTCCTTTCCAACCCTAACTATTCTGTGATTCTATGCTTCTATGATTCTATATACTCACCTGCAGATTTTTGCAGTAACTCTTTATTTTGAATAGATTTCATTGGTTTTTCAATTAAAGATAAATGGTGAAGTTGGAAACATTCTTTTCTGTCCTTAAACTGAAGTAACAATACTAATTGAGGAATATGATCATTTTTCCAAAAATGTTATTTCCTTATTATTCACAGTATTGGTATAGCAAAAATTAAACTCACAAAGAAAAATACTGCTGAGAAATAAAGTAAATTTACTGATGGAATCAGTTTCAAAAGAAGTATAAACAATCAGTCACATTTATTTACTTTTTCAAAGGCCACATAACAGAAGAAATTAATTTCTTTCATTAACCTACCCAGTCTTATGCTCCAAATTAACACTAAACAAAGGCTAATATATTTGTGTGTTAGATCCAGAGCTTACAAATGCCCACGAAGAAAAATAAGAAAGTCTCCTCATCCAAAGTTTTCTCATTTGCTTATTAAAACAATGTGAAAAGTCAAATTATTGTCTTCAAGAAGTTACATGTTTAAAATTACTTTTAACTCTCCTGATTTAGCAATATTGCAAGTTGAGCATATATGCAAATAAAACAAAATAAAGTTTTACTACAAACTTCCTTATAATCACTTGTTTCCACTCACCTACTATCCGCTCTTTTGACCCAAATGGTCTTTCTCTAAACTGATTTTGCAAGGTCTATAGGTAATAATTATCAGATTGCATTTAAAACACAAGCTCAGTCCCAGCTACTAAAAGACTTCAGGCAGAAGATGTTTGGCCTTTTCTCTGCTGCACTGCAATGATCCACTGCATGCTGACCACTCAACCACTGGCTTACACTGAAAGATAATGAGCAAGTTACTGCAATACCATCACAATTAACACAGCACTTACAGTGATGTGTTTGCAGTAGTAGTTAACTCTAGGAACTGTACTCTGCCTGACTTACCCAGAGCATTAGCCAGTCTTGTCCAAATACCTGCTCTTCCCAGGGGAACCTGACATCCCTCCCTCTAGTGAAAATGCCCCCCTGGCACCAAAAGGACAGGCTGTCCCTTCCTTTTGACTTTGAGAAGATGGAATTATCTCCTTTTCCTCAAGAAGCAGAAAGTCAGGGAACATCTGCATTTAAATGGGAAACAGTTAGTAGTGCTAGCACCAGGAGCAGCTTATAATTAGGCATTATTAACTCAGCAATATGGAATGATTGATACAGAGTTAAAGCTAATGACTTTAAAGATGATTAGGCCATTTTGTCAGGAGCTGTTTACTCTGTCTATAGACACAAAAATCCATTCACTTTAACCACTGAAGACCTCTGTATGATGCCTTACGGGTTAGGAAAGAGTGCAAGCTGTGATGGTGTAATACACTCTATGATATAAGGTAAGCATGTAGAAGATATATGTTGAAAGACTGGGATTCAGGTAAGCAAGCTGCAGCACAGCTGAGAATTGTTTTGTCTAATTTAGGAATTTCTGAAGCAGACTCAAGTGTCACATCTGGAACTTGTGACTTTTGAGCTGAATTTGCTGGTTTTGATGGATACAAGAACCTTTTTTTTTTTTTTTTTTCATTTTTCCATTTAAAGAAAAGTTCAGGAAATGTTTGAAGACCACAGTGTGCCAGCAAAAAGACAAAAAAACTCCAAACCCTTTCTAGGTGAAAATACCTCAATGTACATAAATAAGTGGTACAAGACTCACTTCTGAAGGAAATCCAGTCTTGTGTCCTGATTCAATACAGAACAAGAGCACCCACTTGTAGTTTCAAAGGTAACAAGCCTTAATCGCCTACTTAGCATAAGCATTATCCCACGTGGTTCTATGAATGGAGAGCGGGAAATCTGACTTTTCTAAAGTGCCTTAGTGCCTTGCTGAACCAAGTCTTCAATAATGACTTTTGAGCAATGGCAAATAGAACCTGAGTGAATGCTGAGTCAGCAGAACTGCTGGGACTACAGGGCCTGCTTTCTGAAATCAGGCAGAAAATAGCAAAAAAACAGCTCTTCTACATATGCCCCAAAGGGTGGGAGATGTCTTGCCAGCCTCATCTATGAACTCTTCATTGCTTAAGATGTGCAACACACCCCAGCTGCTTTACATGCTGAGCTTAGGAAGATACATGAGCTGGACATCGGCATGACCCATGAGGGGTTCTCCACTCCAGAGACAGGGAAACAATCAGGGGTGATGGCGCACTGGAGGGTAGTGCCAGAGGGAGAAAGGAAGAGTCAGGGAGGGAGCATGGGGCTATGTTCTATGGCATCTGTCTTCACTGCAGCCACCTCACAAGAGACAACCCTTTAATAGAAGCTCGCTAATTTCTTCAGAATTATCTCATTAGTCCCTCCCTTCCTGAGCTGCCTCTCTATTAAAATGTGATAAATGAATTCTGCCATCCCCAGTTCCAGCCTGTCCCCTTACTGAAATGAAGATGAGTAGTGCTGGCCAGGACTCAAGATAGAGATAATTATACAGGGGCCAGGGGACATATTTCATTTGCTGACTGTAGAGCTGCTCCATCAGTAGTAGCGATGTGATCTCCTATCTCTCCCATTGCTCTAGGAAGGTCTGGACAGAGAATAAGAGGGTATGGAAGATGCATGCTCCTTAGTGAAAATACTCCATACACACCCTATGAATAATATCTTATTGTAACCTACATATGACTGACCAGAATCAATGAACAGAAGAGGTCTGATAACTGGGACCGGATTTCAGTGCTGTGCAGGTCTTGTCTTTCCACTTCCCAGCAGTGGTTATGCAATAACTCCTGTGTGCAGGACAGTGTCTACTAGTGGTACCCAAAGACGTATACACTGGCACAAATGGCATCTTTACTTATGCAGGGGGGGCCTGGCTGCTCCAGCTCTGCAGACAGGACATGCTGGAGGACATGTGGAGAACATGCTGGAGGACATGCTGGAGGACTGCTGCAGTGAGTAGCTGTTTCTGAGTGGACAACTTGCTCCCTGTCCGTGCACTGTGGGGATAGTTCTGATGAAGGAACTGGCATATGAGGGGATGCTTTTTTGCAACTCTGAAGGAATAAAGGAGGCTCAATATTAAAACCTACAGTTCAGGTAATGATGCTTTTACTATAACTCATCCTGAAACACTGAAACATACTAAGAAAAACTCTGTTCAAAATTAAAGAAGAAAGCATTCTACCCTGTATAGATGGCCCTTCCTACCTCTCATCCTGAACCTGGCAACAGAGGAGAATTTATGACTGAAATTTCAATTTCTGCTTTCCTTCCTCTACTTGTACACACAGAAATGCATTTCCGACTTCCATCACACACACGCTCACACATCAACACACTCTGCTGACTTCCACCAGGCATTTAATTTCTGGCAGGCAGTTTATGGGTCATAATGAATCTGAGAATTTGACTGATTTTTCTTTTAGCACTTTGCCCTCTTAAAGACTGACAGGATCTCAGAACCTCTGCTACTTTTCACAGCCAGCTAAGTGCTGCATTGATGTCTCGCCAGCTACACTTGAATTCAGTTTTGTGCAAGACAGAATCATCTTCTAGATGTTCTGTACTTTAATTGAGTAAAGAAAGATGCAAAAAAGTTATGAGTAACCTGAGAAACAAATTTCCATATTTTACCCACCTTAACTTGAGTTAGTGCCAGAATAAATAAACCAACTCTCTTCCTTCCCATAGTTGCTATCTTTTTTCTCAGTATAAGTACTTGCGGAGATTAGAATTAAAAAATACATACTTTTTTTTATTGCTTAAATGTATATGTTATATTTCTTCTACATCAGAAAAACAGTCACCTCAGGGAAAGTCTTGATATTTTCCATTGTTCTGCTGTGCAAAAGGTGAGAGAAAATTAAATTAACATCAAATGTCATATACACTTGAATAATGGCCATTCCCATACTTCTCACTCCCCAGACTTTGCCTTTAAACGGAAGCAGAGGCATTCTGTGCATGTATGCTGCATGTAGCAGGCAGGGCCACTAGCATGTGTCATACAGAATGCCCAGACAGAATCTGCCAGCTGTCTGCACAAGAAACGTGGGCATGTAGCAAATATCAAATGGTAGAATTAACATTGAAATCTGCAATCAAGAGATATAAAACTTTGAAAAAAAATCCAAACCAACAATAACATTGGGGTATCCCTCCTTTCTGATCTGGCCTAATTTTTTATTCAGCTATTTATTATATAATTACATGTAGAAAGAGTGTTTTCAGGCTGACGCAGTCATTGCATTGAAGAGGAAGATCTGCACATGCAAAGAGAAGCTAGGTCTCTGCTAGAGAGCATGGTTTGGGTGGTGTTTCACCACATAACAGAAAGAAAAAGGAAACAAATATTGTGAAGGCAAACAACTCTGATCCCCTCAAAGATGTTTCACCATCTCTCTGTCCATCCTAATCACTGCATTTGCCATACAGACAGATGCTTCAGTGAGCAAAGAGTAATTGTGCAGCCTGCAAAGAGTAACTATACAGCTTGTCCAACTCTCCCAAACATCCATGAGAGCTTCCCAACACCACACCCAAACTTGCTGGTTGCCAGCAGACTGAACCAGGGTCACAACACAGTGATCTCACTGCTACTGTCTGTAGAAGTGACCACCTAGTTAGTGAGTCGTAGCGAATGCAGGATGTAGGAATCAATGTCATCATATCTGAGCAAATACAAAACATAGCTGTGGAAATTTTCAGAAAAACAGAACAGAAAGGACATAATCCATTTAGAAAAAGAGGGGGAAAGAGGTATCAGATGGGGGGAAATTGCTACCACTAAGACAATTCAGCTGGTTTAGAGCCTGCTCTCAAGTTTGCCCTTGAAATGAGCACAGTCCAGACAAATTGTTCCAATAGCTTAAAAATTATTGACCTCTGGTTCTCAAATGCAACGTAGAAGCCACTGGTAGCAATGCTCTGCTGGTTTCAATTAAAGGTTTGAACACAGTTCTCATGACCTTCCATGGTAATAGGCTAATCACTGGCCTCTAGGAGAGATCTACCTCCATCTCCAAATCTATTCTAGATTGCATGAAATAGCACTGAGGGTTGGAAATGAAATCTCTGTTTCAGTTGCTAATTCCTACCTGCTGAGCTATCCACACTTTCTGGGTTTTATTCCATATTCACTTTATACAATGTTATACAATATGGCTTGCCTATGGATACTTGAAGAACTTATTATCCTTTTTTGTATTTGCATGCTCCAAATTGAGATTTATGTGCTCACATTTACCAGAAGAGAATGAGGAAAGTGGAAGGTGATGCTTCATTGCAAGCTACGCTCTAACTTGCACATAAGTTCAATTTAGAAAGAGGTTGTGCTCAGAGGTGTTAAAAGGTTGCTAGCTCCTGAGTGCATTTGGGAAGTTTTCAACAGAGGGTTGCTGTTTGATCTCTTCTTGAAATGTCTTTTCTGTCTTTAACAAAAGCAAAACTATGTTAAGTATCCAGGTAGGTGATTTCTGAATTTTCAGTACATGGCTGCCTCTGTTAAACCTCCACAGGTTAAACCTCTAGATCTGTAATCTTAGATTCTCTGCTTATATTAACATTTCTAGATATATGGCATAATCCACTACTCATCTTTTCATTTAATAGTGTCACTCTATATCCCTGTTAAAAAGGTTTCACCTAAAAGACATGCGTACACAGAAAATTACATAGACATCCATTTATCTGTTTCAGGAGGATGAAGCACCAAGAAAATGATGACAGAATATGAGTCAGTTACCTCCATATTGGTCGAATATTTCAAATCTCAAAGGCAAGTGCCAACCTTTTATTCAGAAGAGCACATGTGCATTGCATTTGGGCTGTAGGCTTTGCTTTTATCATCGGCTGCACAGAAAATAGAATTGGATGCAGAGCTGAATATTTTTGAACCAAGCTTTTATAAGAATCTCATTATAAGAGTTTGAGAATTGTTTTCCCCAATAACACAGCGGTCAAGAGCATGCATCTCAACCTCTCCCTCCCATTCTTCCATCTTTTGCAAGGGACCTGTGACACCAAGGTAACATAAAGAGGTTGTACGAAACACCCAGGAGAATGCTCTCCAGTGGATAGGAAACACCCTTTCAGCTCCAGCCATCAAAAGCTGACTCCTGCCCTGTACCTCTCCCCTGGCCTGGAAGAGGTGATACCTCAGGGCCAGAGCCTGTGACAGAGAGGGGTTACATTAAGCATTTTTGTTGGCAGAGAGTCCATAAAAAGATTTCAGCTAAGCAGGTAACTGACATCTGAATTTGGGCTGGTTCTTCTCATAAGGGAAATATAAACAGGCTTATCAACATTGCAGTAAGATTACAGAGGGTGTGTCATGTGAGTATGCCTTGATGTGCCACAGGAAATCCATTTTTTGCCCAGAACTTGCACCAGTATTTATAAGCAATCCCATTCTCATTCTAAAATAGTGACCTATATAGCGAAGCCCCTTCTGTTCTCCCTTCACACCTCCCTACATTTTCCTGCAGCAAGATACCCTCACATGGGTGTGAGAACGCAGAATAGACTGTGAATACAGGACAATTTCAAGAGGGAAAAAAAAAAAAGGAAAAAAAGATGTTTTCAATTGCATTTTATCATTCTTATTCTGGAAAAGCATGCCTAGTCAAGAATTACTAGAAACGAGACATAGATCCTGACTGAAAAAAAAAAAAAAAACAAACAACCCACCTTACATATGTATATGTAGATGTGTTTATATATATGTTTGTGTGTGTACACTTATATCACAAGCGAAGTTGCCATCGTTTCCACTAATCACAGCTATTCTGAGTAGATGTCCAGCCTGTGACCAGTCTCACTCCAGGACAGGCTGCAGCTATTACCACCCTGAGAAATTACCAGTGCCACAACCACTAACACATTTTTCCAATTAGTTTGAGGGAGGAAATGAGACATTTTTCTTCATTAATGCCTCTCCCTCTTCCTCTCCTTGCCCATCCATTTTATGCTTCCTGATGGTGCTCAGGAGGCTGTCGGGTTCCCTCCAGCACACTTCCTGCTTCCACCCAGCAGGAATAAACTGTTACTGTTTTGTTTGAAATGATTCCTGAAAAGTCTGATTCTTCTCACCAAAATGTGAATAATTGTAGCATTTGACTCTCAGCTTCCTCCTTGGGGACCCTTCTGAGTTTAAGAGTTATTGAATTTAACCTGACAGGGATTGCCAAAGAAAACTTTATTTGAAGGACAGAGGGGGGAACAAACTGTTTGCTGAACTGAAAAAAGTTTGAAATACTATAAAGGGAGAGAAAAAGTCCCACAATGGAAGGTAGAAATCTGGGGCAGACAAATCAGGCCATAAAATGTACAATCAACACAGCAGTGGGAAGCAGGAAAGCATATCCTGGGCCAAACATACCAAAGGAGACTATTACACACACTGACCTCACATGCCATATACAACATGCATCTGCAAACCACCTCATACTTCAAAATCCCACATTACACTAAGCTCAACAAGTCTACGCTGGAAAGGAAGAGAGCCTGAGTCAACACTGTTAAGTGTTCAGTGTATGAACCTTAGGTAAAGACGTCTTCAACCCCATATATTCAGTCTTTCATTTCTAAAGGCTACTGCGTTTCCCAGAAAAATGGGGTCATCTTACTCAACACATCTGCTTAATGCATGTCTGTCAATCACACATCCAGTTCAGTGAGAAGGCAGAAAAGAATGGCAGTAACAGGACAGCTCTAAGAAAGAGAGCTTAACTCTCTTTTGGCCCACAAACCATCAAGTACTAACAACGCTCCTTGAATAACAGTAAAGCAAAAGTTCTAGTGAGCTCCATCAAGACAGATGACTTTAAATTTCACCCTCACCTACATGTGCAAAGCCCAGACGTGATTTTCATCCCTTCCAGTTTTCATCTGAACAAGACAAGGATAAGTACTTGAGAGAAAGCTGCTCTCCAGGTGTTCTAGCAACAGTTGTTGGCAAGAGGCGTCAGAGATTTTACAACAAAGCCTGCTTTCTGTTAGCTTATTAGCTTAGCTGTGAAATTGCTAGGAGGCCACCTACACTGAGTAGTAACATCACACTTTGACTTGCACATAAACCAAGTGTCACCTGCCGATGGTAATGATGCAGTAGCAAAAACCTAATAGAAGATCGCTTCCAACTGAACTATTCTATTCTGTTCTGTTCTTGTGCCTGGCAAAATCTTGGAGCGGATTCTCCTGAAACGCATGCTGAGACATATGAAAAACAACAAGGTGCTTGGTGACAGCCAGCATGGCTTCACTAAGGGGAAATCCTGCCTGACCAATCTGGTGGCCTTCTATGATGGGGCTACAGAACTGATGGACAGGGGTAGGGCAGTTGATGTCATCTACCTGGACTTCTGCAAAGCATTTGACACTGTCTCAGATGACATCCTTGTCTCTAAGTTGGAGAGACATCAGTTTGATAGGTGGACCACTCGGTGGATAAAGAACTGGCTGGATGGCTGCATGCAAAGAGTTGTGCTCAATGGCTCAATGTCCAGCTGGAGACCAGTAAGGAGTGGTGTCCCTCAGAGATTGGTGTTGGAACCGGTCTTGTTCAACATCTTTTTTGGTGACGTGGACAGTGGGATTGAGCGCACCCTCAGCAAGTTAGCCGATGACACCAAGCTGTGTGGTTCGGTTCATATGTTGGAGGGAAGGAATACTATTGAGAGTGACCTTGACAGGCTTGTGAGGTGGGCTGATGCCAACCTGATGAAGTTTAATCATGCCAAGTGCAAGGTCCTACACCTGGTTTGGAGCAATGCCAGGCACAGCTACAGGTTGGGCAGAGAAGAGATTGGGAGTAGCCCTGCGGAGAAGGACTTGGGGGTGTTGGTTGATGAGAAAATGAACATGAGCCGGCAGTGTGCACTTGCAGTCCAGAAAACCAACTGTATCCTGGCCTGCATCAAAAGGAACGTGACCAGCAGGTCAAAGGAGGTGATCCTGTCCCTCTACTCTGCTCTTGTGAGACCTCACTTGAGTATTGTGTGCAGTTCTAGTGTCCTCAACATCAAAAAGACAAGGAACTGTTGGAACAAGTCCATAGGAGGGCCACGAGGATGATCAGGGGCCTGGAGCACCTCCCATATGAAGATAGGCTGAGAAAGTTGGGGCTGTTCAGCCTGGAGAAGAGAAGGCTGCGTGGAGACCTCATAGCAGCCTTCCAGTACCTGAAGGGTGCCTATAGGGATGCTGGGGAGGGACTCTTCATTAGGAACTGTAGTGAGAGGACACAAGGTAATGGGTTCAAACTTAAACAGGGGAAGTTTAGATTGGCTATGAGGAAGAAATTCTTTACTGTGAGGGTGGTGAGGCACTGGAATGGGTTGCCCAGGGAAGTTGTGAATGCTCCATGGCTGGCGGTGTTCAAGGCTGGATTGGACATAGCCTTTGGTGGCATGGTTTAGTGTGAGGTGTCCCTGCACCTGGCATGGGAGTTGGAACTAGATGATCTTAAGGTCCTTTCCAACCCTAACCTATGATTCTATGATTCTATTTTTTCATATGAGCTGGTCAAACGATACCTGATAACATACAGTTCTCTTGACTTGGAAGGACAAGACTTTCAGCTTTATCTCAGCAGCCCATTTTTGCAGGTGTTTCCCCACACTTACAAAACAGTGATCTGGAAGACTTCTCTCTGCTTTTGCAGGAATGCCATGATACTTATACACATTACCACATAATAAACTACTTCAGACCTGCATTGCTAGAGAATCTGAATGGCTCACAAACTGAAGTGTATATCCTCACAATTCCTTAGTGATGTAAAGAAACACTACTCACACCCTGGAACTTAGCCTAACAAGACGGACACAATGCACCATCAGACATGGGCCCTGTCACCTGCCTTATTCTACATACTAGAACATTAGAGGTGCCCACCATAGCCCATCTACAAGCACTGAGAAGAACCCTGACCAACAGCAGCTGTTGTCTCCATTGGCAGTCAGGTGCTTTGTGCAGTGAGAACCAAAGCTGTGTCCTGGTCACTAGGAGGGAGTCAACATCAGCACTGCCCTGCTCCACACTCATGGCTTTTCTGCCTCCCTGACTGGGCCAGTAGCTTCAATCTGATGTCCTTTCCTCTACACTCACAAGTCATTTTCCTCTGTCACAAGGAACTAGTAATGTTCCCAAAACGTTTTGCAGACAAAGTCTTCCATTTTTCCCCAGAGTTTTCTGCACCAGCTGACACAGCTCATAAGAACTCACAGATTCCTTCAGATGCAACAGTGAGAGCATGGTGGTGAGTAGACTTACCCCTGCTGACAGATCTGCTTTGTTGTATAAACCCACCATAGGGAACAAGGAGGGCAATGTAGGAACCAAGAGATCTACTATAGCCTGGAGGTGTCTTGTGTTTTCCCTGAAGTCTAGCTAGCTAGTAGGAATGCAACTCCTACAGAAAAAAGTGGCAAACATCATTAGCTCTGCTGACTTTTCTTTTCACACCTACCTGTAGTGCTCATTTACAGTATCACACCCTACCTTGTCTTTCATGTGTTCCCTCTCCTGTTAAGGAACAGTCAGCACAGTGGGTAGACCCTGAAAAACCTCTTCCATTGGGAATAATTAGAAATGTCGGCAGTGCTGTCTGATCTGAGAGAAGCACAGATCTCTGAGAAAAAAGTGTAGGAGTAACATTTTTACTGAGACTGGAGATACAAAGATTTGACAGTCAAGCCCACAGAACCTGAGATTTCTTCCTACCTCCTGGAGTTATTTCTTCCTGCTTCTAGAATTTATTTCCTTCTACCAAGATGTGGCCATATATACAATAAATATACATTATATATTATATCTACAATATATTGTAGATATTAAATGCAATGTATACTATACATTTTTCTAACAAGATATAACCAGTCTGCAGATAACTAAATAGCTGGACATTATAGCCAACAGAATTCAAAGTACTGTTCTGTGGCATATTTTGTCATTTGAAAAAAGATTTTCACTAGCATTTCAAGGGATCTCTATGAATAGTTATATTTGTGCATGAGGAACACTGGTTACAGTGGTCAGAAAATGGAGGCCTTTAGGTTACTAAGGGAAGAAAAGGTGGTGAGGAGATGTTAGACCAGATATTGACAGTCTGGTGGTAGGAGTCACATATGAAATACAAAATCAAGATCAAGATCAGACTTGTTTCAAAAAAAATTATTTCACTACATACAAATGTATACTCCACTGATAATCAGGTTCTTTCCACAGAATACTCTCCCATTATCCCTTATAATTGCAGCTTTCTTTCCATGATCACCTGGGAGAATTAATGAAACTGCCAAGTGTTCAGAGGCAAGGGGATAGGTTCAGTCTGTGTCCATGGTAAGTTTAGAGAATTCACATGTTAGGGACCACCATCTCACCCCCAGAATATCCATGAACCTGAAGTAGAAATATGAAGCCATCTCCTGAACTGGTGTCCTCCTGGAGCAATGGAGTGACAACACAAGAATAGAATGGCCATGACTGCTGTGCCTCTACCCACAGCACTCTCATGTTGACCATTACTTTGCCAAATAAGAAGTGGTTTTTCAGCAAAAACCATTCAAAACCAATCCTTCTTCTATTGCACAGCAATCATAACAGTGCACAAAAAATATAAGAATAGTCATGATGGATCAGATGAAAGGTCCCTCTCTGCCGATACCTAGGGAGGAGAGTAAGAATACAGCAAATGTGATTTCCTCAGTGCTTCTTGCAAGCTTTACTAATGTGAGACTCAGAGACCTCTGAAGCCAATATGGCTTTTATGAACACAGTGACTCTCAATGGGCTTCTCTTCCAGGAACTTATCCCACCTTATATTGAACCTATACCAGCTTTCAGCCTGTGGCAAGGAGCTCTGTGCTCCAGGGATTCAAGTCCCAACTCTGATCTGTCACAGTTGTGTCATCTTGGCTTAGAGTTCTCAGGAAATCACTTACCTCTTAAAAACAGCTGTGAGAATGTCTGCCTTGAGAGACCTGCAAGATAAGAAAGGAAAAATTACAGAGGTAGGATTGCTGGGCCAGGGTCTACAGGCAGCTCAGAGATTCAAGAAGATAAACACCAAAATGATATAAAATCCTAAGGCAAAAAAAAAAAAAAAAAAACAGGGAAATGGCACCTCGTCAACATAAAGGATTGGCTCGAGGGTAGCAGTGGGAATCAACCCTTCCTCTCCTGGCCAGGAAAGACTCTTTGGATACTTTCTCAGTGTGATGAGCCTGCCAACATTTAGCCAAGCAACTCTGCAAACACCCTCTCTCTTATGTGTGTTATCCAATTAATAGGTTTTTTTATGCTGTTAAGTGCTGCTTGCAGAGTCTTTTTGATGACAACTAAGGTGCCAAAATAGTGTCTCAGAGAGGGAGGGTTGCACTGCTCAGTATAGAAGGTGCTCAGAGGTACCTGCAGTAAATTAGCAGACGTATGGAAGTGAGCCAGGCTTTAGCACTTGAGATTTCTAAGTGAATAAGGGCAGTAACATCTTCCTAATCCAGGATCTTTAGACAGTATTTCATTTTAATCTGTTCATTTTTATCTGTTTGTACAGTCAATGTGCATAAATAACACCCATATTCCTGGAGCACTATCAAGACTGACAAAAGAGATTCACAATCCATGCAGATTTTAAGGTCAAAATCAGTTTTTGGGGAACCATTACTCTTATGGAAGCAAATACAGTATTTTTGAGAATGAACACTACTATCCTAAGTAAGAAAAAAAAGAGCAACTGCCACTGTAATGTACCCACAGTCACCAGATAGAATTATTTCAGTCATTTGAGATAACATCATAACACAGCGCTGTCAGAGGATCAGTGTCTCCTGTTCCAACAATAAATGTTTTGGCTGTTATGTAGCAGCAGGAGGTGATCATTTGCCTCAAATGCATTAATGCATTAGTCCATTCTCAGTATCCCTAAGCTCATGAAAACATTAGAGGTCTCTTCATGGTGAAGTATCTGTGGGAGATAAAGATGTGTATGGGGCATGGTGGCAGAGACAGGGAAGGCACTGTTTCATATGCCAGCAGGGAAATTATTTAGTCATGACTCATGCATGTGGTAAATGTTGCTAGAAAATTTCCTTCCAGTTAATAATTAGTATTCTAAATATAAACATATTCTCTGCTTACAAGAGAAAAGACACTGCACTCACTGGAAACCTCGCACTTACTCATAGTTTTTCCTTTACCCTTTTTGTAAATCGTGTCCACTGGAATTCTGTTGTAGCAGTACCCTTCAAACAAATATCCCTGTGCTGCAATTTTCCCTGTGTACAGGGAGGATCTCAGCCAGCTGTTAGCCATGGAGGGCATGTGTCACACAGCATAGGCATATAAACACTTGCCAATTAATTATTGTATCTGCCAGCTTTCTTTTATATAATTCCAAAAAAAAAAAAAATCTTCGAGATGCCCCTGGACAATCACTGTATGCAGAAACATTAAATGTTAGCTTCCATACAGGCTTGAAAACACTGTTACTGTCAGTAAATGTATTCCAGCAATAAAAGAAGGAAAATCAACATGGTATTTAATGAGTTTTTGCTTTGTACAAGAGCATAGGAATGCAGATGCTGAGCATGGAGATGTGTGTGAGACAACGCACCAGCCTGCAAGGCCATGGCATTCCACCTGTTTTTTCTGACTTTGATGGAAAGTAATGAGAGTTTAGCAGCTTTGGCCAAGTATTCAAGTGCTCTTGTAATTTCTTCACAGCCCCCCCAGTCAATCTGCCACAAATGTATGTCTGGGATAGCACAGTCCCAGAGCCAAAGCAGCAGGGTTGATGTTAAGTCAAAATCGACTTTTGCAGCTTCTGGCTACAGTGGCCCTCATTCTTGCAGCCAAGACTCAACATCTTACCAATAAAAAGTACTAAAATTCATCTTCAAGGTGCTAATACAAACTCAGGAGGAAATGCCAGACAGAAGACCCTCAGCACCTTAAAAGTGTACATGAACTTCTGTGATAAACTTCATGTACTTCAGCTAGTGATCTTTTAATAGTAATTTTCCAGTCTGCATGTTATGGAAACCATAGTCCATATAGGGGGTTGGACTTCATGAGAGTTGTCTTGAGTTCAATAGTTTGATTTACAGATTTGAGTTACTTTATATGAAGCATCTAGGTGTCATCTGGATTGCTCAGTCTGAAGCAATGTGGGGTCAAGACCTCTCAGCAGCAGTCAGTGCCTGCTCCTAGAATGATGAACTGAAGCATGGCCAAGCCACTTCCTTTAGAAAGAGGGATGGAGATGATGAGAAGAGATAAGGTTGAGATTGAGATGAGATGAGATGAGATGAGATGAGATGAGATGAGATGAGATGAGATGAGATGAGATGAGATGAGATGCAATACCTGTGACAGTAAGTAGGGGCTAAAAGACCAAGGCTTGCTGTTCCTCTGGGGCCATGGCTTAATCATGTTGCTGAGGGAGGCCACCAGCCTACCAGTGGCCATCCTATCTCCCTCAGCAGTGATATTTTCAGGAATCAAGCACAGGGAGCACAGGCAGCTAGGCTGTGCTGCTGTCAACAACTGCTGTTTTAGCAATTGTCTGCTTTGCCTGTTCCTCCTTTTGACTCCTTGTATTTCCAGCTCCTCCAAAAAGAATGTGTAGGAGTTACTGAGTATTATTTCAGGCTCATCTAATATCATTGAGTTATAGAATCATAGAATCATAGAATAGTTAGGGTTGGAAAGCACCTTAAGATCATGTAGTTCCAACTCCCATGCCAGGTGCAGAGACACCTCCCACTAAACCATGCCACCCAAGGCTATGTCTAACCCGGCCTTGAACACCGCCAGCCATGAAGCATTCACAACTTCCCTGGGTAACCCATTCCAGTGCCTCACCACCCTTACAGTAAAGAATGTCTTCCTCAGATCCAGCCTAAACTTCCCCTGTTTAAGTTTGAACCCGTTACCCCTTGTCCTTTCACTACAGTTCCTAATGAAGAGTCCCTCCCCAGCATCCACATAGGCCCTCTTCAGATATTGGAAGGCTGCTATGAGGTCTCCACGCAGCCTTCTCTTCTCCAGGCTCAACAGCCCCACCTTTCTCAGACTATCTTCATATGGGAGGTGCTCCAGTCTCCTGATCATCCTCGTGGCCCTCCTCTGGACTTCTTCCAACAGTTCCATGTCCTTTTTGTGTTGAGGACACCAGAACTGCACACAGTACTTCAAGTGAGGTCTCATGAGAGCAGAGTAGAGGGACAGGATCACCTCCCTCGACCTGCGGGTCACATTCCTTTTGATGCAGGCCAGGGTATAGCTGGCTTTCTGGGCTGCAAGCACACACTGCCGGCTCATGTTCCTTTTTTAAATCGACCAACACCCCCAACTCCTCATCAGGTTTTGTTGCCAGATGAGGATGCCTAAGTTAATGACAGGAACAAAAGCTGTCTAAAGTGCAGATGTAAATCCTAGCAGGCAGCTACACTTGCTTATTTGGTGTGCGTACTGTTCACAAATTGTAAGTTATCCTAGTTTGAAAATTAATTTCTACTTTTTAAGGTTAATTTTCAGTCAGATCAGTTTCCTAAATTGGTTCCCTAAGAAACTTAAATACCAGGAAAGGGGCAGGAATATGTGCAGCAGTCCAGGCTTGTATCAGCCTAGGCTCCCATAGAAACACACATATGGTTATATACACAGCTTCCCATAATTACTGGATTATGGTCTCAGACCAAATTTAAAAACATGCTCCACTAAAGTGAAATCACCCTTCTGCTCATCAGCACCATCAGGCTTCAGACTGCCTGACAGCGTACACGTCCTTTAGAGAAATGAAAACATTTATACACTCTTGATCAACACTTGGTGAAATGGCAAATATAGCCCTTTCAACTCTTGCTGTCATTTCCATGTCAGGGTTTTATTAAGAGATTTTTTTTTTTTACATGAACACAGAAAGTGATGTTCCAAATTTGGTTGACAGATGAAGGTGTCTGAGCCTGTCGTAGGTGTTCAGTCTGTGTGCTCTGCTGTTGGTGCACTTTCAGTCCAAATAATTGGAAAAACTCAATTTTATGGATTTTTTTTTCATGACAGGAGAACGAGACAACTTAACTCCAGACTTTCTAATAGGAAGTATTATTGAGAAGACTGAAACACAGGCACATTCCTCAGTGGAAGAAGCTGCTTTTCATCAATAGCGAAAGAGTACATATGATTTGTAATGCCTTTGAATACTTTGTAATTAAAGATGCCATTCTCTGTGGGGATCATCATCTTCTTTTTCTTCCTGCTTATAAGTTTTATGTTCTTTGTCCAATTTCCATTATTTATTAAAGGAAATGAGAGCAAAAGGTTTATCAGCTTTTCACTCGTCCAGACCACTTTTACTTAAGTGTTTTAAGTAATCACTTATATACACTAACTGGCTAAGGTAAGAACTTCTTTGAAAACTGATCTTGATTTCCACAGATAAATCTGTGCCTACAAGTTGCACATAGATTTTGTTTGTCATTCACAGGATACGGTGGATAACTTGATGGCATTCTTTCTGATCCCCAGCTGAGTGAAACTGTTTTAAATACATGAATAAGGAATACTGAAACATTTCTGTGCACACACGTTCTTCTTCACAACCTAATGTCAATGATCATCTTAGGAGAAGCCTTTCTGTAGATATCCAGTTGCCTGAATATTCATGAATAGCAAGAAATGGTGTGAGTGAGCTAACCCACTACCATGAATTTGTGACCCAGCTGCTTTGACTTGGTCTACATTTATCAGCCTCTCCATCTCAGCATTTTCTAATATCCTCATCAATCCGACATGGAGCACATTTTTGGCTTGCTGCATTGCTGTGAAGGGGTACATTCCTTGTTATGACAGCCTTGCTGACATTTATGGTTTTGCATTGAGTGGAATGAGCAGGCATATTATTAGCCACATCCCAGTCAGGACATAACAGAAGAGGAAATCTAACTCTCTCTTCTCACAGTGTTCAGCTCTCTGGGGATTCATTTATTTCCTCCGAATCTAAGCTGAAGCACAAGCAGCTACTTGAGGCTTGTAACACCAACAGTTTGCAAGTAATGACCCAGTCTCTCAATTTTCAACTTTTGGACCAAGTCTAAGTCCAAATAAATGTTGTTTTTGACCTCTTTTGGCATAGCATGGCACCACAAATCATAACTTACTCACTCCCAGTCTAAGCTCTCGTGTAGACTGCTGGCAACTGAAATAAGAATCCTAAGGCTCTTTACATAATTTCTCACAATGTCAAAAGAGCATTAACAGAGACAGGAATTGGAATGGACTGTTCTTTTCCAGCTGCGCTGGAAACCTATATGCTCTCTTGATGCCTTAACAGTGGAGCATGAGAATACTAAAGAAATCCACGGATTACAACTGTCAAAACGAAGCTGCTTTTAGGAAATTAAATAGAAGATCACTAAAAGTGGCCAGACTAGTTAGGCCAAAAGAAAAAATTACTCCAACTTTTTTCTGAAACCAACTGGGATATGCAAAGGACTTTAGCAGGTTGGCAGACATTGGAAAGGGAAGGTGCATTAGGAATGCCAGTGCATTGCAGCTTCCATGGCTCCCGCAGGATTGCTTCCTGCACAAGACTCCCTAGTCTATTTGGAAGCCCAGTTTTAAATGGGCCAAGTGATGGGTCTGCTGCAGCAGCTTCCTTTGGGAAATGATTCCACAAACCCTGGAAATTTTACTGTTCAGAATGCTTCCTGACCTACATAGTAAATTTTCATGGGCTTTGATCTTCATACACACAAGCAAATTCACTTAGCTGTTCTCTTTCATTTTTTCTGCAAATCACAGTCAAGATGCATAGGTTATAAAATCATTACAAGAAAGGCATCAGAGTTAGGGTTTTTACTCAAATCCCACAAAAAATAATGGAATCATGCCTCTTTGACCACCTCCACTCCATCACCTCTGCCTTGAAAGTTCAGCAAAACTATCACATTTTACCCTCATTTTCTGAGTGATGCTGCTGTCATCAGCCTTTTACTCCTTTAACCCACTATTACCTACATAGCTTGCTTTAATACCTAAATAATTTTTCATTCCCAGTGCTCTGTGCCTTCACCAAATAACATTCAAATCTTTCTTAAAGACTTATTTCCTCGTAAGATCATAAACCTTAATCTTCATCAGTGTATGGCATGTACATAATTTGATGTGACACACAGATAGATAGCATCCCAAGTTAACACCTTTCCAGAGACCTCCCCATATAGTTTTCATTTTTGATGTATTGATTTTAAATCTCTCCCTTTGGGTACAGCCTTTCAAGGGGGCAACCCTTTGTTTACTAGACATTAAATAACATCATTAATGTGGACAATAAAGGCAGACTTTAAAAAAAACAAATGCAACCAAATTGCTGTGGCTGCAAGCTGTATGTGTCATGGGTGTTATATATCTGTCATTCTTTCTTTTTTCCAGGAGGGCAAAAGTGAATAGCAACAACAAAACCAGGCATTTTAGTTGTCTGGTACTAAAGTCTTTGTATTTAATGGTCTATGTCTCTCTTCCCTTGGGTTTTTAAAAATATAAAAGGCAATATCATGTTTGTTGCGGAATATTGAGCCAGCGTCACCCAAAAGATCCTGGTCTTACCTATGAGCAATTACTTCCCATCTTTATCTTCTCTCTCTGCACCCAAGCAACGTGCTTTGTGACTCTAGTCAAGTGAAATCCAGAATGTCAGGTGGAGGGAGGGATAGGAACAACACCACCACCTACTCAGAAAGGCATATTTGAACTTTAATTTAAACTTGTCAACAAACATAAAAGCATAAAATCTTCTCCATCATTTTGCAACTTTTCTTCCTGTAAATTTCTCAGTTACTCCATTCTGCTCTTTTTTACGCACTCCTCTTCTTTCAGTGAAATTGGCAATGGCTTAAAAAAAAAAAAAATAAAAGGCTATTTGATGTTTTGTGCTGCTGAAACACAAGAACAGATGAGAGCTGAGACTAACAGGAGACCTCTGTAGACAGTCCAGGAAAACAAAAAAAAAGGCAAAAAAATGTTTAAACCACCAGTGTTAACAGAAAAAAGAAAGAAAAAAAATCCTATAATCTGCCCCTAAAATAAACTGCTCACTCCAGAGGCATATGTTTGTATCTACTTACCAGTATGTAAGTATGTACTTACAAGTATGTACTTACCAGTATGTAATTTCTAGTAATTTTAAGGTGGGCAAAGCTAAATGATCTCATATTTGATGTAGGATAAAAGCAAGAGTTACCACAGGTCATGGTAACCATTTAAGATCCAACACAGATTAGTTAATCCAGTGCAATGTTTCAATGCAGTGAACTGTGCTGGACTACAAGAGAAGGAAAGGAGCCCTTTTGACCTCTATGGTTGATCATTCACTAACATCTTTAAAATTGCCTGCCTAATTTTCTGAGCAATGCAGCTCACGAATCTTTAGCACCAAGAGAGATTCCCATTACCGGAGTCCAGCACAAAAATACTGTTAATAGAGGAAAAATCTATCTGCTTTTTTAAAATAAAAACAACCAAAAAATTTACATTTGCACTATTTATAGTCTGGTCGCTCTTCCCGCGTACCCAGGCTTACCTCTGCCGTATTATTCTAAAGTGACTTCTTCTTATCCAAATTTTGAATTACAAATATCATTTTAGATTTGAAAAACTTCTCATTACAATTTTCATTGAGTCAGATAACTTCTTATGAGAATGTTTATCTCAAAGAATAAGCATTTACTGACCAACAGAAGAACTTTATTGCAACACCTCTATATTAGTTTCATAATTTTCCATTCTCAAGTTGTAACGAAGCAACATACCAGATCTCATACTGTGGAAAAACATGCAGCTGTTGTGCATATCAGGAAGAGTAAATTAGTTCAGAAACTGACAAAATGGTACTATGAGGTGTGTGAAGTATCATGACATGTAGACCTTTTTTTTCCATCTTTGGAGTGACCTACAAAAACATAACCCTGATACATAATTCAATTGTATTACTATTTCTTCAATTTCCACAGAAGTTATTTTGCAGAAGAAATTTTAACACGCATAATGACCAAGGCTGCTTTCTCCACTTTCAATCCCGGTCAATTTCTAATCTGCACTCCTATAACCAATAAGTATAACTAATCATACTTGGCCAGAAGAGAAGAATTATTCTTCAGATTCTCAAAGATCACTTTCTTTGAACTCTACTAGCAGAGATCCAGGAAAACAAATACACAACACGTAACTGCATTATTCCAAGACAGGATTTATGAATATGTAACATCCAGGCATTTAATGATTTCCAGGTGCACATCACCAACTAGCTCATCCTTAAATATTTAGTCAGCTGGCCTAGTTTGTCAGCAGTAGTGCAGATGCAACTTCAGGGTGGGTTATACAGTTGAACTTGCAGCTTTATCTATGATCAGAGAAAGCAGAAAAACTGATATGGAGTGTTTCCTACATGTAAAGACATGCCAAAAAATCCACGTATATAACAAATCCAGTGTTATCCTTGAAAAGTACAGCAGTAGTCTTGGTCAAAAACAAATACATCACTTTCATCTTCTGCGGGGGATATGGAACAACGCAAACGCCGATTAATGTAATCGAACGCTGAACAATTTATTCTGCGCAAGCACACCTTTTATAGGAAAAAGTTACAGAGTACCAGAACATTCCACAATAGATGATTGGCTCTGACTCCATGTCAGGTCCTAGCAACGGCTTATGATTGGAGGCTTAAATTCATGTCAGCAAGTGGGTGTCCCCTTCTGGCAACTTCCAGAAGCTGCTGGCAACTGCCAGCAGCTTCTAGTGGCTTCCGGTGAGGTGCCCTATAGCAACCCCCCTGCAGCCTCTGATGACTTCCGCTTACCAGAGAATTGGAGTTCAGCCAAGGGCTGGATGCCTCTCATGCCTTCTGCTCACTGGACAGTTGGAGCCAGGCCAAAGGCTGGATTGCTCACAAAACCACTCTCAGTGAGAAACGCTTCTACAATCTTCTTATCTCAGTAATCAGACCAAGGACCATAGAAATTGCAAATAAGAATATCTGAATATCTTCTAGGGTAAAATAAAAACTCTGCGGCAGACAACTCACTTTTCTTTAGAATGTAACTAAAGAGAACATTTTCTCATTCCCTATTCAGTTTGGGTTTTTTTTAGTTTTACATGTTCATGTATCTATTGAGATCTCACTTGGAGTATTGTGTGCAGTTCTGATGTCCTCAACATCAAAAGGACACGGAACTGTTGGAACAAGTCCAGAGGAGGGCCACGAGGATGATCAGGGGACTGGAGCACCTCCCGTATGAAGATAGTCTGAGAAAGTTGGGGCTGTTCAGCCTGGAGAAGAGAAGGCTGCGTGGAGACCTCATATCAGCCTTCCAATATCTGAAGGGGGGCTATAGGGATGCTGGGGCTTGGGAGGGACTCATCATGAGGGACTGTAGTGAGAGGACAAGGGGTAACGAGTTCAAACTTAAAGAGGGGAAGTTTAGATTGGCTATGAGGAAGAAATTCTTTACTGTAAGGGTGGTGAGGCACTGGAATGGGTTGCCCAGGGAAGTTGTGAATGCTTCATCGCTGGTGGTGTTAAAGGCTGGGTTGGACATAGCCTTGGGTGGCATGGCTTAGTGGGAGGTGTCCCTGCCCCTGGCACGGGGGTTGGAACTAGATGATCTTAAGGTGCTTTCCAGCCCTAACTATTCTATGATTCTATGATTCTATTTACACATCATGATACAAGCTGAAGTTGGAAGGACATTATTAACATTTGCATTAATGTTAGAGATGAACCACTAAGAAAAAGGACAAGATTACAAATCCTCAAGAAGATGTTTTTGATGATCCATGGGAGCATGAGCGTCTGAACTTAATATAGAGAAGGGGAAGTGCAATGAATTTTTTTTGAGCAACCAGATCTATGTTCATTACTCAATAGAGGGTCTGCTGTTTAGAATTATCAGGTACTGGATACAAGTGATTTACCCCAACCAGAAATCAGAAACAATGATGGACAGAGCCTTGGGTGGCATGGTTTAGTGGGAGGTGTCCCTGCCCATGACATGGGGGTTGGAACTAGATGATCTAAAGGTCCTTTCCAACCCTAACTACTCTATGATTCTATGATTTAGTAAAATGAATTTGCTTAACTGCAGAGGATGCAGCTGGGTAGCATTTTGAAATCAGCAAATTCAAACCAGTCATGTGGCATCATGTTTGATACCAAAAAAATTAAATGTGGGAGCTGGGAACATCTTTAGATTATTTAACCCTTTAAGGATTTATTTTTTTTTTTTAGTTAGTAGCTGGGAGAAAAATATGGACTTTGAGATAAAAGAACATACGACAACTGCTTTGTGTTTTTACCAGAACAGACCTCAGAGTGAGACCTGGTTGTTCTGGCATTTCTCAGGGTTTAGTTACTAGTAAAGCAAATATCCCTTACTACTTCTGGTTTTATTTTGATCTGGGCTGGAATGGATCCCAACAGCTTCTCTTTAACTGAAGCACATTTTTGCTAACGAATCATTTCAGAAAGGAATAAAGTCTTGCTTTTGAGACATCAAGGAACAGAGAATCTACCACTGTCCTTGTTTATTTTTTCCTACTGCTCAAATTTTTGCTTCATATCTAATTTAATTTGCTTGCTTTCCCCCTCTACCACCCACACCACCCAGCTTCAGTTTATACATTCTGACTTTCATGACATTTTCCTTCACCAGATTAAAGAACCTTTTACCACCAGGCATTTTCTTCTTAGGAAGGTACACACTGCAATCAAGTCACTTCGGTATGAAAAACCAAAGAGATAGAGCTCTTAAGTCTCTCGGTATAACATTTTACTCTAGCACTTCAATTATTTTATCAGCATTCTCTTTAAAATGTAGACACTTTTTCTGGAGTCAATATTCTGGTATTGGCTCTCACTACGCTGTCTACAGTGTAAATCCCTCCCTGATCCTACGTGTTACTCCTTCTTACATTTCAAGAGACTGAGCATTTTTGGGTTTGTTTTGGTTTTTTTTTCCCCACAGGAGTGTTCTGGGAGTCTCATGCCACATTGATTTTCAGCTCTAAGTCCTATGTCTTTTACTGCTTCACTAATTTCCTGGCAACAGGGCCTGATTCTGTAACCCCTGCATGAATTCCATTTTCTAGACATACAGCTCTGATTTAGCTTATTTGAAATGTTACCTCTTTCATGAATTGGTCTTATTTTCCAAGTAATTTAGATCACTTCTTATGACTGCACTCTTCTCACTAGTGCTTACCAGTAATCAGTCCTTTGCATCATCTTCAAATCTGAAATCATAAAGGATTTACTATTTACTGTGCAAAGCGTTTGACACTGTCTCACATGACATCCTTGTCTCTAAGTTGGAGACACATCAATTTGATAGGTGGACCACTAGGTGGAGAAAGAACTGGCTGGATGGCTGCATGCAAAGAGTTGTGATCAATGGCTCAATGTCCAGATGGAGACCAGTAACGAGTGGTGTCCCTCAGAGATCGGTGTTGGGACTGGTCTTGTTCAACATCTTTGTCAGTGACATGGAGAGTGGGATTGAGTGCACCCTCAGCAAGTTTGCCGATGACACCAAGCTGTGTGGTCCGGTTGATATGTTGGAGGGAAGGAATGCCATGCAGAGGGACCTTGACAGGCTTGTGAGGTGGGCTGATGCCAACCTGATGAAGTTTAACCATGGCAAGTGCAAGGTCCTACACCTGGGTCAGAGCAATGCCAGGCACAGCTACAGGTTGGGCAGGGAAGAGATACAGAGCAGCCCTGCAGAGAAGGACTTGGGGGTGTTGGTTGATGAGAAAATGAGCATAAGCAGGCAGTGTGCGCTCACAGTCCAGAAAGCCAACCGTATCGTGGCCTGCATCAAAAGGAGCTTGGCCAGCAGGTCAACGGAGGTGATCCTGTCCCTCTACTCTGCTCTCGTGAGATCTCACTTGGAGTATTGTATGCAGTTCTGGGGTCCTCAACATAAAAAGGACATGGAACTGTTGGAACAAGTCCAGAGGAGGGCCACGAGGATGATCAGAGGACTGGAGCACCTCCCGTATGAAGATAGTCTGAGAAAGTTGGGGCTGTTGAGCCTGGAGAAGAGAAGGCTGCGTGGAGACCTCATAGCAGCCTTCCAGTACCTGAAGGGTGCCTATAGGGATGCTGGGGAGGGACTCTTCATGAGGGACTGTAGTGAGAGGACAAGGGGTAATGAGTTCAAACTTAAGCAGGGGAAGTTTAGGCTGGATCTGAGGAAGAAATTCTTTACTGTAAGGGTGGTGAGGCACTGGAATGGGTTACCCAGGGAAGTTGTGAATGCTCCATGGCTGGCGGTGTTCAAGGCCAGGTTGGACATAGCCTTGGGTGGCATGGTTTAGTGGGAGGTGTCCCTGCACCTGGCATGGGAGTTGGAACTACATGATCTTAAGGTGCTTTCCAACCCTAACTATTCTATGATTCTATGATCCTATGATTTCACAGCTTAAGTATTCAAAAAGAAAGAAGCAGGGAAAACAAGCAACTGTGTTTCTTCTTGTTTACCTCACAGACATTTTCTCATGAAGATTCTTCTTCATCACAATGCCTCTGAACAACTGGAGGGTTTGAAAATTTCTTTAAGTTGGCATCTCACACATTGCATGTTTTCCACAAAGAGCTGAATCTGAATCCCATTTGTCCTCTCCCTTTGAGGCACCAGAAATCTGAATCTATGTTCTGTACCTTGTTGCAAGGAGAGGTTTTGTGTAACAGAATAAAGCACAATATGAATTAAGGAGACAATGATTGGAGACATAAAAGTTACCATCACCTCTTTAGAATGAGAAAGTGTATATCCTCCATCAGTCATAAGATTCTGAAACTCAAAGGTGATTCTTAATGGAACTGGCTTGAAATTGAAGATAATTTTGTATGAAGCTGACATGCTTTTCGGAAAAAAAGTCTCAGTTCACTGTGAAGATTTTGTAACTCTTTCTCTTGTCATAGTTATAAAAAAATAGAATTTCATGTAGAAGTAACAAAAAAGAATTTTCTTGCTTGCCAGCTGCTTATCTAGGAGGAACTTTCAATATGATTTTGCTTCCAAAAGAGAGAAAATAGAACTGGCTCTTGCCTGGTAACTCTATTGAAGAAATGTGGGGTCCTGGGGTTACCCTTTATCCATCTTTAATAATAAGCCAGAAGAGAGAGCTTAAGACTCCTTCAGTCAGGCAGCTGACATCCAGCTCTTAAACGAGTGCTGGAATAAACTCACAAGAGGCAGATCTCATTCCTTCCTGAAGAATATCTTCCATAGTAAACTCATCTGTTTTTATTCTAAATAATCTACCGCTATGGAATAGCATTACAGGAAATATTTTCACTGGCTCTGTGAAGATTAAAACCTCTTATTTTAATGGAGACCTATCATGTTTGTACTGAGGCAGCTTAATGCAAAATTATTGAAAGACTGAATCTGGCAAATGTGGATGCAGATTTAATCTTCTAGAGAGTCTTGAAAGGGATTTCTGGCTCTGTGAGTAAATGAAAGATGCTTCAATAAAATCACAAGGGGTGGAAATCCAGGAGATCTCAGGCCAGTTTACCATGAAATTACTTCTTACTCTTCACATATTTATCTCCAGGACTAAAGAAAACAGCTCTGTCATTAAGATTTTTTTCAGAGATCTTGCTTGCACTTGGTCTTGGTAGCCTCTTTTTAAGATAAAAGTCTGTGAGGCTGATTTTCAAAGATGGGTTCCAATTTCAGATGCACCAATTTCAGCTGAAAAAAAAAATCACCACTGTATTTTTGGAGAGAATATCATTAACTTCTGCTGTAGCTGGGCATGATCAGTAGTCTAAATCTGTCACTGAATACTCTGAAGATGAGCACCCAAAACTGAAACATTAGTGTCCTCATTTGAAATATTTTGCCTAAGTTTTCCTATGTCTTCCCTTACACTCACATGCCCCAGCTTGGCGTAACCTATTTTTAATGTGACTAAATTAATGTAGTCTGAGATCCCAGGGAAATGTTCTGTTGTCCAAACAGTATCACTTTTCCTCTTTGAGCAAAGAGTTGGCCACTTCTCCTTGAAAATATATACATTGTTTGCTATGCAAACAGCAGGTTTTGTGTGTCATCATGAAATGCCTGAAAAAGAGTTAGAAATGCCACCAAACCATTATTCTAGACATGTCCTACTAATGAGGTAGTCTACTTCTACCTGTAGGAACAGTTATGTGAAATCGATGGCAACAGTTCAACTTACTTTCAACATCTCTGGTTTAGTTTAAATGTTTAGCTTTAAAAGCTTCTGAGCGGAATGAGAAATAATTTCCCTGCTTATATTTGTTGAAGTGGTATGCTATTTGAAAGCAGAAAGAAGAATAAAATGGGCCAGAAAAATAAAAATGGCTCATAGATTCCATTGTGCTGACAGTGGAGCTCTAAACCAAAGAATGGACCCTTATAATTTAAAACTATTTTTTCCTGTGATTCTAGCAGATTTTGAAAAGATACAAATGAAAAAAAGAGCCAGGTTTGGGAATTAGCCTGCAGTCAATCAGAAAGAGTTTTTTATGCCTTTTTCCAATATGCCATTTTGTCATCAGAGCCTGGCAAGTCCTAAAGAGACAGATCCTTGGCTTAGCCAGTAGGAGAAATCCCCCTCATTAAATCCCCACAGCATAATCTTAAAACCCTTCCTGAAACTTGAGATTGGAATAAACCATTTTTAACCCTGCTAGCAAGGGACACTGCAAAACAATCTCCCTCAAAACACTTTGTGGGGATATGTGTGTGAATATGTGTACAAGTGCCTGCTTGTAAAGTACTCTCAGCCCTTGGGAGGGGGAAGTGAACAGGAACTATACTTTAAAATCAGGCAGGGTAAAAAATGTTGGATTTCAGGCAGATTGTATTTTCTTGTCTTGTTTAATCTCCATTGAGGGGGAGAATTTATATTTGTGCCTGAATTGCTTGCTCTTCTCTTTGTCATTACCCATATAACAGCTTAAACTCTGCCCTTCTAAATCTGAGGTGACTTTTAGAGGTCCCCTATCAAACACAGACACTATACAACACTGTATTAGATTACACCTTGTCAGCAAATCGGCACTTTAGATACTAAACAATAGCCAGTGCACTACAAACATGTGATCATTCTTGCTCTAAGATCTTGTCAGAGCCTATAAATTAAGGAGGATATGGCCCCGGAGTTACATGAAAGGGCGGGCAACAGGAAGATGCTGCCTCAAGTCGCAGGACTTAAAATCCTCTCCTATCTGACCCAGGACAGGACTACCACCCCAGCACAAGCTGCCAGTTTCAACCTACACATTACTGAATGAGCAGCAGCATTAGGATGCTATCTAATGTTATTCCCTGAAGCCTCTGCATCATGGGCGTCACCATTCATAGGATCTGCATCTCCTACTGTACTACTATGGCAGCCAAGCTATAAGAGATGCTGTCCAAGAATGCACTGACTCTGAAAAGATAGCTCTGGCAGCAGCTTATCTCCACAAGGCAGTAGGTCATTACTCTGACAATCCGGACCAACATTGCCCAGTAACATCATGAGTTACTCCAAAAAAAAAGGAAGATATAGACAACTGGCTCACACCTCTGTCACATTCCCATTTACATTTTAATCCCAAGGATGAGAATTGAGGAAGCCTTACACTTCAGCCCCTTGCTAGCCTGCTACTGAGGAGATAGAAAAAGCCCTTAGATACTGCCTATAACTATGAGAAAGACTCAGTCAGAAAATAAACGAAAGAATGATGCTCTGGTGTGATGTTCTTGGGATCTCCAACACTACTTTGATTCGGTGGTGAATATCCCACAGCAATTAGGCATGAAACTAAGGATGAATATAATTTCATCTGGCAGCCTTCCCAGAAGGAGTACCTAAATGCTGTTTTCACATCTGCAGGTATGTTTACTTCAGGGACAGGACCTGTACAGGACTGTACCATCTACAAAGTTCTTCGCTATTCCTAAAAAAAGAGACATCTGATTTCAAAGTCATTATTAGGCTTGCATGGTGCAGTGGTTTCAGTGCATGCAAACCACATGAATGATCACAGAACACCTCATTATTATTATTTATTTTGAGTAACAAACACCTTGTAGAGGACAGGGAGCAGGGTGTCAAAACTCCCTGGTTTGGGGCAGATGCTGCATTACTCTTTCTTCTGATGGTTGAGCAACAGTGAGGGCTACCGCTGTGACAACAGAATGAGAGCAGTGTCACTTTTGCAGTCCACAGCCAGATGCATTCAGGTGGTACATACACCCCAATTTCGGGGTTAATGCAAAGGGCTGTGCAAGTGGCCAGTTGCCCTTTGACAAGGTAGAGCTTCCCCTTGCCCAGCAATTGTGAGGGTGCAACTCAGCCCCGGTCACTTTGGAGCCGTCACAGAGCAGTCCTGCTCAGGGACTCCTTTAAGAACCCTCCTGCAGTTGCTAGCTGGAAAGGAAAGCTAGTGAAAGGAATAGGCAGCAGCAGGCAGCACCTGCCCTCGGAGCCCTCTCAGCTCGCTCCAGAACATAGTTTCAGTGCTCTCTGGTGGTAGATGAAATCCCTACCCACCATCCCAGCCTGAAAAGAAAGGGGTGGATGTGCTGAATTTCAAGCCCCTCTCCTTCTGTGTGAGTACAAGGTGATGAAGTCCAGGAGCATAAGCAAACATACAGACAATCACACACGTGCATTTTAAAATCGATGGAAGAGTTGGGCAGATGGTTACAACTCCAATTAAAATACTCAGCACAGTAAAAGTTTGTTTTTAATAGCTTTGTGAAAATCAAAGGATTTTCTGCTCTGTCATGGGCGCATTTTTTTATATGGAAATGAATGTCAAAAGCAAAAAAAGAAATACTTTCTTGTCTTCAAGTGAATACCCACATGCCAGTTTCACCAGCATAAAAACTTGTATTTTCATTTCTCAGTGTCTGCTCTGGCACCTGTGCCAGCGATTTGCTGGCAGACCTGAGCCTACACTGGCTATGTACTGAATCAAGTAGAGTCAAGCTGGGCCATAAGCATAGACTGCATATACATATATATATGCTTAACACAACCTCAGCAAGCAGGATACTGTTGCAGAAATGTGACCTATGATGCTGCTGGTTTGGAGGGCAGGCTGGCAGAGGCTTTGGTCTATACTGAATATAGAATTAAACATTTTAAAATTAAAAAAAAACTATTAGGACACAACCAACTAGCAATTATTGAATTCAATCATGCACATTTTACACCAGAGTAATTCAGCTAAAGCCACGAGAAAAGCAATAGACATCATCTGGATTCACAAATATCTGATTCAGTGCAGAATTTGCTTTCACCTGTGAGCCTGAGACTGAAACAGGCTGGCTGGAGAGCTAAAATAAGAGGAAGAAGAAAAAGAAAAATTTGAAGGTACTTCCTGAAGCCCTTTTTTAGCCCATCCTAGAGCTGGATCTAGAGTTAGACACCAAGTCAGTTCAGACTTAAGCTGCCACACACCACCTGAGTCCCACTTGATGTTCAGCTACAGGCTCTCAGATCAAGGTAAATGCAAGGGAGCTCAACTTACCTCACAGTCAAAAATATCTAAGTTACGTTGAAACATTTTGTGTTTGCTGTAGGCTAAAAGAACACCTAGCCCAGTTGGGGTTTGGTAACCTTTGCAGAGATGTGATTATTTTCCCTCATCAGGTTAGTCACATTCCTACTGAACTCCCTGAAGGAGATCCAATTAAGCCAGGCAAATTGTTTCCTATGAGCTAGATGTCCTTTTTCATTCTCCACAAAATACACACACTTCTTCAAGCATTTGTGTGGTTTGCTCTGAATATTCAATATTAAAAATTAAACATTTCATATGGATTTCTTTTAAACAAGTCAGAAAAAATCCATAGCCAATGCATGAGCAATCAGAAAAAAAAAAAAACCATAAGAAAATTGAAGTATAAGCTATTTGTCAGAAACTGTTTCCTTGTTTCTAAGTTGAGCTCTCTAGCATCAGACTGGGAGAGATGGGGCAGGACAACATCACACAGAAGAAATATCCTTGATCCTCAGAAGTAGACGCCTGCAACACTTCATGCTGTAAGACTCACAACAGGTTCTACTGTTGCTATGGTTATTCAAACCCTTCTTTTCAACAGGAAAGAAAGAAATCCTCCAGGTCTCTGCAACACACAGTAACACAGATGTCTCACTGTCCACATGAGGGTGGGCTTCAACAGCATCACCCTAAATATAAAGATCAAATTAAAGTCACTTAAATATTTAAAAAGAATGAAAATGTGAATTAATCAATTAGTGGGGGAAGGACGGATGGAAGGAAGGACGGAAGGAAGGAAGAAAGGGAGGGAGGAAGGGAGGGAGGAAGGAAGGAAGGAAGGAGGGAAGCGCACATCTCTGTCAAGTGTTCTTTTCCCAATTTTGCAAGTATAGCTCCAAAACACTGAGTGGGATACAGATCTCAGGAGGCACAGAAATACACTTGTGTTCTGTCACTAACTATAGTGTTTTCTTCAGCATCTAGATTGTAAATTCAACAGAAGTGCTAGCATCTGAATGGAAGTATTAACCAGTAAAGTCAGTGCTGAGCAGGAAAAGACAATACGTTTGTTATCCCCTCAGGTGGCTGATTAGTAATGTAATGTAATGAATTATTTAACTCACGTTATTTTCTTCCCCACCATTTTTTTTTATATTCTTCCCCACTCCTTCAAGTAGGCAATGGGCTTGAGTTTTCTAGAATATGAATAAAATCAAGAGTCATGATTTCACCACTTCTATTATTCAGCAACATTTTATTAGATGCTGGGCAGTTCTATTCATTATTCCCTAGCTGTGACTGACACTTCAGTGCAAAAACACAGAGCGATTTGAATGCTACCATTTAAATGCAGATTGTATCATGTCAAGGAGGGCTGAAACTCTAACAGGTCTCTAGTGACAGAGAATTTTCTCAGGTATTCTCACTTCAGAGTACCGTGTGAGAGGCCTGTGCTGTGCACTGTTTTCACCTCCTACAGTGTAGATTCAACTCCCAATCAGGGATGTATTTAATTGTCCTTTTCAAGACTCTGTAAGAGCACATCACTATGGAGAGCCTGTTTTCCTGCTCCTATTCAATAATTTTCTGCTTATTCATCTGAGGTCACATTAGTTTTCAGCAACAGCCTCCCCCTGAGAATTCTTGTTCAGCCAATTAGGCACTCTGACTTCTGACTCCTTTCAAGGTCACTGTTTCCCTGGAAGCAAGTACCAGCTCTGCATGAGTATCCTATTGTCCTTGTTCCCAAACACACAACCTTGCATTTGGCTACATTAACATTTGTGCTGGTTAAACAAGACCCACTTCCCAAATGAACTACATTGATCTGTCAAACTGATCAAACTTTACCACTGTTTCCTATCAACTGTACCCTCTTTACTCTTTACTGTACCCTCTGCAAATTTTACAGGCACTATTTCGTCATTTCTGAGACATAAATAAAATCTCTGAATTGTATTAGGCCAGGAAAGATCCCTGTGGAATTGCGCTGGAAATACCTTCTGTGGATTCTGAGTCCTCATTTACAATTCCTTTTTTGAAATCCATCAGCCAATTCTAATCTATTTATTATGCAGTACATTAATTTTGCATAGTTTTAATTTTTTAATTGGATTTTCACGTGGTATGAAGTCAAATGCTTTTGAGAAGTGCAGGTAGATGTCAGCACAGCTCCTTTTATCGACCAACCTTGTCAAAGTTGTGTTTGCTTAAGCAGATCTCTTCTCCACAAAGTGGTATGTGCAACAGTTGGTACTTAAGACTGTTGTTTGGAACAAAATGCTGTATCTGTACTCTTAATGAGCAATGAGGAACTGTAGAAGCAAGATTTTGAACTGGAAGAAGAGCAGTTGTATTTTCTTACTGCCAAGCCCAAAGGTTTTCAATCACCATTCACTGCGTTTACTTATAATACACACTATGTTAGAAAGTGTATGGGAGAAAGGACACATTGCAGGTTTTTCAGCAGTTCAAGCCACAAACACCCTCCCATGTGGTATAAAAAGATAAACTGAATGGCACATTTTCTTATTCCCTTCTCATTCTGGTTCACTACCTCCTATCTGTCTTGTCTAAGGAGACCTTGTGGAAGAGTCTGTCTCAGCTCTTATCTCAATAGAGATACATGTTCTGGACAAAGCTAAGAAAGTGTCATGGCTTGATGACACTTGATGAGAAATCTAGAAGACAGCTTTCATCTTTAGGGTGCAACTGAATTACTGTGTGAGAAACACAGAGGCAGGACCTTCTCTGATCAGCTGATCTCTGAAGCTCTAAAGGGCTGGTTCATCTGCTTCTGAATCACCTTCTAGAAGAACAGGCAGATTACACAACACCTTCTTACAGTCTGATCCTCTCACAGAAGTCCTAGCCACTCAAAGAATAGTTACTTGACATGGGGTGTCCGGACCACCCCAAGCTGAAAGAGTGGGCTTCTTCTCTTCCTCCTCACTCCTATCCACTCATATATGTACCAAAGCAGCACTTGCTGGACACACAAGAAGATTATTTAGTTTTCAACACTGTGAGACAACTAACCTACAGAAAAGTGCTAGGGAGTTAGGTTACCTCAGTAAAGCACTGGACAGACAGAAAGGATGTGACTGCATGACAGAGAAGGTGAAGGTGAAGAGATAAGCAGAAGAGTAGAAAAAGGGAGATACATTTTTCTTCAGTGTTAACGAACTACTAAAGCCAGATGCTGTTGATGGGCTATAGTTTGCAATGCAACTTGGAATGCTTCCCCTGAAATTGCTAGGCAGTCTATGGAATATCAGGGAGTGATAATAATAATAAATCAGCACATGAGAATTTATGTAAAATTCTTTTTTTCAACCATAATGAATGGACACTGATTTCAAATACTAAATTTGTTTCAGTTATTTAATATAACAACAAATTTTTCTTTTTTTTTTTTTTTTTCCAAGGAAAATGCATATTTCCTAACCCCAAAGTCAACATAAAGCAGATTGACAAAAAGCACTGTATATTATCTGGGTACAGAAATGAATTTGTTGCCAGTGTCCAATTCTGAACCCCCAGCTCATAGTATTGAACACCTCAGGTTCAATACCTTGTGGTTCTACATGCTATCAGTAACCAAAGAATCCACATAAAAAATACAGTACTTCTCTTGATGAATAAGAAGTATCTGATACTTTGAAACTTTTTGTGTGATTTACCATGTGCAATTACGGTCATACTTATGCAATTCCATTGAAATCAGTATAGTAACATTCACCATATAAAAGATATCATTGGCAGGCACTGTACACGAACTTGAAACAGACAGCTGTAAAACAGGACAGATTGATCTAGTACTGGAAGTCACTCCTTCTAAATTTAATACCAGACCTGACTTTGATTAACTTTAATTCTCTTGGATATAACAGCAGCCTTGTGATCTCTAGCTCATGATGCTATTAACTCACTTAGTACAGTTTAACTCACTTAAGAATTGGTAATAGCTCCCTCTGGTCATTTCGGTCACCTCTTAAAAAGTCTCTCTGGACATTCCTTCAAGTAATTTATGAATGGGTCAATGAAACTGTTAATAATTCCAGCTGTCTTCTCTCACTCTCTTCATGTTTCAAAGCAGTGAGCTTTACTCCCTTCTAATGTATATAGCAACAGTTCTTGCTTGGCTTAAGATGGGTGACTGATATTGTTTCTGAACTATTGCACAAATAAAATGTGGATTTGAAACAGACTTTTCTAATATCCTACAACATACCATTTAAGAGGACAGGAAGTGGAGGAAACACTTAACGTTGCATAATTCACCGAGATGCAACCCTGTACCACTGCACATGCCTGTATGAATGAACTTCAGAAGCAAAAGGCTTAACTCCTTGCTTAATGTCATTCTAACATAGCTACAGCCACTGTCCAAAGCTGCTTCTGTAGATTACAGAGTCATACAGTATTGTGTTTGCTAACCATTGACAGGACCTGCAAAATACTAGGTATGTACTGCTATAAAGAAACTGGTATTTGTGATGGCTAGCCTTTAAGTAGCTGCTGTATTAACTCAGTTAAGAAAATGACTGTGCAGCAAGTAACGCTGCGCATCAGTTCAGTGAGGTGTGAAGCTGTCTGAGCTACCGAGAAAACTCACCCTCATTGCTTGGTCTGCCATTTGAGAACTTGTGAAAGCAATGATGAGCACCTATAAGCCTGCAAACCATGCACTGCCTAGAGAATATATGCATAGCAATATGCAGAGCAGGGAAAACATACAGAAAAACAAATTGTGACAGCCTGTCAACAAAGGTAGCTGTCCAAGCTAGTCCACTGTAACTGTACAATGGCCGGGTAAGCCTGGGCTTACATGCTGATGCTTTGTTGAGCTTGTAACCATGCATTGACTTGAATAGAGTTATTAAGATTAGTACAAACTAGGTATGAATGGAAACAAATGTATGCAAGCACCAGAAGAAACGGCAGAAGTGTTTAAAAAAATGTTCTGCATTGACATATAAGGATTCTGTTCCCAGAAACAGAAATGAGGAAAGAGAAATGACATGAACAGTGCTGTTCATATCAAGACCAGGCAGCCTGCACTCTGGTAAGACCACAGCACAGATGAGTCATCAGGGGGAGATCCTCTCCTTTGAAACAGAAGGATGGCATCAAGGTCACAGCCCATCACATATGCCATTCCTTTTCTTCTTAGCCCACAAAGAAAACACAGACTTGTATATATTCCAAACATATGTTATAAACAAGACAAAATGGACAATTAAAAGTAAACTTGCCTAGGATTTATGGAAACTTCTGCAAGATTCCAAATCAGAGGACACCCTCATAATAACCTAATGACTTTAAAAGACCAACCCCAAGACTAATTCAGCATCATTAAACAAGAACTCCAGAATATGATGAGTGCTCAATAGCTGGCATGTCTCATTTCCCACGTGGCACAAAATTGAACATGGGCACGCATATCCTAGTATTTGTGAGTACGTGGGTGGGACAGTGTGAGTGGGTTAAATCAACTTATTTAGAGTTTCTGAAAAGAAGTATCAACTTCCTTTTCCGTATGTTTTTTTATAGTAATTTCCAACAGGTGCAGATAAACTGCTTTTCCTACTGGCTATGCACACTTCATTGTACCATACAGATATGTCCTCTAGGCCACCAGCTCCTGATGGTTTAAAGAGGAAATAAAAGAAGATAGCACTTAGGGAACACCTAAATCTGCCTTTAGGTTAGTCTCAGACATCCTAAATTTGGTCTTGGCTTCTTCAGAGAAAAAGGGAACAAAGCAGAATAGAAATGGGGAAGAAAATAGATGCATAAGCAGCCTGAAGATAGACTGAGAAAGTTGGGGCTGTTCAGCCTGGAGAAGGCTGGATGGAGACCATATAGCAGCCTTCCAGTATCTGAAGGGGGGCTATAGGGATGCTTGGGAGGGACTCGTCATTAAGAACTGTAGTGATAGGACAAGGGGTAATGGGTTCCAACTCAAACAAGGGAAGTTTAGATTGGTTATGAGGAAGAAATTCTTTACTGTGAGGGTGGTGAGGCACTGGAACAGGCTGCCCAAAGAAGTTGTGAATGTTCCATCCCTGGCAGTGTTCAAGGTCAGGTTGACAGTCTTGGGTGACACGGTTTAGTGCGAGGCATCCCTTCCCATGGCAGGGGAGTTGGAACTAGATGATCTTAAAGTCCTTTCCAACCCAAGCAATTCTATGACTCTATGATTCTATGAGTGAGACTGTACCCCGCCTAAACTTTTATCTTTAGATAATAATGTTTTTCTGTTGTACGGACATTTGGCAATTATCACTACAGCTACTTGCTTAAAAAAAATAAAAATGCAGTAGATAAATAAGGCTTAGGATAACGAAATATATCATCCACCCATTGTCCTTTCAATGTATGCAGCCTGCTGGTATGGTTCAGAGTTAATTTACATGATAGATGCTTCTACTTCATCCTGAAACAAGACTGGCCTGCATGCCATTTCCTGTCAGGAGTTGTTGATCCTCAATTACTTATGTGAGATAAATGATGTAATAAAAATACACTTTACAGTCCAAAAGCCACCTCCATCTACTGTACAATGCTGGTTTTCTGCTTGATTTCCTGTCCTGTTCGTGTCCCGTCTCCCGTCCCCATCCCCCCCCCCCCCCAGACACTAGCCACAGTAAAAAAAATTACTCTGGTATCTAAGCAACACAACACCTTATTTTGTTCCTTGTAAATGACCAAGTCGCCTCAGCCATCACAGCTGCTTTCCTGTTCACTCCCAACAATCCTCACAAAAAGTAATATAAAGAAGAAGGGGATGGTAACTTGTAAATACTGTGGCCAATGCACTAGCTGAAGCTTCAGGAGCTAAAACTGGTTAGGCTTTATTTAACTGGCCCATGTTACACATATTTCTCTGCTGATTGGACAACAATTTAATAGAGAGAAAAGGTGCTAGAAAAAGAGTTATTTCATGACAGTGCCATTCATGAAAGTTTACCTTTCTTACTTTATCCAACCTGCCTGTGAACTAACTAAGGGTTCCCAGAGCTGGGTGGATTCAGTAAGAAATTAAAATCACCAGAAAACAGTTATTCTTGTCATAGAGCAATTCTCAATGAGATCACAAGCTGTTATAAGAACAAATGAAATTATAGCCTATCTCCTCTGTGAGCAGTTTCTCAGTTTACGTATATAGGAAATGCAAAGCAAAATACTTCATGGGGTGTGGCAAAGATCAGTCCACTAATGTATTTGAAAATGCAAAGTGCTATTAAGTGCTAGACTGATTACTTTAATTGGCACTGTTTTCACACTCTTTGCAATTCTATGGCTACAAAAGTAGCTGTGGAATTATATTCCAGGTATACAGAATTTCTCTCTACCACTCAACTCATACTTCATTATTATCACAGCATCCAAATGCTTAAGATGAAATCTCTATGCTATCACATTTCTTCTTTTGCAGGGCCCAGACTGGCATTGTCAGATAGTCAATTGAATATATGAGACATTTTTAATGTATTCAGTCTCAATATTTTTGTATAAGTGCCAGATTTGGAGGGTGGATGGTAAATGTAAGCTTTTTAATTTTCCTCAGAGAGATGTGGTAACTGTTCTCTACAAAGTGATTGAAGCAAGTTTTAGATGGAAGACTTTCAGCTCTGAAACAACAGAAATTTGCATACTTTATTTTTTTTATTTACAGGTGAACACTTTAAAAATAAAGAGTATTAAATGTTTAACTAACTACACACACTGATTACCTTTTGTAACCTTAAAAAGAAGAGCAGGTAGGTAGTACAGGTATCAACAGAGAAGGTTTAACGAGAAATCTCTGCTTTCTGAAGAACCAGCACAAAGGTGCTAAGGAATTCTGCGATAATCTGCATCACAACCTGAATTTCCTCTGGTGTTGCTCTACTGTGCTAAATGGCTCACAAACATGCTTCTGTTGGTTTGTTACAGCTGTGGTAGCCCTTGACCTTGACACTAGAGGGTTATGTTACTCTTCATAAAGCAGTCTACTGATCAAAAGTCAGTCCCCTCTCTTTCTTTCTGTTACCATGGAGCCAGAGGTTCCCCCATTACCAAGTTCACCTCTGATTCAGCTGAGAGTGGCCAGAATGCCACCTGCCATGATGGACAGCTGGGCACCTGCACTAACTCCTTTCATAATACCCAGCTTCTGCACTCAGTGGGGAGCTAAAGGGGAGAAAAAAAGAGAGTCAAGGGCAAATTAACAATCAACCGAACTACTGCCACACTGACAGTCACAGAGAGTGATGCTTACAGGGGAAGTAATGCCCTGGCAGGAGTACAAAACCCAGACCTACCCCACATCAGTGTGGACAAATAAAAGGGGAACCAGAATGCCAAAGGGATACAAGACATTTTCTGTTCCCTTACTTATTCTTCATAGAATCACAGAATCATAGAATAGTTAGGGTTCGAAAGGACCTCAAGATCATCTAGTTCCAACCCCCCTGCCATGGGCAGGGACACCTCACACAAAACCATGCCACTCAAGGCTATGTCCAACCTGCACTTGAATACTGCCACCGATGGAGCATTCACCACGTCTTTGGGCAGACTGTTCCAGTGCCTCACCACGCTCACAGTAAAGAATTTCTTCTTTATAACCAATCTAAACTTTCCCTGTTTAAGTTTGAACCCGTTACCCCTTGTCCTCTCACTACAGTCCCTCATGATGAGTCCCTCCCAAGCATCCCTATAGGCCGGCCCCCTTCAGATACTGGAAGGCTGCTATGAGGTCTCCACGCAGCCTTCTCTTCTCCAGGCTGAACAGCCACAACCTTCTCAACCTATCTTCATACAGGAGGTGATCCAGTCCTCTGATCATCCTTGTGGCCCTGCTCTGGATTTGTTCCAACACTTCTATGTCCTTTTGATGTTGAGGACACCAGAACTGCAAACAATACTCCAAGTGAGGTCTCATGAGAGCAGAGTAGAGGGACAGGATCACCTCCTTTGACCTGCTGGTCATGCTCTGCTTGATGCAGCCCAGGATACGGTTGACTTTCTGGGCTGCAAACGTACACTGCCACCTCATGTTCATTTTCTCATCGACCAATACCCCCAAGTTCTTCTCCTCAGGTCTGCTCTGAATCTCTTCCCTGACCAACCTGTAGCTGTGCCTGGCATTGCTCTGACCCAGGTGTAGGACCTTGCACTTGCCATGGTTAAACTTCATCAGGTTGGCATCAGCCCACCTCACTAGTGTGTCAAGGTCCCTCTGGATGGCATTCCTTCCCTCCAGCATATCAACTGAACCACACATCTTGGTGTCATCAGCAAACCTGCTGAGGGCACATTCAATCCCACTCTCCATGTCACCGACAAAGATGTTGAACAAGACCGGTCCCAACACCGATCTCTGAGGGACACCACTCCTTACTGGTCAACAACTGGACACTGAGCCATTGATCACAACTCTTTGCATGCAGCCATCCAGCCAGTTCTTTCTCCACCTAGTGGTCCACCTATCAAATTGATGTGTCTCCAACTTAGAGACAAGGATGTCATGTGAGACAGTGTCAAACGCTGTGCACAAGTCCAGGTAGATGACATCAGCTACTCTACCCCTGGCCATCAGTTCCGTAGCCCCATCATAGGAGGCCACCAAATTGGTCAGGCAGGATTTCCCCTTAGTGAAGCCATGCTGGCTGCAACCAACCACCTTGGTGTGTTTCATGTGCCTTAGCATGCATTTCAGGAGAATCTGCTCCAAGATTTTGCTAGGCACAAAGGTGAGAGTGACTGGTCGGAATTTCCCTGGATCACCCATTTTCCCCTTCTTGAAAATCGTGGCTATGTTACTGTCCTGGGTTCAGCAGTAGCAGTCATTTCTCTGCTTCTTGGTAGCTGGTGCAGCACTGTGTTTTTGACTTTCGGTCTGGGAACAGTGCTGATAACACCAGTGTTTTCAGTTACTGCTTAGTGATGTTTTGGTCTGACCAAGGACTTTCTGAGCCTCATGCTCTGCCAGGGAGGAGGGGCAGCTGGGAGGAAGCAGAGACAGGACACCTGACCCAAACTGACCAAAGAGGTTATTCCATGTCATAGCACATCATGCCCAGGATGTAAAACAAAGAGCAGAGACTAGGAAGGGTGGGGGTGCACTGCGTGGTCAGGCTTGGTATTAGTTGGTGAGCGATTGTATTCTTTCCTTGTATTTGCCTTGTCATTATTATTATTGGTGGTAGCGGTAGTGGTCTTGTGTTATACTTTAGTTACTAAACTGTTCTTATCCCAACCTGTGGGAGTTGCATTCTTTTGATTCTCCTCCCCACCCACCCGGGAGCAGGGGGAAGAAAGAGAGGGGAGTGAGTGAGAGAACGGGCTGCATGATTTGCGGCTTAAACCACGACAGCTCTTTTTGGCGCCCAACGTGGCGCACGAAGGGTTGAGATAACGACAGGATTAATAGCCACTCGTCACAATGCTGATTTATTGGCTCTCAAAGTTGTTGCTCTTGATTCTCTTGAGTTCATGGTTTCGGCCTGTTGTACCTTACTTACAGCCGGTATTTGTTATCTCAGCATTTTTCAGATATAGGTTTTGGGTTAAGGTTCTTGTTTCATTGTACTTTATTTGAATGGCTTGTAATGCGGGCAGGCTCCAGAAGCAGGGGGGGAGAATGTGGAGGTGAACGTGGACTTGTACCTGGCAGTCCTGCTGCTCTTCACCATCCTGGCCCTCGTCCTCGCCTCAGTCTTCGTGAGGCTGTGGGGAGCCGAGGGGGGGCAGCCCCAGGAGCCGCCAGCACCCGAACCAGCCTGGGAGCGCGGCCCCAGGGGCATCTCTAATTCCTCTTGTTTGTTCCCCATGCTATGGGCGTTTGTATAGAGGCATCTGAGCTGAGCTCTAAATGGAGCCGGCTCATGGGCTGAAGTGGCTGGAATATCTCTACATTGCTTTGAGCATTTATTATAGGTGATGGCAACCGACTGGGTGTGTTGGGATGGAATGATGCCCCCCTCCCCCAACACATCTAGTTTAAAGCATCTTTGACCAGCCTGGCAAGCCTCCTACAAAACCGCTCTTCCCCTTCTTTGTCAGACCAGCTCCACCAGCCCCCAGTAAACCTGGCCTACTAAATTGTGTCCTGTGTTCAAGATACCCAAACCCCTGACTATGGCACTACCTTTCTAACCATTTATTAACCTGGCCAATCCTCCTAGCCTTTTTAAGATCTTCCCCTGTATCCTGGAGAACTGATGAAAAGAAAATCTGAGCTCCAGAGCCCCTAACCACCTCTCCCAGGGCTCTGTAGTCCTTCCTTATGTTCTCCAAGGTACTGCTATCTATATCACAAGCACACACATGGATCACTAGAAGTGAGTGATAGTCAGTGGGACTTGCTAGAGCAGGCAGCCTATCTGCAACATCCCTGGTCCATGCCCCTGGTAGGCAATGCACCTCCCTTGAGACTGGGTCAGGCCAACAGACGGGTGCCTCTCTTCCTTTCAAAGTAGAGTCCCCTACTACTACGCCCTGACTACTACTTCTTTTCCCTTACTGCATTCTCCTTCATTTCCCTTTCTTTCTTTTCCCTTCCTTTTCCTTCCTCTATTTTCCCTTCCTTTCCCTTCCCTTTTCATCTTTAGAGTTTACGTCAAAAGGACTTACATAGACACATGTATTAAGAATGTTGGAGATTTCTGGCCAAAAATGTAAAGAAATTAATTTGGTCCTGAATATCATTTGCAGATCTTCATAGGAAGCAGCCTACGTAACCTCCATGAATTAAACACACTGTAGTCAAAAGCCTTTGACATCAGTGCGGGATTAATGACCAGCTAAAAAGAAGATGGCTTGAAGAAATCCGAGCCATCATTAAGCCAGTGTTCTGTGCCAAGGTTATTGCCATTACAGGCTTTTTTAAAAGCACTGAGGAAAATAAACATTGGAGCGCAAGACATTTCTTGTATTGAGTCAATATTCCTCCTATGGGTTTTTGCAGTTTTGAAGGGTGCTGCATTTACTTTTTGCACACGTTTTTCCAAAAGTCTTTAGGAATCAATGATTGGATTGCCTCATATTTTATGTAATCTGTGGCACAGCTATGAACGTGTCGTCTCTTCCAGAAATGTTGGAGGAAAGGCTCCTGAAATGAGCCAGCAGTTGTTTTGCTTCAGATAGACCACTGTAGGTTATGGTCAGCAGGTAATGGTTGGAAAAGCACCACCTCTATGCCCACTTTCTCATACCCAAATGAATTACTGCAGTCTAGAAGGTCTGTTTCTTGTTTGGAATGATTTCTAGGAAGACCTGTGGGTTTGTGTAAAATTTACTAAAGCTATAAATGCTGAAAGGCTAAGCTTTTCTAAATGGCTCAATCTTGGCTATATGGATAAGAGCTGGATGACTGAAAGGAGAATACCTAGCCATGTCAAGTTGCAAAAGACATGATCAGAATGATACATCAGCTTTCCACTGGCATAAATCTAAGATAATTACTGCTTTTTTTAGAACAATATAATTGAGAAGAAAACACAGGTTCTTGTATATTCAGACTATTTGGGTTTTCAGGATTTTTAAACAATTTGTAACTCTTTGTGAAATCATTTTTAACTGTCTCTGGCTGTAAAATGATGGAATCCACTCTTACTAAACTATCATTTTATAAGTACTTCACTATGTCATGTTCCCTTTGTTACTCACTCTTGAACCAATTATTACAGCCCCTTGCTTTTTTTCTTTCTGAATCTAATCATATCTAAACAAAAACAAAATTACATGAAAGGATACCAGTGGTGCTTGTACAGCTTTGAATCCAAATCATGAAATTGGGGTCCATATAGCATAAATCAAGTAATGCAAATACTTATATTAAAAAAAAAAATAATCAGGTAAGTATAAAAATCAAAATCCTTACAGAAGTCAAAAACATTGAGCCTGAACGAGAAATGTGCAGGAATTTTGAGGATGGGCATCCATTATGGACTTGCTTATTTTCCTGCAGTATATCAAGATGTAAATCTGCCAATAAAAGGGCTTTATTTTGCATTCTGAAGAGATTAGTGAACACACAGGCTCTAACAGAATCTTTATGGCTTTATTTTAACTTCACTTTTTCTTCATACATGTAATCTTCTCTCTAAGCTCCCTATTGTCCTTTTTGCTATTGTCCATGTATTCTCCCATACCTAGACAAGGTTAGAAGAAAACGTGCCTCAGGAATGGGTGATGTAGCACGACCCACAGCAAAGCAAGAGTTAACACGTGCTACTCTCTTTTAAGCAGATAAAGCTATATCAGAATGAGAACACTTTATCTAAAGACAGCCTTCTTATCCATGGTTAAATCAACTTAATAATTGAAGAACACAACTTAGGTCTTTGATGTGGGAGAGAAAAGATTTGACATGCAGCCTCAACAGACTAAAAAAGGCACTTTTATTTCTGCTTTTGGTTCTTCTGGCAGTTGCTTAATTACCTGCAGCACCTCAGCTGTTGGCTGCTACAAAGTTCTCCAACACTATTCACATAAGGAATAAAAAGCTAGTTTTAATTTAGAACAGAGCTAATTCCAAAGCTCCCACTAGCACTTTCCCACCACTTCCTCACTTATATGTAGTCACACTTCCCTTATCAGAAAAGCTTCCGGAGCCCACTGAGGACAAGGGTGGAAAAATGAAAAACAAGTTGTCCACTAGAGAGCTTTCAAGCTTCCCCCACTCCTTTTTTCTTTTTTTATTTTTATATTGTAGGACTTGAAATGTGCACAGATAGGAGATGAATCAGATGGGATTTCTTAACTGGGATTTCTACTGCCTGGAATATAATTCAGAGATTATTTTCCAGAGGAATCAAAGTAAAAGACTGAACAGAAGGGTGAGTTCAAGTTAAAGCACGGGTTGTTTTTCTAGAGGAAATCTATAAGCTTGTGGTATTTCACTTTTTTTTTTCCCCAAGCCCTTTATTGGACATGTTAGCTGGCATATTCTTTTATCCTATTAATCTGCTGTAGTCCCCTTCACTTTGTTTTACAGATATGAAGGAAAATGGGTGCCTCATTAATCTGCTTCAGTCCAGTAACCAGTAAGGCAGAAATTTCACTGACTAGAGTGTATCATATTAGCTGGGGAAAAAGAAGAGCTAAAGCTAAGCAAAACTGAAAGGGAATTAAACCACATGATGTATAATTTCTCCCAGTATGGGTAACTAATTAGTTTTAATCATTATTAATTACAATTCAGCCTTGTTTTCCCTCAACATAACCAATATTTTTCAGTCTTGTAGAACTTCTATCTGTTGAAAATCAAAGGGATTTCACATTCAGTCAAGGTATGCTTAAATTGACAAGTGACAGACAGAAATTCTGCACCAATGACAGAAAACAGGGAGAAAGAAAAATCAAGGTTTGGGCAGTTCTAGCTGGCAGTTGAAACTCAAAAGGCTGCACCAGCAAAGTGACAGAACTAATCCCATGCTACCTGTCTACTTTGTTTAAATCAGCTGCTGGAAGAAATCACTGCCGATGCCTATGGACAAATAAAAAATATTCATAATGGCTAATTTCTGAAAAATAGAGAAATCACAATAGTCGTAAAAATAATTGGAATATTTTTCTGGAAAAATTCTTTTTGCAGATACATTTTCTTCATCTTGAATTAGATGTGGTTGTCATGACACAGAAACATAAAATATCTGCTGATGGACTGGACAAGTTATGAAAATGAAATGTTTAAATAAACAGCGTTTACTAATATAGGGTCTTGCTGCAAGATCACCCTATGCAGCTGGAAACTGGTGGGTTCTTCAAAGACCAGGAAGATTACACTGTCGTAGAAATAATGTAATTACATTTTCCCAGGAGGATTACCAACCCAAATGTATCTGTTTCCAAATCAGTACTGGCATCAGCTAGAGAAGACAATTATCTTTAATGATATTTTCACTTTCTTGTGTCTCTCTGACAGGGTATATCTCCGTTCACTACAACACTATGAAGCAGGTAAGCATCATCAACCCCAATTTCCAGACAGAGAAAATAAGGCACAGAAATGGGATGGCAAGTGAGAGAAAGACATATAGTGAGCCAGTAGCTAAATAAGAAGAATCAAGCAACTTCTAGTCCTAATCTGCCATTCCAGCCACTGGTAAATATACCTTATTTCCTGATTAAACACACATGCTATGGTTTCTGCCACCAGGGGAAATGTGAAAGGGTAACCACTAAGAGGCAATCAGAATAACATAGTTACTCAATACACACTACATAGCTACTGCACAGTCTATATGTTCAATTTCCATTCTCTAAGACCCCTGCTTTCATTTCCCCCACTCCTTTCTCTCTGCACTCACTGAGTCTGCACGCAAAACTATGTGTATCAATTTAAATTGCTTCTGATTCCTAATCTTCTATTGGAAAGATTTGCTAGTTGACATAGGTGCAACTTCTTTCAATGTAAGCTTCTGTCATTACAGAATAATAACACAAGCATTATATTATAGAAAATAACATCAGTGGTAATCCAGGAGTAGTAGTAGGATCCTTTCCATTTTTTTCATGTCCCTCATTTTTTTCACGTCCCTCATTTTTTTCACATTCCTCTTTCTTATTATTTTCTTTTCCTGTGGTGTGTCTACTAAGAATCTCATCTAGTTCTATTTTAAATATATCACTGATTCTAGCTCCAGTCACCTCCCTTCTTCAACATTTTTTCATATGGTTATTACTGTTTTACATGAAATCGCATTCTCTGAAAGTCTGTTCCCAAGTTGCTCATTTTCAGATGATTTTTTCCATGCTTCCTGCCAGTAACAGAAAATTGTCTTCCTTATGTTATGTACTGGAGTATGCACTCCATAATTTAAGTCAGTTCAAGTGGGGGTCAACCCAAAATTCCTATTGTTCCAATTGGAAAAGAGACTAGAGCTGATCACACCTCCTCTGTATTACTCATGTCTTTGTGATTTGGTGCCACTCTTAAACCCTCCTGTTGTAAATTGCCTGCTAGAGCAATTTCTTCCTGCTCTAGCTGTGCAATATTTGCCATCCTGTACTAAGTAATATTGATAACACTGTTCACCTGGGGGAAAGTTTGAGATTTCCTATCTCAAGGAAAAGCTCTCTCAGAAACAGAGACAAATTCATTTGACAGCAAAGCACTTATATAGAGTCATCTAAAACATATATCAAAGAAACAAAAGAAAGCAGAGTCGAGTTCTTTACTGTGCCACAAGTCAGACTGAACAGTTATTATGGGCTTTCCTAGCCCTTCTGAAATGAAAAGTGAACAGACTGTGTTGTAGGAAAAAAAGGAGAATATGTGGGATTTCTGGGGCAAATTATAGGATAAATTTGGTCCAGGCATGAAAAAGTTTGCTATTTTACTTTATCTAGTTCACTAGTTCTGAAAGCCTCTTCCACCTCAGGGCCTTTTGGAAATAGGTATGCATTAGGGTGAGCATCACTGAAGGTGAGAACATGAGCAAAAATAATAGATATAAATGAACAAAATCAATAGATATGAACACTTCCATATGAAAGTGTAATTCGTCTGTGACTTTAAACTTCAAAACATACGTTCATCTTTGTACTCTGGTCAACAGGAACCTTCTCTCTTACAATTTTTCCTTCCAGAAGCAATCTATCCATAGGGCAGAAAGATAGGTTATGAGTGCAGTACCTCCCTTAAGAATAAAGGCAAATGTTAAATATGTTCTCACAGCCTATAGCATCTCAAATTTTATTACAGGAGAACTAGTAAAAGTGGCTGAACTACTCTAGTCTGTATCCTCCAGCCAAGTTTGGATGCTTCTGCAAGTAGCATAAAAACTGGTCTTATTGGCCATGTGGAACTAATGGAGAAGCGCTGTGGAAAACCTGCAGAGCAATAAAAGGTAATTCAGCTGTAGAAGAATCTTGTTCAACAGCATAAGCTTTTCCCAGTAATCATTCAGATTCAGATATAAGCCATACACATGTAATGGACCATATCAAGCAGAGTTCAGAGCTGGGCAAAGGGTAGCTGAAATGCATCACTTTAAGGAGGGAATGGAACCAGAGCATTCAACATATTCAAGCAATAGTATTCTTTTGATTAGTTCACAGAGACTTGTCATTCACTGACACAAGGTAGAGCTGCCAAAGCAGAACTATTGTTTAAACCAAATTGTCACACATATCTTGCACATTCGGATGCAAAATAGAGATAATGAGATTGCTTTAGTATCTGATGGCTTTTAGGACATTTGCACTACCACTCAGGTGAGCCACATTATGCAAGACACATAGAATATAAAGATAATCAGTTAGGAGAAGTATGAACTTTTTTATTATTTCTTTGCTTTTATTTATTTTAATACGTAGAGTGATAAAACACACTGCAAGGGGACAATGAGGTGCACAAAATGTTTTAATGTTTATATACAGTAAATAGTGTCTGAAATTTATCTCCATTAAACAGAAAATAATAACTCATGACAACTCATAATTTTGAAAGAAAAATGTCATATCGAATTTGAGCTACTTTATATATTCCTTAATATATCACAAGGGGACAAGAGAGATCACAAGGAGAAACCTTCTACAAGTGGAGGTTAATCCTCTGAAAGCTGACTGATCAAAACGTGCTTAAATTAGGGTGAGACTTCTTTTTAATCTCAAGAGACCAGAGGAAGTAACAAAGGAACAGTGACTGTTTCCTTTTCTAAGAGCTATAAAAATTTCCTTTTGTGCTTTTCTAATTTTTATGTTGAAGAGGATATGTAAAACACAATGAACAAAAATAGCTATAGAGTCACTTTGTTGGCTAAATGCACTTCACAAAGAAAGTTTGCCAGCACAGCTGAATCACTAGACTGAAGTGAGGTAATTATTTGTGGAAAACATCAAATCCGATGTTCATGCTTTTCACAAAATGTCCTTGACCTATCACCTCTCTCTGTTTTTCTGAATAAATGTGTAGGCTGGCATACGGATACTAATCATCAGAGAAAACAGTGAGGCTCTGGAACGATATTAAAGAGAGAAGTACCAGTAAAAAGCACAAAAAGCTACTTCTAAGCAGCAGTTACTAAACACTTGAAATGGCAGTGGTTTGCAGTAGGTATCTTCCACCCACAATATAAGTTCCAGTCTCATATTCTCTTATGTTCACCTCTAGCATATCTACCAGCCATCAGATGTTTTTTAGTCTTGCATAGTGATCTAAATTGCTTAACAAGGAGAACAGCATTAGTATAAATCCTGTGTAGTATATCAGTATTTATAGTTGTTGATATCTTTAATAAATTCTTTCCACTTAAGAAGAATATTATTCCACAAATCAGTCTGAAATGTAGTACTAAAGAAGAAATATGTCAGCATACCACCTACAGTTCTCTGCGGTGTACTCCGCATTTGTTTCTCATATATTTCCTGAAGGTAATGAAAATTCTAGGGGGAAAAAAAACCAAAATATTTTCCAGAATTCCAGAAGGCAGATAAGGGAGAACTACTCTCCACAATTCTAAGCAAATTTATTCATTTTGTAAACCAGTTCCAGACATTTTATGCCACGATCTTAAACCCTTTGTGGGTGAAAAGTTCCGTTGATTTTACCAGAAGTTTACCTTACTACATAAGGATTGCAGATCCCAATTCTGAGGGATTGTAAAATATTTTCTCCTTTCATTTTTTACTGGCCTCCCGAACTTCGACACTGCATTCACATGACAACCTCTTATTTAGGTGTTGAACTGGCAACTCCCAGTGTCTGTAAAACATTCTTTAATTATCACAGTCAAAGGATGCAAAATTTAGAGGTTAATTTGATTTAACAGACAAATATCTTTGATACAAGAAGTGCTTGTCAACATATACAACAATAATGTCCTAAAATATTTCGTTATTCTTCATGCGTTAATTTAGGAGTTTAATGAGATGATTCCAAACTGACAGTGGGATTCTGCCAAAAATCAGAGAAAATAGAAAAAGGGCAAAATATAAGCTATTAAGTGAACTAGTCAGCCAGAGGCCAGTCAAATAGTTCTCTTTCCAGTACAGTTTTTAAAAACTCAGACAGTATCGTTTCTTTTCAGTCCTTGGTGGTATCAAGTAGAAGGTATTTCAAGAAAAGAGATTTCTCCAATCTTCTTCAATATTAACTATGGTAACTTCCAGGCTTTGTTGACTGGCTTGCTTGCATCAGTCTTCACCGGCAAATGCTCTGACCGTAGCACCCAAGTCTTGGAAGGCAGACACAGGGACAGTGAGAATGAAGACCCTGGGCCCACTGTAGGAGAGGATCTGGTTTGAGACCATCTTAGGAACCTGAACGTATACAAGTCCATGGGACCTGATGAAATCCACCTGCGGGCCCTGAAGGAGCTGGCAAATGAGGTTGCTAAGCCACTGTCTATCATCTTTGAAAAATCATGGCAGTCAGGTGAAGTTCCTGATGACTGGAAAAAGGGTAACATAGCCCCATTTTCAAGAAGGGGAAAATGGATGATCCAAGGAAATTCTGACCAGTCACTCTCACCTTTGTGCCTGGCAAAATCTTGGAGCAGATTCTCCTGAAACGCATATTAAGGCACATGAAACACACCAAGGTGGTTGGTTGCAGCCAGCATGGTTTCACTAAGGGGAAATCCTGCCTGACCAATTTGGTGGCCTCCTATGATGGGGCTACGGAACTGATGGCCAGGGGTAGAGTAGCTGATGTCATCTACCTGGACTTGTGCAAAGCGTTTGACACTGTCTCACATGACATCCTTGTCTCTAAGTTGGAGAGACATCGATTTGATAGGTGGACCACTAGGTGGAGAAAGAACTGGCTGGATGGCTGCATGCAAAGAGTTGTGATCAATGGCTCAATGTCCAGCTGGAGACCAGTAACGAGTGGTGTCCCTCAGAGATCGGTGTTGGGACCGGTCTTGTTCAACATCTTTGTTGGTGACATGGACAGTGGGATTGAGTGTGCCCTCAGCAAGTTTGCCGATGACACCAAGCTGTGTGGTTTGGTTGATAGGTTGGAGGGAAGGAATGCAATCCAGAGGGACCTTGACGCACTAGTGAGGTGGGCTGATGCCAACCTGATGAAGTTTAACCATGGCAAGTGCAAGGTCCTACACCTGGGTCAGAGCAATCCCAGGCACAACTACAGGTTAGGCAGGAAAGAGATTCAGAGCAGCCCTGCAGAGAAAGACTTGGGGGTTTTGGTTGATGAAATTATGAACATGAGCCGGCAGTGTGTGCTTGCAGCCCAGAAAGCCAACTGTATCCTGGCCTGCATCAAAAGGAGCATGACGAGAAGGTCAAAGGAGGTGATCCTGTCCCTCTACTCTGCTCTCATGAGACCTCACTTGGAGTATTGTGTGCAGTTCTGGTGTCCTCAACATCAAAAGGACACGGAACTGTTGGAACAAGTCCAAAGGAGGGTCACGAGGATGATCAGGGGACTGGAGCACCTCCCGTATGAAGGTAGGCTGAGAAAAGTTGGGGCTGTTCAGCCTGGAGAAGAGAAGGCTGCGTGGAGACCTCATAGCAGCCTTCCAGTATCTGAAGGGGGCTTATAGGGATGCTGGGGAGGGACTCTTCATGAGTGACTGTAGTGAGAGGACACAAGGTAATGGGTTCAAACTTAAAGAGGGGAAGTTTAGATTGGCTATGAAGAAGAAATTCTTTACTGTGAGGGTGGTGAGGCACTGGAATGGGTTACCCAGGGAAGTTGTGAATGCTCCATTGCTGGTGGTGTTCAAGGCTGGATTGGACAGAGCCTTGGGTGGCATGGTTTAGTGTGAGGTGTCCCTGCCTGTGGCAGGGGGGTTGGAACTAGATGATCTTAAGGTCCATTCCAACCTTAACTATTCTATGATTCTATTATTCTATGATTCTATGAAATCAACAAAATTGCTCACAGCTGAACAGCTTTTAAGCTCTAGAGGTTTTTTTGCAGTCCACATAACTAACAGCCTTTCTTATTATAAAATCTGGTGGTTACCTGGTGGCTCCAACAAACTGAAGAAAATTCTGCACTGATTGTCACTTTGTTGAGTGTGTTACAAATTCACAAGTTAATTAATTGTTCAAACTCAATAATCCTCTCCTTGCTGGAAACTTAAGCTTTGATTGAAAGGAATAACATCATTACAAAGACTATATCTTTTGTAGGTTTGGGTTGGGGTTTTTTTCACTTAGAAGAGTGAGACAGTTTGAGGAAGCAGGTTCCACTGCCATGCTTAGAGATACAGTCTACCAGGCTCTGATTAAAATTTCAAACTTGAAGACAACTGGAGAGATGTTTGAACTGTTTATCATCTCTGTATGGTACTTACTCAAATATGAAAAACAAAAGAGGAATTGGAAAGAAATATCAGTGATAGTTTAACTATCATTAACAGTGATCAGTAACTTAGAAACTTGGAGAAATCTACTTTCGATAAATAATTATGTGTGGAGGATGATCTTAAGAACACAATGCAGCTGCATATGCAAGGCTAACCAGAAAGTGTTGGTGTAAGCGGACCAAGGAGAAAACTGATGTTTGTTCCTCATAGACTGTTTCGAATAGGAAGTTCTGGGAGCAGAAGATATCTTGTGCTTAACCGCTATGCAGTCGTAAAAAGATACATAGCCTGTAAAAGCGATGATTGCTTAAGCAATAACATAGATTGCTACATCTAAAGCACATATCAGCTAGAAACAATAAGAAGGAAATGGTAACGGAAAATGGTGTTTGAGTAACCTGTAGAGGAATATTTGTGTGGGGGGGTTTTATTGGTTATTTGTCATAACACCCTTGTAAGCTTAAAGTATATAATCAAGCGACTTTGTTAAAAAAACAATTCTGTACCTCCATGAAGACCGTGCCATCATACACCACAATTATGAGTTTTATTATTAAATGAAATAGTATGTAAAGCCAATAGCTTTATGAATAAATTAAAACACTAAAGAAACATTAGGTCTAGTGTATGGGAAACAATGAAACATTAGGTCTAGTTTATGGGAACCAATGAAACATTAGGTCTAGTGTATGGGAAACAACTAGAAAGAACAAGTCATACATATGTATTGAAATCCATTGAAACAACTAGATAGAACCAATCATACCTACATATTGAGATCCTTTGATGAACATATATTTCGGACATTCAATACACTGGACGCAGGTGGTCTTTTTGAGTGATTATTTACATATGTAGACCATGGACTCCAATACTGTAGGCTTGGATGTTACAAGGACATATTTCCCACATGGGATGAGAAGTGACCAGTTTATATTTGACTTGGTTCTTGTCTTACACTCAAGCATTCATGACTGGCCTCCAGCACAAGCAAAACAACTAGTGAGTACTAGTAATAAGCCATTCTTCACAGTGCCTGCAAGCCCTCATGAACTACAAGAGAGTGTGAGCCTTGGGGTGTGATCCAGTAGCTTGACGGCAGCAGAAAGTACTGAACACAAACCAGGTAGGTCAGTTGACCTCACACAGGTAATCTGTAAATCAAAGATTTCAAGCTTACTAAGCTTATTTTGTTGATAAATTAAAACAACAAAACAAACAAACAAAAAAAAAAAGCAAAGCCAAACAAATAAAATCCCACCACAAAACCAAAGCAAAACCAAAAAACAAAGCTGAGCAAACACAGTTAAAAAGGACCCCATCCACCTCCTAGGTGAAAGTACCCAGAATACATAGGAAATGCTGCTGTAATGTCTCATGAAGTCTTACTGGTTTTCATACCCCAAGTTCCTAAGGCTGGAGGTTTTCCACAATGTATCGGAATCTCAACTTTTCAAGAAGAAAGAGAGCCTTACAGCAAATAATGGCTGTAGGAAATATGGTCTGGGAGTTCACTTTTTTCATTTTTTTCTCCTCGAATGTGGAAAATATTCTTCATGGAAAACAAAAATGCAGTTACATTTAATTCTTTTGTTCAAAAGAAAAAATATAAGCTATTTTCCCATCAGCTTTGTTGTTAACGGAAAGGTCCTGTGAGTCCTAAGCCAAGCCTGTGAGGAAGTCATTGGCATTCTCTAAGAGGACGATGATATCATACTTAATGGATTTTTTTATCATTTTCATCCTAGTTTTCTGAACAGAAAAATACAGTAGTCTTTCACAGGTATAGCCACAGCTAAATAAACTTGTCCGCAATACAGGGGAACTGCAGTCTTGCAACAAGAAAACCTGATGCTTGTCCATCTTCTAATATTGGTTCATTCTGAACAAAACTATGAAGCCTTGTGAAAGAGAATAAAGAGCTTCTTCAGACATAGAATCATAGAATCATAGAATAGTTAGGGTTGGAAAGGACCTTAAGATCATCTAGTTCCAAGCCCCCTGCCACAGGCAGGGACACCTCACACTACACCATGACACCCAAGGCTATGTCCAATCCAGCCTTGAACACTGCCAGCGATGGAGCATTCACAACTTCCCTGGGCAACCCATTCCAGTGCCTCGCCACCCTCACAGTAAAGAATTTCTTCCTTATATCTAACCTAAACTTCCCCTGTTTAAGTTTTAATCTGTTACCCCTTGTCCTATCACTACAGTCCCTAACGAAGAGTCCCTCCTCAGCATTCTTGTAGGACCACTTCAGATACTGGAAGGCTGCTACGTGGTCTCCACGCAGCCTTCTCTTCTCCAGGCTGAACAGCCCCAACTTTCTCAGCCTGTCTTCATACAGGAGGTGCTCCAGTCCCCTGATCATCCTCGTGGCCCTCCTCTGGACTTACTCCAACATCTCCATGCCCTTCTTAAGTTGAGGACACCAGAATTGCATGCAGTACTCCAAGTGAGGTCTCATGAGTCAACCGGTTTATGTTGGGAAAAAATTTGCAAATGGAAAAACCTTGCAAATGTCAGCTCAGTTCTGCCTCAATGTGCTGTATAATCACAGTCTCTTCTCCCCCTACGATTAATATAATCAACATCTACATATTTTCTTTTTCCTTTTATTAGTGTTATTAAACAAAATAATACTCAGAGCTGGTATTCCAAAACTGATTTAAGAACATTAAACAGCACTTGTGACCATTAAGGACTGATCTGGATGGTATTATGCTGCTCATATTTGTTATCACTGTATGAAAGTTATTATAGTAATAAACCCACATAGTTTTGCAAGTGATTCCATTTAATCTCAGCACAAACAAATAAATTGTGTTGCAGAGTACTTTACATTACTAATCCATTGCCGGTGGAAAGCCAGAAAAGCTGCAACTGTCATTCCTCATTTACTCACTCATGCAGGCAGGTTGGCATTCTCCGCTTGGAAAATTGGCAGCCAACAAGCCCCAGCAGGCCTGGAGGATCACACTGAATGCAATCAGGTGCTCAGAGCATATGAAAGCATTCTTCTAAAAAGAGAAGAATGTCTTTTTTCTAAAAAGAGAATTTCAGATTAAGTTTGTAATGAGAATTGGGATGACAATTCAATGACTGCATGTAAGCAATGCCAAGGATAAACAACAAGGTGGTTCAACAATCTTACAAATACCATTTTTCTGATTATACAGGGAGGGAAACTGAGGTATGGCTTCTTACACTCTTGGTCTTTCATTTTGTAGCAAGTCTGAACTACAATAGGAACTTTCTACACTCAAAAAACAACTTTCTGTCCCCAGCAGAGTAATATGTGGATTTCATACTAAGACATCATTACAAAGTAATTTTATCATTATCATATAGCTTGTCCCAAGCTATATACTTTCTTGTGTTCCTTTAAAGAGGAAAGCAAAAGAAAGAGTACAACCCGGACCTCCTAGAAATTCTTCTGTGCCTCAGAATACTTCATATTTATGAATCCATATGCCTGAATTGCTCTGTACTATACTGTTTATAACTCAGGTTTCACTGCCTAGTGCAGTGTTGATCACTTGTCTGATAAGCATACCTATAATAAAATGGGGAGATTTGTATCATATAAATAGACTTAAAAGTATTATTAGTATCTATGTTTAATCCAGGATGGTGTTTTGGCATTAGAGTGCTCGGAAGGAAGTGTCTTTAAAAGACTCCTCATCTATTATATGAAAAGAGTTTTAAAGAAAAGACTTGTTTCATTTCTGAGCCAAAGCCTATGAGTAACCATAGCCTGATTTAAGCTGAATAATATATTTGAACTGTACAGTTTTGCACAGCTTTTGTTTTGAGATAATAAACTAGGCCTTTCACATTGCATGGAAGCGTGACTTTGATTTTTCAGGCACCCATGCTGTTCTTTACGTAGAAGGACCAAGTGAGATTCTCTCCAAAGTCTATCCCTGAGGAGCTTCTGAAGAAGTGAGTTTTTGAGAAGCAGAACTATTTATGGGGAGAAATTACTTGCTTTAAGGTCACATGTCTTCCCAGTGGCAGAGAGAACATAAGCATTAAGAATTTCTCCCTGGTCCCTTATTCTAACCAGTGGACCATAGTCCAGATTTCTGCAAGTCAGTTGGTCCCTGCCTATCACAAATGTTCTCCTGTTTTTATGAACTGATATCTTGTTCCTACACTAATAAGCATGGTTGGAGTAGAGCTAGTAATTGAAATTTATGACCTGTGTACCCTTTTTTAACACTTTTCCAAAGACTCATTGAATCTCTTTTATGTGTATTTTTTCCTGCCTCATACTTTCATTAACTGAAAAAAAAGAGAATAAAGTCCCATTTACAACATGACTGCAGCCATACAGGGTCCTTGCTCGACTGATGTTCTTCTAATGAATTATATGTATTGTAAACAAGTACTGCAAACTAGCCCAAGGTCTTCTCCATTAATTTTTCATTAATGAAATGCATCACTTAGCTTGTTTGACACTTAAGTAATTCCCATAAATTTAAAATAGAGGTCACCATAAGGAAAGCATTTGAAAGTGTCATTGAGGGAACAAGCTAATGAACTATTCATCTTCCCCAAACACTTTTAAATTCACACGCTAGTCAGCTGTAAAATTTGAAAACCAGTAATATTTTAATTCTTAAAGTTGCTGCCAAGATTTAATGAAAAAATACTCTAAAATTGAGCTTTTGCTCAGGGGTTTTCTCTTTTCTTCTACTTTCTACTTTTCTCTCCTTTTACATTCTATATTGGGAAAGTTCTTATGCCTTATTTAGCTTAGTATATCATGAAAAAAGAATACCTATATGAGAGAGGCAAAATCAAAAATGGGGTTAACCCATGACGCCTTGTTTAGGTTGATTGCAATTGATGGTGGCCATGTGAGACCATGTTAATAGACAATCTCTCTTCCATGTTCCAGACAGAGGAAAGTTCAATCATAATCTTTGACACTACCATCTCCCAGGAAAACTGTAATACAAGTCTAGACCCAGCCATCATTTTCTGCTAGTCAGCAATGTAAATGCTAAACAATAGTTTGTCCTATCTATATCAGCCAGGTCACTTTGTGATTTAGTTACAACTCTACAATTAGGTAATAGAGCAGAATCACATGCCCCTGGGCCTGAAAATGAAGCTGAGATATTGATATGTCCCTCCAGACCAAAATCTGTTTGTACAGAAAAAAAAAAATAAAAAATTAGAAGAAAGGCAGAAGAATACCGCAAGTACCCACAAGTAACCAGAAACCTTCTTTTGGATAGACAGAATTCTACCTTTCCTGAAAGTCTGTCTGCTTAGCTAGGCTCTAGATAACTTCATTTGCTGTGAAGTTTGGCATGTCAGAGTACAGCCAGCCAAAATGCATTCTGAAACTGCCTCTGAAGCAAGCTCTGTGCATTAAAGACTGCTTTGCTTCAACCATGCTACTCTGTCAGTACCTCAGTGCTGCAGTGGCCATGCAGAGGTCTCCTCCAGGAGGCAGAGACAACCATTTCACCAGGAATAGTTTAGTTCAGTTGGATGGGTTCTACAACAGTCTTTACTCTCTCAGTAAATAAATGTTTCCTATTGTCCAGTCTGAACCTCTCCTGACACAGCTTTGATCCATTCCCACATCCTGTTGCAGGATATCAGGAAGAAGAGACACCTGTACCTCCCTCTCCACATCCCTCCTCAGGAAGCTGCAGAAAGCAACGAGGTCACCCCGCAGCCTCTTTGCTACCAAACTAGACAGCCCATGTCCTCAGCTGCTCCTGACAGGACACGCCTTCCAGACCTTTCACGAGCTTTGTTGCCCTCTTCTGGACGCATTCAAGGATTTCTACATCATTCTTAAATTGTGGGACCTGGACCACAAAGTGGTGAGGCCAGCCAATGTTGAATACAGCAGGATAATCATCTCTTCTGACCATCTCGTTATATTGTATTGAACGTACCCCAGAATGCAGTTTGCCCACTTGGCTGTCAGTCTCCTAAATAAAAGAAGCCAAATGAATATAGTACCCCTATTTCTAATGTTGTACAACACTAAAAGTTGCTGAAGAAAGTGCAAAATTAATATTTTAGTAAGAACAGCACTTATTAAGAGGATATTTTTTCTGAAACGTTGGTAATGTTAAATTTAAAAAATAGAGATCTGTGATGTCCTTGACCCCATCCAGAGCACTACGTTCAGCTCTGGGGCCCCCAACACAAGAGGGACGAGGACCTGCTTGAGGGAGTCCAGAGGAGGGCCAAAAAGATGATCAGAGGACTGGAGCACCTCTCCTGTGAAGACAGGATGAGAGAGTTCGGCTTGTTCAGCCTGAAGAAGAGAAGGCTCCAAGAAAATCTTACAGCTGTCCTCCAATACCTAAAGGGGGCCTACAAGAAAGCTGGAGAAGGGCTTTTTACAAGGGCATGTGATGATAGGACAAAGGGGAATGGCTTTAAGCTGACAGAAGGTAGATTTAGATTAGGTATAAGGAAGAAATTCTTTATTATGAGGGTCTTGAGGCACCCAGAGAAGTCATGGATGTCCCATCCCTGGCAGTGTTAAAGGCCAGGTTGGATGAGGCTTTGAGCAATCTGGTTTAGGGCAAAGTGTCTCTGCCCATAGCAGGGGGGTTGCAACTAAGTTACATTTAAGGTCCTTTCTAACTCTAAACTTTCTATGATTCTATGATTTATATTGTCTTGTATAACTACTGCATTTAAGAGGCACTTAACAGTTGGAAGCATTCCTTATCAGGAGTTGTGAAATCAACATCTTAAAACACTTGAAACATGGATGCACTGTAGATTGCATTTTAATTTGTGCAAAGAATAATGTTATTTTAAGCATCCCAATAAAGCACAGCCTACACAAACCCCTAGACTACGGGTTTTGATGCTATTCTCAAATTTTTCAATCCCTACACAAAACTTGTGTTTTGTACTGTTGCTGGGCATTAGTCATTTTTTCTCATATTCTATACCAAACAATTCTATATTGATGTACATTTTAATTAATAGTAGTGAGATTTAAGAATACTGAGAATTGTTTGTAAAGTGTATCAGATACAATATGATCTGTAAACTACGGAAAGAAGTTTCAACGAACTCTTATCCAAATCTGATTCAATTCATAGGATTCACTTCAGGTGTATTTACAAGAATTGCATTTCAAACATGATAAATTTGTTTCCCCTACAATTTTTAACTGCTCCCCTCTTTTATATAGTGTAAAATATTGGAAGATAAGAAAGTTCAGAAAACAAATCTGCTCTCCTCATACTTAAGTTTTCAAGATAAAACACTATCCAAAGGCAGAGATTATTAGCAGCCGAAAAGGAATGTCTCAAGAAGTTTGTGCATACAAGAAGGGTCACAGGCACATGAAGTGATGACATTGCTTTTGCCGCAAAAGCAAGATAGTAAAAGTGCAGTCAGCTCTCTAGGGAGGCATAAATTCCATCTAACATTGAAGTCTGAAATGCGAGAGCAAGATGATATACAAAGAAATCGAGTAGCAATTGATTGTCTCTCACATTTAGTTGCCACAAATGAATCTATCTTAGGCCATTTGTGAAAACTAATTGAAATACAGTCAAATCATGGCTAATTTCAGTGACCCACGCAAAAGCAGTTCCTTGGTCAAGGCTCATTTGCTTTGGACAGGTGTCCACCAGCACAAAAACACATGACTCTGTTAATTAGCTCTCTCTCCAGCAATCTCAGAGAGTCTTGTCTTGAAATAAATGCATCAGAAAATGAAAGACATCCAATCAAAGCATTCTCGCTTTCAACCCTTCAGTGTAGGACTGAGGCTTACTGATTACGTGGATGGTGGTAATACAGTCTTTGCTCATGCTATCTTTCTTCTAGGGTCAATAGATGAAAGTGTTCATAACCTGAGGGGCACTTTTGCACTAGCAATAAATTCTGCAGGCTGTGTAGAGATGGCAGTGAATATTACACCTTTCATTCTCACTGTAAATACAGAGCAGGACAATGAAGGCTAATCATCATTTGCCATTATCATCTGTTAGTAGCCCAGAGCCCTGTGTGAAATGAGCAGGTAGGTCTTGGCCTCCCTAAGGGTTGAACAGATGAGTCCATAAAAAACAGATCACAGTCAGTCAGCACTAACTGGCTCCCTTGCTGGCACATTTAGTAAAGAGACCAACTAATGAGCAGGAATTAATGCTGATCTCCCTAAATACAGCTGTCTGCTAAGGCATAGATATGAACAACAGATATGAAGCATACAGAAACAACTTGCCCTGCTGCTTTCTGTACTGAGTCTACTCTGATTATAAAAAATCACTCTCCTTTTTAGGGCTCCCCTCATTAACATGAACAGATTTATAGCTGAAACTACTCAATAACAAGACTGGAGGACAGGTACGTGCCTTCCATGATTGCAGACGGTTTGCCGCATGTCAACACTTTCATAGTGAAATATCAGTGTTTGTTTATGGAATATCCCACTCAGTGTTAATCTCTGCAGAAAGAAGAACTATCAGCTAGCATTCAAACAGACTGATTATTTTTCTGTCTCCTGAGTTTAGTAGGTTTGGAAGTGGTGATGCTGCTGGTATGCAGAAATAAAGGTGGAGAAGCTTGTTTTAAGTTGTACCTTAATGAAGCTGGGGATATAAAGAAATAATACTACATTTTTTAAGTATGTATACTGTCTCTATGCATTTACCTCAAAGTTCTATAATACATCTTTCATCAATGTATGAATGTCTGTTTACATTATTCTAAATTCACAAACTTAAAAGCAACATTACCTTGGGAAAACATGCAATACAAATCACAGTATTCCCTCTCACAGCTCACTGCACAGAAAAGAGAGACATCTCTTGATGAATGCCTCATATTACTTCATTTAAAGTTAATGAGATTTGGTCTGCATATATGACAGAAGGCTACAGAGCAACAGATGAATTCAGCAAATGTTATTGGCATATGAAACCTTGCATATTACATGTCAAACAAAGTGCACACAACCAGCTGGAATTGAAGATGGCTGCCATACAATGTAGGTTAAGCAGTTTTAATCCTGAGTGCCTGTATCTTCAATCAAACTAACTGATACAGCAGAAAAAAGCAGATAAGTTTTTGGTACACAGGTGTTCCCCTTGGGTTGTCTGCTCTGTGTATGGTCTTCACTATTGTGTCTGTAAAATAGCAATTACTATGTACTAAACTGCTTTGGTAGGGTTTCACCAGCTCTTGCATTCATCTCCACCTAAAATATGCCAGCTCAAGACATGACAAAAGAAAACCAAACACTCAGTGTTTCATCTTACCCTCCCCCCCCCCCCCAAAGTGGGATATATATTAACAGGGATGGGTTATGCTAGTAAGGTAGAAAAACAGTTGAAGGATCACATGCTGAAAAGTTATTTTTAAAGCAGGTCTTAAGCAAGACTTAAGTAGCTGCTTTGCACAGAAGTGAGTTTTCTCTATGAAAAGGATCTAGTGAAGCCTGTGTACCGTATACTTGTTCCAGCTGTTCCTCATTTGTGAAGAAAGAACTTTCATCTTCAAGGCATTCAATTCAACATCCTTCTGCCAATTTCAAACTCACCACCACCAGAAAATCTATTTTCTTTATTAAAAAGAGAGGTCTATTCCCTATAGATTTGGGAATAATGTGGAGGGGCTGAAAGGTAGTGCATCCTCCAGCATCACCTTGAAGATAAAGAATAAGGTGTATACTCTGGAACTTCTCACACTGGAAGAAGCACCCACTTGCAAGTTATAATGGATCATGCATCAAAGCAACTGACAATGCCTGTGAAAGCTACAGGGATTACCCCTTAGTACTTGAAAGCAATATCACTAGGCTGAATACAAAGAGGATAAAAAGCATTGACAGAGCTGAGAGGTAAGATCTGAGTCTAAACATAAAATGTTTGAGCCTAGACACGTCATTGAAACAAGCTTCTCCCTCAGTAAGATACAAAAGGCAGCCAACAATAAGCACTTTACTGCATGGAGAGCCAGCATATACGTTTTAATAAAATTCATTTCATTCTGCAATTGGGTCACATCAGTAAAAATGTATGCAAATTTATGGGCTTACAATGAGTTTAGCAGTTGCAAATGCCTAATAAATCATTTGTGAAAAACAGCGGGTTCGCATTCTCACACCAAACCCCCATCCGACCCTACAAATGCCCTTTTGAGGTCTGGTATCACATATACAGAGCACAGATGCACAGAAAGCAGGATGTATTTCAAGATTTGTTTTTCTTTGAGGTACCTGCATTGATGGGAGGAAGTGAGCATATAAACTCTCAATTTAAAAGGTAACAAAATAAGTGCTTGAGAAATTAGCGCTTTGGTGGGTTGAAGGCATTCAGTAGAAAAGTCCACTGTAAAGCTAGGGATGATGATGTGGGTTTTGGTGCCGATAACACCGCACTGTAAAAAGCTGCCCCAGTCCCGGTCACCATTTCACAAAGAGGAAGAAATCATCTACAGTCCTTTCAAAAGCATTTTTTTATTAGCAACCAGAAAGGAGTCATTTTCTAGAAAGAATTTGGAATGTTGCTCTCAATGAAGCAGAAAGTGTTGTCCAAGATGACTGAATTACTTACAAACAGGTTTTGTGTAAATTTAACAGGATTAAAAGCACTTAATGTGGTAGTCTCCTGCTCTGCCATGCTTGTAAATAGAAGCTGAACTCCATGTTTGGATTTATTCCACCAGAGACCACTATTTCTTGGAAGGTTCCAGTGTTTTCACTAGCACACTCTTTTCGTGTCAATCTAACTATTTTAACAAGTGCACAAACCCAGGATCAAGCAGCTGAGTAAGGATAATACTCCCTGCTGATGAGGCTGCTGTACTCTGAGTAATGGTGACCTTGGCCAGCCTCCTCTCCACATGCCTTGCCAGAGAAGTTAGATCAAATCAAGTTCCAGTGTGGACACTGTACAGGTACCCTTTACTCACATGACCTATTCTCATTCCCAGATGAGTAACTGCATTTACCCTAGAGGGTCGGGCACTGAATGAGGAGCAAGATTTGGATTTACCCTGGGCTACACCAACTGGCTTTGTAGATGTCAACTCATTTCAGTAACACTTGGTCCATGCTTGTACAGACACAATGACAATGCTGACTCCCTTTCTAAACCCGCACCAAAAATACTCATGAAATGCATGCTAAGACATAAATATTACTATGCTTTAAGAGAACAACTCTAACAGAGTCAAGCTAGAAGTTTGAGCAGTAAGTTCAGTAAAAGTACTATTAACAACAGTATAAATGCTCCATGTTTGGATATTGTGCTACTTTCGACAGTTAATATCAGGCAACTATAGTGTGATGAATGACAGGAAGCTTTCAGATTCATTTATATATATTGATGGATATATTCATTTATTCATTTAACAGTAAAACTAGCTGTAACACATGATGTGTATGCACATGCATTCACAGTCATTCCTATGCTTCTATTTCTACTTCAGTGAGTTTTCCTGAGGATTTAAGGATGTTCTGATGTGTGCGGGGTATAGGAGGGTGGGGGGGAAATTGTATTTGCAGAATTAGAAGTATCCTTCCAACATATTATTTGTAATATAACCAGAAGTAAACTTTAACCAATTATAATGCATTTGTTCATGGCATAGATGGAAATTTTGTAAATAGCAATAATAGCACATGGTAAAAATGCATAACAATTGTCAACAGCTTTCTCTTGAAATGTATGTCTGTGTCTATATAGTTTTGGTAACCTTTCTCCTGTGACCTTCCAGCCATGGTCCATGACGGGGGTCTCAAGAAGGACTCTGCAATAAATCTCAGTGCATTCAAATGTTATAAACAAGGAGTCAAAGCCCAATTTTTATGAGTTAGCCTAGCTAATTCTCCTTGATATCAAAATCCACCTTTTAGCTCTGGATTAGGCATTGAAGATGAACCTACACAAACAAGATGCAAAACAATTTGAATGCATATTGATAAAGACAGGACGTTAAAGAAGGGCAGCATAAAGAATTATAGTGTTTAATGTCTCTTGAGGGGGTAATTAAGATCCAAGATGAAGAAACAGGTGAATGGGCTTAAGAAAAAGTTTTACATATATACAGTGTGGAAACAATCTACGCAGTCTACAGTTCTGGCAGTTCTATAAAGTTGTGAGTTACATCCACAGAGAAGTTTATATAGATATCTATGTGTGTGTATATATAGGTAAAAAAATGTACTCATTTAGCCCAATGAACAACTTCAACAGGAAAGAATAAGCAAGTTCATTTGAGAACACTTAAAATGTTATGGTCAGTGTATTTAGGAGGAAAACAGACCTAGTGTCTGCTCTGCTCTTTACAGCACATAAGGAAGAATTGATTGAATTCTGGTGTCCCATAGCTGAGACAAGTTCCTTAAACATGGGTTTGTTAGTTGTGCTGTTAGTTATGCTGTTGGGTATAGCATGCATACGGACTCAGTCATAAGGGCAAATACCAATCCATAGTATGAGGTCTGTGAAAACCTGTTGGCTCAGATCCTAAGATGAAAAAAGACATGCTCTCTTATCATCCATCTATGACACTGTCTCCATTATGGAGTGCAAACTTGCACCAATAAATTTATTTCATTTATTTTAAAACTTCATCAACTTATGCCAGGAACAGATTGAGTCCACTAATTAGCAGGTAGTAGTCAATTAACTTCAGAAAGTGATAAAGGCTGGTAAAAAAAAAAAAAAAAAAAAACAGAATTACAGTTCAGAGGAAACAATGCAAGTTCATTATACACATTCCCACTGGGAAAGACCAGAAAATTCAAAGGCTTGCAATGTATTTTAAATCAATACAAATTTGGTAGCCCATGCAGAGGCTACACTGTTAGGCACAGTTTGAACTAAACAAGTAATTTAACTTTCTGTTTTCATGGAGCTCTTTTATTTCTTTTTTTCTGTATTCATACATTTGCCCATCAGACTTCCCAACATGACTGGGCTGAGAAATACGAAAATTTAACACGAGAAGCTGAATCTCAACTATCTGCTTTGTAAAGAAAAGAGGTCCTACAGATTCCCTAGAAAACTTCCAATGCTGACTCAAGAGAAATTAAGACCCTTAATATTGCCATAAAACACATTTCAAGAGCCACTTACACTGGCTCTGGATAAAAAAACGTATCTTAATCAGTTTCACCTCAGGGGCTCAGGTTAAGAAAATAATATACTAGAGACCTGAAAAGTGCACGGACAGCTAGATTCTAGGAGATCGAAGAAAAATGGGGCTTCAGAGCAGCCAGTTCTCTCCAGCTGCAGACATTCTCAAAGCAAGATTAGTCTTGCTGCTGCATCTACAATACATTTGCAGAAGTGGATGGCAGGGGACTGGTAGCATCATTCTGTACTGCTAATGTGAAATGAGTTCTGTGATGCATTACTCTGCATTTATTGCTCAATCTGCACAATATGAACTTCACTATATCACAATAACATTTTGTTATCCCAAACTTTCCATATGAATAAATATGTACACATCTTATTTACTTTGCTATGAACTGTATGATTGTAATACATATTTTCCGCCATTCCAGGAGAGTGACATCCAAGCAGGGCCTTGGGGTTGTGCTTTCTGCTCTAGCCCTGACTTGTTGTGCCACTGAGGACTAGTCATTTAACCTTTCTGTGCCTGTGTTTAATGTAAATGTAAAATGAACTGCTATTATAAACTCTCCATCCCAGGTGTGTTGTACGACTTAATTAATTAGTGTCTGTGAAGCACTTTAAGCTCTTCATGTGAAAGACAGTATATACTGAGGTACTATGATTTCTTATTGTGCTTATTAATGCTTCATGGAGCGGCAAACCCATTTTTAAAAAATGTTTCTCATATACTCTGGAATCTTATTAGGGAGAGTTATCATAGGCAAATCTATGAATGCAATGATAATTCACACTTTTCGAATCTCTGCCTCAGCTCTGGAAGACCTCCTTCTACTCCTGGGCTCCTCATATGGTTCTCCTGAATCCCATGTGCACCTGAAAATCCCTAATACTTGAGTCTAAATGGAATCAAGGGGCTGTATATGGACAAATCTCAAGGCATTCTCATGGGAAACTATATAGATCACCTAGAAAGGAGCTAACCCTCAGGGCTTTTACTATGTAAGGGCATTTGCTTTGAATTCACAGGCTTGAATGTCAGGGTATGAAGATGGACTGCTGCAACATGTACAACTCCAATATTCCAAAGCATTTAAAACCAAAAGTTGCTGCTAGAGAAAACAATCTTCCCTGGAGTTCTTTGTTTCACGAATTGAATAGCATTCCCAGGTCTCAAAAAGACATTATATAAACGGGCAGTCAAGTAGTATAATAGATTGCCCAGAAATGTTCTTCAGTGTCTGTCCACACCAGTTTTCCAAACCAGACTGGAAAAAACCCTGAGTAATCTGGTACAACTTTTTGCCCAAGCTTCATGCTTAGGTGTTCCCTTATGCCATTCCTGGCAATTTTCTATCTGTCTCACTGAGGACTGGAACCTCCCCAGTATACCTGTTGTTCAGTCACTGTAGTTAACATTACTCTCTAGCTCCAAACTGGCAGAGATGTTTTGAACCACCCAGCAGAGGATGATTTCACATCCTTAGAGAAAAACTCCATGGTACATTTTTATAAATAACTACACAAAATCTACCAGAATTTATAAGAGGTGCATAGGCTTCCTCAAATCATCTCAGCCCTATCATAATGTCTTCAGGTAGCAGAAACACAAAACTTGCGTTACTGAGTTTCCTGTTCCTTAATCTGTTCTATGGATCATATAATTTTACTCAGCGCAGTAAATAAACTTAAAAGAACAAAGAATATTAAAGTACATAAAATTAGGTCATAAACTATGGAGCACCACAATGGCAGGTTGCAGTTCTATGCACTGAAGAATCAGAGATTTAAACATGTAATAATTGTTATGCAGTATATATTGATTTAAAACAACATTTCACACAGACCTGCTGCCTGCAGTCATTAAATATCCACCAGATACCCATAGATATATTCTAGAACTACAGAAAACTTTAAGGAGTTTATAAATTCTTACAAAAAATATAGTACATACAAAACCACTTTTTAAGAAAAGACAACAGCACCCAAGAAGAAAAAACTAAGTTAAAATTTTAGTCACTGCTACTAAAATAAAAAGTTTCATCTCACAAATATGGAGTCATAGAGCATCTCAACAACTTCATTCTTTTATTTTGGAGTAAATGAGAATTCATATGTGAGCATGTGTTCATTCCAGAGTAATCAGGTCAGGGCAAATTTGGAAAAAGTGAAAAGCCACTTGGAACTGCCTATCTCCACTGTGTGCGTTTCACCTAAAATTGATATGACTTTGCTCCAACAAGTTAATGAGTATTTTGGCTATTATCTTCAGCAGTAACTCATTTTTTTCTATGATATATGAGTAGATTAAAAGCTCCCCAATATTATCTATAATTCTTAGTATGAAAAATACTTTCAAAATTGTTTAGCCAATTTTAATGGGGATATTTCTCTGTTTTCTTCAAAACCTCAAAAAAGATGAATGTTTGCTATGTTAAAAGGACCACATAACTACAGTCATTTGACAAACAGTAACAGCAATTCATCCCCTGTGATTACATATATGTATGTATATGCACAAGTGTACTGTTCAATGGACATGGACACAAGTTGACATGCACTGGTGTACCAGCGCCTAAGACCTGAAAGAAACCTGACTTGCAATTCCTACTCCAAGCACAAACAAAACTAATCCTGGCAAATCATTAAACAATTTTTGAAGGTCACTGTTCTAAATGTCACCCAATTATTCTATTAATACAGTTTTATCTATATGACCACTCTGTGATATTCAAAATTGGCCTGGATAAAACACTAGCAAACATACAGCAGTTGACCGTACACCATTAACATTGAATGACCTATGAACACATTTTTTTAGATAAAACTAATTCTAAAAATGCAATCAAACTTCAGAGCTGCTAGAAATATTACAGTAGCTCATACAGAAAGGGAAAAAGCAGTGTTCTGCTAGGTTTAAAGTTTTAATTGTTTTTTTTCTTTTTTTGAGAAATATGTAAAATAAAAGGGTTTTCCCTTTTATAGGATATCAGTCTGACCTTCTGTGAACATCCAAACTCCAATTCTGTACTGCAATTCCCATCAGAGGAGGCATTAAAGACCTGCACCAAATCAGAATTTCTGTGTTATATTCTGGGCTCCTGCTCCTTAGGCTGAGTCACTTAATTCCCATGCTTCAACTGCAAAAATAAAGTTAGCTCAAAAATCAAGATGAGCATCTACATTAACAGAAAAGATACTTTGCTGTGAAAGTGGATAGTATGAATCAGCTAACACTGAGATGTTCAAATCAAAGTTGCCAGCACTGATGCCAGAAACAATCTGTAGTGCTTGTATTAATACTATCTGATGAAGACTCGCGTTTTAAAAAATGGGTGTTATGGGTTCAGCAGCAGCAGTCATTTTTCTCCTTCTTGGTAGCTGGTGCAGTGCTGTGTTTTTGATTTTGGGCCTGGGAACAGCGCTGATAACACCAGTGTTTCGGTTACTGCTTAGTGATGTTTTGGTCTGACCGATTACTTTCTGAGCCCCGTGCTCTGCCAGGGAAGAGGGGCAGCCGGGAGGAAGCAGAGACAGGACACCTGACCCAAACTGACCAAAGAGGTTATTCCATACCACAGCACATCATGTCCAGGATGTGAAAACGCACAGCAGAGACTAGGAAGGGTGGGGGGTGCACTGCGTGGTCGGGCTTGGTATTAGTTGGTGGGCGATTGTATTCTTTCCTTGTATTTGCCTTGTCATTATTATTATTGGTGGTAGCAGTAGTGATTTGTGTTATACTTTAGTTACTAAACTGTTCTTATCCCAACCTGTGGGAGTTGCATTCTTTTGATTCTCCTCCCCATCCACCTGGGAGAGGGGGGAAGAAAGAGAGGGGAGTGAATGAGAGAATGGGCTGCGTGATTTACAGTTTAAACCATGACAATGGGGTTTGCTATTTTTACAGTTAAGCTACCACTGTGACTGTCTAAGAGAAACAAAGCTAAGGGCACATGAACCTCAGAGCTAACCAGTATACACAGCATAACAAATGATTCAAAGAATTACTAAAAAATAATTCCACTAAGAGGTTTAGGTGACATCTTTAACCATACACAGCTCCACCTACACACAGTTTATAAATATTTAAAACAATCCAAGTGGGAAATTACAGCTATGCAAATCTCTGCAGAATATTTATTTTACTAGAAATTATTGTATTGGAATAAGGAATTCTAGTTCTGTAATGTGAATATATGAAAATGAAAGCATTAGTTATTCACATAAATAAAATGAAAAAAATAATACAGAGTGTATACCATAGTACCAATACAATATAACCTGATCCCCTCCTCCACATGCAAAATAGCCACACAAAGGTCAAATCTTTTCAAGTTGTGAAAATTTTCTCAACAATGCAAGGCCTGGATGTGGGGATTCATCAGTCCAAATCTGCTGTAATGCGTAGTAATGCACAACACCAAACTGCTACCATTCCTCTCCTCCTGGTCCTTACCTTATCCTGCTAATTAGAGCTTTATTTGAAAAGCCTGACCCCAAATGGAACATTTTAGAAGAAACCAAGTTTTGCAATATTACCAAAGCTTGCAGTTTTACCACAGAATACAGTAGCATCTCTCTCTAAGCTGAAGCATCTGGAAAGCATATAATTGCATGAGAATTTTCACTTTTAATGACGAAAAAAAGCCATAAAAGGATAGATTTCTATTCTTGCTAAGAAAGAGAGAAAAAAAATACCCCTTATGCACCTGAAAGCAAGAAAAACATGCATAAAAATAGTTTCCTTTTCCTTTAAACACCAGAAATCCAAGAATGATCCTTAGTCCTAGCACCGCTTTTGAATAGTTTATATCTCTGTCTACCACAGTGAGTCAAGCAACTTGGACAATTGCATTAGGCCCCATGGTAGCTTCATTAGGCAACACTGCAAATCATTAGTGAGTATGTAGAAAGGGACTCCCAACAGAGGATTTTATCAGTATGTTGATTGCCTTCTCATGGCCCCGTAAGGGTTAGAAGCAATGCTCTGGAAAAACATTTTCTCCTATACTTATTGTTTCTATCGCTAGGTAGAACAGAACAAAATTACTAATGCTCCCCTAAAAATAGTGCCTTTTACCAAACTGTCTGTGGCTCAACTCCCTGCAATATCAGCTGTGTTTTAAAGAACTGACTCCTATAGCAAGCTGTACAGTGAGTCTGCATGCAAGACCAAATTTCTTGCTGTCTCTGTACTCCCATCCAGTCATGTGGAAGGGGAAGAGCACTGAACCAGTGATTCAAGTGTCTGAAGTTGACCACCTCCTATGCAGCCCTCCACCAGTCACAACTGACTTATCACTCGCTGCTGTCATATCCATACATTATTTCCAACACATTTACCTTTGCTCCATTGGAACATCATTTCACAAGGCATAGTGACACTCAGGATGTCCTAGGAGTGACCCAAGTGGCACATTCAGCATTGAGAGCTGTTATTGTCTTAAATGGATGGTGGCTAAGAACCTGTCTGGCTCTTTTACAGCAGGTCTCCTTATCTGAAAATTATACCGAGTTTGCCAACAGCAAGGACTGAGGTGAGAGGGTATGGTTGTACAAGAATAAACCTGTCCCTCCCTTCTGAATCTGCAAATGCTGCCCAACACTGCTTACCAAGCGCAATGCTCCATCACAGCTCAGCTGCCACCCGTCTGTTCTAAACATTGCATAACTGTATTGGCATTAAGCAGTATTAACATGAAGCTTCCTCAGCAAAAATTTTCAATAATTTTTTAATACTAGATCACTAAATGTTTTCCAGTAGAGAGACCTATACCTCCTGAAATGATTACTAGTAACAGCATGTTTCCTTTTCTAGAACTGGGTCTGCTGTCCAACTTGGTTAAACTGACTAGTACCCTCTGTTTTTCCTCCTATCACTGAATCATCCTGCAGGTAGTGGTGGTAAAACATTTATGTAATCAGGCTGCAAAACAGAGCAGGAATTTACTCCAGCTGATCCAGTTGGAAATCATCATCTCAGTATTATTAGTGCTACTCCCTCAAGTGAACCAGTTTTCCCAACCCAGTTCACAGAATGGCTGCACCAACATACATGGAAAGCTACCACAGGGCCAGGAAAGCACAGCAGAGTAACAGCTACACAAGGCAAAACTGTGGTTCAGAAGCAAATCATTAGACTGCCCTCTTGCTTGAAAGGCTGCAGCCTGGAAACCATAGGATACATAGGAGCACAATGCCTTCTAACACATCGTGGTCAAAATCTCTCAGAAAAACAACATCTTGCTGACATTTATGCTGCATGTACCATTAAAGTGAAGCTTAAGACAACAGAGAAAATATGCATGGTTTTAATACTTGCTATTCACTATGTGCTCCCTGTTTAGAGAAAAGAAAAAAAACATAGGGAGGGGAGAGAGAAGGAACAATCTTTCTAACTTTTGTCCTGATTTGTTTATAGGGGATTAAAGTTTTTTTACCCTTTGCACATGGCTGGGAATTTCAGCTCAGGGAGCTGTACATCTTGCACTGCACTAAGACGTTAATGTGTCCTTAACAATTTAAGACCAGTATTGTGGGCCCTCAGTAAATGCAGAGAATTAAAGTCCTTTTGGCTGTGTGACTGCATGCTGAGTAAGTCTCCAATTAGTTGAGCTGTTAATTTTTTTGTTTTCTGTATCTTGCCTCTATTAAACTGCTTTGTTCAATCATGCTGAACGGTCACCTGCCGCCTCAGCTCTAAAGCGACATGCTTGCCTTGTACTCTGATTTCTCTGTCACACTTTGTTCACAGCATTTCTAACAGTGGGGTACATTTTCCTTCATGGAATTTTTACTTGCTTATAGAAATACATCTGAAATTGTTGGATGAACAGTTTCAAGCTCTTCTGGGTTCCCTCCATCCTCTTGTGCTACTCCAAGATGAAAAGGACCTTATTGGAAAAGCCATATAAAATCAAATAGAAATTAAACTCTCCTTTTGACCTAACCTGTTAACCTGTAGTGCTACCTGTTGTAGATATTCTCTTTCCAATAGGCTTTAGATCAGGCCATGAAAAGAGATATATCTCTATATGAGTACATTTGAGACAGTTCCCCCTTTGGGGCCAGAAATATTTCAGTGTAAATAAACAGAGTTACATGAAATTTAAAAAAGTCTAGTAGGATGATATTATCCTGCGCAAAACACCTGCAAAAAATCCAAGTAAAGCATACATATCTGCTTGTCTTCTTAAAGCTTATAGACTTTGGCAAAATGGCACTGTGACCAGAAAGAAAAAAAAAAACAGGGCAATTTTCACCTCAGTTCTTGGAACTCAAACACTCACACAGATAGGTATGTATTAAGAACATGAATCACAAAACATATACTGCTATGGAAGTGACCAGCCTCCACTAACTGTTGGTGTTCATCAGTCATCAACATTGAAAAAATTCACTGTATTCCCCTGGAAAATACTGACCACCAATAAGCAAAGTACAAGCAATATAACTGGCATTATTTTAATCACTGAAGGAGCTCAAGTTTGATATAAGATTGGTTTTATAAAGGAGTCATAACCGAGTGTCATTATCTCACACAAACAGTCTGGTATCTAAATCTTTTACTTGTCAGACTATGACTTTTCTGAGTATTTAAAACACATGCATAAGCCTATCCCTATTTGCTAAGCATGTATTACCCACAGATATCCAGGTATTACACATGAATTTCAGCTCATAGATAAATGTCTGTTTGTCTCTCACCTAGAAATTCAGTCCTTACACAAACTGGTGCCTCACTTCTTCTGACCTCCACATTCTTCACTTTCTGGCATCAGCTTTTTATGTGATTCTTACTACAAACCCACCAGTACCCTATCATAAAAACTGTGTATGGTATATGATAGACATTTTAAGGGAGTTTTTCATGTAATATTGTGATAAACTTTACCAAAGTCTAGCTCAGATATAACTGATCCATGAATGAAGTTGCTGCTGTTCTCCCATCCCATGCGGGCCCTTGGCAAGGCAAATACTTTCTAGAACTTCCACTTGCATAGCTTTCATTACCCAATACCATAACTGTCATGTCATTCCTCTCCCTTACATATCACCAGACAACTTTGAAAAGTTCATTTTCTTACCTGACTTTTCCACTTGTCCAATCCACAGATTTGCTCAATAATGCATGTGGAAATGCAGGGTCTTCTGATACTGGTTTACTGCATTTAATCTCAGGAGAATGTCAGCTTCCATCAAATGATGCACAAAATGCATACTAATCAAATTCTGTGTCTATAGAAGGTCTTTAGGCCTGAATGTATCTACTTCATGAATATACAGGCAGCTCTGTTTCTTCGAGTAAGACATAAACATATTTCATGTCAGATAGGAAGTACTCTTATGTCTACATATTTCCTTCCCTCTCATTCTTTTTGCATGAAGCAGATGAGATTCAGTGTTTGCCAGAACAGACATATTTTTTCCAGGGTAAAACAGTAGCCTAGTGCTGGATGATAAAAGCTTTGCCTGCCATCCATATAATGCAACTGCATTTGAATGTTCCTGGTTCCTGTATTTCTGTGCTGCATCTCACAAGCACAGTGCTGAAATCACAGGCAGGGTGATAAATGTTAACAATTTATTCAGCGTTTGAAGACGCTGAGAATAAGCTTTCTTCCTTGGTCTGCTTTCACTCAGATGTTTAAGATCAGAAAGGACTATCAGATCCCCTTGTCTGACCTCCTGTGTAATACATGCCCTTAAATTTCATCACCTGTGTATTGAGCTTGGCTTCTTTTTTATTTCTGTTTGCTAAAATATATCTTCTAAAAATGTGCTTTTCGTTGCTCTGTCTTCATTTGGAGGCTTCAAGAAATAAGTACTCCACATCCCTTAATAGTTATTCCAGTAGCTGATAAATCTCACTCGTAGAAATAAGGCACTAATTCTTAATCTGAATTTATCTGGATGAAACATTCAGCTATTAGCTTTCTTCATGTCTTTCACTGCTGGATTAAAGAGGCCTTTATTATTTAGTAGTTTTGACTTAAAAATACTGATGTCTTGTACTCAAGTCTCTGCTCAGTCTATTTTCAGGTAGGCTAAACAGACCTAGCTATTCAAGCACTTTCTGCAATAAATTTACCAGCCTTTGAACCTTATTGTAAAGATTACTCTTTTACACTGTCTAAACTAGGCAATTAATCCTTTAAAAATAGTTGCCTTGTAACATGCCAATCTTATAAAACAGTATGTGTCCTCCTACCTTGGTTACACATGCATTCTGAGTTAAAGTCTTATTTATGTGCACAATTAGGTGCACTCTGTACAGACATGAAGGATCAGAGCTCACAATTCTAGGAGTTTTATAGAATCATAGAATCATAGAATAGTTAGGGTTGGAAAGGACATTAAGATCATCCAGTTCCAACCCCCATGCCAGGCACAGGGACACCTCCCACTAAACCATGACACCCAAGGCCTTGTCCAACCTGGCCTTTAACACCACCAGCGATGGAGCATTCACAACTTCCCTAGGCAACCCATTGCAGTGCCTCACCACCCTTACAGTAAAGAATTCCTTCCTCATATCCAATTTAAACTTCCCCTGTTTAAGCTTGGACCCGTTACCCCTTGTCCTCTCATTACAGCCCCTAATGAAGAGTCTCTCCCCAGCATTCTTATAAGCCTCCTTCAGATACTGGAAGGCTGCTATGAGGTCTCCACACAGCCTTCTCTTCTCCAGGCTGAACAACCCCAACTTTCTCAGACTATCTTCATACGGGAGGTGCCCCAGTCCCCTGATCATCCTCGTGGCCCTCCTCTGGACTTGTTCCAACACTTCCATGTCCTTTTTATAGTGAGGACACCAGAACAGCACACAATACTCCAAGGGAGGACTCATGAGAGCAGAGTAGAGGAGCAGGATCACCTCCTTTGACCTGCTGGCCACGCTCCTCTTGATGCAGCCCAGGATACGGTTGGCTTTCTGGACTGTGAGCACACACTGACAGCTCATGTTCATTTTCTCATCAACCAACACCCCCAAGTCCTTCTCCACAGGGCTGCTCTCAATCTCTTCTGTGCCCAACCTGTAGGTGTGCCTGGCATTGCTCTGACCCAGGTGTAGGACCTTGCACTTGCCATGGTTAAACTTCATCAGGTTGGCATCAGCCCACCTCACAAGCGTGTCAAGGTCCCTCTGGATGGCATCCTTTCCCTCCAGCATATCAACCGAACCACACAGCTTGGTGTCATCAGCAAATCTGCTGAGGGTGCACTCAATCCCACTCTCCATGTCACTGACAAAGACACTGAACAAGACCAGTCCCAACACCAATCTCTGAGGGACACCACTCATTACTGGTCTCCAGCTGGACATTGAGCCATTGACCACAGCTCTTTGCGTGTTGCCATCCATCCAGTTCTTTATCCACTGAGTGGTCCACCTATCAAATTGCTGTGTCTCCAACTTAGAGACAAGGATGTCATCTGAGACAGTGTCAAACGCTTTGCACAAGTCCAGGTAGATGACATCAGCTGCTCTACCCCTGTCCATCAGTTCCGTAGCCCCATCATAGAAGGCCACCAGATTGGTCAGGCAGGATTGGCTGTCACCAACCACCTTGGTGTGTTTCATGTGCCTTAGCATGTGTTTCAGGAGAATCTGCTCCAAGATTTTGCCAGGCTCAGAGGTGAGGCTGACTGGTCTGTAGTTCCCCTGGTCATCCATTTTCCCCTTCTTGAAAATGGGGGTTATATTTCCATTTTTCCAGTCATCAGGAACTTCACCTGACTGCCATGATTTTTCAAATATGATGGACAGTGGCTTAGCAACTTCTTTTGCCAGCTCCTTCAGGCTCCGCTGATGGATTTCATCAGGTCCCATGGACTTTTGTACGTTCAGGTTCTTAAGATGGTCTCAAAACAGATCCTCTCCTACGGTGGGCATATGGTCTTTGTTCTCACAGTCCCTGTGTCTGCCATCCAAGACTTGGGTGGTGTGGTCAGAGCATTTGCCAGTGAAGACTGAGACAAAGAAGTCATTAAGAACCTCAGCCTTCTCCAAATCCAGGGTAGCCAGTTCTGATAGCTTCTGGAGAGGGTCCACGTTGTCCCTAGTCTGCCTTTTATATGCAATGTACGTATAGAATCCCTTCCTCTTATCCTTAACATCCCTAGCCAAGTTTAATTCTAAGTGGGCCTTAGCTTTCCTAACCTGGTCTCTAGTTTCCCAGACAACATCCTGATATTCTTCCCAGGCCACCTGTCCTTGCTTCCACCTTTCATAAGCCTCTTTTTTCCTTCGAATTTTCCTCAGCAGCTCCTTATCCATCCAAGGAGGTCTCCTGGCCCTCCTGCTGCACTTCCTTCTAGTTGGGATGCAACACTCCTGAGCTTGCAGCAGTTGATCCTTGAATATCAACTAGCAGTCTTGGGCCCTGCTGCCCTCTAGGGCTATATCCCATGGAACCTTACTGAGCAGTTTCCTGAAGAGGCCAATTATTTAGTTGTAAACACTGATAACACTTTCCTATTGTATCATGCATTCATTACATAAATCGAAGCTGACTGTAGACAGAAAATGATGGTCAAAAGAATTAAGTATCTTTTTCAAGTTATGAGTCAAAATTAGGGAGAAATAGTGTTAGGACACCATAGCTTCCTGTACTGTAAGCTATCTGCCTTTCTCAAACCCGTATCTGCTCTTTCAATAAAGACTTTAAATGATTTAGTGATACAAAAGATCATGGAATCCAAAGTATCCTTCTAGTGTTTAACATACACAGACCTGGCACAAACAGGGGCAAAATACCGTAAAAATTTGCAAGTGTTCTGCAATCATCTCCTAGTGTCCAGTATCCCAAACAGAGAATTTTCTAAAAGCATTATTCTTCTTACATTGTTCAGTCCTTACCATCTTTAACCGAGATTACCAAAGTGGGCAATATTTAATGCCATTCCTTATAGCAAACAATACATTGCTAACATCACTGCTATGGACTAAAATTCACTTCCACTGCTCATGTTAACTTCCACTTTTCATGTCAGAAAATACATTCAACTAACAATTTTGATAGAAATGTTCCTAGTTGGATGCATTTTTTTTTCTCCTGGAAAAGAAAGTCCTGAGTTAAAAGAGAATATATATTTTACTTTTTTTATTTTGTTGGTTGCAGCCAAACTCCATAGCTAAAAACAGAGCTCAAAATGAAATTCGTATACAGACTTGAGCCAGTAAAGTGGTTTAGATTTGATCTGACCCAGACCAAAGAAATTCCATAATGGATAACTAACAAAAGCTTTCTGACAGCAAACCTGACCACAGGTCTCGTCTCTGCTTGCTACATTTTGCTAAGCAGGCTGGGAAACATTTTTGCTTATTGGTCATTTTCTTTAATCAAGGACCTTGATCCTTGGCAGAGAGTGTTCAAATGGACCCTAATGTTATATTGGAGCTCATACAAGATACATTTTGGCTTGTGGGGCTCAGGTAATGTCCTTTGACATTGCCCTTTGGGAGATTCAGAGCCCAAAGAGTGGCTAGATGGTAAAATCCACCTTTCCTCTGTGCTGCATTCAGACAGCTGAATAGCTTGGGTTTTTTCACAGCAATCACATTATTTTTTTCTTTCTTGTTTCAAAGTTTGTGCTATTTAAGCACATCTAGTTTCACTGGCTTTGCACTATACAGTGTTACTATCATCGAAGAGAAGAGTTGTAAAATAAGTCTTCATCTCACTAGGTGACTTTATTGCTGTTATAAAAATAAAGGCCCCCAAGGTTCACTACATCCACTGTACTGAACACTCAGAGTGTAAGCTTGGGGAATTTACTGTAGTATACCACTGTGTCATTGTACCTACCTGAAAACTTGGCTCAGCTGACATCTGGAAGCATTAATAAAGAAAATGCAATCTAAGGGGAAACAACCAAGGATGTTTGATTTGTTGAAAGAAAAATGTACATTATTATGGAGTCAGAAAGCAAGTTATAAGCCAGAGTTTGTACTTCACACAGTAAAGATGTTAGCTGGGCTTTATTAATGTTTTCATAAATTATTTGCCGAAACAGAGCTCCTTACACTCCTTACACAAACTGCATACTTGTTTTTCTGGTTTGAGAGTTTTTTGCCTATGGGAAACACTTCCATTTGAGCAGGAATTTTCAAATGATTCCACAGCTTGTTTTTTAAAGCTTATCCTGAAAGTTCCAGGAAAAACTGTTTGCTCTTGTGAGCCCATGAGAGACAGAGACAGGGCTCCCAGATAATAGGTACCAGGAGAACAAGCTGGAGGACATAATGCATCAGGTAAGGAGGCAGTAGGTGGTAAAGACCTTTAGCACTAACAGCAGTCTTTGTCTGAGATGTTAAAAGACTGGAGAGGTTCCCTTAGAAAAATGGGCTTGCAAGAAACACCGCCCTTGTTGCTCTGTGGATAATGTAGGTAATAAGAAGGCCCATCAGAAGACAAGACACAACTACACAATTTGCTGCACAATCCCAGATACAATCACAGCCCGAAAGACACAACAGCTTAAAGGAAATGGGAAGGAATTTTAGGAAGTAAACAGGATAAACTGAGTCTCCCATAATTTCACAAGAGATTAGTGGTAGAGCTCACAAAAAACAAACAAACAAGCAAAATCCAATTAAACAAACAACCCCCCCACACACACACACAAATCAAAGATAAATCATAGAATCATAGAATAGTTAGGGTTGGAAAGGACATTAAGATCATCTAGTTCCAACCACCCTGCCATGGGCAGGGACACCTCACAGTAAACCATGCCACCCAAGGCTATGTCCAATCCAGCCTTCAACACCGCCAGCAATGGAGCATACACAACTTCGTTGAGCAACCCATTCCTGTGTCTCACCACCCTCACAGTAAAGAATTTCTTCCTCATAGCCAATCTAAACTTCCCCTGTTTAAGTTTGAACCCATTACCCCTTGTCTTATCACTACAGTTCCTCATGAAGAGTCCCTCCCCAGCATCCCTATAGGCCCCCTTCAGATATTGGAAGGCTGATATGAGATCTCCACACAGCCTTCTCTTCTCCAGGCTGAACAGCCCCAACTTTCTCAGCCTATCTTCATATGGGAGGTGCTCCAGTCCCCTGATCATCCTTGTGGCCCTCCTCTGGACTTGTTCCAACACTTTCATGTCCTTTTTGTGTTGAGGACACCAGAACTGCACACAATACTCCAAGTGAGGTCTCATAAGAGCAGAGTAGAGGGGCAGGATCACCTCCGTTGACCTGCTGGTCATGCTCCTTTTGATGCAGGCCACGATACGGTTGGCTTTCTGGGCTGCAAGCGCACACCGCCGGCTCATGTTCATTTTGTAGCCAGTTCTCCTGATAGCTTCTGGAGAGGGTCCACGTTGTCCCTAGTCTGCCTTTTATATGCAATGTACGTATAGAATCCCTTCCTCTTATCCTTAACATCCCTAGCCAAGTTTAATTCTAGCTGGGCCTTAACTTTCCTAACCTGATCCCTAGGTTCCCAGACAACATCCTGATGTTCTTCCCAGGCCACCTGTCCTTGCTTCCACCTTTCATAAGCCTCTTTTTTCCTTCGAATTTTCCTCAGCAGCTCCTTATCCATCCAAGGAGGTCTCCTGGCCCTCCTACAGCACTTCCTTCTTGTAGGGATGTATCACTCTTGAGCTTGCAGCAGGTGATCCTTGAATATTAACCAAGAGTCTTGGGCCCGCCTGCCCTCTAGTGCTATATCCCATGGAACCTTACTGAGCAGGTTCCTGAAGAGGCCAAATCAAGTCTACAACTTATAAAATGCAACCCTATATTCTATATCAGCAACAATCCCCCCTAGAGGATTAATCTCCAGTTTGAGGATTCACCTCACCTAATTTAAAGACCTACTTCTGAAAGGCTTGGCTAGACTGTCTTTATAAAGAATGGAGAGTTATCCACAGAACGTCTCATAGTTTGTGTGTGCGTGTGTTTACCTAGGAGGAATCTTAACATGGAAGCTTCCAGGGTTTTCTACATACAGTGAGAAGAGTCTCACCCAATACGACTAGGAGAATCATAACTGAAATCCTTTGATTCAAGTTAAGAAAAAGCCCAATTGATTCCAGAATTAAAAAAGGCTAAGAAATGCTTTAAAGTAAAAGCAAAGTATTCTGCTGACAGCAAATGATATTGCACATGGTGTCCAGAAAAAAACTCTAATTCTCAACGGTTTCACACAATTACATGTACTATTCAACAAATAAAAATGAAGGGCTATCTTTGAAGTTCCTGGGAAACTTCCCTGGTGATTCTAATGTAAACACAGTCCTACAGTATATTCTGAAAATAAACCTATGACTGACAGATCATACCACAGAAGAACATAGCTTGTAAAAGTTTAACAGTTGTAGATATTTCTGGCATGAGAGACTACTGGAATGAGAATAAGGGTATGGCTTGGCCATTGTTCTGAACTTGTTGCAGAAACATAGCCTAGCCAGAAATACAATTGTACAATATCCTGTGTTGTGAATATATGAGATATATATCCTTTTCCACTGTATTGGAATCTGTATTAAGAACTTAAATCACTGTCATGGGTTCAGCAGCAGCAGTCATTTTTCTCCTTCTTAGTAACTGGTGCAGTGCTGTGTTTTTTTCGACTTTCGGCCCGGGAACAGCGCTGATAACACCGATGTTTATAGTTACAGCTTAGAATGTTTTGGTCTGACCAAGGACTTTCTGAGTCTCATGCTCTGCCAGGGAGGAGGGGAAGCCGGGAGGAAGCAGAGACAGGATACCTGACCCAAACTGATCAAAGAGGTATTCCATGCCACAGCACGTCATGCCCAGGATGTAAAACTGGGGGCAGGAACCCAGAAGAGTTCAGTTCACAGCTCGGTCATCAGGTGGTGAGCAGTTGTGTCCTCTTCCCTTGTATTTCCCTGGTCATTATTATTATTGGTGGTAGCAGTAGTGATTTGCGTTACACCTTAGTTACTGGACTGTTCTTATCTCAACCCGTGGGAGTTACATTCTTTTAATTCTTCTCCCCATTTCCCCCCCCCCCCCCCCGGCCTCAGAGTGGGGGGGAAGAAAGAGGATGAGTGAATGAACGGGCTGCGTGATTTACAGCTTAAACCACAACAATCACTTTTTTAAAAATCAGATAATTTACAACCTGGATCACACTGATTTGCTTATTCTCCAGACACCTTTCTTCTCTCCCCCCTCTTATTGTCCACCTTTACTGAAGGAAGCTTTCTACATTATTCTATATCTTAAAGCCACTACCTTAAAATCTTCAAATAAAACAAACAAAAATGTTCAAATAGAGAACAAGATTCATAGACCCCATCTGTTAAAAGACTGCCAATGTATGAAACAGACAGAGCTATGACACAGAGGTGAACATCTGCAGAAAGCATGCACATGAGTGGATATTCCTTGATGGGAATGTCTACATTATGTCTTTCCATTATTCCCTAGCCATAAACGGTGAGCCCAGCTGTCATGTGAAAAATCCCTCAGTCAAAGCAGGTCAGCTTTGCCATCCCACTGCAAAAAGCCTGTGGTTTCTATAGGAAAAATATCTGAGTGCATTGTTCATTTTCTCACTAAAGCTGGGGAATGGGCCAGAAGCATGAGAAGAAAAGCCTCATGGGAGCTGTGAGAGACCTGTATACTTGGCCAGGTTTTCCTAGAGCAGAAATGAGCTAAAGTGACTGATTTCAAGGCAACATAAATGATAAACCACTTTAAAAGCTTCAGTTGTTAAACATATGTCTTCATAAAGCTGCTTTAATTTGATGTGAAGTATTGGAGAAGTAGCCTCATAACACCCAGGGAGAAATTCAAAGTATGTGTTGTCAGCTGAATTTTCATTGCTACTTTGGTGATAAATCAGAAGTCCATATCAATTCAGCTGCACATGTCACAAACCAGCAGGACTGAGATTACCATTGTGTGCTCATGCTGTGGATCAGACATCAGATTTTGTGCTTCCCCTCCCCTGCATTTGGTCAGGACAGAGACATCTCAGGCTGGGCTTTGAAGTCTGGGGTGCTATAAAAACAAGTTATAATGAATACTACAGAAAACAGGAGAGGACAGGAAGACAGTAATCGCAAATTTTTCAGCATTAGTCAGTGAAAAGTAGTGAGAAACTTAGTGGCTAGAAAGGTAATACTGAAGCATCTGTCATAAACAAGTTGTGAAGCCTTTTTCTAATAAAAATCTGTTTTTCAAAGTGCTCCAAAATCTACATGCTTTCTTAAAATGCACCTACATTAGTGCTTCAGGTTCAGCTCAGGCACAGCTTTGATTCAGCTCTGCCACCTTCCTGTCAGCTGTCTCCATTTACCTATCACAGATCTCCATTTCTGAGTTGTTTTGGTGCTTGCACACTAAATTCCTGTCAGAAGGAACTAAATGAACAGCTGTGCTCCAGATGACCTTCATCATTTAATGGACACACAGGGTTGTGAATCCACCTATGGGCCACACTACCACACGATACCCCTCAGTGGTTTCCTAATACTCATCTACCACTGAAATGTGCTTGAACCCTGAACAGATCCTGTGACAATCTAGAGCAGATCACATTTTGTAAAGGTCCAAGTGCAGTGTTTCCACCTGGCTTCCAACTGCAGCCCTCTAGTGACTATTCCAACTGATCTACTAGCTCCAAATAAGATATATTTTAAACCTTTGCCCGTCTTTTACCTGATCTACATTTTGCTGCCATACCACTTTTTGAATCTTTATCTTTTTTACTCCCCTTTTCACCTGCTTTTTAATTTCTTTAAATTCTCTCAGAATGTTAGTATCTAGTCCTTCCTCCCAGCAGAAAATTGAAAGTGGTGCAATTTGACAAGCTAAGGAAATGCACTTACTCACAAAATTTGCTTGAAGGCTGGCAAGATTTTCTTAAAAGTCAGGGCTATATGGTGGCAATATCAGAACACTGCAGACCTCTTGTTCACTGACAGCTGGGACAAATTGTGATCAATACTCATTCATGTTTGGAAAAAAGAGAATGTATTTTGCAGAAAGACAAGACACAACGCTCTTCAAGGTAACAGATTGTGTGCTCATTTGTTGGGAGCACTGCGCTGAAACTGCATCTCCACTAGATTTTTTTGTTCTCTGCCTTCCCAGCTGATCCCACAGCACCATCACCAAGAGACAGCCATCAGTATTGCTCTGGCCTCACCATCCTTGTGCCTCATAGAAAATACTCGAAGGGACACAGCCCGGGGTGCTGCTTTATCCCACCCAGACTCTCTCTGAGGTGCCTTTACTAGCTCCCAATACCAAACCAGTTAGATGGAGAAACAGCACTGATTTTCTGTTTGCATTTAGTCCAGGCTGGGTAGGTGGAGAGAGGATGATTGAGGTTTCTTGGAAAATAATAGCATTGCACTCAGAAATGCAGAAGTGCTATATATCACAAAGAAAGTGATGGCAAAGGCTTTCATGTTTCTGAAAGCAATTCTCCCAAAGCCACAGAGCAGCTACTTGTGTTAAAAACTACCCACCTACTTCTCACCCTTTTTGAATGCCAAGCTCAGCTTCATCATCAAAAAAGAGCCACAAATGTGGTGCGCCATGATAAAACAGCCCTGTTAGACTTTCACAATAACCTCACTCAGTGAATGTCCCTTCCTTCACAGGAAACAGTGGGAGAGTACTGTTAAAGGCATTGTTAAACTGCAATGGCTTGTCCCTTAACCAGGATTAAGCAAGAGCTATAAGCAGGTTTAAGGGAACATGGAACTTACTACTGTTCCTGAATGCCTGCTGTGTGTATGCAGGGCAGTCACATCTTATCCAAGAGTGGTTTGCAAGCATCATGAGTTTTCTCAAGCATGTTCAGTCATTTTCCTTGATTTTTATTTCTTCAGTTGGGCAAATAGGATGTTTTTTTTTTTTTAAGTATAGCCCTGCTACTCTTTTTCAGCCAGTGGAAAAGGGGTTGATTTACCTGAAAACAGAGTGAGTTGCACAGTCTTTGAAAATACATACTTTGAAAATGAGGATGACCAATCATATGACGAAGCAGAATAGAGCACAAATTGTAAGAGCCCACAACAGCTCTTCAAATCCCAATCCCCATGTTACTAGGCCCTTGCAATCACAGGACAAGGTGCTATTTCCCATTCAGAGGTCTGCTGGACCACAGTAAGAATGCTGACTGAGGGTGGTTTGCACTCCTAACCTGGAAGACACCTATGGTAACGTGAATGTGGTCCATGATCAAGGCATAGCAGGACCAAGGTATAGCAGGATAGCACATCACCGTGTATCACACAGTGGCTCTGACAGCCTTCTCCAGTTAAAACCTGCATCATTCAGTACATCTCCACTTAACAGAAGTACCATAATACAGACAAGTGAGACATCATCCAGCTGTCCCCTAGTAACTATTGCCAGCTCCAGGAACAGAATTAAGATATTTTAACTGCATCTCCTGAATGTCAAGAGTTTATGGCTGAAAGTATCTTTAGTTTTTTTCTCATTTTCATAGGTGTAGATTTTGCTGAATCTAATATTTTCAAGCTTCATACTACTTGGGAACTATACCCTTACACTGATATCTAGATTCAGCAACATGTAGGCAGACACAGAAACTGCAAGAGGAGCTCATAACCAGCAGTAAGTCCACTGAGCTCTGTGCTTTTGGTCATTATCAGTATTACTAATGATCTGGACTGCTAACAGAGGAAAGGGGTTTATGCTATAGGCCTAGGCTCTCAGCACAAAAATTTTCTGAGAAGCAGAGGTAGCCCACAGGTCTAGATAGCTATATGCAGCAGAAAGTGCTTCTGAACTGTGAAAGGAAAAAAAAATAGAGGAGATATTCAGTCTTAGTAAATATTCCGATGTCATACCGCTGTAGGGTTTAAGCAGGTATAATATGACATACAAACATAAAAGAAAGCGTTCTAGCATGTACAAAGAACACTGGCAGATGGAGTTTCATTAACTAGATTTAAAAAAGACATGAAAGCAAAACAAAAAGGATGAGAAACAAAAGATTGAGCTGCTCAGACCTTTCCAAGGAGCACTGAGGGTTTTGAAGTACATCCATTTAGCACACCTTGCAGGAAGGAAGTGCAGAAAAGAAGGAGAATAAAATGAAATGAAGGCATTGTGGAAAGATTACCTTATAAATGAAGAAAGGGAAGAGAGATTTGTCACAAGCAAAAGTCAGGTGCCTGCAAGCAGCAGGGGGAAATGATAATACAAAAAGCACTCTGATCATTTCTGAACAACCAGAAAGGACTTTCAATTTAATAAAGACAGAAGCACCTAGAGAACATAGCAAGACATTCTGCAGCCCTAGCAAGCATCTGGCAGGCATTCCATTACATTTGAGACAAGCAAAGATATTACAATACTAATAATGGCTGTTGAATACATTAGGAGACGGGGGGCTAACAGAAGCTCACATCACACCGAGGTGTTTTGACAATGATAGAATTTCAGTAATCAAACCACTCTATACAAAAAGCTCACACAGTTTAGTAGCCTAGGCAGAGGATCACTGTAAACCATATCTTCACCAGTTTTTGAGGAAGAAATACAGCACTTTTAGGTGCCATGTGAAGATAGAAAACAAGGCATTGAAAACAGGGCATAAAAAGCAGGGCACGTTTTGTGCCAACCATGGTCATCTGAGGTCCACAGTAGGGAAGCTGTCTTAGTTCACTGACTCCTCTTGTTCATTCCCCTCCTTAAATTTCACCCTACAAGCTTCCTCTAATCCTGACTTCAGGGACAGCAGAGGCTACCTTAAAGGAATGAACACTAGCAGAAAAGTCCAGTGGATCTGAACTACTCAGCATGCAAAATTGTCTTCTTAACAAGGAGTTCTTATGTAAGAACTCGAATTAATGATTACAACATTTAAGAATAATTTAGGAGACACAAAGTATATTTTTAGCATTAATGTACAAGGAGTAAGATACACACCATTGATAAGCAAGACAGGAAGGCTGTACCAGAACTGCAGCACTGCAGATGTAGTCTTTGCCTCACCAAGCTTCTTTTGTTCTTTTCCCTGCGTCACTGATTCAATGATGTTATCTATTCAGTGCATTCAATTCATATTAAAGCATATGTTTTCATCCCCTGCAAATTCTATTTGCACATGTACAGTATTTAATCAGAAGCAGTACAGCTGAAGTTAGCATTTGAAAACCTTAGAAAAGTGAGCTAGCGCTGACTTTTTAGGCTGGACCTGATTAGCAATGTTTCCCTATGCATACTTTGGCAATTAGAAAACATTTTCTCCCTACTCCAGAAAAGCAAGCAATCACACATTTTCTCCTTCCCATGTTCAAGGCTATTTTTGTGAGAAAAATACTGAATATGCAGCAACAGGCATGTGGCTAGCCAGGTACTCCCATGATACTGCAGCCTGTAATATTAAACAGGTAGGATAATTCTTGCAGAACCCCTTCTCAATTCTTTTGCCAAGAGTACTAGTAAAGTTGACAGATCTCTTCTTCAGGTAGCATGGGGTTGCTGTGGTACTTCAAAAATATATGCAGTAACAGTGCCCTACTTCTCCTAAAAGACAAACCTGAGAAAAAATAAATACATTTTCCTTTTCTTTCCAAGAACTCTGTCTATTTCTTAATCCAACACAGAATTGTTTGCACTCAGTCCAGGACAAGCTAGTTGTGTATTTATTTGCTGGTGGACTTGGGAGCAAGGTCAACGTTTATGAAGCAAAGAACTCAGAAAAAATCCAGATTTAAGCTAGGAAAAAACAACTGAAGGTTTAGCCACTAACATGAGCTACTCACTTCTTAAATTTTCTGCATGAGACTAGACATGACTCAAGAAGCAATGACTTTTCCATAAGAAGTTTCCCTGCATTTCTCCATTTGCTATGACCCAGAAATACAAGTCATCTTAAAGGTCTGACTTTTCTCTTAAAAAATGAATAAAAATTCTTCGAAATCCTCTAATGAGTTTCCACTTTCATTTTTACATACTGCTACTAAGCAATTTAGTACTATCTACTGTCAGTGTCCTTTGACAACTCTTAGCAGTGTTTGAGGCATATTACAAGAAGTTTCCTTATTATGCTAAACACGGAAGTTAACAAAAGCTGCCATATAAACCAGTGCCAGGGGCAATACTCACCTTGCACTGAATATAGGCACTAATTTGGAATGATCACAGGAAAAATAAATTCTCTTTTACAACATTGAACAAACTTGTGAAATTCTCACATATGACTCTTGCTGATATAATGACACACTCATCCTACACTGCTCAGAAAAAAAAAGAGACCCTTGAAACAGGCAACCTCCTTCCCTGTCATGTAGTCAAGCATCAGCAACAAAAAGTCCCTCTCACTAGAACACCTCAGTCATGCCAGCCTTGATCCAGCAGCAGACTGTATTGCTCTCCTTGAAGTGCCCCCAAACCATCAGTACAGATTTAATGTATCTTTAGTCACAGATCTAAGTAGCTGAAGGCTTCAGAAGCTGTTAAAACCTGCTTACAGATCTAGATTTGACAGTACACCCATGCAAATCCAAACTGGTTTTTAATGATTTCCTCACTGATATAGAACAAATGAAATATGCCTGATTTGTAGCCCCTCTTACCACAAAAAAAACACAAGGTTGTGAATGGCTGTGCAACCTTTGATTGAAATCTGCATTTTGCTTATAAAGGGTATAAGGAGTGAAGCAGAGGTTGGCCTTTTTGATTGGCATTAAATTCTCAGCTGGGCTTTCTGCTAAATGGCACTTCTAATGGTTGTGATACTGATATCAGCCTACTAGCTCTGGTTCTGACCTAAGCCACTTCTTCCATATAGGTCACTGAAAGGCTGTCATGTAGCAGTATTTGGTCACAGAAGCGGATTCATAGAAGCAACCCACAGTCTGAAGAACTCCATATTTTATTTCCAAACTAGCTGGCCCACTGGGGCATGTTATATTTCATATCTGTCAGACACATGATAAGGCAGAAAGCAAAAAAAACTCAGAAAGTGATGAATCTCGGTAAAAAAAACAAAGTGTCATTTCTGATAAACTTGACTGTTTTATCAAGGCTGGAAATGGGAACATAACTGTCCATGACAAATTCAATAAGACCACATTTCAGTTCTTACAATCTAGCTCATTCAGGTAATTTTACAGACTACTTCATCTTTTCATCTTGGTGTCTCTATGTAAATTATGGTTGGAGACATGAGTGAAAAAAAAAAATTTTGTAATCCAATTTCTAATAGAAAACATCACTTGACTATGTCACTGATAAGCTCTGTTTAGCACTTGAAGGGTGTGGGTAAACCACACACAGAAGAGCTAATCTAACCCAATGTAACAGTAAGAAAGGCAGGAAAACTGCTTCTTACAACCAGGTTCCAGAGATACATTAAGATAATTCAACACACTTGTTAAGGACAACAACATGGATTAGTATGGATTAGATGACATTAAACCTGCTTATTCAGGGTTTGATGTGAAAACCATCAGTCTTTTTCACACATCCTAAACTAACACATATTAAAGATAAGCCAGTACAAAAACAATGGGGCAAACATCACACTCCTGAACCTCCAGAAAAGCTCCCACCAAATGAGAAACACATACAAAATTCTGACTTTATTGGTCTCAGTATGTTAAATTAAATATTTGGTGTTGGGACAGCTGGAGTCTGTATTTTTGCACTAAAAAGGTAGCTTGATCAATATTTTTTTTCTCCTTTACAAAGGCTAGGAACCTTAAACCTGAATAAGCTTCGAGTTGGTTAACTATTAGCATCCCCATTTAGAGAAAACCAGCATAGTAACAGGAAGGCAAGAATATGTTTTTCTTAGGCACACACCTCTCCCTGAGGTCATTCAGGTTTGCTTTTGCTTTCACACTTTTCAAGAATAGCCTCAAAAGCTCTCTTAAGCATCTCCGAGGCAAAATGACACATTTGTCTGAAATCCCTTAAACTCAAACTTGAAGAGCTGACTGCTCCTTTGGGGCTACTGGAATCATTCTGCATCTCACTGCATGAGCTGATTATTGCTACAAATGCCAGCAGACATTGAAGGAAGGCAGCAGAGGGAATGGTTGAGTACAACACAAAGGTAAGCAGCAGGATGCACAGAGGTGATGCAGCACTTGGTGTGAGTCAGCAATTGAAAACAGAGAAAACACACTATTTGAACATAGAAAAGGATACGGGCCAGAATTCAGGTTTCATCTTTCTTATCTTTTCATGGCTGCTTCTCATTACTTGAGTTACCATGACTTCAGTATGAAGGGATGACAGAGTAGTCAAAACCAAGTTGCAAAAACAGCAGGTGTTTCCTTCAGAGCAAGGGAGACAGAGCATGAAAGAAAAAAAGCCAAAATTACTATTACTTGCAGTTATGTCCAAACAACCCTCACAGTAATTACTGGACTTTATCCATGTAATACTGTGAAGAAACATACCTATTCTGTAAGTTGATTATTGAGCAAATTACACAGGGAACACTAAACTATGTGCTGTGAAGAGTCATCATAAACAAACTCAATCAGCTGATGCTCAGAAAGAAAATCCCCCATAAACAAGAAAAAAAAAGTAATAGGGAAATGAAAGGCAAACTTCAAGGACATCTATATGAAAACAGTTCAGAGGCAGTGAACCTCTGAACATACATGAGACGAGGCAAGGACCCTCAAGAAGTCAAGCTAATGGTGGGCTAACTCACAGTTCCAGCCTTGGAAGTTTGGGCCCAGGATTGCAAATACTGGTCCAGTGTTGTTCAGTGAAACTTTTTTTCTCATGACAAATTGACATACATCACTCAGGACTCACATGAGATATTCTGGATCTGTAATTTAAGATGTACCTCCTCTTCCCCTCTAACTATGTCTTCTAGCACAAAGAGGCAGAAATCATTAAAGATTAAGGCTCTTTTTCAGTGCTGCCTCTTGCCATTTTTTCCACTGTGTCTGTAGTATTCCAGAGCAAAAAGCAATTGTAACGAACTCTAGTGGCTTCTGCATTTGTCTTTCAGAAACAGGAAGGTGAGTGGGCACGCAGGCCAGGTAACACTATGGAGCTTTTGACAATGGCACTGTGCATCTAAAACACACAAAAATTCAGAACTGATCATCGCAACATCCAGTCTGTCCTCCACAGTTAATCTCCCCTTTCAGACAGACAGCCACTGTACTCTCAGACCATTTGGGACTGCAGGCACTACCTGAAGCAGCATAGCTACTACCAATAGCCACATCATTTAGGACCATACCAGCTATCTGGCATCTGGCACAATGCACAGTGGTGATATTTAAAGCTCACACAGCCTGCACTTGGAAGAAGATACACCTCTGGCCTTATAAAAGTATACTAGTGTGGATGCTGTCAGTGTAGAAAACCTACACGTGTCCTGGGGAGACCACCACAGGAGTTTTCTGTCAGCTTTCACACCTTAATAATCATTGCCAATTTGGCCATGGGTACATGATCTGATTAAATGCCTCAAAGACTGCCTACTTATCAGTAAAAATTAGCAGTATTTTTCAACTGAAATTGAAATAAATGTTCAATTTTAGAGTAGAAAGTTTTGACAATACTGAATTTTTATTTATGTTTCTTCAGTATGAAATTTCCAGCACTGGAACTTGTTGATGAATGGGCACTTGCCAGAGCAAATGCATCCAGTTGTGTACAACTGAGATCAGTTTAAGGCAGACATACCTCAAGATAGCCATGAAATTTCCCTTTCCTAGGCTGCTGCATAACAAACGTTTATTCAGGGAAAAAAAAAAAAAAATTCCTTGGCCTATGGCCCTCATTGCTGATTCAGAAGTAACAGATATTATGTTATTACCTTGTGAACTGATCAAAAAGTGTTGTCACTGCACCCTAGATCTGAAAAAAAGACAGTGAGGGCAGCTACTGCCCTTTCAGCCAAGGACAGCACAAGTGAGACTTTGCAATATATATGGACAAAATAGCAGGTAACTGTACCACAATATGTTTTTTTTCCCTTGAATTCATTCCATCAGGTTTTCTTTATTTTCTTTTTGTTGGTGACTAGAACAATGAAGAATGTAGAACATATAATACAAGACTGAGAGGTACAGTAATAAACCTACAGTTATTAATGATCTGTGCTGGTTCTATCAAGGAGACCCTGACAGCTGTCAGGTTTTAGACACATCAGACACCTATTGTGAAATGTAGTGATAATATCTGAGGCCTGTTATAATTCTTAGTGTTGCGTATGTCTGGCCTTGGGAAGTCTGATAAGCCCTTTGGAATTATACATCCTGCATTAATGTGACAGAATATTTATAGACTGGGAAAAATTGTCTTATTGTGGGATTACCTGATTGTGCAGCCCTCAGCTTTATGGTGATCATGTCTTTGCACAGTCTTCCACTGGGATACCAGGGCAAGGCATCCTCCAGGATCCAAATTTAGGGTATTTATGATCCATTCAGCCAAAATTTAAGGACATTATCTACCCATCTGGTAGAATGCAGTATGTGAGCACAAGGAATGCATAAACAAGTATCAAAGGATCTGATTCTGCAAAATTTTCTTGTCTGTGGAAGGTACCAAGTACTGTAAAATTTCTATTTATTTGAAAATTACTTAAGCACCAGGCTCCTGTCTCATCCAGGATGCACTAGAATAAACACAATAGAAGTAAAAGAGCTCTTAAGTTCACAGTGCAGGAAACTATGGGGTAGACCTCAAACCAAGCACATGCATACTTTCAAATGGGTAGGAAAAAAAAAGCAGAACTGTGCTTCAGAATGAGGTAACAGTAGGATCATTTTTTGTTTGGAATATATTTTGAGCATATTTGGGATTGGCAAGGAGAAATGAGACTTCAAATCCCAGCCAAGTCATCATGTTGATCAAGGGCAAAATTCTAAAGTTCATTCTTAACATCCTGCCCCAGTGACAGTTGAGAGAAATGGAGAGAGTAGTATTTGATATGTAAGAAATGCATGTAGTAGTCCACTAGAATTCGGAGATGTGGTGTTTTTACATGCTATGACAGAGCCAGCCAACAGTTCCCTCTCATCACTGATCTCTTTATGTTTTGATCATGCTAGGCATTGCAGACTGCACTCACCGCTTTCGGTATCCTTCAGAACTTTTCCTATTTGTCAATTTACTTCCGATGCTCCCACAATTGTGTCACGAAGGAAACTGCTAGCCTGTTGTGAACTGATCCTTGTGACTACTGCTCTCTGTACAATGTTCTTTTCTAAAAAAGCACAGAAAGGTAAATCCTTCCACCATGCTCGTGCAACAGTGAACTGATACAAACAAAATCAGCAAGGACGGATCAGTCTGGGGAAGACCTCTACCTGAAGGACTTGCTACAAAACTGTTCGTCCCACTGCTGGAACAAGATATTAGGGGGCAGGTTTCCTGGTGTAGTCACATACCCACTTCAGCTCATAATCAAACCAATTTTAGTGCTTGTTTCATACACTGCATGCCTATAAGAGCTCCTAGGAAACAAAGATAGTTTCAGTCACAAGGTTCTTAAAACACTCTTTGCCCTTGTGAATCTGTCCATGATGAAATCTCAGACTCCAAGTTTTCTCAAAAGCTCAGCGCCGTACTTCTTAAGTAATCCATAGAAAATACCTATTTTTAAACAAGTCACTGAAATTCACTGCTGTGCTTCCAAGCAAAGCATTGCAGCATGGGTTGATAACTGAAGATTTGAAGGTGACAGTGAAAAATCTAAATGCAATTTTGCCTTGTGCACAGCATCTCATGTAATATAACTCTGGTCAGTGTCTCCAGCTTAATGACAACAACAAAAGGTAATAAAAAATAGGAAATGCTAAGGAAAAGTGAAACTTTTGCTTCCTCTTGTCAAATAGAGTAATCTGTAAAAATTAAAAGGACTATTTCTATTGGTAAAAAGCAAATTAGATTATTAAAAGCTGAAAACAATAATCTAAGTGGCTGCATGTAGCCTAAGGAAAGAAATTTTAAATATATATGATTTTAACTTCATGACTAATAGGCTATATAGCAAGTCACTTCTGTTCATGTGGGAAGTACCAGAGGATTATTAATGTGTTTGTTTACAACATATATATATGAAAGATGAATTATGTATGCTTAGTTGCATGAAAAAGACTAAAACAGACTTTTGTTTAAAACAAATGTTGTAGTTACAAAGTGCCTTAGCAAATATACTTACAAAGTGCCTTAGCAAATATATTTACAAAGTGCCTTTAAATATAAATGAATTAGTGGGCATGCTTCAAAGATAAACTGAATCACAATAAAGATATATTTTGAGGATCTTCTCAGAAAGCATTGGGAAATGGAAGTTCCAGTTAGAGTGTTCCCACTGTTTACATGAAAGACTAGATTCTTTGGTAGTAAAACTACAACTAAGACTTGAGCATATAGAGCACATAATGAAATTTGTGTTCTTCTCAGACATGTAAACAGGAAGAAGTTACTGTGTCACAATGTCAAGGTAAAGTCTTGTCTTCAGCATTTCGATTGACTTGTGGTGGAATAAGATTTCACTACCCTAAGTGTCCTGCAGTCACAATGGTTTAAAACACTTCAATGAAGCTGGAAATGAGACTGGAAGAGCTTTTTTTGGAATTAAACAAGAATATAATGAAGATTGTGTGGCAAATTACAACAGAAAACAAATGGCCATGTGCTGGTACCAAATCAAATACGGCTCAGTCATATGTTAAAAAACAGAGACCAACAAGTCGAGCGTAGGACGTGTTTGTCTTAGCCTGGGAACATATGTGACAAGACGGAGGTAAGATGAGTGAGAAGTGAGATGGGTAAGAATGTGCAACGAAAGGAAACAGATGGGGTTTAGAGAGAGTGGACTGAATGGAACAATGTCCCAGAACAGAGTAATCCTCATCACCTTATTTTAGAACATATCTGTAGGAAACTGCTGTCACCAGTATCTGGACTAGGCCGTGACAGCCGGGCCCCTTCCTCTCCAGGAAGGAATTGGGTTAAATAGCACTGATATCTACTTGTTCTACATGTAGTACAATTTCAAACTTAATCCGACTTTGCAATTGCAACTGTGGACCTACTGCTACCTTTGCATCTACTGGCACATACCATATTTATGGTGAAATCAGATTGATCTTCTCTGCTATTTAAATTATTTCATATAGAGAGAAATAGCCCAAAATGGATGAAAATATGTCCTTTCTACCACCACAGGATTCCCCACAGCTAGCACATCAGATGCTTGCCTTGAGGTTAAGAGAAATAAGTTCAAGCCTACTCAGGCAAAAGTGGGACAAAGATAGTTTTCCCCATAATGGGCAAGTACCTTTGCCAAAGAGCTGTTGCATGAACTTTCTCCTCAAATGTCATGTGCAGATTCCAGTATCTGAGTTTAGATATGCTTCCAGCTAAGCAATCCAGAGAGACAGGAGAAGAACCCATAACCTAAAGAACCTCAGAGACGGAGCAGGTATAAAGAAAACTGTAAATTCTTTTCATGACTGAGATACTTTATGATATGAGGAGTTCTGTTAAAGAGCAAATACTTTCAAGAAACCCACAGTTAAATGCACTCAAGGCTAGGTAGAAGTTTACTGATATTTCTGATTCTTTAATTTTGCACTGTTAACCAACGGTGCTGGGCAACTCATTCCTGAACCAACTCCTCTGCAGACTAATCACACATCAGAGAGTAGCTGGTAACCCAGGATCATGCAGCCGCTCGCTCACTCCCCACCTGCTTTACCTCCCCCTACTCCTGGAGGGATGGGGAGGAGAACTGAAAGAATGTAACTCCCACGGGTTGAGATAAGAACAGTCCAGTAACTAAGGTATAACACAAACCACTGCTGCTGCCACCAATAATAATAATGATACAGGAAATAACACGGGAAGAGAATACAACTTCTTACCACCCGCCAACCGATACCCAGCCCTACCCAAGCAGTGATCTAGCCCTTCCAGGTAACTGCTCCCAGTTTATATAGTGGGCATGACGTGCTGTGGCATGGAATACCTCTTTGGCTAGTTTGGGTCAAGTGCCCTGTGTCCCCTTCCTCCCGACTTCCCCTGCTCCCTGGCAAAGCATGAGTCTCAGAAAAGTTCTTGGTCACAGTAAACATTACTGAGCAGCAACTAAGAACATCAGTGTTATCAGCACTGTTCCCAGGCTGAAAGTCAAAACCACAGCACTGCACCAGCTATTAAGATTGAGAAAAAAGACTGCAACTGCTGGACCCAGGACACAGAGATTATAGAGGACAAGTCCCACAGACTGAAATGGGATTTTGCCAGCTAATGTTCATAAGCATTTTTGAAAATCAATCCACTGGTTTTGCAAACACTGGTCAGAGTTTTTTTACTTAGTAAATTTGGATCACAATAATTTCTTTATTCATCAAATCAAAAGCATATGAGCATCCACAGCATTTCTGCCTCCAGATAACAAGACAAAATCAGCAATCTTAATTAGTTAAATCAGAAGAGCAAAACATATATGATCATCCATTTTTAGATCAAACCAGCTCCTAAAATGATAACTGATGCAAGAATAATTAAAGCAAGACATATGTGGGGGAGGAAAAAGAGAAATAATGTATTTAGAATTTGAAGAGAAGTAATTAGTTTTGGCAGGTTATTTATTTATATAAATTGAAAAATTAGCTGTAGCAGGCACAGGCAGCAGATACAAATGCTTGCTTTGCTCTCTACTGATATCAAAAGAAGAAAAAAATTATGGCAAAATAGCCCACTAGATTTCAAAGTATGTATAGTTCTTCAGAGGATATATAGGAAAGTATTTTCCATAATGAAACATCCCTGGCCAACCACAGGCAGAAGACAGCATGCCCTAAGTAGTAATCGTAAGGTTTCGGGGATTTTTTAGTTGGCTCTTTGTTTTGTTTTGTTGTTTGATTTTTTTTACCAGAGACACTTGCCTGAATTTCATTTATTGTAGCAGATTTGCAATTCTTGAACTGCCACTGCTGAACTCATAGTCTTCTCAAAATTTCCTACAGTTCAGAAAATAAATTGAAGTGTGACTCAGTAATATAGTTCCATGACTGGATTCGTACTGCTATCTGGAGAAAAATAGATGTTTGAGGCACACTGTTTTAAGGCTTAATGATGCTATAGTCTTATTCTTATACCTCCCATCCCCCTTGATGAATGTGTCCTCTGGATACACCACTGATGCCAAAATGAGAAAATTATTTAACTTCTTAGTATCAGGTGTAACTCTGTATGTTTACAGAAGCACAGTATCATTTTACCTAACATTAATAAGCGACGCTGGAGAGGCTGTTGTTGAACCAACACACAGGCATTCTGTGGACACCACCACTATCAGCAGGCATTGTAACCCTCTGTACAGAGATTAAGGCACCATCTCCTATGATTAAGGCAGGATCAAATACCAAGATCAATCCTGTCCCTTTTTCAACAGATGGTGCCTTTGTCCTCAGACTGTTTGACTAACTACTAAGCTTCAAATTTAGTTTTGAGTAGCAGCCTTCTAGTACTTCCAGATTTACAAAGATTAAACCAGGACTGTTTGAACAGCACCTTCAGACAGACTTCAGTTCTGCTTTCAGCGCCACATTCTGGCAGGGGATAGAGCCTGTCACCTCAGCACCTCCATTTCCTGATTTGCAGACATACAAAATATGTATGCTGCAAGGCAAGCTTAAAATCTACTCTCCCTGGAGAGATCAGCAGCCCACAGGCAAAGCTCTAAGTACAAGGTAACAAAAAGGAGTAGTTACTAAAGCTATTCACATTCACTGCCTTTGACCCAGAAAGCCTTTCAACCTTTGAAGCATACTTTAGTAGCACTTTAAGCCATTGCAGTCCACCCTTTCTGCTCACAAGCACAAAATAACAGGAAATGGAAGGATTATAAATTGCTTTATGGATGCTATAAATACAAATAACCTTCACCCATAAAGTTGCCTTGGCATTACAAAGATCTAGTTATTTATTTAATGCATGGCACTGCCACTCTGCAGCACTTGGAGGAGACAGATAATCATGCTGCCACAGAGATTCCATCTTTAGCATGTGAAATATCCCTCTGACTCACATAACACGTGAAAGAAAAAAATACTGTGAATGCAGATACCTACAGTACACAGTAGCCTTAGAAAAACAATAGACTTAGAATCATAAGAAGCAAGAGTACTCCTACCTGTCTCCACTGAACCAGGATAGCTGCATCACATGATTTATATCCTATCCCAAATAACTTCTGAAGAGAAATAGAATCATGAAGAAGAAAAATCCTGAAAGAAATCAATTTAGTAAGTCTTCCAGAGGCTTCAGCTTTATGAAGCACCAACGATCTGACAGCCCCACTTCAGGAAGAAGCTGTGAAGCCCTGCACTTTTTCCTTCATCAGCCTTCATACCCAGGTATGTATTCATTCAAAAAAACAGAGCTGGCTTTTAAACTAAATTGTACTGCTAAAATAATTCTATTTTGGAATAAATCTCTGCTTTGTTACTGCATAATCAGATTGAGATAATCCAAGACTTTGGTGCAACACAGAATGAGATTCCTCTTCCATTTGGAGAAAAATGACAGCAATTCTCAGATGAGATATATCCTGTATCTTTCTGAGAGCAACAGGAAGTTATCATAAATCATACCTGTATATCTATGATTTGAGTGTAGAAAGAAGTAAAAAGATCTCTGACATTGGTTCATCTGTTAATCTGGATGCATATTCAACTCCCAGTAGAATAGTCTCCATCTCCACCTTTCCAGTCCACATTCTTTTATGATTGCAAATTATGCTTTATTTATTCTTACAAATCAGCATATAGAATCATAGAATAGTTAGGGTTGGAAAGGACCTGAAGATCATCTAGCTCCAACTCCCCTGCCAGGCACAGGGACACCTCACACTAAACCAAGGCTCTGTCCAACCTGTTCTTGAACACAGCCAGTGATGGAGCATTCACAACTTCCCTGAGCAACCCATTCCAGTGCCTCACCACCCTCACAGTAAAGAATTCCTTCCTCATATCCAATCTAAACTTCCCCTGTTTAAGTTTGAACCCATTACCCCTTGTCCTCTCACTACAGTCCCTCATGAAGAGTCCCTCCCCAGCATCCCTATAGGCCCCCTTCAGATACTGGAAGGCTGCTATGAGGTCTCTATGCAGCCTTCTCTTCTCCAGGCTGAACAACCCCAACTTTCTCATCCTATCTTCATACGGGAGGTGCTCCAGCCCCCTGATCACCCTCGTGGCCCTCCTCTGGACTTCTCCCAACAGTTCCATGTCCTTTTTATGTTGAGGACATCCTCCACTCCTGGAAAAACCTGTCCCCAGATATCAGCACTGGATTTAAAATATTCATGCGGAACTAATCTGATGGCAAATGAATATTGTTTAAATGAACAACATACTTCTTGGTCTTCAGAAACCTAAGGTTACAGGTAGGAATTACCTTGTTTATTCTCAGTTCTTTTTTTCCTTTACAAGCCAGATTTTTCATCCTACTTGTCAATTCAGAAGAAGGTCTCTCACAACAGTAGCCTCTTTCTGCTGGGTAGATAGACAAAAGTCAATGTTTAAAAATTAGTACTAGAAATTGCATTGTCCTAGGAGACTAAATAGTAAGAGCTGTCACAAGTGGATGCTAGCTTTTTTTTGGTCAAAGACTGACAGCTTGGGCAAAGTGGGTGGTGTAACATCATAGTTTTAGAAGGAGATTGCCAGCCATGTGACCACTACATGTAATAACACGTAACTTAGATAGCCACAGGGAAATCATTCTTTAAAGCAAAAACATTCTCCTTTGATTTCCATTGAAAGGAGTTTTTTAAAAAGCCCTAGAATCCAGAAAAAATCCAGAAAGGAATTCTAACTGGGATTAGGAATTAGGCATTTAACTGCTATTTACATTCTTAGGCACTTGCCAGATCTGATTCTATACTGATGTCTTGTGTTTATACAGGACGAAATGCTTTTTAATGCTTTAAATTAATATTATCAACTAAAAAAAGGTTTGGTCCAAGATTAAGGGCTTTCAATGAGTATTTAACTGCCTTTGTGTTATCCACCACTTTGTCTGGATCTTCACTATAGTCTACATAGTGTGTAATCAGATAGAAGTCAGACAAGACTTGGAAAAAAGCAATTTCTAGAATTGAAATATCATGCTAATAACACATGATTCCTGTGGAAACTTAGTTAGGTCATCATTAAGGTTTTGGGGTAAAGTTGTGCCAATACTGTCACAAAGAGCTGCACGTATGCACACAGCAATTGTCCTAGGACTCATCACGAATATATTGCAATGTTTTCTAGAGTATATTCATTTGTTTGGTTTACTGATTAATTAAACAAACCTGAAAGACTTTGATAAGTGTCATGACAAAAATAAAAACCTCTAAATGGTCATGTTTGTTCTGTAACATTAACTTCACAGCCTAGTGCTGCACATAACTAGTGGTATGCCTGAGAAGACCAACAAGCAAGTGCTAAGACATCTTGAGGAATATACGTACAGAGCTGGTGCTTTGCCTTCACACTTCCCTGAGGAGAGCCAAATCAATCTACAAGCAACAGCACAGGAGTGGATGGAGAACATTAGCTCCTGGAATGCTGCTGGCTCTAGTCGAGCTTCCTCAGCTGGCCTAGGCCAGCTGCAGCCTGTCAGAACTCAGCATCTTCACTGCTTCCTTTTATGAACAGTCAAGTCCATCAAAGGTGGAGTTTTGAAAAGAGAAAATAATATTCCCATTGAAACTTTATCAGTCCTGAGCCCATGCACTCAGTAACTTTCTTTTAGAGGATCTTATCTGTTTTTTAAGTTATCTTTAGCTTCCAGGGAACCTAAATTAGGCTAGAATTAAATACACCCTGACACTAAAAAGAGTCCTTTTAAAATCACTGAAAGGAAGCAATGACAGAACTGCCCAAAATAATTCAGAGTGATTTGTTTAACTGGGTTCCCAAAATGAAGAACTGCCTAATTAACTACCTATTCCCACTTGTGAATGAACAAACAACTTCAGCATTTAAAGAGGCAGTATAAAGACACAAACTGAGAGGTAAAGTGTTCCCTAAATTTCTGTAGTTAAGGTAGTCCTGTGGCTAATGAAGTTACTACCTAAAAGATGAGCATGGACAGTAAGTGTCATCCAGGTATCTATTGCATTTCATGGATCTTGCCTCTGATATGCTACAGTGTTCGGTATTTAGTGCTTATTCAATATTCAGTCATAAATATTCTAGTACAGTTTCCTTAGTTCTTTCTTGAAACCTGTCATCCAACAACTTTTCTATGAAATTACGGACAGTCTTCAACCAAGGCATTCTAAAAGCAAAATAAACCCACTTTTTCATTAATCAGAAGTAAGTAATTTGCTTTGCATCACCTAGAAAGACAGGACCACTGCCACAGCAGAACTCAACTGCCATAACCAAGATATTATGCTTTCTTTTATTGCTGTCTCCTCTCTCATACGCCCATGACCTCCCAGTATCTTAAATGTTTTACAAGACTGTGTCCTGAACAACACAGAAACCTTACTACCAAAAAATGTTTAGGATCATGTCTCTGGTACTCAGGCACATCTAGCCAAAGAGAATTAATTGCATGGTCGACTTTAATTGCCTTACTCACCGGGTCTTTATTGACTGCCAGCCTTCAGGTGTGTGCACCTGGAGCAGACACTGATTGCAGCATTTCAAAATTACAATTACAGATAAGGTTCTGATCCTCTCTTGCAGGGGTACTCTCACTGTGGATACAGAATTTAGCTGTAGATTTCTAGGCAGAATCTGTAGAAGATATGTAAACATATTTCCAAAAACTTTCTCAGGAAGCCAAGCATTAACTTCTTCCTCTAAAGCAGGATAGCATTTAAAACAACTAAACAAAAAACATTTTCCCTATTCTCATTGTCAAAAGCAGGTACCGATTTAGGACAGCATATTCGAAAATGCGTAGCTGCATAAAGCTGACATTCAACATGGGAATTGTTCAGGCCATGTCATCAAGTCTCGCAACTGAAAAACTGGATCTTTAAAAGGAATTGACCTTTAAAAATATATGGTTCTCAATCTTAACTATTGTGGAGCTGCTAGAGTTGGCAATCTAATCAGGTCCACCCTCAGTAGCTGGAGTGCTAACATTTAATATAAAGTAGTGACAATTAACTCTCTCCCTTGCTTTCTATGTAAATATGATACAGACTGTTATCACTTGAACAGAGCACTGGATATTAAAAAATAAGCAAACTTGAATATTAAATATTAGGAAGAAAATTATTTAGAAATCTGAGAGATGAAGCCCGTATGTTCTCTGAAAGTTTTTGCAAAAGGTCAATTTGTCTCTAGGCTACCCGTACCAACCTTTATATAAGAAGACTGATGATTTGATGAGCAGTAACATGCTGCCAACTACAAATTATTTCTGCTCCAAAAGGTGATGCCATACTTTTTATTCCACTTCTTAACAATCTTAACAATTACCCAGAGGGAGAGAGCTTTCATGGAGTGGCTACCACTACATTTGGATAATTTCTGAGTTTTGAGGCAATTTTTAAAATGCTGCCTGGTGATTTCTTTCCATCTCTGGGGAGCATTACCTTAATGCACCTTTCTAAGAGATTATTTGGAAAAAGTAAAAAATAGAGACAGCAAGTTAGTTAAAAAAGGTTTTTAAAGAGCTTGAAAATTCAAGCCAGGACTTCTACCCAGGCCCTGTCAGGATCCAGATTTACTGAATATTGTTCAGTCAAACATGCATACAGCTGCTCCCACAATGAAAGGCTAGCTCATCTGCTAAGGGACGAACACAGCTGATGAGACACAAAATATGGCTGTAAGAGATAATGAAAGAGGAAGAGTTGGTAGGAAGGATGCACTGCTTTCTATGGCATGGGGTTTACTGAGCCTTTAGCAAGCTAAACTCTAGTCACAAGCTGAGAACCTCAGCTCTGGTGGTTTTAATCTGTAAAAGGGTGTAAAGGGATCATAGTAGCTGTAGTTTCAGTCAGAGAAAAATGTCTGCAGTACAGCTGCCTGATGTTGCATTAGAACACTGTAGCAGACCATGTTAGGGCTAGGCTTGAAAAAAAAGATTGTTTCCTAGGTAGAAACTCCATGCTTACAAAGCAGTGCTAGAAAACTTGCAGAGGAGAAAGCAGGAGGGCTTTTTTATCTCCTCAAAACCAAGAAGATAAAAACAGGCGGAAGGGGAGTTTAAAGTGAGTGTGAATAACCCCACAGTGTTTGCCACATAAGCATGTGTGCCGGCTTTATTAGCAGAAGGCACTGCACTGCAATATGCATGGCAGCTGCTTGTCTACAGAGCAGCCATGGCTGCAATGCCAGGTTTTGCTGCAAGTCAGGATGGGGCAGGACATCCCACCACCTGAAACACCAAGTCGAGAATTTGACGCCTGAACCCAGGACTGGTGGAGAGACAGCACAATACATCTCAGTTTCACAGGCATTAATCATCTTCCTCCACACCTCTAGCCCAGGGAGAACGCCTTCTCCTTAATATCTCCCTACCATAATGATTTATAAAACACCACTGAGAGATGAAGCTCAGCAAACACCAAAAAGCTATTATAAGGGAATTGTAATGCTTAGATGTAACTCAGGACTGCAAAGCTCTGAAACAATAGTAGCATTTGTTTTGGGACATTTACCTGGAACTGTTAGGAGAACTTTTAATAAATGTACTAAATAAGATGCATAACATAGCTTCTCCTCAGCAGAACGCTGGCTAGCTGCCAGATCTAGTCTCAGGCTTGACTCAACGTCAGGGCTACCCGCTGGCCCAGTACAAATAGACTCATTAAAAAATGGTTGCTGCTGTGTGTTCAGACTCTATTTCTACCTCTAATGGCTCAGTTAATGTCTCCCCTTCTTGAACAAATAGATGAGCAGCCTCCAGAAAGGACAATATTCTCCGGTACGCACATTCTACACATATGAATGCAGGCAACCTGCTGGGACATGAAAGCAAGCAGAAGAGGAATGGCTGCCCCCATGCAGGAAAAGGAAGACTCTGAAGCTAGTTGTACCACATAATATGGATGCTGAGTGATTGTGATACTTATTAATTGTGCTATCCATTGTGCTAGACATCAGAAACAGATCTATAGGCAAAACCCGACATCCGAGCAAGCAGCCCAGAAAAAACTGGGAGAAGGAAAAGTTGCTGAAGGAGGCACTTACCCAGCAACAACACTCATGTGCCTCTATTTTCAAGTCCCATTAAGCCTAGTTTCTTCACTGGATTCAAGTGAGTTTGTGACTATTGCTGCTTCTCAGCAGTAAATTGTTTTCAGATTTGGTTTACAAAATTTCCTTTCAGATTTGTTTTCTGGTTGTTAGTAAAAACATTGGCATAGGTAAAGCAGGCTTTTTAACTCATGTATATTAGGAGAGCAAGGACATCCCACTTCATACTCTACCTGGAGCTCTGGCAATGTCTAGTAACGCTATTGTGTTTCCTTGACTTGAAGCTTTTGTTTTGTTCCAAAGACTGACAAAAGGCTGATCTTTGCACAACATCAGAGGACATTAGCAACATGTATTATCAGCAGTGGCATACAACACACAGTAAAAATGGGTGTAAATGCAAAGGCTTAAAAATCTCAAAACAACTCTCTCTCCTCACCAAAACTAGAAACTCGCAACAGCCCGGAATGATGTTTCTGTTAACAATACGAGCATTGGAAACTCCTGAAATGGCCTTAAAACAAGTAAATTTAAAACTCAGGCTGAGAGAAATTAAAAGAAGTCTCACAACTTAAACACTGTCAAGACTGAAGCTCTACTATCAGTCACTGTTTAATTTTTTGTGGGAATCATGTTCAGGTACCGGATAAATGAAGGCAGTGCACACCCACATAGCAAAATAATGTTCCCACATTTAATTCAGTGGCTGTATTTCACAAGAGGAGCTCAGGTCTCTAACTGTGAAGCTGGAAAACATCACCATCAACATCCCACCCACCTCTGGCCCAGAAAATCGTGTCTTCTCTCCTCCACAGTGTCTTCACAGTCAGCAGCACCTGCTGTGCCTTCCCACATTTCTGCATCCTGGAGTAGCCCATACCCCCACACTCCCTCCACTAGATTGGTTCAAAGAAAAGGAAGGCGCATGAAATAAGAATTGTATTTTTTGAGGAGCACAGCAGGCACTTCTCTCAGGTAAGAATTCTGAAGCAGAAACTCAGATAACCAGTCCTCACCTTTTAGGCACACCCTTATATTTAGTGTTTCTTACTTACCTGCTCTAGACTATGCTCTGAGGTGCCTGTCTTTGAGACCCTGTAAAGAATCCAGACACCCAAACCAGGCATCTGTCAGAACCCACAATACCTGTAGGTTCTAAGTGTTATTTATGCAGCAACACCTAGAATCAGCAGGAGAACAAACATACTTCATGCTTAAGCTCTCTTGCTCTGCTCAAACATGCAATGATACTCCACAGTATGCTGAATTTCAAAGCTGGAGTTTTTGAATCTATCTTACAAAATTTGCACATAACTTTGAAAAGTGCTACAGTTTAAGTCTGGTATACATGAATCAGCACCCCATTAACTCTGCTCTGAGAGCATCACAGCCCTACTCAGCTAAGTTAACACAAGACTCAAAGAGCCCGTAGATTTATAGGTTGTTTCATCTGCAATTGTACACCTCCCAAGCATACACTGTTTGTTTACAATCAAATTTGAGGTCTCTTGGTAGCCTATTAGTAATCATGTTTCATTCCTTTTCCTAGGTCTCCATTTCCTCTCTCATAGAAGTTAACCTTTGCTGAAAACATACTCGTTAATACTACTTTTGTTTCTTCTTAGCACAAAAAAGACCCTATTTTGGTTTTCAAAAGAAGGTGAAATGACATACCTGCTAATCATAGAATCATAGAATAGTTAGGGTTGGAAAGGACCTTAAGATCATCTAGTTCCAACACCCCTGCCATGGGCAGGGATACCTCCCACTAAACCATGCCACCCAAGGCTCTGTCCAGCCTGGCCTTGAACACCACCAGCGATGGAGCATTCACAACTTCCCTGGGCTACCCATTGCAGTGCCTCACCACCCTTACAGTAAAGAATTTCTTCCTTATATACAATCTAAACTTCTCCTGTTTAAGTTTTAACCTATTACCTCTTGTCCTATCACCACAGTCCCTCATGATGAGTCCCTCCCCAGCATCCCTATAGGCCCCCTTCAGATATTGGAAGGCTGATATGAGATCTCCACACAGCCTTCTCTTCTCCAGGCTGAACAGCCCCAACTTTCTCAGCCTATCTTCATACGGGAAGTACTCCAGTCCCCTGATCATTCCGTGGCCCTCTGGACTTGTTCCAACAGTTCCATGTCCTTTTTATGTTGAAGACACCAGAACTGCACACAATACTCCAAGTGAGGTCTCACAATCATTAGTACCTTTCAATTACACCTGACCTTCTCCTTTTAAAGGGCCTCCTTTCAACCCCGTCTAGTCTAGTAGAAAAAAAACAACCACAAACAAAACAGACACCACATGTTATTAAGGTAATTATAGGCAATGGTTATGCAGAGGATGTTAAGACAGTTATGTAGTTTTTCTAGGTGTGCTTTTGATTTAAAACATGCAATGGTAGAAAGTACAGTTGTGAAGACTTATAAATGTCTGGTTTATGTACTTTGAGCTATCTCATCTAGGGGAAGGTGTTCCTGCCTGTGCCAGGGGGCTTGGAACTAGATGATCTGTCAGGTCCCTTCCAACTCTAACCATTCTGTGATTCTATGATTTTATGATACATGTGGGATGACAGACTGGTGGATAAGTAGCAGGGAAAAAATGTTCTGCAACTTGTTCACTGTATATTAAAACAGCTTTGTCAGTTCAACACAGCTAAACAAGAAAAACTCCAAAAATAAAAAACTCTGGAGCTGCAGTAGTGATTTATTAGAAATGGCTGGCTATCTCAGTGAATCAAAGACATCTAGATGAAGTATTGCTTAGGGATGCTGTCTCTCAATGTACACTGTTATGAAATCCTCAGTCCTATAGAACAGGCCTGCTTGGACCCCAGTCTTTGTATAATTGTCCAAACTAATTTAAACTTCTTTACATATGCCAAAATATTCAAAACTTTTATCAATTCTGTGAGGGTATTTGTCTCCTGTATAGCTCAAATAAGACTAAATTCTGTGCTGACTGGAGTTCTGCCATCGCAAAAGTTTGCCTGCATACTACCAGGTACCAGTTCTTTATTTTAAGAATATACGGTACATTTTTTTCCAGTTAAATGCCATAACAAAATCAGGGGAGTCATCCTTTGCAGCAAGATAGCAAAGCAGAGTTCCAAAAGTCTTAATGAATTTAAGAGGGCTTTGCGAGGACACGAAGACCTATTTATGTGAAATATTTTGCTGGACTGGAGGCTGGAGTTTTGAAAAAGCCTAAAAGGAAACAGTTTTCTTGAAAGGGTTATATGCATTTGTAAGGACTACGAAGGATGCTTTGTAGTTTGAGTATTACTGCTGCAGCTATCTTATCCCATCTGTCACTGAGAATTACAAGCCTTATTGACACAAATATACAGTCTTTCATAACTGTGATTTCAAAGCTGAGCATACAAAAGAAAGTCAAGCTTATCTGATGTGCGTCCAAATGTTCCCAACTCTCAATATTCTAAACTTGTTTCTTTACTCTCTCCTCCAAGGGATGTAATTTTTCAGTCATGTTGTAGAAGATTCGCTCTACTTGAAGTTGCATCAAATTATCCACAGTGATTCTGAGGGGAAAAAATTATACTTCTGCTGTGCCAGCATCTGGAAAGCAGCCTGGCTGGCAAGACTAAAGAGTAGTCTTTCTAATTACATGTTCAAGCATTTCAACTCTGCCTTTCCATATGGACTAATCATTCGATTAAGAGCAAACAGCAAAAATTCCCCATGATAGAGGTGTTGGAAAGATCACTCAATACCAGTGTTAGGATGTCCAGGGTAAAAACTGTATAGATTTGAAAGCCTGTAATGTTGCAAAGCTTTCAGATTCAGAGAGGCCTATTCTGAACAAGAAGAGACAGATATATTGCAAAGCTGAGCAAATTATTTAATAAGCTATATGTGCTTGCACTGATTAGCTGAATGGACTAAGCAGTTCCAGTCAACATAATGTTATGTACTCAAGTATTCACAGAAATAATTCATATCCACAAAACCTATTAAGTCTTTTTCATTACACCTGGGACAAGTCCAAAGAGGAGTGAGCAACAGCAAGGCACTTTATTTTGCCAACTACTATAGCATAGTCATAGGAAATCCAGAGTCGTATAACATAAACATCCCTCAAGTGTACCCGGGTCTCTGATTAGTAGGAAATGAATGACAGCAGTGGAGCTACTCAGTCTAATTATCAGTTTTGCTGCATTTCTAATAAGCTCTTAAAATCTAATTTTGGAAGCAGGCATTTTGTCTCCTGCAGGGCATGGCTGATAGAAATGAGCAAGATTTTAGTTTGCCAAGCTTGGTCATTTCTCTGGCAGTTAAGTTCTCTGTGAATTGATAGGTGAGGGGCAGAGCAGGATATGTGTCAATTCTAATCCACTTTTCTGCTATTATTACATACTTTTCTATGGACGCAAACCATTTCCACATTCAGACATGGTCCTGCCAATTCCAAGCTCCCCTGCTAAGGTCAGGGTATTAATGAGAATGACTCCATGATTTCATACGTGCCTGTCTTTTAGGAGATAGTCTGGCCATCAATTAATTTCAGACAGCCACTGTGCAGTAATGGTTTTCAGCCAACGATTGTGTTGTGAGGATCAGAGCTTGCGACTTAGATACCAATCAATGTTTCATTAAGCTACAGGAACCATTCAGGCATTATTTTAAGTACACATTCATAATTACACTTGCTGTAGCAACAGGAATTACACTTTTGGCTGCTCTCAGCTCTAACTCCTCTACCTTCAGGGTCTACTTTCTTTATCACTATGCTAGCAAGAAAAAGCATCAAGCCATCTCCTCTGGACAGCTAGAGGTCTTGGGAAGATGTGTGTGAGTATACAGACCAGTTAATGACTCCTGATATGGTCTAATTTCTGAAGTGTATATGCAAAAGTCATTCACTATTAAAATTCATAATTTATGACAAGGAAATCTGCGATTCTATAACCAAAAGTGAGATCAGGTGATTGGCTCAGTGCATATATATCTTCTTTGTCTTATAAGATCATAGGAGATCAGTGAAAGGGCTGTCAGATTAAAGCTCTGTGTTTGTTATTCAAACCCAAATTCAAGAAAGGCATGGGAAGGAAGGTGAGGGAGTAAAGAACTCTTAAAAATATCCCCTTTCTTTTTCCATGTTTTGTAAAGCTGTCCAGCCTACAAGGCAGGGTTCTGAGATGGCAGTCCTGAAGTTAAGGAGAACAGGAGAAGAGGATGAAGAGCCTACATGTCAGTGAAGGCCATTTATCAGTCTAAGTTGGCAACTTGTAGGAAGCCCTGAATTGTTAAATTTTAATGAAGAAAGAATAATAAAAAACCCTGTATGCAATAGGTCTTGTTTACATTGCTAAAGGCCCTTCTTAAAACGAACGACTTTAGAGTAATAAGAAAATAAACCTGACAAGAAGAGGTATGACCAGTGCATCAGATCCACTGAGGAATATTTTCATTGGCAACTGCTAATATTGCCTTATTTCAGGGAATAACATTACTCATGGCTTCGCTGTGTGCAAGACACAAGCCATGCCAGGCTGTCCTTGATGTCTTACTGCAAGTTTTGGATGAAGGACATTGCCAAACTGCAGAGCCCTGATGAGAAATGAACTGATGTTTAAGTTAGACTAAATACATTTTCCCTGCTGAGGAGAGTAATTACCTTTTACGTGAAAGTAGAAGTGAGTAGGAAGAGGAATTGCAACCAAGAAAAAAAAATACTTTCTCTTCCAAAAAAATAAAACATTTTCTCTTCTAAAAATGTTCACTTTGGTAATTGCAAGTTACCTTTTTGGGGTACTTTGCTACAATTATAATTGAAATTTACAAGTGGAATAAGCATTTAAAAAGTAAAACAGAAACCTTTCCATCTGAAAATACTGAATGAGGTATTTAAAGATTTTTGGAAAAAAAAAAAAAACAGAGCAGACAATTTCCTCCTTTTCAGTCTCAACAAACTGCTGTTTTAAGAAAGTCTCCAGTCTTACAGGTACAGGGCAAAAGCGTAGGTAGAGAGCAGAAAACTTCAAACCACCTCAAGAAAACATTTTCAAAATCCATCTTGATATGTGCCTTCCTACACAGGAGGCAGAGAGCATATATAGGAGTCTCTTTGCTTCCTTTAGCCCATGGTCATTTTGAGGTCAATGTTAGATGCTGCATGTTGCTTTGGGGTCAGTCTGTACCTTCTGGGGCTCAAGAGCTAAGTACCTTTTATTACACTCTTGCTATATTTTTCTAGCCATGAGAAGCAGCTTGGTTACATCCTCTTTGCTCCTCCCTGATTCATCTGATTCTCACTCTCCTGGTGAGATTACTCTGATGTATCCAGTTCACAGACAGTAGCTAAAGGGAAGCTGTAGTAAAGACTCTTGGTAAGGAGGACCTGTTTGACTACTGAAAATTTGGTTTTCATTTCATATGTTTGTTTGTTTGTTTTTCCCCTAGCTACTACATCTAGAAGAAGAGGTGTGTCAGTTCCTAAGCCATGTTGCACTGGTAACTTTTAAAACAGCCTTGTTGTCTAATTATGCTGTCTCTAAAGAAGTCCAGACTTTTAGATGATTCCTTGAACCAAAATTCCAAACCATTCAGGTTGCACATTTGGCTAATTTCATCCCTTCACAGCAGTGAAAGCTCACTGGTATTATTTCATTTAGTCTTCTAAAGTTGTAGAAGCTAAAGCACTGTGATGCTTTGATGATACTGAAAGCTTTGAAGTTGTTTCCCATTACTGCTGTATTCATTCCACTATCACAGCCCAACTAGCTGTTGTTGTTCATTTCACTTTGAAATACAGCAATCACTGAAAAGCACAATCACCAGCTGATGACTTCTCTTAACAGGAAATGAAAGAAACATGGAACCAGGGCAGAATGGAAAGTGATAATTTTCTCATTTTTCAGACTGTTCTAGACTTGCAGCATATGTTGTGTGGCTACACAGGAAAGCTTTCTGCCTCTCTCCTCCTCTTTTTTAATCATACATATTTTTCCAGAAATTGGAAGTATTATTAATGAAACATTTAAAAATCTAAGCTAAGATGGGAAATAACAGTTGTGAGTAGCACTAGAAAAAACCAAAGTGGTTGAATAACTTGGGAACAAAAAATTAAAGTGTGATGAATTATGAGGATGAAGCTCCTATATTTACCCTGTACCTTTTTTTTGTTTTTTTCCCTATAAGATATTGGCTAGTAGTTCAGGTATTTATCTTTGCTTTTCTCAATACCTGTGTTTGATTATTCTTCTGACAGATCCAAAAAAGGGAGAGTGGTATTAAAGTCATACCAGTTATTCCTTTCTTAGAAGTCTGGTTCCCACTTGGAATCCAGAACTTCATTTTAAGTACCTGCCACTCTCTAAACGTTTCATTTGGGACCCTGGGTGCTTGGTGTGGTCAAACACATGACAAACAGGGTAGGCATTCAAAAATCAGCTTTTCTCCCATTTGACATTAAAACATGATTCCTGTTCTGTTTTCATTAAGCATGACTGAGAATACCCATCAAAGCCAAATACTAAAGTGATGCCACCATCCTGAAGCTTGAACAGACTTAGTTTCAATTTGTTCATTTCACTTATGACCAATGCACTTTGAGAGGAATATCAGATGCCTCAGCAATTGAGAAGCAGAATACTTTGGGAGTTTAGAGACTTCTGAAATTAAATGGCAGTTGAATGGGGTTTTCAAGATAGGAAGCCTGAGCTTCAGTGTAAGTTCTCATATTTCATTTTGATGCCTAAATCCTATTCTGGACATGGATACCTGAAAATATAAATTTCTATTCACTAAATATTGGATGGCAAACAGATGCTATGACAGCACTAAATTTAGTAAACTGGGGAAGGGATAGAAGAAGCCATGATATCTTTGTTTAAAACTACTTCTGCCTGTACAGCCAAATTGATTAATGTATTTCTCAGGTGAGCTGGAAGCAATGCATGCACCTAAAATGCAACTTAATCAGCACAGTGCCACAGTTCTCTATGCCATATTGATTAATTATTCTACATAACTAATGCAGATTTAATCACTCTATCTGATGGATTTTGGTAGGGATGGCAATACTGAAAAGCCACATTTTACAAAATTTATAAATGTTCTACAATCGCTTAAACTGCTAAAGATTGCAAAGGATACTTTTTCTGACAGATGTTAGGAAAGTCTTCACCAATGATTAGTAACTTTGTGTGTGTCCTCACTGATTTTTTTCAATGCAGTATTTTTAGTGGGTTTGGTCAGTTGTTAGGAATACAACTGATAAGTTAAAATACACTGTGAGCTGTCTCCTAAGAGAAAAAGAGATCTTTGCCTAAATCTGGCAAATTGTTGATCCTGATTCATAAAATTGATTTTATTCCACTCTATTCAGGGAAAATAAAAAGTTTTCAACAAAATCCACTTGAAAAGCCTAAGGTTTCCTTGTGCCTTTTATGAGCAGCCAGGCTTCTTAACAGGGTCTTATCTTTGAAACCTCATACATTGGTCCATAAAATGAGCTGTCACTTGAGAGTGAATTTGAGTTTCACTTTGTCGTGGTTTAGGTCGTAAATCACGCAGCCCGTTCACTCAGTCCCCACTCTTTCTTCCTCCGCACCCTGAGGGGGGGGGGGGGAAATGGGGAGAAGAATTAAAAGAATGTAACTCCCACAGGTTGAGATAAGAACAGTTTCGTAACCAATGTATAACACAAATCACTACTGCTACCACCAATAATAATAATGACAAGGCAAATACAAGGGAAAAGGACACAACTGCTCACCAAACGACGACAGAGCCGTGAACTGAACTCTTCTGGGTTACTGCCCCCAGTTTTTACATCCTGGACATGACATGCTGTGGCATGGAATACCTCTTTGGTCAGTTTGGGTCAGGTGTCCTGTTTCTCCTTCCTCCCAGCTTCCCCTCTTCCCTGGCAGAGCATGAGACTCAGAAAGTCCTTGGACAAACCAAAACATTACCAAGCAGTAACTGAAAGCACTGGTGTTAGCACTGTTCCCAGGCCAAAAGTCAAAAACACAGCGCTGAACCAGCTACCAAGAAGGAGAAAAAAAATGATTGCTACTGCTGAATCCATGACACACTTGCCAGGCAATTCATGGGTTTTCAGACAGTAGTTCAAAATTAATGTTTTTCTATTTTACTAGGAACTCCCAACCAGGCCAGTCAGCAGTCTATAGGCTCTTTTTTATGGAATTAAATAAAGGGATATGATTAAAAGGAGGTAATGCAAGTATCAAGATCTTTGTTTAATTAAGATTTGTGCCAATGATTTTCTGATTTACACAAGAAAAAAAAAAATCATGGACAGTTCACTAAGCAAAATAATGGGAGGAATCAGAATTCCAAGTACCATTCCAAGTATCTCCACTAGTAAAAAGTGCTACACACTGAAAGGAGTACAGCAAAATCCTTTTCTAAATCTGCATGGTAGCTCTCAGTTCTTTTACCTTGCTTTCATTCCAGTCTTATTCCCTACTCCATACTGATTTCTTTGATAGAGGAGCAGGAGTAATAGGCTAACAGTCAATAATTTGTAATTTTTACATTTTGCTCCATTTTTTCTCTTATATGCAACAACTCTATGACGAGCTAGTTGGTATCAAGCAGCACAGTAGTAATTTCTTGCATCACAATGTAGCTTTGTTCCTCCTGTTTCAGCAAATCAATTTCATATTACTTGAACTCAAATTCTGCTTCCTTTCTAACAAAAGTTTAGAAAACACACAGCTTTTTTGATCAAGTAAAAGCATTGATGGTGATGGACTTGCATTTAAATGTACACATTCTCTCCAGTTACACCTTTAGAAAATATTCTTAAGAAAACAAAAGGAATTTAGAATATCAGCTACATTCAAGAGCAATGAATCTTTGTTCAAACCTTTTTTCTGGTCTCTGAGTGGCTGAGAAAGCTTCTCATTATACTGTTGAGTAATGAGAGAGTCTTCAAAACAGTTCCTAAACTACATTCTTAAGGTGGCAAGCTGCAATGAATTTCACTGAATAGCTGAAAATGAGCCCCTAATGATTTGGAAATATATTTTCCCATAGTATGTTCTGTCTTCATTTGCTGCCGCTGAATGCAGTTGCAATTGAATGCCGCAATTGTAGCAGCTGAATGAAAAACAGGAATGTAGGAAAGGAAAGGATACATATGCAGAAGTTTTGTATTACAGAGCAAGAGTTAATAGCTTCTTTCTCTGCTGTCTCAGTGAAATGACATTGAAGATAAAGTATTTAGTCCTGGACTGCTTACTAATATGAAATAACTGAAAGAACAAGGAGGACTTAGGAAAAGATGAAAACTAAACATATGGAGAGACTGATTTAAATACAATAATATGATGAATGGACCAATATCAGTTTTGGAATTCTTGGAACTACTTAATTATGTATTAGTCACAGGCAAAAATGCTCCAAGAATATGCTGACAAGCCTCCTTTTTTCCCCATTTCTGACTTGACAAGCAGACCATGATTTTGTTGAATTAATTTGCTATTCAAACTTATTTGCCAGATAAATTTGGTGGCACATCCATGAGTACTTATCTGTAACAATTTGATTTTTGAAATTCCAGCTGTGCTGTTCTGATTTGGTAGGCTACAGCAAACACATGGCATGTGTTTGTCACCAGGAGGATGCCTGTAACATCCCTGCTGGCAAGCTTGCCTATCAGAATATTTTTGAAAGGCAGGCACAAAAGGGGCAATAACAGTGTCAGAACATTGTATTCAAACATGCAGGGCATATTTTCAGGGGGTGGTTCTTTGTCAGGACCACATCTTCAAGAAAATAACATCTTTTAGGTCAGGGGAGTGCCAGCTAGCCAGCACACTAAGAAAAGAAGGATCTGAATGTTAACCTGCTAACAATAGAAAGGCCCATATGGCCATGATGTGTAACAGGTACTGGTCATAGAGTTGTCAGCCACGTAGTAACTGAAGCTGATGAGAGACAGTAAATGAAAATCAATAACAAACACTAAATGTATCAGGATAAGGACTCATTTGCAGGATAGAAAAAAAAAGTGAAGTTAAGCAAAGGAAAACTAAATGAGATAGCAGGAAGAGTGTACAAGTCTGCTATGTACTGGTTGATGGAATTAGCATTTTGAGGAAAAAAGATGTAAGTGCCATCACTTCAGAAACTAAGAGCAAACATACATACTGCAAAGAAATACCTCTATTTTCATCACTGTGAGAGAGATGGGCAAAAGAAAATTAAATACCTTTGTACCAGACTGGCATTCAAGTATAGAGAGGAATCAATAATTACAGGTCTTGTTTCCAGACTCCTGCATCCTCATTGCAGAGAGAGCAGAATCTGCATGCAGCAAGCGCATCTGAACGACTTGCAGCTCATTTCCATTTAGAATGTCTGCTTAAATACTGATTTGACCTCTGGCTGTCTTTCGTAGTGGTAATACATGTAAAACGCTCACCAAGATAATGTATGAAACACAAGTTGAAAGTAACATACTGTACGTTCTTAGGTTTTTTTGCCTGCTTGTTTTATTTTCTCCTTCAGGATGTCAAAGGAAGAGATGATAGAGGCAACAAATCAATAAGGCAAAGAAGAATCAGGATATTTGCATCAGGGAAAGGAAAGCTGTGTGCCTCTCATTTCATCATGTAAAAAATGTGCTTTATGATCACCCTCCTAGAACCTAGAATGCAATACTCTATTTGATGCTCAGTTACCATGCTGATAAGTTTCAAATACTTGGCTCGATAAATAGATTCTTAAGTAGCTCCACATTAAATTAAGTTACTCTGAAAAACTGAAGATTTGCTATGAGCAAATATGATGTGCTGTTTCTTTTATAATTTTTTATAATAAACCTTTGGGAAAGTTCTTTTGTTTTCTTTGATGTTGACTTCCTGTGTAATATTGGAAAGCAGAATATCACAGGAGGGAATGAGAAGTGATTATGGCCATATATAAGAAGTGAAATTCTGTGGACCATGTTCCTTATGAAAAGTAAGCAGTATCTTTTCCTTTTCTTTATTTTCAATTTTTACAATTCTCCTCACTTTAAATTACTCATTTTTTTTATGTGAGCCATAGATGATGTGCATATAAGATGTATTCATAAGTATCTTGCAGTATCATGGTAAATATATAACACTGTCTCTGTGTCCCATGGTGCTAAATACAGTATTGTATAACATAGAAAAAGGAGATTCTCACTTGTGATTATATTCCAAACATTCCAAATGCTGTGCAGATCTCTCATTCTTTACAATTTAAAATTCAGTTGGGCCATAAAGATTTTTTTGCCCACAGGAATCAACACCTTCATTTAAAAGTAGAACTAAATTACAGATTTTCCTATTTGAGTCATTAACCTTTGCCAGATCATTACCTTCTGAGATAATTAACAGTGATCTTGCAGAAAACCTAACTAATAAAGTAAGCTCTTGAAAAACAGTATGAAGAACTAATGTGGTCTGCCTCCCATCTAAGGGACTCATGTCTCTGGAGAAAGCAAGTTTATATGGACTTAAAATAAGGGCAGGTGAAGAAAAATATGACTATTTTAATCCAATAAATCCCCAGGCACTGCTGATCATAAAATCAGCTGTGATGTTAGAGTATACAATTTATGCTGATATCAAATAAACTCCAGGTTACATTACTTAGACTATAATTCAATTAAACAATAATAAAACTTTTCACCAATTACTCAGTAACTAACCTGTCCTGAACCTGATGAAACACTAATTTGCTTAGTTGAATAAGAAAGTTAAAGGTTAACACGGGAAGCCAAAGCCCCTGTCTTGTCTATTGAATTCAGTGCTCACTTCATCTGATTTTCTCTCTTACCAATCTCTAAAACATGTACAAAAATATTGAATTAGTTTAAGGGAGAATTGTGAAGATAAATACATATAGTCCACCAGGTATAGCACACATTAAGTTCTTTCACCTCCTGGCAGTTTTATGACCTTTATGAAGTTGTAGGAAAAATCACTGTAACGTTATTACTCTGTGTAATTCTTCTATAAATTATTTATAAGAATCTAGTAATATGTCACATTGATTCATGTTATAACCCTATACATAATTAAGAAAAAAAATAAATATATGTGCATCAAAATCAAACAAATTAAAATTAATAAACTACTGTCGCATAGGCTTAGGCAACTAATTTTTTACAATAGATTAGAAGACCTGGCTTCAGAACAGTGTCATAACAGCCTTTATCTCCTAATAAATTAACTCAAAGAGTAGGGACTATGGCATCAGGAAAGACCAACAGGCTATCTTTTTATGAAGGTATCTTGCGTTACTGCATCTGTCAGTTCATGAGGGGAAAGATAAGGGGAAATTAGGCCATTCATACAAGATAGTTCAATACTTCCCATTAATTCCTCATTCTGTTATTGGATCCTTTGGGGAGGAGTATGAAACTTCTCACACAGTCCATCTATTTGATAAATCAGTTTCCCCCCTGTATTTGGAGACAGTCACATTTTGACTACAAGGCTGACTGCAGCAAAGGGATTAGCTATAGCATCTATAGCATCTCTTCTCAATACAGAGTGTGTAGTGCAGTGCTCAGAACAGTATTAATGAGGCTAGGGAAGAAACAGTCATCCTCTACATGGGCTCATGCTTCAGTGAAGCCATGCCAATATAGAACAGCAACAGCCAGTGATATGCTACTCATTCATAGGAAACCAGGATTGTATTTTAACGTAAAGATAAATACTTAGGCCTCTGCCATTTCAGTTTTAAGCAGATCATCTCCAGTAGGTATTAACAAGTCCATCTCTTGCACAATCAGAAACAGCAAACCTCACTTATAAAACATGCATGGTACAAAATAATGCTCTGGTAATGACTCAAGCCTAAGAAACCTTGTTAGCGATCTTTTCTGTCACTGACTCTTCTGTCTTGAGTAAGACCCTGCCATACAGTTTTTCTCCATTTTGCGCATGGCTGCCTCAGTGAAGCCTTTTCTAGATTTAGGCTTCTTTCTTCCATTTATTCCATGTATTTATTATAGGGAAATATTTCTTTATGCTGGCTTTTTCGATTGATGGGCAGTTGGGCCGTTGCGCCTCTCCACAGATAAGTCAAAACAAACCCATGGAAATGAGTGCTTTACTACTGTAATCTCTATTGCTAACAGAAAGCAGTGGCCATGAAGTCACAGCTCTATTGATTCTGTTAAAAAAACATTTGTGTAATCAATAACTGCAGAACTTGCAAAACTGGGCTGAGTAGTTTTCTGTATTTTGGTATTTTCTATAATTGCAAATCAGAAAAGTACCAGAGTAGTTGAAGAGATTTTTGTATTTGGAGCTATTCACATGTAAAAAGGGTTAACTGGGGCTTACTAAACTGCTGACTAGCTAATTTTTTCTGATAAGCTACACGGGATCTTTATTCCCAGACTGAATAAATGTTTACATACTGCTGGCTCAAAAGACTTGCATTAACAAAATTAGTATTCATTTTCTTCTAAAGCTTTTACATGTAATACCACAGTAGATTCATGCCAGTCAGCTGAATCTTTAGGATATTCCCAGAAAGCTATGCAAGAGTTATGTAAGCCTGCAGAAAGGGAGCGCATTGCTCTTAAGCGTATGGTAGAAAAGGATGTACTTGGGAGAACAGTAGGGAGAGGGCACAAGGAGAAATAAAATACCAAGTGTTGGAAAGTTGCACTAATAGAAAACACCCTGACCTTAACAAATAAGCCTAGCAGTCAGATGGGGATGCACACATTTACAGAACTCTTAAAGTTAAAGCAGAACAACTAAAGCAAACTTAAAAATCCAGGAAATTCTTTCTGAAAAATAGCTGATGGTAACCTATGGAGGCAGCCTCAAAACACACTGAATTTGTAACTGTTATGAAAAATGTTGCATGTCTAGTCCCTTCCATGTAAGTGTCCCTCCCCTTTACCTACCATATTGTTTTATTTTACTCTCAATTTGACTCAACACTACATCAGCATGTAACACATAATTAAGAGTGCAGTCAAAGTCAATACTGAGATATATAAACTCATTAATGATAAAGAGAAGCTAATGGTATGAATATGAGATTAGGAAGGAAATTAATACATTCAATAGGATTTAAGAGATGATTATAGAAAAACAGGGCTGGAAGGAAGCTCCAAGGAACAGATATTCCATCTATAGTAATATGAAGAATCCTGTCATGGTCACTGTTTGGTCTCCAAAGAAAAGAAACTGGGTTTTCCACTCAAAATTTTGTAAGAATTTCTGAAGTAAACTTTTTTTTCAATATAGCGATATCATGAGGATCTTCAAAAATCTCTCCAGAAAGAAAAACTAAGATTTGCTGAGCTGAAAAAGATACAACTCCAGCCATTTGTTCACATTCTGATTAATGATTCATTTGGAACAGATCTGTCCTGTTTAGCTCTGGCTAATTCCCTCATTACTAAGTCATAATATTGAAGATGTTCACTTCTCCTTTTTATATTTTTTTCACACAGTGTAGAACAGCTCCAACACAATTATGTGATTCAGATACAGGGGCTTTTTTTATTTTTAGAGCTAAAATGCAGTGGGACGTTTGACAAGAATGAAAAAGAATACCACAAGACAAGCACTATGCAGTGGAAATTATTAGTTAGACTGCAGAAATGATTCAGATCCATCAACACCCCAACTTTGCATATGTTTAATTCAGTTCTCAAATTTTTGTAGTTTGGACCCAGATACTTGAATTCTGGTAAAGATCCAGAGAAAATTTAATTAGATATTGAATCTGACTTGGCAAAATGAAATAAGTCAAGTTTTTCAAGTCCCTGAAGATTCAAGAGAAAAAACTTGGGAGACTTATAAGGGATTTTATATTTAATGCTTGCTAAATATCAGCATGTTAAATATCAGTTAACCACAGGATAGAACCATCCTCCCAGCTGCTGCTGGCATGAGAAAAGGTAAAATACACATATTAATTCACCAACATCAGTGTTCCAGAATTAATGGTCAACATAAAAACAATGTTGTACAAAATAGACAAATCAGTGCCTCCACAGAATAACTCATTGTAAACATTACGAACAGGAGTGCACTTGTGTGGAGAAGTGCACTGCTGTCTTCAACAGGTCAGGTTGGTCATGTGTATGACCTAAAGATAACTTCTACCAGCCAAAACCATCCTCCTATCAAATAAATTACTTCTTTGAAGAAACTTGTTAGGTACATACAATTATATTATAAACCGCATAAATATTTTCTACCCTGGAAGATATATATGGAAAGCCAATTCTGAAACTATAAACTATTCTGTAAGAAGGTCATAACTTGAATTCCTCTTTCAAATTCCCTTTTCTCCTCTTCAAATAAAGCTCTTCCTTTCCAAAATGCTCAGAAACAAATTTCTGTACACCCACACATCCCAAATAGAGTCAGACTGTGTCAAAGCAACAAATGCAACATCTTCCAATGCGTATCTCACAGCCACAATCAAGTATGTTCAACTCACACCCATCTCAAAGATCTACCAGAATGTAACCTACTTCAGTGCATTACATGCCACCACAGAAGCTCTGTGGATGAAATCAAACAGCTGTTTATACAGCAGAGTAAATTCTCAGGGTAATCAGTAAGTTAGAAATGCCCATTTGCAAGGAGGATAATACCCTTCATACACTAGTCATCTCATCTGACCTATCTCACAGAGGTGGAAGATGAGGCACAGACATAGCTGGTACACACAGCTGTGGTGTGCCATGGGCAGGGTCTGTGCTAAAGTCTCAGCTAAAAGTAGCTCCAAGGGGAAAGAAGGGGCAGGCCCTCACTTCTGGGTCTATTCAAAATAGCTCTTATCAACAAAGGAGCTGACCTTGGACTCAGCCAGCTGACCTTCCAGAAGTGGAATGCTCTCCAGGACCTGACAACAGTCTTACCAGAATCGGTATGAAGTGCTTTCTAAACCGTAAATGCCAGCTGGTTACCATTTCTGAGAGTTGGAGAAATGTCAAAGGATGGGGAACTGCGACTAAAGTCTCAGTATTCAGAAAGGGAAATCTTGGCCAGGAAGCCTCAGACATTCTCAGTGAAACATTGGAACACTGTGATGTAAAAATTTCTTAACAAAAATGTGGGTGTTTCGGGGAAGACAGAAAGAATTCATTAGATAAAACTTCTGCTTCCTGTAAGCTTTACTAGGTTGGTTGTTTAAAGGCAAATGAATTGATACCTTATATATGGATTATTGCACACCACTTGATTTAACATTGTAAGAAATTTTGATTTAATGTTTATTTTCTAAACCTCCTTTCTGAAGCAAACTTAACATTGTAAAGTCTTACATGTGAGCTTAAATAATCTTAAAGAAATGAATATAAGCAAAAAATCTAACCCTAAGAGACCTGGATTTGCCTTTGATACATTTAAGAGAAAGAAATGCAAAAATGCATTTAGTGGAGAAGACAGAAATACATGAAGCACTTCAACTAACGCTCCTTGGTTAAAAATAAAAAAAAAAGGATTTTTTTTTTCCTTCCTTCTTTTTGAAAGATGATGCATTTTCTTTTTCCACTTTTATTTATTTCACAGTTTTTTAGATGGGCATATGATATAGTCACCTCACTGTCACTTTCTTATTTTAACACAAGCTACAGTCTGGCAGGTGCTCATCACAGGCATGCAACAGAGACATTCATTTTCAGAGAATTCCTCTGAGACATTCAGACTGCTGCCAGGTACAGTACAATATCGTAATGTATCCGCTGCATATCATAACACTCAGGGAGGCTAGAATTCTAGCTGATAAGAGCAGATGCAGTAAATATTTTGCAGTGAACATTTCCAGAGCAGGAGAAGGTTAGCACTGTTGAAAGAGAAAGAGGTAAATAAAAAGCCATGCTCATTCAATCAATAAATGAGGTCATGGTGAGGAGTTAAGCTGTGTCTCACCAGTGGTCTACCTAGTTCAATATCCTGCTTCAGGAAAGAGCACACACTTAGGACTTGAAAAGAATGAAAAGCTACTGACAGAACCCATCATTATGTGACAGAAGATTCTTATCTGACCTGTATAAACAGCATATTGCAGATGCATACTGATCTCAGAATGAGCGAAGGGCAAGGTTCAAAATATTTCAGAAGTTACTTGTCCCAAATGAATGACACTGTTCTACTATCTGTCTTCTTACCATTTTTCAAATACTTAGGAGCTCATTATGTGAGACATTACAACAAATGACTGTAGCTCCTACTGCAAAAAGTAATGAGTGTCAGCAACAAGAAAGTCTTAAAGGCTAGCTCCTCTTCCCTGCTTTTAGCCATATTCCTCTTGGCACATGAGTTATCATACTCTGAACTGCAATCTTGGTCTTGCCAACATGTCAAACTAGAGTGCTAATCATTAATAACTCATTCTGAGATAATATTGACAGCTTCTTTTCTTTATTATCAATGCTGTCTGTGCCCAGCAATCCATCTTCATCTTTCTACTACTCCTAAGCTTGCACTCTAAATGTGTTTGAGGCTGCAACAAGCAGAATGGAAATAACAGCTTGAGCTTCTTAAGCAGTATCACCAGCCAACTCAGGGAGCCCAGAAGAGAAGGAATAATATGACTGTAGAGCCCCACCAAGTTTTCAGCATAAGTCAGCTTCATGAACAACACACTGCCAGACGTCATTTCCTAGTAGTGGTCACCTCCACTGTTTCCAAAGAGCAATGTCACTCATGTAAGATGATCAACTAGTCTCATTCTGAGCAGCACTAAAGCCTCAATAAGTCTGATTATCAGATAACACTATCTGGAGCATTTCTGAGTCTCCTTGTTATAGTAATAATACTATTGCTTTGATCACAAGCTTCTTTCACTCGCCCAAGACTGAAGTGAACAAATACTATAAAAAGGCAGCTCCCAGTCTCCTGCTGTGACACTTGAAGATTTTTCATTTTTGAGTTTTCAAGGCATTTTCACTTCAGTACAGAATTGATAATGAGAAAAACACTTGTCCTTCCTAAATAAACTGCATTCGTGTGAACAAATGAAAAACTTCAGAGGTAAATTTAGCATGATTCATCAGACAAGTCAATTTTAAACAAAAAAGCTACCTAGCTAAATTATTTTAAAAACTCTAATGAAAATGGACTGAGAGTGTTCACTCAAGACTCTTTAAGAGAGGATCAGCTTGACTGTGATGAAAACGCTGAGATAAAATATATAAATAGACAGATATTTGATTGCTCTCTGCTAACATTTTTGGAAAAAGAAGGGAAAAAGAAAGATTTTCAGAAGAGCCATAGAAGATCTTTTAAGTGTAAAAGGCTTTTTAAATTACATGCATTTTTTATTTTTCAATAACATGATTTTGGGCAGAGGTGAAACAAGCCCAGAGGTCTACCATTTCCTTTGGAAAAACAGTCTTGTTTCTAAGTGATTTTGATCACTTGTAATTTTTAATTCAGGGGAAAGAAAATGATAAATTGTGCCTTCTTCATATGAGTTCATTCTGAATGCAAATATTCAAATGCAAATTCTGTCCAAAGCAGAAAGGCCTGGAACAGATGGCAGAAAGTCTTCTGAATGTCAGTTGAAAAGAGGCTGTCAGTAGCAGACAATGATACCTTCAGCAAATAATGAAGGAAAAACTCTACAACGAAGGAGGGGTTTAGATAGCTTGTTAGGAGCACTTGTCAGGAAAAGACAGGAGTGAGTGTTTCCTGGATTCCTGGCTGAAGAAGATACACTTTTAATGATCCAGAGAAGGGACTGGGAGTTCAAAAAGCTTGTCTGCTTTTACCAGCGTCATCACTGATCTAATAAAATACACAATCCCTGCAGAACTTGACTCTATTATGTATTTAGAAATCATAGGTTCAGCAAGCTCACCACTAGCATGAAAGAGACACACTTCAGCACGAGAAGAGGGGCTTCAGGCTGTTGATTAGAGGCTGCCGCTTCAAGGCAAGGGTTTGGCAGGCTGAAAAAGATGAGGAAGGTCAGTAATTCCTGCAAGTTCAGTGTATGCAATTACCTCACATGGATGACTTGCCAGGGCTGATAGCATGCTGGCAAATCCAACACAGAAATTTTTTTAGCTTGAATAGTGGAGGTTGCCATCTGTGGTCTTCAGTTCTCAATGAATGACCATGATTTCTGTTTAGTTAGTGTATTGTTCACAGTGCTCCCTCAGCACATTTGACCCTTGACTGTATCCATTAGTAGTCAGCAGAAAGAAAACCGATCACAGCAACCCTGCCTCCTGTGGTATCACAGGCTCAACCTCAATAGAAGCAAGACCTACCAGAGGAATATAATGCTTTGAAAACTGGATTTTGTGCCTACCCATCTGTAAAAAGACTGAATCGTGCAAAATCAATGTCTGTTTTATGTTACCTACACTATCTGGACCACAATAGGAGACATAATGAAGACAAGACACATAAGTAGAAACCAGGATGATGAAAGCAAACAGCCTACTAGGGTACAAAGCATGCCCAGAAGCTACTCCCCTCCAACCCTGATTCAGGAGTCTGCAGGAGACTGCAGCTACTTGTGAACAGCATGAGACCTGACAGGTCCACTTTGAAAATGGAGTAGAAGAAAGGTTCTTTTTCGTTTGGTCATTCACTGTCTGTCTAACTGTAAAACACTGCCCTCCAGGATCATGTTTTCAATACCACACACAAAGTCATCGATAGTTCCTGTTAGTTTTTATAGGTTAGGCAGAGGGAACATTTGATCTTATCTCAATTCTCCATTCCTTTTTGCCATTCACAGCATTAAAATTTAAAAGCCAGCTCAGTCTCTAGCAACTAAAAGCATAAAACCAAATCTAATTTATTATTTCAATCATACTGAAAACACTTAGGAATAAGGACTGAAAAATCTCTCATTAAGTACAATTCTAATTAAGATAGTGATTTACATATTAATGACCAGGTGGTAATCTTAAAGATTGGTATTTTTTTTTTTATTTATCATTGCTAGGTCTATTTTAAATAAGAAGAGATTTATTTATAAATTCTAGTAGCCTCTAATGTGCATACATTTAGTTATGTCTCCACTAAAGCTATCCTTTTATTCCAAGATATTTGCAGTCTCAGATAGAATGATTCTCTTCCTTCCAGCACACTTTTAACATCAAAACAAAAGGCTTTAGCAATAGTCTAAAATTTCAAACATGGATCTAGGCCGTTGAAATAATACTGGATGCACTTATAAAAAAGAGAATGTTGACTGTGTCTGTATGTAGTCTAGCCTAAATGGTGTGGTAAGGATGTGTTTATTGAACTTCAAATTTGCCAAAGCACACACTGACATAAGATCCAACACCAGATGTCAAATAGAACAACAAGCTCAACTGCAAAGATGGAAAAGGGATTTTTTTTCTCTTCTCATTTTAGTAAAACCCCCAAAGCTCTTTGACCTGGTTGAATGTTTAACTGAGAAACAGCAACTGAAGAAATTGCCAGTTTTTACTGGAGGACATCTGAGGAGATCAGTGAAAGTCAGTATGTCTTGGTTAACAAACGCAGATCAAATATCAACTGAATCATCTCCAAGTCACTATGAAGAATCTCTTTCATGTAAAGAAAAGTTGAATGTAGATTAATTGATCCAGTACCAGCACACGATAGACCTGATATTTATTAGACCTTATTAGATATTTATTAGACCAGAGAACTCCCCAAACCTGACATTTTGCATCTCTACTACCTTACAGGTAACTTGAACCTTGTCTGTGCTCATAGTGCTTAGAAACTCCTCCTACTCTTGTAGCAGCTGACACTTGGGACTTTCTAGGAAAGTGCTCAGTGCCATCCGGCCTGCTGGCCATCAGCCATGTAATACCTTTATGAGAGCATATGGATTAGATGGAAGCTGATCATCTAGGCAGAGTCCTGGAGTTTACGCGTATAACATCCAGGTTCACCTTTGAGGGGTATGCCCTGGGAGTTTGTTCTGGATTGCTCAAGAAGCAGCCCTTACAGCACACCCAGCAACAAATTCAGAAACAAATTATATGGATGGTTGGTGGATATGACTGTGTGCTTGGTCTTATGGCCAGAAAAGTGTAAAGGCAGTGACGCAGGCTGCAAAGAAGGCACACCAAATTCTCCCAGCAGTTTTGGACTTGCTGAAATTTCCTGGGCTGTGTCATGTAGATGGATGAAATGACCATAATGGTAGAAAATAGGCCTGGAAGGGACCCCAGAAAGGGATCTAATCCAAGGCTGAGCCAACTAATATTTCCAGTTCTGAAGATTTCACAGTCATTTTTCCAGTGCCTCACTTTCCATAACTCTTACAAATAGAAAGGCTCTCCTACTGCTCCTACGAAGACAAATTCTTTGTCCCTTCTCAGTTTAAATTTTGCTAGTCATCAGCTGACTGGTTTCTTAAAACTCTACAGAAGTAGAGTTTTAAAAAATTATTATTTTTTTTAATTTTCTCAAGAAGACTTCTTCTCCAATTAGATCCTTTTGGTCAAGTGACTGAATATGGCAGGAAAGGGTAAATCCACTCCACATCTAAGAACAAGTGACGAGTATCTTGAGAAGGGACAAGATGAATGACCAAAGGTCACCTATTACATTTTTTTGTGCCTCAGCTGTAATAAAGATTTCTGTGGAATCCTACTGATTACAGCTATGGCATAAAAGTCCTCCTTACAACTGTACACAGCTCTGCTGCATCAAGAATTCTAATGTCCTGTTGTCTGTCCCGCGTAGCCAATGCACCTCTGATTTGCAATTCATCTTGTAAAGGCTCTGAAATTCCTTATCTAGAAGAGGTTTTATGACCGTCTTTCCCATAGTCGATGATACTAAAATGTCTACCACTGAATTGCCCTTTAAAAATAAGACTTACACAAATGCTCATATTTTGCAATATATTGTGAGATACTGCATAGAAAAAAAAGGCTATAAGGTACAAGATGCCTGATAAGTTACTAATTTACAGGTTTTGGCATTTAAATGTTGTACATCAACGTATTTCACTACATCTATCTAAAACTCCATATCTTTGAACCTTACTCCAATTTCTTAAGTTGTTTTAATAAGACTAATTATTAGCAATATCTATAACACTAAGCCTACTAAAATCTACGAAGCAGTGAATGGCAAGCTTTGGTTTCTGTTCACCCTTTAGAAAAGGTAAATATCAAGCTTTTGAAAGATTGAAAGCAATTATTCATTTAAACTTGCAAATCAATAAAATATTTAGGAAAGAAAGACTATTTGCGCAGAGTAGGACAGTCATGTAAACAAATTTCTCTTACATTTTCTTTAACTGACACCTCTGTCAGGGTATTCAGATTAAGTATGTCAGAACAACCTGACGTTTCAGTGGTGAATCCTCTAAATAGCTTCTCAGTCCTGCATCTGTGCCTCAGAGGGTCTAGCTCAATCTAGAGCATTACCTTACACTGTCAGGGAAAGTCTGTTGCTTTCCTCTCACTAATAGTAGCAGCAACATGTACTGGACAAGTATCTCATGGAATATAATATTTAATGAAAACATAGTGTGACATACTTAGAACTGACCAGAAGCAGTGATAGCACACATTTCATTCGGATTACCCCTTTTACAACCTCTTCCTCAAGAAACTAGTATAACAGAGTAATTAACTATCTGGGACTGAGCGCAGTCCTAGTTCTCATTCAAGTTTTTGTTTAGTGGTTAAGATCACTCAAGACTTTTTCTTCTAGACCACCTGCTAGTCTTAGAAGAAAAGTGGACTCATAACCAGACTTAATGATGAGGACATGATTATATTACTAAGTTCTTCTAACTCCATTCAACTTTGCTACCATTCGATCAGTGCTTGGTGGTGAAACCACTGGGCACTGCTGAGGCTGAATACATCTAAGAAGGAAACATGGGAATATGTAAGTCCAGGTATCAACTCTTGGGCTGTTCCAAAGCATATATCCACCTGCAGAAGTTAATTAAATTCTCTGCATTAAGACTTCAATAAAAAAAATTAAGAAAAAACCCAACAATCTATGCCTATCATGAAAGTAAATCATCCCAACAAAAACTTAATCATTGCTGTGAATCTGCTGTTGAGTGAAAGGAAACACATTAATAATTTTTCATTTTGGAACAGAAACTGTACACAGAAAGCTGGAAAAATTACTACATGGAACCAGTTCCATGCCAAGCTTTTCCATTTATTTCCACTGCCATAATAGCCTTTCCTGTCAGGATGCCAAGTCTGTAGTAATCAGCAGAGTCAAGGGCTCTCCACACTTCAAAAGATTGGGCCCTAATTGCTGCAAATTTAGTTAATGCTAAGAAGGAAACACAGGCATAAGGATTTGGGCCTTTGCCCCAAAAAAACAGTACAAATAACATCCATATTCATTAGAGAGTTGACAGGAGAGTGCTGAGAACTGGGCTGTATAGCAGTCTGCTTGCAAATTTGATGAACTAAAAAAATTAATGAGCTTTGAGTTCAAAACGTTTCCTTTAATGTGCAGCAAGCATTTTCATGAAAAACAAGTAACTACACAAATTTGCTATTTAGCAATAATGGGTCATGTCAGAGCTGGATATCTCTTAATCTCCTGTTGAGATGACAGCATGCACCACACAACAGTCTTCTGCCAACATGAAATGAGTGTTAGCAGATTTACCCTTAATGAGCTCATCACACTGGAGTACCAGTTAAACGGAGTAGGTCACAGATTCTGTTTGTTTAGTGGCCCTGATGTGTCTCACTTATTAACTCAACATGCAAATGCAGTGCTGTAGACAGGAAGCAGCCCCAATCCACTGTGCCTAACCAACCTCTGCACTAACATTTATAAGCTTTCCCTCCGCCTGAACCAGGGTAAATCAGCACAACTCCAGGGTTTATAGTTGAACAAATTTGATCTGCGCCAGCTTTGGTTATAACCTTGCACACATGCCCTTTCTCCTCCCACTATCTTTTCTGACCTCTTTTGCTATTGAAAAAAATGTTAAGCAAATTCCGGACTAGGGGAACAGTTTCCAGCTCTACTGCACTAGCACTTTCAGATCATATTTCCATTCATGCATTTACCCTTCTCTTGCATGTTTGTATGTGGTATAAGCCTCAATAATGCAACATCTTTGGATTCAAAGATGATTAGAGCATGAGACAGAGATTAGGAATGAAAGCAGACAGCCCTGTGATGCACGAATAGCACAAAATCTGCTGAAAAAAACACACTGCTTTCTCTTCAATGTGCATGAGAATTCTGGGATCAGCCAGTGAGTGTTACTTTAGCACATAATAGCAGATTAGCAAATATTAATGTATAGAGAACACCACAATCCTTCATTTCCTCCCCTCTTCCCCCTCCAATGAACCCATGCCTACCTACATTTTGCTGTAATGCCTTTCTGCACTACAGAACATCCTTTATGTGAAAGTAGGGGACTTGGTAGAGGAAGATTTTCCAGCCCCAGAATCTCTGCTGCATTTTTATATTTTATGGTGTGTGGGAACTATGTTGATTGTTTACTCCACGACTCCATTTTTCTGTTGAAAAATGCTTGAGATTTCATATGAACTCTTAATCCTTTTTTCCTGTAAAGGCAGACACTATCCAGTGCCCTGTTAGGAAGGAATGACATATGTTAAGATAAAATAACTTTCTATAACCATATACATACCAGTATATTATGGGGTTTTGCAGCTGCATCATCTCCTGATATTCATCTAATATCAATCTCATTTTAAATATTCTGTCTTGGATTTTGTACAAGAAGCAGTGTGTGACAGTGCTGTATGAACATTTAACAGAAAACGTTTTTTTCACTGAAATAAATTTTGTGTCATTTTGCCCATTTGATATTTCAAGGCAATGCAACATTTGAAACTGCAAAAACTTCAGTAGATCATATTGATTACACAGTAGAATCTTCTTATCATGATATACTCAAACTGTGACTTTGATGGTGAAGATAACTAAAAGGCTCCTATTCCTCCCTTCTCTTCAGTTTTGTTCATAGAGCTTTTTGGGAAACAAGATTATTTGAAATAACACAGCTTAAAGATAAACCTTTCTCTCTTTTGATGAAGAGGAGCTGAATCCAGAACAGTGTTAATAACCATACTAATAGTTTTACTGGCACAGAGAAGGGACAACATAGCATTGCATGAGAGTATTAACACGCAACAGACAGCAGGAGCTCCTCAAGACATCTTCAGTGGTTGTAGTCAGCTGCACCAGCAATACCAACTACCAAGTTTTGCCTCTACTTTAAATAAGATTTCTGGATCCAAAGTGTCTGTAAGAAGTCTGCATGCACTTTAGACACAGCATAAGACTTCATTACCCACCTCCATAGTCTTCATCATGGCTATCCCTCCAAGTATTTTCTTCCTTTCCTGCCCCAGAGTTGATTGGCTTGGCTCTCAGAAGACATCTCCTTGGCAGCTATTTGTTCTTACCAAAAATCCTCTGCACTGCTGCTTCAGGCACCACAGTACATGCCCTGTCATTACCTCACCTTTTTCCAGATGTCTTAGCTCTTCTAAGTTTGTATTTCACTTAATTACAGAGACAGAATTAAAAGAAAATCATCCTTTGCTTTCTGCCCCCCTGTGCACCTAACAAAAATAAAAGCATCACTGCAGTATGGGCATGGAGGTTAGGTGTATGTTTAACAAACAACTCTGCCAAAACTTGAGGTGTTTCTTCTGTCCTTACACACAAATGAAAGAGAATTTGGCAAACAGAAGTAAAAACTGAGGATTGAATTCTGCTTCACTCACTCAGTCAGCACTTGGCTCTGCCAGCAGTTCCATTTATTTTGAGCTATTACTCAAGGGAACAAGAATACAGGACTCTGGATGCACAAAAAATGGCAGATCTGATTCACAACAGATGAAGTTCCATTGAGATCCATGAGAAATAAAGATCACTGAGAAACGGGTATTATCTTGACCTTAAGTGCATGTTTTAGCATCCCCAAATTGCCTGATACTACATAGTTTTTGATTTATTTATTTAAGGCAGCAACCCTTAGAAGCATTTTTGCAAAACATAAATCCTCCTTGGCTTCTGCATACTTGTTACCTAAATCAATATCCAAGTAATTAATCCTGCAATCAAAGTCTTAGGCCTTCATATTGTCTTCTATCTGTAAACACATCTCCTTTCTGTAATTGCTCTAAAGGTCTCAAGAGAGACGTCATCCAGCTCTTTTCGATGTCCTTAATTTCTACTCAAACTGTGTCAGAAGTTATGCTGTTTCTCTTACAGACTCAATAATCAGACCTCTCTAGATACACCATCCCTTCTGCTTTATTTTGTTTCTTGTTTTTGGCAGCTCCTATATTCTGTTAAGTCCCTTGACGTTTTCCAGGCCTGTCTGTGATGCTATATAAATACTATGTATCACTTGGAAACAAGTAACCCCTTAATTGTATAGTTTTGTATTTTATGCTTCAAGAATTTGTCTGGAATATATTTACCTTGTACTTTGAAATCTCTCAGGTTTATAAGATACAAACTTATACGCAAAGTACAAGAACCTAAACCCAGAAAAATTTCCTGTGTGAGAAAATATCAGGACTCTTGTCCGGGATCTAGAAGACCTGGGATTACTTCTTGACTTTCAAATTCTACATGTGATTGTCAGTTACAGCTACATCATTATGAAACAGAAGTCTCTAAAGTGGTAATGAAGTTCCACCTTCACCCACCCCCATCTTCAAATCAATGCCTTGGAGATGAATTGGAAAGACTCTGTATGCCCTATGATATTAATGTATTGGCAGGATATTTGAACACCCAGATGTTTGAACACATTTGTCCTTGTGCGCTTCAGAAAATATAGCCTAGATCGATACATAGGCTGCATTTGCAAGTTTGCAATCTGTACTTGTAGTCTGTTAGAACTTCTTTGACTGAGTGTAGATATAATGCTTTTGTCTTTTTATCTCTATTCCTGGCCTTCAACATCTCTGTTCTTAATCTTGACTATTGAGATTATACAACGCTCTGGGCATAAAATGCTTAATGAGATAACAGTTAGGGTATACGTGCAAGTAACACTACAACTACGCAAAATGTTCAAAGAAATGCCTTATATTCTTCACAAATTCAGTGACTAGTTTCAGTTTGAAAAAATCCAGGTGACTTTCACTTCTTAATATTTTCAGTACAAATTAACAGCCTTTTGTGTTAAGCAGCCTTGTTAAGAAGTTTCCTCACCTTCGTTTAAACAGAAGTATCAGGAAAGCTTTTGGGTTTCAAATTTCTTCAGCGCTGAAGCAATGCAATCCCAAAATGTTTCCAATTCACTTTAAAAGTAAAATGCCCCTGTAACACTTATGCCCCTATAACAACGTTCTTAACTGACATCAGTAGACTGCTTGGGGTCATTAGCAACCAGGCTACGGCATCTCTTAGCAGTTTTCTTTACAATTTTACGGTGTACTATTCAAATTCACTAAACATTTTTAGAGATGTGCTGATACCAAAAGGATCACTTACAGTCTAAACAGAGACTTGGTAACAAATTCAGACTGCTTAAGACAGGCCAAATGACACCAACATGACAGGAGAAGCTCAAACAATTAATAAACCTACACTACCAGTCTCTTGGTGGTACACATTAGTATTCAACAAAAGTAAAACCAGGGCTTCTTTATCCATTTCTTAATTCTGGTAAATGGGGAATAGGACTGAGAAATATATACTAAACAAGTGACTTGTTTAGTATAAGCATGCCACGGTGTCTCAAGGACTCTGGTGACTAGCACATTGTACCTGTGCCTTAGGGGACCTTCTCTCACTGCCCATCAGACAGTCCACCACAATATGCCCTAGTATCAAGGACACAGAGTTCAAGCAGGCAGCAGAACATGAGTTACAAGAATTCATTTCACTAATCGATTAAATTCATTTAAATTGATTAATTTAATTAATTGATTGTTTTAATTAATTTAAATGTCATTAATCACTTAACTTCTCCAATGACAGAATTACATTGGGAGCCAAAACAGCACAAAGCAGAGGCAATCTGGAGATTCAAATTAAATGTGAGGTGGTTAAAACTAAATTAAAGATGTTAACACAACACATTACTGTACTGCAAGGTCATGGCTACTCAGTCAGACCATGACTGCATCCACCTCAGCCATCTCCAACATTTTATAAGGGATAAGTATTCTGAGGAGGTGAGAACCTGGCTACTCCTGACTGTTATGCAAAAACATATTATGACTGAATTTAACCAATAAATTCAAAAAAAGAATTGCACATTCCAGCAGTGAGTACAGCTTTTCCCTGGAAGGGAAGAAGTGATACTTCCACAGGACAGTTTAGCCCACAGTGGTCCTTACTGTCCCTGCCTGACCTCCATGGGCCACCTCCACAACCCCGCCATGCCAGGATTGTGTCCTGCCAGGATCCAGCTCCCTTGATCTTGCCATGTGTCATACCGGAGGTGTGCAGGTAGTAAAGAGCCAGAGTGATATCTGCGCATAGTCAAATTAGAGGGCACTGGGAATACACTGAGACTTCTTGATCTAGTTTTATAGCACTTCAGGGTGTTTCTCCTTCGTAAAGTTTACATAATTTATATAGGATTTCCCATTCTTAGTCTTCCAGAGACACTTCATTGCTGACAGGTGGACTATTGGAATCCCAGCAAATACAGGCCAGGACTATAGATTTAAACTAAGTTTTTGGAGGATCAGGGTTTTTTACCTCTAATAGGATGCCATCCCACAAATATTTGCAGAGCCACTGCCTTCTTCTCACCAGCCATCTGAGTAACACAGTTTTATCTAGGTGATACAGTTGCTCTGCCACCCACTGAGGTTCACAGGCAATGGAGTGGAAGATCACAGAAAGCTCTATGCTGAATATGTTCAAATAGATCCAGTTTCCTTCAGATACTTCTGTTCCATAAGAGCTGCACATTCACATTGTCTGTTTCAGCTTACATCTGAGACGTGGTCTCTTAATCCCACCACCCTGTAAGTCAAGCTGATTGTTCAGCTCTTCAATAATGTCCTTCACATGTTCCACTTCAGTCTCCATTCTACGGAGTAAACTGCTGGAGCTGATTTTTAGGATACCAGTTTGCCCATTTAAACCGTATCCTGGGCTGCATCAAAAGGAGCGTGACCAGCAGGTCAACGGAGGTGATCCTGCCCCTCTACTCTGCTCTTGTGAGACTTCACTTGGAGTAGTGTGTGCGGTTCTGGTGTCCTCAACATAAAAAGGACATGGAACTGTCGGAACAAGTCCAAAGGAGGGCCACAGGGGTGATCAGGGGACTGGAGCAGCTCCCATATGAAGATAGGATGAGAAAGTTGGGGCTGTTCAGCCTGGAGAAGAGAAGGCTGCGTGGAGACCTCATAGCAGCCTTCCAGTATCTGAAGGGGGCCTATAGGGATGCTGGGGAGGGACTCTTCATTAGGGACTGTGGTGATAGGACAAGAGGTAATAGGCTAAAACTTAAACAGGGGAAGTTTAGATTGGATATGAGGAAGAAATTCTTTACTGTAAGGGTGGTGAGGCACTGGAATGGGTTACTCAGGGAAGCTGTGAATGCTCCATCCATGGCAGTGTTCAAGGCCAGGTTGGACAGAGCCTTGGGTGGCATGGCTTAGTGTGAGGTGTCCCTGCCCATGGCAGGGGGGTTGGAACTAGATGATCTTGATGTCCTTTCCAACCCTAACTATTTTATGATTCTATGATTCTAGGTATGGACCATATCACCCAAAGCAACTTGGTAATTCAGTTGATTTAAAGTCTGTCTCAGCACAGAGTTGCTCCATCTCTCTCCCCACAAAAGTAATTTTCCAATAAAATAGACAATTACAGCTGGATTTTTTTAAGTACATGAGACTCTTTTCTCCTACTCCCCACACACCTTTGTCTCTTAATTACTATTATTAAGTTAATCATGTCATCTTAATGCCTTGTGGGTACCATCAAAGCCCATTAATATGTCATCTCAGAAGTCAGGTGGCTTGACTTTGAACACACACAAAGAGCAGATCTCTTAGGATGGTGCCATCATTCTTCAGCATAGAATCATATTTTGAAGCTTTGGACATAAATACAGGGATTTTTTTTTTTTTCCCTAAAGCAGATAGCCACAAATATCATGCTAAGTACTAACACACAACTGTGTTTTCCACATATTTTTTCATTCAAATTGAATTCCACTCCTGCCTTGAGAGTCCAAAACAGTCCTGGAGCTACAATGCTCTGGAAAGAGGAGTTGCCGGTTCCTGTTTGGCCTGTAGCTTATGCCCTCACACTAAATGTAATCATCTACATGACCATTTCTGCACTTCAGTGGCAGAACCATATTACTATGCTACCTAATTTGTTAGTTCCACAGAAAATAATAGCTGAAGAATTTTTTATTCCTCTTTCTTTCCCCACCAACCCTTTTTCAGGTCAAAACTACACTACTTGGTTTAATTAGAGATTTGATGGGGGGTAGTCAGCTTGAAATATAGGCTTGGAATTTCTTTGAGTGTAAATAAACCTAGAAAATCTTTAGAGATGCACTTGACAGAAGTGGAAATGTATCTTAATTACTCCATAGTTAAAAGAAGGTTAAAATTTGGATGTGCAAACCAAGAAACAACTTCAGCACCTAGGTAAGGTCCAGACTTGGTTAGTCAACACTTCTGTTGGTCCTGATAGCACTGTCTTTTGTTTCTCAAAGGAAAACAAAATTGCAGTTGACAAAATACATAGGTAATGGAATCTTTAAGTCTCGCTTATTAAAAAAATGAAGTCAAAGGACAGAGATACTTAACTTTCAAGACATCAAACTCTCTGTTCAAACATAATTCAGAACAGTGCATGTTGACAGGGGCTAGTGAACCATGTGAAGGAAGTGAGGAACAGCCCTCTAAAATCTCCAGGACTGCAGAAAACTGGAAAATATCCAAACAGCTTTGTATGCTTCATCTACAAGGAATACATGATAATAAAAACCAATATTATACATCTTGTACTTGACAATGAGTGATCCTTGAGTCACTTCATGTGGTTTAGCAGCTTCAGTTAACTCAAAATAAGCAGGCTATTTATCCTAATACAGAAACACAAATTCCAGGCAAAAAGAAACAGGGGACACGAAACCAGCATAACAGTACAGAAGATTTTGCAACTAAGAGGAGGCCAAAGAACTGATCTTATTGTTTCTGTGATTCAACACTAAGGAAAGATCAACTCACAATAGCGATCACACACCAATACAATCCCAAATGAGGCACATCCAACTGCTGGCAAAGAAATGAGAATTTATCCAGCACAGACAGCCATCCAGCCCCATGATAAAGTGGTTTAGGGTACAGTAGTATTCTGAAAATGTAGATAGGAAAAAACTTTGAAACAGAGACCAACTAAGAAGCCAAGGAAGCACAGCACAATGAGCTGCACGCATTACTTCCAAAGACCAAGGCTTTCTTTTCCATCAGAAAAAAGAACATCCCTTTTATGACTGAGTGGCTCTTAAATTGTCCACCTTACCGGACAGTAGAAATACAAATCAATTAAAAAGGGTCACAGGATGTTTCCATGTAACATAAATAGTCTTATCAAATTCAGCCTTTGTTATAGAACTAGCATTTTTTCATGTGTTTAAAAATAAAGCTCTTGTTAAAAATCTCCACTGAAATTCTCTATGGCTTAAAGGGAATAATATCTGAGAGGCAAGTACAGGTGCATAATAATGAAAAAAATCTCAATTATTATATCTTAAAAATTTATATTAAAGAAATATTTTATCATAACTTGAGACAATACATCCAATCCAACATAATGTGGTCACTGTGTGCTTGCAGCCAGAAAGCCAGCCATATCCTGGGCTGTATCAAAATGAACATGGCCAGCAGGTTGAGGGAGGTGATTCTCCCCCTCTGCTCTGCCCTCATGAGACCCCACTGCATTCAGCTTTTGGGCCCCAACACAAGCAGGATGCGAAGTTGCTCGAGTGAGTCCGGAGGAGAGCCATGAAGATGATCAGAGGATTGGAGCACCTCTTATGGAGACAGGCTGAGAGAGTTTGGCTTATTTAGCCTGGAAAACAAAAGTCTCCAGGAGGACCTTACAGCAGCCTTCCAGTACCTAAAAAGGTTCTACAAGGAAGCTGGAGAGGGACTTTTTACAAGGGCATGTAGTGACAGGACAAAGAATGGCTTTAAGCTGGAAGAGGGGAGATTTAGATTAGATATTAAGAAGAAATTCTTCACTATGAGGATGGTAAGACATTGAAACAGATTTCCCAGAGAAGCTGTGGATGCCCCATCCCTTTCAGTGTTCAAGGCCATGTTGAATGAGGCTTTGCGCAACCTTATCTAGTGGAAGGTGTCCCTGTCCATGGCAGGGGGGTTGGAACTACATGAGCTTTAAGGTCCCTTCTAACCCAAACAATTCTGCGATTCCATGATAATGGATAAAATAACCTATAAGTTAACAGAATACCAGTAACATCTTTAAGGAACTAGGTGAAGAATCTACAAACATAGCTGAAAAATTGTGTGGCATGTTTCACCAGGATTGCTCATGAATATTTATGTCATATATGTAAAAGGCCACTGTCAAGCAGAAATCATGAGTCAGATCCCAAGAGCCCCTTCAAAATTCCAGACTGCTTTTCATGTTTGATACTGTTTACTTTGCACCCTTCAGTCATCTTGAAATACCACACCAGGCTACTCTTGCTCTGCCCAGAGTACAGATGGCCAGAATCAGCACCTAAAATTCAAATTGCATTTGGTAAATATAGGATGGATTAGGGGTGATTAGGGCCTCCTTTTGCTGCAGTAATTATAATTCTGACATTCTAGAAAAGCCTATTGCTTTTAAAGTCATTTTTATTTCTAAAGGGAAAATAATCTCCATTCAATGATTTACCAATTTCTCCATCACTTCCACCTTGACTTACTCTGGTTTTGGTATTGCACCAAAAAAAAAAAAAAATTAAATAAATTTGCATAATTCTGTAGATTTGGTAGAGTGTTCATTCAGAGTACTGAAGTATGGAAGTGTTACAAAAGAGAGCTCATGACTTATTGTCCCAGAGATACTTGGCAAAAAAATGATACTTGTGCAGTGATATACAGCTGCAGGGAATAGAGTTGAGTAGACTGAAAGTCTGCAGATAACCCCACTGACATCATTAAATAAACAAACCCTTTCCTCCTACCTGGGCAAAGATAATTCTGGAGCAGAGAAGAGTTAAAAGTTCAGAGACAGATCAACAGAGCAAAAGCAAGTCCTTACTGCTTTAGAAGGAGGAACTTAAAGGCATTTATGTGTGACTACAGGAAATCAGTGGCAGAACTTCTAATACCACGTCATTCAAACCCCTGCTTTTGACAAAATATAGCCAGCTGTTCAACTTTATCTGAAGAATAATGCAGTGGCAAGCAATAGGAATAGCCAGTCAGATTATCATATGCAACCTGTTTTGATCATAACAGCAAAAACATACCAGCCAGTCTCCATAAAGGGACTTTCTGACATTGCTTCAGAAGTTGATAGTTGCTGTGACCAAAGTGCAGAACCCAGCACTGAGCCTTGGTGAGCCTCATACAATGGGCCACAGCCCATCAATCCAGCCTGTCCAGATGCCTCTGCAGAGCCTTCTTATTCTCAAACAGATTAACACCCCCACCCAGCTTGGTGGTGTCTGGAAATTTACTGAGGGTGCACTCAGTCCCCTCATCCAGATCATTGATAAAGATTCTAACAGAGCTGGCCCCAGTGCTGAGCCCTGAGGAATGCCACTTGTGATTGATGACCAACTGGTTTTAACTTCATTCACCACCAGACTTTGGGCCCAGCCATCCAGCCAGTTCTTTACCAAGCCATGAGCAGACTTCTATCATTATCTTTAAGAAAAGAAGATTAACTCCTCTCTTCCCTTCTCCTTTCTCTACAATGATAAAGGTTAAGTACAGATAAGACAGTCAATTAAAATGGATCTGTCATGCATTTGTTATTCTGAGTGTCATGCTGTATCACTTCTCTGCAGTAAGCTGACACCCTAACACAGTAATTGAAATTCTTCACTGTAGACAGCTCATAACTAATATGGTGATTTTCATTACCTGTTCCTCCGACTATAGCAAAGATGAATGAGTATGAAGCTAGAAAAACCGGCAGCTGCTTGGGCCTGGAGAAAACAACTGCTTCATTCAGCTCCATCATGGCTGTGTGGCCATGTTTCATCAGGACTGCTCATGATTATTTATGTCACATATATAATGTAAAAGATCACTTTTTTGAGTCACTAGCATTACAAAATATAAGAAGGAATCAAGGCTGAAATACAATCAAAGTAACTGCTATTGTCTACCAGGCACCTGCTAGCTATAGTAGGTCTGAATAATCCCTCTTTAAAGCACACCACGTGTTTTACATTGCTCTGACAAGAGACACTTTGTAACATTCAGTTGCTCCATACGATCATCAGTAAACAAGTTCAAACGAAACCTAAATCTGCTTACATTATCCCATGCAATTTGGAAAGCCACAGAATAACCTTCAGGTGAAGCCCAAAACTTGAGAGGTAAAGCAGCTTCTCTACCACCATCCAAGCCTTGTGGCACAGAGGACACAAGTATAGCCTGGAATTCAGAAAAGAAATTACAGTGAATAAAAAGATGACAGAGCAAGGAAAGGGCAGGAACCTTTCAGTGGCTGTTACATCCCATGTAAGCATTTCCAATAAGTGTTTTTACTGGTTGTTCACAGTGTATTTGTGTTTCTCTGATAAAGCACAAAGAGAAGTAGAAATGAAAGTATTTAGGATCGTAGTTGTTCCAATGCAAGAGACTATGCAAAAGATGTAATGCCTCAGTCAGTTTGCAGCTCCTGGCTCTTCAGAATCACAGTGAAAGTGTCTCTACTGTTGCTTCCATTTGACAAAAAATGATCACTCATTTGGCTTTCCTAAAAATCTGCAATATACATTATGGTGGCTGAGCCCCAGTAGAATCAGGGAAGGACCAAAAGGTAAAAATCCCACAGTTATGTGTTTAGGATTCAGTGTTACTATAATTCTTCCTAACAGATTGCTTTTCTGAAGAAAAATTGAAAATTTGAAATTCAAATGCTGAAGTTCTACTTCATTCCTCATTGTAAGGGTGACGAGGCACTAGAACAGGCTGCCCAAAGAAATGGTAAACACTCCATCCCTGGCAGTGTTCAAGGCCAGGTGGGACAGAGCCTTGGGTGATGTGTTCTAATGTGAGGTGTCCCTGCCCATGGCAGGTGGGTTGGAACTAGGTGATCTTAAGGTTCTTTCCAACCCAAATCATTCTATGATTCTATGATTCTATAATTATATGATTCCATGATTCTATGACTTCTTTCTTCCTAATAATGACATAGAAGGAAAGCCGTACCCTATGAATCAGCTGCAGTGCTAAAAAAATATAGAACAACTGTTGGCATTTTTACATTTCATTGATGTATAATAACATGAAATGAAATGACAAATGTTTTCATGTAAAACTCCACAGGGGAGAGATAGCATATAGATATATCTAAGACTGTCTTCTAAATTACTGAACAGCCTCATTGATTCAAGGAACAGAGTTCTTTATGATCTGATTTTGATTCACAAACAGAAATGCAAAGAGATTGTTTTGATTTTTTGCCTCAACACCCTAACAGTAAAGAATTTCTTCCTTATATCCAATCTAAACTTCCCCTCTTTAAGTTTGGACCCATTACCCCTTGTCCTATCACTACAGTCCCTCATGAAGAGTCCCTCCCCAGCCTCAGCATCCTTATAGCCCCCCTTCAGATATTGGAAGGCTGCTATGAGGTTTCCACACAGCCTTCTCTTCTCCAGGCTGAACAGCCCCAACTTTCTCAGACTATCTTCATACGGGACGTGCTCCAGTCCCCCGATCATCCTCGTGGCCCCCCTCTGGACTTGTTCCAACAGTTCCATGTCCTTTTGATGTTGAGGACACCAGAACTGCACACACTACTCCAAGTGAAGTCTCACAAGAGCAGAGTAGAGGGGCAGGATCACCTCCTTTGACCTGCTGGCCACGCTCCTTTTGATGCAGGCCAGGATACAGTTGTCTCTCTGGGCTGCAAGCGCACACTGCTGGTTCATGTTCATTTTCTCATCAACCAACACCCCCAAGTCCTTCTCCACAGGTCTGCTCTGAATCTCTTCTCTGCCCAACCTGTAGCTGTGCCTGGCATTGCTCCAACCCAAGTGTAGTGTAGGACCTTACACTTGTCACTGTTAAACTTCATGAGGTTGGCATCAGCCCACCTCACAAGTGTGTCAAGGTCCCTTTGGATGGCATTCCTTCCCTCCAACATATCAACCGAATCACACATCTTGGTGTCATTGGCAAACTTGCTGAGGATGCACTCAATCCCCACTGTCCATGTCACCGACAAAGATGTTGAACAAGACTGGTCCCAACACCGACCCCTGAGGGACAGCACTCGTTACTGGTCTCCAGCTGGACACTGAGCCATTGAGCACTACTCTTTGGTGCAGCCATTCAGCCAGTTCTTTATCCACCGAGTGGTCCACCTATCAAATTGATGTGTCTCCAACTTAGAGACAAGGATGTCATGTGGGACAGTGCTTAACAGTTTGCACAAGTCTAGGTAGATGATATCACCTTCTCTACCCCTTTCCATCAGTTCCGTAGCCCCATCATAGAAGGTCACCAAATTGGTCAGGCAGGATTTCCCCTTAGTGAAGCTATGTTGGCTGTCACCAAGCACCTTATTGTTTTTCATGTGCCTTAGCATGCCTTCCAGAGGAATTTGCAGAATAATGATGTTTCCATGTTATCTATGGGGTTCATGGCTTGCAATTAGATTCAAATGTGAAAATCAATTAGTTTAAATTAAGAGAAACTGTGTAGGTTTGTCACGGGTTCAGCAACAGCAGTAATTTTTCTGCTTCTTGGTAGCTGGTGCAGCACTGTGTTTTTGACTTTCAGCCTGGGAACAGCGCTGATAACACCACTGTTTTCAGTTACTGCTTGGTAATGTTTTGGTCTGACCAAGGACTTTCTGAGCCTCATGCTCTGCCAGGGAGGAGGGGAAGCCGGGAGGAAGCAGAGACAGGACACCTGACACAAACTGACCAAAGAGGTTATTCCATACCCCAGGACGTAATGCCCAGGATGTAAAGACAGAGAGCAGAGACCCGTAAGGGTGGGGGTGCACTACGTGGTTGGGCTGGGTGAGCAATTGTATTCTTTCCTTGTATTTGCCTTGTCATTATTATTATTGATGGTAGCAGTAGTGATCTTGTGTTATACTTTAGTTACTAAACTGTTCTTATCTCAACCTGTGGGAGTTGTATTCTTTTCGATTCTCCTCCCCACCCACCCGGGAGAGGGGAAGAAAGAGGGGGGAGTGAGAGAGTGAAACTGCATGGCTGACTGGACTTAAACCACGACAAGGTTCCGACTGGCTTTTTGATAAGAGTTTAACCAGAAGGAGTTTTCTGCCACAACACATATCTGAGACAAAGCAACAGCTGACCAGTATCTTCTTCAGCTATTTCAAGCATGTAATGAGCTTGTAATATGTTTTTAAAGACCTTATATCCCATAAAAAGAAAGAATTTTTTCACTCTATATTATCTCCCTGGTTATTTCAATAAATGATGATATAACAAACTCATCTTTTATTTGCTACTAGAGGTGGCAGGTTGATTTATACCAGAAAAAGAATTGGCTTTGTAAACACTGTACTAAAGAAAAAATAGGCTTATCACACTACTACGTCATTTGCTTCATGATATAAATTTCATTTCAGTCCAGTTTTTAAACTATGCTATTATGCAAAACCTAACAGACAATTATTGGTCTGTATACCCAATTCAGCACACAGTTTCAATTTTAAAAATGTATTCCTCATTCAGAAAGTGCAAGCAAATACAGACATTAAAAACTAAATACTTGTTGTTTGAGCTATATGTATTAGCACCACTCAGCAATGACATATAGTTAAACAGCATTTATTACACAGTAATTACAAATCTGTAAATGTTTTCTTTTTCCGTTTTTGAGAGGATGCCTTGCTTCTGTTTAAAGCAGACATTAATACTTTGGACAACAGCAGGGATGCAACAAAAAAAGGGAACTAGAGCATGCCAGTCAAATTCTGAATTTCCTTTACTTGAAGACTCAGGTTGAAACTGTATCCTACCCTTATCTCTGTATAAATTGAACTACTATTTAATACAATCTGACAGCTAATAATCTTTTAATGAAATAAGACTCAAGACTAAACTGAAAGAATGGCTGAGACAAATTACATTTGCATATTTAATAGGATATTTCCTCCAATATAAAAGTAAGCCCTTATGGACAACAGGATCAAGCCAATTTTAAAAGGATCAGGACTGAGTCTTAAAAGTCTAAAATCAATAATTTGGAAGCCCAAAATAGTTCCATGATCACAACAGGAAGAGAAAGTTTGGTGCAGCCACGATTCAGAGGCTGGTAATATTCAGAAGCTAACCAGAGAGAAATAAACATGGATCATTATTTACATAGGTTAAACTAAATTCAAATATTTAAAATTCAGCAGAAAAACATTCATAGCCTTGAACCAAAAAAAAAGTTGGACTCCACAGAACATTGTCATTGGTACTTTTACACCCATGTGGACCATAATCTCTAGGTCCAGAGAAGTTAAGCTTATTCTTTAATTACTTACTTGGGTCTCTGAGGTAGAAAGAGTTAAATGAGAAGGTTCTTGCTTTCTTGTTAAGGACTGACACACCTTTTTTTCCCACAACAGCATTAAGTAAACAGCTTAATCATGCTGTCCATACAGAAGCCTGTAAAAAGGTAGATTTACATGTGGGTCCTGAATAATTAATGCTACAATTTTACCTTTTTTTCAATGAAATGGCCTATGCTTCATCTGAATATATTATTGCCATTATTCTTACCCATGTGTTATTTGCACTGTGACTTGGGTTTAATTCTAAATTCATGCATTTCCTAGGATTTTCTAACAATCTCACTCCCTAAGCTCAAGGGTTGTATTTCTGAGAGTTTGAAAAGTCTGTTAAAACCAAAATAATTGGTTATTTTTAATATTAGAGTATGCCTGGAGGTATAATCTGGTATAAGGTCCAAACCTCTAGGAACCATACAAAGAAAAAAAATTACAGCTTGCTAATATCCTCCAAGCCCTTCTAAGCGTTATAAAACAAAGCTTTACACTGCATCTTAGTACGCAACAATTAGCTGAACTTTCTTGATGTTTTGCCTGGAGATTTAAAAAAAAAAAAGGAAAAGGAAAAAAATACCCAGGGAGCAAGGAGGGGTTCACTGAGTAGAGTCATAGCAAAACTACATCCCTTTAAAAAACTTGACTTCAGCAAAAGAAGCCTAAAAGATAAATAGGAGCAAACAGAGCTGTTTCAATGTAAGAGATCCATTAAATGCTTGAATGGCTCTTGCTAATGAATAAAGCTCTCTGGGATGAAGCAGTGAGTCAGTAAAGCAGCTGCTATGCTGAGAAGCAGACGCTGGAATGCAATTGCCAGTTAGGTTGCCTTTTTCTGCCTGTTCAAGATAATCACTTCAGTGCCTATAATGCATCTTTGTGGGAGTTATTGCCACAAATCAAGAGTTTTAAACCCTTTAGCAACAGCTAAAATTGATCATTTTGGAGACAGGATTGAGAACACTGAGGAAATAGAAATACCAGAACAGAGGCAATTCAGTTCTGTTACAGTCTTTGTGAGAAACAAATGGGTTGACCTGGATTAACAAAGCTAGTAATATTGCACAGAGCTTCATCCTTCTTCAGTAGTTTCCATCTGAGCCTCTCAGCATTTGCTTGAGGGAGGAAAGCATTTATTTCCCTTTGGTGTTTGGAGAGCTAAAGAACAAGAAATGAAAGTAATTTGTCCAAAGCTGCACAAGTTTCAAAATGAGCTGAATACATAACCCCCAAAACTGAGTTCCTTTTCTCTAAGCTTACCAGCAGTTGCAGAAAGATAGCATTAGATACCAGACTTTTTTAATGCCACATGGACTGTTCAGTTAAGAAAAAGAAATAAATAAATAAAAGGTTTATTATTTTAAGACTAAAAATCAAAACTATTAGAGTATCCTCTAGTACATTTTAGGAGAAGAAGTGGAGAATAGGAACTCAGACTCTATCCCAGATCTTCACGTACAATTTGGGATAGATAATTTTACCTAGTATTTACATTTTTTTGTCCTTAAATAATGAATGTGACTATGTACCTTGGATGGATTTATCAGTATATGGGATGCTTTGGGGAATCCTACTGTAAGAATCAAGTATTAAAATACACTTCACTTTACTTAAACCTATTATCCATTTATTTTGTTACTCTAGAAGAGCTTATATGCATTGGTATAAATTATCTTTGACATGTGCACATCCCTACTGTGCCTGATCAGACCACTGTACTTATGTGGTTTGTTGATTCCTATCATTGTAGCAACAATTCAGCTAATCTGGATATTTTCTTAAACCATCATTTTCTCGTTGGCTAATCCTATCTTATTTGGCATCCTGCTCTGTTCATACATGCTAATTACTGGTCTTCCGACTTGGCACCTCTGTACCTTTCAGACATGATGGAACATCTACTGTCCCACATTTCCTTTCAAAGCACAAGGTGGCTATTTCATCACAGCTGAAATCTTTGAACATTCTTAAAAGTAAATAAAATCATTCACCCTTGGAAATGGAGAGAGTATGGCAATGATCAGTGATTCACAGTGTGGGATTTTTAAACACTTCATTTTCATCTTACTTGAAGTATTTTATGTCTTTGAAATAAAGACACTAACGTGAGATGAATTGCCTTTCTGCCTAACAGCAGTGTCTTGCATTAATGATCAATTACACCTACATCCAAGAACAGACTTCTGCTAAGAAAAATAATAGGATTTAAACTTGAAATTATGATGAATAGAATTGTAGCACTTTTGCACCTCTTTTCCCTTATATGAGAAGATCTCACAACTGATATGATAATTGTATATTTAACACAAAGCAACATTTGTTAGGTTTATGGCTGTGATTTTTCCAAGAAAAAATGTCACCTGGTATTTTTTAAACACATGACCAGTTAATTCTTACTCGGCATCAATCAGACAGCCCAACAAACTGAGCTTTGGGGCTTCTGGGTTCAGCTTTTCCTCAGCCTCATGCCTTCTCTCTCATGCCACTTAGCTTGCCTCTCCTCTGCAGAAAAAGGATACTCCTTTATCTTTGTCAACACTGTGCTGCAAAGCCTACTCAACAGTATCAGTAAATCACTCTGCGTATCTTCAAGTGCAATGCATTCAAAATGCTTTGGCCAATAGTTTGCTATTACACAGAAGAAATACACACTGAACTTATGGCTATCCTTTAAGATGCAGAGCCTTCAGTGATTTCTTTTCCCTCACTGAATCTCTAAATGCAGTAGAGGCATAAACATTTTTGGAACAGTGTCTTTCTCCAAACAAATTTGGAGTCTTTACTTCCTTTTTAATGCAAAAATACATGTTCCTCATTCCATAATAATTTGAACAAAAGCTGAAGATAAGTTTCCCTGAAAAGGTACAGACACAAGGAAGTGCGATAAAACCAAGTAGAGAACCAGGGAATAAAAGGTTTTCAGTACAATTTTAAATGAAACTAAATATATTAATCACTTTTATTACTAGGATAATAAGAGTAATTACATAGTTTCACACAGATTCCTATAGGAAGATTGTACTTCACTGCAGGACTCTTTCAGTCTAATTCAGAAAAACAAGCCAAGAAGCAATTCCTGGAAATTAAAATCAAACTAAAACTAATACAATAAGGAACACTTTTAAGAAGTGCAAATGGAAAAATAAAAACGTCAAATGAACTACCCAGAGAAGTAGTAAATTGCCAATTTTTTGATAAACATTTTTTGAGTCCAGCACGAGGTGCTAAATTTAATACCAAAAAACCTGCATAAGTGTCATTGGCCCATGATATACACCAACAGTATTAACTATGACAAGATTAAAGGTCCAGTCTGATTGTGAAAATAGTATTTTCTAAAATCAAAACACTCATGCGTGCCTTTGTCAGCAGAGGGAAAGCACATCTGCTTCAGTTCCATCAATGACCTTATTGTAAAGCAATTAAATATTCCTGCATAGTACATGTGATACAAGCAGTGGAGCTACATGCAACTGCACTGACCAGGAATTAAATCAGTGATTCCCATATCTGAAGGGGGCTTACAAGGATGCTAGGGAGGGACTCTTCATTAGGGACTGTAGTGAGAGGACAAGGGGTAATGGGTTCAAACTTAAACAGGGGAGTTTAGATTGGATATGAGGAAGAAATTCTTTACTGTAAGGGTGGTGAGGCACTGGAATGGGTTGCCCAGAAAAGTTGTGAATGCTCCATCCATGGCGGTGTCCAAGGTCGGGTTGGACAGAGCCTAGGGTGACATGGTTTAGTGTGAGGTGTCCCTGCCCATGGCAGGGGGGTTGGAACTAGATGATCTTAATGTCCTTTCCAGCCCTAACTATGCTATAATTCTATGATTAATCAGCAAGCTGGCTATTTCATTGCCAAAATTGAATGATATAAAAGAAGGAAATAATTACTATAGAAGATGAACTTTTTAACCCATTTTGATCACAAAACCACCCATAATAGCTTTATAATAAATAAATATATTCATATAAGCTTGAATAAATCAATATAAATTTACAGAAGTTTTTTATAGCCTAGAATGTTGCAACTTCACATGTAAAAACCTAAGTTTCAGTGGCACAAGCCTGAGTAAAATTCAAGTCTTCAGGGAACAGCCAGCCACAATTCTTATTCGTGCTTTCTCAGACTGTTAATTATTCTCCACACACATGAAATGCTGAGGATTTGGTCCTGATAGAGTGCAATCTTTGTGATTTTATACTCTTTATAAGACAGAAGTCTGTCATGTTGCCAATAAATCAACTACACAAACTTTGAAGGAGGGAGGTGAAATTTCATTCTTAGTCATAACAAGTGTTTATAAAGCAGCTAATAATACTGCCTAAGAGGTAGATGGGCTAGAAAGAAAGAGTCATGCAAGCAAGTAATACCTTAGACTCTTAGTTTTTCATTTTGTCTTGCTTACCTGGGCCATTTCCACAATTAACACATCAAGGATTAGCAATTCTTATTCTCTTGTTCTTATTACAACCTTTATCTCTAAGACTAAAGAGGAATTTAGACAAGTTTTCCATATATTTAGTGGAGTACAATCCACCTCTTGAGATAATTAATAGCGCCACAAGTAATCTTTATAAAAACAGATGCCTGCTTCTCAGGCTGAATATACTTTTCACTCAGTGTACTTTTGCAAAGAGTGTGCTGAGCATTAAATGAATTTCTGATCACCCAGGGCAAGGTCAGTGAGACTGTCACTGCTGTCCCAGGCAGAATAATGGAGCTATCAATAACAGTTAGATCAGGGTTAATAAGTGGTAGATAATGAGGGGGAATGGGAGGTCACATTGAAACACACTGCAAACTCCTTGGCTTACAAAGAAGCTCTGCAGCAGAGCTGGCTCTTATTTACACCTTGTCCATAGAAAGAATCTATTTTTTACTATGCATTTAAATTGATTCAATCTTCATCAGATGTTCATTTTCCCATCAGCTTCAGGCAAATAAGGGCCAAATCCTGCTGCGTAACTGAGTTCCCACAGCTCAGGGAAAAAAAAAAAAAAAAAACAAAACCAAAATGAAGCCAGAACTGAGTGAGAAATATTGTAGTACAAATATAGAAAGTTTTGTCCCAAGTTCCACTGGTTAAGAACAATGAGATAAAAATATCTAGATCTATTTTTTCAGCGCACTGCACAAAGACACATAGTTCATCCTCACAACTCTGTAAGGACTGAGATTCAAGGGGTCTTGTTTGTCTTGCAGAGCATACTAGACAAGGTCATGGCAGAGGTATCACATTATGGTCCACACATTTGTATAGCCCAAAACCCATCACATTTTTTTCTCCCTGAATACACGGTTGAATAAAACATTAGACTGTGCTTAACCTTTATATGTTCTTTTTGGAGAATACTTATTGCTCTGTACAAGAAATAAGTTTTCCCGAGTCTTATGTTCAAGAGCCTGGAGTATTTTCACCTTTCCAGAGCCCAGCAGCCCAATCCAGCTCAAAAGCAGCATGACAGTACCACTGCCTTGCAATTACTGACACTCAGGAAATACACATGCTGCTCTGCAAAAGCGCAGGAAAGGGCTGTGTGTGAGCCAAATATCCCACCATTCAGTTCTGATCCAGCCCTTGGGCCTTCCCAGCAAGACTGCTAGCAGCAACTACATCTGTAACTAAAAGTTTTAGAGGGACTGAAATGTTACAATACACTGCAGTCTGTGCTTGCATGAAAACTTTCTACAAAACATTTCCTTCAGCTTCTGAATGCTGAAACCGTTAATGTAACACAAACTACTGGGCTGACTTGGGCAAGCTTCAGTGGGTTAATTCAATCCTCCTAGCAATTTACCTGCAGAGTTTCCATGGTCTCTGCCCAAAGCCATTTTGTGAGACAATGTATGGTTTATGCTCTACAAGTCTGTGGCAATTAAGGCTGGCTACTGATTGAGCAGCAGCTCCACTTCATGTGTGAAATCCCACATAATGGGATGCATTAACACAAATCCCTGTCAAAGCCTACAACCCACTGTGAAGATGACTAGCAACCAAGTTCCCAGTCAGACACAGGCTGATGTGACAACTGCCTTTCCTGCATGACTGGATGATGAAGGAGTCCAAGAGATTATAGGGCTGTAAGATAGGACACAATATGGAAAAGACTGAGAACTGTTATAGCAGGCCTTCCAATCTCTTACTGGAGAGGCTGACTCCTCAAACTCTACACACCTTGTCACAAATATTTGGACCTAAAAAAAGAAAAACACCATCCTTTAAAACTGTCAGCACTCGATAATACTGTGGCTTTAGTATCAGCAGAGCATAACTGGACAGTATTCAAAACCATATCCACGCTCTGTCCCCTGGTTTGGTTTTATTTTGCTGTCTGGTGAAGCTTACTGCAACTCTTCATTACAAATAATGTGGTTATGTTGAGGTCTCAAATTATTGCTGAGGTTGAATCAGAGATATACATTCGGAAATGGCTTCTGTAAAAAGAGATGCATGCTGTAAAGATGCTGAGTGAAACAAAAAGTTATAAAGCTATTTTTCACCTAAAGAATAAAAGAGGGTTATGAAAAATTGTCAACGGTGTCTCCTTTCACTGGCTACTTAGACTCACATGAATTAATATTTGACCACACTTCACCACCACTGAGTAATTCTGATTTCCTGCATATCACCATGCACTGCAGTTTCAGCTAAACAGGGCTTCTTCCCGCAACAACCCTCCACCACAACCTTTTTACTCTACTGCTGTCACTGTCAGTATCAGGATTACCTAAGAGCTGCTTTTTGGATCTCTGTCCATCTGACCCCAGTTTATTTGGACAAAGAAACATCATGGAAGAGCAGTGAGCTCCCACAGACGTGTACTACCTGCATGCCAGTCAATACAGAGTCAACAGGGGCCCAGAAATAAAAATCAGGGTTGGCAGTTGATTTGTTGGTGTAAAGGAGGAACAAGTCCTAAGAAAGCAGTGGATGCCAAGAAAATATTACTCCCTTCACCTTATGCATACATATTCACACACAAATCCACAGTTATCACGCTGCTTCTCTTTGCATAAGTACAAATCAGCAGTACCTTTGAGGAAGTATTTTAATCAATGTGGATATAATTTTCTTCTTTGCAGAATTAGCTGTAGTTTAGATAAACGTGCATTTCCTGTTATGCATTTAGCTTGACCTAAACCTATTTGGTGAAGAGATTCTACTCACTTAAACATTTTCCAGTCAGCCTTCTTGATTCTCTTGCATCTTGATAATCATTCATGCAATGTACCACACCTGCCCTCCAGCTAAAACCTTACCCACTCCTACTTTTATATTATGACACTCCATGCTGATTTCTTTAGAGGATAAGGGCACAAGTTTAGGTGAACCAGCTGCATTTTTCAGGATCTATCTTTGGTAAAGTTTACACTCTCAGGAAAGATGTGGCTGGTTTACTAACTCTCAATAGATCTCAAATTAAAATAACAAGTATTTCACAACTAAACAAACCAGGAAGAGAACCCTACATTATAACATTAATAATTATAATCTTACATTATAAGGCCAAAGTGGCAATGCAACTGCCAACAAAAATTCATGTCTAAACCTGCACAGAGCTGGCAACTATTTGGTGCACTTAGCAGCAGTCTCTTCAGAAAAAGAATCTATAAAGCTGCTTCAGATCTGGCTGTCTTCTTCTTGATGATGCACTACATTGAAACGAAGAAGCAGAAGAGAGTTCATATATCTGTTCTCAGATCTGCAATCTAGATACTGATGTGGAAGGCCCATTGGATAGTCCACAAAAAAACATGTAACTGGATAAATTTCATTTGTTGTCAGCACAGTATGTTTTATACAAATATTGCTGTTTCTTCCTTTCAGAGAGAAGGAACTGAAGTTTTAAAGTTTTATTTAATGTCTAAAGGAATCTCTCATAAAAGAATAATGGCATGCGTGGTCACACTGCATCTCCTTTCTTGAAAACACACTCTGACTACATTGCATCACCTTTTTTTTATAACACATTGGCATTTTAAAAGTCACAGGATTACTAATGGAGACCAGATAAGCAGATGCTTGCACATTTAGCCAAACGTACAGCCACCAAAAGATACTCCTATGATGAATATCATATGTTCACATGCTCTCATAGAATCATAGAATAAGGTTGGAAAGGACCTTAAGATCATCTAGTTCCAACCCCTCTGCCATGGGCAGGGACACCTCCCACTAAACCATGCCACCCAAGGCTCATGTTTGGGTTTTTCTAATAGTCTGGTACTTCAGTGTTGCCAGAGGATTATAACATCCCCACGCTGATGCCACCCAGCTTCAAGATTCTCTTCCACTCCACAAAAAGGTCACTCTGCAATATGCTGCTCTCTTCCATTTCACTCTGAAAGTGAATTTCCCTCAAAAGCCATTTTCCTAACATGTGTGCTCTCTCACCTCAGGTGGCGTGATTCTTACACTGCATCATCTTTGGCCTTACACCAGCCTTACTCAGATAATCGATGGACCTTTCAAACAGTCATCTTCCTCTTTCCCACACTAGTCTGTCTGAATTAGAATGACAGCTTGCCTGCCACCAGGGAAATTAAACTGTCGATCCTAATCCTGTAGAGATGTAAGAGGGCACTTCTCTATCAGCTCTCTCCCTAACACTGTCTACACAGTTGGAATCTCTTCTCAGAAGAGAAGAGCAATCAATAGTGTCTCTGAAGAAGATACCATCACCAGCACAGTAGCACTTAACCACTGCAGTGAACCACATGCTTCTGATTAAGATGCCCGGGCAGGGGCCGATTGATTTGTCTGCGCATAGCATACTAACCATGAGCTTCCCGGCCCTGTCGCCCTCCTCCTTCCTCACACTTCTCCTCAGAAAGGAGGGAGCATATTGGTGAACACGGTGCTTAAATCCACAGATAGGAAGAAGAAAGGCTGGTAGCTGATTGTGATCAGTGAACTCAGCTACTGAAGTAATGAAGCACATGGCTACAACTTCTGCAGGTACCGAAGGAAGAGATAAAAATGGCCTGTTAGACTACATTTAGCCCATCTCCCTGGAGACTGGTACAAAACAGTGTATTCTTTAGGGCTGTGTTAAGTCCACTTTAAAGCGACTAGACCAATTCCTCGAGAGACTATTCCAGAGCTCAGCACGCTCCATTGCTGGTAACAACACAGGGGATTTTTTTTCCTCAATGCTATTCAATGTGATCTTGTCGGAGTTTTCACCATGTCATTAATCCCATAAAATCTGCTTCATTGAACCACTCAAGGTCACTCTTTTTTTACCTTCCTTGCTGGCGTTTGCAGTGTCAGATATTTGCCACATGAATAATTCTTATTGCTATTAGCTATTTTCAAAACACTGCCACTGTATCATGAGCACTACATGAGCACAAATACAATCTCTATAGATTGCTCTAATCCAGCAATTTCAAGAAGAAAGAGAAATAGATGTTAGGAGAAGCAGTAAGATAGAAATGATGAAGATACAGTACTGAAGAGCAGAGCCTGATGAGGAAACTGATGTGGCAAAGATGCTGTTTAGTTCTGGGAGGATATTTCCATGCTGGCATGGAAGAAGCTCCAGAAGGGCTATAATTTATTATACTAAACCAGTTTCTGTCATGGCCTTGCATCAAAACGCTAATTTCTCTTAAAAATTCAGTGCATACAATTTAGTTATGGTCTTGCCTAAGCACCAACCAAAGTAAACTATTCCCAAAGTAGCCAGGAAACACCCAAAGGATCAAACAGCTGTTCTGTTTATTTTGCCCAGGCTGGCTGCTGCTGCTGCCATCACCAATTAGGAAAATTTAAAGATATAGAAGTAGTTTTTGAGCAGTAGTCAATACAAGATTGATTCCCATCATCAACCATTCACAGGAACAGCAAACCTGACTCTTCACAGCTGTCTTCCCAGCACAGCACAGCAGTTTCATTTTTTTCTCCTTCTTCCTGTTTTTCTCATGACATTAGCAGCTCAGCCACAACTTTGTGCCAGCACTTCATCCTGCAAGGCACAAGTTAGTTTTGCTGGCATGCTGAAAAGTCCCAGAGCATCCTTGCCTTCAAACACTCCTCTTTTTTTCTTTTTCAAATTTGATCACATCACCCTGATAACAAAAAGAAACATGATATTCCACTGCAATCCACTGCATGACTTAAAACCACCCAAAGTTTTAGAAAAGTGCTTATACAAAACCTAGATTACAGTTGTCTGGTCTGTTGTCCCCTTTGTTCCTTGACAAGATGGCTCAGCATATGTGTTTCCAAATCTTTCTGCAATATCACACGCAGGGGCATTTTCAGATGCAACCTACTACTAGCCATATTTTTTGGCATCACACCTTTTGATTTGCATCTCTCTGAATGTTTTTGATTCCTTCCTACTATACACGTCAGATTCTTTACCTTCTTATAAGATAACTCGAAACGCCTTTATGCCTCATCATCTTACGTACTTCCTCTTCTAGTTCAAGAGAACTGAAAGTTATGAACATGGTTTATACACCACCTTTTTCCCATTTTTCCTTCAACTTGAGTTTTTAACTTCCTTGCCTTAGTATTTAAAAAAAATACAGAGGTACAGACTTTTTGACTGTCAATATCTGAACTTATTTTTAACTTTCTGTGTTGGGAGTCCTCACAGATTCAAAAAAAAGGTGTTTATTCTACTTCTTAGATCAGCAACATCTCTCTCATGTAAAACCAAGTTAGCGCAGCACTTCACTTGACACTAGATCTTTCCAACTTAATACATTACTGTTCATTATTAACTTTTCTGTCCTCTGCCCCTTCAACCACACTTTAAATCAGAGTTCCACAGCCCTCAGCTCATACATAGAGTTATTTCATATTTGAAATAGACTTTTTCAGCAATTAGGAAAAATACAAAGGAAAATAATGCCACTGATTTCTGCAGGGGCAGGAATATATCTCTATAGCCAATACTACTGGAATATTAAAAAGCAGCCTATATAATTATACCCTTGGGAGTCATCCCATATCTCAATCACCAGGTGGCAATTTCATCCCATTATGTGTTTCATTAAGTAGGCAATGGCCTAAATGGTGTGAAAAGATAAATGTGTTTTCAGTTGATGTCATCTGTAGAAAGACTAAGATATTTCCATGGCAGGCAGGAAAAACGGTTTTTCATCAGAGAAAAGAGCTGAAGACTTCACATAAGTGGGATAGTTTTTCTTCTTTTATCTGTGGCTGTTCTAGTGTTCACCTACAATCGAAGAAAATCCCTAGCTTTCTATCTGAGAACTAGTATTTGCGTAAAACTTGGCAATCATGAAGGAAGTCATGACATCATTATGCTAAAAGGAATTTATCTCCATTCAGTCAGCAGTTTTGACCAAGAAGGGGGCAAAAAACTAAACTAAGTCCCGTATCAGCCCTTTCTCAAATAGAATGAAACTTGACTTTCTGGTACTACATGGGTTTTGAACTGATTATATAAATCTTCCCTGACACTTGACATTTTCTTTGCAAACAAAATATTCCCTGAAGTCTCTGACATTTCTTTTCAATCTCAGTGATGTTTGTCTTCATCACTTTGCCTCTGTAGATCTCCTAGATCTGGGGCTAAGTAAGAAAGATAGTATATATCCTTTGCAAGCCACATCAAGGACTGTCTTCCTTCCTTTGAATCATTCATTCTTGATCTTTACACACAGCATAACAAAATAACTAATTACATAAAAGTCTATGTGGCAGCAGTTAAATGTTCTACATCACAACATCTCATGCCCAGCTCTGCTTTTATCCCTTTTCCTGAACCAGGTGGACATTACAAACCCAGAGACAAATTTAACTTTCTTCTGAATTCACTAGTGTCAGTGAGTTAAGATTTAATGCTTAAAATTGCTAATGAGCTAAATTTCCTGTTTTGTTTATGAAGGGTACTATCAATCTACTTCTGAATTTTGAGTGTTTCATTTTCAAAACTATATGGTTTTGAAGTCTAAAAGAGGGAGGAGTCCTGTTTTATATATAAAACTCAGCTTTGTTTATAAAATAAGCAAACATTCTAAATCACTCACAATTAAGTTAAAGCCTTTATGATCTGACTGTGTTCAACTTCCAGCTTTAAAATCTCCAACTGCCTGGAAGGAATAATTTATGTACCTATTTCACATCAGTGTGGAAGTTTTTATAGAAATACCCCACACCTACAGATGAAAGGATATAAGTAAACTCACTTCCTTTCAAATCTCTCTTTCAAACAGGAAAAAGAATATACTCGTGTGATGAGGCTATTTTCAAACCTTCAGCAATTACAGATGATTCATTCTGCATTTTCTGAAGTGTCCCTGATCAAGTTTGTCAAGCAGAAAAGCTGTCTGGAAAGCTGTGCTCAGGTAGCGATTATGTGTTTTCCACTGATGCTGAAATAGTCAATATTTTAGAGGTAGTAAGTCATAAGGCTTATGTATTTCCCTTCACTACAGACTTGACAATACAGTTCTTCTCATGCATAAGCCAACACTGTAGAAAGACAGCTTGAAAGGAAATCTCTTATTCCCCTGTTATGTTGCCCCCATTCTCCCATGCTCCATTTGAAGTCTGAACACACTGTGTACAACAAACAGCTGGGAGCGTAAAGGGAAGTATTCCTCGAACTTCATTATAACAGAGATACTGTCACACCAGAACAGACCATTTTAATTTTGCTTTCATAAGCTTAACCTTTAGGGCTTTAACAAAACCAGCACTGTCTTGATAGCAGAAAGACCTTGTCAATGGATCCTTCCAGTGGGGCTATTACACAGTACAGACTGAGCATGCCCTCCCCTATGAGAAACCAAACAGATCAACAAGAATACTTGTCATTTCTTTAAGACAACTGTACCCTTTCTGAAATGTAAAATTAAGATGATTGAACCTGTATTAGGTTGATGTGGCAAGGTTTTGGGGAGCCTTTGTGAGAAGACACAAGGAGCTGCCCTCATATTGGACAGAGCTGCGGGAGAATGAAGGGGAGATGTTTTTACTTCTGCCTCTGTTTCCAACTATCCAACTCTACTTTTAATTGGCAGCAAAGTACATTAATCTTCCCCAGACATTTTCTAGCCAGCAGGACATCAGTTTGAACTATCACTTCAGAAACTCCAGTCACACTGTCAGCAGACACACAGAACCTCCACAGAGGTTGTTGCTCAGTTGCAACCATGACACCCTCATGACTCAATTGTTGACTAGCCTACTTGTAAAGATACTATCACTTGACATGCAGCAACCCCTTGAATGATGAGCAGCATCCTGGTTGTGGAAGGACATGCCAACCTGACAACCCAGACAGAGCGGTGAGAAAGCAAAAATGAAACTGCCCCACATTAAAGCACCTTCTATATAAATGAGTGATCCTGCAATTGGTCAGTGGCAACTACAGATATTTTTCATTTCACTTATCTCAAAAGCCATGAAGAACTTCTATGTGCTTCTTAAATCTGCTTGGAGAAGCGCAAGTTTGCTTGCAGCCACTGTAAGCTATCTCACAAACCAAGACTGAAGAAAACAGTTGGCAACTAGGCTAGCAATTGAGAAAACTTACTCTTGGGATAGCTACTTAAAACAGTTGTCATTAGATTCATGGAAAATTATGCTTTTAGCAAATACTGCACTATATTCCCTTCAGCTTCAGATAGATGATACTAATATTTTCACACTAGTGGCCCACCAGTGAAGAACAACCACTTCCATGTTTCAAAGATCTGACACTGACACCTGTATAAAAGAACACATGCAGCTGCTGCACCTGGCCAGTAAATAAAGGGAAGATTAGAAAATGTTCACCAGTTGTGAGGAGGTTGCCAAAGGATATATTTTATTTGTCCTGCCTCCTCATCAGATGTGGGCACTGTTTACTTACGGATAACTTTAAAGCAGAAACAAGCGTCTCAAGAACTTCATCAATTCTCTGCTTAATGTTGCTGTGTATGAAGTTTTTAACACTAACATAGAGAAGAAAATACTTTTTGACTACATGTGAAAATGGACTTCCACCCACCACAAACTTCTTATGCAAATTCTAATGTGTTAAACCTTATTTCCAATAAGGATTTGTTTCCCTGTAGCATCCTGCTTTTCCCCCAACCCTGTTGTCAGTATTGTTTTATAACAGGATTATCAAATGCTTATACAGGAATACCCTGATAAATATGAAGCATTTCACCTGAGTTCAAAAAATTCTCAGTTGTCTGAAGTAACTCCTATACATTTTCCCTACCTCACAGAAAGAATTGTCTTCTGAACTCATTTTGAAAGCATATTCTGATCATTTAGTATGAAAAAATAATGATGATACCACTAATAAATGCATATATAAATAATATATATACATTAAAATATAATACAGATGTAGAAAATCTATCTGCACTAAACATATACTATATGTTCATATGCTTCATATGAAGTTAACTTCATATGTTATTTATACACTATATGCCACAGCGAGTTTTTGACAGTCTGGGCCATTTCAAAACCTATTTCAACAAATCCACTCATGCCTTTGCAATTACCACATTTCTTAATAAAAACACATTGCTGTAGTCTTGCTTTATTTTTCAATGCCAGATATCCTGTGTAACAACAGTGAACATGCCAAGAATATATGGAAAGGCTTATATAAATACTAAAATCTTTATGAAAGAAAAAGCAAAACCAAAAGACAATTATTTTAACCAATTTCCACCTTTTAGTTGTTATATTTGAGAATTTAATATGCAGTTGACATTTCAGGTGTTCTGATATGAACCTCTCAGTATATCTGTGTGTAGTAGAAGATGAGTTCTTCAGTCAGACCAATGCTTTCACACAAATACCCCTACGCTTCATAAAAGCATCTCCAGCATTAGGCGGGTTTTAATGACACAGACTAGAGTCTGGAAGGCACAACAAACTAAATGGTGCATATTATAACCATTAGCAAGAGAGCCCTTTATTATGCAGAGATTAAATGTGTCTGCTGGTGCATCTTCCTGAACAGACATTCCTTCCTAAAATGTGTTTCATACAATACAAAGCTTTCTGACTTACAAGGTAGGCACTGAATTTGTTACGGATGTCTATTTTCTGCCTGTTTCAGAAGAAATAGATCGACTTTTCCTTTATCCACATCATCCTGCTTCAAATGTCAGATGTCTCTGAAGCATAAAGAAGCAAGATGTAGCTTTCTCAAATTCATTTAAATGTAGTCTAGAAAATTACCTTCTCCTCCATAGCCAGGGTGTGAGCTGTTGCAGTTCTCATTTCCCTCTTTGCAAGAAAAGTCCCTCATTCCCTCTCTTCTGACTGAACACCCAATCTATTTTGGACTGTGCACCCATTTTACTGTCTTGGATTAAAACTGATCAGCAGAAAATACAGCAAAATTAGTAACAATATGATGTACACTGCTTTCCCAACTGTTTCACTGCCATTGCTTCTTTTAATATAGAGAGCTTTCTATTCCTCAGACTTTTAATGAAGTTTTAATTCCTTTTTAAGGACTCCCAATTTTGAGTCCCCTCCAAAGAATGTTTCCTGTCAGAATGCTACACAACATTGCTGAAATGGTTGCTATTCAACCCTGTGAGAGCAGTGTGCACATAGCTTTTTCTGCTGCGGGAGGAAAGACTAGATGAGTTGCTTTAGAAGGTGTTAATTTCTCTTCACACAGCTGGACATGTTTTCCTTCAGCTCACTCAGGCTTTGAAAGTCCGTTCCTACATCTTCATTTTGTACTCAGCAGTATCTCTTTTCAATACACAAACCTCTAGCCAATCTGACAGAAGAGCTCTACTCTTAATCTAAAAGCCTCCGGTGTAAGAACATCTAAATCCATCAGCAGTTAACCACAATGTTTTTTGGGAGCATCTTTAAAGTCTTCTAGAAAGAAATGTTATCATGTACACCAGTTTCCTTGAGGGAGTAACCTGCATGTTACTCCACATGGTTTTAAAAAGTAAGCATACAGTTGGTATTAAAATTCATGTTTAAATTTTCTTTCTGTTTTTCTTCCTTGATTTTGCTTTTTTTCTTCCTGGGACTGTGTTCTGGACTACCTATGTATCATTCAGTTGCCTATAATATAGATTTTCCCAATTTCATTTCTTTCACAAGCAGACCCAATCAAATAAACTACAGTAACTCCTATTTATTTCATGGCTGGAGAGCAACTGGCCAATCAAAATAAACTATAAGCTCTCTACAGTATAAAAAAAAAGGATATTTTGAAGCATTAATCCAGAGGTTGCCAACTATTATAATAGTCTATTCTGTTCTCTGACCTAACAAACAATAATGTTCACTTGGCATTATTTAGTCCTGTTTTAATAGAATAATTTTTACCGAAGTTGGTGGTCCCTGTAAAATTTCAGGAAAAGAGGTATTTCCATTGTATACCAATTTCCAAAAGCCATCAGACTGTGATTTATCGTTATCTCTATTAGTCAATACTGCTGAGCTGAAGATTTTTCTGAAAGTGTTTTTTTTTCCTGTTGCTTGGCAATGCTCTTCCTAACAATTGGCACCTGCAGCAACTCTCTAGCTTCTTTTTAAGGTTGTTTCCCTTAAGAAACTGAGACTGAGTTGTGTAAAACTGCCAAAATTGATCTTTTCTGATTCTTTATACACACGCCTTTCTACCTGACATTTACCCATGCTTTTTCAGCCTGCTGGCACACACAGCATGATGTGTTGATTTTCCAGGATCTCATTTCTGAGTTCCTTTAAATACTCCACCACTGGCTGGTTCAAGTCTCCCTTATGATTTGTGAATGTCACATCACCTGTCAAGGTATTGACAACAATCTTGCATTTCTATTAAAAAGAAGTTCTAAATGATTGCAAGCAGGGGTAAAATGGGCTATGAAAATGTTTTTAATACTAATGTGTAACTGTCTTTGGCATGCTTCAAAGGTAGGCAAACCATTTCATCACAACTATGATTGTATAATGAAGCTTGGTAATTACGGGGAAGAACAGTAAAAACATTTACAAGGGTCAATGACAGTCCTAAAAAAGACAACGCTTATTCTTTGGCCACAGTTACTACATGAAGAATTTTACAATTTAGTGGAGCTTCCTGATTAAATTGCTTGATTAAATTCATCTGACATTCTGATCATGAAAATGGAAAGAGATGCTGTACATGTTAATGCTGTCAATTCCAAAAATAACTGAGAGTGGGATATGTCATAAAAACTTTTGGGATGTCTAATATAATATTCTCTGCTTTGGCTTACAAAAAGGAATGGAGTATCAAAAAAGACAAGAATAGATGTCATCACCAGCTTTACCTCTATAGCACAAAAGGATATCATTGTTCTCTTTGCAGACAGTACATAACTGGGCACTAAGGGTTGTGACAGCCAAGTCTTTTTTGGAGAAACCCCCAGTCTCCCACCCAAATTCAAGCTGTGTTGTTCTGCTTGTGCTCCCAGTGGGTTTGACTGGCACTTTTCCATCTTTTGAGATAACTGGCCCTTTTTCTTCTCTTGTAATAAAGAAAAGCATTATCCCACTTCTCTTTAAAGTTTTCACTTTGATTTAGAGTAAGAGAAGACACCACTTAAAAAAAAAATGGAATTTTGTGGATTTACAGCGTGATCATTTAAAAATGACTTGCTTTCAATTCCTCACCCTGAAACTCATAACATATCTTAATATTTCTTTAGTATGCAATACAGAGTAGCCATTGAATAGATGGAGATGAATATCTGTCTGCTATCCCTGCTTTGAGGAGGAAGTACTATGATGCTTTAAGAGCATAAAGCTGTAAATAGCTGTGAATACAGATGCCTGGGTTAAGCACTGAAAAGGATTATGATGTCATCTTAACAATATAAATTTCCAGCCCCTTCTTTTTACAAAGTACTTATACACTAAAAGGCCTGTTCTTTCTCTAAATCAAAAGTCTTATTTCAACATATTCAAGAAAGTCCACTTTATCTCCCCAGCACATTGATGTCAACCCTATAGCAGCTCAGATTCTTTCTCCTGAGGCCCTCACCAACAGTATTTACTCTGCGTAAAAGATGAATTGTGCCCAGTTAAACCTTCTAGACCTGCTCATGTTTAACACAGTTATATACCTGCCTGAAGTTAGTATTTTCTGTTTTGTTTCCTGTCCTTTGTCCATCCTTGGCATATCTCTTGCACAGAGCAGAAGCTGTACAGTCTGGCTTGCAGACGCTTCACTGCTATTATGAATAAGGTTCAATGCCCCTGATTGTTTCTTCTTTTTTATTCAAATTCTCATCAGGATTTCTCTCAACAAATATTACAGCAAATATAATACTGTATGTAACCTTTTATTTAACCAGTAGCTGCTAATCTGGGTGTCCTGGGAATCTTATCCTCAGTCCTGAAATGCATGCTTAGAAACTGGAAATCCTGGAAAATTTAGCACACACATGCAAAAATATCTACTTCTTATCAAGTTCTGAAGTATCTAAAAATGAAAGCCTGAAATCAAGTACATCTAAAATGTATTTACTTCAGCTCTTTTATACATTTGTCCACAAAATTTGAGACTTTTCCTTTTCTGAGGTCTCATTTTATCTCTTTCCATCTTCTCAGTATCCTAAGGGGGGTCTGGTTTTAGCAGAACTATTATTACACTTCCATTACATAACTAAAATAGATTTGTAAGCTTTAAGACGTATAATATGGTTATAGGTTTTCTTGAATATGTATTGATTTTTGTAACATTCAGAGCTAACTGAGACAGAATAGCAGGGAAAACAAACAAATAATATGAAGAATTAGCACAAGGGCTGCAGACACGCAACCTCCATCACAAACTATCCTGCAGGTTTTTAGAATTTTTTTCTTTCTGCTCCGATCTTAGCCATAGGTACTCCCTGGCATTCCAGAAAAACCTGCAGTTTTTGATTAATGAGCAAATGAAATGTTAGAATAGAGTCATATATGATAAATACAGTAAATTACACTGATACTTCCAAGGGGCATGCTTTTCTGAAGAAAAGTATTACCAATTATTAATTGTAGTATTGCTGAGGGCAATCTTACCTTGCCTCATGAATTACTTAAGGATCCAAGTAATATACCAATAGAGAGAAAAGCCTTAAAGCAAGATATTAACACTGATTAGTAAAGGTAGGTATATACAATTTTTCTATCTGAACACATATATATGTAATTGTAAAAGTGGTTATAGCCAGTTTTGTAGCTGTCAATCTGGGGGATTTTCAGACAGAAAGGAGGAGTTATCTTATTCTGCAGCAGAAACGTTACTTTAAATCAAGTCGCAGTGCAGTATGAAAACGTCCCAGAAACATTCTGTGAACTGAAGGTGGAGATGACCACCATCACCCATCTTCTCTGCAAGCACTAACAAATTGACAGCTTTTCTCCTTTTTTTAATAGCAATATAATTCTCAGAATGTATGATTCTGTATTTAAAGGATATTCCCGTGTTACTCTGAAATGCAGAAGAATAATTTAGGGGTTTTGTTCCAGCCAAGGACTAGAAATATGTTTTTTGAAAAGGAGAATAGAGACTCACAAAATCACAGGCTGCCAGAATCTCTAGTAGAAGAAAAAAACCCTTCATCTATAGTTGTAAAGTCAATATATTTGTGGCAGAAGTAGTAATAGCTGACCACTCCCTGAAAATTAATATTATTAGATAAAAGTTGTTATCTCATGATCTTCCATGTGTTCCAAACTCATATTCAGAGAATCTTTTCTTTCCTTCTCATTGCATATTACAGATATTTTTTTTTTTGTCTGTTTCTTTATGGTTTACACCTTTTTGAAACTTCAGTGCCACAAGACTCTGCCTTAAAACATATCTTTGGCCTGCATCTCTCTGTGTCCATGCATGTGCATGCGTGCCTTTGCCTGAAGAGGCATTATTAGGACATGTAGCTTCTTCCATATTCCACAGAATCCCTCTGGTAGGAAGGGAACTCAGGAGATCTTCAGTCCAGCCTCCTGATCAAAGGAGGTTAACACTGAAATTAGGCCAGGTTGCTCAGTGTTTTATTAGTTGGGGTCTGAAAACAGTTTGGTCGCACTCTCCCCCTTTCAGTTGTTGTTAGGCATCAACTTGGGGTGGCTTCTGAAAACCTGAACTAAATTGGCATTGTTAGGCATGGGAATCAAATCCATGTAGATTCACATCTAGAACAGTTTAACTTCTATGCTTTAACTACTTGGCTACCTGATACACAACTTTTTAAATTTAATGTGATGTACCTAATGCATAGACAGACAGGAACCAAGTACAAAAGGACAAATGCATGTTTTCTGCTTAATTTATCACAGAAGTTAAGTTTTATTACATGAGTCATATATTTGCCTCTTTAGCACCTCTAGCTTTTTCTTTCAAATAAATGCTTTCCAAAGAAGTAGTTTATAATCTCTGTTAGAAAGAATTCATTCTTCATACTGTGCTAAAGGTTCATCAGTCTACTCAATTACATGAATTAAAAATCATGATGGAAGACTTCAGATTCTTACATGGCTTTTAAGGAAGTACCACAGCGGGGTTTTTTTAACTAAACAGGGTCAGTCACAGAGTCATATCCCAGAGCTAAAATAACATTAAGAAGAGTTGTCAGATTTAGTTCAGAATAGGGAAACCATAGGTTTTGTCCCATAGGTTTTCCTGGTGATATGGAAGTCATGCAAACAAAAATCTACTGATTCAGGGCATCTATCCCACAGTCATAGAATCATAGAATCATAGAATAGTTAGGGTTGGAAAGGACTTTGAGATCATCTAGTTCCAACCCCCCTGGCAGAGGCAGGGACACCTCCCACTAAACCATGCCACCCAAGGCTCTGTCCAATCCAGCCTTGAACACCGCCAGCGATCATTAAGACACAGTTAAATAATGTGTGTGAACAAGGGTTTTCTGAAAATATTTTACAGCTAGGAAATGCAAACATCCTATAGCTTTTGAAGTACTTGAAATGGCTTTTTGTTTTCTGTCCCAAGAGCAGCAGACCTTAGTTTGTGAGCCTTTAGCAAACATAAAATGAATGTCTAATATAACTACTATCACTACAAATGTTATCTGCACTTCAGAAGTAGGTTAGGTACAAAGGCATATAGTAATTTGCCTAATGAAGTTGCCAAACAGAGACAAAACCGGATCTCCTAAGTCATAGCTGTTACCTGGCTTCCTTTCTCACTGTTATGGTAGGATTTATAATTTCACTGTCACACTAAACCAACATGCACTTTCGGCATCTGAAGACATCAGCCATTTCACTTGGTCTGATAATGGGGATGTACTCGAGGAATAGTTGGTTCATGCATTTGTCACTAGCACCTGCATTTTTGTCCAACTTATAGCATGCCCTCAGTAAATTCACTGCAGGAAATTTCCCCTTCTTTCCTCTCCTTCCCCTGTTTTTGGTTAGCAAAATAATCACTGCAGGTAATCTGACAGCAGATGATTAATGCAGGGAAGGGCAGCTTGTCTTTCACAGCTCTGTAGCTAATAAATCTAGTTATGCTTGTTCCCTTGCTTTAACCAGACAGTTTAAAACTCATGAGCTTGAGCCATACCACTTCTACGGACTGTCTCAGCACAAATTAAAGAGCCATCCATCCTCAGCCAAAAAGAGTAAACCCATTCAATACTCAAAGTCACAGTCTCTACAGTGACCAAAGCACAGGGCTGTTCTGCTACACCACCTGCACAAGGGGAGCTAATGGGGCCGAACACAAAGTCATACTGTCCTACTTGCCCTGTCACCATAGCATTTAAGGTAAGCCTCATTACAAGATTCAGCAGTAGAAGGAATTTAGCATAAACAACTAATGTTCATAAAGCTCTCCAAAATCTTTGAGTCCAAACACTGCATTTCTTTCCATGGCATGTAAGTGTTTCAAACCTTAAGACACTGGGTGGAATAAGTAGGGCAGAGTCCCTGTGGTATCACTGCTGAGCCTTCTGCAGAACGTCTTTCCCCAGATCCTACTTAATTGAGACAAACGTCACACTCTCACGTCAAATTAATGAAAGATAATACAGTTAGTTTTCCTTAGAGATGTGTCACTTAGCAGAAAGCTTTAGCGAAACAACGGCTTGCAAGCTCCTGAGAATACAGTTCTCATCTCATGCCTTTTAACTGTCAGTCACAACTATGGCACTCTTGAAACAGGGATGTGGCTTGATAGCTCACCTGGGTGAGCCGTTCATTCAACCCCCATCAAGAGGAGACAGGTGCATCCCGAGGACTCACATAGATCACAGATCTCATGCTAACTCCTGTCTGTCTCTTCATTTCATTCTCCAAACTGGTAACACTACTGCCACAAAAGAGCTAATGAACCAGAGTCCATGTTTCTTGTCTCCTGCCTCTCTTTAGCCAGTAAAAGAGGGGGCTAGCTGCAGGGATTCCTGCTTTCTGGGCCTTTGTGATCATGTTCAACTCATGAGCTATAAGGAGAAATCAGCTCAGCATTGACTCCTCTTAGCTACTACTGGACTTGTCCTTGGGATACATAAAACCAATGCAGATGTTAACAGGAAGAAAAATCACTTGGAATGAAAGGCAGCACAAGCAGCTCTGGTTTCAGTGCTGTAAGGCTGGGGACAGAAGGGCTTTCACCACATCCTGTCTGTCTTTAAACAGATGAACCTACTTCTCATTTCCCATTAAAAGTACCCTGACAGCAGTATTTGAAGGGCTTTGTAACAAGCTTGTTGCAAAGGGCAGCTCTCACTGTATTCCTTACTTCCAGTCAAATTAGGTCCTAATTCTTGCACCTGATATCACTTCCCACTGAGACTGTTGTGCCTCTCACATGCTGCTATACATTTAAAACATAGCTCTAGAGCTCATCTCCCAACCTGCTTCTCTCTCTGCTCCCCTCTCTGCTCCCCCAGACTCTTTTTGAACTGATCTGTTGTCAAATGTCTTGTCTTACATTTGTCTTGTCTTATCTTAGAACACAATCTTCTTGGGGCAGGTAACATGTCTCTTTCTATATCTCTAAAATATGTGCCATTTGATTCCATTCTATAAATGTTTCAGAATGACAATAGTACCAGAGGATACTTGCACTCAAATGTCAAGCCAAATAAAAGATGAACATTTTACACTACAAATATTAGCTGCTAGAGTATTCTATTTGTAGCATAATTGCAAGATATTACTGTAACTGGTTAGCAAAACCACCAAAGTTTCAGCACAGGCTTTTGCAAAATGGAAATAAATGAAGCAGCTATGGAAATGACAACTTAATAAGAATAATGAAATTCAAACCCCTAGCACAACTACAGTGTATAATCCATTACATGGAGATTAGATGAGATATAAATACCTCAAGGATATGAGATTACTGATCTGACAGAAGTCATCTAGTTTTGTAACCACAAAATGGCAAACAACAAGTATCTAGACGCTGTGCTGTGCCTAACCACAGCTTTTTCATGGAGGGTGAGAAGAGAATTTAACAACCTTCACTGCTGGGCAAGGTCTTACTCTATTCTGGTGTGGCTTTGTTGTTGTTTCTTTTTTTATTATTATTTCCTGTTAATCCAGAAAGTATTGTCAGGGCCTGAATCAATTTTTACTTAATTCCCAGGATCTGAAACTCAGTGGGTGAAAGTTCAATTCCAAGTCCTGCCACGTGTTAACCTCTTTATAACTCAGTTGCTTGCTCATGAGATGAAGTAATAAAGCTTCCCTTTACCACACACACATGGAGGAGACGTTTGGTAATCTTCATTATGTGCTAAAACATCGCATTAGTGCTGGGTACTGATATATTCAGACAGCTACAAAACCTCAAAGACATAAGAAAAGGAAATATCAAGACTGGATTGCAGAGCATGGGAGCTGAGGAACGACTGACTCCTGGATGAGGTTACTTCTCTGTCATGGGTTCAGCAGCAGCAGTCATTTTTTCTGCTTCTTGGTAGCTGGTGCAGCACTGTGTTTTTGATTTTGGGCCTAGGAACAGCGCTGATAACACCAGTGTTTCGGTTACTGCTTAGTGATGTTTTGGTCTGGCCAAGGACTTTCTGAGTTTCATGCTCTGCCAGGGAGGAGGGGAGCCGGGAGGAAGCAGAGACAGGACACCTGACCCAAACTGACCAAAGAGGTTATTCCATACCACAGCACGTCATGCCCAGGATGGAGGACGGAGAGGAGAGACCCAGAAGGGTGGGGGGTGCACTGCGTGGTCGGGCTTGGTTTTAGGTGGTGAGAAATTGTATTCTTTCCTTGTATTTGCCTTGTCATTATTATTATTGGTGGTAGCAGTAGTGATTTGTGTTATACTTTAGTTACTAAACTGTTCTTATCTCAACCGGTGGGAGTTGCATTCTTTTCAATTCTCCTTCTCATCCCTCTGGGAGTGGGGGGAAGAAAAAGGGGAAAGTGAGGGGAGAACAAGCTGCGTGGTTAGAGAGGCTTAAACCACGACATTCTCCCAGGGAACTCAGCTGAAAAAGCTGGAAGTTTTTAGTAGATTGTCTCTTAGTTCTAAAGAGAACAATGAGTTTCTCATTGAGTTTGAAGTGATAACCACGAGGGTTAACAAATCTCCTAATCCCTCCCTGTTCAGCTGGGGAGAAATCCTCAGCCAAGTGAAAGTTATTTCAATGGAAATTACCTATGCCAACATTCATATCATTCTTATTTCTGTCATGCTCCATCACCTTATGAAACAGTATCAAGCAGGGAGGCAGCTCAACATGAAGGCAGCAGAGGCAGCTGAGAATTCAAAGTATGGAAAAAGTCGGAGATTGTTTATCTCCCTTTACAAAAACTCCAGTGCCTCCCTAATGCACCTGCAATGACACAACAGAGCAGGATCTTGAACCTGGATCAAATACACACATTGCTTCATTACAGGGGGAACGTGACTATGCATTTTCAGTCTGAGCATGCTATAACCCATCTCATAAGATTTTGGCAGATTTCTGTCTTGTCTGGGCTTTGTAGCAAGTCAGTCAAAAGGCTCCTGGTTAGAAAGGTCTTTTGTCATGCGCACAGTAAAAGACTACAGGACAGCTAGGATAATTCACTGAACTTGGATAACAGTGTACAAGTGATACCCTTCAAATAAATACAGATTGTGAGTACTTAGCTGAAAGTAATATTATAATCTACAATAATCATTAATGTAAAACCTAAAATCCATAGTCTTACTTCCTTGCTCAACAATAACTAAACCCTTTGATCTGAAGGGCTGAGTCTTCTTTACTCATAAAAGATTTCTAGCCATGAAGTGATTTTTCTAGCCATAAAGTGATCATAGGAATTAATGAACTCTTTGGAAGAAAAAATTGCACCAAGTTCCACAGGTTGCTCTAAAGAAACTTAAAGAGGAGAAAGGGACTATTTTATTTTCTTGAAGTGTTATCTAACTTTACTCCAAGCCCCTGCTGTTGTGTAATATTCTTCCACAATGACTGGAGAAGAGTTTAACATCATAGGAAGGAACAGCCTGATAACGCACAGCCTGCTTTTAGACACACATCCTGAGGTTTCTGTTTGCCTGATCTACTGCTGTCCAACACAAATCTTATCCACGTGATCCCTCTCCTTCTCTTGCTCTCTTTATGCTGTATGTTTTAAGCTGTCCCCACTTCAGACATGCACTTTATACAGATTCCATTAATGCCTGAGTCATTACATTTGTTCAGCAGTTAATGGGAAATATTAAGTGTACTGGAATAAATAAGGCTAAGCGGAAGAGCCTTTAATGTTTGGTTTCCAGTAACCTCTCATCCAGTAACAAGCCTTCACTTTTTGCATGTTATTGTCTATATACATTTTACAGCATGAGTTGCAGGGAAGAAAGGCTTGAATGTGAAGACACCAGGGGCACTACTGCAGGGTAGTTACAGGTTACTCCTGTGTTAGCAGTGGCATCGGTTGCTTTCAGCCTTGCAATATGCTGTGACTCTAAAGTGGCTTCAAGGCATCTAGTCTGACAAATGCCAGAGCTTGGAAGCTCTTTTTGTGTTTTAAAGATTAAGGAGAGGTTGGAAAAGTCAGGTTTCTATTCTTGGCTCTGTCGCTGGGTTATGTTGTGTGACCTTAAGGAATTTTTTTATTTTTCCACATTTACTCATCCCACCACATCCCTTCTCCATTTGCTTTCTCCATTTAGATTGTTGCTACCCAAGTCAGATGCTACATCCTCTGCATACTTGAAAGTTTCCTGATCTAGAGGGGATCCTTTCCAGATAGAGTTAAGTATCAGAAGGCATGAAATAGGAATATTCCTGGGGTTTAGAGTCTTTTAGGTATAACCTGACTAAGCACCATGCACCAGGTGCAGTCTCAGCAGAGTAACTTGCCAGCTCCACTCCTGGCTGCTTCAAAATTTACTTTGCTGCTATATTACCTTTGTATCTAATTAAGGTAATCTCGAGGAAGTAAGGCATTGGGAGCAATGAAGACTTCAGCGTATATAATTGCCTTCAGGAGAAAAAGATTCCCTTGTGAACACAACTTTGTCTGTCTAGTATAAATGTCATAGTGTTTTCTTCTCATTCCCCTCATCCCGCTTTCAGCTTCCAAGGTCTGCAAAACTGTTTGAATGAGCAGCACATGTTGACATGCAACCATCCTGGACTTTGTTTTACATCCTTATCTCATTCGTATGAATGTTTTTCTGTTGTTGCTCCATCTGATACTTCTAAGGTATCAGAATCAAATAGCAGGCTCAATTAAAACGCCTGAAGTACCTCGCAAGAAAGACCAGAGAAGCTGGTATGCCCCTTTTGAAATCTAATCTTTTGCCTCTCAGTAAAACAGATAATTAAATGAATTAAAACCCAACTGTTTGGGTTTTTTTTAATCCAGTGTTCTTCATGCAGATCATCAGAACAGCTATGTAGCTGCTTGCAGTGCTTCCAGATTTATTCCTGTGTTTCTTCTATTAGGTAAATGTGGTTCATAACACTCCTCTGTCTGAGCTGTTGAGGCCTGTCTTGCATACAGATTGTTGTCTGCATCAAGTCAAGGGCACCATGACTCTGGTACCACCATCTCAGTCCCTTGAGCCATCTGTTTCTGCAGAACATGTTACATGCTGGAACGTGCCACTATTCAATAACACGTCCATGACAGGGCATTTCTCCAATTGTGCTATTCATGTTTGCTTCCCAGCTTGAAGCAAAGGAACTGATACTGCTTTTAAATGTCTTGACTACAGATGAACAGATACTCTGTAAGATTTTTCTCCAAGCACCCCACAACCACAGAATTTCCCTTGCAACATCTTAAATGGCTTCTTTAGCATCTGTTGTTCATTATCAGTGTTACCCACATTATTTTTCATTTTGTTTGGCTGAACCATAACAGACTTCTCAATCCCTGCTCCAGTTTGGTTTAATCTTGTCTGAATGTATGGACGGAATTAGAAACTTGCACAGGCATCTACATAAAAACTATCACCAGTAATTTATGTAATGGCACCAGTACTTACCATCTTCCTATCAGAAGAATACATTGAGAAATATCACTGGTAGCTTAGCTGATCCTGAAGTTTGACCCTGAGTTTACTTCAATGTTTCTCCTTGTTTCTGGTTAGGTACTTATCTTGAGGATATTCCAGTTAAAAAATTTTACTCTAATATATTCTATAGATGTTGGTTCATCAGCAAAGTCTTTACAATTTTCTGATAGCTATTAATAATTATATGTCAAATAAGATTGGCAGCAAAACCAGTCTTTGAGAAAATCTGCTAATTATCTACATCTAACATGCTGGTTCTTCTTCAGCTCAAACTCTGTTGCCATCATAAAACAAAAACGAAGGAAGCAAAACTGCAAACCCTCCATTTAAAAAAAAAAAAAAAAAATTAAGGTAGAACAGCATGAGATATTTTATCCAGTTTCCCACTTCTCTACATGTATTTAATTACCCTTTTTGTTAATATTTTTCTTAACAGGCTGTATCTATTGCTCATACAGCCTTTCCCCCCTTTTTAATTGCCTCATTCTTTATCTTTTCTGGTATTTGACTGGAAACACAGGCTACAGGCCTTCAGTAGATATTACTACAATCTCCCAACTAAAGCACTTTATGCTCTTGAGATTTGTTTTTATCTCACTGTAATCCTTTCAACTTTCATGTCTTCACCCTTACTAAACTTTTTCTGTACCCCTAATATCAACATTGCCATCACTATTATTATCAAGAAACTGTAGCAAAGAACTCTGGTTGTTTTGGGGTGTATCTAAATTACAATCTCATTCTCATCCTCATTGAAGAATGATTCAAGTTTTCTGTCTTCTCATTTTCTCTAAATGTTTTAAGAACCTGTTGCTGCCCTATGCCGGACCTAACTCATGGGACTTAACTCAATTCCCATTTTTTCCTACACTTACCAGCTTGTTTTGCTCATGGATGTTTTTTTCACTCTTTATTTGTGGATATGTTTGCTTGAGCACCCTTCAAATGCACACTTATCTGTAGCGTCCTCATTTCTTCTCATCCTAATCTGTTCTCCATTCCTTGACAAAGACTATCCAGAATTCAGCTCAAAAATACATCACAGAATAGTTGTGCTTATGACCATTTTAGCTGTCAACTAGGGCTGAACCCTATTTACCATGCTTGAAAATCAGAACCACTATTGCTTACACTACAAAGGCAGAATCTCTAGCAATCTAGAGATATCCTTACTTTGTGCAAAGGAAGAGGTTACATAAGACAAGCAGGATACTTTTCTTTTTTTTTTTTGTATTTCTGTAACGACCATAGCTCAGTGTTTCCTGTGAGATCTCAAAGATTTCTTCAGTATGTTTCTTGCTATCTAGGCAGACTCTATCTTCCATCTTCTTTCCAGATTCAGCTATACTTATGTCACTTTCTTTTATACTTGTGTTTATCACTTTCTAAAGCTCCCTCCTGTGATACAGCAATATAGCCAAGTTTGTATTACGCATGTATAAACCCACTCAGACGGTCCAAGCACAGTTCCAGAATTTTTGTGCATTTTAACACATTTCTTGATCTTTTTCTTTTGTATATTGCTAAGCAGCAAGATAACTCAATACTAGGGGCTATCAATTTTTTAATTATGTAAATGAAGATTTTTCTGGATGAGTTACATGCATTTATGTGCTAGGATGGCAATATCCACTGCTGGAGGGCTAATTCCATTCTTGACACTCAGGCTGGTCAGTACAACCTTCACAGATATTACTTTTACTTCTCACAAGCTGCTTCTTCAAAGTGGGTATTAATAAGCATTCTCACCTGTAAGAGATGGTCCAGATAATGAAGATGTGCAGCTAATTATGATGGAAGTCCAGCCACAATACTTAGGGCAATGCAGCGAGATTTTCTGGTTAGTCTGCCTTAAGGAACACTTTAGATGCCTTTTAATTTTTAATTTTACTTTCAGATCCCCTTCAAAGTTGATTTTAATAATCTGGAAACTTTTATCTGCAACCTACATGCTTTACCCTTGGCAGTAGACTAGAGATAGGCACCTCCGACTGCTGAGTTGCTGTGCACAGTGTTGAAATCTTATACCACGTTGTGTGCCTCTATTCATCACTGTAAGCTTGTGAATGACAAGTTGTATATCCTTAGTTACTGGTAGCAGATGAGGACCATAATTTCTAAGTACAAAACCAGCATTTATGTTCAGAGAGTGAATAATTCCAGTTCCCTGTCAACCTTTGGAACCATCAAATGCAATCCGGACCTCCTCTCCTAATTTTTATCACTATCTATGCATCAGGTACATATTTCTTTCCAAGGCAATAAAAAAAATCCCAAAGCCAAAAATTTGAAGCATGGACACTAATTTCTGCGGTTCTGGATCTTAGTCAAATCAAACTGTGAAAGGGGACTGCTACTTTTTGAAAGTAACCTATGACGTCTGCCTTCCAACATCCAAGGTGGCAGAAATACTACCAAAGAATTAATGCTATTTTAGATTAGACATATTTAGACTATATGTCATGTGAATAGTCTAAAAATACAAGGTTTGCTCTAGCTTGGCTTTACTATATAAGTCAAGCAAAACTCAAAACATCAACTCCTGTTTTCACCTAATAATTTGTTATAATAATTAAGCTTATTACCCAGTTCTTTAAAACACTTCTGATCTTGCATAAGATGTAAGCAACAAAAATGGCAAAACACATAACACACTCTCCCTCCTCCACATCACAGCTCAGCATTCAAATATGCTTCCCAAGGGTGGCACATAATTATCCTCCAGTGCCAAAAAGTGTTCTTTCTGATCAAAAGTAAGGGGAAGGAATATAACAGTTACAACAACATGTGACATTATCACTTGAAAACCATCTGAATGGCTTTTCTAATGATGTTTGTGTCTGCCCCTGCTGCCTGCACTAGGTTTAATGCAGCCTGCAGCAAACTGGTTAAAACAAGGGGAGAATAAAGCACTTCAAGGGTAGCGATATGGCAGGTGGAGCCACAGGGAACAAAATTACATAGACACACAGACTTCCTATGACTCTTTCTTTCTGTTACTCCTGTAACAGGATAGGAAATCTGTTCATGCAATTTATGACTTATGTGTGAAATACTGAACTCTCTATTTGTATCCTTAAAAACCCAAAGACTCCATTTTGCATATGGGTGCTATCTTCGGTCTCACTGCTTCTCTCTGAAACAGACATTTCTAAATCTTAACGAGAGAGTGTCAGTAATCTATGCTGCTCTCTATTTATGCATGCAGCCTCTAAACAATAGGCTGGATCACACCCAAAAAAAAGTAATTGTCAGGGAGAGGCAATTTTTGATTGCAAAACCAGCCACAATGGTCTATGATTATATGAGGCAACTGATCCAGGAGTCACTGCCTAGAGGCCAGGAACTAGGCTGTTTCAAGGAGCTATATTTATAAGCTAGGTAGAGCGTGGGTACTCATGACAAAGGAACTGGCTTGATGAAGCAGGGATAACTCTGCCTTCCTGGAGTCAGACAGCACCCACAGTCCAATGAGAGTGAAGGGCCTTGCAGTTACTTTGTCATTTGTTAAACAAGCTTTCTTCTATCTTGTTCAGTAGGTAAAACACAGGCACTTTCCAGACTTCTGCTTCCAGATAATGTCTCTGACAGTCTGTGTGTAGCTGTTGCATATGCTGGGCTTGTAAAGCTGTTAATCTGCAGGTTGTTTTTTGGGAGCAGGTGTTCTAAGTGACAGAAGAGTGTGAAAAAATCAGCATTGCTGCTGTGAGCTCCAGACAGGCAGGGTATGCATGGGCATCAAGGAGGCCTGGACCCTGGAGCAATGCATGAATCTATGTATGGAAGATATCACCCACTTGGCAGGTTCAGTCGCTGAATCTCTTGCCACTGTGATCACTTGAAAGGGCAAACTAACCATACTTCAACATCATGTATTAGCTTGTAAGATTACAAAAAGAGCATCTTTTTGTCCTCTATGATCCTACTTTGTGGTATAAATAAAGAAAATTTCTTTTCTCCTTTATTATACACCATGGTACTGAGGTGCAGCAATTAAAAATAGTATTCAAAAGGGGAAAAAAAACCCCGAGTTTCTCTGCTCTAATACAGAATGGCAGATTCAGAGGCACAAGGAATCGAATAAGTCATTTGGAAACACCATGGGTTGTAAGCACATATGCGGGGAGTGAAGTGTTAGGAAAACCAAAAATAAATCAGAGTGCTGTACTTTGCAGAGAAATCATATGAGCCTTCCAAATTCTCTTCTTGCTTATGTTTTGAGGGGTGCACAGCCAAGGCTTCTATCGATCACCCATGTGTGTAAGCATAATAGGAAATAAAAGGAAAAACCCTTTTGGATAATTGTCACAGAACACATAGGCGATCTGGGGGAAAAAATCAGAACCAGAGATGTACCAGGGGAAAAAATGATGATATTTAAAATGCCAGCCTCCTGTGAGCCCCTCTGCTTCCTAGTGCTTATTTTGCCAGTCAGGGCTTCCAACGTGGACTGCTGCTGCCATCTACTGCCACCAGTACTGCCAGGAGCTGAGCTCCTCTCCTGGACGCTGGCAACGGGACTGCAGGTCAGAGGGGGGGTGAGGACATGAAATATCTTTGGACAGTAAAGGGAAAAGAGTTTCCAAGGAGAGAAATGGATAGAAGAAAGCCTCACAGCCAAGATTAAAAACCCAAGTACAGCTTTTTCCATTAAAAATATAATGCAAAAAGCATGCAAGCTCTGAAGAGGGAGGCCTAGGTGGAAAGCTTTTGCTTTCAAAGGGGAAGGGAAACCCACATCTGGATCCATCCTACTGTCATGCACTGACATAAACCTATTCCCAAGGCTTTAAAGGTTATTAGTTTAAGTGATATGGCTGACAGCCTATGTTTAGGCTCTATTACATGATGAAGTGTCCTGCACAGCAGGAAAGCTACAGAAGAACAAAAAGCCTGGGGATAAGTCCAAATTTCCTAATTCAGGCACTTGTCTTACACCTGTTCTAGCATAAGAGGGCTTTAGATACCAGTGATGGAAATCCTGCAACTGACCCTAGCTTTAAATTCCCATCAACAAAGACTTAGAGGACAGATAAGCCTTCAATTATTGCAGGTATTTCTAAATGAAACCTGGAAGGAAAGCATACTTTTACACTGCGTATTGAAAAATAGACTATGGAAAGAACAGGAAAAATTTTGGCCATGGAATTATTTCATGTCGGTTTTGACCTAGTGTCGTGGTTTAAGTCCCTCTAACTCACGCAGTCTCTCTCTCACTCACTTTCCCTTCTTTCTTCCCCCCGCTCCCAGAGGGATGGGAAGGAGAATCGAAAAGAATGCAACTCCCACAGGTTGAGATAAGAACAGTTTAGTAACTAAAGTATAACACAAGACCACTACTGCTCCCACCAATAATATTAATGACAAGGCAAATACAAGGAAAGAGAATACAACTGCTCACCACCTGATACCCAGCCCAACCCAGCAGTGCACGCCCACCCTTCCGGGTCTCTGCTCTCTGCTTTATATCCTGGGCATGACGTGCTGTGCTATGGAATAACCTCTTTGGTCAGTTTGGGTCAGGTGTCCTGTCTCTGCTTCCTCCCGGCTGCCCCTCTTCCCTGGCAGAGCACGGGGCTCAGAAAGTAATCGGTCAGACCAAAACATCACTAAGCAGTAACCGAAACACTGGTGTTATCAGTGCTATTCCCAGGCCGAAAGTCAAAAACACAGCACCGCACCAGCCACCAAGGAGGAGAAAAATGACTGCTACTGCTGAACCCATGACACCTAGCTAGAGATACAGTGGATTTCATAACCTCTGAATTTCACACTACTCCATTACAGCTGGTAGCAAAGATCAGATCCTGAACTTCCTGATCTCAGTTCTTATTTCTTCTCTGTTAATGTTATATAGCAGTCTTTATTAGCAATACCAATCTACGCAATTGTTGCAGAGGGCTGAGAACGGAAACAAATTAGCTTTTCCCTTCTCTTTGCAGCTCTTGTTAGACTGTTCTCAGTGTCTAAATCAACTGAATTTAGTACTCTCTAACTTGACTTTATTACATGACCTGCAATGCACAGTTCAATAATTTTAAGTTGATTTAGCTAAGCACAGTGATAAAGTCAGATTTTAGTTCCCTATGCTATTTATCTTCAATAGCTAAAATGTACCATGTGGACACTTTCTACATGGATTAAAATGTAATCCAATCTGTATGACTAACATGCATTTCTGGTACTCCATAAGAATGCCATATGTAAGCATGTTATTATCTTTATTCTACACAAAAATCTGTGATATAAAGAAGTACAAAAAGGTAAGTAAGTTATAACAGCACCAATGCTGTGCCTGGGCAGTGTGTTTGAAGCCAAAGGCTATCCACATTGACATAGCATTGAAGTATTCCCAGGATGTCACTCTACCTTCCCTCTTCTTCCAGGAGCTGAGCTACCAAAACATGCCTGAGAAAAAAGCCTTTATAGACCTGCCTTGCTCTACACTTCAACAGCCAGATTCCCCATAGAACCAATTCTGTGATGAAATAGGAACCGAAGTTTTACAGAAACTTGCTGGACAAGAAAGATGACAAAAATCACACTGGAAAGCCCTGGGGTTTGTGGTAGTATTTTTCTTTCATGTTCTCCTTCAGGACAGGAGGGTTTCACCAGTTGCCTGAATATTTGACTCCCGATATCGAAGCTGACCTGAGTAGGTGGCCTTCCTTGAGACACTGTCAAAGGCTGTGCAAACAGCAATAGTCAATTTCACTGGTTATCTGAGGCCCAGAATCGGGTTTTGACAGCATGTTCTCACTCTTCTGGAGTCTTTGTCTCTCGCTCAGGCTTTGCTTCTCATTAGGTTCCTGATTCAGTGTGCCTCTCTCTCACTTCACAGTAGGCCAGAAGACAGTCCCTCCACCTAAAACTTCTGGAGAACTACAGGTCATGACATGCCTTGTCCTCACAGTGTTTTACAGTGTTTCAGGGAGCTGTCTGTGTAAAATTTGTCTTCCAACAGCTCACATGGGCAAGAAGAGCAGTATTTTATTCTGGCTATCAACAATGAGTATTGGCTTTTACTTCGAATAAAATATACCTCAAGAGTTCTAGCCTAGTGCTTCACAGGCTCATATCCCATCAGAAGCCCACAGAAAGGAAGGGAAGAGGGGGCCAACAATGCAGCCCTCTGGCAATTTGCTTCTCAGCCCCACGCAGACTCTGTAGCCAGAGTCAATGGCTCCTTGCAGGAGGCAGGATAAACCCAGTATAAGACAGACCATGTCGCAAAGCTGTGCAAGTTGATTTGTTAAGATGGGCATAGTACTACTAGCCCTGTTTACACGTAAGAGAGAAAAACAATGTGGTCTTCTGCTTTTCCTTAATAACACCTTTTCTCTATGACAGAAACTACACATGTGCAAACCCAGAGGATTAATGCAGATGCTTAATAATGAATGAAAATATTATGTGGCAGAGCCAATAAAAAAAGCAGAATCATCTGCCCAATTAAAATTGCCAATAGAATTAGGCAGCTACTATAAATTATCCCAAATTGTACTGGTGAGTATTTGCTGTGTATATCTGTACAATGTGTGCCGCAGAAAGCCTTTTGGATATTAACACTAGATGTTCCCCATCACCGTGGAAGTATCTATGTAGATTTTATCTTCTGCACAGTTTGAGTTTTTGTCTGTGTTTGCAACTGACAGCTGAAATAAATGCTCATCACTGCACAGACGAAAAAAAAAAAAAAAAACAAACAACAAAACAACACCTTTTTTTTTTTTTGCTTTTAAAATCTGGCAGATACAGTTGCAGGAAAAAATGTGATCTGCACTGTACACTCTTACCCCATGTAAAACCACTAGACCATCATATCTGTCATGAAAAATGAAACAAATCAGGGGCCATTGAACACTGTGAACTGTACAAACAAATCAGCAGAGAGGGATTCTCGCAGGTGTTTCTGGAACCATGATACCCAGGACAATTCCGGGAGATCAAAACCCCTTGGCTTTCCCCTTCAGGACATGGTGAAAGTGAAGACTGCTATGCTGGACTATAATCAAAACATTCAGTGTACCAACAGTCAGAATTTTCGAGTGGGATTTTTTTGCTCTGTGCCTGCTGCTTTGTTTATCAGCCTACATTTTTTGCCACTGCATTTACATAAAACTGGATGCACGTGTAAAAGGATATGGGAAAAAGAGGAAGACAAATGTGGTATAGCTCAGATTCACTTCTGCTTCTCCCTGGTATTAGTTTTGATTTTTTTCAAAGCCATCTCTGCTACAAACTGGTGTCAGGAGCAAGGAATTTATGATTTCATAAATTTAATAAAGGTCACACTTCCAAGACACTATCAGTTTGATTATAGGCTCACTCTGCTGCTATATCCTAACAATTTACAATTTTCACAATAATGCCTTTCTTAGAAATAAAGGGCTATCCCAAATATATTAATTCTCGCTATCATTCCTTCTGTTGCTCTTCTACTATATGACAGGCTCTTCATCTTATCTCATGCTGTTGCTTAGAATTGCTGTGTTCAGTGAAGCACCTGCTGTGTTTCTCTCCAGAAACAGACGCAATCCATTGATGACTACAATGATCCTTTTACAGATACTATAAATCAACGTTGCTGCCTTCAGACAGTCAATAAAGACTGCCAAAACTTTGAATGCTTTCAATAAAAGGTGCAAAGTATGTTCAAACAAATGTCAAAAATAGACACGAAAATGAAACAATCCATATCCCTCTCAAAAAATTTTTCGCTTCCTCAGAGTTGAAAATGACCATTAACACTATTATGGGACTACTTTGCTCTGGTGCAGAAGTGATGGGGCCATAACCTGTTTGCTTCCCAACTCCTATCTGAACTTCGTTCTAAATACCATTCCAAAGTTCTCTGATACTAAGAGGTATTGGCAGTTTTGATCCTAAAGTTTCCTATTTATAAAAACTACTTATATTTTGTCATTCAAAGGTTTTCTCTATTCTGCCACAGGCACAAGAGAGTGAGAAGAAGAAGTGGAAAGAAAACGGAAAAGTGCATTGCAAGATGAATTCCAACAAGTCTACATCCTAGAGAAGAACAAGTCTATTTCTTTTAAAGGTCAGACTTTTCACCCTACTCTCAGGACTCACAGCAAGTGAGATGTATTCTAGATAGAACAACTGTCTCCTTAAGATAAGATATACAAAAGTACCAAATAACTGTAACTTATTCACTAATTCTAGCCTGATTATGGATTCAGAGGGAAAAATACCTTTGCTTCTCCTATGAGAAAGATCTCCAGGAGTATCCTCATACTTCTTTTGAGACTTGTTCCACTACTGATCAAATCCTGGGAGTTTGATCTGGGGACAAACACTTGCACTGCAAAGAATAATCTACTATTCCATAAACTGAAAAAAGAATATCACAGGATCTCAAGCATGTATCTGCTTAGGTTAACAATTGCTTCTGGTTCATTGATTTTGATTTTGACTGGACTCTCTCACTGGTGGAGATAACACATACAAGGAGTTTCCAGGTTCATATCCTTCTTGATCATCTTTCTTTTTTGTTGGCAATTAACATTGCTCAGACCTCCTATCACATTAGGTTAAAAGGCAGGTCACAGCTCTAAAGTTAAAAATATAAAACAACCAATATCCAAAACCCAACCATGAAAAATGTCAGTGACCTCTTTTTTTGGCGAGGCTCTCCCTCACCTTCAGATACCTCCCAAGAATCAGATGCAAAAGGAGTAAACACTTTCTCTATGTTACGTTTGTGAAGATTCTTTGTGCATTGGTCCCTAGTATCTTATGACCCTGGGCAGCAGACATTGGAAGATTATCTTATTAGACCAATACTGCAGACAATAAAAATTCTGGTGAGACTACAGTAGTTTAAGATAGTTGTCTAATTTTATTTGTATTTGATGCAACCATTCTCAAATACAGTGCTAATTCATACAATCTTGGACTATAAAGAAAGGTTTGAATGCTGAGGAAATTCCACCATTTAGATTGATTAAGCAATCTTACTCTGCTATCATCTCAAGAAGCCTTATCTTTAGATGTAGTCCAAAATTACTATAGAGTGATGGGGAGCAGAATGCACTGCCTTATTGTAAAGGCTGTAAATGCAACTCTTTACATTCAGGTAAATGATGATAGATGTTGTATCTTATTTTCCAACAGATCATCCTTCACAAAAGCAGCCAAACAAATGGAAATGGGATATGACAATACAAATAATGTTCTATCTCCACTTGTCAAATCCTTCCTGCTGTCAAATCAATAAAAATATTTAAATTACTTTTTTAAACAGTGGCATTGTCATGTTGAAGCCTTACAAATGTCTGCTGTGTATATCAAGCAGTGTGTTTATTTTAGGGAAGATGAGGAAATATTGTTAAGGTTAATACAAGGTAAAGAGAGAGTCTGCTTAATGTGCCTTACTGTGCAATGGACCCTAGAGTCTCCCTTCCAATATGGCTAACAAAGGCTTCAGTTCTGACCACTGTCATATCAGCAGTCATATGTAGTAATTCAACTAGCAGCAATACAATACAATCTACTTGAGGAACAGGTAGGGAAACAGGAGGGGACAACACTTGGCCAACTCGGGATACAATCCAGATATCCTTCTTATGAATAAAATAGCCACTACAGTCAAAGAAAAGTCTGAGTAAACCAGAGGTGCTTTGTGCAGCCATCTCTTTGAAAACTCTCAGAAAGTAGATCAGATGCCTAATGATTTAGTTTGAGATGACCCATTCTTTAAATGAAGTGTTTGAATGGCTATGCTACACTAAATGCATACTGACGGGGGAAACTCATTTCCATCCAAGTGTTGTGTTACAGTCTATGTAGCTGGATGGGATATTCATGAAGCCAAGTGGCTGAAAAATATTAAAGCTAGTTTTATTACAAGCCTTTTCAAAAGGTTTTTCCCATTCTCTGAGCATGTCACTGCTCTCCCTCAGACCTTTCTGATGGCAATGGGAAAAAAGCCACGTTGCACATGAAGTGCTTAAAGTTAGCTTGTAGCATGATAGCTTCTAGCACATAAAATGCCTACTGACTATAGTATTCACAATCATTAATCACAAGCTGAGTTTATGCACTGAAAAATGGGAAAGGAGAGAAAAGAAAGATGGTCTAGTATTGCAAATCTCTAATCTTCTCTCATTCTCTTAAAGGAAAAGTGGCCTGAGTGGTAAAGACCAATTGAACCTTGTTGGCTTGAGCACTCATTGGGTGGTGGAGATGAACCTAATATTCTGAAGAATATGTAAGACAGTCACCTTTCTGCATTATGTCTAATACCTATTCTTTTAGGATGACACCATGCAGTGCTACTTCAACCATTTTCATTTCATTTAAAGTTCAGCATTTTTCCTTCCATGCTATAGTACATAAAATAGAGCTGATATTTTTAATACTTTTCCTCCTCCATAATACAGCTCCTCACAAGGCAGCTGCAATTATATGTAAGTGTAAAAAGCAGACTACACATTATGAAAACATCAGCATTTATCACAGCAAAGTATATAGCTTTACAGCAAGATCTTCTCTACAGGATACAGAAAGATATCAGAGAGGTGCAGAAGAGAAAACCCACATAAGTACCTTATTTATAGAAAGCAGATATGATGGGGTTTTAAGCTGCCTGACAGAGAAACATGGAAATTGTCAAAAGCTTATCCTTGAGAGCTACTTGAGAATCTTGTTTCTGCCACTGACCAGCACCAGATACTCTGAAGGAAGGCTGCACATGAGACATTCGCCTCAAGCCTAAAGGTCCTGATGAAAGGCTGAAATCTAAAATTGCCCCAGGCTGTGAGAAGGCTCGAAGAGAACTCACAGCAGGACAATAACAGGATGTGGAGTAATGTGCTTCTTTACTCATCCCTCCCCTTCACCTCAGCCTCAATTTCAAACTTTGGTTGTGGGGTTTAGGCCCTGAGGAAAATGTTTCAAGAACCCTCCCCAAAAAAAAAAACAGTGAGACTGGTGGTACTTATGGAAAATTCTGGTTGTTTTGTTCCTTAGATAAATATTCTTTTCACATATATTGAAAAGCTATTGCCTTCAGTGATGACCCGCCACAGACATTTTCAGGGCGTAATCGCTTCCGTGAAAAACAATTATCTCAGCTTTGAATTTCACAGTATATATGACTATAAACTTTCAGATACATTTTTCTATAGAAACGTGCTAATATTAGTAAAATTGACATTTTGGACAAGAAGAAAAATGTGAATCAGAATGCTAAAGAGGAATGATTTTTCTGAATATGTGCTTTTCCCAGAAACTTTCAACAGCCTTATATTCTACCCAAGAGATACCCATATTCCTACACCAGCTCTTCACCAGCTCATCTCTTATTTCACACTCAACCTATTTTGATGCAACCTATTTTGGTGCAAATATTATGATGGTCTATATTTAGGTGGGTCTCATCCTGATTCTTCCAGGTGAAAAGGAAGGCAACTCAAATTGTGCTAGAGACCTATTCTTGCGCTCTCTTACTGCAGAGTTAAAAGCCCAGAAAAGTGACCTTTTCTTTTTTTGCTTTTAAGTGGCTGGGGGTTTATTCTGGCTTGAGGTCAAATTTATGATTTCCTCTTTTGCTAATGCTTCATAGTCAGCTACAGCACTTGGAAATTCAGTCGGTATTTGCTGTTCCTCACTTCATCACCACAGTAAGCATTCTGCAATGGACCTTGATCTTCAAACTGATCTCTGTGAGGCATTGAGGATTCAGCTTTTTCCGCTGTAGCTGTCTAGGCTACAGGGAAAAGAACAGTAAAAACTTCATATTCATCAGCAGCTATGACTTGAAGAAACTAAGAAAGTAGATAAGTCATAGAGTAAGTTGCTGCTTTATAGTTGCTTTTACGATTATTATGGTACTTAAACTCCATCTATAGTGTTTTGTTCTATAATACTAAAAATTACCATGAGAATCCTGTTTCACTGCAAGTTAAGGGACAGTAAGTTTCGCATCAAAAGTGAACAGGCAAACTGTTCAGGTAAAATGGGCCTGGCAGGTGATCAGGATGCATTTAAACTGATAAATTAAAGCATTAAAACTTGTAACGTAGCTGAAGCTTAGTTTCATAATGCATACACACACGTGCATGTGCACATGCACAGATGTATATACTCCACACACAAACACAAGGTTGCAACTAATTTTCCAAGTTGATAGACAAATGCATGGGAAGAATCACCTCTGCCTCAGAAAAGAGATGACCACTTTTCTTCTCATGTAAATTCACTGAAGACAGAGGAATTACACCAAGGAGAGGATTGACCCAGAATGTCAACAGTTTTGAGAAAGAAGAGCTTTTATTTACTATGCAATTATTCACATAGAAGGACTTGCTTTCTCTTTTAAGAGGATGCATCATGCAGTTTGACATCTGCTGCTTCTTTTGCAGAAGCTGGTTTCCCATTTTGGGTGATGGCAGAATAAGCAGTGTCAGGGACATACATATTTGATTTACCTGTCTTTGCAGCAGTAAAATAAAGTTTGCAAGCAGGCCATAACAAGATACATTGAACATCCTAGGATAACGGAGAAGATGGGAGTCCTCCTGTCTGGCTGAAGAAAGATTGAGATGCATTGTGATCCATCTACACTTCATCTATCTGTTTCCTGCTCATTTCAGATCTTATCCCTCCCCTTTTCTTCCTTTGAAAATATTTCTGTTCCTTGGCTACCAGCACCACATCTTCCTCCTACTGAATGTCTAGAACTCAGTAAAATAGGACCAAGAGTCCCTTCTGGCACCAAGACAAATAGTTCAGGCTGATTTGTGTATCCTAGGTTTAGAACTGCTTTCCCTCAAAACATATTGACCATATTGATGCTTCATAGTGCTTCCCTCAGGGTCTCCTTTCGTAGGCAGTGATTTCTGTATGGTTCCACAACATAATTCCAATAATTTTGTGCATTTCTTCCAGTTAAGAGCTGTCGTGGTTTATGCCTCTATAACTCATGCAGTTTTGCTCACTCACTCCCCCTTCTTTCTTCCCCCCGGTCCCGGATGGATGGGAAGGAGAATCAAAAGAATGCAACTCCCACAGGTTGAGATAAGAACAGTTTAGTAACTAAAGTATAACACAAGACCACTACTGCTACCACCAATAATAATAATGACAAGGCAAATACAAGGAAAGAATACAATTCCTCACCACCTATACCCAGCCCGACCAAGCAGTGCACCCCCACCTTTCTGGGTCTCTACTCTCTGCTTTACATCCTGGGCATGATGTGCTGTGGCATGGAATACCTTTTTGGTCAGTTTGGGTCAGGTGTCCTGTTTCTCCTTCCTCCCGGCTTCCCCTCCTCCCTGGCATAGCATGAGACTCAGAAAGTCCTTGGTCAGACCAAAACATTACCAAGCAGTAACTGAAAACAGTGATGTTATCAGCGCTGTTCCCAGGCCGAAAGTCAAAAACACAGCACTGCACCAGCTACCAAGGAGGAGAAAAATGGCTGCTATTGCTGAAGCCATGACAACAGCCAAAGGCCAAACACACACATAGTGGTGATGCTTGGACAGAAGAAATTCTTTAGTTTCTTCTTTGGCCTTTATTTGTTTAATACCATGCACATACTGATTTTGACTGTCACCATTCCTACAATCTCATGTAGCTCTCTATAGCAGATCTACTAGATGCCTCTGTACCCTTTTATGACACAACTGGCAGCACAGCTGCCTATAGCCAATAGTTACAGGAACCTTCTACTGGATTTCCTTTTCTAAAATATAGAAGTAATTCCACAGAGAATTATTATCAGTGCCTCTTTTGCTTCCTTCAAACTGAGTGTATTACCTTGCTTATACACCTATGTCCAAGCTTGCCCCGCATAATCCTAGACATGCAACCAAATACTTAAGTCACCTCCAAAGGCAAGTAGAGAGACTCTAAGTCAAGTCAACTCAGAACAGCATTGACACACACTAGTTGATACACAAAACTAGGAGATACTGTAGTTATCTGCATTTTTCTTCTCACAACATGAACGCCAATAGCAATCTTATCTGGGCACACTAGTAGACACACAAAACTAGGAGAAAAGGCAGCCCCTAGTAGAAACAAACAGATTCCCACCATGTGCATCAGTGCAGGTCTTAAAGATACATAGTCAGTGATGCTGGATCTCTCCATCAGCGAATCCCTTCCCAGGATCAAAATCCAGCCGCTATATAACGTTCCAAAGCGCAAACTTCCTGCATCTCTTGGCATCTAGTTTCTATAGGAACAATCTCAGGTCTTCATCATCACTCAGCACATTTATTACTCACCTTTTAAACTGACATTTAGAAGTAAGTATTAACTCCAAAACCTCAAGAAGCTGCCAACAAATACAAATTTAGAGATCAGACTCAGTGGGAACAAATGCCCCTATAAGCTCTCTGTTTCTTGATAGATACAATCCTTTCTTTGCTCTTTTCAAAGAATGTGGTTATTTAACAAACCGCAAAATGCAGGAGGATACAAAAGCTACAGACATACCAAGAAGGATCCACTGTCTTGAAACCTCTTAGGACTGTTAACTGTGCCTCTCATGCACAGTCATTAAGCAAAGCTCATGATTTCTAGACTATGGTCATTTCCAGTTGAAAAAGTATGGGTATGGTATTTTTGGCATGAGCACCACCCAAAAGACAGTCACTGAAGTCCGGGGGACAACATTGCTGAGTTTCCTATCAGGGCTCAGAAAAGGCAGCACAAGGTAGTCTCTAGGAAAATCTAATCCAAGCTTCACATGAAAATTATGCTGGCTTGGAGCTTAATCAGCATCTTAGAAATTGCATGCAAATTGGCTAACTGCTAAATTCATAGCTAATGTAAGTGTTATAAAACTCTGTCTTCTTGTAAGCTGAGAAAAAACAAAAAGATGATTTACAAACTGTACAGTAAGCATAGCAGCATACATAGGGTAAACAAGAGAGATGTTTGGTTTTGTGTATGTAAGCTTCCTCCTGCAGGGTGGGATCCTTCTGACTGAATCTGCCTCTGTGATGAAAAAGGGCTTTTATCTTTATATGATAAGAATCCTATGCAGCAGTAGCTCTCAGTCCTCAATCTCAGGGACAGTAGGGTGCCAATCACCAGATGAGGTTAGGAAGAAATTGCTTACAGAAACATTGTGATAAACTGATTTATTCTCCTGAAGTGTAAGTTCCAAACTTCCAACACAGCATCTTCTCTTGTACAGTCCTTTGAACCGCCTGGGGCACAGATCAGTCTGACCACAGTGACACATAGCAGTCACTGTGGTCACAGATAAAGAAAGCAAAGACAAAGAAAACAGCTGAATAAAAAATTTGTCATTGTGTAGTGACTGGTTTCATAGAGTGGCAAATGATCCATATGGGTATTTTATTTCTGATTCCAGAGCATTCCTGTGTGCCAGTCTTATAAAAGGAGACAAAAGAAAAGCCTGGAACACATAGATACTCACCATGATCAAACTCATTTAAAATGCATCCCATAATAAAGGATTTTAAAAGAAAAAGATAGATTTTGTCCAATGTATTATTAAAGCATAAAAGGGTCCCCTAGGTCCCAATTAGGAAACTGATTAAAGAATGTTTGAGTTTAAAAAGCTGCAGGTAGGGAGTTCTGCTCTCAGCTGCCTTGAATTAGCATATTGATGGCACCACAGCTCTAGCTGGAAGGAAAAGCAGAGAGCCAGCACACATTTTGCTAGCCCAGCACACTGCCTTCTGAGCACTCCTGACACATTCCAAGGAAAGAATTACTTACACAGCCAGGCCTGAACAGCAGCAACAAAAAAAATACTGTAAAGAAATGTACAGGGCAAGGTTTTTGCTGGTAGTGATACTGGGGGAAAAGATATTGTCATTAGAGCAACACGAAAAAGAACGAATGCTAAAACATAGGAGGTTTCTCTCTTGGTTATGGCAGGATGTTAATCTATGGCCTTGACCTGTAGCAGAACTATGGCCTCAGTTTTGGCATACAGCAAGGTATATGCCAAGTACTACCTCGGAATTTTCCTTACCCAGGATAACTATGCAGTCTTTAGGCTCATGACAACAGCCCACTGCAGAAACATGTGCCCACATGCAGAGGGCATTTGTTTTTCAATTCAAGGACTCCCTAGTGTCTGAAGCTTCTTGCTTCTCAGGTTGTAACAGCTCATTCTCACCCCCATGGTTTTCTTGCAAAAAGATTTTACTCAGGTGTTGAAATGGCTCTTCTCCCAGAAATCATGCATGAAGAAAAAGAATGGAAATGCAAAGCCAAGAAAGTCATGGTTATAGCTGCCACAGCACCCATAACTCGGCTCTTCTCAGCACATGCAGTACTATTGTAATATTGAATTTGCTGCTAAACTTGCGCATTGACTGCACTGTATGTACAATGCATTATGGTGGGTTTGACCAGTCAGCTTCTTGTAGTCTGTTAAATACTAAGGGACAGTTTTACATCTGCTGCTTATCAAAACTCTGTTAGTCTCCTGGACGCATTCTGGTCTCCATCACAACTTCTGCCATAGGTCCTGGACCAGACTTTTATGGAAAATGAGAATTTTCATGATGTAAGGATGGAAGAATGGCCTAATGCCTCCCACCTGCACAGCTCAGTATGGAACTGTGCCACAGAACTAGCTGTGAGAAAGAGGACGCATGCTCAGGAAAGAAGACGTAGTAAGTCATTCAGCAATTCCTAGAACAGGGTATGCCTAGAAATGACATGTCTTTGTGTAGCACTTTGCTAAGCCTGTACAACTACTAAATACCACACTGCATGTGGGCTGAAACAAAGCTGTTTTCTGGAGAACAATGCTTATGAATCCAAAGGTTTGTAGATGCATATTCAACAGTATTCAGACTACCTAAAGCTAGTGCAGATCAACACTTTTTTTGAAAATGCCACCTAAAAATGTCAAGTGATGCCAACAACTTAAATACAGACTCTGAAAGACTGTGTGTATGTACACCCTTTACGCACATAAGAGAAATGAACTTACACACATAAGAGAATTGAGTTCTTCTTTCACATCCTGTTCTCCAAGGGCACCCAAAGACCTCTTGTCTTGTATTTGAACGTAAGATGGAAAAAAAAAAGACATGGTGTTGCCTGCTATGCTGCAGACAGCAAAAGTAATGAAAGAGAGCCTTCACACAGCAGTGAATGTTCAGGAAGAGTCCTTGTGAAGAAAAACAATTCTTTGTGGAAATCCCTGGAGTGCTGCTAACTTTTAAAATTGGATATATACTCTGATGAAGATACACAGAAACAAAACAGTCATCCTGGTCAGACAAAAGGTTAGTCTTAACTCAGACTCTGGGGACTGTAAATGCATAGGAAAAAGTATAAAACTAGGGCACGCACATAGCAATACTTTCCTAAATACTCTCTCATGCTCCAAATATCTGTAGGTTTAAAACTATGCCTTTAAAATATGCAATCTTTTCCTCAAGAGGAACTCAGGGCATGAAAGGAGAATGAAAAGAAAGCAGTTGCTAAGAGTGGATGCACATATTGCCACAGCAACACCAGTCATGCTTTTGAATCTATACACAGGGGAGTTGATGTTTTGAGGCAGGAGGAGAGGATGCACTCTCATGCTAAACTTGTAGAGACCCTCATGGCTAGGCAGGCCAACAGCTGCTCTTGACTACTTGCTTTAGACCTACAAACTCACTTAAATTCATAAACTTTTTCTTTTATAAATCAACCACTACAGTGAGACAAAGAAGAGTTTTCTTCTTAAATGTCCTATATTCACCTAGAGCTTTTTAATTTGAATAAAATGCCCTCGTGTCTCAAATGTAGTTATCTTTTCTGCATTGAAAAGTAGTATTCTGCTGGCTTCTTAAAATCCCCACTGTCACTGAAGTTTGTAAAAAAACATAAATTTATCTCAGAAAACTGTATTACAATGGTTTTGCATTTATGATGCAAATTTCATAGTCATCTTAAAGATTTTAGTGAAATGATATGTATTTGGGGAATGGCAAAACAAAATGAAGATTTGACAGTCTTTGCTGTCAGTTCTTTTGGTCCTGGGGATGAAAAGCTGACATTTTTCCATGTTACATCACTCAGATTTGTATTTCATTTATCTTAAATGGACTGGAATATCTGGAGAGCAACGCGTAGTATCTAGTGGCAACTGGGTTATGAAAGAATTAGGACTCCAGTTAGTGATGCTTCTCAACCAGGGAACAAGTGGTTTGCACAAATCTTCCCTACTCTGACTCAGTTTTTCTAACAGTAAACAGAGTTAGTACCGAGTGATATTATTACTAGTTTATCATCCTAAAGCTGATAGTGCTTCTAAAATCACTTGAGAGAGCATACAGAAATCCACACAACCTGTGGCATTGTGTTGAAGTATTGCTGTAATATTGACTCAAAGGGAGAACACCCTACATAGAATCATAGAATCATAGAATAGTGAGGATTGGAAAGGACATAAAGATCATTTAGTTCCAACCCCCCTGCCATGGACAGGGACACTTCACACTAAACCGTGTCAACCAAGGCTCTGCCCAACCTGGCCTTGAACACCACCAGCGATGGAGCATTCACAACTTCCCTGGGCAGCCCATTCCAGTGCCTCACCACCATTACAGTAAAGAATTCCTTCCTTATATCCAATCTAAACTTCCCCTCTTTAAGTTTGAACCCATTACCCCTTGTCCTATCGCTACAGCCCCTAATGAAAAGTTCCTCCCCAGCATCCTTATAAGCCCCCTTCAGATATTGGAAGGCTGCTATGAGGTCTCCACGCAGCCTTCTCTTCTCCAGGCTGAACAGCCCCAACTTTCTCATCCTATCTTCATACGGGAGGTGCTCCAGTCCCCTGATCATCCTCGTGGCCCTCCTCTGGACTTGTTCCAACAGTTCCATGTCCTTATTATGTTGAGGACACCAGAACTGTACATAGTACATCCTGATAAATCCCCATGCTAATCCACCTGGCACTCCAGAGGCAAGCCTTCAGACCTGACAGAAATTGAAATTAGTGTGCATGTCCCCCTGTTGCTCTATTCAAAGTAAAAGCTTTGAGACTCTGGGGAGCTGAAGAACTACATTAGCAGACAGAATTTCCCTGAGCTGATTTCTAAACAGCTTTATGGTGGGCTCTCTGGGGCCCTATGAAATGCACTGAGGAGAGCTCCAGAAGAGGCACTCATTCTACCTGAAGGAGGACACAGAGGAAGAATACGCAAAAGCTTTGGGTATCTACATTGTGTGAGGTACACTGGGGCCACTAAAGCCCTTTCTTGGAGACAGTGTGTGTGTATCAATTTACTAGTGCAGTTTATTTTCTTTGCAAAGCAGTGCTTATACTGCAAGACTACCCTGGGGAGGAGCAAACTCTGGCCACTGACCTGTATTTTAACTAGGTTTCTTAAGACTAAGGCCAGAGAAGCAGAGACAGGCAATTAATTTGACTCAGCAAGACAACCCTGGTGTCCTTATCTCAGTGCAGACGTGCCCCCAGTGCATGGAAACACAGAAAGAGAAGCCAAAGAATCAACACCTCTCTGTCCTGTATGTTTTCCCCTTACAACCTGTCTTTTACCAGATATATTATGCATCATGTCATACATTACTATCTAGAAAGCTATAAACGTTAACACTGGGAGTAGGAGCCACATTTTGTTTCTGTGTTTGCGTTTAATACATTGGAGTAATTAGTACTTCACATTTTACAGCAGTCTATTTGTTTCTCAGGCCACTGTTTCAAACTGCTCTAACTTAATTTTTGCCAGCCACTTCTATTGCCTCCTGTGGTCTGCTTAAGACGCATGCTTGCTCTAAGCCAAAACACCCAATATGGGAAGTATCTGGTCTCTGCCCAGATGCAGTGAATTGGCTGCTACTGTCAAATTATTCAAAATTTTGCAATGGCAGCACTGCTCCTAGCAGCTTGTTTTATTAGTTCCCAATTTATATTAATTCCATATGCTGCAGTGTACTAATATCTCTCTTCCCTCTTGCCTTTACAAATAAAAAATGTGATTTATCAGCAGCCTCTTTATACTGCCAGCATATAATTGTATGTGGGTTAATTGTTAAAGTTCTGAGGGAGCTATACTAAATGATCAATCGTTTTATTGCTGTAGTAATGAGCTTCTAAAGGTTGGTGAGCTAGACCTCCTGGCCTTCCAAGGAAGGCAAACCATAGCCATCCCCTTTCTGTCTGCCTATTAATCATTGATCTCCCATAACAGTATACCAAGGGCAACAGAACTACACAATGAATAACAAGGAGCCAAAACCAAGACTCACTGAATCTCATTATGTCCACTAATACATAGATACAGTAACACTGATGATAATTTCCCTACGTAGTCTGAAAAGAAGCCCTGGATGGCTCGTGGCCATGGTAAAGACACATCAAGCCTGTCTCCTCTAGGTCACTGATTCCGATCTACAGTCATTACCAACTGATAATGGCATGTTTAGAACCTCACACTCTGGGAAAACAGCCTGGCATCACTGACAGTTGTAACTTTCATAGTTGGTCACTGGAAAGCAACAGCAGGTTCATTCTGCACGCCAAAGAGCAAACCTGCCAATTCAACTGCACTCCCAAGCCTGGAAAAAAAATGAATTAAATTTGGTACTGTACGTTTTATGGGTAAAGAAAAATGCCAAGAAAAGAGGGGAGGAGGTGAAACTGCCTGTTCAGGCAATGGAGCATAATGTTCATCATCTGTGTTACTTGGGACAGAAAAGGGATGGGCTTGTTCTCCCACATGGTCTGCCCAGTCCACATAACCAAACCGGTGACCTGAGAGATCAGCTAGAGATACCCGTTTGGGACTTCAATTTGTATTACTAGTAAGACTTAGGATTATCTAAAATGTTCTACCACAGCTACTGCTCCTCCTGCTGAAGGGATAACATACATGACTTTACTTATTTAAACAGGTATAAGCTGCTACAAACATCAGAGCATAGTCTTTTATGTCTGGCCCAAAGAAAGCTACCTATTCAGGCTGATCCCCAGTCCTAAGGCAGCTGAGGAGCCATCTTCTCTTCCTGATATAAGGCAATGACTTGTGGAGAAAACAGCCTCCAACCTGAGGCATACAACTCAAGTACCTTGCTATGTTTGGTGAAAACATTATCCTTTATAAGACCAGTAATCTTTTTTCCTGGAGATGTTAGAACTTTTCATGACAGTACCTTTACTCAGTTCCCACCAGCAGGACAGGGTAAATGACTTCACACACTGCCAAGTGACAGATTTGTGGAGTCAGTAAAATGGAGAGTGATCAAGGGAGCTACTTTCCTCAAGCCTATGGGTAAGGCAGGAAATAAAGCAGATGGACACACACTACTGACAAACCAACAACTACACTACACATTTGCATACTGTGTCCCAAGGAAATGGCTCTATATACTCCAGCCAGGATGTGACCTAACAAATGAGCCTGCTTCCTCACTGACCTATCGACTATGAGGTGAAGATCCTGCGATTCAGCTCCTTTTATGCCACATATTTAATTTCCATTTGAAGGAACCTATACACCATCTTGCAGGCAACAGCAGCTCTGGACTGGTGGGAAGTTATACACAAGCTTTTTGAGTTCTGTCCTAAAAATCACAGGCCAAGCTAAATAACACTAGGCTTACTGCACATAAAGTAAATTATGCCATCACACCTTATCAGATATTACTTCTACCAGAGTGTAAAGATTCAAACGATAACAACTGAGGAGTGTAGTGTGTTTGAGGACCTGGTGCTGATGGAAGGAAGCAGCAATTTGGCTGTTCAATAAGCAGAAGAAACATCTTATTTCCTAGCAGTTACCTTGTGATCTAACACGCAACCCACGTAGCTGTCCTTCAAAGAGGAAGATCCAAAAAAGATTTTCACAGCCTACATTTTCAGAATAAAATCTCATCTTTAAAAACAAGGACTGTTCTAAATACTGCTGAGTAGGAAAGAATATGAAAAAACACAGTGATTACAAAAATCAAATGGTTCCTTATTGAAAGAGCTACATTTAGAGAAGCTAAAACTGCAGTTAACTTTTCAGTCTTTTGTGCCCAAATAAACTTTGCAGTAACATTTGGCCTTGCAGCTGACATGCTTTCCCCATCTTCCTTCCCACCCCCAAATAAACAAGAATATTTGTTTAAAGAGAAATGTCAGACTTTGGCACTGTGGTAGACAAGATTAGTAAACAAGTTTTTGTTTTAATCTTTCAATACCCTTTATCATTCAAATTAGAACAGGTAAAATGTAAAATTTTTCTTTTTATACTTGAGTGATCAGTAGTGAGAAATATCTTTTTGCAAGGGCAAATAAAATTTAATATTTTAGGATAAATACAGACAGAAACATCTAAAAGATTGTTTCATTAAAAAATTATTCATATTTATATGCCCTTTTCATCTACATAGAGTTGAGCTCTTGGGTTCCCATCTTTTGTTGTAGGACAAGCATAGAATCCACCACCCTTAGTAATGGGGTGCACACTGCTAATGAACTACTCTGCCAACACAACATATTTTGGATACAGACACAAAGTTAACATAGTCAGAATTATCCATGATGCAATTCTGTTATATATTCTACCTTTGTCCCTTGTTCCAATGCAAAAAGCACATACAACAAAAACTACACCAGATGGGAACCAACGTATAACATTTCCCGTTACTGCTGCTGGCAGCAGTATAACAGAGAATTGTGCTCTAATTTTCTAATTTGGTGGCATTTTGTAGCCACTTCTACTAAATTTAAGCAACTACAGGAAATGCAGCAGCCAATCAAAGCCCTATCATCTAGAGTGCAATCTGTCAGCTGTACAAATGCATAGGATCTGGTCAAAGGTCTCCTTAAGGAGCCTGAGCAATAGCCCATTATGGCACCCCACTAAGGTGCTAGGCCTGAAATGGCAAGAGCAGCAATGCAAGCCCCTGACAGCCCTGAGCTATGTAGAGCAGAGCCAACCTACAGGCAATGAAGTGCATTGTCAGTGGAAGCTGAGAGTTGAATAAACAAGCCCTGTTCCACTAGACTCTGCTTCTTAAGCCTGTTACTCACTGTCTAGTAAATTGGAAGTCACCAGGATAAACAAGCTTTCAGGCCATGGGAACAGCTGGACACCAAGTGTAAAATGCTGCAATTTAGAAAGCAACATCCAAGCCCTTATTGGATCTAGTAAATTAAAGACTCACGCTTGCCTTCACAGCCCTCCCTATCCATCCCCCCAAACACAAACCTCCCACCTTAATTTCAAATAGATAGAGGTATATCTTGAAACAATTAGCAATTAATACAGTTGGCATGCAGTGGAAAGCCCCAGAAAAATTAGTGGCATCAATCATCTTTCAATATCCACTGTAATATCAAATAGAAATCTCATCTCCCTATTATGATGCAACTCAGACACTGAACTGGTATTGCTATTAACTGAGATAAAACCCAACCTACACAATTTCGACCCTCATTTGAAATTCAGTTTATTAAATACATCTCCCATTAAGCCAGTTTCATTATTTAAACAACATCATTCAATATAAATACCTCAAGATTAAACTTGCGATTTAAGTGATTTAGCTGTAAGTCACAAGGAAAATGGTCTCACATATCTCTTCCAAGCACAGATTAAAATGCCATTGCACAACTTGGCATGATTTGTACACTCTACTTGAGAGGAGTCTGGTCCTCATATATTAGAGATACATTTCAAGCTAGGACTAAGCATACTTACATGGAAGATGTTCTGTGCTAGCATTGACTACTTTCACACAGGCTCAGTTGCTGAAGCTGCACACACCGAAGGTCTGTACTATCTGGCACAGGTAATACAGACTTGTCATCATCCAGACCTCACATAACAGGGGAGTTACAGGTGAGAAAGAAAGTGTACCAACAATATTAGATTGATGGTCTTAGAAACGATGCAAACAGAAGCATTGTTCACTCTCTTTTCTAATACAAGAACAAGGAGAAATAAATGGAAAATAAGTAGGCTGCAGGTACAGAAGAAACAGTAGGAGATTTCTCTCACATAGTTAAGCTGTTGAATTCACTGTCACTGGACAAGACAGCTACAATAAGTTTACAAGAAATAAAAAGGCAATTGGACTAAATCCCAGAATAAAAATCCATCATGATTTAATAAGTACAAAGATACTAACTCCAGCTGATGAAGCCCTTGAGCCACAAATTATTGCATGCTGGAACAGTGCATTAGGGAGTTGTTCTGCAGGCTCAACCCAGTTCTTGGAGTCATCCCTGAGCACCCACCACAGCTCGTCAGTGCACGCATTTTATGTCCTGATCCAAGTACCAAAAGGTTAGACACCATATAAAAGCCTGGGTAAATAGGATGGAAAAACAAAACTAAAAAGCACAGAAATTACTGTTGGATAGGAATAAAGCAAATTAATGGAGCTTTGCGCTGAGAATCTATGCCTTTCGGGATTATGTACATATGGTTACATAATAAGTACAATTCTCTCTGAATCTTAAGAGTCCCTTAATTTTCAGAAGCATCAAATTCATTGGTACTTCCTAGAATGTAAATTTTAAAACATAGGTCAAGTATGTATGATTTTACTGTTCTACAGAGGAGAAGCAAAAGTTTTGTTACTGGCAGTGGAAAAAGTGATTGTTTGAGGATAATATTTCTTTGCCAAGGAAAAGACTGAATGAAACTGTAGGTTTCTTGCACTCAGAATCTTTCATCTGTGCATCCCAGTGTCAAGAGAATGTTATTACTGAGAACAACAGAAATCAAATTGCTTAAAGGACTTATACCCATTAGAGAATTTTTACTATTTCCATTTTCCAAGGGTGAAGAAACAACTTTATCCAAATTAAAAAGGTAGGCAAAGGGTCGGCTCAATAGGCAAATGAGTTTTCATACACAGTTAATTGTTGTGTCAAGGTTTCAACATGATGATGCATTACAAAATGCATCAACAGCATGTTCCATTTATGTATGTCCTTCTTTGGGCATCTTCCAACCACAGGTGAAAAATGCTCTGGCTGAACAATCTACCAAAATATGATGTAAACAGTTAAAAGGGGGGGATAAAAAAGCCAAGGGAAGAAATTTTCCTTTCCACAGTGTTTAGTAAACACATCTTAATCTTTAACACCTCTGCAAAACAGGTGATATTACCATTCAATAAATTCAAATAACAAAGGGTAGTTTTGCAAAGTCTATCCGAGGCTCTGCATTTCACCCCACATTTCGGTCTGAGACATCCACATTCCCAACTAAGCCTCCAGAAGCTTTCCAGAATATGGTCATGAATTCTTTCTCTAGGGCTGTTAAGCCAACCCCTACCAGCAGTATGAATACAGGTCAGTAACACCTGCACTGTGAGCCATGCATCCTGTATGAATGGAAAACATAAAGGGTCAACCAAAAGGATCTCATACCGAATCATGAGATCTAATACATCTGTGTACTAATGCCACAGGACCGTGTCTCTCCAGGCACCGATGTGCAAAGGCTCTCACAATGCTAACCATATTGTTACCGTATCCACCTCTTACCTTGGAGGAAGTGTCTGGGTTTAGGGGAATGGAGGAATCAGAAATACACATCTTGCTAGAACAAGATCGTTATATAACAGAAAGACACATATAGAAAAACGAGATTTAGTTCTTATCTCCCTATTTAGCTGGAGGGAATAAAATACACAAATGAACAATGGGACCTTAAGACATTACTGATGTCCCTTCTGTGAGCAGAATGTTTAACTTTGTGTGCATTCCTTCCAAAGAGGAATGCAAGTCATTTTGGAGGGAGGAGTTGGGACAGATTTCATTTTTAATCTTAGATGCATACAGCTACTCTCTGTCCTTGAATGCATGATCTCTGCTTGCTTCACTGCTCTTTGCATTAGGAAAAACAACATGCACACACATGCACAAAGATAGATATCTGTAAAGGGGAAGATCATTTGCAAAACCACAATGGCTCACTGAAAAGAGATGAAAAAAACCTGTGACTCCATGTAGGAGGAGAAGGGGTCAGGGTGGACATAACAAGAGGTCATTGAACCACTAAGGCTAATATTTTTCTTTAATTCTCCCCCATTGATTCTAAATTACTGAAAGAAGATAAAATTTTAATAGCCAAGGTAAGTCTGCTAGAATAGCACAATATTTACTGAACCTGGAGGAAGGAGAGAGGAACCCGCAGCAACTGATTTGCATTTTGCCTCTTTTTTTTTATTATATAAAGGAAAAAAATACCCATACATATAATTTGTTCACTTAATACCAAGGGTTTTGTGTCCTTTTGTTTTCATCAGATATGACACCATACCACTGAATAACACTCTCTATTCCTAACAGCAGCTGGGGTATTTTTACTTATTAACGCAATGAGAGATGGAACTATATTTACTGCAACCTTTACATTCTAATACCAAATTAATTTTCTTCTATGTCTCAGCCACATCCTCAAATTATCCAACAAAGACATCCATTGTAACTTACAGATTAACATGTTTATTGGCATATAATTTGTAGGTGCTTATCTTCAGCAGGGAGTGTAGGATTTGGGACATTTCACTAGCTGAACTTCTGGTTCTCTCCTATTCTTGGGCTTTACACATATTTCTAGCCCCTTTCAGCAGGCAATAGATTGATGCAGCGCTGTACTGCACTCCACTTCTTCTGGAAAACCTGTGAGGTCAGAGTTGAGCCAAAGGCAGGGCACTAAGATAGAAATTAAAGCAGTGGATGCCAGAAGGCAGAAAATGGTAAAGTGCATTGTAAAAGCAGTGGGCTCTGAAACATCTTGGCAAAATGCCTTATTATGGTGGCAAAGCAATTGCAGCTCAGTCATTTCTACTGAGTGAAATGGGTCAGTTTTCTGTTCTCCAACTGACTGGTTCAGAATCACACAGGATTAAATTGATTTCCATTTCACTCACTTGCAGAGGTATAATTAATAAGCAATAGAAATATAACTCCATTATGACAATCTGACGCTAAAAATTATGGATGTGTTACACAAAGTAAATTCTGTGGCTAGAGAACACAAGGCCGTTACCATAAATTAACTTACTCTTTAAGCAACCCTGTGAGAAGTCCTAGTTTTTCAGATGGGAAACTGGATCACAGCGTGCTTGAAGAAGACAGTTACACCTTTTTCCCTATGAGGCCTCCACTTTTCTTTCTAAAACTTTCAGTCTTATTTTCCCTTCTTTAATAGAAGAGCCCATGCCATAACCCTTCAGGGCAGTACACGCTTGGCTCAGGTCTGCTTCCAGTCACGGACTCTTTTAAAGATAAACATATCAAGCTTAGCAGGTCAGCAGAGTGGCTAGAGAGGAGTAGAATGCACTGTTATCCATGTCAAAGAGCAACTTAAAAACATTCTTGGCTTAATCTAGCAGAAATCTGTACTGGGGAGAAAGTGTGCAGGACAGGGACTGCCAGAGCCACCATGAGGTCTGACCCTGCATTCACTGATTACTAAAGCACAGTCACACACAGGGACTAGAACTGCATATGCAGTTTATCTTCCTTTCCTCACAAATACGGAATTTATGACAAAAATATAGGGAGGTGACACAGAAACACAATATCTGTGAACAGTATCAAGGGAGTCTCTGCAGGAACTACAGACTATCTATCTTTCTGAACATGAAAAATATTTTCCCTTTACAATTCATTCAGTAGAAAAAAACCCCAGCCATTTTAGCTGAATGAATGGATTTTATATCTGGGCTCTGGAAGAGCTGTTAAGCAAAGACACTCGTTAATCTATTTTCAAACCACTACTAACAATTAGCTCTTAATGAATATTTTGCATGAAACAGAAATAATCAGTTTTAAGCTAAGGTGATTTCTGTACCTACTCCAGCATGAGGCCCCTTCAGAAGATCAGCAACCCATGTCAAGTGCTTGAGAAAAGGTTTGCTTGTAACCTGCAGCAGAGAAACGGCAGACTTCAGAGTTCAGCTACAGGTGACATCGCCTCCTATCCTTGCTTTGCTAGTGCACTTCATCAAAGGCCTGCAATGGGAAAACACCCACTCACAATCTAGAAAGGTAACTGTCATTTTTCAGCCAAAGATCTAATAGCACTTGACGAACCTGAAGGGTTTGACTGCCACAGTACACTGGCAACGCACTGGCTGAGAAGGGCTTTCAGGGGCAAAGTGAGACCAAAGCTGGCATGCCACTCTGTAGATGCCATGTGTGACTGTACCCCGTCTAGGCTAATTCTGGTAGAGGCACAGGCCTGTGTTCTGTGTGGCACTTCTGGCACTGGCCGCAAAGACAGACAGATGGACAGACAAGCTTTTGACCTTAATACTTATGCAGATATTTAGAAAAAGAAAACTGAGCCACTGGGTCAGGATAAAGTGAAGCCAGGAACCAGAAATTTTAATTACTATTCCACACTCACTTTCACACCTCCATGAATGCTCCCCCAAGCCCAGTTCATGGCTGGATCCAAGTTGTTTAGTGCTGCTTCTACATAAGCAATTAATGCAGGGCAGCTTCCTACCACAGTGTTGCTTGATAATGAACTACTTCTTAGTTCAATTAACAACGGCTTTCCTAATTTCCTCTGTTCACTGGTGTTTATTTATTTATTTCATTCTGCTCCTCCTTCCTCCTCTTCTCAGACAAATATAAACAGAAGAAATCTAATTAGCTGAGAATATTGCTTTGTAAAAACTTTGCTAGTGACTTCTCTTGCCCATAAACCCTGGGGTGTCAGCTTCTCAGCTTCCTGTGAAGCCTCATGATTTTGTATGTGAATTTTGATCCATACAAGAAAATTAATGACCAAACTCATATAGCTCAAAGCATCAAGAGAAAGCAATTCAGAACTAGCTGAAGAGATCTGTTCATTTGTTTATGGATCTGCTTGTGTACTTATCAAGAACATGCCACACAACTTTATTGCATGAAAAACTTTCTAGTGAAGTCTTACTTTAAATGGACCTTTTTTGCCTCGTTCAGCTACTTTTAGCCTAGGCTGCCTCTAGGTCTCTTAGCTTTAGGGCAGGCTTTTCGAAAATGGTGTCAGGAAAATATGATAAAACCCACTCTGTTAGTTCTTCTGTCATCATCATCATGGTACTGTGGATCACACACCTGACCTGGCTTGAATGAAGTACTTCAGTTGCATTTGTCCCACCATCTCCTCCTCATTCACAACTTACCTTGAGTAAAGAATGACAAACAGGAAATCTGATTCAATGTTCTTTTTCTAGGGTTTATTTTTTTCCCATTCTATTGGTAATATTCACACTGATAATACACTCCCCCCCCCCCCCCGATAACCATATACAAGACAATAATATAAAACTAGTTTTCATTCTTTGTGAGGAGCTGCAGTAACCAGCATAAAGCTACTGCCTCCCTGACAAGGACTACAGGCACAAAATCTGAAATGCAAATCATACCAGTGTTTATGTTTTAATAAACTGCATTGACAGCAGCAGATTGAGAAAAAGGGAACAGTGCACTCTCACTTTTAAAAAATGCTTGCCACAATTTCAGTGTGTCAGACAGTAACTGGAAGTCAGTTGAGCTTTATGGAAGGCACAAATGGGAACTTTTAAAGATATAATATACACAACTGACATTTAAAAAGACAAACACCAAGTACAGAGCAAAGGGGGCTAATTTAATAAAATAAGAGCTTGGCAGCAAGTGTTTATTTGTCTTGGAGGACTTTTTTCTTCTCTTTAAAGAGCACCATTCATGTTGTTTATTTTTAGGCTTGGTTACCTCCCTGATGGATAATATTCCAGTTACTACTCTTATTAAAAAATACTAGACTATTTCACAGCAGTAGTTCCAATCACTGTAGCAATACAATGCTGTGCATTATGCTATTCATCTTCAAAATGCTCCATAAATATTGAAGACCAGTCCATAACACTGCATTCTACAATAAAGGTAGTCCATAGCTATTCCAGCCTATGCAAAAACCATGTCAATGTATAGCCTTTAAAGCTTTTTCATATCATTCTCTAAGATGCTAGGTTGACTTAATAGATTCAGGGGAAACTGAAGAGGAAACACAGAGAAAGGAAAACAAACCCAGATTTTCCAGTTTGAAGGTTGTTTCTAACACTACCCTTTCATGTCAACAGTGTTATTAAGAGGTCATTTCTCATGAAGACCACTTCCTATAATCATTAATACTCTTAAGCTTGCTTATTACCAGCTGCTTACCCAAGACCTTGGCAGAGGAGGGGTTAGCAGGCACTGTGTCTGTACTAGGGTGTGAGCACACGGTTTCCAGGTGGAGAGAGAAATATTGATGTTGCTCTAATATTACATTGGGTCTACATAAATATATTCTGTACCAGAACAAAGATGTCATGTTGCTAATTCATATATCATCCCAACAGATTTGTAACCTTGTATCATTTAGATTTCTACTGTAACTTCAAAAAAGAAGAAAGCTACAACTCACTAATATACTGTTTATTTTAAAGCAGAAACACCTACAGTTATATAAATGTTAAGTAACCATAGCTGATTAACTCTGTTAAGGTTAATTGCAGTTGAATGTAATTTAAAGATTCATTTGAAGGCAATTATATGTTCTTTTAATAGTCAACATTTTCATATTGGAAAAAACAGATGGTAGGAAAATGCTTTTATGACTATTATGTCCCTGTTGAGGTCTAAGAGATAACAGGGAGATTTCCCTATGAAATGCATATAACTATTTTCCCTCTCAACTTCAGACACTTGAATGGAGCCTTATCATAAAATGTTCAGCAATTTTTTCCTGGAATTTAGACCACCATTGGTACCTCAAATTGGTACGTCAGAACTTGAGTAACATAGCCAAAATCAGTCTGGAAAAATCTCAACTACAGAGGTTTGTATCACGGTGGGGTGACAATCATTTCTGTCCTGGATATTTCAATTCATCAAAGATCCAATAGATCCTGTAACTTTTAAAAGGGATTACTTAATTTACTGGAGAATGAATATTCTTGTCTTGCAGAATCCCATTATTTTACCCAGTCCAAATTATTTTCAAAAGCACCTGGACTTCCAGAGAGGCACAGCCTTGTAGTCTCAATACAAGATCAAATACAAAAGTCCAAAAATAACATCATTTCACAGTTTTCCATCATGTTGCTTTAGGGAAGCAGTTTCAACTATCTGCTCTGGTTTCTAGCAGAGATAAAAACTTCCATTTAACATATTAGAGATGAAATTTTGAATTCATATCTTTCTTGTAAAATGCCTGAAGCTACTATTCTAAAAGTACTGAACAATGTCAAACTTAATGTTTTAGGCAAATTAGGTCTTTCACCTACATTTTTCTACTCATCATTCTAAAATCATAATTGCAATAGGCATCCATAAAAGTTAACAAAAAATATGATTAGGAAGTATAGCCAAATTCTGCTATGAGAAGCCAGGTTCTCCACTCCCAGTGATCTTGAAAACACTGTGTAAACAACTAGAAAAACATCTGTAAGAAGCAAAAATAAAAGGAATGCTGAAAGTAACATTTGTGAATTACAAGCAGGGATTTCTAAAAGAACTGAGACTGGAACTGAAGAGTTCCTCTACATTCCACAAGCTATAAAAAACAAAACCAAAGCCAACAGCTGAGCTGTTAATACACTTTTCATTCACTTGACTGGGGATCACATTGCGTCTATTCAGTACAAACCTGAGCACCTTCCTGACATTAGAGTATGGGACTGCGCTTCTTCTGGTTCACACTGAGGTAAGAAATGAGGTGTCTTGTATTCTGGCTGTTGGTTATCTGGACCTTGTCACTGTAGCTGTGTGAAATTAGAGACAATCCACATCTGAGACAATATAATAACCCTATAAGAGGGAACAGTTCCATTACATAATATAATGGCACTGTACAAAGAAGAGATAGGCAAAGCTCACTTGCAGGATGACCAGAAACAGTTGTCAAAATGCTATCTAAAATTTGTTCATCTCTGTATTTCATATTTAGCCAGTTTAGCACTTTTTGCATATTGTTTAATTGTAATAGCCTACATGCTGAACAGTCAACTATGTTAACAAAGATATTGTTGATTTTTAAGGTTGAATTCAGAAGACTGATGGAAAGAAGGAAAACTATCTGGATTACTTCGAGGGCTCAGTCAATGTATTTTCACAACTCTAACAGAACTACAGATTGGATCCTTTTTAAAGACACCTTCTATGTCTGAGGAATACAAGTTTTTATTTAAATAATTCTGTAGTACATATTTCTGCCACAAACGGCTGTTTCCAGTGGACTGGAAATGAAGCACAACACTGACAGTAGTTTTTCAGGATCCTAGTCTGAAACCTCAGATATAACTGGTTTGTATCTCTCTTAATGCCATAAATGTTGAAATTTTATTCTGTACACCTTGAACCATGAATAAAGCTGCACCACCTTAACAACATTATACAGATTATAAATTTTCTTCCTGATAGCATAAGGCTATATTGCAAGAAGTATTATCTTGGACTTTTAAAAAATCTATACAAAGTATAGACGTAGTCCCATCTTTTTTTTAATACAGGCATGATTAAAAATACTTTGCTCAGCATGCACATATTTTTCAATTATTTTTCACACTTTTATCTCCTTTCTGTAAGCCATAAGCCTATAATATGGAATACAGAGCCATGCTGGTATGAGAGCTTGGTGGCTGATGCTGTAACTCCAACATTCCAGGGCATCTCCCCACATCAAATTTGGGCATGATTCTTTCTTCAATACTTCTAGAAGAAACTGCCAACTGAACAAAGTTAGTGCACATGACCTTTAGTCAATTTATTCTGACTTCAGCAATTACAGGGAAATAACTGCCAATACTGGTCACTTGGTTGTATTCACATTGTTTTCAGTGTCAACCTTGCAGTTCATGCGATCTCTTATGTCTTTCTTCACAGAACATACCTTTCAAGTTATCATCTTTCATTGTGTCAACAGGAACAGATATATGCTGTATCCCTTTTGTCTTCAGTGAGTTTAAAATACAAAGGATAATGTACCATCACCCATGATAAATCTATAAATCTGTTTTTCATAAGTACTTCTACTGTCTTTCCATCAGTGTAAAGCAGTTCAGATTTGACACACCCCAACAGATGGAAATGGTCATGAGTAACAACTTTTAGTTGTTCCATGACACTTTGGAATACTTCCTTTAAGCTCAAATGGTTCCCAGGGTAAATTCTCATCACAAGTAACATTAGTGCCATGTCTCTTCTTCTGAGGACTGAGCACCATGAATTTCTTCACAGCATTGTTTTACTTTACAGACAACCTCAACTTCAAGGCCTGGTGCTTTCTACTCTTCACAAGTAACATTAAGGATTGCAGGTGGTGAACAGGCAGACACAAAACCAGAAGAGTCTCTAGACTCTCCCAGTAAATACATGCCTACAATAATTACCACCAAATATAAAGAATGAAGCAGTAAGATGACTCAGCTACATGCCACTAAGTAACTTTCAGAGAACTATTTGTGTGAGAATCATCAAGAGGGTTTTATTTTGCCTTGGCAAAGACAAACATTTATACATGTCAAGAAAAGCAACTTGTAATACCATCTCCTGTACTGTAACATATCATCAAGATGATCTCTCAGAAAAGAAAAGTTAGCCGGACAGCTATAATTACTTCCCTTTATTGTGAAAGCTGTAGATGCTCCTTGTGGAATAATATTTTATTTTCAAAGTAATCTTTCTCACTTACCATCTTTGCTTGTATTCAAAATTTTTGTTTCCTCCACTCTCTACATCATCCCCCACCCCAGTGAACTAGATAGCTTCTGTTGTCAATGCTTCTGCGCATCCTTTTGCCAGACAGCTATCCTATTTAATTGTTTTAGTTGAGGCATAAACCCAAGGAGAACTCTTAAACAGATTTGAAAACCTGAGCCCTTAACTGAGTCTCCTGAGACATTCAGGCTAGGAAAATAGGACTTACAGCTTGGCTGTTGTATGAAAAGCAGAGTCAGAGAACTGCACTTACACGAGTTATAGTAAAAATCACTGCACAACTTTAAATAGTCTATCTTCTTTCTGTTTGAGCTCTGCAGCTCAGAATGTATGTTTGAAGGGACATGTTTATATTACAGGAACTACTGAGGGGATCCAGCAGAGAGTGAGTCCCAGTACTTGGGGTCAAGTCGCAGCCAGAAGTTTGGGAGACAGGTCAATATCAACACTGTACAAATGCAAGGTCAGAAATGGAGAAGTTAAGGTGGATACAAAGTTGAAAGGCAAGGTAATAAGATTGTTAGAAGTCAGAAAAATAAGGAGTGAAATATAGCCACAAAAGCTGGTTTTACAGGAAGTACAATATTGCTAGCGAGGAGTCCAGTTTCAAAACAAAAGGGACAGAGCAAGAGCAGAGAATACAGAATCCAAATGGCTGCTCAAACGAAGGAGCAAGGGTCAGAATCAGGAATCAGAGACGACTGCCAGGCTCATACATGCAAACAATAAGCAGCCCAAAGCAACTCATGGGTTAAATCTTACGCACATTTGGATGCAGTGGATCACCCAACAGTTTTACAGACCATTTCTCAACTGATTGGGCTTCTCAGGCTCTTTGCTGTCCATGCTGGAGCCCAGATAATGACAGGAGTTTGGTTGTCCAACTGAAATCTAAGAGGCTAATAACAATCTTTAAATAAGTCATATGACTTTTAGAACCGTGCAGCAAACACTGGTCCTCATTACTTCATTTTTATTCAAGCATATACCGAAAACTTCCTTTGTCACCCAACAGAGGTTTCACAGAGTCAAGATACAGGCCAAAGCACTGAAAGTTGAAAAATGAGATGCAGAGGGATATAAAATTCAGTTAACCGTAACCAATGTTTAGGACCCCTTTGTAAGCAGCATGTAAGTTCCTCATTTCACAGCTCCCAGCAAATGCAACTGACAAGCTATCAAAAAATAAAATTTACTTGTTGCTTTAAAATCCCGGTGTATGACATTTGTTGATTCAGTAATTGAAAGCAAAAGAAAAGCTAGACTAAAATTTGCATAGCAGAAGTTTCCTGACTTTGTGCAAAAAGAGATTTTAGGATGCTGCAACTGCCCTAGGTGTTTTACACAGACTGCAAAGTGCTGGGAAGAACAGTATCTGACAGAGTAGCAGGAGATGCTAGCCCTAACAGTTCTTTTCTCTTAATCTCAGTTAACTGCTTGTTCTGCCCAGAAACTTCCGAGAGGTAGTACTGTCAGAGCTCACAAACTGCTTGCCCTCTGTGGCCACACTCTTTGTAGAAGCTTAACTGTGTCTATCAGGACTGTTATCATGACTGCCTCAATGAAATTATTCCATTTAGAGTTTCTTGTCCTCCTGGAAACAAATGCTGCAAGCATGTACTGCATGAAGGTGTGATTACACCTACACAGATACTAATCACAGATAAAACTAGATAGATGAAGTATCAGAAGTAAGAACCTTCTATAAACATAGATATTTAACATAAATAGATGTCTGGTAGAGTAACTGCCTGCTGATAATCTCTGTTAGTTTGATATAGTAATATAAAGCTTTCTTTTAGGCTCAAGCAAGTACAGGATAACTTCAGACTTACTTAGTCAACTTCAGGCCAAAGCAAGAAGAGGAAGGAATCCATAATCTGCCTGCTAGTTCATTACTACCACACAGGGGACAGAAAGCAATCTCTGCATCGTAGACTTACAAAGAGTAACTTTGAGATGGAGTAAGGAGACTACACCACCCTGCTAAGACATACCTGGGTTTGAGTAAAAGAATTCTTTTTAGCAGTGTTTTAAAACTGCATCCCCAGCTTCAATCAAGTGCATCTTGATGTAACAGGAATACAGTTCAGAGGAACTTGAGCGACAAAGTGCTAAAGAATGTTTTACATGAGAGATTCACAGCATGAGGAGACTTGCTAAGAACTCTGGTGGCAGGACTCAAGAAAGAGCTGAGCAACTTTAATAAGATGATCAGGGTAAATGAAAGCAAAATATTAAAAAAAAAAGGCAGAAGAAGAAAAGAAAGGCCAATGTAATAGAAATCTTGTCTGACTACAAAGGCTGAAGAGATAAAAGGCAAAACGAACTTCATGTGTTTTCTACCTTCTTGTTTTTGGGCTCAGATGCACCGGCGCATCTGCAAATGTCAGTGAGCCAGAAAGCAAATCAAAAGAAACAGCTCTGATCTGGGGAGTGTGCTTTTGAAAGGAATACATCTACCCGGGGTGTAATGTGGCACATCAGGCCACCTGGATAATGAGGGGCAGCAGATGAGAGGGAGGATGAATTATGTCAGCTGCTAAATGAGAAGGCTGATGGCAGAGTTGTGTCTGTTTTGCTGGAGCTTTCAATAGGAATCATTTGTGTGTTAGGACTTTGGGCCTCAGCTTTGGCTCTGCTGTACAGAACGAGTGCTTTGGAACATGAGATTTCAAGGAACTAACCTCTGGCTTGGAGCCATGGATGACTAAGCTCTCTCCTCAAATCATTTCCAGAAGGTTTGCAAAACACTGAGCCAAAGTCCTCTTTTTGTATTTTTTTTGTTTCCTAGAGCTTCAAAGAACATTGTGAAGTTAAAAGAATTTGTCAAAGTGCCATGACTTGTGAACTGTACCTAAAAATCATAGAATCATAGAATAGTTAGGGTTGGAAAGGACCTTAAGATCATCTAGTTCCAACCCCCCTGCCATGGGCAGGGACACCTCCCACTAAACCATGTCACCCAAGGCTCTGCCCAACCCAGCCTTGAACACCGCCAGTGATGGAGCAAAATGTTGAATTATCTTTTAAGATTGTTAATTGGTTCAAGAATTTCTTGTGATATCCAAAGACTTTTATCATATAATTGTAATAACTAAACAACTTACATTTATACATAAATGTAATGATAAATGTAAATTTTCTGGTGAGGTTAAAGAAAAAGGGAAATAAGTATGTAAATTGACAGAGGTTTAAATAAGCTTTTGAGATTTTGTCAAAAAGCCTTAGGTGGCAAGTTTCCAATGGAAGTTCAGGAGCAATGTGGATAAGTGTAATTACTTCTGATGAATAAACAAAGGGCACCAAAGAACAAGTTAAAATGGCTTAAAAAGGAATAGCCATGGTCTCTTTCATTTTCATTTTAACAATATGTGCATTTGAAGTCTTTCTATTGCTTGATGCTGCTCTTCAGAGAAGGAACTTTTCATTTACTCATATGAACAGACTATTCAAAATGCTGAAGGAATCAAAAAGCATGATCTAACTTAATTTACAGATAATCATTTAAACTAAAATAGCTAAATAAGAAAGGCAGAACAATATGAAATCTTTTTGATTAGAAATACATTTGGTGACTTAATTTTGAAACTGGACATTGTTATGTTTGTTTTTAAAACTAATTCTCTACTGACTATTCATCACTTACAAACACCATGACAATAGGCAAAGAGGAAGGCCTGTTACGTAAATTATTAAGTAGCAGTAATACTTTTTGACCAGTGCTTGGACTAGCTGCACTGTTTGATTGTCTCCAGAAAATTGGCTTCTTTTCTCATGAAATTTTGTATTATTCTGCTACTCAGTTTCACTCAGAGCTACAAGTAGAAATATTGAAAGAAAAGACATACTTGAAAAACAAAGCCATGAATGAGGCTATTTCTGCTCTGTTTCAAAGCCAGCGAGGTATAACAAAAAGCTCAAAGAAAAGTCTGTTCTAATAAGATTTCTCCTCCAAAGCTTTTTGGATACACTTGGATACACATTTGAACCCTTCGGGATTTATCTGATCAGAAATGAATTGCTGGCCAATCCTCTCATGTTCATGGGTCCAAGTCATGACCTGGAACATCTTGTGCTGCTAGAAGAGGTAAAGCAAAGAAACGAATAGCTTTATCAGAGTTAAAAGGTTGAAACTCAATCTGGAGAAACACAAGATAATTAATTAGAGCCAAATAACTTTTTCAGGGTGTTTGGTATCATCTCTCAAATGTACTGCAAGGCACTTCCATAAAAGCAAAAGATACGTATCTTACACATTACAAATGAAGGTGCAATCTCTCTTTATCCAGACACATCCATATCAATGCTGACTTTCATGTGAGGATACAAATTTGAGATGGCAGCAGATTGACAGAGAGACTTGAATTTGAGTGGTCCAAGGCAGAGTAGGTTGACGGAAATACACAGTTTCAGAGAGAAAAAGGATTTGCTTGCTGACAGCTTTTAAGCACAGCTTCTTTCTGGGCACTAGGGAATTGTACATTTTGCTCTTGCTTCAGTATGTTGCCACTTTAGTCATTTCAATCTCTATCCAAGACTGTAAACATTTGTGAATGAAATAGTCTAGCAATCTAGTGCCTTAACCCACTTTTCCCCTCTCAGAAGAAAAGCTACAATGTAAGTGCAATCTGTTAACCAAAGTCCTTGTAATATCATGGAGACATGAGTTTTACATACATTTCAAAATCCTGCTCTCATTCTGATCCAAAAGCTCCAGATGAAAAGAACTGTGGGGAAACTCAGATTATTACAGATGATGATTTTGGAGTCTAATGCAGGTTGAGATAGAAAGGAAGCTCGGAGGAAATTGGACTTACACCTTAGGTTTTACAGGGTAACCAACACTCAAGCACAAGTCTGTCCAACAAATAAGGGTTGCTGACGGTGAGGGAGATTTCTCCATCATCTTTTTCTTTTCATTTCTGAGTAACAGTAGAGAATTATACAAAACAGCAGAGAAACACACTGCAACATCCCCAGACCATGAGGCTGATCTGCAGTTCCCATGGAGACAAGTATGCTTATTTAGTCATTGAAAGAGAAGGGTCCTTTCTTTAACATTTTATTGTCAGCCTTCTTATTTTTAAAAAAATTAACACAGTTCAAATCATTGCAATTCTGGTCCTTGCAATTCCAAATCCAGATGAAGTAATTGTGTTTAAAATTTCATTCCATCTCCATTCTCTCATTGAAATGAATGCAGCAAAACAATTAAGGGCAGAATTTGCTTCAATGCTTGTAAAACCCAAGGGCTTTCTGCAGTGAAATGCAGGGTTATGTCAAGCATAAAAAAATTAAAGAGCCAGTATTGTTTGTCTTTTCTGTGCGTTTGCAACATTTTTGCTATGTACACATACTCCCCTTGCTCTCTATAACAACCTTTTCAATTATTACCTACTTTACCTTCCTGAGCAGTATTGCATGTTTTCTGATCCAAAAACTGTTTTATCAGCAATTCTGCATTTCTAGAGTGGACAGGGATTGATAGTATTTGTGTAGATTTTTTTAGCCAAATATTGCCATATGCTACTTCAAAGATAGTAGTTTGGGGGGCTTTGTGGGGTTGGCTGGCTTTTTTTCTTCCATATGTTACTTGCCAGAAGTTTCTGAAGGTCAAAGCATAAGCCATGAGCAGGTTTTAGCTGATTCTCAGCACCGGTCTCTTCATTAATTAGAAGTAGGAAAAAAAATCCAAAAGAAAATACTCCAGACATAACATTTGAATTTTTACATTAATTCATGTGACTAAGTTTCAGAACAAGAATTACTCAGAGAAATGAACCACGAAGGAATCAGAAAAAGTGATCTATTTCAAAAACCTTTAAACATAAAGTGTGAGAGATTTTCTGAACAGTGTATTTATTTTAACAGACCATGCAGACAAGAAAAGCTTTGCAGAGGATCAGTTGGAGGTGTAAGTCCTTAATTAGCTCGATGGATTAGAGCACAGAGATGAGCAGGGGCCAGAAGGATGCCAGATGGGAGCAGTAGCCAGGTTCATGATACCATTAGTGAATAACAATACAAAATGCAGAACCAAGTCAGAGATGCAAACAGCTGTTGTATTTATTGCAAAAAACAAATGCAGCAACTGTTGGAGGATGTGAAACCAGCTGATTTTAAACATTAAAGAAAACATGAAAGCACAGTAAGCATGACTGGACATTGAACCTAATCAGATGGGCTGTTCAGAAAAGATGGGGATGGCACTAAAGCAATAGAAAGAGATATGGAAAAACAAATCTAGTTCATATCAAATCAGAGGCAGAAACATGCAAGCCAGGAACCAGAAATATGGTGGCATTATTTCATAGAAGGGAGAAGCATAACTGGCAAATACATGGCCTGCTCTCAATCAGGAAAAATATGAAGGAATAAATACTGGTAAATATAAAACCCCATGAAGGATAATGTTATTTAATCTGCTAGGGTAACTGATTTTCTAGGGAAATTAAGTAAAATCTAATCCATTAGACTTAAGGAAAGCAATCAACATGGTGTCAGAATGAGCATGAAGAAGACCTGATGTGGTTCTCAACTGTAAGATGATTAAAGATCTAGTCAGCATGAGGATAGAATTGCTGGTGATAACAGTTTTATAGGTCTCTAAGGTAGTATTTTAATTAATTAAGAGGACAGAAGGAGATGCCAATGGTATTTTTTGATGACAAAAAAAATGGAGAAGTATTGCCAACATAAATGAAAGCTGCCTTTTTTTTTTTTTTTTGGATAGGAAGACTTTGCTGCTGATAAGTTCCAAAAGCTTTAAAAAACACTGTTTCATAGTACAAAGCTGAGCTTCTATGCTCTACAATTCTGCTATAAAAAGGGCAATCACCACTTGGAAACAAACAAACAAGAAATCAGAACAGTAAGTATTAGTATTAGTTCATCACTGTAAATATCAAGAATTGTGATTCTGAGATTGACAAGCTCAATTCCAGGACATGGTACAAGGTAAAATATTTCCAGTGAAACAGCCTGGTACTGTACAATCACATTGTACAAGGCAATAGCAGAATAATGTGATTCTATTTATTCTCGTTTAAGAAAAAAAAATTAAATTGGAACAAAGGGTGCTCCTGTAGGCAAAAGAGAAGTTAATTTAAGACATAGCAACTGTTTGTCCAAGCAAAGTGTGAGCTAATGGAGAATATGACTGCTCTCTGTAATTACAGAAAAAGAGGAAAATTAATTATTTAAGTTGAAAATAAAACAACCTCAACTAACAATAATATGTAAAACCACCAACAAATACAGGCACTCTTACCTTTAAAGCAGAGAGGTCCTGAAAATATCAGAAATTGGTAGAAGTATGAGAAAAATTGCCTACATTTATGATAGAGCTAATATGTGACAAACATTTCACAACAGGACTTTAGAGACCAAGCACGTGCTCTTTGCCCTGGTTTGAGTATAACACACCTCATCCCCATTGCTCTATGCTGACGTCTCTGTAGCTTGCCAACTCAGAACCCATCAACAAGGTAGGTGGGTTCTCACATCTATCCTGGGCCTGATGCATTGACCACTCATCTGAGTCCTGTGATCAGAAGCCTCTCACCATGCAAACAACCTTTTGTCAATGCCTCCTTAAATATAATTAATATATCTAGAAATATATATAGAAATATAAGGAGCTAATCGCTAGCTGTTGTATAGAAATCAGTTTATAGAGATAAAGTTGGTTGCACATATGTTAGAGATGTAGTATTTCTCTTACCAAAAAATATTCTTGAGAGTAAGTAGGAAAAGAACTAAACTAGAAACGATGCTATAATTGCTGTGGTCTTCATTAGAACCACCAAACCTAAGATGGGACAGATGGCTCTCTCAAACATCAGAATAATATAACATTTGAATGTTTGGCAGAATGCAAATTCATCCATTCTCAAAGCAGGTTCTGACTTAGAAGTGAAAGGGTACTTTGCAGCCGAGGGTCTATGACATGCAGCTGAGCAGTCTGGGTCCCTCCCACTAAAAGACTTAACACTACACACTGCTTGAAGTACAGTGAAATTGAGACTGATGATTGTCTGCTAGCTCCAACGATTCAGTGACAGCACACTTGAAATTTTTATTATCTGTTTTCTGGCACATTAACTGCCCTGACTTACACCCCAAACTGCCACAGAGGTCAGAGAAGTCCCTCTCATGGCCATTATAAACAGTTGCACTGAACTCTTGCCCATTATTCCTTGTGAAAGAAAACCACTACATCTGGATTATTACAAATCTTTTTCTGTTACAGCAGCTCTGCATGAGTCACTGTGGCAGGGGAAATGCCGTAGTTCTCCAAGCAGCTCTATAAAAAAATATCCTTGGAAATAAGGCTCCATAGCACTGGGAGAATGCGACATGCACAGCTCTGTCCCACATATCCTTCCTGCCAAGTGGGCACAGGATAAATAACCTCAGCCAACAGCGTGTGAGCTCTTTCTCTTTTTAGGAGGAGCTATTAAGCACATTCACCATAGCAGTGAGGTCTACAGGAACCCACTGTGTTCAGGAGTGTAATCTGTAGGGAAGAAATGGAGACTGCAAACCGCAAGAGAAAAACAAATTGATTAAATGCAGAAAGTATGAAAGCCCAGTCAGTACCACAAACGCCTCCAAGACTTTCCTTAGTCAGGTTTAGTTCCTCTCAGTAGCTGCCATCTGTAGATCTAGCATGACCTTGCCTTGTGTGTACGGTACTTTTCCACTAAATTGTGTACTGACTCAGAGAGGCGAGATGATGTCAATATCATTTTTCTAGAAGCTGTGTCCCAGTATTTGATCCCTGATACCCTGGCCAGATACATTGGCAGCTTCACCACTTCATTTCCTTCCCATTCAATGTGGTGATCACATTTACAATAACAGATCGAATTCAGAGGACACATACATTAGTTATACTGAGTCTCACTGAGAAGTGATCAAAGAGCACAACGTGTCAGCAGTATCTCGGATGAGGACGTTACATCAGAAAGGATTCCCTGCTGGTTTAGAGTCAAAAGTTCCACAAAGTAGCAACAGAAGAACTTTTACTTTTTTCCTAAACCATAATAAAAATACACAGCTTGGCTTCACTTTTTTTTTTTTAAATGAGGTAAGAGATCTCCTTTGATGTCATTGTCCTGCTACAAACCCAAATCCTAAAAGGCACAATTGTGACAGAGAGCAAAAACCAAGAAGTATTCCCGTGAGAAACTAAATACATTTAAAATAATCTGTGTTCTGATAAGATTGGCTGGTAAGAAAAGTTGTTTTGTACATTGCACTTTCACTGTCTTACTACTACTGTATGATGCATTTATTGACATTTGAAGCTTCTATTTCTAGTAGAACCTTTCAATTATAATATCAAATTCCTAAGGCTTTCTAGATTATAAAAAAAAATAGAGTGTATTTTTTAATGTGATGAATTTCTGTGAGGACTCATGATACTAAGAAGTTTAATTTGCTGTAGTAAATCAAAATTCACATTTTCAGGTTGATACATCAGGCCAAAATTTCAGGATCCAGGCACCTCTTTCATTACTTTTTGTTACAAATATATCTCCTTTGACCCACTGACATAATGCACTTTCCCCATTTACTCCATCCTACCACAGTCAAGCTTCTGCACAGAATGGCTGCAAGATGCCTCTGACTGCTTCATGATTTAGCTAGCAAATGAAGTTGCTAAGACACTGTCCATCATATTTGAAAAATCATGGAAGTCAGGTGAAGTTCCCGATGACTGGAAAAAGGGAAATATAACGCTCATTCTCAAGAAGGGGAAAAATAGATGACCCAAGGAAGAATGGACAAGTCAGTCTCACCTCTGAGCCTGGCAAAATCTTGGAGCAGATTCTCCTGGAAGGCATGCTAAGGCACATGAAAAACAACAAGGTGCTTGGTGACAGCCAGCATGGCTTCACTAAGGGGAAATCCTGCCTGACCAATCTGGTGGCTTTCTATGATGGGGCTATGGAACTGATGGACAGGGGTAGAGCAGTTGATGTCATCTACCTGGACTTGTGCAAAGTGTTTGATACTGTCTCACGTGACATGCTTGTCTCTAAATTGGAGAGACATCAATTTGATAGGTGGACCACTTAGTGGATAAAGAACTGTCTGGATGGTCAGGATGGCCACATGCAAAGAGTTGTGGTCAATGGCTCAATGTCCAGATGGAGACCAGTAACGAGTGGTGTCCCCCAGGGTTCGGTGTTGGGACCAGTCTTGTTCAACATCTTTGTTGGTGACATAGACAGTGGGATTGAGTGCATCCTCAGCAAGTCTGCCAATGACACCAAGCTGTGTGGTTTGGTTGATACGTTGGAGGGAAGGAATGCCATCCAGAGGGACCTTGACACGCTTGTGGGGTGGGCTGATACCAACCTCATGAAGTTTAACCATGACAAGTGCAAGGTCCTACACTTGGGTCGGAGCAATCCCAGGCACAGCTACAGGTTGGGCAGAGAAGAGATTCAGAGCAGCCCTGCAGAGAAGGACTTAGGGATGTTGGTCAATGAAAAAATGAACATGAGCCAGCAGTGTGCGCTCGCAGCCCAGAAAGCCATCCGTATCCTGGGCCGCATCAAAATGAGTATGACCAGCAGGTCAAAGGAAGTGATCCTGCCCCTCTGCTCTGCTCTCTTGAGACCTCACTTGCAGTATTGTGTGCAGTTCTGGGGTCCTCAACATAAAAAGGACATGGAACTGTTGGAATAAGTCCAGAGGAGAGCCACGAGGATGATCAGGGGACTGGAGCACCTCCCGTATGAAGATAGGATGAGAAAGTTGGGGCTGTTCAGCCTGGAGAAGAGAAGGCTGCGTGGAGACCTCATAGCAGCCTTCCAGTACCTGAAGGGGGCCTACAAGGATGCTGGGGAGTGACTCTTCATGGGGGACTGTAGTGATAGGACAAGGGGTAATGGCTTCAAACTTAAACAGGGAAGTTTAGATTGGATATAACGAAGAAGTTCTTTACTGTGAAGGTGGTGAGGCACTGGAATGGGTTGCCCAAGGAAGTTGTGTGCTCCATTGCTGGCGGTGTTCAAGGCCAGGCTGGACAGAGACTTGGTTGACATGGTTTAGTGGGACGTGTTCCTGTCCATGGTAATGGGGTTGGAACTAGATGACCTTAAGGTCCTTTCCAACCCTAACTATTCTATGATTCTATGCTGCTAAAAAGGATATCTACCCTCTTACTTTTGTCATCTCTCAGAATGCTTTTGCAACTTAAGTCAGCCTTGTCTGTTAGGAAGGAGAAAAACAGGGATGTATAAACATACAAGGTGAATATAGAAACAAATGAAGAAATTCTTTGGAATAACCATACTCAGTGAGGGTTTCAGGCTATCATGGTGCACAAATGTCCACATTTCCTTCTATTGCGTTTAATTTGATGATTCTTAATTAAACCCTTCTGATAAGTCCGTATGACTTTGGGCTCTAGAGCTACTTAAAACAGGTTATTTCTCATCCCATTTGGTAATCATCCAATAAAGAGGTATCTAGTTCAAATATAAATCATACTCATAGGGTCATCTCTGAACTCTTTACTAGATAGCATCAGTGCTGATGCACAAAAACAGTAACACAGCTGACAGTTTTAACAGATCCTATATATTAGGAATGGATGCAAATTCAACAGCTCCGCCATAGAGCTGTTATATGCAGAATAACAGATGAGATGCCTAAGGAAGCATCTTGTCTTAGAGGTCAGAGAAGAGGAAATGAAAAAGCAGATTTCCCCATTTCCAAGTGTTGATCACAAAGAAGCTATCTGCATAATTAGTTTGTCAGGTAACATGGTGTTCAGCTTAACAAAAAAGACCACAGGGTCAACAGCTACATTACATGAAACTCCTTCTAACGGAATACCACTCACAACTTCCCTGAACTGAGGGTGCTTAGAACTGTGTGGAGGTGGCAGAATAGTCTACATCCAGAAGTGTGCAATATCAAAGTTCCTGAAGACCCTGGAAAGTCTTCAAAAATTTAAATTATTTTCCATTGTCATCTCACCTTCTAAGCAATTTCATCCAGCACCAGTTGGCAGCTGTGACTTAAGACTTGAAAGAGCACCCATGTGTTTTCATATTCCACATCTAATGCATATAACAGAAACACCACTTGATAACATCATTAAACTCTGTAACATTCTTACCTAATGAACAATTAATTTAATTAGACTGAAAGTTAATACAAATACTCTTTACAGGAAAATAAGCTGTGCTGACTTATTTGGTGGTTCCTGATTCCACAATTCCCATCACACACCAATTCTTCTTTATCAAGATCCTTTCCAACATAATTGGAAGAAAAATGTGAAAATTATATTAATTGAAAGGTATTTTCAAAGGCAGTCAGTGCTAATAAGTCCAACAAGAAAAGCTATATCCAGCTATAAAAGTAAAATAACATGACACTTACCCCTTTGCTAAGGATGGTAATTAGCAGGAAGGTCAGGCTTAGTATTAATAAGGTAGCATTTTTATTTCACTGGGATAAGTTTAACAAGGCAATTGGTCTAGGCTAGTGAGGAACAGTTGTTAAATACCACCCAGAGCAACATGAAGAAGCAGATGCAAAATATTTGGAAATATTAATGAAAAGACCATTACCTGTGGAAACCTATGGCATAGGGATACCTCTGGGGTTTTTAAAGGTGTATGAATGATTAAGGAGGCCAAATCTTTGAGCCTGTTATCTGAAGTCACTTGGGTACTCATAAAATTCCCAGCCTAAAATTTATTCTCTGCCAGTAGCACATAAATGTGCAATGTGGAGGTAAAGTATGGGGAGTCCTTCCCTTCATCCAATGCAAACAGCAGACCGAAACCTTGCCATACCATTCAAGCAATTCACATTGCGCAGAGCAACCTGATGGAGGCCATCACACACTACCGCCCTTGACCTCACAATGACTGTTCAGCATCTTCATTTATGCAATGATTTTGTATTCATGAGAATGATACTTGTTAAACTATGTGCATAATGTCTTGTCTGTTTGACAGAATAAATAAAACACATCGGAGAGAAGGAAAATACTAAGAACTACCTACAGATCATCTCCTACTATACCAATGTTGCCCACTTCCCCAGCTAGGTAGGAATGGATTTGAACTTTCTGAAGTGCTGAGGAGGTTCTTTTTGCTCACCACCTCTGCAAAAGCCACTGTGTGGCATTAGCTGACTTTAAGTCTTAAATTTTACACCCTGTGCCACACTTAGAGTCCTGGTTCCTATTGCATGATGAAGTGTTGGGCTTGACTTTTCCTACTAAATACATTTGTGGCTGGGTGGTAGAGTTGCACAATGGAAAGTACACACCCCATTCTCCACTCCCCCTCTTCTATAAGAGCTTCTCTCTATTCTTCCATATAAGCATGATCCCATATGCATATGGATGCATGCAGAGCAGGATGCAGCTGGCATAAGGCTCTCCCCAGGTATGCACATGCACACTTGGGGAGTGAAAGCAATGTTTAAAGCAAGTATGCCTTTTGGTCAGGGATTCTTCTTGCCATACCTTGCCCATTGTTTTAGTACTCAACAGAGCTTTGAATTCTCTTTGCTTAGTACCCTTTTTCTCTACACCATGAAGCATATACCAGGCCTTCACAGACTGTCCTTCTTGTCATCCTCCCTGTCACTTCAGAATTAACAGGGTAATTAACAGGAAAAATTATAAAAAAACAGTCCATTTAGACATATCAACAGCAGGTTCTGAGGTATTGGGTGGTATTGCACTAGGTGGTTCTCTGCCCATCTCTTTTAGTACCTTGATTTTCTTCAGTGAGCACCATACCTTAGCAGTTGCTCAGGAATCCTGAATCTTTTTCAAATACTAAATATTATTATTAAATATCAAGTATGATATCAAATTTAGCCTCCTACTCTACAAGTCCCATCTATACTGAGAGAAAGCTTCTCATCATAGATCTTGAGAAGACCTGAGTACCTGTAATCTTCAGGAAACAGACATCAGCTTCCAGATCTTGTATCAACCTTTTCCATCAGTCCAAAACCAGAATTTTCCCTAAGATTTTCAAGTGGTTACAATACTCCAGAAGGCCTTGCCAGCAACAGACAACTTTGAAAAAAGAATAATTCTATATATGTGAGCCTACTACAAGTACTGTCAGCTACGTTTCACAATCAGGTCTCTGCAAATCCTCCCCATTTTTTCAATACAGAAAATTGTACATGTCGTTACACAAAGTGATTACTTCAATCTATAAAGCATGAGAGATTGGTTATCTCCGGCAGTTGAGACAAGACTATTAATGCAGGTTAATGTGCTAATAAACCATTTCTTAACAGCAGTAATTGACCAATTTTGTGAAAATATGCTCTATTTAATGAATAATGTCAGGAAGACAGAGTGCCCAGAAATCTGCTGGCATTGCTATTCATATTTTTGCTATCTGTGGTAGTAGATATGGGTAAGTGGTTCTTTCTAATGGCAAATTGCTGTCAGAACCCATTACCCCATGAACCAACAGAACTCTTTCTGGAGATAAGCTGTGATAGGCTAAATAAAAACAGAAGCTCAAAGTAAACACAGAAGTTCTCTATAAGAACCTGTTGCTCCCTATGGGTTAAAATGTCATATATGACCTCTGCCCATGAGATTTGCTAGTTTAACAGAGGAGCTAGCTTTTCCAGTCAAGCAATGCCCACATATTAACCAAGAGGAGAAACAAGGCCTTTAGGGCTCTCTCTTCTTTTTCGTTGAGCCTTTGAAAGGGCTAAAACATAATATGGAGTCCTAGATTATACAAAGAGGGAAGGAGGGACAAGAGTTTATGTTAAAAAAATCCCAAATCGTTCTCATACCCCCAAAAGATAGACTTCCTGCCCAGCTTACCCCAAAACTAACAAAATCTGCTTCAACAGAATTTCATTATCCTTCCCCCCTTCCTATATTTTCTTGCGCTCTTATTTGCAGTTGAATGCAATAGATTATATAGCATTCAGACTTTCTTTTGTTGCCTTCTTATCCTTTTGCTAAACTCCTTTTCCACAGTAACAGCTTTTCAGAAGTTGAAGTCTTGAAATGCAATTGAGAAAAAAAAAGTATAAACCAAAGGGAAACCACTCAGTTGTTTGCTTCCCTTAGCAAAAAGTAGGACAAAGGGACAATAGGGAGGAAGATAAAAGAATTGTGTCACTAATTCAACATTTCTAGTTTTAAAAACTAAATGGAAGAAACATTTAAGGAAAGTTTTGTGTCAACTTTTGATATTACAAAGACACTAGTGGCTCTGGAAACAGTGAATGCTGAGGTAAGGCTCTGAAAAGGTGTAAACATGTAGCATTCAAAGATCCTCAGCTCACCAGTTTTACGGTATTTACATAAGAAGAAATTAATCTTCTCAGATATTCCTAAACAAGATTGTTATAGTTCCCACCATTATAGCAGGAATTAATTTCTCTATGATATAGAATGAATTATTGTAATTCCATAATTTTACTGAAATTTGATCATTAAAAAAAAAAAAAAACCCAATTTGAAATCCTATTTACCTCTTTGCAACCATTCTGGAAGCATAATTCATCTTTCACAGGAAATCACTGGATTCCAGAAAAGAATGCAGAATTTTATTTTTTTTTAGAGTATGTTTGTCAATAATCAACACAATGGTATATAAGGGAAATATGGATCTGAATTGAGACACTTTGACCCAAGTAAAAAAAAAAAAAACCAAACAAAAAAAACCCAAACCTAATCAACATAATTACACCCTAAAAAATTAGCAAACCAATGTTTCCCAGTTTAATTCTGAAAAGCACCAATTTTATACTAGTTAATTTTGGAGACACTGCTAATAAATCTTACTATTTCCCAAGGAATAACAAATGGCTTGTAATTTAATATTTATTAAGATGTTACCGAGGCCTATGCTAATTAAATCCAGGCATAAATAACAATTCTTCCAAAGTAAGATCTGTAAATGCAAATAATGGATTAAAATAAGTAAATACCATTGTGTTGCCCTGAAACAAGACAAGCCAAGAGCACGGACAGAGAATTAAGGAATTGCAAACTAGAGGGAATGCCTGCTGCATTTTGCATGTATTTCACAATGACAAAACTCTTTATGTAAGCGCTAAGGATTGGCAACTGAGGTGGCGCCTTCTTCAAGCAAAGGGTCTGTGAAAGAACCATTCCCCTGGTACTGAGATGAAATAAAAGACATGTAGGGACTAGAGAGGATCACCAAGCAGAAGAGCTGCCTCCAAGGGTTTACAGGAACAGACTTATTCCTGTTCTATGATAGAGACCCTGGTTTCACGTGCTCCTCTACCATGCCAACAGACCTTCCTGTCAATGTGCCAGGAGTCAGCGACAAAACTCTTACTGCCTGTAATGGGAAAGCAGTAGACTAAGAAAGAGCAGGATCTTAGGTACTTGCATGTCTGGTTTTAGGTGGGCGTTTGGGAAAGTTTAATAGTGGATCACACCATAAACAAACACGGAGGGAAAGACTCAAATCTTCCTCTGCTTCCCTTACAATACATTAATTTGTCTTATTATCTGCATTAGAATAATTTCTAGGAATCTCAATAAAGCTAGAGAGCTTGATTTAATATTAAGAATTTATACGGTAAAAGAGAATCCTGGAAGATCTTATAATTTCAAAATACAAGGTAGGAAAAAAGAAAAACTGTTTAGCATTATACTTTGGAGCTCAGTTAATGCCAGAAAGTCCCACCAGCAGCACCACTGGTATTTGCCCATCCACCTCTTAGCAGACAAATTAACCATGCTAATTTTACAACTGGAAAGTGAAGGGCTGTCATGGCTTAAGCCCAGTAAGCCATGCAGTTCATTCACTCACTCCCACCTCTTTCTTCCCCCCCAGCTCCCGGGGGAATGGGGAGGAGAATCAAAAGACTGCAACTCCCACAGGTTGAGATAAGGACAGTCCAGTAACTAAGGTATAACACAAATCACTACTGCTACCACCAATAATAATAATGGCAAGGGAAATACAAGGAAAGAGAATACAATCGCTCACCACCCAATACCAAGCCCGAATCAGCAGAGAACCCCCCCTTCCAGGTCTCTGCCCTCCGCTTTTACATCCTGGGCATGACGTGCTGTGGTATGGAATACCTCTTTGGCTATTTTGGGTCAGGTGTCCTGTCTCTGCTTCCTCCTGGCTTCCCCTCCTCTCTGGCAGAGCACGAGGTTCAGAAAGTCCTTGGTCAGACCAAAACATTACTAAGCAGGGACCAAAAACAGGGGTGTTATCAGCGCTGTGCCCAGGCCGAAAGTCAAAAACACAGTGCTGCACCAGCTACCGAGGAGAAAAATCACTGTTACTGCTGAACCCATGACAAGGGCAAAAAAGGATGAAGAAATCATTCAAGTTCACAGGAGAAGTTGCAGAGATAGCAGTAAATAAATCCCACCATAATAAGACCAGTTCTTTAGATATTTGAGAAATACCTCTCCTTCAGGAACAGTTCAGTTTCCACATATATTAGGTGTGTCAGTGAGACCAAAATACTGAATCAGAATATCTGGTTGGGAATACTATGACTAGGCATCCCAATGGGAGATGATGCCGTACATTCAAGTAGCAGGAGATATTAAAACAATCTGTCCTGAAATGAGGCAACAAAACAACAACAGAAAACACAAAATCAAAATGTTGCTGGGATTTTTTCCTTGTAACAGAATGCCCTAGGTTCAGCAGTAGCAGTCATTTTTCTCTTTCATAGTAGCTGGTGCAGTGCTGTGGTTTTGACTTTCGGCCTGGGCACAGCTGGACACCTGACCCAAACTAGCCAAAGAGGTATTCCATACCATAGCATGTCATGCCCACTATATAAACTGGCGGCAGTTACCCAGAAGGGCTTGATCATTGCTCAAGTCGGGCTGGGTATCAGTTGGCGGATGGTGAGCAGTTGTATTCTCTTCCCGTGTTATTTCCCTTATCATTATAATTATTGGCAGCAGCAGTAGCGATTTGTGTTACACCTTAGTTACTGGACTGTTCTCATCTCAACCCGTGGGAGTTACATTCTTTCGATTCTCCTCCCCATCCCTCTGGGAGAGGGGGGAGGAAAGAGGGGGAGTGAGAGAGAGGCTGCGGGGTTATGGGTTGCCAGCTGGGCTTAGACAATGATGCAGACAAATGTTAAAAAGCCTGTGCATCAGCTGACAGCCATAGAAAAGTTTTCCATTAACTTATGCAACCAAAACCAGACTGTGTTGTCAGCTGTCCAAGCTCTTCTGAACCAGGATGGCATACAGTCTTCTTAATGCATTGCTTCACAGTAATTGCTAACCTCCTCCCAGACACAGATAATCCATGGTGAATAATCATTTCTTATCTGAACCATATCTAATCAACAACGAAACTAGTTCCAGTCCTCTCTAGGATCACTCTGAAGTCTCTCTCTGCCTCATTTCTCCTGATGAGAACTGAGGCCCACAGAGCTGACTTGGGGAAAAGAGAGGAGAGGAAACAAAAACAAACAAACCAATCAATAATAACTCAAACAAACAAACAAAAACTATCCCAGGATTATTAGAGAGGAGGAGAAAATTAGAAAGAAACTGAGACGGACTTCAGATTCATGCTAATTTATGTCCTTCAGGTTGATTCCCCATGATAACTCAACACAGCTACACCACAAAAGTCAGGGATGTCAACAACATTGCTAAGGTCCAGCCTTGTTTCAGAATGTGAAGAGCACCATCCTTCAGTGAGACCCAATTAATTACAGCACAGAGAACTGGCCAAGATGACATATTTTATTTGCATTCAGAAGTGCCTCCAAATAACTGATCACATAAAAGCAATATTATTTCTTAATACTCCACTGAATGTTTTTAATAGACACAAATAAGGCCAAGACTTTTGGCCAGCATCTACCTACAAGATATAGCAAATCATTAATGCCTATGATCTGGACATCAAAGCTGAGAACAAGGACAAGGACATAGAATCACAGAATCATAGAATAGCTAGGGTTGGAAAGGACCTTAAGATCATCTAGTTCCAACCCCCGTGCCATGGGCAGGGACACCTCACACTAAACCATGACACCCAAGGCTTTGTCCAACCCGGCCTTGAACACCGCCATGGATGGAGCATTCAGAACTTCCTTGGGCAACCCATTCCAGTGCCTCACCACCCTTACAGTAAAGAATTTCTTCCTCATATCCAATCTAAACTTCTCCTGTTTAAGTTTGAACCTGTTACCGCTTGTGACATCCCAAGCTTTGTTTCTGTTCTCTGAAACAGCAGGATGCATTGTCCCTGCTAAATGTCTGCAGCAGACTAGTTCCCAAAGGGGAGTTAACAGATGATCCTAAAGACCAAGCAGCCTAGTTGTGCACTGCCTCATTACTAATTTTCTCTAACTCCTGTATTTCAGTCATTTAACACCAGTCATGATTTTGGCTTTAAGCTCTTCTCACATTGTTACTCATTTTAAAAATTCTGATGCTACTCAGCTCCCTTCTAATCAGTCAGTGGAAGTGCAGAGGCCTCTTTGCATTTATGGAAGAAATCACAGTGGAAAAGCATAAATTCCAAGAAATTAATGCAATGACATACTTGGAATAGGTGTAGAGCTTCAACAGGAAACACTGCCTCACACACATGCTACAAGCTAATGGTTTTCCATTCTTGCAGTGATGCTGTGGGCTTCATGATTATATGCCCCTGTCTCTTGGAGAGGAAAAATGCTGGTGATCCCCCAGTTTGCTGTCTCCTGCCGTTGAAAAAAGCAGTTCCACTGCAGTCCTCCCAGTGTCATGCTAAGCAGACACTGGGACCCTGATAGAAGCCAATATCCTCACACAGAAGAAGGTGATACAGACACACACCTCTCTTACTTCAGAGGCAGCAGCTCACAGGACCGTGCTCCTAACACTGACCATGCACCTCCAGCCTGTAAAAGGCACAGCATCTCACAGAGTTTGCAGAAATATTCTTCTCTGACTAAAAGCCATTCTTGGTACATAAAAAGTCAAAAATAAGGTGACAGAGTGTGAACACATGAAAATGAAAGTTGACTGCAGCAAAGAGTCCCTGCTTGCTGTTCAACATGTCACTGCTATGTGCATACAAAGAAAATGCAGACTCTCAGATTAACATACTTGGTGTTTAATGTTAGTGTAGGATTGGAGTGCTCTTCTTCAGAAATACCTGGTAGGTTTAGCCTGCTTTTTACTTTTTAGCTATATATGCTCTTGGCTTTGTATTTTTAAAGTTCCAACAGCTCCACCAATCTTCTGTTTGAAATGCATTTTGCTTTGTTCTGAATGCCAGTGCATTTCTAGGCATTAATCCTGCCTGTTAATTCTATGCACATATTTGTTCGTTCACTTGGCTTGGTATGTAATGAGGTTGTTGGCAGTTGGGGCTTATTTTATTTTGTGTCATTAGGTTTTATGATTCCTACAAGTCCCACACAGCAAAACATTCACACTGACATTAAAATGCACAGAACAATATCCACCAATTCATACTGGCTCCAGAAGTGACCATGCAGACCTTATGAAATAAGTCTAATGAAAGGAACATATTCTTCCAGTGCTGACCTTTCTATGCCATTTTGTCTTCTAAAAGAAGAAATACGTTTCTGCCTCTTTCCAGTGACACATCTTATGGTAAAGTGAAAAATGAATACACACGTGCACCATGTTCAAAATCTCACTGAAAAACAGTCAACTTCAAACAAAAAAAAAAAAAATTACCTTTGTGTTCAAACACCAGGTACTGCCTCAAGAAGTAAGAACCAACCCAAGCTGATAGCAGAAAAAAAGAGCAGTTATCAGAGCAACAACTGCTCACAAAAGGCAGTTCCTGTGACAGTCTTCTGGCCTGCGCACCCCTACAGGCACATAAGACACCTCCCTCAACAGTTGCAGAGTAAGGATACAAAGTCATAGCCACCCCAAATGCGCTAGTTCATGGAGCTCTGTAGATGTCTAGAGCTGCTTTGCTGCTGGCATGCTCCTTCACCACTGGGTGATGGATTTGGAATAAATCTGTGTATGTAGCCATGCTGTGGTGTGGAGGACAAAGCACCATGCAGCAGAAGAGCGTGAGCTTTCCCAAGGGACGACAAGGAGAGAATATTCACCCATAGCTGCTGGTATGGAATGCAGCATCACAGCTCTTTACCATGAGCAGGTACCAGATGTAGCTGGACAGCAGAGCAGAGAATCAATCATCAGTGTCAAAGACAACGAAGAAGAGAGACCATGGGAGCTGTGCAGCAGATACTTGAGGTACAGATACAACAGCTGGGAACATGCAGAATGAATGAAATGTAAATCTCACACTGAGTGTGCAAAACTAGCTAAGCTAGACCTAATAACTGTGGAAAAAGGTCAACTGAAAGATATTCCAGCCCCTAAAGATGTAGGAAAGGTGTAGGGAGAGCGTTGCAGACAAGAACATTGTCATGGGAGCAAAAATAAATCATTAAAAAATATTTCTAAATATTTTAAAAGGTGTTTAGGAAGAAACTTGAACATTTTTAATAGTTCTTGTAAAAATATCAAGTGGTCAGCCTTCTTTTAAATTACAAGGAAGGAACTGTAATCATGGGTGGTATTGTTCATGTTTCTCTGACATTGCAGAACATGTAGGTATGGGGAGCGCATCCGGGTCACAGCTTTTGGTCCCCTCTGGATGCACAGCTCATGTAGACTGCTGTGAAGTGTGCTGGCTTGAGACAGGGTTGCTCCCTAGTCCATTATAGACTAAATGTCTATTACAAAATTGTGCAGGACTAGATTCATTGACCCTGGTGATACATTCCTATTCTATTCATCTATTACTTCATGCAGGGTTTGCAAAGAACAAACTGAACATTTACAAGGATTGCACAGAGGATAATTCTGAAAAAGTTGAACAAGATTTGTCACATCTGGCTAACAGATTAAACATGCTTCTACTAATTTACCCCTATAAAGAACAGCATAACTTCTTCTGTATTTCTGATTACTCTGAGTTTAATAATCAAGGTCAGGATTAATAAAAAGCAGGCATGTAATATACATCCTTGGGTTTCTTTGGGTGGGCTTGGGGGTATATTTTTAATGTCAGAATGCTCTATTTATCATACTCCAGTATCTCATAAATAGTTATATACACTGCACTGTAAACTCTGAAGGGAAATTCGGCTACTATAAAGAAACTACAAAACCTCATATTCAGAAAACCAACCCATCCATTTATACTTCTTTCCTCATAAAAATCTCCCAGTCACTTTCTAATTTGTTTTAATTACAGATTTCTATTCAGGGAAGAAATGGTTTTTACATTTTGCAGTATAATAAATATAGCCAAGCACAGAAATTTTTTTCCCCCCAGTCTGACTGAGCTTTTCAAATGTTCACCAGCAGGTTAAAAAATACTTCTTAGATAAAGCAATTAAAAGTGCCACAAATAGTCACTTCAGTCCAGTCTCCTATAACATAAGCATTTTTTGCCTGGACAACTGTGCTTAAATAAATGTTCTTCTGAACTCCCTCAATTTTGCCCTCTCACTCCTGCAACATGTTACTCTCAATACTCTTAATGTGTTCAGCTCTTCCAAAAAAGCAGATGTATTTTCATGGAGGACCTATCTGTCAGATTATACTACTTGCTTCTTTTCAGAAATTCTTATTGTCATCACCCTTGGAGACTGCACATGGAAGATTACCCAAAAGGTGTTTCTATTAAACTGCAGCATAACACCACGGATAGAAACAAACTCCAGGTATCCTCTCTGGCAAGCACTAGGCCTGCCCTGACATGAATTTCCCCCCTGCCCTGCTCTAACCCGGCTTGCTCTGGACTGCTCACACGACCTGCCCACATGAGCTGTAACACTGGGTGCCGCAGGCTGAACTCAAGCTGGTTGGGGGGTTTCTGCTTTTTTTTATTTAAAATAAATTTATGTTCCAAACAGAAAGACTTCTTTCAGGTATAATACAGTAATGCAAACAGCTGTAAAGAAATTTTAAGAAGCTGTCCCATTAACATGACCACCCCATTTCCCTGCTACAGAACAGCACGAGTTCTAAGTTCCATTAATGAATTACATATAACCTTCATGTACTACTTTTATGAGCTAAGCTTGCACCATTATGCTACGTTACTAAATATTGCTAAAGCAATTTCATAGCTGGAGAAACTGAAGCACTGAAAAGCAGTGCAACTCACCACAAAGCAGGGAAGACTGGAATCTGCATGATTTTTTCACTCTGCCCTCCTGCACTGCTATACGCAATGCAGGAGAAGAAAACTACTGCCAGTATAACGAGAAGAATGTAATCCTATTTCAGCCATATCTCAAGAATGCAGGAAATGGGAAAGTTGTATATTAGGCAGAGTGGAAACCTGTACCTGAAAAATTAACTTCAGGTATCAGGCGCCACAATCAAAATGCTCCCATATACCCAGTTCTTCCATTCAGACTCATTGATTTATTGTTATAAAGCTACATATAATTAATTCACCTTCTAATTGTGCTGCAAACTCCAGAAGGTCTAAACCAGGATTCAGAACTGAAGGAAAACAGTTTCTTTCAGTCATATCTTTCAGCCTGTTGTATGTTTTGGATGCCTCCTACTTCCCACGGATCTTGAGGGAGATTCAGAGGTTTAAAAATCAACTTTCCATGCATATAGAAGTGAAGGAAAAAGACAGAAGATCCTGTAATAATCTGCCTCACTGAATCCCCTTTCCACACAGGATAGAGCATAAAAACGTTGAGCTCATTGTAGCACCACAGGGACCCTTTTCCTTTGAAAAACTATTTAGTAAGTACTCCTGCCCTTGAAGTTGCTCCTCTGCCTTCCTGCTTACAAAATGTGAAGCCTACATGACTAACACAGAGCTAACATTATTGGTTAAATATTCATACTTCATATGAATTTTGTATTTATTATTTCCTTTAAGTGCGACCACTTTTTAGTTTAGAGGTTGTGAAGTTGGCCTTATCAGGTGACAGTGCATCCAGGGAACTTCCACACAGAAATGACATCCAGCCTATGCACTAACAGTGAGAAAACCCTGCCAGATATAACCACAACAGTGTCAGCTCTCCACAGGGGTGAGGATGTTGACCACATGTCATGTAGAGCTTTCTGCCAGCTCTGCTGTGCTGTGTTTTCTATGATTGACCAAAACCTTAATTTTAAACCAGGCTGCTGAAATGTAATGCACGTGCCTAGTGGTGGGTAGTCAAGGAAATCCTATCTGCTCACATAAACCTTGCAGGACTTAAGATTCAGCCTGCTGGCTCTGGAGCTGAGTGTGGTATGAAAGCCAAAGCGAGGTGCGAATAGAATAGGTGGCCCCTTAAAGTTAGGGTAATATTAATCTATCCAGTCTTTATAGACTTTAAACTGCCAGTATCTGTATCCAAGCTAATTGTTTCACTCTCTCTCTATAACCAGTGGAGATAACTTCCTCTTTAATTCACCTAATGGTTTTTATATGTATTTTAACAATACTACCCCACTGAAAGCCTTTGAGGGATCCGACACATGGAAGAGAGGGGGAAACTGAATTATACTGGGAGATCCACAAATGTATCAGATATGGAGAGCTAGAGCAGAAAACCCCTCCTTCATTGCATGGTACAGATGCATCTGTCCAAATCTCTCAGTCAAATCAGAGGTCAATATAACCCAGAGGGCTACATCAGCTGCTGAGGTGAGTAGCTTGAGAGAGGGCGCCTACAACACCTGAGCGGGGGGAAAGCCCAGCTTCCAGAAGCCTCAACTCAGAGCAGCAACAGCCACCGAGGGAGACTCAGGTCCTCGACAGGGTTTGCCCAGGAGCCGGCAGCTCAGCAGACGCAAGCAGCTCACTCAGAGGGGGCGGTGCCAGGAGGAGCGGCACCAGCCCTGAGTGGGTAGTGCTGCCAACAGGGAGTGCTGCGAACAGGGCGGGTTCGAGGCAGTTCGAGCGGGATGGTGAGCGCACGCTGTATGACCAGGGCTCGCCCTGGGAGCTCTGCTCTGGCTGCCTCGGCAGTGGCCAGTGTAGGCACCCAGATAGAGCCAATGAGAGGGGAGGATGCAGTGCAGACCTCGGGGTGTAGAGAGTGCCTGTGCTGGTCTGGTGAGGAGAGGGTGCACAATGGGCAGGGCTGCACTCGGTGCTCCCTGGTGGAGGTCCTCCTGCAGCAGGGGCTGAGCTGCGCGATGCTGTCAATAGGATGTCAGGGAAGCTGAGAGGGAGCAGCACTGCTTGCTCCAGGTCCAAACTGTGCAGGAACTTCAAGCGTCCCCTGTAGCTCATGGAGGAAAGGAGGCCGCTAACACAGGAAGCTGTGAAACAGTAACAGGAAAAAAAAAAAAAAAAAAAAAAAAGGAGGAAGAGGACAATTAAAAGCAAGGAGCTTCCTCCTAAATCTGTTGTCCCCACCCAGAACCACTTTGCTGTCCTGCAGGGGACTGATGAGGAAACACACTCCCACCAGGAACAACCGGCTGATGATCAAAGAAGATCACTACTGGTGCTGCCAGGAAGAAGCGGCGGGACGTAGTGGTAGGGTACTCTACTTTGAAAGGAACAGAGGCACCCGTCTGTCGGCCTGACCCAGTCTCAAGGGAGGTGTGTTGCCTACGAGGGGCATGGATCAGGGATGTTGCAGAGAGGCTGCCTGCTCTAGTCGGTCCCACTGACTATTAACCACTTCTAGTGATCCATGTGGGTGCGACTGATATAGATAGCAGTAGCCAGGAGAACATAAAGAAGGACTACAGAGCTCTGGGAGAGGTGGTTAGGGGCTCTGGAGCTGACAGTATTTTTGTCAATTCTCCAGGATAAAGGAGAGGACCTTAAAAAGGCTAGGAGGATTGACCAGGTTATTAAATGGTTAGAAGGGTGGTGCCATAGTCAGGGGTTTGGGTACCTTGAACAGGGGCTCAATTTAGTAGGCCACGTCTACTGGGGGATGGTGGAGCTGGTCTGACAAAGAAGGGGAAGAGCGGTTTTGTAGGAGTCTTGCCAGACTGGTCAAGGATGCTTGAAACTAGATGTGTTGGGGGAGGGTGGCATCATTCCATTTCAACACACCCAGTCAGTCGCCAGCACCTATAATAAATGCTCGGAGCAACGCAGAGATATTCCAGCCGCTCCAGCCAATGAGCAGGCTTCATTTGGAACTCAGCTCAGATGCCTCTATACAAACGCCCATAGCATGAGGAACAAACGAGGAATTAGAGATGTGTGCACATCTACAGGGGTATGATATCATAGGCATCACAGAAACATGGTGGGATGGCTCCTACGACTGGAATGTTGGAATGGAAGGCTACAGGCTCTTCAGAAAAGACAGGCCCCGTGGGCGGGGAGGGGGAGTTGCTATTTATATTAGGGATAAGCTGCAGAGTGTGGAACTCTGTCTGGGGACAGGTGAGCAGTCGACAGAGAGTTTGTGGGTCAGAGTCAAAGGGAGAACAGCAATGAGAGACATTATTGTGGGGATCTGTTACAGACAGCCTGACCAAGAGGACTCTGTAGATGAAGCACTCTATAGACAGATAGGAACAGCCTCATGTTCACAGGCCCTTGTTCTCATGGGGGACTTCAGCCACCCTGATACCTGTTGGAGGGACGGTACGGCCCAGCACAAACAATCCACAAAGTTTCTCAATTGTGTGGAAGACAGCTTCCTTCTGCAAGTAACAGAGGAGCTAACAACGAGAGGTGACATGCTTGATCTCATGCTCACCAACAGGGAAGGGCTGGTTAGAAATGTGATGCTCCAGGGCAGCCTTGGTTGCAGCGATCATGAGATGGTCGAATTTGAGATCCTTAGGACAGTGAGAAGAACATGCAGCAAGCTCACTGGCCTGGACTTCAAGAGAGCCGACTTTGGGCTCTTCAGGAACCTGCTCAGTAAGATCCCATGGGATATAGCCCTAGAGGGCAGGGGGGCCCAAGACTGTTGGTTGATATTCAAGGATCACCTGCTGCAAGCTCAGGAGTGTTGCATCCCAACTGGAAGGAAGTGCTGCAGGATGGCCAGGAGACCTCCTTAGATGGATAAGGAGCTGCTGAGGAAACTTCGAAGGAAAAAAGAGGCTTACAAAAGGTGGAAGCAAGGACAGGTGGCCTGGGAAGAATATCAGGATGTTGTCTAGGAAGCTAGGGACCAGGTTAGGAAAGCTAAGGCCCACTTAGAATTAAACTTGGCTAGGGATGTGAAAGATAACAGGAAGGGATTCTATAGGTGCATTGTAAATAAAAAACAGGCTAGGGACAATGTGGGCCCTCTCCAGAAGCTATCGGGAGAACTGGCTAACCTGGATTTGGAGAAGGCTGAGGTTCTTAATGCCTTCTTTGTCTCAGTCTTCACTGGCAAGTGCTCTGACCACACCACCCAAGGCTTGGTGGCTTGGCAGACACAGGGACTGTAAGAATAAAGACCTTAGGCCCACTGTAGGAGAGGATCTGGTTCTAGACTACCTTAAGAACCTGAACGTATACGAGTCCATGGGACCTGATGAGATTCATCCACAGGTCCTGAAGGAGCTTGCAAATGAAGTTGCTAAGACATTGTCCATCATATTTGAAAAATCATGGCAGTCAGGTGAAGTTCCCGATGACTGGAAAAAGGGAAATATAATGCTCATTCTCAAGAAGGGGAAAAATAGATGACCCAAGGAAGTGTGGACCAGTCAGTCTCACCTCTGAGCCTGGCAAAATCTTGGAGCAGATTCTCCTGAAACACATGCTAAGGCACATGAAAAACAACAAGGTGCTTGGTGACAGCCAGCATGGTTTCACTAAGGGGAAATCCTGCCTGACCAATTTGGTGGCTTTCTATGATGGGGCTATGGAACTGATGGACAGGGGTAGAGCAGTTGATGTCATCTACCTGGACTTGTGCAAAGCGTTTGATACTGTCTCACGTGACATCCTTGTCTCTAAATTGGAGAGACATCAATTTGATAGGTGGACCACTCGGTGGATAAAGAACTGTCTGGATGGTCAGGATGGCCACATGCAAAGAGTTGTGGTCAATGGCTCAATGTTCAGGTGGAGACCAGTAACGAGTGGTGTCCCTCAGGGATCGGTGTTGGGACCGGTCTTGTTCAACATCTTTGTCGGTGACATGGAGAGTGGGATTGAGTGCATCCTCAGCAAGTCTGCCAATGACACCAAGCTGTGTGGTTTGGTTGATACGCTGGAGGGAAGGAATGCCATCAGGAGGGATGTTGACCCGCTTGTGAGGTGGGTTGATACCAACCTCATGAAGTTTAACCATGACAAGTGCAAGGTCGTACACCTGGGTCGGAGCAATCCCAGGCACAGCTACAGGTTGGCCAGAGAAGAGATTGAGAGCAGCCCTGTGGAGAAGGACTTAGGGGTGTTGGTTGATGAAAAAATGAACATGAGCCAGCAGTGTTTGCAGAAAGCCAACCATATCCTGGGCTGCATCAAAATGAGCATGACCAGCAGGTCAAAGGAAGTGATCCTGCGCCTCTACTCTGCTCTTGTGAGACCTCACTTGGAGTATTGTGTGCAGTTCTGGGGTCCTCAACATAAAAAGGACATGGAACTGTTGGAACAAGTCCAGAGGGCCACGAGGGTGATCAGAGGACTGGAGCACCTCCCGTATGAAGATAGGATGAGAAAGTTGGGGCTGTTCAGCCTGGAGAAGAGAAGGCTGCGTGGAGACCTCATAGCAGCCTTCCAGTATCTGAAGGGAGCCTATAGGGATGCTGGGGAGGGACTCTTCATTAGGGACTGTAGTGATAGGACAAGGGGTAACGGGTTAAAACTTAAACAGGGGAAGTTTAGATTGGATATGAGGAAGAAATTCTTTACTGTAAGGGTAGTGAGGCACTGGAATGGGTTGCCCAGGGAAGTTGTGAATGCTCCATTGCTGGCGGTGTTCAAGGCCAGGCTGGACAGAGCCTTGGTTGACATGGTTTAGTGTGAGGTGTCCCTGCCCATGGCAGGGTGGCTGGAACTAGATGACCTTAAGGTCCTTTCCTACCCTAACAATTCTATGATTCTATGATCATATATTAACAGAAAGGCTCTGGACAGTATTACAATCCATAAAAAAGATAACTTAGTGTAGACTGATATTTCTGACAGGCATCACTACCACCACTACCACAATTTTTTCCCTAGAATAGAGACTTCTTAAAACCAACAGAGTGTGGCTGAAATCGCCAAGCCACACAGTAAATTCTTAGTGGTAAGAACAGATTTTTAGATATGGCATATGAAAGAGGTGTTTATGATCAGTCATTAAAGAAAAATGTAACACCCCAGCAATACATGTGAATATATTCTCCAGCTCACCCACAGCCAACAGTTCTCATTCTGTTAAAGAATAAAGCCCTTCTAAGACTGTTAGTAAACAACTAACTTCTTTGATCTGTTATTTTGATTCTAGAACAAAGAGCTTCTGAGCAGCATAATAAATTAGTTCACCCATTTTACAGTATGTAAAACATAATGTCATCTTGAATATTTTTCATTTTCCAGCTCTAAGATTTGCAGTATCATCTACATCTTTTCTGAGCAACCACATACAGACCCTGACCTCTCTCCACAGTCCAGAACAGATACTGAGAAACTACACGTTCTGAGGAATAAATGCCATGAGCCCCACATTTCTTTTTTTTTTAGACTTCGCCAAGTTCATTACATCTCCTTAAATTCAAACCACTGTATTTTGTTTAGTTTTAATCTTTATTTGAACTCAGTCTTCTCCAAAATGCTCCTGTGTTAGTAGGCATGAAGCCTTCATCCGTACAGCGGAAGCCAACAAGTAAAGCACTAAGTATTGAAGCCACAATGAATGCAGCTCAGAACTTCTGACATTATGTACTGGCAGAGGCTGCAGGAGCCATGAGTGCCTGGATACTAGTGGCAGTGATTTGTAACAGCAGAAACCTTAGCATCATAGCTCATTATTTTAATACTTTGCAAGGAGTATTGCATCCATCATAGATAGAGGATGACATCCTTCACTAACAGCCTGAAGAAAAAGAGCCCTTAACTTTGAACAGAGTTGCATCCCATCACTAAACTTAAGAGCCACTTACAAAGCATTCAGCACTTTGTGTTTTTCTAATAGACACTTGCACTTAATTCAGTCCTCACTTTTGCTTACAGCAAGGATGACACATTAGACACTTCCACTGTTATAAACTGTTATGGCAGAAGAGTCATTAATTTACTGGGGGATAAGAATATTTTGCTTTTCTTCTCATTACCCATTCTTTTGTCCAATTCTTGCTCCTCAAGAAGATTTAGAGAATATTGAAGCTTTTGTGTTTTGAATGAAAGATGTCGTTCTGTTGCAAATAGAAAAGATTTCAAGAAAAGATAGTACTTCTTAAGGAAATGAAGACTCGAATTTTTGGAGGGTTATGCTTCCTTTATGCCAAGCTACATTCAAAAACAGATTATCAGACACAAATTCATGTTTCCTTGTACTACTGTGTAGCTCTTTAAATGCTGGAGACTGTTCTGAGGAAAGGTAAGCACTGACAGAAAAATTAAAAAAGAATAAAAATTGAACTTGGACTTTAATACATTTTACTGCACTTACTGACAAGAAGAAAAGAATTGGCAGATAAGAAGCATGAAAATTCCTCTTCCCCACTACTGAACATTATGCTTAAAATGTGTATGCACCAGTTGCTTCATTCTCTAATCTTGTTATAGCTCTACTTTCTGACAGTGCTTTGAAAAGTTGATTCCTGTACCTTCTACTTGCATCGTGAAGCATTTTACGTTGTGATTACTTGCAATCAAATTCAGAGAAATGATTTTAAGAGTGATTGCTAGCCTGATTGCAGGTGACAAAAACCCATCCGTATCTCACCAAAATCATTAGGGAGGATAAAAAAAAAAAAAGGTGATTTGGCAAATCTTTTTTTTTTTTTTTTTTTTTTGTTACTTCTGAGAAGCACAGACTGAAAAAAGAAAGCATAAATACTCAGTGCTCAGTGCAAGCTAGAGCAATCTAGGTGCGGAATCCTGTATGCAGTGGCACTCAGGCACTTTTGACTAATGCAGAAGTTCCAAAGAGCATCTCTTCCCCTCTCCTACTCCATTACAGGCTATGGGTTGGCTAAAGGATTTGGATCACCCCCCTCACACACAAAGACATATACACTCTTACTTGTACTGTCACAGTTGTGACTGTAATCTTTTTTTCCTAACTTTATGTCCTTTGCCCCAAATGCTCCTCCTCTACCCTTACATCATTATCCATACTACCTTAATACCTGAGGCACCTTCTGCAGGCTATTTTCTCATGCTTTTCAGCATTTACTCACATAGCATAAGAAATCTTCAATAAAAAGCTAAAATTTGAAGTCCTAATAAAAGTTTATTTCATTATCAGTAGCAATTACTGCATATTTTCATCTGCCCAGTAAGTTACAGACTTCCTCACTCATTAACTCAAAAAATAGACCAACTCCTTTGAGTTCAGGCACATAAAGTCATAAACTATAGAGCTCCTCATCAGTGCAATGCTATATAACTTGAATTCTTCTCTCTTTGTTCAAAGCAGCTTCCTCATTACCTGTCTCTGACATTTTTTCACCTCAGTTCTTATCTGCTTTGTTTCTTTAACCTCTATTTCAGCCAGCATTCCTTTTTCTACACTACCTCCTACTTTTCTAGATACCATATTTACTGTGTAGGCATGCTCTAATGACAAAGGCAGAAAACATGATGTGTACTGGTATCATCAAAAATACTTCAGCATTTGTTGAAGCTTTCTTTTTCTAGCTAAGCATGACCTGAAATGGGAAAATAGGGGCTTCCGATATTTCAGTGCTCCCTGATACATAAAAAAACCTTAAAGGACTGTAAACAAGTGCAAGGGAAGAAAATGAAAAGGAGGATCACTGACTTGGGGTTGAGGGCAGAGCAATTCAAGTCTCTATTGGATGGACTGTTCTTCCAGATGTGCATGAATGACTGAAAAATGTCAGAAGAATATAACACCAAGGGTTACAAACAACAAAGCTTGGTTAGTTGAGAAAGGAAATATTCCTTCTTATTGTATCTATTTAAATTCTTGTATAAACATTGAAGAAAAAGGAAGTAATTAGGAAACAGGGGGAGAAATAACAACTGGCTAACAAGCAGTAGGAGAGAGCTTGAGTGCAATATTCAGTTCCCCCCTTCAACATGTTAAAGGGATATGAAAGCTCCCCAGCTATTTTACTCCATTGCTATCTGTCTACTTTTATGACCCTGCCAAAGTCAAAGAATCACACTAATTTTTTTAAATTTTAGCTATTGATTTCTCTCTTTTTCCTGTCCTTGTAGGAGAAATATGACTTACAAAGGGTTTCTCTAGTTGGTTTGGGCTTTGTTATTTCTATAAGATGACTTCTCATTCTTCCCTCCCGTTCATTTCTTTCTGTATTCCAGAGAGACTGGAACTGAAACCAAGAAAGAAGAGACACTGACAGCCCTGGTCTTTCTAAGTTCAACCGCCATAGTAAAGCACACCTTCTGTAATTTCCTTACTTTGCTTGAACAAGGGCACACACAAAATGTTCTCTGCAGAGGCAGTGCACACAAATGAATTCCCACAGCTACACTAGACAAAATTTAATTGGACAGTAGGAATCACATTACCAGTCTAAGGAAATGGCAGTCATTTGGGAATGAAATAAACCCAAACCTCTGTATCACAACAAAAAGGGATCATCCTGTACTACCAACCTCACCACCTAAATACAGCTCTTACATACTCTGTAATTATTGAGGATAACTCCTGTTCCCATGGAAGAAGCTGTTCGGCCTTCTCAGGGCTCATCTAAGGGGTGTAGAATTTACAAACACAGATTCACTTTCTCTGCTTCGTGGAAATGTTGTTTCACAGACAAAGAAAGGCTGGTTGCTGTGCATAATCAGAATTCATTTTGGTAGGATTTCTCCTTTCCATTTTCCTAGTTTAATTAATATATCCTGATTTCAAACTATTTTTAACAAGTCAGTTTTCTTCAATCAAAGAGTAAATGCTTTTTCAAGAATGTCACTCATCTAAATTACCCATCATTTTATAACTTCTTGTCAAGCCATGACAGACTCTACCACAGAAATAAAATCTGCAACTGAATGAACTTAGACTGTCTTATAACAGCTTGCTATAACAGCACTGTTCTCAGTCTTGAAGGCCACCAAATGCTGTTGTCCTTACCTGAATTAGAAAACCATAAAGCTTTAGTTTTTGGAAGAATTATCCATAGAACACAATGATACTGGGACCAGAACTCCTGTTGAATCTACATAAAGCCAGAATGACTCTAATACCATCAGTCATTGTATATTTTGCATATACAATGGTACAAATGAAATAAAAACTTAACAGCTTTTTTTTTTTTCTAATAAGATAAATGGGGGACTCTGAAACCTCTAAATGGCCAACCCTTGTTTCATGTTTTTTTGAGTTGTTCTGAACAATTAAATAGCAAGGATGTCTTATTTCTCTCCTGCCAGGGCAAAATTACCACCAGCAGCTGAGATTTCTTTCTTGCTTGGCTGATGGTTACTCATCTTGACACTTGCTGGTACTCTGTGTTGTGAATAATTCAGGGATGCTGAGTTGTTCTGTGGCAAACTCTGGAAGGTAAAATGAGATCTGACATTGCAGCCTACCTGTTTGTGCTTCAAAGCAGAATTAATAAGCAGGATCTCTCTGTTAAGCCTTAAGATTACTAAGAAGAGGTCTGAATCAGACTGCCCTCACAAACACTCAAAGTGTTTACCTCACTCCAGCTGAAAGGAATGCAGCAAATCTTTGCTCAGCGTTGTTCAGAACTTAAAGTTATTACATGATTGCTGTGAATTAAGCAGTTCTCCAAAGTCTAAAAAAATACTGTTTGCTTCCAAGCTACACAGTTCGGAAGAAAATAAATTTCTTCTCTGGAAAAGAAGGAACCATGGGTCATAGATGCTTTCTAATAGATCCAACTATGCCATTGTAGAAGGGAATGGTTACCATGTTCTGCTCCACCTTGTGCTGGAAGCAAGAACATCTACAGATCTTCCAGCTGAGCCCTTCAACACTTCCTAATTTGTTCAGACAAAATCACTTATGTTTTCTTGAGACACAGTTCCAGCTGACCTACCTGATTTTACATGAATTAGCAAACTGGAAAGCAGTTCCATCACATACTCTAGAGGAAATTGATAGCGTGAGGTTAAGCTTCAAAAATGGATCCTGTCTCCTTAAGGATGAGAGCATTTGGAGAGGAGGAATCTTGGGTTGCACCTGATATGGCTGTGGGGAATCAGTTGTATGTACCAGTGCTGCATACTGTCCCCATCCTACATTCAGCTCTCTTTCCACTAAGATTAAGTATGGCTTGGAGTGTGTTATTTACAGTGTTACTTGACCTTAGAAATACCAGCAGAACTACTAGGTACAGTGGAGCTGAGGTCAGTAACTTCTTACACAGATATGGTTGGATCCAAAACCCAACGTCTATGAAGGGCCTGGAGCCAAATGCCAAGAGCCTGTAGCCCAACCTCAGGGAATGCAGTCAGGCCACAGCAGAAGTTTTTTTCTGGGGCAGAGCAACAATTCTCAGGACTTCTGTAACATGAAGGGCTTCTGCAAAGAAAAGACCAGCATGAACTGAACCATATCCAAAGAAAGTTACTGTACAGTTATTGACTGATCATACCTGCAGAGAGTCTGGCCTTCTGAGCCTCCAGCATTAAGGTGTTCTCCTTATCTCAGTAATGTTTATGTTGACTTCAGATTTTTGAGGAGAGGGATTTGGGGACAGGAGCCACAAATAAAAAAATGCAGATCTCTTTAGTGCCCTGGGTTTTGGCAAAACAAAACAATTGTTTCTCCCCATAGTTTGCATAACAAAGACACCAGATCTCTAATTCTCTAAGCCCATGGGTAAGGTTTCCAATGTACTTGAGGCACAGTGGTCATCCAGCCAGATTGAGGGATAGAGGGAAAAAGGCATTTATACTTCTAAACTTTCTGTAGTTCAAGAGAGGGTAGAGAGTGTAGTAGCAAACACATAGTTTCTTTACTTAAAAATAAAAAAGAGTACAAGTAAAAATCATAAGCTCTACAAAATAAAAATGAGGTTCTGTAAACCTTAAAGTGCACCTGTGATTACCAAGCACTACTTATAGCTCACTGCTAAAGACCACTAAAACTTTTGCTGAAGGGCATCCATTTATCTGTTTTGAAACATTTCTTTACAGCATTGGAAACCCAATATCATGCTCAAGACCGAGAAATCTTAAGCAAATCAGGTACCAGTCATTAAGTTGATAGTTCTCATTTTACTGCCTCAGAGGAAAACAGTCACACATACATAAAAAAACCAAAAAACCCAGCACCAATAATGAAAAATAAATTAGATTATAACCTGGATGCAAGTTATAATCTCATTTATTTTTACTGATCTGCCCTTCCACAGCTGTAAAGTTGCAGCCTATTCTAGCTGGGGCACCATCTGGTATCTCCAAAACATGGTAAACCTCATGAACTTAACAGTTACGGGGCTATTTTCGTCATTTGGTAAGAAAGACAAATATGTGTCCCATATGCTGGATGCCATACACTCTCCTGTTAACACCTAGTTACCCAGGAGTTCTCAGCTGCACACAGGATGACCTGCTGCTGTAGAAGCACTTTTAAGGGCAAGATGACATGCTATTTTCTCATTTTATTTCTTTATGAACCCTAGGTTGGACAAACATGGAGTTTAGTATTACTAAAGAGTCTAAGGCAGGCTAAGCTGTCTTACCAAGTACATTAAACTTTATGAGGTAGCTGAATTACTAGATAATTGTGGAGGGAAAGCAAAATATTTTTTGAAACTTTTGGAAAAAGTAAGAACAACTGCATTCACATTTTTTGTCACATGTACCCACGTGGTCCCTATTTATTTATTTGTTAGCATCTATTCCAAAGCTGCGAAAACTCCAGGAAATGTCCCGTAGTATCACACTGCTGAAAGCTTGAAGTAAATCACGAGGCTGAGAAAATCTCACGGGAGGTCTGGCCACGGGTCAGCAGTGCTGAGCTGGACAACAGGACTGACACTCTGCAAGCCTGCTTGTCCTTGCTGATTGCTTTCATTCTTTTTGTTTATAAATTTTCCACTCATATATTTCATACAGAGAAACATAAAAATTGGCAATGGAGATCAGCTGAAAAATTACCTTGTCCACTCCCCCTCTTCACTCTTGAGTGTTAATTTTACATGCCCAGCACACTCTGTTGCACAGGTGGAATCTTTTTTCAGGTTGAAAGAACGAATTTGGGTCATTCTGAGCAGTAAATATTTCATGACAAACAATATACGCTGAAAAGCCCCATATCACTGACTCAGCCAAGCATATTTTGAATTTTCCATGTTAGAATTGAACACAAATGTTCCTGTTCTATTTTTGATTCATAGTAAAACTGGTGACCTGAAAGTTAACTCAGTTGGTTTTTCCCACTTCAGTTCTGAGCTGTTCTGTGCTCCTGATATGCCCATAAATGGCACTGGAGCCAAAGGCTAACAAGAAGTAAGAAGATCAAGGAAGAGGGATCAAGTATTATTCATGTAGCTGCAGGAGTACTGGGCTGACAAAAGTGACTTCCAAGACCTTTCTTGACACAGATTCATCCCCAGCTCTGTCAGCTTCTGGCAGCCTACACATGGGAAAGGACTGACTGTGGTGGCAAAAGACTCTCAGAGGCTTATTTTGGGCAGTGGGACTCTTGAGCAGCCTTTACGAAACAGCAATGAAACATGAAACGTTTACATTTTTTAAATAAATGACAATTTGCTGTTTCCTGCCATGAATCAGATCTCGCATCAGAAACAAGCCAATGCTACTTAGAAGCAGAGACAAGCAGGAGATGCAACACGTGCTTCTACAGAAGGGCAAAAATGTAGAGCAAGATGCTACCTATCAACAGACCTCAACTCCACTGAAAGCTCCATTAAAGCTCATCTGACACAAAGGATTTGTACTTAATTAATGTATAATAAATTACCTAAAGGCCTTTTATTCTTCATGGGACTGTACCTGAAATACATTGAAGTAACAAATATTTAGCTGCAATGTACACTCTTAATTGCTTCTCTCCAACTGTTTCAAAACTACAGAATTTCAGCCTGGAGGTGAGCGTATATGTACAGCTAGATTTCTTACTACATGTCATGGTAACATCCCACAGCACTGTTGCTTCATTGACGACAGTGGTTAAATTAGTATCATAAATGCAGTAATAATGTTATTCTCCATTCAAGGGTAGATGACAGCAAAGCCAATGGCAATGGAATTTCAATCTGCTTCTCCATTTTGTTGCTTTTGCCTACTATATTAGACTAAAAACATCCTGAAAAATGACGTGGTTTCTTGAAATGTATCTGAATAGTTCTCACTTGTGACTCTCAGAAATAGCATTAACACATGTTCTCTTCATAAGATCACAGCTTATGATAATATGAAAAATAAAATCATAAGAGCCATATGAGAGCTCCTGAAAAAATGAAGCAAAAGCAGAAATATCTGTTTCCCATTGGTAGGAAGTAAAAAATTAAAAAAAAAAGATATATACTTGTAAAAGCCACTGCCTACATACTTCTGATATACCACCTGCTTTGACAATAACTTTTAGATATCTCCATCTTCTACAAGGTCTTACTCTCCAACCTAACTCGTTTTCCTGAACGATATACTGCCGCAGCCACCAAATACTTGTCTGTAAAGCACGACATAGCAAGACAATCCTCTGAGCCTTAACAAACCTTATTTTAAATTGAGAAAAACTTCACAAAAGGATGAAGAATATTCAATAGGATATTTTTGAGTCTTTTCTATTGTGTGGTAGCATTATGTTTTTCATCATGTGGGGTTTTTCTCCCCTGTAACACCATCCTTACATACCCTCTCCCAGACTTCAACTGAAATTGCAAGAAAATAAATCTATCCTAATGTAAAGACTTCACAGGAAACACATCTGAGTCAAAAAACAACATAGACTTTGGAAAAGAGAAGACTGGGGACACCTTATTGTGGCCTTTCAGTTCTTGAAGGGAGCATCTAAGAAAGACAGGGAAAGACTTTTCAGCAGGGCCTGTTGCGGCAGGAGAGGGGTGGTGGTTTTAAACTAGAAGAAGGGAGATTCAGGCTGGATGTGAGGAAAAAATTCTTTACAATAAGGGTGGTAAAATACCGGCACAGGTTGCCCAGAGAGGTGTTAGATGCACCGTCCCTGGAGACATTCAAGGCCAGGCTGGATGTGGTTCTGGGCAACCTGATCTAATTGAAGATATCCCTGCTCACTGAAGGGGGGTTATAATCCAAACTATTATTCTATGATTCTGTGTTTATCCTGATATGAACTTGCTTAAAATATTTTGTTTTCTCCTTCAAGGAGAAACTACCTTAGAATAGGATTTTCTGATAATCTTCGTTTCTTTTACTTCCAGAGAACAGCAAGGGCTATTTTCTTCTACATGCTCTTTAATATATGGCTTCTGTATTTGAATATATGAAAAATGCTTCTGAATCTCAAGTGCTCTTACGAATTTGTATTGTAAAGATGAAATAAAGGAAGGATGAATGGAGGAATTCCAAGTAATCCCAGCATCCTCTATTGGCCTGAAGATGCCTCTCAGATCTCTTTATGTCCTTTAACACAGCCATGTATGTCAACAGGAACAATATGAAACTCCAGTTCTTTGATGATATCCTACATTACATAAGAGGTTTGCACACTGATGCCCTCTGAGAAGCTCATCATGTGTGACAGCATTAGAAAAATCATAGAATCAAGTAACTTTAAGATCATCAAATCCAACCATTACCATCAGAATGATGGCAGACCTAGATTCTGTCAACATTTCTCATGGCAGATCTACGTGACACAACATCACCCCTGCAGACTGAGTGTGGGAAAATAAGGTATATTATTAGGTCACTTTCTAAATTTATATCTAGGTAATTTTCACAGGTAAACTACTTTTCTGCCATCTCCTTCCATGTCAGCTTTTTTATAACCTCTTTCAATTCTGGCTATCAGCGGCTGTACTTAAAAGTGCAGGTAGAACGGAAAACTAGTCAAGTTGGCAGCCTGTAAATCCTTGCGTGGATATCAAGTTCAACAACGCTTGTATTATTTACTTCACTTACACATGATAATGGTCTTAAATGCACTATACAAACTGATCAATGAACCAAATAAAAGGTTGTCTTTAGCAAGCTGCTGCAGTGCTGTATGATAGCACATAGCAACTGGGTGCAATACCTTCAGAGGGAAGTGACTAACAACCTATCCAAATGACAGCACATGGAGATTTTATTTCACTGACCTATGGCAGTAACATCCAGCCTGACTGCAAACTGTTCTGTTTTTCACATGGCCTCATCTGGGAGCACTTACAAATAAGGCTAAGGTGGTATCATTAGCTGTATAGTGTCCCAACAGCACAGCTGTAGCCTTGGGTCTCCACTCTCCCTGACAAGACATAAGTCCTTACTAATATACCAGAGATTCAAGCTGTAAGTTGCAGCCTGGCAGCAACCCATTCAAAAGCAAACCAAGCATAAACTTTCTAGACTGGAAAAACTACTACTTTGGGTTACCACTACCTTTCATAACATCTCCCTCCGGGGCACACCCTAATTGTGGGAAGCAGCAACAGCAGAGGAAGCAGGCTCAGAAACTAGAAGCATCTTCATTGCTCAGGCTAGTGCAGTTGATGCTATATCCAACATAGGCAAAACAGATCATCAGCTATGCCTGACATACTCATGTCCTTTGGTCAGCACCTGCTTTGTCTACTGTCTTGAACCAGCTCCAAGAAGATTTTTATGTTCCAAGAATAATTCCTTGCCACGGGCTATGTCCAATTTCCTTGAAGTGCTGATATTTAGTTATACTGTATATGCAGCCTGGCACTGGTGTCAGCCAAGCAGGCAGGTGACCTTTCTACTGATGATTGTCTTCAAATAAAATTAAAACCTCAGCCAGCTATAAATTGGCTTAAATTTTAAAAGTCACTTTCATGCTTGGTTGACAGTTCTAGCTGGGGACTAAACACTTCCATCCACCACCTAAGTAAAATATAGCCAGTTGCAATGCTGTCTCTCCAGTGAGATGGGACCAACCCTGTAGATTACAGAAGAGTTCATACCCTTTGGTTTATTCTGTATTGTCTCTCAGGTGCCAATGTCTGCCAGAGGACCAGCAGCAATATCTTCTTCCACCTTGTAATAGCCCAAAAAGAACTGAACAACAAGCACTTGTGACCTGGACAGCGTTTGAACTAGAATCCTATGTTCTACGAAGAGTCGTTACAGCTGCAAGCAGTTTGTTGCTCCACTTACAACTAAAAACCAATCTTTTCTACACAAACTTTAAAGGCTACCAGAGTTGTATATTGTCCCGATTTTTCCTCACATGTTGACTACAAAACCAGATGAATGGACTAACAGATTCACAAACAGAAGTTCAAAGCACATCATATGGGTAAAAAAGTACAGAATTACAACATTAACCACCTTTGGCAGTCTCCTCCCATTAACAAATACTCTGTCTCTTGTAAAGAAAAAGAAGGAAAATAAATAAGCACAGGCACATTACAGACAAATTTAACCACTGAGAACTCCTCTTGTAAAGGACCTTTATATAAGAAATTCCTTTGGCTCCTCAGCTGCCTTCAAATCAGATGTGTGAGGGGATTTCAACTGAGAAAGGCGTTGGCCAGCCTCACTGTCCTCATGAAATAGTTTGATCATTTCTTCATCTTACAATTCAAACAAAGTTATTGAAAATGAAATTACAAATAAGTCAAAGGGAGAACTGAGATATAGCTCAGATTTTGAAAGTTGGTACAAGATCAGAAAAGGTATAACCTAAGCTTTATCCAGAAAGCACGATATTTCAGTACAAGAAGATGCCAAAGATGTTTTTGCAGTTTTATCTCATAGTTGCTTGGGATGCTGCTGAAACAAGCGAGAATTCTTATATCAAATATGTAGTCTTATGGACAATTTATTCTGGGTCTGGCTAAATAATAGCTATGTTATTTTGAACACAGACAATTATGCATCTTCCATAATAGCACTCTGTGCTTTTAAAACTTCTGAGTGATGGATTACTGATGTAATCTTCATTGCAGAGAGAACAGTTTAATCCACTTGCTCTGCTGAAAAGTGCCCCAGTATACCAGGCAGCACCATACTGCTGAACATCCCTCAGTCATCAACTGAGACAGCACATACTGTGCTACCAGGCATCCTCAGTGCTCAAGGTACTCAAACTATAAACACCTGTGTAGCAATAGTTAGTTTCAATGCCAGTAGGCTTTCTTTATTGTCACTCATATATTTGGAAATAGCGCCTATAACATATTTTACTCTTAGAAGCAAAATCTCACAGAAAAATCAACTACCATTTAAAAAAAAAGACAGCATAGGGATGATTGTAGGGGAAGCAGATCAGTGAGCAGTCAGTACTGAGGTATGGTTTCAAACATCAAAAATGTAAACTATACCTGGGCAATGTGGCTTGGAAGGTGTTAGGATCATAGGTAGCTATTTAAGTAGTTTAAGTTAGAGGGGACATTAGATACCAAGGAAAGACAAATTTCATGTCCCCTGTGTCCTCTGAGTGCAAAAAAAATGCCCCTAACAAGCTAATTCTCAACAGTGGAAGGAGACTATATACTAATGCATACCCTCCAACCCAGTATTATCACATCTAGAGATCTCCTCTGTGCCACTAGCAGAAATAAGCCTCACAGGCAGTATTTTTCATTGAAAACAGCACTGTAAACTACCCACTTGGCAACTAATGAATAGGCCCTTATTTTCCTGCCTTTCTTATGCTATAGGCTGTGAGACAGACTGATCACCTGAATTTCAGAGTAGTTTCTGCGTGGAGAATGTAATTAAGACAGCCTAAAGCCATAACACCTGCCTGTCTGTACCTAGTAGTGGCAGTAATCCTTTATAGTTCCCACACCCTACTGGAAGGGTGGTTGTGTGTCCCCATTCTCTCTTCAGAGAAGAACAACAGTCATTACCAGAGTCAGCTAGAGGTGTCAGGGCAAGAGCACACCAGAGTTCAATGCTCAGCTCCTGCTGAACCCCAGTCTAATCTTCACTGCTGCTGTGTATTCAGGGGAGAGCTGGGGAGTGACAGAATGGGTGAATGATAAATCAAACAGGAACCTCTCGCACTAACCAACTCTTGTCCTCTTCTGCCTTTTAGTAGAAGGGCATTTAATTGTTCCGTTTGTTCTACATGGGCACTGGATTCATATATTTTTAATAATGAAAAATTAGCTTTAAAATTATTTTTCAGGCCCTATGACCACATCACTACTGTAAAGTGAATTGCAATCTCTTCTGGCATTAAGCAGCACTGCAATGGCCTTGTCTTATGTCCAGCACTATGGGAGTGCCATCATGTTAATTGAATTAAACTCTGCACAGGAGTAACTGTAGACCTTCAAACCACCATTCAGCTGCAAACTTTGGTCATCTTGTGTAGATGTCTACAAAGTTTACATACACGTGAAAATCAGAGTGTCATAAAAGTAGATGTCAAAATAAAGAGCAGAAATACAATTGATCATACAACTACAGTAAATCTTTGTTTCTCTTAAGTGCTGATTACAGCAGTAACTATTAAATATGAACCATCACTGTATTAAGTCTTGGTTGAATAATAGCACTTCTCTGCATCATAAGAGTTTAAAAAATGAAGTACTTACTCAATTGTGTCTAATTATGAGACTAATATAATTGATTCTCTGACTAATAGGTATTCTAGGAGGAATTCTGTCGGTCCAGAGAATTCAGCCATCTAACAATGCAAAGCTATGTTTTGGCAGAAGCACTATACAGATGTTTTATGTAAAAGTCCATTGTCTAGCCAGCTTGAGAAATCCAAGATGAAATCTAAGTATATTAAGTTGATAACAACTGCTCTAGTACCACATGATAACCCACAGTTATTACATATCATTGCATAATATTACCATGTCACTTGTTTCTGTCTACATTGGCAAGAACCAAACTGTATTAAGTGACAACCATATTACTAGGGTGAACAAAAATTTGGCTTTCTAGGGCTGGATTTCTGAAAATGAGGGCTGCAAATCAGAGTATAACACTTACTGCCATTCTGCTCTTCTCAAATTGTCAGCACATGCCTGCATAAGCAAGGGCCCCCATGGGTTTTCATGGTGCAACAGATATGCCAAAAGCTGTGAACCATTCCAATTCAACACAGCTTCTTCAGGAAGGCTCTTGGGAAACATGTGTACTTAACATATAAGCACTTTCACTGTAGCATTTTGGACCTTTGCTGTTCCGCACCTTAATAGCTCACTTTAAATGCATTTTCAGCTTTCAGCAGAGCTGTGTGAAGAAACATTTGTGTGTCTCATACGGTCTGTTCCCCCCCATACACAAATTAGCATTTCCCCACAATAACACATGGAACTAGCTTTCTGTTAATTGCTCAGTAAGAGAGTGCCTTGGGGCTTTATTAAGAAAGATTTCTGAGGGACTAAACCATGTGCGACCTAAATTGGCTTCATAAGTGGTTTCTGGAGGGCATACAGCGGTATTCACGAGCATAATCACCCTTCACCTTGATGTTAATTATATCCTTTACCTTTCAAAATAAGTTATGGCCATAAGCTGAAGCATCTGTAAAGTAAACATGTCAGGAAAGCAAGATACTGTAAAATGAATGAAAATGGTCAATTCAGCACTATTAAGAATTCCTTTCCTTTTTAATTTTAATCTTTAGCGTAGCTTGAGCAGAAAACAACCAATGGTCTCTAAAAGGAAAGCAGCAAATTTTTACCTCTCTAGGTTACTTTGTTTAAAAATAAAAATGTCATGCACAACTCTTTTCTTCCAAATATGAAATAAAACGGCGTTGCTGGTTAATAACAATTTGAAGAGCTTTAAGGGCCTTAGGGACTCATAAAATACATTTCCCCTAAAAAAAAGAAAACCCAACAAAATAATTTTACATAACCTATAATTTCTGCATTTCATTATCTTTTTTTTCTTCCCTCTTCTAAATCAAGGATTTTTATATTAAAACAGGATCTTTATTTCTGAAATGTGCTCCACCCCACCAAAGTCAGTATGCTCCAATTTTAGAAGTGGCTTTTCCTACTGGGGCTGTTGTATACTGCATAAGTGGGGACAATGAGAACCCAACAAAAATCACCATGACCCAGAAAGCAAAGTCTCTACTCAAAGAGATGGCATCCAGGATTTACTGACTGCCAACACAAATAATGATGAGTTTGGAAAGGCAGGTTACAGAGCTGGCCAACTTTAAAGCACTGGCTCAGCTGAGACAAAAGTACTAGAGTTTACAAGCACATTTTTGGGCATTTAAGAAAAATCAGAAAGAAGATGCATATCCAAAAGAAAAATACAAGGTTTTTTTGTTTGTTTTAAATTGACACCAGCCACTCTGTTGCCAGTTCTTTGAAGATATGGTAGGAAGAGATAAATATTTTTCCTGTCATTTCAAGCTCTGAAATCATCCTGCTCTCTTCCTACTGGGTAGCCTGCCTCAGCCCCTCAGCAGTCCTGCTGGGGCACTGCCTCTGAACTGTGGCTGTGCTCCCTTCTCCTAAAGTCACCTCCTACTTCAAAATTCAGTGTGAACAATTCCGTTTCTTATTTGATCGAGATCTCCATTTCACCCTCTTTTCTGTCCACTATTTTATTTGCCTGATACCTACTAAAAAAAGTCCTCAATTTTCCTCTATAATTGCACAAAAAGACAAACTAAAATACAAAAATAAATGTACGTAGCTTCAGAAAAGCAAATTAATGACAGTTTTATGGAAGACAAATCATGGAAAGTTTAAGTACCTGTGTGAGTATTTTGGGGAAGTTTATTTTGTCTTTAAGGTTTTTCTTAACAACTGCTGATGGATCCTGTTAAAACAGACTGTCAAGACAGGCAATCTTTTGATCTGAGCCAGTAGGCTTGTTCTTATGCACTGTCTGTACAATACCTCTATTCTTTGTTAGCTCTTCCATGTTTCTTTAGAGAAGTGAAGACTAAGATTCTTGCAGCACAATTTCATTGATATCTGATGTACCCTATAAGCTAAGTAAATTTCATAAGCCTGCAACATCACTCTGTTGGGTTATACTGGATATTAGTTACAATAATAGATTACATTAATACTAGAAGTAGTAATATGAAGCACTTTCTTTAAGATTACAATAATAATATTTAGATTAAGGATTTCTCACCTCCTTCAGGATATTAACTGCAGACAGAAAAGAATAATGATGGCATTGACTGAGCACACAGTAGAATAAACTAAAAAATTAAAGAAAATAATAAGACTCTCTTAAGTCTATAAACTTATAAAGTTTAATTTTTCCTTTATAGGCCACACTTCAGGTCTTCAGTCAAACCTCTAGAAAGGCATTCTCAGTTTTCAGTTTTCTTTCCAAACTAGTCCTCTTCTAAAATCCTCTGTAAGATTCTTAGAGATGTCAGCACATTTCTTATCTATTTGTAGCATTTCAAGTTACACATACCGCTTGAAAACATAGTACTAAAATCTGTTCATGCTGAGAATGTCCATGAACATTTCCAGGTGTTTTGAAGAAAGGTGTAAGAATTGTCATTGCAGATTATTAGCAGAATTGTTGTATTCCACTCTTATTTCTTTTAAAATGTCACTGATTTCTATTTCCTTTCTTACAAAAAAGAGTGAACAGCAATACTTAGTTGATCATTCATCTGTCATTTTGAATAACTGTCTTATACCCTGTTAATAATATTCCTTCTGAAATTAATCTTTTTGCCAGTATTATATTCTCCTCTATTTTCAAATTGTTAAATAACAGCTGAGGAGTCTTACATGCAGCAGTTGATTCAGATGTATTATTAGTCAGTTGGCACAATCGTACCTAAATGCATAACTCTGATTCCTCTCAGTCAACCTTTCCCAGGTCTTGACAGAAAAACTGCTAGCTTATAGCAAGTGGTAAACATTTCAGAGATGACTCTAAGCTACCCCCTCAATGTGATGTTTTAAGTGTATAAATCAAGAACCACCCCTAATAATAAAGATTCAAGGTATTGGGTTTCTACAACAGTAATGTAATCTATTAAACTGCTCACAGTAACTTGCAAAATAGGCAAAGTTGGGTTGAGATAAATAAGCTTAAAAAATGTCACAATGAGGAGTAGTAGCTGAAAAGGCTAAACTACTTATGGTAATGAGCTGTGACATAACAATCAAACACTAGTAAGTCACAGGCAGACCTTCACCTAATCATAGAGTTGTACCATCATAAACTATTGGATATCACATTCTTAAGGTATCTTAAGAGGAACCTTACCTTATACTGAAATGTTTTTAAGTAACCTTTAATAGGGAAGCATTTTACAGAAACAAATATATGCACATAATCAAGTATTAGTGCAACAAATATATACTGATCAAACTGTAACTGAAAAAGAATAAAGAAGGTAAAAATTACTTGGAAAATGAGAGGGATCTGATGCAGGTAAGAATGCATCTGTGAAAGTAACAAAGAATAGCTGCAATTGCCGGGTCCCACAGTAACAAGGAGGTTTTATGTAACTGAATATGAGGTATTAGTTATTCCCCAATATTTATTGCTATTAGCTGTAGTAAATTATTTAACAAATTTCCAGTTAGCTACACCATACTTATTGGATACACAAATTATGGCTTCAGTAAATTATTTCAGTAGTCGTTCCTAGGCGTAACTTTACTCCAATGAATAAGAAATCATAAACAAATCAATATTTTCACCATGGCTGGCTGAAGTACAGATAACAACTCTATAATTACATCCACCATCTTATCCAATCATTGAGCAGCATCTAGATTAATATAGTACTAAGAAAACTATGACCTGGAAAGTAGCAATAGAAGCCAATCCCAAAATAGTAAAAGAACACCCTTTTAATTTCTTTCCTTTGTTCCCTTCAAGCTCGAAGCTCCAAAAAGAATGCATAGGTCACAACATTAATGAAATATACCAGCAACATTCATTATTAATCATAAAGCAGGGTTTAGTTTCAGAGATTTACTAGCACATGTAATATTCTTCATAAATTATTATATGTCTTTTTCCTATTAAATTGACTGGGAGCCTTTCTATAGACTGCCTTAGGCCTGAATGGGATATAGAGACTCTCAATAAAGGAATTCAAGAAAAAGCAATACAAATAATGAAAGGATTTATGCAGCAAATGTTAGAAATATATGAAAAGTGAAATGAGCTAACATTAGGTATGGGTATGGTTTAGCATGCCGAGCTTGGCAAAAAAAAAGTTATCCCCAAGAATGAGGAGCCAGACTTCTCTCTGTTCTTCCTCCCAGTAGATAGAAAATCCAGTTCTATGGGAAAATAAGTTTAGACCCCACAGGCCATTCAGTCCCCATTCCCCTGCTAAGAACATTAGCTAGTCTATAAATTAGAACAACATTTCCTACTACAGGGGCGTGACATCCCACTAAGGCTATAATCAACACTAGATGGTACAATCACCTTGGGGAAATTATCAAAGGTGACTGAAACAATCATGTACTTGCTGGTATCACTTATTCTTGCTCCTCGAGCAAAAGCCTTTTATATCACTAACTATACTAGATCTTTTGATCTTATTGAAACATATGACTGCTCATTTCCAGCAATACAGGTAGTATTTCCAAAGTTACAAAATATTGTAAAAAACAAAATCCAACGAGTCCTTTCACATAAACCATTTAAAACATGTTGGATGCTTTCACTTGCAACTATCACCTAACTGACTGGGATTGAGACCAGTTGCCAGTGATTCAGAAACTGCCATCTTCTATCACTGATTCAGAAATGCTTTCAAAACTTCTGATGAGCATTTCTGTTCTTCCTCTATTTGCAAGAAGAAAAAACTTATATACACCTACTGATAACATAACTACATCTTTATGAAAGAAAATTGAAAGAAAATTCAGTAAGCATACCAGGAATTAGGCAATTTTCATCAGTGTTTGTGAGATAACAAATAAGGACAGGAACAGCATTAAAATAAACGGTGCTGAGAAAACAGATGTCTCCATCATCCTTTTAATGATTCCATCCCCATTAAACTTTCACTATGTGTTCAATTCAGTACAACAGAAAGAGAATAGTATTCTTTTGTAGTTATTTACCAAGAGGTCAAACTAATTAAAATTTAAAGAACCTCAGCACTGATGAAAAATTTCACAAATCCTACTTAAAACTTCAGTTCAACCATGCCTGAAGATATCTACCAAAAAGAGTACTTAATTTTGACAGACACTTAATTTAACAATCCAAGATCATAAATAACCATAAGCAGTATTTCACAGTATCTCCAGTAAGGCAGTCATTGTTTACAGGTGAGGAAGCTAAGCTAAAGCTAACAGAAGTGAAACAATTTCTCCCACAGTTCCACAGGAAGTTGTTGCAGACCTTTGGATGCAGAAGCCTGGTCTGGAATTGAACCATGAGGCCACACTAGCACACAACACCAGGGAAAGGCACTGGAGTTGCATTACTTTTAGCACTGTATTTATTTTGTAACTTTCATGTTTCAGATAAGGAGATGCTCCTTATCTACTTTTCCTCCTATCAATAATACAATGCATTTGAGCAGCAGCAATGTCTGTGCCAGCGTTTACGTGTGAGGCAAGCAGCTTGTTATCAGCTGTCATGATATCAAGTTTGAAGCACACCAGGTTATTTCAGTTTAGTGGAGTACTTTCCACTAGCAAACATTACCAGTGACTAGTTTATCTTTATTTACTGAGCATCTTTTAAGGTCTGTTAAGGACTCTTAAGGTTTTACTACCACCACAGTAACAGCTTCTTGTCTGAATAATATGATCTAGAAGAATAAGGCATAGCAGATCGAAGAAACTCCAGACTTGTATTTTGGATCAGACTGCAATTTTAAGTAGAGTTAGTAAGTGCCAACAGCAGTGAGGTTACCTAATCACTCCTGTAAAGTTCATCTTTCAGTATAAAAACTGTCAAATTTCAAACTTTTCCAGATAAAGCTTTCCATAACAGGCACCTGCCCCAACCTGACCATTTATAGTTTCACCTATAATAATTTAGCTCTTTCTAATGAGGTTAAGAGAAAACCACCTGAGTCATCATATTCCTGACCCTCACCCCCAGAACCAAGCAGTCATTCTTGATAGTTCCAAGTCTGTTTTGGTAGTATCACTGTTGCCCACACAGAAGAGCGGCAGGGGAACAGGCCAAACCCCAGCAGTTCATTTGCAACATTTGAGACCATAAGGTGGTTTTAAGCAAGAGATTAAAGAGATTACCTACTGGTGCTAATATTCATCTATTCATCCCTGAACACCATCAGAACTCTTGGCTGAATGCTATCCAGGCCTGGATATTTTTACTACTAGGTTATATAAAATTTCTAAGTACCTTTACAATATTCTGTATATTTATTAACTCTTGTGTAATTTAGAGTATAGATGATCTCCCCCTAAATCTGCTCAGACGTCACTCAAGCAGTGGAATTCTACTTTATTAAGTGGAAAGTAGTTTACCAATGCAACTCATGCCGTAAATGCTGTAGTTAAAAAAAGTTTGCTTAGATTAAAAAAGCAATTGGACAGATTAATGGAAGAAAAATCTGTCAAAGGTTATTACAAAAAGACTTCATTTGAGGCCCAGAAATACTTGGGAGTATTCTCTGCGGAAGTATCATTATACTTTTTACCTGCTTACACAGTGCTTTGGCGTTCACCATTGACCACTACTGCCCATTCTTCCATAATTATGCAATAGAATGAGAAGAGCAAAGCCAAGTCAAAAAGAGAGTTCCATCTTCTGCCTAATGAAATGACAGGTGCTCAGAAATACCCATTAGTAAGAGCCAAATCTCAGCATACAGAAGAAACATTTATTCATTTATTTCCTTTGTGTAGAAAAGAAATATCTCTTCATCAGCCTGGTCAATTAAATCAGCTCTGATCTGATATGCACTGCAGCAGATGTAAAGTTACCATGATGCTGATGGACAAGCATCCTCTGCATAGAAGCAACAGTTCTGATTGAAGTTTGGTGAGCTCAAAAGACTCTCTAATGAATCAATGAAGTGCAGAGACTGGACTTGCTATTTAGGCACCTGGGAATCCTGAAGATGTGATGCAAATTGCACTGCTGTAGGCTGTGCTGCATTGCTACATAAATGGAAGCAAGGCTGACAGGCTGAAAACCAGTACAAAATACCCTCGCAGACTCAAGAAAAGAAATAACTATGAAGGATGGGAGGAGGGAACAATCCAACACCGAAGATAATTGCTAGGGATAAAGAGCAGAGCTGTTTAGCATTTCAAAAGGGGCCTTTCTTCTTATATGCATTCATAGCGTTCTAAACCTGTCAACAAACCCAGAAATCTTCAAGCTAGAGTAGCAGCTGAGCTGTTCCAAGGGAGATCACCCTGATGGATTGTAATATATGGAGCTGGTACATCAGTGGGCTAATCTGAAGCTGCAGAGGGGTTCTGTCAATTCTAACAAAGATAAATATAGCTTCTGCCTCACAGTGTTTCATAAAGCCAAGCACTGGCCATTGGTTTCCCCAGCATGATGGATTTTATGGCCAGGTGTGGTGACATGTCAGGACCTAAATAGCTTTCAGAGAATGACTGGTCTGTTTTGAATAATGATGGATTATACTCCAGAACTCCCTGTGAAAAATGATGTCCCAGGCTTGCAAGTATTGCACGGATATGGATAAGCCCCAGCCAGCTCTTGGATTTTTACTTGGTAAGTCTCCTCAGGGTTTTATTGCAAGTGCCTGCCTATATTTTTTGACACCTTACAACTCTCTCCCTTGTTTCTCAATCATCTTACATAAATTGATAATCACATCCTTCTCCACACATCCTTGCAAGGTTACATATGGAAATATGAAGAAGATACTGAACTCAGAAATATCGCTAAGTGAAGATATTAAACAGTGATGGATTTCAGCTAAAGATCTTGAATTTTTGGCCATGATGGCAACAATGATAAAGATATTAACAGCTGGGAATCTGTTCTAACATAATCCAAACTTTAATCACATACTAGCTATACCCTCAGCAGAAAGTATCTAACTAAATAAAGAGGAGATTTATTGGAGGAAAAAAATCAGTTCTAAAGATAGTTCCTTAACCCAAATTTAATCACGTGATTAAAAAAATAAAATGCATTCTATTCACAAAGAAAATACAACTCTGGTGCTCTGAAACATTTTACCATATTGGAATTTGTGCAACATTTATACCACATAAAAATCATCTTTAGGAACATAGAGGTATGGAAGGAAGAAAATACAAAAAATCCATCATCTATGACTGCACATCCAGCCCTTCCTTTCTTTTGGTGACTGTGGAGCTACACTAGAGGTGTATGCTTCTGTCCCAGATGTGCATACACAGTCTTGCACAGAAAGCACCATCACTGCCACTGGTTGTGTGCTCCCACGCCCCCAGAGGAAATTCCCACAAGCAGCACTGTCAGGCAGAAAGAGCACAAAGCAGGAAGCTCTGAGAAAAGATAAAGCCACCTCTACATAGAACCAGACCGAATACAGCAGGTTCCTCTGGTGATGCTGCACATTTGCTAACACTAAATTTAGCTCTGTATGCTTTATCACTTGTCTATCAAACTAATGGAAAAATTGACTACCACAGAATATGAACACTGCACGACATAAGAGGGCCATGTGTGAATTAACAGCCACAATAATCCTCAAGCTACATCTCCAAATAAATTTAACCAGTTGCAGACTTTAATAAGGACTGATGATTCAAGCTTTCGTGCACTATAGGCTAATGCACACCAATAATTTCTACTTTGTCCAGGCAGTGCTGCTGTTTTCTCTCCTTTCCAGTATTTTCCATTCGTTTCTTCTCCATGGATGTAAGGGCTATGCCTTTCTCTTTGTGTTAGGAAGAAGCATTTTCAGTTGAAGGTTTTTCTCTCTGAATGCTGTGTGTCATTTTTAAATATCGGGCAGCACACTGACAGCAGGGGAAAGCAGGGAAGCACCCCCCAGCAATGCTTAATGGAGTAGACAAACACCACCTATTGCAGGGAAATAAATTAAAGTCCAGAATATTCCTTCCATTGGTTTGCTATACTGTTACAAAGTCCCTTTTCAGTGTAATAGCCAAAGGGCATTTAAACATGCTTCAGTAGTGAAGGAATGCATTTTCACTAAAGAAGTTACCACAAGCAATGACCTCTTTTCTGTTTGAAATGCATTAATTACTGCAGTTCTTCACAAAGTGAGTGAATGCCTGTGGGCACAAAATTAATCCAAGCGAGTGTTACACAAGCTTTCCACTCACTGATTTTTTGAGTGCCTGCCTCTGACCTGCAGCATCCAAGCTGCTCCAGTTCTTCCTCAGGCTCTCACATTAGTCACATCTCACATCTGCATCCAGACCATGTCGTTCTAGTACTTAATAACTATTCAATACAGCTAAGGTTGTGCCACTCCCTTCTCCCCTAATGAATGTACATACCCAAACTGGTTTCTGCAGAGAAAAGTCCCATGCAAGCAGCGACATCTCAAGCTCCTCAGTTAACTAAATTAAAACAGAGCTGAAACTCAGTCCTGCCATTCTGATACAAGCAAAACTGCCACAGAAGTCACTGAGAATATTGCCTAAGCAATGATTGCCGGACTAGATATTCTGGCTCCTAGTTTCTACTATTTTATTCTTTGGAGTGTGTTTTACAGAACAGGCATCAGGGTTAGCTGCTTTTCATTGGATTAGTAACCCTGCAGGCTTTTGGCATGTCATCACTTGGATCAGAAAGAAGACAGAGAATGTTGGAAGTCAGCTTTTAAGCTCAGGTAGTCACATACCAACCATCTCCTCTTCCCAGTAATCACATATGCACTTCATGCTGGGAATATCCAAATTCAGCCATGGTCACTCTTCAGCTTCAGGCTAATCAACTGTATTCCAATCAAATAGGTAACTGCTGCAATGCAGATGCATCAACATCAAGGGCACTTGACATACAGCAAGCCTTAACCCAAATCTTCACCCGAGAGGCATTTCGTGTGAGACCGCTCCCATTAATAATTTACATTTACTGCAATATCAGACAGACTCATTTCATCTTCATTTGTTTAAACAAATGCAGTGCCACCTATGAGTAGACAGGTCTCACTGGGAGCTGAAGGTAATGTCATTTGCTCTCTTCTCACTTTAACAACCAAAGCCTGCTCCCTCTGTACACATAAAAACTGTTTTAAGACTTCCCAAATCAGGCCATGGGACCCTAGAAATATGTCTAGGGAATTTTTCACAGGCAACAAATACAGTAGATCAAGCCAGTAAATTTATACCAGAGGGCTAAAGATAAGTGGTTAGTTTATGTTTCTTTCAAAACTTTATATCTAAAAACAGTTCTAGAAACTCTTCATGATTTGTTTAAGGGATGGAGAGTATTTTACAGCCAAATTCTTCTTTATTGGCTCATGAAAACCACAAAAGAAAAAAAACAAAACAAAACCAACACAAAGCCATTTTTATTTGTTACAAGCAGAAATCTTACTGCAGGATATTTAATCATAGAATCATATAATCATAGAATCGTTAGGGTTGGAAAGGACCTTAAGATCATCTAGTTCCAACCCCCCTGCCATGGGCAGGGATACCTCACACTAAACCATGCCACCCAAGGCTCTGTCCAACCTGGACTTAAACACCGCCAGGGATGGAGCATTCACAGCTTCCTTGGGCAACCCATTCCAGTGCCTCACCACCCTCACAGTAAAGAATTTCTTCCTCATATCCAGCCTAAACTTCCCCTGTTTAAGTTTGAACCCGTTACCCCTTGTCCTCTCACTACAGTCCCTAATGAAGAGTCCCTCCCCAGCATCCTTATAGGCCCCCTTCAGATAATGGAAGGCCGCTATGAGGTCTCCACACAGCCTTCTCATAATATAATTAATATATGTTGGAATCCTGATATCCCCTTTTCTGTGCATGAAGAATAAGGACAATTTTGAAAAGCGTGTCCTCCAACTTAACTAAAAAGAAGGTGGGAAAACACAAGTTCATTGCTTATCTTTCTTAGACACTTAGAAAAAAAAAGAGCAAAGCCACTGTTACCTAGCTGCCAGTATGTGAGGTATTATAGACGTTCCAATGTATCTAATGACAGAAGTCTAATCCTGCCTGCTCCAAAAGGCATGGGTTATCAATCTGAGCCTAAAAGAAATTTCCTCAAGTTATTACCACTTTGACACCCAGGAGATTCAGTAAGCAATTCTTATTTTATTGATAATGTTTGTTCCTGCCTAGAACTTAAATGTAACAGCTTCATTAATCAGAAACATTCAGTGAGCGTCATGCTGTAAGGTTTCTAAACAGGCTGATATCACCAGAGCTTTCTATCATTCATTCTGTTTGTTAACAGCATGGCAACTTCTGTCACTTCAGCGAGTGATTTGTGTTGTACTTCATAAATTTTATTGCATTAAGAAAAGAACCAGGCAGAAAGCTTGTAAGGATATTTGGAGAGTCTTCTAGTTCACGGCCACTCAAATTCCCCAAATACAATATTTATTCTGAGTTCTGGACTACATGCAGGGCCATGAGAAAATAGGAGATGAGCTGAAGAAAGCAAAAAATTAGCTTCAGAACTGCAAGTAGATGTTTGAATGGGAAATGCATCTTTCTGAAAAGGTAGTGGAAGTCTCATGGAAGTTAAAAGTAAATTTACTCAAAGATCAGCCTCAAGACTCAACTTATTTAATATTAAATTTAATTATTAATTAATAATTATTTAATATCATTACTAATTCAGACCCAATAAGAAGGAAGAAGCACCTATATCTATTTAATCTCAACATACCTATGTGTTACTGATATGACATGAACACTGAAGATCCAAATATTATTCTGGGAGGTTTCAGGTAAATATTGACAGCAATCGGGTAAGTGCAAATGTTGCTATAATCTTCAGTGTGATGCAGTTGCTGTGCAGGCCCTCTGCTATTCCCACCTCATAAAATGGTATTACAGAAGAAAAGGTTCAGGGGTTGATGATAAAAATGGTCAAGAGCTTTGAAAAGATCACACAAAAAGATGTTGAAATGTCTTCAACTGTTTGCCTTAGAAAGGGGCTACAAAGGATGGCTCATGATAAAAGTATATCAAATAAGGAACTATACCAGTAAAGTGAATTGAGAAGTTTTGCTTTTCTGTGTTGCATAATAACCGGGAGTCATGCAATGAAACTGTGAAAAGTAGAATTTTAAAACTAGCAACAGGAAATCATTTTTCATACAACATGTAGACAGATGGCAGAATTTATTTCCACTAGAGGCTGAAGATGCCAAGAGCTTAACAAAACTTTGTAAGGAACTGGGTGTTTACGGGGCATAATGTTATACTCTGAAACTACTGAGATGCATGCAGTCATAAGAAGACATTTCTTCCTCCCTAATATTCATGGTATCAACCCCTAAACCTTCTAATCTAAGAGAGAGACATCTTGTTATCCTTGGGTGTTACTTTGTATATGAGACCCTGACACTGCAAGATCAAGCTCCTACCTCAGTTTACATAACCACAATAGCCAGAAGGCAGCCCTGAAACCAAACGTAACCGAAGCCAAGCTAAAATTACAACAAATCTACTTGCAAAATACAAATACAGATTCTAAAAATACAAGAGTTACATTGCAAAAAGTAGGAGACCTACATTTGTATCTACCCCCCCCTATATAAGCTTCAAAGGGTTTTCTTCATCATATACTGACCAACTGGTGAGCCAATCTGAACTCCTACATACCCATGCAGCCGAGAGATTTCCTTTGGAAAGATCTTGTTGTTTTTACTGAAATTACTGAACATCTCAGCACTATTAACAGCTACTAACAGGTCATCCACTTTTTGTAAGGTAAATGTGTACTTCTATGTCTGATCAAGCAATATACAAACCTGAGGATGAAGCTTTTGCACACATTAAACCACACACTGTGGCCCTTCACTTTGATATTTCTTAGGTCTTATGAAGTACTGCTAATACAAACCAGACTCCTTCACCATTTTGGGAACAGAAGTATTTCTGAGAAGGATGATTGCTGAAGAATTGTATTATTAAATCCTGCACCCACTTGTGTGAATTTTGAGGATAGATATGAGGGTAGATGTAAATGACAAACTGGAAGGTTAAAATGAGTATTACCAGTGAAAGATGCTGCTGGACACTGACATACCTCTGGATCAAAGCATAAATGTCCAAATATATTATTCATTTCAATGTTAAACTGAGCAAAGAGGGGTTAAAAAAAAGATAGAAAAGAAGTGAAAAAGGTATGAAGGGAGAACTAACAAGTGATATTCTGTTCTTTTTTTCAAGGGCTGCAGTGGCAGGTGTGGCCTTGGAAGAAGACACTTGACATGGTCCAGGGAGAGGAAAACCTGCTGGAGAGCCAGACTGCTCCGAGCACATTTACTGTCCACCTCAGATCTGCTTTCAGATCTCTTTCTCTAAGCTACACGTGCCCATATGGAAAGGATCCCTGGTGCCTGTACTGCACCTTGCAGCAGCCTCTCCACCATTCAGGGGTACTGGAACATGAGAAGTAAAAAGTAAAAATAATCTTTTGCCCAAGTCATTTCCTTCTCATTCACAGACATTTTCTGCTTTCCTGCACTGAAAAAAACAATGCAAGACAGCCACCTCAAGCATGGGTGCTTAACTGATAAGGCAGATAAATAACTGATAAACCTAAGGAGAAAGGAGAGATCCTGATCTTAAAGTCCACTGGCATTTCCCTTTGCTAGTATTTCCTGACCTCCCATTACAGATCAAATTAATTTTGTTTCTGAATTCCCTTCACAAACCACCTCCCTGTACCTCCCTTCCCTCCATCGCCTTTCAAACCTGGTAAACACGAGCATCTCAGGCACGAAATACTTCAGCAGAGAGCATGACTCCATCAAAGCTTAATAACTTTACTCGCAGCAAGAATAATGGAAGGGGTGCTTCTTGGGCTGTATCCATCAATTTTTATTAAACATTTCCTTCAAAGCTGTCAGGCCACTCATTCCCCCATCTAGTGAAAGCAAAGCTCTGATGTGGGGCAGTGCTGAAAGGCTCTGGGAAAATAAGATGAGAGCCAGCAACGTGACCACAATCACCAAAACTTCAATCTCACCAGCTATTAGAGGATACACTGCTGGTTGCTATGAGTCATACAGAAAGATATCTGCTCTGCAGACTTCAATACACCTTGAGAGAATTAGATTTTTCTAAGCTATGGATTGCAATTTTTTTTTTCTCTTCCCAGCTTACTCCATACCTCACTCAATCAATTTTGCTTTCTGTGTGTGGCAAGCAGGGGACACTGTGCTAAGCATATCAGAGGCCTGGCACCCAGTGGACTTTGGTATTATTTCAACAGGGTTCTGGTACACACTGCAGAATGGTTTTATTATTTGATGAGGATGACCGTAAAGCTAGCAGCTAGAGATCAGAGCCAGTGTGAAGAGTAGGGAGAAGTAAAATGCATTACCTCGTATGTGCTTGCAACAGGGTACAGTAATGTCCCCTGAGCCACCTGGGGACTCTGAGATAGAAGAGAGGATGAAACAGACCTACAGCCTGATCTGGTTTGCGATTCCCATGCCCTCAGGAGAGCCCAGCAGCAGAAACAAGTGACCTGCTTTACTAAGTCAATGAACATCTGCCACAGCCTTGCTTTTCAGGAATGCAGAGAACTCACTGAACAGACCCAAACTGAGCCATTCTGAATGTTATGGAAATGGTGACAGACTTTGAAAGCCTCTAACAGCTCTCTGGTACGCAGAGATACCTTGTAGTTATAGAAAGTATACTAGAAACTAGAACAGGTACTTCTACCTGACCTAGTAAGTGACAGCCATCTTAATCTATTCTTTGTGTGGGTTATCCAGGTTACCAACTGGCTATGTCATAGCTGCAGAGACAGTTCAGGCCCAGATGGATAACAAATTCAGGCAGTGCACCACAGATGCATCCAGACTGTTTTGAATATTATCTTGGTTCCAGTAATGGTGCAACCACTGAAGCATACCCCAGAGCCAGAACTAATAAACTCTGTTAGGCTTAATCTGGCACCATGCTAGCTCTAGGATTCACAATACACAGATGTCCCAGTGCTTTCCTATGCAATCAGCCAAAGGCCATCTGCACTTCCTTACTTTAACCTGACCTCACTCCACAGAGACACTTCACCCACTCTCCACTCCTGCCTTCCAGGAATTATGTACTTGAGCCCAAACTGTCATGTACCATCATCACCCTGTGTGAGGCTGATGAACCCGCCTGAAAACCCAAGTACAGGGGAACATAATAAAGAGATGCCCCAACTCTGGATCCAGCAAACCTGGTCCAAAATAATCAGTGATTAGGGCAGTGGATCCTAAACCCTACTTATGACAGGAAGCTTTAAACTCCATACTGCATACTATTTGACTATTAGACTACTCTTGAATAGCTCAACTACCTAGTACACTGAATAATGAAAAGCTTTAAAAATATGTAAAAGTATAACAGAAGTGACATTACATGTGTGGCTTCCAAGGTCTCATCTGCTAAATGTGAATCATTATTGCTCACTCAAAAACTCATTCTTCTATTGTTCACTCACTCAAACTCAAAGACTACTGCTATAGCAGTCAGTTGATTAATAGGGTAAATTCATTAGTGAGTTCAGTTCCCACTGACTTACAGTAGAGTCAACGTAGGTCCCATTTCAAAGCTCATAAAATCCATTATAAAAGTCACTTAATCTCATATTGTAATATATAGATCCTTTTGAGAAATTGGAGAGATAAAAAGTTTATGATTTGTGTACTGAAATGATAGATTTGTTCAGCTGTAGGAATAGATCTGTAAATTAGCGTTTCCCCAGTAACATCAGAAACCTGAAAGATACTTCATGACATATGAGAGTTGCACCCTTCTTTCCTCTCAAAATTCTCAATTATATTGCAAATTATATCTGAGAAGAAATCAATGTATCTATGCAGCAATGCTTTAAAAGCACACTTAATTACGAGATAAGAATCTGGCTCTACTAGCAGTCATGACCAAGGTCTGAAAAGATTACAATTGGATGTGATAGGCTTAGCAGAAGATGCTTTGGATGATTTGAAAACACATCCTAGCTGGTAAGCCTGTCAGACCAGGATCCACAGACTAATCAAAATTTGTCAAAACTAGTGTTTGATTCAGAACTTTGCTCCTGTCCGCTAGTATATACTGTGATTTAGAAAGCATTAGTTAGAAGTGCTTGTGCATGAGGGAACTCTACTCCAAGATCTGCCATACGACTGCTGTGTGCACCTTACTGATTACTGCTTTCTTGTTTTGCTCCCCTGCAATATAAGCAATCTTCTTTTTGAAATTGCAAAACACTTCAAGATGCTAAGTCAGAGAAGTAAAAGAATACAGACCAAATATCCAGATACTTCAAGAAAATTATTCTTTCAGTTGTTACCATTCTACCAAAACTGTGAATGGAAGAAGTATGTAGCTGGAAGCCACATTAATATCCCGTGATTTGTAGGATATCAAAGGAAATAAAAAGATTCAGCCCTTTGAAATTGTAGTAAATCAGATGCAGAATGCACAAATGTGGAATACAGGTTTAGGACAGAGAAGTGATATGCTTAGGACCATGGTAAGTTAGCAGGACACCAACTTCTTGTTTCACATCCATTTTCCTTAGGCTTTGAACTCTGTTGTATCACAAACATTCTTGGACACTTAGCCTTTCAATTCAAGGACCGTACAGAAGATCTTTGATTCTCTGCAAACTCTTCTGGTATGTCTGTTTCAATAAGTGATCTGCTCAGTTACTTCTTCATTTAGTGCTGTTCACATGCAAACATAAAAAATACATTGTGATCTTTAGCTTCCCAGGCACTCAGAACTCTGAGTTAGTCATCCTAAACTTCAGATGCAAAGATGTGAAATTCAAGCGAGAGGGTCAGAACCTCCAGAAACCAAGAAATATTTAATGCTTCAACTGGACAAAAAATAGACCTACAGTATCATGCCTGCCCCTTTTCTAAGAATCTTTAGGGCAGCTTTTGACATTTTTCCTCATTAGTTCTCCAACTTTCTGACTGTGTTTGTCTCCCTTGACCTTCCTCCTGCATCTCTCTGGCATAAGGTAGGCCATCTTTCTGCAGTTGAGATGCCTATCAGCCCCAGTCCTTCAGCTGGGTCCCAGTGAGGATTCAGACTCTTGACCAGCTGGAACAAACATTCCATTCCTCCACCTTGTCATGGTTTAAGTCCAGGTGGTAACTCAGAACCATGCAGCCATTCCCTCACTTCCCCCCCCTTCCTCCCCCTGCTCGTGGAGGGATGGGGAGGAGAATCGAAAGAATGCAACTCCCACAGGTTGAGATAAGAACAGTCCAGTAACTAAGGTGTAACACAAACCACTACTGCTACTACCAGTAATAATAATGACACGGGAAATAACAAGTGAAGAGAATACAACAGCTCACCATCCGCTGACCGTTACTCAGCCCGACCGAACAGTGATCTAACCCTTCCGGGTAACTGTTTATAGAGTGGGCATGACGTGCTGTGGCATGGAATACCTCTTTGGCTAGTTTGGGTCAGGTGTCCCGTCTCTGATTCCTCCCTGGCAGAGCATGAGACTGCAAAAGTCCTTGGTCACAGTAAACATTACTGAGCAGCAACTAAAAACATTGGTGTTATCAGTGCTGCTCCCAGGCTGAAAGTCAAAAGCACAGCACTGCACCAGCTACTAAGAAGAAAAATGACTGCTGCTGCTGAACCCGGGACACACCACCATGACACCAGCCACAGATGGACCTTGACTAGTATGTGTTCTATCCAGAATGAATGAGCTAGCAACTACACACACTTGAACAGAAAATGCTACCCACCCACTTAGTAAATACATTTCAGATTTGATGCCATCGAGTGCTGTGATTTTGTTCTTGTGAACTGGTATGGGTTGCCCAGGGAAGCTGTGAATGCTCCATCCCTGGCAGTGTTCAAAGCCAGGTTGGACAGAACCTTGGGTGGCATGGTTTAGTGGGAGGTGTCCTTGCCCATGGCAGGGGGGTTGGAACTAGATGATCTTAAGGTCCTTTCCAGCCCTAACTATTCTATGATCCCCTAAATTCCACCGTGACAACCACAGCAGAATTTTGCTTCTCTCTAGACATCTCATTACTCCTAATTCAGCCACAGTGACAGAGGGCTGAGCTGCACCTGGAATCTGTTTCATGACCCAGCCACTCAATACATCCCAGGGTCAACCAATGACTGTTTCACAGCCTCAGCAAACATACCCTTTCTAGCTTCAAGTTAGTTAAGTCTCAACATTCCCACAAGGAGTGAAGTGAGAAGGAATGGCCGTGTCCAGCATTCCTCTCCTGAGGGCAGATTTGTTTTGGTCACAGTTATTAGTTCCAAGATCTTTCAGATGAAAGAAGCTTTTGTGAAAAGACGCTGAACAGCATCTTAAGCTCCCAGCTGTTTTGTAGTGCGGGTGATGAAACAGGCTTGCTAGAAATCTCATCCGAAATATGATCCAAGCAAATAATAGCTCTAGTTCTTTTATGCAACTTTAAGAGAGCATACATGGAGATTAGATATCTTAACATACAAGCTCAAGGGCTATGCTATGATTTCTTTCCTTTAATAAAGCCTTCTTGCAGTCATGTGCTAAACAGAACAGCACTGAAAAAAATCCCAAGAAATGCATTTTTGGCATTGAACCTAATGGGCCAAAATAATTATACTTGCAGTAAACAACAGGGTTCTGTTAAAGGTTTTCTGGTAGGTTTTCATAAATCTTACAATATTCTTCCATGACAGAAATTTCCTTGACTGTACTTGAGTGCAACCACTTCTTTAAAGAGCACATTAGCTGCTAAGCAATATACAGCAACAGCATGTAGCTAGTCAAAGCAGGAGGTGAAGGAGACTGCTCCATCCTTTTGAGCAAAAAGTAGGTTTAAAAGAGAGAAGATTTGATATATATCAGAAAAGTCAGTGTACCAGCTTTAGACTTCTGAAGTGTTTTAGGGAATCTTCTAATCTCCAGTACGGATTCCAATAACAGTTTATCTCTAGGGACTCTGCAGTCTTGTTCTCACATGCAACATTACTGAGAACACTGAAGTGGGCAGTAAAGAACCTTTTAGATGTTTTGATTGTGGTCCACTTCTGTCTAAAAACTGAGACAGAATATTATTTACTCTTATATCTTTAATTTTTTAATAGGGTTCTCTTATTCTTAAAGGAAATGTGCTGGATAAGATGCCAGCTATATTCTGCTTCAAGGTCTCCATTCTAATGCAACATCTCGCTGTATTTTATATGCATAGCAATAAGGATGCTATGCAGCAAAATCACGGCTTCTCTCCCAAAGACAAATGTCAAGTTCCCCACCCCTAGCAGGATGCCATCTGCTTCTGCCCCCAGTGTCTTTCTGCTAACCCTCAAAACACCTGCTTTGTGTCACACAGAAAATGCAGAGCTGCAAAGCAGGAATAAGTAGCAATCAGGGAGCATGGAAAGACTTCAGGCCCTCTCTTTTACCCCATCACCATTCATCCTGCGGGGTCCAATATTCATATCTTCTCAGCAGTGACAGGTTCAGGTGCTTGACTGAACACTAGGATGCAGGCAGCGTAGCTATTGTCATTAATTTCAGGGACTAAGTCACCACTAATTTAACTTTGCCTTTTCAACTTGTACTGACATGTAGAGACAGAACATCATGATACAAATGCATGGAAAAAATTATCAGAGGAAAAACCTCCTATAGGTAGACTTTATCCTAGGAAAGCCCATACCCTAACCAGTAATTATTTAATACTCCTAGTAAAGCTCTTAGAAATCCCTATGTCTTATTTTGTGATAAATGACTGTGAATTGTAACCAGAAGTATCTACAGTCCTTATAGAGCCATGAGAGGAAAAGGGTGAGGGAAAGAGGCTCCAGCACTGTCTAGGTGTTTTTTTGCTTCCTCCATAATCACATTTTTCAAGACAAGACAGCTGTACTTGTTAGGCATAGAATGACTTTGCCTCAAGGTCACAAGGTCTTCAAAATCTAGTAATGAAGCTGACATGCCCAGTAACAGGACAGCATTTGTGAAATTTAGGCAAACTCACCCAGTATCTAAGGCTTAGAAATTATTTATTTGGATGGCGAATGAAAGAGAAAGTATTTCTATTCAGAAAAGTATGTCCATTACCTTGAAGAAGCAGTTATTAGTCCAAGGTTTAAAAATAAAATATTCTCTACTCACTTTTGTAAAGCTCTGATTATTAAAAGTGTGAGAAAAAAATCCTGTACTTCTCAAATGAGTATTTTTTTTTCATTCTGTAGATATTTAACAGTACAAATAGGTTCACATTCACCTCTCCTGACTGCTTTCAGAGGCACTAAAACAAGTTTCTTGTCCTGATATTACAAATGCCGCAGGAAGAAGTTTATTTAATATGTAACCAAAATGTAGGGTTTCTAAAGCTTTATACTTTTTCACTTCCCAAGAGATTCACAAGCCTATGATGTACACACCAGAATGAAGAATAAGAATGAATCCCTAAATCCAAAGTAATAATTCAGGTCTGAGCAGACATTACTGTGTAAGAAGCTCAGACAATTCTGCATACAAAGGCAAGTTTTATTCCTACTCAGGTTTCAGAAAGAACTCTGGAATTGCTGTTAGGAGGCAACTTATGAAGCGTGTATTCCCACCATCTACCTCTTTTGTGACAAAATTTAATTCCTTTAGCCCTATTTCACTGCCTTCTCCTATTGGCTGGGTAAGCATAGCACTGCTTGGACCATACACACATACCCACAGATTAAAATGCACCAGTTTTAAATTGCATTTCTCCCTCACCGCAGATGTGAGAAAATTAACTCATTGATGTAACCAGAGCAGGAGTCAGGTAAAAGGGAAGGAAGAAAGACATGATCATCAAAATTCCTGCTGAAATGCAAAGAAATTTAAGCTGGAAATACAGCTCTGACAGCAAGAGAAGCCAGAGTGCCCTGTACTGGTATGAAGCATCTGGCAGCAAGGACAGCAGCTCCAGCAGTGCTCCCACACCAGGGACAGCCACAGGTATCTGGCATATCCCTGGTGCCTGCTTAGACACTCATTTGAATCCAGACAGCCAAGTCTTGAAATCAAATGCAAAGTCAAGACACTAACTCCTAAGTGTTTTTCTGCAGAATGAGGATATGATTGGACTTGTTTATTGCTCCAGCCTTTGGTAATAATAATTTCCCAGAATTCCCAATCCTGTTCCCCTCCCCAACCAAAGAAAACCTTTTATGTTCTCTGCTGTTTATCCATCATCCTGACCACAAACTTTTCCCACTGCGGATAGAAGTTACTACTATTTTAAACACAGGTTAGAGGAAACTAGTTAAGTGCAGCAACAAGATTTTCAAAAGCAAGATGTGGACACTGTGATAGTGCTGGTTCTGTATGAGCAGCCATACCACGAGCTGAGATAGGATGCAGGTTGACAGGCTGGTTGGGTTGACCAAGGATGGCCTGACAAAAAAAAGCATGAAGTTCAACAAGGGGAAGGAAGTACAGTGTCATACACCTGGGGAAGGAACAACTCCATGCACGAGTGTCTGTTGGGGGCCACCCAAATAAGGTTTTCCTACTAAAAATAAGTAAAGCTTTTCAAATTACGGGAGCTATTGCCTTTCTGTTCTTTTTATTGTGAAATAGCTTTTCCCCCCATTCTCTAAGTAGTAGGAAAGGAGGATATAATTTTCTTTTATTTTTCAGAAGTTGGATAATTTTCTTTTTGATGAGTTTTTTAATTTTTGGCACAAGCTGACAGCACATATTTGTTGAGTTTCCTGGCATTCTGATCTTATCTCTGGCACTAACACATGCTTAGAGCTTGTGGAAAGTGTTCTACTCTTTAGATTTTACCCTCCTTCTCCTGTCCACCCTAAAATCTCAGTAGCTCTCAAACACTGGCTGTGATACCACTTCTCTTGCTGATACTTGTTAACCTCAAACTAATTTTTCCTCAGCAACACATTTGCTAATTCTTCCTTGGCATTACTTATAACCAGATGTTAACAGATGCCAGGAGAACCTAATGGCAAATGATTTAAAACAAGCACAGAGTGAGGACACGGTAAAGGTGATTCTTACAGTGGTTCACCAGCTACAATTTGACCCAGTTTAATCTTGTTTCCTCCTCTCCTCCCTCTTGTGCCTGAAGCAAGGAGCAAGCTGCTGCTTTACAGGCAATTTTCTTCTTAGATAGCTTTGGGTGAGGAAATATAAAGCAAAGGGAGCACCAACAGGTTCCAGTGCTAGTTACAGAAAGACTCCCAGCCTTAAATTTTAGATCACGTTACACACGCATGCACACTCGCTCCCCCTTTAGCCTCTACGGTTAAAATAATGAACTTCCATTAATCCATTTAGGAAATGGATTTTCAAAGAAGGCTCCCTTTACTCTTCCCTACTCAAGTCCCTGCTGCCAGCACCTAGAATATACTCCAGGCCAGCACTCAAACTGGCATGTCTCAGGAAAGCAACAGTCAAGATATTTTGGGGCTTCTAAATACTCCAAGACCAATTCTAATATGGTGACATTAACAGTCACACAACTTCTGCTGTCTCAACTCTTACCATTCAAGTTGCTGTTCCTATCTCTTCTCACTAGTAATAAAGACTTCTTTAAGCAAAATGGTCAGCTAAGTTCATCTTTTAAGATACAGGGAATAAAAACATGTATCTCACTGTCCTATGGTTGTATTAGGTATACAGAATCAGCAGAGGAATCACTGAACTATATATTTCATTGTTTTATTACAAGAAAGAGATGATAACCTAGTATTTTTAGGGAGCTGCTGTTGAGACCTAACTCTACTTTTAAACTGGGATTTTTCCCAGTTTAAAATTAAAGCTAACTTAAAAGCTATGAAAACTATGAGCTAAACATTCTGTTCTGACACACTACTATGATCGTCAACATTTGTGTTAGTACAAAACTGTACACTATGGTATAATTAATCTCACTGTCTTTTGAATAAAAATGTGCAACTTTCATGATGTTTTTTCAACAGTAGCCACAGTTTAAGATGGGATGTTACTTATTACAGCTTTGATATTTGGCAACATGTATTTGTCATGTTGTGTGTTTCCATGCAGGATTGTTTCATGTGGTTCTTAACTAATACAGATGATCAATCGCTTGCAAATACAGAAGAACAATTACTTGACATTATATCACTGCACGTTTGCCTATATTTAAAACATTTCAGAAAGTGACAATAAAAGAAATGTGGCCTTTTCTTCATGCCTTTCAAGCATGCAGAAGCTTGTTTCTGTTTTGGCAGATACCATTCATCTGCTAGTGTAAAGGTTTCTGTGAACACTGTGCCCCCTTAAAACTATTCAGGAGCAGAACTATTTGTTGATCAGCTTATAAAGAAGTGAGAATTCATTCTAAAAAACAGTAGAGAAGGTTTAAACTCCCACCAAGCTGGGAATGTAGGACCACCTGCTAAACAGCACAGCAGAAATGTTTGACAGTTTTCCCACAAGAGGAAATTTCCTTTTCATTTGCAGCATTTCCACTACTCTGGAAAAATAAGCTTTGAAGTGAAAGCTACAGTATAACCTAAATAATTGGAGGGCGTTTTTTTAAAGGAAGAAAGGATACTCTGTTCACTCCATCCCACAGGCTACTCAGCAGAAGGGAAAGGAAGAGGTCCACTCTATAAAACCTCTAAAAGTCGCTGGATCACAGCAGTTTGGAAGGGATTCCAGCGCTGTCCTCCAACCCTTGGATGGCACTGTACAAGTGGCCAAAAGTTTACTTGAAAGGAGGAGGTAGAAAGAGAGAATTCAGAGCTAAAGTCAAATGGCAGTGGGAATGTACCATTTGGGTGCATTGCATAGACTGGAAGATTCCAAACTCTGAACAAGGCAGGACTAGGCTGCAGGAGATATCAGTACAATCCACAGTCTACAGACTGGCTATTGTGTCCCCCAGAACATGGCTCGCGGAAGACTGCAGTGTACATACATCACTGTAGCCATGTGTAAATTATATGCTATTTATGTCATCTCTGAATTTGGCTCATGCTGCTTTTTCCTTTTAACACAAATTGGCTTCTACGTATGGCAATTAAGATTAAACTGGCAAGTGGGAAAACACCTGTATAAACCTCTCATTATCCTGGCATCCCACACCAGCCATACTACATTTTAAGAATTCAGTATTGCCTGAGGTGGATGATTTTTGTAATGTTCTACAGCCTATGAACTTCTACCAGGTGAGCTGCCACTTTACATAATCCCAAAGCTTTAACGTTACCAAATCCTGATTAGCTTTGTGGATCAACCAAGTTCCAGGCATAACAGCCAAGATACTTTACCTAAAGGTCTATTCACAGTTGACTGGGAAATACCTGTTTTAATTTATAGCCAGTGGCAGATCTGCTTCAGATAGCTCATTGGAAGTAATTATCTGTTGTGCTTTGTGGATGCCACAAGTAATATATTCCCAAACCCTAAATTGTACAGAATTTACTGGTTTCCTAAGTTTTTCATTCAAACTGAAGACTCTGATCACATTCATCAAGATGATCACAGGCCTGGAATCAGTTTCCAAAGAACTGCAGCTGTTTTATAATACAAATGTAGTGCCTTCACTCTGCTTTGCTGAAAGAATAAAACAATTAAGATTTGGAACAAGTTTTGCTTTGGTAATTTCATACTGTTTAATCCTGAAACTAAAAAAATTCACATCAACTAACAGATATTTGCCTGAGATTTGAACTGAAACTAAGCTTCACAAATCCTGCTACCAAAGCAAATTCCTTATAATGAAAGAGAATTTGTTCTATATAGAGGACGCAGTTATAAGAACTTACACAACACTTACTCTATTCTGCTAGAGGTCAGTAATATTTTGAGCAGGCATAAAACTGCATACCTATAGAAAATGACAGAGATATTATTTGGGTTAAGCCCAAGACTCATCATGGTATTCATTCCATCTGAGAGAATCTGCATCCTCATCTCAAATTCCTGAAGTGGATAGTAATGGCTTTAAATTTGACTTGGGCCAAAAATTGAAGCAAATAACATCAGGTTTTATATATCAAGAACAAAAAACTTCCATAAGATACTCTAATTCCATTGCATCTTTCAAATAGTTGAGTATTCTCCTTTGTACTATCCTATCCATAAGTAAATTTTTTCTCTTCTTTTTTTTTAGTTCTATTTACAGCTTCATCAGCTTTGTCTGATCCTGCTTTGAAGGCAGGCCTATTTGCGAGTGAAGACTAGGCAAACTGAAGGAAAAAGGCAGCATGTTTACATTCCCAACCAATCCTGACCAAAAATCCTGAGGAACAAGATGTAACTGTGTGGTGGATTGACCCCACTCAGCAGCCAAACACCCATCCTGCCTCTGCTCACTCCCCTCTCCAGTGGAACAGGGATTAAATAGAAAAAAAAAGCAAAGCGCTCATGGATAGAGATACTGACAGTTTAATAAGAAAAACAAAAGTTGTGCATGCGAGCAAAGCAAAAAAGAGCTATTCATATCCTGCCATTGACAGGCAGCAGATGTTCCTGGGAAGCAGGGCCTCCCCGTACAACAGTTTCTTGGGTTGAAGAATGCCATAACCATAGATGCTCCCCCTTCCTCCTCTTTTCCCTGTGCTTTTATTGCTGAGCACGATATTACATGTTGTGGTATATCCCTTTGGTCAATTCAGGTTACTGCCCTTTGTCCCCTCCCAACATCTTGCCCACTGCCAGCATACTCACAGGAGGAAGCCTGGACACTGTGCAAGCAGTGTTCAGCAGTAGCCAAAACACCAGCATTACCAATACAGCTTTAGGCACAGACACAAAGCACAGCAGCACCACATGAGCTGCTATGAAGAAAGTTAACTTCATCCCAGCCAGACCTAACACAAATATACATGTGATGAAAGTGTTTAAACCCAGTCTAAGGTACTTTGCTCTGGAAAATTTTCTTTGTTTTTAGGACTGTACATGCATTTAACCGCACCCTTCCATGGTTGTAGGACAACCAAGAAAAAAATTCAGAGAGAACTTTCTTTTCAAACACTTCTCTGCAGAGTAAATACTACAGAACATAGGATGCTTTCATGAAAAGGAAGAAGTAAAAGCAGGGCAACTTTTCATTCTTGCAGATTATTCTTAGACTTTGACACTTCCATTCTTGAGAAATCTCACTCTAATGTCACTTCTCACCCAACCTACCTCCTCAAAAATCATAAGAATCCAACCAAGTTAAGGTTGTTTCTCCCATACTCTGCACCATCTTCTTCCCTCCAATTTGCAGCCTCAGCTGGAAATGCTCTCCATCAGTGGTTCTGCTGCCAGTCTTATGCCTGATTGCTTCAATTAAAAGCCCAGAAGGGATGATTTAAGAGTCTCATCATCAGGCTTGACATAATTAGACTCCTGGACTCAGTGTCAAATGCTCACAGGGCTGCCTTAACCTTTCATCCTTCTAAGGCAGCTGTAGACAGTACTATACAACATGCTTTGCAAGCTTTAGAAGAAAGGTTTCATCTTCTTTCTTGAGACATAAAAGATCCCCCTGGTACTTTTTCATAGAGTCCAGATTTGTATTTATAACCTCAGCCAAAGCAGCCCTAACATTTATGCCAGAAGTAGCTTTATTTTAGCAATGCCAAGTGTATGAAGTTTAAAATTGCCTAGTGTTCCTCTGGAACAGAACACAGTATGTAAATAGCTTCACTATTTATATTCTGTATAGGGACAGCTTTAAACTAAAATGAGAAAATTAAAGGGGGAAAAGAGGTCATTGCACTTTCAGATATTATCCAGCACTTGTCAGCATCAATTAAGCAGAAAAGATCAAAGCAACAGAAACAGAACAAGATTGTTTTCAAGGTGTCTCAGATCCCACTACACTGAATTGACAACTGGGTTTGCACCACCGAGGTTTGCCAAACAGAGCCAGAAGTGATTCACTGAGGCCACTGATAGGGCTCTAGTCTCCTAATTAGTACCTTTTCTCTGACTTTGTTTTTGGATATTAGGTTCTATTTTTTTCTGAAATCTAAGCACTGTTTTACATGCATTGCTTTCACAAATTAGAGGACACTGGGACATCATCTTAATTGTTACAGATTCTTGCCTCTTGTATAAAGGCAAAATTAATACAAGCCAACAACCTGCTAAAATGTTCATTTTTAGAAGACCAGTTCAAGAGGACATACACATTACTGAAATCTCACAACTGGGGCCTTGTAGGTTGAACCTACACAGATGTAGCTAGCTTAGACAAAGCACATCATAGTTTAAGTAAGCAGTTACCATAAAGGATTTATTTTCACTGCTGCTGAGGTGAAAGCTTTAAAATTAAGCTTTTCTGCACTTGCTATTTCCATAAGTGTTGCTGTACTGCCATCAAGTGGGGAATACACGAAGTAAGAAGGATAAAGATAGTCATGAGGACGCATGAACAGAGGCACTACAATGAGCAAGAGTAATGGAATACTGAGCTCCGAATTCCAATAGTCACATTTTAGAAGCCAATTCCAAAGTAACATGCAGATACCTGGACAACTACTACTATCATTTCTACACAATAAAGAAACAAGACCAGGAGACTTGGACTGAGTATCTGTAAGAGGTATGCCACAGACACCAAAGGCTTGTGACTAGACCACAAATTAAGCCATATGAATAGATACTGACACAGTAATCTGAATTATCTGTAGGCCCACATCACAGAAACATTTTTCAGGGGAAAGAGGAGTTTAAGTTCAGCAACTAAGTCAGTAGCTGTGAATTATTCTAAAAAAATTCTCAGAATTGCACAGCACTCAAAAGGCACATGTAACTCTATGTGTGTATCTCTCCTTCCTTTCTTTGGGTTGGGCTGCTTTTATAGTCAAAAGCACTTAAGGAGAAACTGGCCAGTTTTAGTCAATGAAACAAGTTAGTGCCTTACCTTGTGCCACTGGCTTTAACTAACTTGGAAGGCAGCACCCATTCCAACATAAAACCAGTAAGAGGGTTTTATTTCCTCCTTTTGTGAAACCTAAAGCTAATAAGGTCCATACCTGTCCCTCTTTAAAAGGATCACAGATGCCACAACTGGAAGCTCTGCTAAGCTCTTTTCTCTGCAGTGTCCTGCCCCAAGACAGACAGTGCAAATAGCTCTGTGAGGCTGTCTACAAAGAAGCAGCAGAAGAGATATTCCTGTGTAGACAAAAAGGTCCACTCACTTCTGTGAGAGACAGCTTCCAAAGATGACAAGAAAGTTTTCTAAGGTTTTGAAGCTTTTTAACATAAAATGCATTCCCTCAGTTGCCTTTAGCAAACGAATTTCAGGCAGGGACATCAGATAAATGGCATGGAAATATGACTATTCTATCCATTTAAAAAGCACGTCACCACCAAATGGTATTATCTATGTTTCATGAGTCTAAATGTGTTTTGTATGTTCTTGAGTGTGCTTCCATTAACTCTCAGACACACAGGAACATGTTCGCATTTGGCAGCAGGTTGCAGACAGTATGTGAAACCCAAGACTAGGGGAAAGGCAGCTGAGGGCCACCAGGCACTAACTGGCTGGAGAGCAAAGCTCTGTCTCTTACAGTCCATGTTGAGACCAAGGTTCATCCTTTGCACATACATCCTAGGGGGCACAGTAGAGTTTAAGAGCTCAATGCTTTTAGAATGACTAATTTGTTACTGTAAAAAGGGCATAAGTCAGTTTACACATATGGAGCTGCCAATATGAATCAAGGCGTTCTTCCTCTCTGGGCCATGTCAAAGTTGAGATCCAGGTATCTCTGGATCTACTGCCATGGTAATAACCATGGGCATGTAGTTCTCCAAGTAGGTTATGGGCAGTGCTTGATCACAGCCTTCAAAGAGGAAGGGACTGATTCACTTTCCATGACCCTGCTTTGGGTACAAGAACACACTGAATTATTATGGTATCTTCTCCTGAAGCATTTTTAATATGATTCTAGGAAACTAACAAGTGACAGAATAGAGGGTGTGCACCTCTTTTGCTATTTGGAGGACAAAGTAATAACCTACTCTAGCTAAGTACTTAAGATGATACAGAGAAAACCACACAGGAAACCACGGATGTGCCACAAATTTTGAATAACATCCTTTCTTTGACAGACCATCAAAACACTTCAAACAGTGAGGTCCACCTAACTTGGCTAGCTTTCTATTATGTTGGTCAGAGAACTGATATCGCATGGCCAGGATTTGTCCCTATCA